>OU975456.1:4214204-5576438 GCA_918857605.2 Philereme vetulata | reverse complement strand
TTGGAGATTTACTGTATAAAGTATGGTCACTTCACTAAACTAGTGGTTTGCCCTGCACTATAAAGTATCGGATTATTTAGATGATAGAGAAGCTTGGGATTGAAACTGCTCCAACTCGTTCAAAGTGTTACAATTTAGACGTAATTTATTTTCTGTATTTTTAATGTATTCTAAAAGGATCATTGAAAAAAACAACCAGCCTTGTTTTCTTGCCTTTCTTTCCTGGCTTGGACGCGAAGGAACAGGCAGTAAAAATTGACGTTTCAAAGTGATCCTTATGATTTTAATAAACAAAAGATTTTGAGTTTGACTGAAATCTCGCGAGTCTCCCAAAAAATTAAAAAATGTTATGCATAATCTTTGAAATAATGCGTCGAAATGCACAACCAATTAACTTGACCTACATTAAAATGAGCTTCATTAAAATTACAGGTAACGGGAATTCATGTCTATTATTTACTCGTTTTAGGGATAGAAATAGCAGTTATTCTAAATTTAAGACTATTCCCTATATTTGTGTTACTAAAGCTACACGAATACCAAATTTCAGCACTGTGGGGTAACTGGTGGACCCTGTGAATTTCGTCAAAGTTCTGTTTTTATTATGGCTCTTAACTCAATAACTACAAGTATTTAAATAAAAATATAAACAGGGTCGAAATTTACTAATGATGTCTTTTCATTACACATCCAAATTCACCTAATAGTATCAGTTAGATTTTTTTAACCTCTCTTGAACCCCAATTCCCCCACATGTTTAGCAAATTTAGTCATAACAGGATTGTGCTAACACTACCTACCTATATATCAAATTTCACGATGATCGGATCAACGCTTCGAAAGTTATCCATCGAAAACATACATATATACAACGTCAATTTGCCCAAGTTGATTTGGAGATCTCGCTTCGCTCGATCAAACATGCTAAACCTCTATCAAAAATAAAATAAGATTACGTTTCTTGTACAAAACTGATGCGAAAAAGTGTCCGCACAAACTTTTAAATATCTTTACATAGTACAAAATGAAATCGCTTCAGCTGTCTGTTCGCTTAGATCTTTTAAACTACTCAACAGATTTTGATGCAGTTTTCATAAATAGATAAAGTCATTCAAAAGGAAGTTTGTAATACATTTATAGTAACTGCGAAAGCATTAACTGTTGGTTTTTTTGTGACCTTTTCATAACTAAACGGCTGAACGGATCGTAATGAAATTTGGTTAGGAGATAGATTATATCATAGGCTACTTTTTACTTGAGTGCGCAAAAGGAGGGTAATGTTTATTTTGAAATACTACGCATGCGAAGCCGCGGGTGGGTCAGCTAGTTTATGCTATAAATCTATTGAAAACCTTATCACTCAGTACAATATCCATTTTTCTTTGGTAATTTTATTTAAAGAAACACCACATACCCCTACTTTGCTACTTTTACTGTGCTGACCGAATATATATTAGGTATATATATAGTTGTATTAATCATCAAAGTTTTTAGTTAAGTATTTTGACTTAATATTGGACAGAATATATTGAATACGATGTTAAGTTTCAGGATTGGTTGGTTACAATAAGCGTAAGCAAGTAATGTAGCTCTTAGCATAGACGTAGTTCTACGAATGTTCTACGAAACGCTACGCTATGCTCTACGCCGTAGTGACTTCTACGATCGCTACGCTATGCTCTACGCCGTAGCGACTTCTACGATCGCTACGCAATGCTCTACGCCGTAGTGACTTCTACGATCGCTACGCTATGCTCTACGCCGTAGCGACTTCTACGATCGCTACGCTATGCTCTAAGCCGTAGCAACTTCTACGATCGCTACTAGACAGCTACTATTGTCTTTTTATTAAAATTTAGAATATACTTAGTGGCAGAGCTGGGCAAAATACATTGCATTAATTAAAATACAAATTACAAAATACTATCTCGCACGTATTTAAAATACAAAATACAGTATTTTAACTATTTTTATTTAATATATACAATACAGTCAGGAATTAGGTACTTGACAATTTGACGTACACTACAGGTGCAGTGTTGCCAACTTTAAAGATTGTCATATTTAGCAGTCGCCATTTTGCTTTCGAATAGTTACGAAAACTATCGAGCACGATTTCCTGTATAACGCACCATTAATAAGATTGCTAAATGTATTTATGTTCAGATGTATTTCAAAACCAGAAGAAGTATTTGAAATACTAACTACAAAATACCTTAGACTCAGGTATTTGAAATACCAATTACAAATAACATTTTTACTAAGTAATTGAATTATAAATACAAAACAAGTATTTGTATTCCAATAACGTATTTTAATTACAAGTAATACCACCCACCCCTGAGTATATGAGTATAAAAAGACTACTCTTAACAACTCCAAGGGGTAAAAGTACTCATTAAAACGACCAACTTTTACTACGTACAACTAAAACGGGGAGCATTATAAACTAAGCAGTTCATTCATTATTAAAAAAAAAAATAAAAAAAAAACTTATAAAACTTTTGTATAGAACTGTTTTGCAAAATAAAATACTCAAAACCTTCAATTACACTAAAATGCAAATGAAGATAACGTTATTTACACCAGCGAAATAATGGGTTCAGAATGTCCCAAACGAATGAGATGTTAAGGGTTTAGGGTCGCTTAATAAATATGGCGTCCAGCGGTCCAGCGTATCGTCAATCACTCCTGCACTCAACGAGATTAAATTTGAATGTAGTTATAAAAGAGCGATGACTGGTTTTTATCGGCGAATGGAACATAAATGCCGGTGCTATTGGTAAACAAATGTAAGTTGCCTATTATTGCTAGCGTCATGCCTTTTACGCGTTTAAAAAAGCTTAAACATTTAAAAAAAGTACACAAAAATCAGCTATTCCGTAAATCACACTAATATTATAAATGCTAAAGTTTGGATGTTTGTTTATTTATTTATTTGTTTGTTTGTTACTCAATCACGGCGTAACGGCTGATCCGATTTTAATAAAATTTAGTATGTGGTTATTAAAAGGCTAGAAATTTAGCACTCATGTTTATTGAAACCAATTTATGAGAATTTATATGTAAAAGGTGTCTGTCCCGAACAGCAAAATGAAGACATGAGAAGGATTGAATGAAAGACTGACATTAATGCCAAAATGACAGCTACGAAAATGTTGCCATCTTAAACACTAAAATAACTTCTAAAAGTAAGTTTATTTCCATTTTATGTTTGAATTGAACAGTATGTACATAGATTATAACCTGGATTAAAACATCGTCTAGTTTTTTCACATAAATCAGATCCCATGGGATAAAAATGGGGTGTCAAGTCAACAGCGAGTTTAGCTTTGTTTCTAGGTTATCTACACATTTAGTAGTGTAACGCGCAAGAAGTTGTGAGCAACAGCTAGTGGATGTATAAATCGTGAAAAAAATTGATAATTACGCTGGTGCGCCAAATAAATACATGAATTTTATTTCCAAAATTTACAATCTCAACCAAAATAACTTGGTAACGATTTGATGCCAATTTTAAATCTTTTCAAGCACCACGAATAAATATTTGACTGCTTACTACAAGTACTTTACAGAAACAAATTAGTTTCGAACTCTCGAAAGAATTAGTCGTGCATTGCGACTATTAATCCTCAACTTCATTTAAATTTACTGCTCGAACCTTTGGAAACTTTTTAAATGTATTCGAATAAAGTTTTTAGACGACACATTTTTTCTTTTGCTTAAGAGTGGTGGTTGACTACAGAGCGCGCAATCGTTTGGTATGAACGCCTTTTGGTAAGAGTACTAGAGTTAGTGACGGGTCGAAAAGTATACATTAAACCTTCTACACGCTAAAGACCATCCACTCGCTATAACAGCAGTGCTGCAACACAGCAAATAACTTTGCCATTCTAGTTTGGGTTTAAATTGTAGGCTAAGTTCATATGACCTACTATGCGGAAATACTATCCGCGCGGGTGAAGATCAAACTAAATAGTGTTTATCGTCTACATTACCGTGCGCTACCGTAGCACGCGGTAATGTAGACGCAGTTAGTAGTTACGCGCGGTACCGCGCGGTCATATGAACTTAGTCTTATAATGATAATAGTTGACGGCTAGTGGCAAGCGCGCTTGACGCAACCATCTGTGGCCAATGGTTGGATTTATTCGAGGCGGTACCGCGGTGCCGGAGCGGTGTTTGGTATATTCAATAGATGACCTTTATGCTGTAAAAAACCGAATAGCATGTACTTACAAATGCTATATGACAGACAAAACAAATAAATAGCACTGTCAGTAGTGTGACAAATAAAAGAAGATTCTTCAATATCGCGTATTACCATATTCTACAAAGATTTCTTTAACTGAAATTTATACTTTTATAAGGAATGTTTTTGATCGAATACGATCTCTAGGTGAGAAGGGAGTGCGCTTGCTCGTTGTTTGTGGTTGGAGTAGCCATTTGTGGCTTGGACAAGCACCCAAGAGACATGTACATACTCTTGATCCTATAATATATGTCATTATCTTGGTACTACAAATGTCAAACAACCTTTTACCTAGAAAATTTTCGTGATTGATTTCAATCATTATTGTAAATACGGGATTTATCACTTACCTTCTTATCGGTGTTTCGACCGACAATGTTTCGGTTCAATTCGTGCAACTTCATCAGGGTGAGCGCGATCCGCTCCGAATAACGTCTCGCCTCGCACTGCGCGCCGCTGCCCTCTGCGCGCGAGTGGACGGGCGGGGTGGTGGGGCTTGGGTCAACGAGAGCCTAGCGTGTTGACCGTCTGTGTCATCATCATTATCATCACTGCCGCTCTCTTCGGTAGTTCTTGGTACAGGCAAACACACAACACTAACTATGTCTCTACCAGGTTCACTCCCTCTTCTGTCACTTGCATCATGAAGACATGGCCTCCAGGCTGATGGTAGAACCCATCCTCTATCTCTGTTAAAGTTCGGCACTCGACTTATTTCTATCGCCTCTGGGATCTTGCGAGGAACGAAGAACTTCTCTCTCGCTAAAACCGGGAGCAGATCGCACTCACCCGGATGTAGGTTCACTAATTGAACCGAAACATTGTCGGTCGAAACACCGATAAGACGGTACGTGATAAATTCCGTATTTACAATAATGATCAAAACACCTAGTAACAAAAACGACATATATTAGCAGACCATGCATACATTAGTTCCGCAGCGGGATGTAAACTGCCCATCTCGCCAAGCAGACACAAAAGCATAAATAATTAATTTATTTATGACGTATTTCTTATTATTGGCCTATCGATTTCTTAACAAGCAATACTTCGCTCAACATTGAAAAAAGTTTGAACATCTATTCTCAGATCGGCGTCTAATTTTACCTTTTCGCTTAGCACACCATAATTCAATAGAGGCCATAAATTTTGCGTACATTAGTTTTCTAGCCGTGCAATAGAAGGGAAATTAATTTGTTTTTCATACAATGGGTCGTCTAGACAATCGCGAATAATTCAAGTTTCACTTAGTGCCTCGTAGACACTAATGGCCAAAAGCCGAGGCGTTTTAAGACAACAACGCTTGTTTATCATATAATAAGAAATTAACGTATTAGTTGCATTGTTTGTAAGACAGATGGTTTTTTTTTGATACCGCAGCATAATACAAGAGGCTTTCCTCGAAGAACAACTATTTTAGAGCACTTATTTTAAGAGCACCAGTAATACCAGTAATTTTGACGCAAATCTTTTATTTCTAACTTAGTATTTATTTTAAAGAAATAAAGAAAACATTTTATTCAACAACCACACAGTAATAAAGGAAAAAAATGTTGGTTGTCTGTAAAGTCGGTTTACTGACGATAGTTGAACGTGACAACGAAAGCACGAATATTCGACAATATATCACTGAATATATAATTAATATCGAAAGAATCATTACCTTTATCGCTGTAATTATCGTTGCTATAAACAATTGACACCACATTCACTTTTCACTGCACTTGATACTCGATCAAAACATGTAAATGTACTAGTATAGCAGCTGTCCACGCAGACGCATTGCTCACTCAAGTAGGAGAGAGACGGATGTCGAACACTGCCGAACGCAAAGGCCGATTGTGCTTCTTTGTCGCTCGTTCCGCGCTCTCGCTTGCACTTCAAGCCTTACATGGAACGCCTCAAAGCGAGGTAACGCCGCATGAGTCATGTTTTTTCGTGCGTGCAGCCGGCTCTATCGAATTAAAAGACGTTGTCACGTCAATAAAACACAACAACAATAAAATCTAACCTAAGCACTAACAAACTAACAAACATAAAAGCTCTGTGTGGAGATGAATAGGTACGCAGCTCAGCATGATGCTACGGTATGTTAATATGCCGCAGCGCTGGTCATTTTGGCATTTTAATATTGTAATAACTTTTAAACGTTATATTTTGACTATCCATACCATTTTGTATTAAGAATTTACTTGACATGTTATTAATTATTATTATTATTTTCCGCTGACATGTTAATTATTATTAGTATCATTTTTCGTTGACATGTTATATTATAATGTATTTTTAATTTTTTGACAAGTTATTAATTATCATTTTGTATTATGTACTTACCAAAACCGTTGTTCTTTCGCATTAATTTCCTAAATGTAAAATATTTTCTAATTGTAGGATGACAAAAGTTCCGACACAATATTTTATTGTTTGAGAATAAATGAAATAAAATAATTAATGCTAGACATTTCACACAGCGCTATCTAGCCCCAAACTAAGCAAAGCTTGTACTATGGGAACCAGATAACTAATAGAATATTTATATACTTTTTTTTGTAAATATATACTTAGATTAAATAGAGAAACTTCCAGACCCAGAACTAATACGGTGACCTCCTTACTGTGTAAGTGTATGGAGCGGGTGCTGAATAGGAAAATCTTCGCATGCCTTGAAGACAATGCCCTCCTTAGTGCCCGTCAATATAGGTTCGCCAGAAATGATCTACTAGGGATCTTCTTGCGTATACTACACACATCTGGGCTGAATAAGTATGGTGAAGCACTGGCTGTTTCACCAGATATCTCGAAGGCTTTTGACAGGGTTTGGCATGCCAGCCTTATTGGCAAGCTTCCTTCATATGGACTTCCAGCTCAATTCTGCTCTTGGCTCGCAGCCATTCTGAGGGAATGATCCATTCGAGTAGTCATTGATGGCCGCTCGTCTGATCAATTGGCTATTAACGCCGGGGTACCTCTCTGCCACACTGTTTCTGCTGGTATAAATTATCTGCTCGTGCCCGGTATCATTGGGTACGCAGATGACAGTACAGTTGTGGAGAGGTGCACTTCTAATGCTTGAGTCAGCAGAACAGAAATTCAAAAGCAGAGAGACGAGATGCTAAAGCGTTTGAATTTGAAACTCAAGGCCGTCTCTGACTGAAGCGTCAATCCAATCTCGTCAAATTCAACGCTTCAATAACGCAAGCATGTCTCTTGTCGGCTAAAAAGTGTCAGTTTCCCCCTATTCTCATTTTCCGAGATGTACTGGTATCTTTAAAAGGTCACTTCGACCTCCTAGGAATCTCGTTTACGCCTACTCTCAACTGTAGCTTATACAACGAATCTAAGGCTAAAACAGGTGCCATGAAGCTGGGCACCTCAACAAAGTCAGGAGGTATTTCACACCAGTACAGCTTCTTAGTCTTTACAAAGCACAAGTCCGGTCTGGTATGGAGTACTGCTGCCACCTTTGGGATGGTGCGGCCAAATACCAGCTCGCTACCTTACACTCGATAGTACGTAGGACTATACGTTAAACTCTAACCTTGTCATCTAAGTATACTACCTAGATGACAAGGTTAGAATTCAAGATGGAATTGGAGTTTAATAAATGGCAAAATACTAAGAACTTTACTTAGAAAACTTTCGTGGTTGATTTCAATCATTATTATAAATACGGGATTTATCACGTACCGTCTTATCGGTGTTTCGACCGACAATTTTTCGGTTCAATTCGTGAACCTTCATCAGGGTGAGTGCGATCCACTCCGAATAACGTCTCGCCTCGCACTGCGCGCCGCTGCTCTCTGCGCGCGAGTGGACGGGCGGGGTGGTGGGGATTGGGTTAACGAAAGCACAGTGCGTTGACCTGCTGTGTCATCATCATTATCATCACTGCTGCTCTCCTCTGTAGTTCTTGGCACAGGCAAACACACAACACTAACTATGTTACCAGGTTCACTCACTCTTCTGTCACTTGCATCATGAAGACATGGCCTCCAGGCTGGCGGTAGAACCCATCCTTTATCCCGGTTAAAGTTCGGCACACGACTTATTTCTATCGCCTCTCGGATCTTGCGAGGAACGAAGAACTTCTCTCTCGCTAAAACCCGGGCCTTATCGAAACGTATGTAGTGCGTCGAATCAGAATCTAGGGAATGTTCCGCCACTGCAGAACTGTTTGAGTCAACACTCTTCATTGCACGTATGTGTTCAGTCAACCTAGTAGATACGTTACGCTTTGTTTCACCAATGTAGCATTTACCGTAGTCACACGGTATCATATATACGCCAGGGACGCCCAGAGGGTCTCTGTCCTTCGGCGAACGCAGCAGCTGTCGCAATTGTGTTTGAGGACGGAATATCGTCTTGATGCTGTACTTATGGCGTAACAAGTTTCCTATCTTATCCGTTAATTCTTGCACAAAAGGTAAGTACGCTAATGCTCTATTTACCGTTATTATGCGTGATCTTGTCGATGTGTCCGCAATTCGACAGCTCTGTCTCCATCCGTAGCCGTTTTGTTCCAGCACTCCTTTTATGTGTGAAAGCTCGCGGTTCACGTACTGAGAGGCACATAGCCTTAGGGCTCTATTAATCAGAGTACGCGGTACCGAGGCTAAGTTATTCGGAGCGGATCGCACTCACCCTGATGAAGGTTCACGAATTGAACCGAAACATTGTCGGTCGAAACACCGAGAAGACGGTACGTGATAAATCCCGTATTTATAATAATACTAAGAATTTGTTCACTACATAAATGTTTTAGATCAGCGATCACACTAGGCCAAGCGTGCCAATCATATGAATACAATATTTTTGACATAATTAATAAGCCTATCTAAAGGTAAATAAAAATATGGTATATTATGATTATCATTTTAATTAAAATGTATCCACATTAAACTAAAATTAACTGCACAAGTAAGTATCCACATTCAACCAAAATTATAAGGCATCAATGTGTACTTTCATTAAAATATTTAAGCGGCCAAGGATCACGCCAATACATTTTTATATGGCTGGGGTGCCTGGCCAACTCAGAGCATTTTTAGGTGTTTGTGCAGTTGTACGCACAACGTATTACATATTTTAGTTGCACACACTATTCATACTTACTTACATTATAAATGCGAAAGTAACTGTCTCTCTGTCTATTTGTTACATTTTCACAACTAAACGGCTGAAATTTTGTATATAAATAGATTACGACCAGGATTGAGACAGGCTACTTTTTTCCCAACTGCACAGAAGGAGAGTAATGTTTTTATTGAAAAACTACGCGTACGAAGCTGCGGATTGGTTAGCTAAATTGGTTAGATAAACTGTATTCTACAAAAATACAGTTTGTCAATTCTGAATAGCCATTCAAATACATTGCTGATTCTTGTCGCCATTTGTTAAAAAAGTTGTTTAGATGTAGGTACCTACATTAAGTTTATTTAGTTACAGTATCTTGTGTTGCAAAATTAAAAAACTCTTTATATGAAAACGAGACGGAAACGACGCGAAACGAAAAAAGTGCTATGAGTATTACACAAGTATAAATACTATCTTCTAACATCAGCGAGTCAGTCGCAAAGTCATAATTCAATGCCTTATTATGAATTTTGCTTTCAAGATTTTTTTATTAGCTTTTATTACCTAAAACTTAAAATAATTAACTTAATAAAATACCGCTAAATTCGGTGCACATGTAACCCTTAAATAACACATAGGATTTATGTTTTTAAGACAAAACGGGTCTTTCGGATCACGAGAGACCACGGCCGATGTAACTTGGCCGACACGTCGAGATTAGTCAAAATTATAATTTTGATATAAATCTGTGCGCGAAAAGACCCGTTTTGTCTTAAAAACATGAGTATAGTTCGCGAAAATTTAAAAAGTTCCATAGGATTTAGTCATGGACTGGAATTTGTATGGTCTCCCGTAGAAAAGTTTCAATAATTTACGCCAAAATGTCATATACGAGTATCTCTTTTCTTCCGTTCATTTAACACGCTTGTTTACTTCATTTAAAATTCAATTTGCAGTCAGTTTTTTTTATTTTATCAAATATTATTTTAAGTAAGTTTTGACCTCTCTACTCCGTTTCGTTGTAATGTGAATTCGTTTTTAACGTTTATGTAACCCGGTTCGTTGGTTTTACTGCTAAAGTTGGTTGACTTACAGAGGGTGACAGAAAAAGTGTTTTTTATTATATTACACTTATAAATACTGGCTTTTGTCTGTGAAATATTGTGTTTTCCAAAGAATCCAAAAGATAAATGGCTATAAGTTGACAGGCAAGACCTGTCAGTCGTGAAAAAATTAACAGGTGTGGCATAAAAACTTAGAAATATCGTAGTTTCATATAATCTTTACATAGTATAAAATGAAGTGGTCTGTTACCTTAGACCTTTTAAACTACTCAATAAATTTTAATGTAGTTTTCAGCATTAGATAGAATGATTCAAAGGGAAGGTTTATATGTATACTATAGTACAGAAAAGGTAAAAAATATATTTTTATGCGCTTAAACCGCAAACGCTAGCTAAATCTTCCGAGATAAATCAAATTAATGTACTACGGAATTGTATATCTTCAAAAGATCGATTACCTGACTGCGCAAGAGGGAAATGTTTTACGAAAAAACGTGTGCGAAGCCGCGGGCGGATCAGCTAGTAACTAATAAAATGTACAGAGATGCCATATATTTATTATACATATGTATATATATATATATATATATATATATATATATATATATATGTATATAACTAATCAGTTTTGACGATCTCCGTGGCGCAGCGGGTGAATAGCCGGCTGAGACGCAGAAGGAAGCGGGTTCGATTCCCGCCGTGGAACAAATGTTTGCACGATCTACAGATATTTGTTCCGGGTCTGGTTGTTTCTCTATATATTATAAGTATGCATTTACAAAAAAAAGTATATAAGTATTCTATCAGTTATCTGGTTCCCATAGTACAAGCTCTGCTTAGTTTGGGTCTAGATAGCGCTGTGTGAAATGTCCAGGAATATTTATTTTTATTATTATTTATCTGTGGCATCTCTGTACATTTTATTATAGATTACAGATATAAACAATATTCTTAAAGGTTATTGCAATAGTGAGCATTCAAAATACCAATCATATTTAACGATGAGTATTCGTTACAGTCAGCAATGGAATGGATAAGCTCGTGTTGACAGAACGCACTCAAAAAGCAATCTCATTATAAATTCGAATCCCTTCGCCACATTAAAACCATAATCGCGTCAAAAATGTATTGCGGCTACAATATTCATTAATATTCCTCGTTAAAACTATAGCTTAACAGCAGTTTTACTTCTTATTAAAGGGTTGTAAAATTTTATGTTGTGCAAATTCCTCTTTAATTAAAAACGTTTTTGGAATAACCAAGATGCTTTTATATATTTTCTACGAGACGAAACTATTAACACCGCATATTCGTTATTAAAATGAAATGTCTTCTTTACGACTGTATTTTATTGCAATTAGAAGTTTCATCGAAGTTGCTCTCAAGTTTGTTTACGATTTGGATCTAAATCAAAAGTGATAGAATAGTTTGCAAGCTCTTCGTTAAGTGAATTTAATTCACGAGTATAATTGATTAGTAAAGTTTGAGTTTCGAATGAACCCTTTCATTTAAAATCATACTGTTGATCGTTAAGCGCCGAACCAAATTCGCAATAACTTGAAATAATATATTTTTATTAGCCTATTTGGAACAATAGAAGTGTAGGTATAACACATTCCCAATCAGCCCCCTGATAGTATCGTCATAGATGAGCCATCCACCTACACCCACTACGATCTATAGCTCATTTTGTAACTCAAATGCCACATTAAAATACCTAAATATTTTTTTTATTAAAGTTTAATCGTTTATATTATATTAAACCCATCCCCAATTTTATATTTGAAGTAGTAATATCACTGCGTTTGACCACTGCTTAGCCTAGTGGTAAGTGATGGTGCCAGTTATACGAACGATTTTAACCTAGACTTCACCTAGGAACTCTACGAACTATACAATTCAGTTCAATTATTCATACCGTGTCAGTATTTGTGTAGATAACGACTACAACAGTTTGATTTGTAACAATTTGCATTAAAATCCTTAGTTTGAGTGATATATAATAGGTTAATTTCGTATGCGAGAGGGAATTTCTCTTTTCCAGTATACGAACGGTTAGATAAAAGATAAAGATATAGATAAAAATGTTTATTGCCAAAACGAGAAATACATTATTTGTCACGTTTTTTAAACCAGATATACATTTTTTTTAAGAGCTTGACAGCTATAGTGTGACCATTAGTGCTGTGCACTCCCTGATGTATGCGCGGCGAGGTGGGAGGCAAAGAAAAAACTGCATGAGTTCACATGAGATCAATACATGTCGGACATATCTTACGATATCAGTTTGCATTTCTAAGGCAAGACTTGTGGCGGGACGATGGTCGGAGGCTATCTATCTGTAATATATTATACTTACTTAGTTGATTAAAATGTAACTTAAATATACTCATATTTTATTAAAAATATGCAGGTGATAAATAAGAACTAAACTTATAATTCAAAGGACTTGTTTTATTGAACATTTTTTATATTTACAAACAATTATATATTCTAACGAAAGTTATTCTGACATAGATTCTGTTTCAACTTCATCTTCCATTTCATATCACGAGATAACGCACGACCCATCTTTAAATATTTATCCCGTGTGCATCTGACATAGACCGTCCGGTACAAAAGCTACCTACCGCCGTGAGCGTTGACGGCAGACTGATAGATCGGAGCGGCCGACACATCCCCCCCGTCTCGCCGCGCGCATACCTCAGGGAGTGCACAGCACTAATGGTCACACTATATCGTGAGGTACGCTGTTATCGTACTTAAGTGATCTATAATATTTTGTCATGTACATATTACCTACCTACATATTACATACCTGCATAGAGAGTGCCGCCAGAGGGCCAACCTCAATATTATAGCAATATTAAATTAATATTACACTGACATTTCGTACCCTGTCTCTCAGTTAGTAAGTATACTTAATTAGTGTAAAGGCGAAGCCATGTTGGTGACGTCACCATAAATCGTTCACTAAAAATTTTTCACATTAGAGCTCAAATAAAGAGTAAAAGAATCCTAAAAAGTAAGTAAATCCTGGTGTAATCACTACAAAGCAATAAATTTACAAATTAATTTAAATTGTAACAAAATGTTTAAAAGTTTTGTGGTTTAAATCGAAGTATTGTTGCTACAAGCTTGAAACAAAACGCTCCTGAAACATAATGGTTTTCTAAAGGTCCTATATCAGATATAGAGAGTGGTCTGGTCTTTTTATTGTATTGAATTATATAAGTCTTTACTAACGCTACTACACAAAGTGGTATATTATGGGCAAATAACTTACATCCTCCCCCCCATCCCCCCAGAGGAGATTTAGCAGTGAAAACCCTCACAAACTCAAGACAAATCTTCGCACAAGATTATTTTGATCCATTTTTAATAAAGCCCATATTATCCCACTGCAACCACAAAGGCCTCCTACCCGTTTTTAGGGTTCTGTAGTCGAACTAGGAATTTTATATATGTAGATGTGTCTATCTGTATGAGTAGGAACAGGTCTTACAAAAGCACTATAAGGTTTCTTCAACACATTTTTGTTACAAGAGCCGGTTTAATAAATATAAAGCTTCATTGTTGCCATTTTCGTATCTAACAGCCCCTTATATTTTAATTTTATATAAATAATAAATAAATAAATATTGATGGACATTTCACACAGCAATATTTAGCCCCAAACTAAGCAGAGCTTGTAATATGGGAACCAGATAACTGATGAATACGTATATACCTTTTTTTGAAAATACATACTTATAATATACACATATACAATAGATAGAAACATCCAGACCTGGAACAAATATTTGTAGACCATACAAACATTTGTTCCGTGGTGGGAATCGAACCCACTACCTCCTGCGTCTCAGCCGGCTACACGCCTACTGCGCCACGGAGGTCGTAATATGTAAAATGGGTAAGTGCTAAATACACAAACATACACTGTTCGTGGTCAGACACGCTTGTGACCAATTATTCCAACTCTCTCCATCCACTGCCATAGTGGGACAATCTGGAACCTTCGCAATGGTAAAAATAGGTCGCTGTATGCATGGTCGGCCTGCTAAATTCATACCAATAAAATCCAATTTCAGTAAAACCATGTCGATTAGCGTTCATACCAACTGTTACAAAGACGAAGGCCACGGCGCCTCTAATGGCGTCTGCGAGTATTCCCTTATTATCTATTTACAACCCGCATTTTATTATTGGGGTTAAAACGACTACTGGGTATAAAAGCGGTAGAGTGGCCAGAGAGAAGACCGACTTTTATAAATTAGATCTGGGTAAATCTGATACAGAGACCGACGGCGCAGCCTGTACCCAACGGCTCCCAGCAACCTTTTTTAAGTCGTCTATCTAGGATGTTACTATCTACTATGTTCAGCAGTATGGCTATGGCTGAGACGTCCTATGGCTAATGATGATGGAATCTGATAGAACTTTGAAAATGTGAATGTGACTAGTCGAAGTTAAATAATACAAACTCACTAAAACTAATTTCAGATGATTTTTCTTATATAAAAAATTTTAGATCATTATTTTTAATAAAAATATTGTCATATTAGCACTTAGGGATATTGTAGTTTTCTATCAGTGAAACAAATTTAGAATTTATTAGTAGAATTAAATAGTTTCTGAGATTATTGAGATTAAAATGATGAATTTAGACGTAATTTATTTCCTGTATTGTTACGTATTGTAAAAGGATCATTAAAAACAACCAGCCTTGTTTCTTGCATTTCTTTCCTGGGTTGGTCGCGAAGGAACAGGCATTAAAATTGACGTTTCAAAGTGATCCTTGTGATTTTAGTGAATAAAAGATTTTGACTTTGACTTAGATTACCCCCTACAAACATACAAACAACAATAATTACCTTCAGTAGTAGAAAAATAGATAACTCTTTATAACACTATATCCGCAATTACCTAACATCAAATCAGAAAACTTACTAATTCATATGAAAAATAATTATTGAAATAAGCATCCGGCTTTTTTGAATAATTTTCTGGTAGTTTTCCGACTTTTACTGTAACTCTAACCACATCGCATAAAAATCGTAGTACTAGGGCGGGTCTGAGAGATCGGACGATCGTTAAGGGATGGGTTTACGACCATCAAATGATACTTTGTGAGATGGCATCCGGTACCTCTCAGCGTAAGTCGTAATTTAGGGCGGTCCATAGTCTGAACTGCAGGTAGAAATATTGCACAAATACATATTGAAGAAGATGGAGCCATCATCTTTATCATGCTAGCCATAAGATGCCCACTGCTAAACATTGGCCTCCTCAACTTCCAGAGTAATCGATCTTGTGCGGTCTGCACCCAACAGCTCCCAGCAACCTTAGAGCAAACGTTATTGCTTATTATGAAAATTCTTAGTATCATTAAATTTTTTACTAGCCCATACTGTCCCATTGCTGGGCAAAGGCCTCCCCCTTTTCCTTCCACTTATCACGGTCCAGAGCCATATCCCGCCAGTCTCTTTGGAAGATGGCCAAGTCATCGCTCCAGCGTTTAAAACATACATTGACATCATTAAAATAATTTATAGCAAAAGTCAGGCAAATATCAAATATAATCTTAGTATTCATATGAATTTATTATTTTTTTAAGATTAATACCAAGTAAATTAACTTTTAAATAAATGAATACAGAAAAGAACACCAATTATTATGTTTACCAACATTCGGATTGCAATTTCAGTTTTCTATAAAACAGTAATGCACGCTTGTTAGTCATTAGACGCTCACTTAAATTCAAACTGATAGCTTTATATTATATTCTATAAATTCAGACAAGTTGACAGCGTAAAAATAAATTCTTAAAAAACCAACACTTTTAACAAATTCTTTGAAATATTAATTCCCAAGTTATTTCGTAGAAGTTAAAGAAATATTTTGTACGCAGATGCTCTCAAATCTGTTTTGTACGTGCTTAAGACTTGCTACAGTTCGGTGTTAATGAACAACTCTTTATGTCTCATTTTGTACGTCGCTTAGACGAAACTCTTCCATTCTTCTTGGAATGTAAACAGAATGAATTTAGAGAACCTTTTTGGTTCTCGCATCGCTACGGTACTCGAGTTTATAATTTCTTTTTGTTGTGTTTATATTTTCCAACATAGCATTCTACTTCGCTATAATACGGCCAGCATAACGTAAAACAAAATTTATAACATAGTGCATTTACACTGGCTAGTTGCAGCGTTTTTCCAGCGAGGCCTTTTTAATTTGTAAACCTGTTTGACACGAGTTCGCAACATCAAATTCCATCTGTGAGAAATATTTGATTCAAACGATTCACTAGTTTTAGCATATTTGTAAAAGTTTTTTAAGTGCTCGAATCTTTATTCTAACAAAGATGCATTCTCAATTTGAATGTGATCCAAGTTAATCAAAATGTATTGTTCGCATTAGATAAATTCTGATTCATATCGTCTCGCTCAAAAAAAGTTCTTTATGATACAGTGTTACACCAATGAATGAATGAATGAATGAAAATTCTTTATTATACCTTACAGTCTAGACACAACAGATTTATAGAAAAAAAAAACAAATAAAAGTAAGCATAATGGGCGGTCTTATCGCTTAACAAAGCGATCTCTTCCAGACAACCTTTGGATGGAGAGGATCATTGCTTAATGGAAGATTGGCCGAGGTGTAAAAAGAATAAACTTAATAATAGAAAAAGAAATTAGTTATATACATACATATTAGGTACATAACTAACTTTAAATAAATAAATAAATATCATATATAAAATAAATAAATATGTACTTACAATAATAATATTAGAGATCAGATGAATCATGACTCTTCATGGAGATAAAAGTTTTTGAGTCTAGCTTTAAATACGGAAGGTGAGGGGGATTTCTTAATGGAGACCGGCAAGGCGTTCCATAATCGGACAGCTTGAATGAATAATGAATTATAATGAAACATTAAGAGACAATTATTCTGTTTATTTAGACTGTGTGCAATATCTAGTAACAATAATACTAAGAATAATAATAAAACAAAGAATTCAATAACAGCCCCGAACTAAGTATCTATCCGTTTTGTTTTTGTATTAGTCTCTGTTTACCCACGCTTCCGAAACCCGAATGGCCTTGGACAAATTATTTGACAGTGTTACAACAATGAAACATTAAAAGACAATTATCCTGTTTATTTAGAATTTGTGCAATATCTAGTAACAATAATACTAAGAATAATAATAATAATACAAAGAATCCAAATATAGCCCCGAACTAGTTGCAAATTTTGTATTAAATACTTTTTTGATAACGACTATACTCCTTAGACGAATTTGTTAGAAACAAGATTCATTGCAAATTTCCTATAAAATACTTTTTAGATATAAATTCAAACATAATTATTTCATTAAATATATATTTTTGGTTATTAATATCTTAAATTACCTAACATTTAACATATAATACATTAATATCACCTTAGAGCCATATTCTAAAAATAATCACAGTTCGAAATTCTGATGTTCATTTGTATTATTTTTTAGGGATCAAAAATGTTATTTCTCTTAGAAGTGAAAACGCAACGCGACATTATCTAATATTGTGGATAAAATAGCGTCTGTATAATTACAATGCTAGACTCGTGTGTGTAATCGAGTTAGCGGTCCGCTCGGCGACGATCATTACTACGGAATACGCGACCACGTAGGTGAATGATATAAAGTACCGCTGGAAGTACTAAATATGTCCAACGAGAAGCTATTTAAAAATAACACAAATATTGCTGGATATTTAACACAGCGCTATCTAGCCCCAAACTAAGCAGAGCTTGTAGCTTGTAGGAACCAGATAACTGATGGAATACTCATATACTTTTGTTTTGTAAATACATACATAAAATATATAGAAAAAAATCCAGACCCGTAAATCACTACTATTCTCTCCCCTGAATAATAGTCTTAGTTTACTTACATAATTATAATGAATACATGGTGGTAATTTTGGACCACTAGATGGGTGAATTAATGAAGACGGGCTAGCTCATCTTCTTATTTTAGATAATCCATAGAAAATACATGGACAATATATGCAAACATAACTAAACTAGATTCCTTGCAATGTCTTACTATCTAGTTCGATAGGAAAAAATATAAAACCACTAAAAAAATTCTACTACTAGTAGTATTTTTTTTTGTGGAATATTTTTCATCTTTCTATCACACTATATCATGTTTGAAATTATGATGTAATACATTTTTAAGTCCTTATATAATCTTGTTATAGCTTTTGAAAATTATAAAGTTATATTAATTTTAAAGCCAAGGAAATTCGTTACACAAAATGTTAAGAATAAAATAATTATCACAAGTTACTCAATCACGCCGTAACGGCTGAATTGGTTTCGATGAAATTTGGTATATAAGTAGATTATAACCCAGATCACCACATAGAATTCCCATAAATCAGTTCCCATTGGATAAAATAGGATTTTAAAGTTTATATATGTATTTTGCACCCAGAACAACGCGGGCTAAGCCGCTGGCAACAGCTGGTTAATCATATAAAATATAATAGGTTGGGGAAAAAGTCTTTTCGCATTATAGTATGTATGAACTTGTAATACATTCTCTTTGGCTATACTATTTATATCTGGCTGGTTTTAGTATCATTCAAAGGTTAAATTTTAAAGAAGATAACTCCAAATTCAAATTAAGAAAATGTGTGATTTTTATTTGTTTTTCGAACTGTATAGATGAGTGAACCTAGAGTACCTTTCATGGTAATATTCGTTATGATATCCTAAAATAATCAACTTTTAATTACACTCAGCGAGCTATGGAGAGGGCTATGCTCGGGGTTTCTCTACGGGATCGAATCAGAAATGAGGAGATACGTAGGAGAACTCAAGTCACCGACATAGCCTGACGGATTAGCACGTTGAAGTGGCAATAGGCAGGCCATATAGCGCGCAGAACAGATAGCCGATGGGGCCGGAAAGTTCTCAAATGGAGGCCACGGACCGGCAAGCGCAGCGTAGGACGTCCATCTACAAGATCCCGACTTGGTAAGAAGCGCAGGTCGGCGTTGGATGCAGGCCGCTTCCAACCGCAGTTCCTGTAGATCAATGAGGGAGGCCTTTGTCCAGCAGTGGACGTCCTACGGCTGATATGATGATGATGATGAATTACGGCAAATCTAGAATCTTTAATTTCACGTAATTGTCGTCTACATGATGCCTCAGCAGTTTTATAGTACGAGATAATTCCGATCACTTTCAGAATAGTTCCCGGTATGAGGTGGCTCCTTGAAACTAGCCAAGTCGGTCTTCGGTAATTCATTTCTTTTTTTATTTTTCATCCAATTTCACAAATATTTTATCCCCTATAAGAGTTTTTGTACAAGCTATTTAGATTTTTCATGTAATCTACAAAATCAGGAGTGGCACTAACCTCATTCCCTAATTCCTCATTCACAAAATGTTATAATTGCACCAATTTTTTAATTATTATTTATATACATAATTTTTAGGTTTCGGTACCCAATAGGTACCAACGGGACTTCATTACTAACCCTTAACTGTTTTTGGTCGTTTCTTATTTATATGACTAACACATGACCGCTTATTTATCAGAGTACAATAGTTTTACAGACAGTTTAGGCTTTGGTGCCTAAAGGGTACTAACGGGACCCATTACCAAGACTAAGCTATGTGCTTGTTTGGATGTGGCAATGCGCGTAACTGCTGCTTTGTTTTTTTAGGCATCTTGGTGATGTTTTGTGCCCAATCATATGAACGCATATCACAAACAAAATAAACACCAAAAATCAGCAGCAAGATGACAAATTAACAAACTGTCAAATTGCATTCCCATCATAGCCATTATAATAGCGTTTCCCGGAACTGTCGGAAGCAAATAAATCTGCACAATAACAGGACGTCACCAGGATAAATGTGACGTCAATCCGTGACTATTGCTCTCCTGTAGTGCCATCTAGCGGTCGTTACGGATGCGTGACACACGGCTTTGAAGTTTAGAAAACTAGTATTTTATTTATAGTGTTATCCGAACACATACGGAAAATTCCAATATTTTTAA
Organism: Philereme vetulata; assembly: GCA_918857605.2. NCBI lineage: Eukaryota > Metazoa > Arthropoda > Insecta > Lepidoptera > Geometridae > Philereme > Philereme vetulata. Next base: position 5,555,974 of record OU975456.1, on the reverse strand, counting down.
AATCATCTCAAAAATTTCAAACCTAGACGGGACTTGAACCCGCAATCTTCCTCTTGATACGAGGATGCACTATCCAACTGTGCTACTACGCCATTTCACGTCTAGGTCAAAATTAGTGAGATGATTCAGAATTACGACTAAAGTGCCGTTAATTCGCCAATTTCGACCTAGACGTGAAATGGCCTGGTAGCAAAGTTGGATAGTGCATCCTCGTACCAAGAGGAAGGTTGCGGGTTCAAGTTCCATCTAGGCTTGAAAATTTAAAGATGATTTTAAAAATCTTGAATTTTTGAAAAACTAGCTAAAAGCAAATTTGGCTGTTCGAAGGATATTTAATATAATAAATTTTATTAAATAAAGACATTCTTTTTTATCTTCGTATAAAGTCTAGACCAACTACACGAAGATGAAGAACGTCCACGCAGAAGAAATTGAATCGCCGAGATTTTACCACCGCACTTCTCGACAACGTAATAAAGCTCATCCACATTGTTATCGACAATTGTGTATCGCGCACCACACGCTTCACGTGATCTTTTCTACCCCATACTTGCAAGATGTAGAATGAGCTACCATCTGAGGTTTTCCCATTAGGCTACGACATGGCACGCTTCAAGAAAAATGTAAAGAGGTTTATACAGTGTAGGGAACGCATCGACAATACCCCGGGTGTTGCCGGTGTCAATAGGCGACGGTGACCGCTTACCATCAAGTGGGCCGTGAGCCTGTTTCCCCACAAATAACATAAAAAAAATTGGCCACTTACAGCTTTATCCACGGCTTCTCAGTGCGTAGGTGGTTCGATTTCTATACAATCAGTGTACATTCACACTAGATAATTGGACAGTAGATATTTCTAAACACATATGCGTATCGAATTAGCTACGTTGTCATATTTTCTGCAAATGAATAATTTTGCACACTTTCATTGATCTAAGTATTCATCATTTTCATTTATCTAAAACTAGTGATTCGCCCGCGGCTTTGCATGCGTGGTATTTCAATAAAAACATTACCCTCCTTTTGTGCACTCATGTATAAAGTAGCCTATGCCCTTCTTCAGAATATAATCTATCTCCTTGCCAAATTTCATTACTATCCGTTCAGCCTTTTAGTTATGAGAAGGTAACAAACAAACAGTTACTTTCGCAGTTACTATGTATGTTTTATACATATAAACCTTCCTCTTGAACCACTCTATTGTTGGTTGGTGGTGGTCTATTGTGGTTTTGAATGCGTGGTTAATCCATGAAAACATTACCCTCCTTCTGCGCAGTCGGGTAAAAAGTATCCTATGTCCTTATCCTGGTTCTAAACTACCACCCCACAAATTTTCAGCCAAATTGGTTTAGCCGTTCTTGAGTTATAAATAGTGCAACTAATACGGCTGTTTTTATATATATAAAAAGTCATTTAAAAGTGTTTTATTCTGGTAATTAAGTCATTGATGAATGAAAATGTGCCTTAAAAACAAATATGTGCACTGGAGGAGAAAGTAGTTACATCAGAACAGTTTGAAATGCTAAAACAAGAGGTAGAATATATGAAAAACGCATCTATTATTGATAACTCATCAAATGTTAACAAGAAAAGAGGAGCGTGTTTGCAAGAAAGTTTCATATGTAATAGTAGTCCTATTGGTCTTCATTATGTGCCTGAATATGTGCCTGAATATGTGCCTATAAAAACATCGCAATTATCAGCTGATGTAAAGGTTAATGACCGAACTGCGCTCGTAAGACATTCATCTTTGAACAGAAGCGAGGAACATATTTCTACCCCCATCATTTGCGTGAGAAATAAAGCGACAGACTCAACACAGCGCGTGGAGACGGCGCCTGCGCACATCACGGTGTCAACATGGATGAATTAGAGCACCTGCCCGGCAAGCCTTGAGTGCAGCGTCAGTGCGAGTGTAAGCGAGACGGAAGCTAGGTGTGTGGAGACTCCACCGGAGAGTACAGCGGTTTCGTCAGAAACATTTGCGTCGGCTACCTGCGCGCGCACGTCGGCGTCGAGTGCGCTTGCTATCAGCGCTAATAGATCGTCTATTTTACAAGAGTCTACGCGTGCGCCTGACTTCATAGCTTCGCAGCGTGACAAATATGATGCGAGAGGTGGTATGCATGCTCCAGATCTCAGTGAAAAGTGTAACCAAGTAGGGGAATGCAACTCGGAATGGCAAGTAGTGAGAAGTAAGTCCGCTAAGCGTTATAAACTGATTGGCCAAAAGGGTTGTGCTGCACCGGACAGTAAATTCAAAGCGGCTGATATTAAGGTGCCGCTTTTAATTTCTAATGTTTGTAAAGAATCAAGGGAGGAGGATATAATTTCTTATATAAAAGACAAAACAAACGAAATTGTATCTCTTAAAATGATAAATATGAAGAAAACTAAAAGATATAATGCCTATAAGCTGTACGTTTCTAAGTGTAAATTAGACTTGTTTTTAAACGATAAACTGTGGCCAAGTGGTATTACGTTCAGGCGTTTTGTGTATTTCATGTACAAATCGCCTACACCAGAGCATTTAGTTAAAGTTAATTAACAATTAATTAAAATGATGTATTTAAGCCCTAACCAATATTTTAATTTCGTTAGTTTTAATTGTAAATCTTTGAAGCGGTCGATTGATAATATACGGGACATGTGTAAGGTGTCTGACGTATTGGCTCTTCAAGAGACATGGCTACTGCCCCATGACGTCCCATTGCTAGGAACTATATCTAGTAATTTTGAATACACCGGAAAGTCTGCTGTAGACACGTCCGCTGGTCTGTTGAAGGGAAGACCATATGGGGGAGTGGCCATTCTTTGGAGGAAAGGCATTTTCGAAAATGTAACGGTCCTAGAGTGTAATAGCGCCCGTCTGGTAGCCATCAGAGCTACGATTAGTGGGCGTTCTATTATTATATTCTCGGTATACATATATGCCAACCGACTCGCTGGATAATTTGCCTATTTTTTCTGAGGTACTGGGTGAAATTAGTGCAGTTGTAGCGAGCGGAGATGTCGAAAGTGTATATATATTAGGGGATTTTAACGCTCACCCCTACGAATTATTTTATGACGAACTGTGTAATTTCTGTCTGGATCAATCTTGGATCTGTGCTGATTTTGAAAAACTAGGCCTGCAGTCGGATACCTACTCTTTTGTCAGCGAAGCCCACGGTTGTAGGAGATGGCTAGATCACTGTGTTGTATCACTGTCGGCCTGGCAAACTGTTGTCGAGGTAGGTGTCATAGAAGATGTTTTCGTATCCGATCATCTACCTATATTTGTTAAATGTAATTTAAATATTGTGAGACCTAAAATAGTGACGCGCGCTTTGCCCCGTAGCTCAATAATATGGGGAGTGAGGAATGAGTCTCAAATAGGTAAATACCAGGAGATGTGTCACAATAAACTTCGTTACATTGACTTTCCTATTGAGTTTCTGGAGTGCAGTCGTGGGTCATGTGGTTTGGCGGAACATACGCTTGTGCTAGACAAAATGTATAATAATATTGTTGATACTTTGTGTAGCGCGGCCGTGAGAACAAGTAGGAAAGCAAATAATAAAAATACCAAGAAGAGACAACTGTGTGGATGGAATAAGCATGTTGGTGAGGCCCATCGTGAGGCCAGGCTTAAGTTTAAAATTTGGTTATTATATAACCGACCTGCTTCAGGACTAATTTATAAAGAAATGGTCGAATCACGAAAAATTTTCAAAAGTCGCCTGATTTGGTGTCAGAAAAACCAGGAGCAACTAAAGATGGACATTTTGGCTAAACACAGATCGGCAAATGACTTTAGTAAGTTTTGGAAAGCTACTGGAAAGCAGGAGATTAGGCCTGGCCTCCCGGTGAGTGTGGGTGGAATGAGTGAAGCTGTGGACATCTCTAATATGTTCATGGAGCACTTCAAAGTGTCCTCGCCGCTAGGACCCTCATCTGCCTCGATGGATGTGTCTGGGTGTGCGGGCGATGAGCCGCTTGTTCTTTTTACTGCAGGACAGGTTAGTGAGGTCCTGAGGAAAATGAGCGGCGGCAAGTCTCCCGGGCATGACGGGCTCAGTGTTGAGCATTTGAGGCATGCGGGAGTACACCTTCCGAGCATTTTAGCCGTGTTATTCACAATGTGCATTAGTCACTCTTACTTACCACCAGACTTAATGAAAACTATCGTAGTGCCCATTGTGAAGAACAGGACTGGGGATGTCGCAGACATTAAAAACTACCGCCCAATCTCGCTGGCAACTATAATTGCTAAAATACTGGACGGTTTGCTTGATTCTTGCTTAGAAAAACATTTAAATCTCCATGACGCCCAGTTCGGGTTTCGGCCCGGACTTTCTACTGAAAGTGCGATTATAAGTCTCAAACATACCGTCCAGTATTATACAGACCGTAGGACGCCTATATACGCCTGCTTCCTTGACCTCTCCAAAGCCTTTGACCTTGTGTCTTATGATGTGCTCTGGAGAAAGTTTAGGGACCTGGGTATACCGGCTAAAATCCAAAATATATTTAAATTTTGGTATGACAATCAAACCAACTATGTGAGATGGGCCAATTCTCTCTCAAATGCATATAGGTTGGAGAGCAGGGTGAGACAGGGGGGCTTGAGTTCTCCCAAGCTCTTCAATCTCTATGTAAACGACCTCATCGTCGGGCTGAGCAGCATGCGTGTCGGCTGCCGGTTCATCCGGCGTTAGCATCAACAACATTAGTTACGCCGATGACATGGTGCTGCTGAGCCCGACGGTGGGGGGTCTCAGGGAATTACTGAGGGTCTGTGAAGCCTATGCTGTTGAGCACGGGCTTATATATAATGCGAAGAAGAGCGAATACATGGTTTTTAAGGCCGCCGGTAAATGTCCCGGTTATACACTGAATATAACCCTAAACGGCTTGAACTTAAATCGTGTTACGAAATTTAAATATCTGGGACATTTTCTTGCCGACGATCTTAAAGACGATGCAGATGTTGAGAGGGAGCGTAGAGCCTTGGCGGTCCGAGGTAACATGTTGGCCCGTAGATTTTCCCGTTGTACTGAACAAGTTAAAGTTACGCTTTTTAAAGCGTACTGTCAGAGCTTTTACACGGGAAGTCTGTGGGTCCGAAATACCAAAAGATCATTGGAGGACCTACGCATCCAATATAATAACATCTTCCGGATGATGTTGCGGTTGCCCCGATACTGCAGTGCATCGGGGATGTTTGCCTACTATCACACAGATGGCTTTCACGCCATCATGCGCAAAAAAACGGCATCGCTGATGAGCAGAATTCGGGGCAGTCGCAACAGCATCCTGAGGACAGTGGCTGAGTGCTGCACATCTCCGCTCTGGAAGTGATTTGTGCGGAGGGTGAGTAATGAAGGAAATATTTTCCTCAGTTAGTCACCCTTGGCACAAAATGGTGCTTTCTATTTTCACCCAGTGCCTATTTATATTTTTGTATATTTAGCTGTTCTTCTTTGTTGTTATACATATATTTTTGTGTGTATGTTAGTCTTAAGATATGGACTCTAGTTGTCTGAAATAAAATATTTTTTATTTTTTTTTATTATTGATTTGCCGAAAATAATACCAACTACAAGTTGATGGATGTGGAGTAGTGCGACGTAGGGCACGTATCTAAGGTGCGTAACCTACGAGGTCATACTTTGTTATAGGCGATGGTTACCAATTAACATCAGGTGGGCCATGAGCTTGTTCCATCTCCAGGTCGTATAAAAATAATAATATTTTTTGACCTTGTCGTTCACTCAAAAAAACTGATACCATTGTAAATGACCTTACATTAAAACCTTATATTTTGTCACAATAACGAGCGTCGAACTTATACATTTCACCCGCGCGGGGGCCATCCTAGTGGAACTAAACTTCCGTGTGTCACACACAACACATACATAAGGGGGGAAGACAAAAACTTAATGACAAGTGGACAAAGACGCAGATTCGAGACGCTTGTCTTCTAACTGTCAAAAAGCTTTTGTAGAGGGAAACATTTCTCCTTTCTTCGTATAAAATATTTTATTTTATTATTGTGTGGTCAATGATTCTCAAAAATATATTGTTGAATTTAGACTTTATTTTTAAAACTTGGAAAGATCTTATATAATCCTGATCTTATAAAATTACTTTCAAATTTTATTCCATTTTTCGTTTTATCAAAACTTAAAAAATAAGCATCTATTGGAAAAGCGTTTATATGGAATCTTTTCAAATAGGTCCTTATTTATCTATTTTTACGGTGAGTATGTTTTAGCTGAAGCTTACCCAAAGCCGATTATTTACTATTGGGAGCCACAAGTCTCTCAAGTAAATCAAATCAGACAATCAAGTGGAAAAATCCGTGTCCAGTGTTCAAACAATCATCTCAAGTTACGTGGTTCAAAGTGATGTAGGGTTCTCCTCGCTTATTCCATCTCCACTCCACTTGGGACCAACCCCCTGGGACCTCGGTATTTGTTTTAAAGCTTTATTACTAAGTAATGTGTACACAGGTCAACCCTCTAAAAATTTAAGGCCCTGACCAATATCGCTAATGCATCTCATCCTTTAAATGTTTCTAAATAAGAATTTAGTTTATCTTTGCGAGTCCCTAGCGAACGTCAAAACAACGAGCTTTTTTAAAGTAAAATCGACGTTTTGATAAGACTATCTGAAAATACTAAAAGCAAATAAACTTTATTTGAAGTTTCTTAAGGAATATTGGTTGAGTAAGACCAAGGGAATTTAAGATGTGTAAACTAATTTAAAACCGAATTGAACTTTATGCAAATTAATCCTTCTAAAACTTATGTTAAACTTATAGAATTGGCTAGGTAAGTTTTCTATCAATATGCGAATACAAGTGAGGAGTCTTATTGATGTAGGTAGGTATAAAACGGTCAAATAAAATTTTCCCTGACGTGTCAATTTCATTTAAGCTCCCTCTTTCCACTATAAATTAAAGACAGTCGTTAAACCGCGAACCCATTGTCCCAGTAATTTATTCACCATCCCAAATACAAAAAAACTTGTACGTCTGTTCATCACGAGGGGTCCGAAACTGGGGAAAAAGGTGTCAATTTTTGAAAGATTGCAGCATGTCATGAATATTATATAAGCGAATCGAGTTAAGGGTATTTTGCGATAATGTTCGACGTTTGGTCCTGTCAGCCTATGTCATTTCACATGGATTTGCCCGATTTGCCCTTTGCTAATGTGACACGTAGTATGTCACGTGTCGACGATATAGCGAGGAAATTTGCCTCGACAAATTCATGTTTACATAATCATGTGGGATATCTTGTATGCACGCTTTCCGCCTCAACTCGTTACGCTGCAGCGTACCGAGTTAAGCCAGCGCGTTGGCCTATTGGTAAATTTTATTTTATTTATTTTTAATTTATTTGAGACAACAAACAATTATGCCTAAATATTACAAGCTGCTCCACAACTTTTGTAATGTTTGCAGCTTCATCGTGCTACCAGTAATATGTTTGTACTATTAATTCTAAATAAATGAATGAATTGAATGAATTTGAATTACTAGACTTAATAATTATTAGAAGATGTCTTACAGGCATAATCAGCACTGTTGTCCACAGATTACGTTAGACAGACGGTTAGCATGAGTGTATACAACATTAAATACATACAAAAAATATAAATATATAGATGAACCTATATTATGCAGGCAATCAAGTGCCTACATACCTACACAATATAGGTTCACATTTAGTAATGAGTAACTTAGTCGATTTAAATAGAAATTAGACAATCAGACAGGATTATCTGATTGATTGCTTTCTTAAACAAGACGGGTGAGTTTGCAAAAAATTCAATTTCCAAGAAATGATCGTTATATAACTTAGGAATTCTATTGAGTGGCGCTCGCTCACCTGCGTTCTTATTACAGGTAGTAAGTGCGAATAGATAACGCTTGCGGGTATAATTTACCTTGGGTTTTTTGAATTATCTAGATCAAAACATTCATAGGCGTATTGTTTAATGAAAATGATTACTTTAGAGCACTAGAAAGCAATTATTAGTAGCTTAAATCTAAAGCTAAATTGAAAATGTCTCTAGGTATCAAAAGTGCGCTTTATCAAATTTTATCTGTTTATAGTAACACCGGATGGACATTTTTATCGGCACTTTTACAATAAAAAACTAAGCAAACGCAATAAATAACGAATTTTACGCAGACTCGTTCAATATAGCAATAGTTTTACGAACGGAAATCGTAAAATAAGTTTTTTCTGCGTTGACGCCGCCCTCCCGTCTCGGGTTTTTGCTTCGACTAAGTTGGTAAAGAAAACATTTCATATATTTGATCCTAAATTAACGACTATTTTTTTTAAACTATTTGTTTTTGTATTGATGTACAAATTTTTAAATTGTTGGGATTATATGAATTACTCATATATTCAAATAGTATTTTTATGTATAGTGTTATTCGAACACATGCGGAAAATTCCAAGATTTTTTAAAATCATCTCAAAAATGTCAAGCCTAGGCGGGACTTGAACCCGCGACCTTCCTCTTGATACGAGGATGCACTACCACTTAAAATAAGCAACGCGACATCTCTTGTCAATGTACTGAACTGCAACGTTCGGCATTGAGCAGGTACAAAGAACTATATAAGTTTTCCTGTAGATGGAGCTAACGGCGCTTTATTCGTAATTCTGAATGATCTCACTAATTTCGACCTAGAAGTGAGTATTTGCCTTTGTCAGATATTTACTTATATTAACATTTTCAAGAAAGAGGTCCTATCGCTAATTGCAATGTATAATATATACCTAGGTAGAACTGGTAGAACTACTTAGAGTAGCATAAATAAAACTTTTAAAATTTCTCTCATATTTCCTTAAGCTCTATAAGCATTTTTGTAGCTTTCTTCTACACTTTTCTCGTCAATGTTTACTTTTCATCCACTTCACGAAGTCATTTTTAAGTTGATTTTCGTCGCCCTGCGTTCGAAACTCTGAACAAATAATGTTTGTGTCAAACACAACGTTGTAAGCAACAATGACGTCTGAGTGAAATGTCAAACTTCGCTGCACGTTTGAACACGCCATTCGAAGCAATATTTCGTGGAAAATGTTGGATACAAAGTAATTTATTACAATGCTTTTGGATTCCTTTCCTTTTTCAAATTTGATAGAATGTGAAAAATCCTTTATATTTTTCGTTTTCAGCAAGCTAACAAGAAATAGTCATAAGGATGTTATTCGTAAAACAATAATTATTTTCAATAGTTTGTTGTATTTCATAGTATTACATACCCGTGGTTAGTATTATTTAGTACAAGTGGACCCGCCGAACTTTGTACCGCCTTGATATGCAAATAACGTGGGCTGTCAATATACGTCACCCTGATAGAATTGTCAATTGTTGTCCCCGGACATTATTATGTATGAGAAAATGAATGACTTCCACAAATAACCCAATACCAAAATTAGCCAAATCGCTCCACCCGTTCTCGAGTTTTAGCGAGACTAACGAACAGCAACTAATTTTTTATATATATAGACAATATATCTCGGGATAACTCCTATCGAAGCATCTGTTTCAAACGATATTCATTTTTTTTACCTCCTCTTTGACGATATTTGCAGCACGCATTCTGTCAATTCTATGTCAAACGTCTTATGGTTACGTCATAAAAGCGCTAAGGTTAAATTATAAATAATTTTATATGGTGGTTAAATATTCTTAAATTTTCTAATTTTGCGCGCTATTTTCTTAACTTTTTCTTTCATAAAAACCTTCTCCTGACAATAAGAAATACAACAAAAAAATAATTGGCCAAATTGGTCCAAGCGTTGTTGAGTTATGCGCTTACCAACACATTTTGCGATTCATTTTTATATTACAGATAGATTATAGAGATAACCACGCAATAATAATGAAATTCAACCCAAGAATTGCAAACCAGCGGGGCTTAGAAAGCAGAGGAGATGCAGATTTGGGTCCGGCTTAACAGTATTTAGATTAGTTCGTTTATTTATAATCAATGAAATTCATTGCAAAGCAAAACTACCTACAATCTAAATCTTTATCCAAAGGTAACGAAAACAATCTGATAAATCAAAATATCAACGTAGTATTGATATACCCGTAATGAGGTTTCTTTCATGTCGTTAAAGCAACAGGAAACGTAACCCTCATACGACACCCACTCAAAATTCATTAAAATATGGTCTTAGTCAAATGAAATAATTTATTTAGGCAATCCCCAAAAGTAATATTCATTGAAGCATATTTAACGTTTAAAAGCGGAGTAGTGATGCGATGGATATAAATCAAAGGGAGGCATCGATGACGCAGAAACAAAAGTTTTGTAAATACAGGAAGTCGACAAAAATACAATACATCACGAGAAAATACATATTTCTGTGACAAAAGATAAAATATATATACGTGTACTTACTCATTTTGTTAATAAAGAAAGTAACGTATATGACGTTACGTTACCTTGTAGTTATTCTGAAATACACTATATAACATTGTCTGAATAAACATTGTTTCAAACTTTTTCTAAACATGGTATTTATCACGTACGGTTATGTTTACGTAGGTAAATACTACATTAGTGAAAGAAAACGGAACGTATGTACCAGGTTGATTGAACACATACGTGTAATGAAGAATGTCGACTCAAACAGTTCTGTAGTGGCGGAGTATGCCCTAGATTCTCATTCGACGCACTACATACGTTTCGACAAGGCCCGGGTTTTAGCGAGAGAGAAGTTTTTTATTCCTCGCAAGATCCGAGAGGCGATAGAAATAAGTCGTGTGCCGAACTTTAACAGAGATAGATGATGGGTTCTACCGCCAGCCTGGAGGCCATGTCTTCATGATGCAAGCGACAGAGGAGTGAGTGAACCTGGTAGAGACATAGTTAGTGTTGCGTGTTTGCCTGTACCGAGTGCTACTGAAGACAACAGGAGTGATGATAATGATGATAATGCAGCCTGTCCACACGATGGGGTACCGTTGACGCAACCCCCACCAATACTTCAATCGCACTACGCGCACTACGCGCCGCAGCCCTCTGCGCGCGAGTAGCGCGCAGAGGGCTGCGGCGCGTAGTGCGAGGCGAGACGTGGTTTGGAGCGGATCGCACTCACCCTGATGAAGGTTCACGAATTGAACCGAAACATTGTCGGTCGAAACACCGATAAGACGGTACGTGATAAATCCCGTGATTGAAATAAATCACCATAATGTTCTAAGTAAAACATTAATTCGTTTTTGTTTTTATTTTATGATATTTTGATCTGTCAAAGATCAACGTCTTGCCACTTTAATGTCTTTTTACCTAATGAAGTACATTGTCATTGGTATAACTAATGAAGCCTACACACGTCAACAATTAATTTCAGTAAGCCTAAAAATTTTAATAAATTCTCCCCGCAGAAGCTTGCGCAAGTCTTGCCATGCCTGAAAATTTGAACAAATTCTTGGCACAGTCACTTGCACAAAGAAAGCATTGTGCAAGCCACGTGCGTGAGATCCATTATGCGAACCGTTCACATCACTAGCTAGACGAGAAACGTATTACCGCTAAATAATTCAGCATATCTTTCTTCGCATTATGTCATTTACGGTGTTACCTTTTAGACGAGTATTTACACAAAAGAAGAGAATCAAAAATGATAATTACATGCAAATCCAAGGATCGTTTGAGAACCACTCAGGCCGTTGGCTTATTTGGAAGGAAGCGTACATTTTTCAAAGGAATCGTGGGGCTGCTGAAGCATTCTTGAATAAGTAAAGGCTACTTAATTCTTTGTATCTAGCAGTCGATTTTTTTTGTTTGGTTAAAGTTTCTGTCGATGGGTTCACGAGGGTTTTTGTTCGATGTTGAAGGTTTTCAAAAATGGTTCATTGGTTGTGGATTATTTTATTACTCTTGACTTTTATTACTGTTTTATTTTTCTCTTGTATAAAATACTTTTATGATGGTTCTTGACATAAATAAAAATTAACCATGAAAATACTTGATGTCTTCGAATTATAAGATGAGATAAGATCATATAGATCATATGAGATAAGAACTCATTATTGTACACCAAAGTAAAATACAGAACATAATTCTTACAAATAGATTTAGTACAATGGGCGGTCTTATCGCTAAAAGTGGTCTCTTCAAGACAACCTTTGTATGGACAGGATTATAATGTATCAAATGACGGCGGTGCATCTATATACAATTAAAAACATATCTGCATACTATAAACCTAAAATACTAGTAATAACACAAATTTTATTTTAATACAATAAGCAACTATAAAAATGGAACGAATTATGTAGATCGTGTGTTGTAGAATGCCGCAAAGTTTTGAATATATTTCTCTATTCCCTTCAGTAAAACGACAGTCAAATCGAATTTATCCAAAATCGTTTTATTCATGAGCATTTCGTAGATAACGAAAAAAAGTTGGCATCACGTATTCAGGCGACGAGCGGTCTTCGTTAGACCGGGCCGATACCTGCACTGCATATGTTACTGCATCCTCCAAACTAAATTTCTTTTTGTTTATTTGTTACGGGTTGACATTCGAGTAGCAAATCGAGTTTCCTTTGATTCAAACGAAAGAAAAACAAAGAATGACAATTCCACAGTGAAAGATTACAGGTGAGTACGTTTTTTATTGGAGTAGATAAATTGTTGTCGGTTGTTTAGAATCCTGAAACGACGACTGCTTGAAATAAGCTTTTCTTGATATTAAACTTTACTTTCTAGGTTATATTTATTGTTATTTTATAAGAAAACAAACCAGCACTTAGAGCCTATAAATGAGCCTATATATATGAATATACATCTAATGGGTATTAACAAGTTTCCGCATAATGAATTTAAGTATAAGCTTGCTCGTAAAAAATACAAGCTTTTATTGAGATATTGGACAAAAAAAAATTATAAACTTTTTTTCAATTTAATTCAGTAAAACAGTAAAAGTTTGCCTAAACTCCTCAATCAAAGGCAGAATCCAAATAGTAATCACAGAGGCTACTAAATTATTTAGCATTTATTCTATCATTACTTATTACACTGTAAAAGGCAAGACAAAGGACTTATAAAGTTGAATCTGTGCAACCCTTTTGACCCTCATAACTATTAATGTATTTCATTATATTAATTGGTGGCAGCCATCTTCTAAGAGTGAGATGGTACATTCACGTAACAATTTGATGATTTAAATATCTTGAACTCTTTATTGCGTGTTTTTTTTATACTACTTATATGGGAAACGAGCATGCAGTCCACCAGATGTTAAGTGGCTACTGCAGCCCATGGATATCCACATAGAATTCAAAACAAGCTATTATGTTGTCTTGATATTTATGTGGATACGTTGTCATACTATAGGACTTAGCTATGTGCCAGTAATTACAGGAACATACCATTACCATCTAACCGGAACACAGCAGCATAAGTTATTTGGCGGCAGATAAAGTCAAGTAAGGCGGTGGTGCCCACTTCCTCGAGCTCGTTCAAAAAAGCTCTAACACCAGTAACAACGCTCATAGTAGTATCTATCAATTATCTGCGTCTTTGTAATTTTCGTAGCAAATAATATTCTCAACTGCGGTAATAGTACAAATAATATTATAAAAACGCCTGCCTAATTTATAGTTTTATAATTTCTTTGTCATTTTGTTCTAAATCAAATGAAAGGCATGGCGCCCCTTTAATGTATTATATATATAAAAGAAAGTCGTGTTAGTTACACTATTTATAACTCAAGAACGCTTAGAAGAGCTTAGAACCAGGAGACGGACATAGGATACTATTTATCCCGTTTTTAGAACCGGGAAACGGATGTAGGATATTTTTTATCCCGTTCGACCGCGTTCCCGTGTGACGTGACATAAAACGTCAAAGAGAATACAAGTCACTATAAAACGTGGTATAACAAAAACGATCTGGCATGGAATAACAGAACGCAAATGACAGCTATACGTGATTTTGTCTATGGTTAAGTATGGTTGTAAAATGATGGCCGGGGACAACAATTGACAATTCTACCTTTAATTCTTATTCTGTATATTGACGTATATTGACAGCCCGCGTCAACTAGTTTACTTATAAATGCGTTACGTCAATAATTCACAGTCGATTGAACATTACGGAGATATTATGAAGATGTTACGCCCCGTATTTAGGAAATTTTATAGAGCCATTAATTCGATCTATAACGGTCTTCAGTATTTTCGAATACTATTAGTACCTACAGCCTCAATCGAAACATGAATTTATTCACCGAAATCTTGTGTGAATGGTACTCAACTCGACTTGAATTCACCACTTGCGTCGAAATAACAAGCAAAGTTCAAATGCATTCGTACCAAATTCAATAGAAGTACCTAAAGATATTTTAATAACTCGTCTAGACCAAATATTTGCGGAGCGATTTCTGCATCGCCAATCCCGAGTTTTCCACTTAAGAACCTAACATTGATCTGTAAAGCCTTAGTTATACGAAGCATAGTGCGGGTCCGATGCGGGTGCGATGCGGGTCAGGTGCGGCTTAGCGGTCGCCTCACTCAAAACTTGAACATAGTAGACGTTATACAAGTTAAACCTAAATAGCTTCTACAAAAGAACTAACCGATACAAGTAACTTTTTAACAAAAAAACCACATAACCAAATTACTTAATTGATTTTGATGAAATCTATATGAGACCAACATGAAAATATATCCTTTCAAATAAAAAAGGAATTTACAAATCGGTTGATATATGACGGAGTTCTGAAGAAAAACCTAAAACCGAATTGCGTCCCTATCAAATTTGAGGGTTGCTCTTGATTTTTTTGGGACCTATCATCAAATCCTGACTTGGTGCCAATGGAACCACCTGGGCAGTACCCTTTATACAAAAAAATATTTGCTCGAATCGGTCCAGGCGTCTTCAAGGAATCGGGGAACATACATAAAAAAACCGGCCAAGTGCGAGTTGGACTCGCGCACGAAGTGTTCCGTACCATTATCTATAAAAATAGCAAAAAAATCATGTCTGTTGTATGGGGAGTCTCACTTAAATGTTTATTTTATTCAATAGCAGAAATTTATTTATTTACCTTATTTGAGGTTGGTGCCGATTAAGCTAGTCCTCTTAATTGTATGAGCGCCCATACAACTCAGAGGATCTTTATTGGCGTCAACTATGTATGTATTGGGACTTCCTTTAATTTTCCACTTTTTTATTTTTTGGAACTTTTCCTTTATTTGTGTTGCTTTTTGCCAAATTTCGTGATTCTAGGTCAACGGGAACTACCATATAATAGTTTTCAACCCAAATAGGTTACTTCTGATAGACCTAGAATCGTCAATTTTGGTTAAAAGGAAGATCTTAATAGCAGCACAAGTAAAGGGAAAATTCCGAAAAATAAAAAAGTAAAAAATTAAGGTTAATTTTGTTACTTACAAGTTTTTGTGAAAATCTAAATCAACCCACATATATCATAATATCTTTTTATCGTGTTGACTCAGGATCTTGATTTTTATACACCTAATAGGGACTATATACCTTAGTATCTGGTATAAATTTCAACTTGCTAGGTCCACCCATTCTTGAGAAAATCGGTGGTGACATACGGACAGAGAGACGGACTGACGGACAAGAGATTATAAGGACTGATTTTTTAAGGGTTCTTTATAAGGGTTCCTTTTTTTATCTGTTGAGGTACGGAACCCTAAAAAGATTCCGACGAATTGAGAACCTCCATCTTTTTTTGAAGTGTGTTATAAATGGATGTAAATACTAATATCACCATGTAAAATGCCATGATACGTCGTAAACGCCCAGTTCCAATTCGAAGCATTAACCAAATGAAATTTCGGTATTGCGTCAAATATAAATTCAATGTTTACATAAGTCCGGTTTTAACCAACTTCAAAAAAGGAGGAGGTTCTCAATTCGACTGCATTTTTTATGTTTAATACCTCAAAACTTTCGCCTGGGTGAACCGATTTTGATGATTCTTTTTTTATTGGTATCTATGAGAAAACCATATAAGTCTTAAATTTGTTTAATTTTTATGTTATGTTTGTTAGCTCAGAACTCCGTCATTTATCAACCGATTTGAAAAGTTTACTTAATATTTGAATGTATATATTTTCAGATTAGTCCCATAGAAATTTCATTGAAATCGGTTATGTGGTTTGGTTTTTACTGTTATCTGAAGTCGGTTATATTTTAATTAAAAAACTTTCGTGATAGATTTCAATCATTATTATAAATACGGAAGGATGATGGTGATGATGAAGGTTCACAAATTGAACCGAAACATTGTCGTTCAAAACACAAATAAGACGGTAGGTGATAAATCCCGTATTTATAATAACGGTTACATTTTAGTTAAAAAGTTATAACACATCGTACGTCGTAATCGTCGTAATCCACAGACGACAATTGTCTCTCTGAAAAGTGTAAAATTTCGGTATAAATTTAACATATTGTTGGCAGTTATCAACGTTTAATGAACCGACAACTATTTATTATAGTTGCAAGAATCATTTTAGAACGTTAATTTTACATGGTATATTCGGCGTCAGTATCCCGTACTATGTAGCTAGACCTTAAGAATCCGTCATTGATCGGTGAAGATTTTATTGCTGGTTTGTTTGAGCTCAGCGAATTCCTCTTGTTTAGACTCAATCACATTGGAGCTAATAAAATCGAAAATAAAAACTATAATGAGCTAACTTCATCTAGCAAATATTTACTTGTCTGAAAAGAAGAGAATTAATGAGTTGGCGTTCTGAAAACGCTGAACTTTCATTTGTGGCTGGTTTTGATGAGACGGCAAATTTTCGGGTTGGGAATTTTTTTTTTTGTTTTTATTATATTTACTATTTTACTACTGTTCTGATGAATAATCTTGAGGGGATAAAACATTCTGATAACGAATGTTAGATGCGGTTATGATCTATTTACTATTTTTTTTATTTTTCGACTAGATAAGTTTAACTAGACAGTAGATACAAGATTTCAAAGCCCCATAACATATTATTAATAAGGTATTTTTTTAAGTAAAAATTTTATAGATGAGACGTGGATTCTTAGCATTTTTCGTTCGCTTACTATTATATCGGCGAGATCGTGGCAAGCATATAAAGTATAAAAAAACGTTTTTTTAATTTAAGAATGAACTAATTCACATGTATTTCGTAAAATACTATATCATCATTTTTTGAAAACAAAAGTAGATTTTTTTCAAATCGGAAGCCGTATAAATAGCACAATACAGAAATATTCTACAACTGGATATAATGAAAATTAAATAGCTACATCTCCAAAGGATTTGGACCCTTCTATGCAAACTTTCTTAACAACGTATCCAATATTGACTTAAGACCGTTGTCTTGTCGCAATCAATCTCCTCAAATGGCCCACTATTACCAAGTTAGGGCCCAATCCCCAGAGGTCACTTCCTCTCATAGTTAATAATAATTGGCAAGGATCCTCCTTAAGAAGCCACTTTGAATGCCACTTTGTCTTGTTTAGATGCTTATTAATTGCCATAGGTAAAGTTGTGAAGGTAAATATTGATTTTGAAAGTAAAATTGTTATCAACCACATTTAAAAAGGTTGCGCAGAGAACGTCCAATGAATTTCAAGATTTAATGTATCATGTAGTTTAGTGTGCACAATAAAAAGCACCTTTTCTAGTTAAATGCAGTAAATCTAGAGAGATATTGACAAAAATACTAGTGAACGCCCCGAACTGAGATCTCGCGAGTCTCCATGAATATATAACTAATTTACTTGACCTACAGTTTCATTCAAATTACAGGTAACATGAGTTCATGTAAAGTGGTAATTGGTTTTCGGGATAGACATTGCAGTTATTCGGGATTTCAAACGTTTTCCTATATTTGTGTCACTAAAGCTACGCGTATACCAAATTTCAGCACTTTGAGGTTACTGGTGTACCCTGTAAATTTCGTCAAAATTTAGTTTTATTATGGCTAATAACTTAAAAACTACGATGACGAAGAACTATCATTAGACGTGCCACTTGACCGGATAGTCTCATTTTTTTTTTTTTACCTCTTTTGATCCCCAATATCTCAACACACCCCCCCCCCCCCCCCCCGCATTTATTTATTTTTAGCTCATTTAGTCGCACCAGAATTGTGGCAAAACTCACAGGACAACTAAGATGATGCAATGACTGATATAAAAGTCCGATAGATGCAAGAACCATGTTCGAAATTCAAAATTGTTCTGAAATATGAAATGCTTTTGAATTGCTCGTGAGAGCATGGAGTTCCTAAACTTCTTAATCGCTACAGTATTAATACTTCTTTAATGTGCAATTATAATCTAATAAAATGTTTGTTGGAGGAATTTTGTTGGTCCTGTTGTATGAGAATACATTTTATCAAATTTGACTAACTTCCGCTGCTCAGATTTTTTTCATTCAATACAATAAAATGATTCTTACAAAAACCTGCAATGATCGGCATTTAAAAAAAACTAGCAACTTGATGCATTTTAAGGCACTACTCACGCTTGACCAAAGAAATTTTAATGCCAAAATGTTTTTCTTCGAAAACGAGCTGACGTTTTAAAAGTAACTGCACCTGTATCTCCTCTGGTTATGGGTGCTGCCGTACTGTCCCAGTTAAAAAAACACTCTGTATATCAAATTTCACGATGGTCGGGTCAACGCTTCGAAAGTTATCCTCAGACAAACAAACAAATATACGAGGGAGCGTTTTTATATTGGCGGAATGGAATGGAAATAAAAAAACCAAATTATTTTTCCTTTACAATATATTCATCTGCGAGACGGATACATTTCTCAGATCTTTCAATTAATTTATTTATTCATAAAACCTGTTTTGTCTTTATCTTCAAAATTCACTGAAACTGCCTCCTTGACTTCGTCATCGGTGGTAAATTTCCTGCCCCGCAGCTCTTTTTTCATTTTTGGAAACATGTAATAATCCCTCGGGGCCAGGTCTGGACTAGTCTAGGACTGGGTGGGTGATTCAAAATATGAAAACCCACCTTATGCAGGACAGTCAACGCAACACGGCTCTTGTGGATGGGCGCGTTGTCGTGCAAAAGATGCACACCTTTCGTCTATTATCCCCGCCTTTTCTCTTTAATGGCTTCTTTTCATTCTAATATTGAAGCATTGTACTCTTCGGTTATAGAAACACCTTCATCTATATAATCGATCAATAATATTCCTGCCGAGTCCCAAAACACAGTTGCCGTGAGTTTTCGAGCTGACTATCGCTGGGAAACTCATGGCAAACGCTGGGAAACGCTGTCGACACCTTAAACTTTTTGGGAGGTGCTGTGCCCTTTTTATGCCACTGCATGGAATTTTGTTTCAACTCAGCTTCATAATGATGAACTCAAGTTTTGTTTCTAGTAACGAGTTCGACTCAATATACTATCCTATTTTCTTCATTGTAGAGGCCCAAAAATGCACGTGAACACTCTAAGCGCTGTTGTTTTTGCGGCGGCGGCGTGAGCATTCTCGGCGCCCATCTTGCATGCCTTCGTCATGCCTAGATGATCGTGCAGGATTTTAAAAATGGTTGTATCGGATACTCCAACCATTTCTGCGAAAAGTTTAATTTTTAGTCGAGCATCGTCGAATACAATTTTTTCGACATTTTGAATAAGTTCTGGCGTGGTCACCTCGATGCTCCGCCTCGGCCTCGGGTGGTCTCCAAGTGATTCCCTTCTTTGTTTAAATAAACTGTACCGCTTGTACTCCATGGTTTTTCCTGGGCAAGAGTTGCCGTAAACTGATGACATCTCATTCAGTATGGTCGGAACTGATTTTTATTGCTTCGTAAGGATCTTTATAACGGCACATTTGATTTTTTCCATATTTCACTTTTCACTCCCGATTATGTTGCTTGGTTGACGACAGCTCAAAGACTAATTGTCTAATAACAACGAAACTTCGTGTTTATACTAATTGTGAGTCACTGAACATGTTACAATCCTAATGAGCATAATCACCCTCTTCTAACCCTCTCATTCCGCGAACTTAAAAACGCACCCTACATACATACAACGCCGATTTGCCCAAGTGGATTTGGAGATCGCTTCGCTTGATCAATTATATTTATAAAGCTATTTTAAGTTAGCTTCTTGTTAGAAGCTTTCTGTTGAAAACTATCAAAAGTACTTGCCTACATAACGTATTATACCAGTCTCTTTACAATTTTTTTTTTATTACTAGCCCATACTGTCTCACTGCTGGGCAAAGGCCTCCCCCTCTTCCTTCCACTTATCACGGTCTAGAGCCATATCCCGCCACTCTCTTTGGAAGACGTCCAAGTCATCACTCCAGCGCTTTTTAGGCCTTCCTCGGCGTCGCTTTCCGTCTTTAGATTCCATATGCGTGTCTTCTTGGCCCACCTATCGGATTGCATACGGGAAACATGACCCGCCCAGTCACATTTCAGCTTTGCAGCCTTGATGCCCACGTCAGCGATGCCAGTCTTTGAGCGCAGCCAGGAGTTTGGAATCTGGTCGATCCGCTTTACACCCAAAATGCTGCGCTCCATCGCTCTTTGGCAAACTCCTAGCTTGAACTTCTGAGACTCGGTCAGTGACCAAGACTGGGCACCGTAGGTTAGGACAGGCAGAATACACATGTCAATGAGTTAGCGTTTTAGCGATAAGGGAAGGTCACCCTTCATAAGTTCCTTCATGGACCAGTAGCTTTTCCAGGTGTTGTTGACACGACGGTCGACTTTTTTGTCCTGCCTGTTGTCGTCCTCTTTACAATAAGCTCAAAAAACTAGAAACATGTTAAACATCGTTTATTTGCTACTTTGCAATTTACATACTCAAATTAAATGCTTTACAATGCACGGCTACGTAGCAATAGTTAGTTCATTGGAATAGATACAGTGCGATTCATTTTACTCACCTTAACATTTTTTAATTTGCTTTTATTGACAGTCTAGCGATCAGACGAGGCTTAAACTAATTACCTGTTTCAAATATGTATGTAGCAGGAGACCCTTCATTTATACCACATAACTTAATTACTAACACTGACAGACAAGCACCGTGGTGCTACAAATAAACCAAAGTATCAAGAGCTCTGGCTCTCATTCTCCATTTTACATTTTCAGTGTAAATAACAAAACATCGCGATCACTAATAAGCTCTATACAAAATGGTCGGTTTACGACTACGTATTGCTATTATACTGTGTTTGAGAATGTAGATTAGCTATTGCCTCTTATAATACGACTGAGAGGAAACTCTAAAGTCAATTAAGGTGGAATAGTTTGAACATACGCTGAAAGAGCACTTGTGCCATCCCAGGAACTAATAAATTGACGGAATTGCCAATACACGGAGCGTTTCAAGGAAAATCAAATTTTCTTGTGCAGACTAACGTGAGTTGTAATATTTCCAAGTTTTTTGTTGGGGTATTGGGAAAAATCATAGTATTTTTTTAAATTATTTGCTATATAAAGACGTTCTCTTAGTGTAGCTTGGTGATTCTTTACAAATCAACAAGGCTAATGAATGAATGAATGAATGAAAATTCGTTATTATACCTTACAAGCTAGAGACAAATGATATAAAGAAATAAACAAATAAATGTAAGCATAATGAGCGGTCTTATTGTTTAACAAAGCGATCTCTTCCAGATAACCGTTGAATGGAGAAGATCATTGCTTAATGAAGATGGCCGAGGTGTATAAAGAGTATACTTCATAATAGAAATAGAAAAATAATATAACCTTAAAACATATATACATACATACATATTAGGTACATAAATAATTATACATATCATATATAAAATAAATAGATCATTAGTATTATTTCTATTATTATTTTTCAAACATTCGCAATAACTATATATAATAACTGATTTAAACTGGTATTTATCGCGTATGTACCTTTTTTATTTGTTATCCCTACCAACTTTTCGTTGTTGCAACAGACGTGGTAGCGGTCAGTCAGTCTCACTCTAAAATCGGTATTTAGGTTAAGTAGTTCATTTATTCATCGCGAAAATGGGTAGAATTACATAGCAGCAGATAATAAAATAATCCTAAAATTCAGATTCTCCATAATCAGCTAATAAGCATGCAAAAATAATCAATATATGTACATACCTAAATTATAAACATGATTCATCATCATCATAATATCAACCGTAGGACGTTCACTGCTGGACAAAGGCCTCCCTCATTGATCTCCAGGAACTGCGGTTGGAAGCGGCCTGCATCCAACGCCGACCTGCGGTTCTTACCAAGTCGTCTGCCCATCTTGTAGGTGGACGTCCTACGCTGCGCTTGCCGGTCCGTGGTCTCCATTCGAGAACTTTCCGGCCCCATATGCCATCTGTTCTGCGCACTATATGGCCTGCCCATTGCGACTTCAACGTGCTAATCCGTCGGGCTATGTCGGTGACTTGAGTTCTCCTACGTATCTCCTCATTTCTGATTCGATCCCGTAGAGAAGACCCGAGCATAGCCCTTTCCATAGCTCGTTGAGCGACTCTGAGCTTATTCATAAGGTCAATAGTGAAGGACCACGTCTCGGTTCCATATGTCATCACTGGTAACACACACTGATTGAAGACTTTCGTCTTAAGGCACTGAGGTATGTTGGACAAAAAGACATGATTATTAAATTCAACTATGTATTAAACATTTCTATAGATTAAAAAAATAGTGCTTCCAAAACTCCGGTCGCTGTACTTAGATGATTGACCACCAATGTATTTTACAACAAAGAACGGTATTTACCTTTAAACAAAGAAACCTAAACGTATTTAACAACATAAAAATAGAGGAGATAGAAAACGATCTTCGTAATTTATAATTCATTTACTCGTGCAAAATAAAATTACATTTGGGGTGCTCAATTGCCAAAAATAATAACTTTGGTATTTTTTTTTTCTATTTATCGCGTCTTTGGCAAACGTTTGGCCGAAATAACAACAACGTAACAGCAAAACGTGCAAAAATATACAGAATATGAAAATATTTACAAGCCATTTAAATAAAATAATAAATAAATATTGCTGGACATTTCACACAGCGCTATCTAGCCCCAAATTAAGCAGAGCTTGAACTACGGGAACCAGATAACTGATATAATACTTATATACTATTTTTTTTCTTAATACATACTTTTAATATATAGAAAAATACCCAGACCCAGAACAAATATCTGCAGATCATGCAAACATTTGTTCCGCGGCGGGAATCGAACCCGCTACCTCCTGCGTCTCAGCCGGCTATTCGGCCACTGCGCCACGGAGGTCGTCATTTAGGACGGTTTCTTGCCGACAGCAGGTTTGGCTTACAACTAAATGGATTATGAACTTACTTTACTACCAGACTATTGCGCGCATTATCAGAGTGTAGACCTACATATAACACTTCGTGTGCATAGCATCCTAAGTATATATTAATGGATCAATACAATCTGCAGCAGTATAAAGGTGTAGGTAGTGACCTGCGTAGCAATCACCAGCGGTAACCTGGCGTCCAAATCAAACAGTCCTCTAGCGTTAGCCTTCAGGAAGGAGTAGCGATGCAAGCGGATGATGTTCTTATACATTCTTCTTTCAGCTTCTAAAAGAGATTTTTATTTTTATTTTTTTCAGCGCTGTCTTGCTCCTTGTTAATCAAAGATTCAGATAACTAATAGGACACGTTCGTATATATTCGACGACCTCCGTGGCGCTGAGACCGGCTGAGACTCAGGATGTAGCGATTCCCGCCGCGGAACAAATGTTTGCATGATCTGCGGATATTTGTTCTGGGTCTGGATGTTTTTCTATATATTATAAGTCTATATTTACAAAAAAAATGTATTTACATATTCCATCAAATATCTGGTTCTAATACTACAAACTCTGCATTATTTGGGGCTAGATAGCGCTGTGTGAAATGTCCAGCAATACATATTATTATTATATTTTGACAGAAAATACTTATAATAATACAGAAAAACAAGCGGAACAAATATCTTCAAATCATGTATACATTTTTCCGCGGCAGGAATCGAACTGGCTGCCGCACAACCGGCGTTTCGCGCACTACTCAACTGAGGTCGTTAATAATATCAGTTTGTATGTACCCACTTCTGAATATAAATCATCTATATTATGTGTTCTCGACTCGAAATGATCGCATAAATAAACTCTTATCTGTGATCCTATTGATGTCGTCGGCCTAACAAGCAGTTGCCAGAGCTGCCTTGGCTCTTCCTAGTCAGCCATCATGTCACCATCACTTGACCTGCCGTCGCCATATTTTACCAAGTGCCAATTGAAACATATTCATTTAGAAAAACAAGACTTTAGTGACGTGCAAATGTGGCATGGAGGAAAGTCTTTCAACTGTCAATATTTTCATAAATATTCTAAGGCAACGGTTTATTACTACGTTACGCTACTTAATAATAGTTATTATTATTTGATTTCACAGTATAGCCAATGTTTAATGTAGGCAAAATTACAAAAAGTAGAGAAAAATATATTCGACTCTGAATAGTTTATTAATTGAGGCTCGTCAATTAACAACGCTTGAAAAGTTTGAAAAATTCCGTCTCAGAAATGTTTGAGTTTGAGCTCTCTAGTGGTAGCTCACTCTAGAACTTCAGGCAGAGTAAAAGTAACAAAGAGTGAATTCTTCAGTAGATTATCAAAACAGACCTAAAAGATCTGCCTAAGTGTCATTTCCACAACGTCATTTATACCAGATACGCGAGTCATCTTTGTTACAAACTTCGATACTGTGTGCACTTTAATTATGCTCAGGTTTTAAATTACATATTATGACATTCTACTGTAAATACTATATACCGATCCATCCCTGATGCCAATTAAAATTTTTGACGATGTTAACTCACTATTCATAATCACCAAACCAAAAGCCATTGAAAGAAATGTCTTACTCGAACAAGTTCTTGTCCTAATAACATTAACATAGTGCACCTGCACTTTCTCCATAGCAGCATTGATCCTCTCTATCTCGACTACCAGACTTACGGTCAGGGCAATGTGTTTCAATAACCACCACAATACCAATACAATCGCGACGATAGAAGTTTTCTGAAAGCACAAATTTCAAGGATTATTCAGTAGATAGGTCATCTGAAACAGAGATAAATGATACCTCATTTGTACCAGACTCTGGTAAACACAAACGCTGATATAAAAAAGTTAGTATCTGAGCCAGTAAAATAAAGAAAGTGTGTAAAATATAAAAAAATATTTTTAATTTATTTATTCTCTACTGCCTACTCATTACGAAACAGTTAACAAATCAGAAGAAACATATTTAAAGGATGAATAAAATTATAAAAATAAATATAAGATTAAATAAATATATATGTACATACCTGTACTTGTCCATTCTGAGAACTTACACTCTGAGAAAATTGCATAGTTAACACTATGTAGATTAAAGAGTGTCCGAATGTGTCCATAACCCAATATATAAACTGAAAGAAGCAAAATTATACCTCATAAAACAAATACAATAATTTGAGTAAGCACGTGTTGAACCACGCATAGTGAATGGTTCCTTAGTGCATACGGTTTTATTGTTGTTATTAATAGTTTATAACTTTTTTATGCGCAACCGGTTCTTTCTTGCCTTGTCCTTCGACAAGGGCCTCCCCTAAAGGTTTCCATTATATCCTGTCCTTGACTGTTCTCGTCCATTCTGGACTAGCTATTTTCTTCATTGAAATATTCAGTCTTCTTCAGTCAGTCTTCCCAACTTGTTTTGTTTCTTATACCGTCTCTTGGGTAACATTTTGTTATTGATTTAGTTCATCTATCTTACCTCTTTCTTCGGATATGTCCTGTCCTTTGCCATTTTTAGGATTCCGTACCCAAAGGGTTAAACGGGACCCTATTACTAAGACTCCGCTGTCTGTTTGTCTGTCCGTCTGTAACCAGGCTGTATCTCATGAACCGTGATAGTTAGGCAATTGAAATTTTCACAGATGATATATTTCTGTTTCTGTTATAACAACAACTACTAAAAACAGAATAAAATAAATAATTAAAGGGGGCTCCCATACAACAAACATGATATTTTTGCTCGTTTTTGCTCGATATTGATAACGACAATAGGTAGACGCTTAACATATTTACAGAATATTGAGTTATATCTTTAAAAATGAATAATTAGTTTAAAGTAAAATTAATATTTCCACGTGATTTTTTTGTCATTTTTGTAGATAATGGTTGAACCACTAGCGAGTCCGACTAGCATTTATCTGTTTTATTTTGCATTTTCCGCGGCTAATGATATTCATTTTTAAATACAAAGTTAGTGATTCACTAAATTCACTAAAAAAAATGTTATGAACCTTATAAAAAGTTAGTATATAAGCCAGTTAAATAAAGAAAGAAACAAAAGTAGTTACAAAGCCATTAACAAACAAATTGGTCAATTACTGCGCGTTGGCAAATTAAGTCAGGATGTGCTACTAATGTAATGTAAGCATATTTTATTATCGACTCAAACACACTTTCATTTTAATGAAAGATACTTACTATATCTTGAAAAACTTTGTTAAACATTTCATAACAATTTAAAATGTTTACGTATTTCTCAAACATGTTCTTGTAGTACTTGTCATTAGCTTTCTCATTTGAATTTATTTTGATATCTTCTAACCATTTCAAGACAAAACTTTTTATAAGAACAGCCACTCGAACAGCACTCAATGCGTTTGCATATAAAATTATATAAGTACAGTCAGCAAGGAAATCCATGACGTTAAATCTGCTAAGAATAAGGTGGCGTAAAACATTCATAACGATGAAATGAGAAAGATTCACAGCACAAAAGAACCAGTTCCAAATAACGAGGCTCTTACTGAAACCGAAGGACTTGAGAATCTTCTGGATATTCAGGACAAGTCTAACATTGAGTTGAGTGTTTCTCATATCGGCGATGTAGGTAATAATAAGACCAATTATAGGTAAAGAGTAATTAGCTAGTTGACAAATTGTTACAACTATAATCTGGGTTCGGTCACGTCGTATTATTGATCTAACCATAGTCTGTCGATATACACGTACTCCTAGAATTATGGACATAACACATAGTGACATCAGTGATATTAGTTTAGCTTTCCAATCTATAGGAAATATAAAGTTGTCACAGATTTTGTATTTAGTACTCAACCACATCTTTTGCAGAATATTCAGAGGTCGAAAAAAGCTTTGCACATCTTTAGTCACAGCATTATCTAAAAGGACTTCAGTTTGAAGTTTTCCTAAATTTTTCTTTTCGTTGACCAGTATTTTTATCACCATCGTGGAGAAATATTGAGTTGTGAATGACAAGGGTAAGTGCCTTGGCTAATGCAGTCCCTGGTTTTCATTTCAGTCAATTATTTTATTGAATAATAATTGAGATATATTGATATAGTTAGAATCGAGTATCATAAAAATACAGGTTTTAATGAAAGGTTTGCGTCCAATCTATGATACAAATCTATGATAAACAAGGAATACATTGAAATAGGCTCGGTAGTATGATAACAAAAATAGCTCTGAGTAGAATAATTATTGGGTTACTGCTTATTATCGAATAATTAATGGTAGCTTTAAGGTAATATAAGTAAAATATTCTTAAGAGGATGAGTAGCGACAAGCTGGTACAAAGTGCAAACTTCCAGCCAGGTACGTGCTTCATTTTCCTGCCAAAACAATATATTAAAAAGGCTTTTATAATTATGATGATGACGATTGTTTACGAAGTCACGAATCTATTCAGTATTGGGAGATCCTGAGCTATCGATAAAAACTTTGAAACGCTCAATTTTTTAAATAAAATATTGCCAGACTTGCTATGATAAACTTTTACACATGTCAGATCAAAAGCACTCTGTTAAGTCTTATAAGACTGCATTATACAAATTAATTATTAATATGTCGCATTCGGTCGTGAATAGCAACACAAAACGGAATAACAGCAGTTGGCTGTAATTGGTTTGAACGGAACGCAAGCGCAATCGTACGACGCCAGGCAGAGCCCATTTTTTAAACGGCAATTTTACCGAGCGAGCGTTCAGTTGCCCAGTTGCTCAATGTTGCTGGTCAGCCGTAAAGTACAGTCGTGGGAATTGTCTGCGTTCCGTGTCATACCTATTTGTAGCTCAAGCTGTGCGTACTTATACTATTTCCATTTCTTTATTTTCTCGACGACAGTTCTAATTTGATAGTTGTAGTGTTATGACCAAATAAATTATTATATTGATTGCATATATTTATTATCTTTTCAACAAAGACAAATACAACAAAAACATTCAAATATATTATTTCACTCAACGGCCCACCGACATTTTGTGTTTGTTTTAATCTGTCACTCGCAACAAAACGGTCGTGCTAGTCACTATATTTCTGTTCGCTGAGTTTTTTCACATTATCCATAAGTTACGTTGTGTATTTTGTATTCCTCCGTGTTGATTGCTGCCCAGCTGTCAAATGTCAAAATGCCGAAAGGATCTGTTCTGAAAAGGCAGGTGAGAGAACTGGTGATCAAGGTTCATAATTACTTTGAAGCAGAGTATCAAAATGCCGAAAGGATCTGTTCTGAAAAGGCAGGTGAGAGAACTGGTGATCAAGGTTCGTAATTACTTTGAAGCAGAGTATCAAAATGCCGAAAGGATCTGTTCTGAAAAGGCAGGTGAGAGAACTGGTGATCAAGGTTCGTAATTACTTTGAAGCAGAGTATCAAAATGGCGAAAGGATATGTTCTGAAAAGGCAGGTGAGAGAACTGGTGATCAAGGTTCGTAATTACTTTGAAGCAGAGTATCAAAATACCGAAAGGATCTGTTCTGAAAAGGCAGGTGAGAGAACTGGTGATCAAGGTTCGTTATTACTTTGAAGCAGAGTATCAAAATTCCGAAAGGATCTGTTCTGAAAAGGCAGGTGAGAGAACTGGTGATCAAGGTTCGTAATTACTTTGAAGCAGAGTATCAAAATGGTGGCCCGCTATTACCAATGTTGCAAGTGCAAGAGCGTGTTGCGGCCGCATTAGGAATTAGTGGACCTACTGTTTCAAAAAGTACTACCGAAGCTTACGGTACAAGCGGCATGCAGGAAAATAAGCTTCGTACGCCGAAGAAAAAACGCCAACCACGTCGTGTGACATCGGTTGACAATTTCGACGCTGACGCTATTTGCCGTCATATAAGTAAAAAAGTATATAAGTATTCTATCAGTTATCTGGTACCCATAGTACAAGCTCTTCTTAGTTTGAGGCTAGATAGCGCTCTGGTAAATGTCTTGCCATATTTATATTATATTATAATTATATTATATATACATATGACTATTACTTGCGCAAAGAAATTCCAACACTTAAAAAACTTGTTGTTTTTTTACGTGAACGTGGTTTGTTCCATGGTCAAAAATCGACATTAAGCTGGAATTTGAAAGAAATTGGATTTTCTTATAAAAAATCGGACAAACGTAAAATATTGATGGAGCGTTACGACGTTGCTATGGCTCGCTGCGAATTTATGAGCGAAACTAAAAAAAGATATCAAATTTATTAATTGGTCAAATGGTATTTTCACTGACGAGACTTGGTTAAAAGCAAACCACACAGTATCTAAGAACTGGACTGACGACACCGCCGCTTCCATTAGTTCAGTACCAATGGGAGGTGTTAATGCATCCGCCGTATAGTCCTGACCCTGCACTTTCAGATTTTCACCTGTTTCGGTATCTTCAGAATTCTTAAGGCAGTGTCAGGTTAACATCACGAGAGGACTGCCAAAACTACTTGTCGCGGTATTTTGATCAGAAGCCCCAAAATTTTTATAGCAATGGGATCATGTCCCTACCTACAAGATGGCAAAAAGTTATCGAACAAAATAGTACCTACATCATCATCATCATCATATCAGCCGTAGGACGTCCACTGCTGGACAAAGGCCTCCCTCATTGATCTCCAGGAACTGCGGTTGGAAGCGGCCTGCATCCAACGCCGACCTGCGGTTCTTACCAAGTCGTCTGCCCATCTTGTGGGTGGACGTCCTACGCTGCGCTTGCCGGTCCGTGGCCTCCACTCGAGAACCTTTCGGCCCCATCGGCCATCTGTTCTGCGCGCTATATGGCCTGCCCATTGCCACTTCAACGTGCTAATCCGTCGGGCTATGTCGGTGACTTGAGTTCTCCTACGTATCTCGTCATTTCTGTTTCGATCCCGTAGAGAAACCCCGAGCATAGCCCTCTCCATAGCTCGTTGAGCGACTCTGAGCTTATTCATAAGGCCAATAGTGAAGGACCACGTCTCGGTTCCATATGTCATCACTGGTAACACACACTGATTGAAGACTTTCGTCTTAAGGCACTGAGGTATGTTGGACGAAAAGACGTTGCGAAGTTTCCCAAACGCTCCTTATCCGAGTTGGATTCGACGATTGACCTCTTTCTCGAAGTTGGACCTACCTAATTCGACTGTTTGTCCTAGGTATACATACGCGTCGACAACTTCAAGAGCCGAGTTCTCAACCATAACTGGGGCAGGGACGACATGGACATTCGACATGATTTTCGTCTTGTCCATGTTCATTTTAAGTCCTACCCGTTGGGAGACTCAATTGAGGCCTTCGAGCATTGTACTGAGCTCTTCCATCGACTTTGCCATGACCACAATATCGTCGGCAAACCGAAGGTGAGTGATGTATTCGCCGTTAATATTGATGCCCAGTCCTTTCCATTCCAGAAGCTTGAAGCGGATCTTCCTTCATTCCGGAAGCGGCATCTTCCAATGCGGTCGTAAACAGTTTCGGAGAAATGACATCTCCATGTTTTACGCCTCTTTTTAAGGGAATCGCCTTCGAGCTCTGTTCATGTACTCGGACTGACATAGTGGCGTTTTTATACAAACACTTCAACACTTCGATGTACCGATAGTCAATACGGCATCGTTGGAGAGACTCAAGCACTGCCCATGTTTCGATCGAATCGAAGGCTTTCTCATAGTCCACAAACGCGAGACATAGCGGCAAGTTATACTCTTCGGTCTTTTGTAAGACTTGCCGCAGCGTATGTGTGTGGTCTATGGTACTGTAGCCTTTACGGAACCCGGCTTGTTCGGGAGGCTGGAAGTCATCAAACCTGCGTTCGAGACGGTTCGCGATGGCCCTCGAAAACAGCTTATAAACATGGCTCAAAAGCGAGATGGGTCTGTAATTCTTAAGCAAGGTGTTGTCACCTTTCTTGAAGAACAGAACCACCACGCCCCCGTTCCATGCTTTTGGCGTCGTACCTTCAAGCAAGGCGGAATTAAAGAGCTTCTGAAGGACTTTAAGTACCGGTGATCCACCCGCTTTCAGAAGCTCTGAAGTGATTCCGTCCTCGCCCGGCGCCTTGTCGTTCTTAAGCTGCTTCAAGGCCATCCTGATCTCATACAGGCTGATGTCCGGAATATCTTCGGTATAATGTCGGGTCAGTTTGGCTCTTGGGTCGTTGGCCGCACTGCAAACAGGTTTAGTGACCGAATCGTAGAGCCGTCCATAGAACCTTTCGACTTCCCTTAACACTTCCGCTTTACTTGACGTTATGCCATCTTCCCTCTTCAGCTTTGTCATGCGGCTCTGCCCAATAGAATTATCTCTCGCGAACACTTTGGAGCCTTTATTCCGCTCTATCGTATCTTTAATACGAGATGTATTAAAGGTACGATTATCGTGCCGCAAGGATTTCCAAATCTTTCTATTGAGCTGCCTATGTGACTGAGCATCATCGGGAGACAGCAGTCGCAAAGAACGTCGTTCAGCCATGAGGTTAAGGGTGTCATCAGAGAGTTTTTGAGGTATATTGGTACGTGGGGTCTTAAAGAACTGGGACCCCACCGTATGGACGGTTTCTACGAACCTGTTATTGATCTCGTCCACTGATGCATCTACTTCTAGACAGTCAAAGCGATTTGCAAGTTCGAGTTGAAAGCTCTCGAGGTTTTGGATATGAGCGCGAGTGGGTCGGAGCGTAGATTTCATCAAACGGGACCTTTCAAGTTTAACGTTCATATTCAATGTGGCTCTTACATTCGGTGATCACTGCCGGTTTTCACCCTGTGAATCACAGAGACATTGAATATCCGTTTCTTGTTGGTCAAGATGAAATCAATCTCATTTCTCGTGGAACCGTTGGGACTCATCCAGGTCCATTTCCTGTGAGGCGGCTTTTGGAAAAAAGAATTCATCATAAAGAGTCCTTCTTTCTCCAGAAAATCGGCCAGCCTCTGTCCCCTGGGGTTCCGTTGCCCATATCCAAATTGCCCCACTCTCAACTCATCATCGCTTCTCATGCCTAGCTTTGCATTGAAGTCCCCCATAACAACAATAA
Organism: Philereme vetulata; assembly: GCA_918857605.2. Taxonomy (NCBI): domain Eukaryota; kingdom Metazoa; phylum Arthropoda; class Insecta; order Lepidoptera; family Geometridae; genus Philereme; species Philereme vetulata. The sequence continues at coordinate 5,523,619 of OU975456.1, read as the reverse complement.
AGTGAGTTTTGTTCGTATGTATGGCTCTACTGATGTCCTCATACATAGACTCTACTTCTTCATCTGGGTGTGAAGAGGTCGGCGCATATACCTGAACGACCTTCAGCGAATATCGCTTAGATATTCTGAGTATCAGGTACGCGACCCTGCTCGACATACTGTCGATGGTGATAATGTTGTTGATGAGTGACTTGTGAACGAGAAACCCAACACCACCTTGGGACTGTTGGTCGCCCTCCCGGTAGTATAGTAGGTTACCAGACTTAAGGGATATGGTGTCCTCACCCTCTCTACGGACTTCTAATAACCCCAAAATGTCCCAGTGTAATCTACTAATTTCTTCTTCCAGCTCAACAATCTTTTCGTCTGTCCTCAAAGTGCGGATGTTGTGTGTTACCAGGGCCAGTGGTCGTCGTAGGGTTTGGTAGCCGATCGTCTCCCGGGGATTCTTAGCACCCCTGGCCCCGCCGTTATCGTGACTGCTACCATAGCCAGAATTAGCGGGGCCGCCGGGGACTCGGGGCCTGGTTTTATGTTGTAAATTTATCATTAGGGGGTTGTTGCCATACTCTCCACGCTTGGCAGGCGGGTTGGCGAGCGCAGTATAGGTATTGAAAACACGAAAAGACGCTGCTGCCCATCTTTCGGAGGTATCCCTTAGCAGACTCCTACTGCATCCACGGGCAAGAGCGGAGGGGCAACATTCTATTGCCGGCGCCCCACGGCCCGTTCAAGTTTTCACAGGAGCTGTCATCGAGAAAATAAAGAAATGGAAATAGTATAGTTATACTGTGTGATTAGTGATGTGTTAGTTTTGTAAAGTTTCGATTATAGACCGGCAGCTCGGGCATATACATATGCCCTTCAAATTGTTGATTATATAGTAGGTTTAACTTAAAAATGGATCTAAGCGAGATCGTGACAGCGGAACATGTAGCATTCCATGCCATAAAAATCACAAAAAAAAATTTTAATTAATCAAATCACGTATGCCAATCATGCCTTGATGAAATTTATGAAAAGTAAATCAAATTCAAAAGGGCATACGAATTCCGCGGGGCAAAAATGCGTGTAAACATATTTTTTGAAAATGAGATGTATTCTGCTCAGTATATTCTACCGCCTGTATAATGGGGAATGTTCTGAGGAGCTATTTGATCTCATCCCGTCGTCGAGATTTTACCACCGCACTTCTTTAGAACATAATAAAGCTCATCTACATATCTCTTGTTGGATGTCACCGACAACCATCTCAGTGCACAAGACAAAGGTATGCTCTCGCTTTTAGTGCTGCTTGATTTCTCCCGTGCATTTAATGCCATAAATACCACCTTGGTGTTATCAAAATTAAGCTACTATGGTTTTGATGATCGCGCCGTAAAGTGGTTTGATAGCTACCTTAGTGGGCGTCGCCAGCACGTAAAATTGGTTAAGTCAGATGGTTCTAATAAATTTTCCGATGAAGTTTTTGTTAATAGAGGAGTACCTCAAGGGTCTATCCTTGGCCCGATATTATTTATTATTTACACTGCTGACATTGTCAACTGCATTAAAAACTGTAAATTTCATATGTATGCAGATGACGTGCAATTGTACATCTCGTTTAAGCGTGAGGACACAATACCTGCTATTCAGAAAATTAATGAGGACCTGCAGAGAATTTCTAACTGGTCGCGTGACAATGGTTTGGTGCTCAATTCTCTTAAAACAAAATTTATGTTATTTGGCACTAAACAGCGGCTTGATAGCTTTAATCTTCCGCTAAACGTATCCATTGATGGTGGTCGCATTGAACGTGTGTACGAAGCACGCAACTTGGGACTCACTATGGATGCTAATCTTAGGTTTGAAAAACATGTTACCTCATCTGTAAAAACATCTTTTTATAAGTTGAAAGTCTTGTACCAAATTAGGCAATATCTAAGTGAAGAGTTACGTGTGCAACTGGTCGAGTCCTTGGTACTTTCGAGATTTAATTATCTAGATACCGTGGTTGGCCCTGGGCTGCTTGCCCGGACAACACGTTTAATTCAACGGGTCCAGAACGCTTGCGCGCGTTTTTGTTTTAAAATACCACCAAGGACTCATGTCACACCTTATTTAAATCAACATTCCATCTTGAAAATGAAGTCGAGGCAGAAGTTACATATGGCGTGTCTGCTTTTTAGTGTACTTAAATACCAAACGCCGAAATACCTGTACGATAGACTAAACTGGGTTTCTCAGACTAGGACGCTACGAAAGTGCTCGAAACAGCTAGCCATCCAGCGGCATCACACAACAGCATTCAGAGGCAGTTTCTGCTATGCTGCAACTAAATGCTGGAACAATATTCCACCGCCGATTTGGGAGTTACGTAGCGTCCATGGTTTCAGAGCTAAACTGAGATTGTTCCTATTTGATTTCCAAAGGTCTCACGAACTCCATAGAAACGATATTTCCATATTGTAGTTTTCCCATTTTATCCACTCTTTTATAATATTCTTCCTCTCTTCTGACAGCCTGATTACTTAGAAGATTGGCCTTTGCTTAGCAGTGGGACTGATTAATGCACATCCTCGCCTAGTTCTCCCCAATCGTCTAAATTTTTGTTCTTTTACTTTTTATAACTTAATATCCTTAGCCACTTTTTTATACATTTTATTTATTTATTTTTTGTAATTGTGGTACTGTGCGGTAAGTCATCGGTGACATCCTACTTTTAAATGGTTCCAACGGAAGATTAGTGTTGTGCCAAAAGCACAATAAATGCTGAGTTGGACGCCTTTTTGTGACGTTGGTCATTTATATATAGGTAATTGTGAGACACACATTTGTTGGGTATTGCTGTTTTTGTGTGTATGAATTTATTATATTGCGTGTATCTTACTTGTGTGCTGTGTATGTTTTGTACCGTCACAAATAAATGTTTTTTCTTTCTTTCTTTCTTTCTATATCATCGACAATTGAGTATCGCGCACCATACGCTTCACGTAATCTTTTCTAAATAGGTTTCCACGAGGTTAAGAACGCATCGACAATACCCCGGATGTTGCCGGTGTCAATAGGCGACGGTGACCGCTTACCATCAGGTGGGCCGTAAGCCTGTTTCCCCACAAATAACATTAAAAAAGTACTCGAATTTATCTTTTGAAGTAAAACTTCTTGACGCACGTTTGACATGGGGAGTAAGCTGATGATTGCGTTACGAAAAGTGCGAACGGAAGTTGAAAGGGAGATATAAGTTGATGAAGATAGAAAGAGAGAGAGAGAGTTACGTTTCGTATATTTTTAAACGTTAATGTGCGAGTGCGAGTTGCGTTTGTCCAAAATCAACATAGACTTTCTATAAAATTTGTAATGGAAATTTTATTTTATTGTCGTCGTCACCCTTGGCATCCTTTTTGAATGCTTCTCTCACTTCGTTTTCGTCTTTGAATGCTTCTTTCACTTTGTCATCCTTTTTGATTATTTCTTCTACCTCGATATCCTCTTTGATTGCTTCTTCCACTTCGATATCCTCTTTGATTGCTTCTTCCACTTCTATATCCTATATGATCGCTTCTTCCAGGTACCCTCTTTAAGTGCTTCTTGATTGCTTTTTTAACTTTGAAATCCCATTCGAGTGCTTCTTCCACTTCGATATCTTATATGATTGCTTCTTCAACTTCTATATCCTATATGATCATTTCTTCCACCTCCATTTCCTCTTTAATTGCTTCTTGAATGTTTTTTAAACTTTGAAATCCCATTCGATTGCTTCTTTCATTTCGATATCGTGTTTTTTTTTCTTCTTCCACTTCGATTTACTCTTTGATTGCTTTTTCCACTTCGACATCCCCTTTGATTGCTTCTTCTACAAACAAAGAAACACGTGAGTTGCGAGCAGCTCACGCACCACGCGACCTCTAGTTTTAATATATTCATTTAAACTACCACTCACTGACTCACTGACTCATTGACATCATTGTTCTTCAAGATGCCCCCTCGTAGGGTTGAAATGTTTTCTGGGATCGTATAGAGGGAGATCCTGTGAGTTGTATAATTATGGCCCGATGATTCCCACCCATACATTAACTAAGAATCGGTGCTGGAATAAATCATTCTGCATCAGGTAAGGGTATTCATGTGCTTTCATTTGCTTAAGTCAACTTCTAACAGACAATATTGAAAAAAAAACTTGCCTACAACAATAAGCACATATATGTTACAAAGGAAACGTCTCATTAAAACATCGTATCCATTAAATAATATTTATTTATTTGCAACTTTGCAACTTACGGACTAAAATCGAATGCTTTACAATGCATACGTTACAGTTAGGGCTACTCGCGCAACGATGCCTAAACTAATACATTAAAGTGTTACACTAAAAATGTTTTGGGATCATTGTGCATGTCGGAATTAGTGTTATTTATAGTAAGTCATAGTTCATACTTAAGTCACCTTAGATCAATCGAAGAATGCCCAGGTATTTCAGAGCCATTTACTTAGTACACCTTAATTAATCATTATTTTTTTTTTTTTTTTATTCAAAATGTAAAGCTCAATTTAGGAATAAACAGACCCCTCATTTATATCGCATAAGTTTATTATTTACACGGACAGACATGTACCGTGGTGCTGCAAGTAACCCCAAGTATCAAGAACTCTGTAACCATTCTCCATTTTGCCTTTTCAGTGTAAATAACAAAACATTGCGAACGCTTATGACTTCTTAATAAAAGAAAAGTCAGTAAAATTTATTATCACTTTTAAAAAGTCATACTAAAGTGAATTAGTGCTTCATTCTACGTTAACTAGGTTAATCGAAATTAATAAGGAAATATGTACTTACACAAACAAAATAAAGTAATAACAAAAATAAAATGGCATAAAAAATAGGATTATTAGTAGATTAAATAAAAATGTTTACAGAATTATTAAATAGATGCACTCTTTGTAATAAGTGTGGCTTCGATATCTTTTTAATCTCAAATTATTAAATTTTAATTATCGTAGTGAACTTATCCATAATTCTCGTGTGCATAGAATCCTAAGAATATTTAGCTCATCATAACAAACTGCAGCAGTACAAAGGTGTAGATAGCGACCTGCGTGCCAATCATCAGCGGTAACATGGCATCCAAGTTAAACAGTCCTCGCGCGTTAGCCTTCGGGAAGGAGTAGCGATGCAAGCGCACGATGTTCTTAAACATTCTTCTTTCAGCTTCTAAAAGAGGTGCATAATTTTACATTCGAAAACTTTCGTGATTTATATCAATGATCATTATTAATACGAGATTTATCACGTACCGTTTACCGATGGTTCGAGACGTGGCTCGCAGTGAATCGCACTCAATCTCGTTCAATTGGTGAACCTTTATCAGGGCTCACCCTGATGAAGATTCACGAAATGTACCGATACATTGTCGGTAGAAACATCGATAAAATGGTACGTGATAAAACCGTTATTTTTTTAAGAGATTTATCATTAGTTTATCTTTAGTTTTGTAGCACTAGGAACCATATAACTGATAGTATACTTTTTTATCCATGTTTGTTATATATAGAAAGAAACGCCCATACCCGGATAAAATATATTTAGGTCACGTAAACTTTTGTCCCGTGGCGGAAATCGTACCCGCAACCGTCTGCGTTACAACCGGCTATTATGACGTGCAAATGTGGCATCGAGGTCACGCTACTAAAATGTGTAGGACAATGTATTTCAATACTCACAGATCAAGTAAATGTGTAGTATTACGGAGTAATTTAAACTTGTTGAACCCTCTCTACTGTTCTTCACAACGCTACGCAAGCATATCTCAAAAACCATAATATTCAAATCAAAAGTCGTAGAAAGAAATGTCTTACCCGAAGAACTTCTAGCCCTTATGACTTGAGCATAGTGCGCCTGCACTCTCTCCATAGCAACATGGATCCTCTCTATCTCCACTACTAGACTTACGGTCAGGGGAATGTGTTTCAATAACCACCAGATTACCAACCCAAGTCTGAATATAGCATTATTCTGAAAGTACAAAATTCATGGATTAGTCAGTAGATAGGTAGCTAGGTAAATGTTACCTCATCTGTATCAGACTCTTTTATAAACCAAAACTCTGATAAAAATGAAATATGAATGAAAATTAAATTTAATACTTTGTACGAAACAGTTCTAGATCCATACGAAACATTTTAAGAATGAGTGTATTATATACCTACCAGTCTTTCGGCGTTCTGAGAACTTGCTCGTTTAAACGATGACACCGTTAATACAACGTAGATTAAAAAATGTCCAAATGTGTCCATACACCAACATATTAACTGAAAGAACCAAAATTATAGCACTTACAATAACACACAATAAATTGACTAAGCACGTGTCGGAGCAGGCACAGGAAGGGTTCCGTAGCTTCGTAGTACCGCTGATGATATTTAATTTTATGACGACCTCCGTGGCGCTGTGGACGATCAGGCGGCTGAGCAGCAAGAGGTAGTGGTTGCGATTCCCGGCGCAGGAAAAATGTTTCCATGATCTACAGATATTTGTTCCAGGTCTGGTTGTTTTTCTATATATTATAAGTATGTTTTTACAAAAAAAAAAATATATGTATTCTATCAGTTATCTGGTTCGCATAGTAGCTCTGCTTAGTTTGGGGCTAGATGGCGTTGTGTGAAATGTCCAGCAATATTTATTTGTTTATATATAAAGTAAGTTCTGCAGTATATTTTAAATATAGCTTTTAAAAACTGTCATCATCATCATCATATCAGCCGTAGGACGTCCACTGCTGGACAAAGGCCTCCCTCATTGATCTCCAGGAACTGCGGTTGGAAGCGGTCTGCATCCAACGCCGACCTGCGGTTCTTACCAAGTCGTCTGCCCATCTTGTGGGTGGACGTCCTACGCTGCGCTTGCCGGTCCGTGGCCTCCACTCGAGAACCTTTCGGCCCCATCGGCCATCTGTTCTGCGCGCTATATGGCCTGCCCATTGCCACTTCAACGTGCTAATCCGTCGGGCTATGTCGGTGACTTGAGTTCTCCTACGTATCTCCTCATTTCTGATTCGATCCCGTAGAGAAACCCCGAGCATAGCCCTCTCCATAGCTCGTTGAGCGACTCTGAGCTTATTCATTAGGCCAATAGTGAAGGACCACGTCTCGGTTCCATATGTCATCACTGGTAACACACACTGATTGTAGACTTTCGTCTTAAGGCACTGAGGTATGTTGGACGAAAAGGCGTTGCGAAGTTTCCCAAACGCTGCCCATCCGAGTTGGATTCGACGATTGACCTCTTTCTCGATGTTGGACCTACCTAATTGGACTGTTTGTCCTAGGTATACATACGCGTCGACAACTTCAAGAGCCGAGTTCTCAACCATAACTGGGGCAGGGACGACATGGACATTCGACATGATTTTCGTCTTGTCCATGTTCATTTTAAGTCCTACCCGTTGCGAGACTCGATTGAGGCCTTCAAGCATCGTGCTGAGCTCTTCCATCGACTTTGCCATGACCACAATATCGTCGGCAAACCGAAGGTGAGTGATGTATTCGCCGTTAATATTGATGCCCAGTCCTTTCCATTCCAGAAGCTTGAAGGCATCTTCCAATGCGGTCGTAAACAGTTTCGGAGAGATGACATCTCCCTGTCTTACGCCTCTTTTTAAGGGAATCGCCTTCGAGCTCTGTTCATGTACTCGGACTGACATAGTGGCGTTTTTATACAAACACTTCAACACTTCGATGTACCGATAGTCAATACGGCATCGTTGGAGAGACTCAAGCACTGCCCATGTTTCGATCGAATCGAAGGCTTTCTCATAGTCCACAAACGCGAGACATAGCGGCAAGTTATACTCTTCGGTCTTCTGTATGACTTGCCGCAGCGTATGTATGTGGTCTATGGTACTGTAGCCTTTACGGAACCCGGCTTGTTCGGGAGGCTGGAAGTCATCAAACCTGCGTTCGAGACGGTTCGCGATGACCCTCGAAAACAGCTTATAAACATGGCTCAAAAGCGAGATGGGTCTGTAATTCTTAAGCAAGGTGTTGTCACCTTTCTTGAAGAACAGAACCACCACGCCCCCGTTCCATGCTCTTGGCGTCGTACCTTCAAGCAAGGCGGAATTAAAAAGATTTTTATTTAAAAACTGGCGGAATTAAAAACTGTGTACACACCCAAATACAGACATGTTGGTCAACCACTACAGGTTAGCCAAGAAAGTCAGAAGGTATATTATGTGCTACTAATGTTAATACTTTGTGTGCATACTTTTTTTATATTTACTCAAAATCACTTTAATTTTAATGAAATATACTTACCATATCTTGAAAAATCTTATTGAACATCTCATAAGAATTTAATATATTAACGTATGTCTCAAACATTTTCTTATAGTACTGGTCATTTGCTGTCTCCTTTGAATTTATTTTGATATCTTCTAACCATTTCAAGACTAAATTTTTTATAGGAACTGCTACTCGAACAGCGCTCAACGCATTTGCGTAAAAAATAGAATAAGTACAGTCAGCAAAAAAATCTATTACGTTTAATCTGTTCGAATAAAAATGCCGACAACCATACAAAATGATGAAATGCAAAAGATTCACGGCACAAAAGAACCAGTTCCAAATAGCGAGACATTTTAGACTCTTACTGTAACCAAGGGACTTGAAAATCTTCTGGATATTCAGCACAAGTCTGACATGGAGTTGACTGTTTCTAATATCAGCGATGTAGGAAACAGTATGACTAATTATAGGTAAACATAAATCCAATACTTGACAAATTGATACAACTATACTCTGGGTTTGGTCACGTCTTGACCTTGTTTGACCCATAGCCTGTCGATATACACGTATTCCTAGAAGTACGGACATAGCACATAGTGACATCAGTGATATTAATTTAGCTTTCCAATCTATAGGAAATATAAAATTGTCACAGATTTTGTATTTAGTACTCAACCACATCTTTTGCAGAATATTCAAAGGCCGAAAAAAGCTTTGCACATCTTTAGTCACAGCATTATCTAAAAGAACTTCAGATTGAAGTTTCCCTACATTTTTATTTTCTTTGACCAGTATTTTTATTACCATCGTGGAGAAATATTGAGTTGTGAATGACAAGGGCTATTACAGTCCCTGGTTTTCATTTCAGTTAATTATTTTATTAAATATTAATTGACATATACTAATATAGTTAGAATCATAAAAATACCGGTTTTAATGAAAGGTTTGCGTCCAATCTATGATACAAATCTATGATAAACATGCAATATATTGAAATAGGCTCGGTTGAGTGATAACAAAAATTGTTCTGAGTAAAATAAATATTGGATTGAAGAGCAAACTGTAATACCACTAATACTATAAATGTACTAGTCTTAAGAAGATGAGTAGTGACAAGCTGGTACCAAGTTCATACTTCCATCTTGCTGTAGCCAGCTGCAGTAACGTTCTTTATTTTCATGCCATAATAATATATTAAACAAGGTTTTCAATTACATATGTCATAGAAGACTGCAATATGAAAATAAATTATTAATAAAGTTTAAATATGTGTTACTACGAGTATTTGAACAACAGAAACAAAACGTTAGATTTTATAACTTCCGTACTTTAGCAAATTGTCCAGCATCATCAACATTCTATCCAAACTCTCGTCTCTATGGCTCTTACAAGTACGGCCCGACAATTCTCACCCACACGTCAAATGATAATCGGTGCTGGAATAAATCGCTCTGCATCAGGTAAGGGTTTTCATGTTCTCTCATTTGCTTAAGTCAACTTCTAACAGACAACAATGATAAAAACTTGTCTACATGTAGGTTATACTAGTCCTTTTCCAATAAACAGAAAAGTAACAAGGGAATCGTCTTATTTAAACATCGTGTATACCTAGTCAAGTCATAAGTATTGTCATACAGTAAAAACTTTTCTTTTAGAATGCTGACCACAAAAAAGTTTATTGAATTCGAATTTCGAATTGTTCATGAAAATAAAAATTTATACTTTTTAGAATTTTACTCATTTTTAAATATGGAGTGGACGCTTAAAGGAGATCGTGTTGCAGTTATTGCGTTGCATCGTTGCGGTTACGCGCCAATTCAAATTTTTGACATACTGAAAAAGTTGAATATAACCAAAAGATTCGTTTATCGCACCATCAAACGATACAATGAAGACTTTAGTGTAGATGACAGGTCAAGAAGTGGTCGCCCTCGGTCTGTTAGGACTCCAGCAGTGATAAAAGCTGTGAAGGCGCGAATTCAAAGAAATCCCAAACGTAAGCAGAAACTGTTGGCCCTTCAGATGGGGTTAAGCAGAACCACGGTGAAAAGGGTGTTAAATAAAGACTTAGGGCTTCGGGCATATCGCAGAAAAACAGGACATCGTTTGAATGCTCGTCTAATGGACCTGAGACTGAAGAGATGCCGCACTTTGTTGAAGCGGTACGCGGGAAAAAAATATCGGGAAATTCTTTTTTCGGATGAAAAAATTTTTACCGTAGAAGAGAGCTACAACAAACAAAATAATAAGGTGTACGCACACAGTAGTGAAGAAGCGAGCAACCGTATTCCGCGTGTCCAACGAGGTCATTTTCCATCTTCGCTCATGGTATGGTTGGGAGTTTCTTATTGGGGCTTAACAGAGGTACATTTTTGTGAGAAAGGTGTAAAAACGCATGCAGTTGTGTATCAAAATACAGTCCTGAAGAACCTTGTGGAACCTGTTTCTATACCATGTTCAATAACAGGCACTGGGTATTCCAACAAGATTCGGCGCCAGCTCATAGAGCGAAGAGCACACAAGACTGGCTGGTGGCGCGTGAAATCGACTTCATCCGGCACGGAGACTGGCCCTCCTCCAGTCCAGATTTGAATCCGTTAGATTACAAGATATGGCAACACTTGGAGGAAAAGGCGTGCTCAAAGCCTCATCCCAATTTGGAGTCACTCAAGACATCCTTGATTAAGGGAGCCGCCGATTATGACATGCACCTCGTTCGTGCTGCGATAGACGACTGGCCGCGCAGATTGAAGGCCTGTATTCAAAATCACGGAGGTCATTTTGAATAAACTTTAGTGTCATAAGAATCTATGTTTTGTTAAGTTCATTTTGGTATATAAATGATTACATAATGAATAAACTTGTTTCAATTATTTTATATTAAACATGTGACAGAATTTATGACCTGACTAGGTATTTATTTATTTTTTTGACTACCTCCGTGGCGCAGTGGGCGAATAGCCGGCTGAGAGCTAGTTATGATAAATAACTGTCTTATTGTAAGATGGCTATATTCTTTGTATTAGTTGGATAGTAAAACGATTTCCTATAAGCAACTTTTAGAATCGATCTCTGAGCACGTTCCAATGTAAGCATGTGAGTTTTACAAGCTCCTCCCCAAGCAAAAATACAGTAATTAACTATGGACTGATAGAAACTTGTTTAGACGAGTCTAATAACTCTTTGCTAGCCACCGATTTAAGTCTTCTAAAGACGAACATTAGTTTCCTGACTCTGTTTGTGAGCGCATCTATCTGGTTTCTCCAAGTAAAATGTTCATCAAGAATGACTCCGAGGTATTTAAGAGAACTAACTTTTTCTAATACGGGACATTCACATTTAGCAGTGTCTCGGTATTTACACTTATGAACTACAATACGATGTGAGTGAAGAGGTTTTGAACGCTTGGAAATGCTGAAGGATATGGTTTTTGTTTTAGTGGCATTCAGAGTTAGAAGGTTTTCTTGTAGCCATAACCCAACTTCGTCCATTCCTTTTTGACAGTATGATTCAACGGATTCCCAGCTATCACCATAAAAAATAAGAGCAGTGTCGTTCGCGAAGGTGAAGATTTGACCCTAGGCAATGTTATGGGAACAGAGGTCATTTATGTAAACCAAAAACAACGTTGGACCAAAACACTACCCTGGGGCACCCCAAAGTCCACATCTAAATAGTCGCTATGGATTTCACAACGCGGACTCTCTGTTTCCTACCAGTAAGATGGTGGAAGGAAAGGAGGTGAACCAGTCTAATGGAACCCCTCGTATTCCCATGAATTCCAGCTTCCTAATTAGGATCTGCCGTGAGACCGTATCAAAGGCTTTGGCAAGGTCGAGTAAGATACCTGTGCAATTGAGGTCTTCGAACTTGCCAGCCACGAGATCACAAAGTAGTATGACAGCATCCTCAGTTGATCGGTTTGAACTAAAACCAAACTGTTGCAATGATAAAAGGTTATGTGTTTCGAGGTAGTTTAGAAGTCGCAAATTTACTACCTTTTCCAGTATCTTGGATAAACAACTGAGGAGAGATATTGGTCTATAGTTTGATGCAATAGAAGAGTCACCTTCCTTAAGTAAAGGGGTCACATTAGCTAGCTTAAAGTTGTCAGGAACAATGCCACTTTCTAGGCTAAGGTTACATAAGGAAACGATGGGACTAGCAAAGCTATGTTTAGCCTTTCTCAGAATAAGGTTGCTAATGTTGTAATGTCCTGCAGATGATTTGGGTTCTAGGGAACTGATTATGTTAACTATCTTTATTTCATTAGTGGGAGTAAGAAATAATGAAATGCCAGCTTCGATTTTCGATGATTTATTTTTTAGATTGTATGCCAAAAGAGATTATGTTGTTCCTGTTGTATGAAGGATCTTATTCGCTAGGTTTTTTCCTACTGTGCAAAAGTATTGATTAGCTTTTTTAAGGAATTGTAGTATGCATTAAAAGTAATGCAGTAAAATATCTAATATATAAGAATCGTTGTCCTGACTGACTGACATATAGACAACGCACAGCCCAAACCGCTTTACCTAGAGACTTGTAATTTGGATAGTATATTCTTTGTGGTGTGAAAGTGAACACTAAGAACGGATTTTTGGAAATTCATCCCCTAAGGGGGTCAAAAAAGGTTTTTACGGTTGTATGAAAAACCGTGGTTCTTAGGTTTATAAACTTGAAATTAAGCGAACATATTCTTCAACAAAAATAAGAGAAATGGTTTTATTTTATTTTTCAATTATCATCTCCTGGGATGGTGAAAAAAGGTGTTGAACATTGTATGGCAAAATATTATTTCTAGGGTTAATAGACTTAAAACTTTACTTACATACTAAGCAAGGTGTATAATGAGACATGGGATAGTAATTCTATCTGAAAATCACCCCATAGGGTTGAAAAGGGATGTTGAAGTTTGTTCTAAAACAATGTCATTTGCATTTACGAAAGTATAACTTTGCATAAATGCTTTTTATAGGTAACTAATTAAACATTTTATAATGGTAAGGTCACCAGAGTCTGATGATGAAGCCAGGAGGGAATCTACATAATCCTTTAATGGATAACATTAGATGTATCGTATTTTAGTTCTATAAAATTGTTTCTGCGAGACGTTTCATGATACAATTGACTACCAGCGTCTGAAGACGGGGAAATAGACCGCTTTTAACCATCAATATCATCATCAGAATATTAAATAATCGTTACGAGACTGACAGACTGACTGAAAATCAACGCACAGCCTAAACCGCTGATCCTAGAGACTTGAATATAGATGGTGTGTTCTTTTTAGGGTGTACGGATGGACTAAGATAGGATTTTTTTGACATTCGCACCCCAACGGTTCCAAAATAAGAGTATAAAATAAAACAAAATTAGGCCGTTTTTTAGGTATTGTTAGTAGAAGACCGATCAAATTTTAAATGTACATTCCAAAATAAACTAATAGATATTTTAGCGCTTTCAGATAATTTCCTGAAAAAAGCACAGGACCACTTTGACAACTTAATCTCATTTTTCGTTTTAGCCAGATTTAAGAGTATTTTGAAATAGTTAAAGTTAGTTTTAAATTTAAATACAGTGTAAACTCCATGTAACGTCACTTGTTTTAACGACAAACTCTCTAAAGCGTCGAAATCACTCGGCTTTGGTTGGTTTAGCTTGTCTTGCATACAATGGTACACTCTGTATAGCATTACACCCACTCTCAATAACGACAACAATTTGTAATAAAAAGTTCTTTTTAAGTTGCCAAATTAGTAAAAACTGCGCAGCTGTATATATCATTTTATCGTTTTATTATCCTAGACCATAATAAACTCGACTGTCGGCATCATACACACCAAACTTTCTAAGAAATCCGTTCTTTTGTTTACAAAATGGGATTGCTTGCACGTGTAGCTGCGGACTGTTGTTAGTAGAAGTGATAGATTTTATCTATACGTTGTCATATTCTTAGTAGCTCACAAACTTTCAAATTGTAAACATGGCTAGTAAGATAAAATCACTGTGACACACACAGATTTTACTTCTCTCCATTTAACGACAACTCTCTATAACGTCAAAATATGCTCAGTCCCTTGAGTGTCGGTATATAGAGTTTACACTGTATTTTCAGGAACCCCAAGGTCAAAATAAGACCTCTTATATGAAAAGTTTGAGTGTGGTGTCGTTTTAAAAGTCGTCAAAAATAAAATGGAGCCAAAAGGTGATCAACAGAATTCCTTAATGAATAAGAGTATAACTTATTATGTTTGGGTTCTTTTAAATTATTTGTGTGAGATGTATGATCGTAAATGTATACCAGGGTGTGATGATAGAGCCAGGAGGGAATCAACAGAAGTATTTAATGGATAACAGTACAACGGTCGTGTTTGTGTCCTTTTAAGTTGTTTGTGTGAGATTTATAACGATAATACATAAAATGTCTGCTGGGGCTGATGATGCAGTCAAGAGGAAATCAACAGAAGTCCATAATGGATAACAGTTACCAGAGCGGTCGTGTTCTTTTAAATTGTTTTTGTGAGATGTTTGACGATATCGTCTACCAGGGTCTGATGATGAAACCAGCAGGGATTAAACAGAACTTTTTAATGTATAACAGTAGATGTATCGTGTTTGGGTTCTATTAAATTGTTTTTGCGAGACTATAATGACTACCAGGGTCTGATCATGAAGCCTGGAGTGAATCACACTAATAGTATAAATTTTAAAGTTTGTATGTTCGTTTATTTGTTTGAATGAATGAAAGAATAAAATAAAAACTTCAGTGTACACCATATAAACAAAAAATATACAAACAATATAGAAAATACATAGACAAATAATTACTATTTGGCTGTGTGCTTTATATGGGAGGTGATGATTATGTCTAAGGTACAGTTTAGCTTGCGGGACTTTATTTAAGAACACCACTGATATACGTGTGCACTCAATGATGTTTAAAAACTACTTATAACAAGCGGTCTTATCGCTTATCGTTTGTTTGTTTGTTAGTTACTCAACCACGTCGTAATGACTAAACCAATTTCGATAAAATTTAGTATTTACGTAGATTATAACCTGGATTAGTCCTGACGACCTCCGTGGCGCAGTGAGCGAATAGCCAGCTGAGACGCAGGAGGTAGCGGGTTCGATTCCCGCCGCGGAAAAATTGTGTGCATGATCGATCTACAAACTTTGTTTCGGGTCTCGATGTTTTTCTATGTGTTTAAGTGTGTATTTACAAACAAGTATATAAGTATTATATCAGTTATTTGGGTCCCATAGTACAAGCTCTGCTTAGTTTAAGGCTAGATATCGTTGTGTAAAATGTCCAGCAATATTTATTTATTTATTAACAAACAGGCTACTTTCTATCTCATAAATCAGGTCCCATGGGATAAAAATGGGGTGTCAAAGTTTCTATAGGAAAATTATTTTGGTCTTTGTTACTCATTCACGGATATACTGAACGGATTGAGTTCAAACTTTGCAAAAGTTTAGTTGATGACCTCCGTGGCGCAGTGGGCGAATAGCTGGCTAATATTCAGGAAGTAGCGGGTTCGATTCCCGCTGCGTCACAAATGTTTGCATGATTTACAGATCAGTTCAGGGTCTGGATGGTTTTCGATATAGTAAGTATTTAGTATGTCCTCAGCACAGGTCACACTAAAAGTTTTGCGTAACTTAGAAAAACAACATGTTATAACCAAATATTATGTTTATTGCTTTTCAAAATACCCTCCTTTACATTTTAAACAATTTTTCCACAGATCTGAAGGCATACTTTTCTACGTGCTGATTGAACGCTATCACTGCCTCTTCGGAGTTGGTAAAAGTGAAACCTCTCATCAACTCTTTGATTTTGGGGAAAATACACAAATCACTGGGTGCTAGGTCGGGGCTATGTGCAGGATGGGTGACGAGTTGTACTTTTTCAGAAGCTAAAAATGACTTTGTTTTGTTGGCCGTGTGTGAAGAAGCGTTGTCATCATGCAGGAGAACGTGGCTTTTTGGTCGTCTTTCGCGAACTTTTTCTAACATCCTGGGTAAACAAATGGTAGAATACTACTCGGCATTAACACTCTTTTAATCTTCAAGTGGAATTGTGCAGATGGAACCCGTAGGTGAGAAAACAAACTCGATCATTTATTTACCAACGTTTCTCGCCTGCCTCACTTTTGTTGGCCTGTTCTCATTTTTAAACACCCATTCACAAGATTGCTGTTTTTTTCAGGGTCAAAATAATAAATCCAAGTTTCTTCTCCTGTGACAATGTCATAAACACCATAAGAATGTGAGCACCATTCCACGCGAGCCCGCTTCTGCTCCGCTGTCAGTTCATGAGGGATCCAATGACAACAAAGTTTCCGAACTTTCAATTCTTCGTGTAAAATTTTCTGAATTTGGCTCATACCAATTCCCAATAGTCCTCGAATTTTCTCATAGGTAATCAGTGGGTTTTCTTCAAGTAGCCGCATAAGAGTAGCCACATTATTTTCGTTGACGGCAGTTGAAGGCCGCCCTTCACGAAATTCTTCATGTAAAGAAACCCGACCTCTCTCAAATTTAGCAAATCATCGCATTACGGTGCTCAAACAAGATGCTTCGCTTCCAAAAGCATTTTGAAGACGAGCGGCACAGACATGCGGAGAGAGAGAACTTTTAAAATCATAAAAAATCATCGCTCTAAAATCTTTTCGATTTAATCCCATTTTCATTGCGTACGTAGTACTTTGATGTGTGATAAAAAACAATTGACAAATGATTTCCCACCATTTTTTTTTTACTAAGAAAGTTGCAACGTTACAAAAAATATAACATTTGAAATTCAAATAGTTCCGATTAGCTGGAAGTGCAAAACTTTTAGTGTGCCCCATGTACGTAGAAATAGAGACATATTCTCAAAAAAAAAGGTTAGGTAAATTCATAAAAAAAAAAGTTGCCACATAAGCGTCCTGCACTTAAATTTAGTATAATCGCAATGGTGAGCTATACAAAATTCAGCCATCGATCGTAGTAACCTCAGTCCACTGCCTACATGTTAGATATAGGCGTAATTATGAGTCATAAAAAAACCAGCTACCGCAATATCTGCCAGCACACTCTTTAATGAAAATAAGGTTGCAGTGATGAATCATACACAATTCGGCTACCGCAGCATCCTCCAACCAACTCACTACAAGTCAGATAGGGCCGCAACAATGAACCATAAAAATAATCCAGTTACCGCAGCTGGAGGATGCTGCGGTAGCTGTTTTTATTTATATGATTTTAAACCCAATCATTTTAAGATTTATAATGTTGCAATGATTAGTCATAAAATAAAATGCTACCTCAGCATCCCCCAGTCTATCCTCTTATATATAAATAGGGTCTCAAGGATGAACAATAAAAAAATACCAGCTACTGCAGCATGTTGCTATCCACTTCCTTTAAGTTTGTTAATGTCGTGTTGATAAGTGATAATAAATTTTCAGCTACTGCAGCTTTTTTGAGCCCATACTCTTCGAGTTATATAGGTACAATGATAGCAATAAAAAATTCAGCTAACGTAGAGTCCCTTAGCCAACTCCCTTAAGTTATAAAGAGTCGCAATGTTAAATAAAAAAAAAAATAACTACCGCAGTGTCTCACTCTCTATAACTATAAGTAAGGTATTTTTAATTAGGTTCTTTTTAAGATGAATAGGGTAATGATCAGTCCAAAAATTCGTTTCTACCACAGCATCCCCGAGCCCTCCCTCTTTATGATAAGTAGAATCATAATGATGAGTAGTAAAAAGTTGAAGCTACACAGCGTCATCCACAACCAACTAATTATAATTCACAAGAGGCAGCAACGATGAGTCATGAAAATTCAGCTGACGCAGCATCCACCAGCCCAATCTTTATAAGAAAAATTGGGTCGTAAAAATTATTAGTCATTAAAATTAATCGGCTAGCGCAGCATTCCTTAGACCACCCTCATTAAAATAAATAGTCATAAAAAACGCATCGTGCCCGACTCCACCCACTTCAAGTTAAGTAGGGCTACAAAATTTGCACCTACCAAAGCGTCCCGCAGCCCATTGTCTTAAAGTTTGATGGCATCGTAATGATAAGTGATAAAAGTTTGCAGACAACACAGCGTCCCCACTCCCCAGTACCATAGAAGATTGTACAAACTGTATTGTCCCCTGACTAACTCACATCAATAACAATAACCTATCTAACGATTGGGTTGAAATGATAAGTCAAATAAATTGGAGAAAGCGCAGCATCAACCAGCCTAGCCTCTCTAAGATAAACAGGGTCGCAAGGATGAGTGATAACAAATTTTTAGCTACTGCTGAGTTTTTCAGCCTGCTTTTTTCAGGTAGAGTCTCACTAGAGTCTCTTAAAATTAGCTGTAGGTATGTATTTTTACACCATAGAACAACGTGCGCGAAACCACTGGTAACAGCTAAGATTTTTTTTATGACTCATCATTGCGCCTATATCTAACATGCAGAGAATTGGCTGTGGTCACTACGGCTAGCGTTTGTATGGTTCACCATTGTGACAATATGGCATAAAGGGAGTGGACTGCAAGACGCTTATGTAGCTGTAATTTTTTTAGCTGGTTTATAGAATAAAAAGTAACATATGTGTTAATCCAGATTAAATTTTACATACCTAGTCAGGTCATAAGTATTGTCACACAGTAAAAACTATTCTTTTAAAATGCTGGCCACAAAAAAGTTTATTGAATTAGAATTTCGAATTGTTCATAAAAATAAAAATGTATACTTTTTAGAATTTTACTCATTTTTAAATATGGAGTGGACGCTTAAAGAAGACCGTGTTGCAGTTATTGCGTTGCATCGTTGCGGTTACGCGCCAATTAAAATTTTTGACATACTGAAAAATTTGAATATAACCAAAAGATTCGTTTATCGCACCATCAAACGATACAATGAAGACTCTAGTTTAGTGACAGGTCAAGAAGTGGTCGCCCTCGGTCTGTTAGGACTCCAGCAGTGATAAAAGCTGTGAAGGCGCGAATTCAAAGAAATCCCAAACGTAAGCAGAAACTGTTGGCCTTTCAGATGGGGTTAAGCAGAACCAAGGTGAAAAGGGTGTTAAATGAAGACTTAGGGCTTCGGGCATATCGAAGAAAAACAGGAAATCGTTTGAATGCTCGTCTAATGGACCTGAGACTGAAGAGATGCCGCGCTTTGTTGAAGCGGTACACGGGAAAAAAATATCGGGAAATTCTTTTTTCGGATGTAAACATTTTTACCGTAGAAGAGAGCTACAACAAACAAAATAATAAAGTGTACGCACACAGTAGTGAAGAAGCGAGCAACCGTATTCCGCGTGTCCAATGAGGTCATTTTCCATCCTCGCTAATGGTATGGTTGGGAGTTTCTTATTGGGGCTTAACAGAGGTACATTTTTGTAAGAAAGGTGTAAAAACGAATGCAGTTGTGTATCAAAATACAGTCCTGACGAACCTTGTGGAACCTGTTTCTCATACCATGTTCAATAACAGGCACTGGGTATTCCAACAAGATTCGGCGCCAGCTCATAGAGCGAAGAGCACACAAAACTGGCTGGCGGCGCGTAAAATCGACTTCATCCGGCACGAAGACTGGCCCTCCTCCAGTCCAGATTTGAATCCGTTAGATTACAAGATATGGCAACACTTGGAGGAAAAAGCGTGCTCAAAGCCTCATCCCAATTTGGAGTCACTCAAGACATCCTTGATTAAGGCAGCCGCCGATATTGGCATGGACCTCGTTCGTGCTGCGATAGACGACTGGCCGCGCAGATTGAAGGCCTGTATTCAAAATCACGGAGGTCATTTTGAATAAATTTTAGTGTCATAAGAATCTATGTTTTGTTAAGTTCATTTTGGTATATAAATGGTTACATAATGAATTAACTTGTTTCAATTATTTTATATTAAACATGTGACAGAATTTATGACCTGACTAGGTATATACGAAATTTCATCTAAATCGGTTCAGCCATTCTGACGTGATTGAGTAACAAACAAATAAATAAACACACATCCACAATGAACATCACATAAATTAATGTGGTATGTTATGATGAATTAGTACACATTTAGTAGTTTAACGCGTACGAAGTCGCGAGCAACAGCTAGTCTTCTATAAACTTCTATTTCATAAAGTATTTTTTGATATGGTAACACCTTTGTTTACAAAAATTATCTTGGTTTCTGAATCAAGGTATAGGCAGTCAAATGCTTTATTATAAGTCCACAAATGCCATGTATAGTGGATGATCATATTCTCAACATTTTAATCAAGAATATGCCTCGATGCCACGGCACGAAACTTTTTCGGGGTCGGTGATGATGGCCGTTTCGATTGCGAAGATTGCTGTTTTGTCTCGGGATTAAAATGATGGACCCATGTTTCGTCCATTGTTACGAAACGAGACAAAAAGTTTTCAAAATCAACTTGAAACTTGTCCAACAATATCTTCGAAATGTCAAGTCGATTTTGCTTCTGACTGTCGGTTAACATTCTCGGCACCCATCTTGCGGAGACTTCTCTCATATTCAAAGATTGTTTCAATATGGATTGAATACTTCCATATAAAATTCCCGTTTCTTGAATTAAGTATCGGATGGTAACTCTTCGATCGCTCAATACAATTTTCTCGACTTTTTCAACAAGAAAAAGGTATTTAATAACGGCTCGCACTTCGTTTTTCTCCATTTTCGAGAACACGTTCCGACACGAAGCAAATAATTTTTTTAAGATTTTTTTTTTTATTAATATTACAAATATGTATCTGAGCTATGCTTGCCAGTATTTATTTGTTTTCTTACCAAGCAGTATGTCATTCTTACTACTTTTTGATCCCTCCTCGTATATCTGTTCTATCTCCTTTCTTAAAGATAAGTATTATAGTGCTCATTATCCACTGTGAAGGTATGGATTCCGTGTTTAGAATAAGGTTAAACAAGTTAGTAAGTTATTTTATTGTTTCTCGTAATGTAGCTTTCATCATCTCATTGGTAATAAGATCAAGTCCAGGAGCTTTATCGTTTTTTTGTATTTCTATCGCATGTTGGACTTCCCTTTCAAGAATCTGAGGGATTTCTTCTGTTTCGTCTTCAAGGTTTATGTTGTATTTTAGTGTGTTTCCGGTAGAGTATAACTTTTGATAATAGTCTGTTGCTATCTTTAAAAATGGCTGTCTTGTTGTTTTATCCTTATTGTTTTTGCTTTTCATATTGGGTCTCAAAAATGAATGGTCGCTATGGCGTTGCTTCTTAATACCTCCTGTTTTAGTAATGTGCTTTTGGATACATTTGATTCTTTTATTCGACTTATCTTGTTTTATATTGTGACTTATTTTCTTACTTAGTTCAGTGATTTGCTAAATCGTAAATTGAGCATCTACTCAATGAACTTCTCAAACTGTAAAAGAGCCTTACAGTCTGCTCTATCTAATCTATCTTACGAGGAAACTGAGGAATTACTAACCGTTATAAAGTAAGATTTTAAAGATACGTCAACTCATACCTTCCATGTTTGAACTTAGTTTATTTAGTTTTTTTTCATTATGTAAATAGATTCTAAGTTTTGTTAATTTGATTATTCATAAGTTACCCCAGTCCAACCTTATTCGCCTGAGATACAGGTTTTCCTAGTTCAGACAATGTATATAATCCTACATATAAGTAGATATTAATCCCTAATGTTAATCTTAGAAATATGAAAAATGTATAAAGATTTATTATTATTATTATTAGAGTGATTTTATGTAATGTTGTTTTGTTTCTTCTATTTTTTAGTTTTTTCCTTTTTTGAATGAGATCTATGGTCTTCGAACTCAGTGTGTTTTCGTTCGTTATTAACTTGTTTACCTTTCTATAAATATTGTTTGTGTCTATGTTGTAAATTTCTTGCGTTTTGTCTATTTCTTCGGATGTTATACTGTTTTGAGACGTTGTATCAGTCGTGCAATTATTTTTCCTCTGATGAAAGTGTTTTCGCTGTTTCTTTTGTTGTTTGTAAGCTAGTACTGCTCTGACCATACGATGGTTGCTATTAAAGTTGTGATTACTTAATACGCTAACATCCTAAAAATCACTTTTTATCTATCACGATTACTAGTTATAAAGTCTATTTCATTGCGGTAAGTTCCATCAGGCGATATCCAAGTCCACTTCTTGTGGCATGTCTTTCCTTGAAAACACTATTTAATATGGTTAAGTTATTCTTCAGAGACAAATAAACGATTCTCTTGCCGTTCTTGCTTCTTATTCCTATGCCATAATTTCCTACTACTGTCTCTTCACCATGCATTTGTTTATATTTTCCATTAAAATCTCTCATGACAATAACGTTTTTATGGGCAGTCACTAGTTTAGTTGAAAGTTGTTTGTAGAACTCATCTTTTATTTTTTCGTCTGCTGCTTCCGTTGGCGCATACATATATTTGTACTATCTTCAAAGCTACGTTGACGCACTTCACCAATCCTGTTAACGGTTTGGTCTAGTTATCAGTGCTTCCAAGACTCAAATCCTCAAACAACCACCTTGCGGCTATGAAGCTGATAAGGCAACACAGAATCTAGACGGGAAACCCCTAGAGGAAGTATCTCACTTTAAGTATCTTGGAAGCAATATCGGACATGATAACACTTTGTCTTCGGAGATACCATCGCGCATTACAAACGCCGCTGCCAACTTCGGGCGACTTACCGATCGTGTCTGGAAATCCCATGATCTAAAGTTAGTGACAAAGATTAGTGTCTACAAGGCCCTAATCATCCCAGTCCTCCTATATGGCGCAGAGACATGGTGTCTCTATAAGCCAGACAAAAAAACTGGACAAATAACATCTAAGGTATCTAACATCGATCCTTAAGATTAAGTGGCAGGATCGCGTGCCGAATACTGAGGTCCTGCGTCGGTCCGGTATGTACGGCATGGAAGCTCTCCTTATGCAGCGACAGCTCAGGTGGTGTGGACACGTCTTCCGCATGGATGATGAGCGTCTACCCAAAGCGGTATTTTATTCTGAGATGGCAGAGGGTAAGCGAAAGCACGGTGGTCTGCATCCGCGTTTTAAGGACGTGTGCAAAATATATCTAAATGCCTGCGATATTGACCCTGCAAGTTGGGAGGAGCTCGCTTCACACAGGTCGTCCTGGCACTCTACTATGTATAATAACATTAAAACTTTCGAAGAAAACCGACTTCATACATTCGATATAAAGCGCCAGATACGTAAAGAAACACCTAAGCCCTCTTATACTTACACTTATAACGCAGCAGGCCAACTCTATTGTGACACCTGTGATAGGATTTTTAAAACTAAGTTTGGTCTAGCAAGTCATATTAGGGCTCACGCTAGAATTTAAATATAAACGCAGTATAAATAAAATAATTGTAATTTTTATGCATTTTATAGCATTTTCTTTAAATTTAAATATAGTTAGGGTCGCCTTCATCGAAATCGATGAGGAGGACTATATATATATGTACTATAGTCCATTTGTTTTTATAGACTTGTAGCTGTATATTTAGTAACGCTATTCTTTCGGATATGCCTTTAAACTCTGTGATTTGTTTCTTTAGAGGTTTTTTCACCATAATTTCAACTCCATATTGGCCTCTTGTTTCGCCGATGTAGTACCGTATGTAGTCGTCATGCTCTTTGATGCAGTTTCCTATTCGTATTACTTCGCTCATACCTAGAATATCCCATTTAATTTTACACAAAGCTATATCTCATTCGAGAAGTTTTTCTGTCGTCTTAATGAAAGTGTGTTTAGAGTGGTTATGTATATATTGTTAAGTTTCTCTTTTTCTTTAGGTGTTTCGTTTGCTGAAGGGTGGTGTTCTTTCCCCACGGTGACCAACCGGCTTGGGGTGCATTGTTTGGTTTGTGTATGTGTAATTTAGGTATTAGTTGTTCTAGTTTAGTTTCGAGTACCAGTGGTCATTACAGGATTTTGGGAGTTTCTACCAGTGAAACAGTTCTGCCTCGTGCAGCGTAGTTAAGTATGTTGTGTTTTAGGATTTTTTTTCCCTTTGCAGCTAGATTGCCTTTTAAGTTTGGTTTTTTCTGGAATGATGAGTTGGGTGAGTCGTGGTCTTCTCTTTTTCTTTTTTCTTTATTCTTTATTGTACACAATAAAATACATTATAAAGTACAGAAATAGAGGACATGTACAAAGGCGAGCTTAACCCTATGAAAAGTTTTCTTCCAGCAAACCTTTTAGGCTAAAGAGAGAGATGATTTTAAAGGTAGGTGCGTGTAAAAGAATCATAAATATGTACATATATGTATCTTAAAAAAATAAAACGAAATATACCAAAAGAAAGTAATAAAATGAATGAATATAATAAATTAAATAAATAGACTAATATATACAAAAATAAATATATACCTACAATAAAATAAAATTACAGAGAAAGATAGTGCTCTTTAACATTCCGTTTGAAAATGTTAAACGACGGACTAGCGCGACCTTCATGGGGCAGGGCATTCCAAATTTTCACCGGATAAACGGTAAAGTAGCCACCATAGCGGCTTGAAGTGTGTTGAGGTGTTTTGAGGAGAAGGGACTTAGAGGACCGGGATATCACACTGCGAGGGACAAGGAGTTCGAAGCGTTCACGGAGGTAGGGAGGAGAGAGTGGACAATATAATACTTTAAATAAGAGTAAAAGAACGTGAAGATCACGACGAAGACGAATAGGGAGCCATTTAAGTTGGGATCTGAACGTGGATACATGATCGAACTTGCGCAGTCCGAATATAAAACGGATGCACAAGTTCTGTAGACGTTCCAGTTTATTGAGAAGTTCCTCCATGGCATCAAGAAAGCAGACATCTGAATAGTCAAGAAGGGGCAGCAACAGGGCTTGGGCGAGGCTAATTTTTGTTTCAAAGGGAAGAAATTTCTGCAGACGTTTGAGGGATTAAAAAGAGAAATACACCCTTTTGCTTATTGCATTGATGTGGCTGGCCCATGATAGCTGATTGTCAAAAATGACACCAAGGTTTTTGGCCTTGCTCGAGTAAGGTATAGGCACCTGATTGAACTGGATTTGAGGAAGGGTAGACTGGTTGGCAACACTCAGCATGTATAGACTTCCTAAAAGTAGAACAGGGACTTAGAAGGGTTAACCAATAGACCAAAGGTTTTAGCCCATGTGTTAATGCGGTCAAGATCAACGTTCATCTGGTCAACTCCCTCTAATATGTCCTCGGCTTTAAAGTGTCGATAAATTTGTAAGTCGTCGGCATAAAGATGGCAATGGGAGGAAATAACAAGAGTAATAGAGTTAATAAAAATTGAGAAAAGTAGAAGGGAAAGAACGCCTCCTTGCGGAACACCAGCAGATATATCGCACCAGTCAGAGCAGGACTCGTTCCACCGCACACACTGCGAGCGTCCGGAAAGATAAGATTTGAACCAAGAGGTTACTTGACAGAAGAATTTAGGGAGGAAAGGATAGATGGTAGGATATCATAGTCAACAGAATGAAAAGCACTACTGAAATCCAATAACACTAAGACAGTTAGGCACTTATTGTCCATGCCCCAACGAATGTCGTCAGAGACTTTCGTAAGGGCGCTTATGGTGCTGTGGCCAGGTCGAAACCCAGATTAGAATGGAATCAGCAGGCTATTTTTAGTAAGAAAGAGAGAAATTTGCCTATGAACAATGTTTTTGAGGACTTTGGAAAGAACAGGTAAAATGGAGATTTTATTTTTTTATTCCTTTTTTATTTTCTCTATTTATTCCCTATGATTTTTTTACTATTATCTTGTCATGTCTTAAAAAGGCTTGCTATGTTTCCTTTCTTTCTTTCATCTTCCACCTGTACTTGTAATTCCTTGCGCTTTTCTAACATTTCTTTATAGTAATCTTCTTTCACATATACATCTAGCGGCAACATTGACTTGTTTTTCAAAATCATGTGTTTTTTTCCATAGCGATGTGACGGAGATTACGACAGGCCGATTTTTAACATTTTTGTTCTTGCCAATTCTATATATATTGCTAATTTCCTGGCTATTTAGATGTGTGCCTGTTTCTGTGATTATCACCTTGAGGTAGTATACCAGTTTCGCTTCTGATTTTCCAATCTCCTCAATGCCAAAAAAGACTAAGTTGTATTTTCTTTTCTCTCTTTCCATGATCTTAAGTTCTTGCTCCAATGTAGACATTTTGTCTTTTAGTTTAGTGTTTTCTTCAGTTATTATTTTTGATTTCTCATCCAATGCCTCCATAATATTATGCGTCACCAACACTGTTATGATCTTAGTTTGTTGGTTCAATTTCTCATCCAGTTTTGATAACAATAATTCCATACTTTTTTCCATTTTTTGGTTTACTTGCTGACAACACAGGATGGTGGTATAGATTATTGTTGCTGGCAGCGCTCACTATGTCAGTGTCAAAATTACATTTATTGCTAATTGCTTGATGATGTGTTTGATGTTATGTTGGTAGCACTGTTTTGACTCACTTTTAGGTTATGTTACTGACTAATTTTTATTGCATTTTTTGTTCCAAGAATGTTGTTTCACGCTTTGTTTACTTTCTTATATCGTGTATTTTGGTGTATTTCGTATTGTGACACTTTTATTTCACACTCTTTACACTATTTATTGATATTATTTTGCGGAGGACTTTGACGCGTGTGTTTACTTTACGAGCACCGGAACCGGAACCAATATGGCACAGATAAACTCAAACAAGAGCGGAGTGGAAAGAGCTGGAGGAGGCCTTCGTGTCGCAAAGACACGCCGACACCGAATAACTGACATAATTTATCTAATAAGACCAAGTCAATAAAAATTAATGATAAATGTAATTGTATTAAGTATAATAATAATTAATGTATCTAATGATAATGTTAATGTCAATCTAATATTTAATGTTATGTAAATTTAATTAATTTATTATTATTATTATTATTAAGAGCCTGTAGTGCCCCACTGCAGGGCAAAGGCCTTCCTTCCTTTTCTCCAGTCTTCTCTATTTTGGGCTATTGTGGACCAATCCTGTAAATGGGTATCAATTTCGTCCCTCCATCTTTGCCGCGGTCTGCCGCGAGATCGTTTCCCGTTTAGAGGCGTCCACTCTGTGGTGAATTTAGCCCATAACGCATCCGACATGCGGCAGACGTGGCCTGCCTAATCCCACTTCAGTTTACCCGCTTGTTGCCCGACATCCGCGATTTGCGTTTTAGAGCGCAGTATACTGTTACGTATGCGGTCTGTCAGTCTGACTCCCAGAATACTGCGCTCCATGACTCGCTGACAAACCCCGAGTCTGGACTTTTGCAGATCAGTCAAAGACCAGGTCTGTGCGACGTAGGTGAGGATGGGGAGAATACACACGTCCATGAGCTTCCGTTTCAGAGATAAAGGAAGTGTACCTTTCATTAGGTGTTTCATTGACCAATATCCTTTCCAAGCGTTCTCGATTCGTCTTGCAATTTCGAGGTCTTGTCGTCCTTGGAAGGATACCAACTGGCCTAGGTACAGGTAGTCATCGACGTATTCCACCCCCCCACCCCCAACCTGTAGCTTATGATGTATGCTATTTGTCATTAGCTTAGTCTTTGATCTGTTCATACTAAGTCCAACTTCGAGGCTTGCTGTGTCCAATTCGTTCAGCATGGTTTCAAGTTCTAAAGCTTTAGAACTTTAGAACTTTAGCTTTAGAACTTTAGAAATTTAATTAATAGCATGTAAAATTAACTGTGATGTACTTGTGTTAACAATTAACGGCTTAATAATAATAAAATATATTTTTTAGACTTAAATTATTAAATTTTAATTATTGTTGTGCATATATCCACAATTCTTCGAGTGCACAGAATCCTAAGAATATTTAGCTCATCATAACAAACTGCAGCAGTACAAAGGTATAGGTAGCGACCTGCGTGCCAATCATCAGCGGTAACATGGCGTCCAAGTCAAACAGTCCTCGCGCGTTAGCCTTCGGGAAGGAGTAGCGATGCAAGCGCACGATGTTCTTAAACATTCTTCTTTCAGCTTCTAAAAGAGGTGAATAATTTTACTGTATTTATCACATACCTTCTTATCGGTGTTTCGAGACGTGGCTCAGAGTGAATCGCACTAACGCTGATGAAGGTTCACGAATTGACGTTGTCGGCCAAAACATCGATAAAACGGTACGTGATAAATCGGGTATTTATAACATTGTGATTCATTATTTATTTATCTTCATTTTTGTAGCACTAGGAACCAGATAACTGATAAGATCCATGTATTTTATATATAGAGAAACGCCCAAACCCGGATCAAATATACGTAGGTTACGTAAACATTTGTCGCGCGGCAGGAATCGAACCCACAACCGTCTGCGTTTCAACCGGCTATTCTGACGTACAAATGTGGTATAAAGGTTCACACTCCTAAAATGTAAAACCCTCTCTACTGTTCCTCACACCGCTACGCTAGCATATCTCAATAACCATAATATCCAAATCAAAAGTCGTAGAAATAAGTGTCTTACCTGAAGAACTTCCAGTCCTTACAACTTGAGCATAGTGCGCCTGCACTCTCTCCATAGCAACGTGGATCCTCTCTATCTCCACCACTAGACTTACGGTTAGGGCAATGTTTTTCAATAACCACCAAAATAACAATCCAAGTCCGATGATAGCATTTGTCTGAAAGTACAAAATTCATGATCAGTAAATAGATAAATGTTACCTCATCTGTATCAGACTCCCTTATAAACACAAACTGATAAAAATTAAATAAAAAGTAGGAAAAGGAAATTAAATACTTTGTACTAAACCGTTCGCGATCCACACGAAGCATTTTAAGAATGAGTGTATTATATACCTACCAGTCTTTCAGCGTTCTGAGAACTTGCTCTTTTAAAAAATGACACCGTTGTTACAACGTAAATCAAAAAATGTCCAAATATGTCCATGAACCAATATATAAACTGAAAGAAGCAAAATTATAGCACTTACAATAATACACAATAAATTGACTAAGTACGTGTCGGACCACGGGCAGCAAGGGTTCCGTAGCTCCGTAGTACGGTTGATGATATTGATTTTTATTTATAAGTTCGTTCTGCAGAATATTTTGGGTATAGCTTTTGAATACTGTTTACACACCCAAATGCAGACAGATTGGTCATCTACTACAGGTTAGCCAATAAAATCAGAAGGTATGTGCTACTAATAGTAATACTATGTAGGCATATTTTTTATATCGACTCAAAACCACTTTAATTTATACAAACTTTTTATTAACTTGAAATTTATGCATGTTTGTCCCGGTGTAATCTTGCAACTGAATTTTAAACCCGTTCCCCTCAACCAATTGAGCTGAAATTTGGAATACATGTGTAACTTCGGTAATAACATGTTACCATAGAGGTGGGTCTCATGATGGAGACGGATTCCAAACAACGGAACTTCTGAATGGATAATAGTAAGCTACTAGTGTTCGGGCTCATTTGAATCTGCTTGCGGTTCCAATTATGAATTTTATTGTTGCTTGAAAGCTTGTTTTGGCAAAGTAATTTTTCAGCAAAAAAACTATATTAAAATATACTTACCATATCCTGAAAAATATTATTGAACATTTCATAAGAATTTAAAATTTTAACGTATGTCTCAAACATTTTCTTGTAGTACTGGTCATTTGCGGTCTCATTTGAATTTATTTTGATATCTGCTAACCATTTCAAAACTAAACTTTTTATTGAAACAGCCACTCGAACAGCGCTCAACGCGTTTGCATAAAAAATAGAATAAGTACAGTCAGAGAAAAAATCAATGACGTTAAATCTGCTAAAAAAAAAGTTCCGAAAACCATACAAAATTATGAAATGAGAAAGATTTACGGCAAAAAAGAACCAGTTCCAAATTGCGAGATACTTAAGACTCTTACTGTAACCGAGGGACTTGAAAATCTTCTGGATATTCAGGACAAGCCTGACATGGAGTTGACTGTTTCTAATATCGGAGATGTAGGAAACAGTATGACCAATTATAGGTAAACATAAATCCAATATTTGACAAATTGGTACAACTATACTCTGGGTTTGGTCAAGTCTTGATTTTGTTAGAGCCATAGCCTGTCGAGACACACGTACTCCTAGAAGTATGGACATAGCACATAGTGACATCAGTGATATTAATTTAGCTTTCCAATCTATAGGAAATATAAAGTTGTCACAGATTTTGTATTTAGTACTCAACCACATCTTTTGCAGAATATTCAGAGGTCGAAAAAAGCTTTGCACATCTTTAGTCACAGCATTATCTAAAAGAACTTCAGATTGAAGTTTCCCCAAATTTTTCTTTTCTTTGACCAGTATTTTTATCACCATCGTGGAGTGAGTTGTGAATGGGTATGGGAAAGTTCCTTGGCTATTGTAGTCCTTGGTTTTCATTTCAGTCAATTATTTTATTAAATAATAATTGAGATATAATGATATAGTTAGAATTATAAAAATACTGGTTATAATGAAAGGTTTGCGTCCAATCTATGATACAAATCTATGATAAACACGGAATACATTGAAATAGGCTCTGTAGTGTGATAACAAAAATAGCTCTGTGTAGAATAATTATTGGGTTGAAGAGCAAACTGAACGAGTGTAATAATCTTAAGAAGATGAGTAGCGACAAGCTGGTACAAAGTGCAAACTTCCAGCCAGCTACGTGCTTTATTTTCTTCCCATAACAATATATTGAACAAGGCTTTTAATTATGATGATGAAGATTGCTTACGTAGGCACGAATCTATTCAGTATGGGGAGATCCTGAGCTATCGGTAAAAATGTTGAAACGCTCATTTTCTAAAATCACATCACACCAATATCATAAACGCGAAAGATTAGATGTTTGTTTATTTGTTACTCAATCACTCCGTAACGGCTAAACCGATTTCTATGAAATTTTGTATATACGTAGACTATAACCTAGATCACCATATTGGCTACGATTTATCCCATAAATCAGTTTCCATGGGAAAAAACGACATGACAAGTCAAGTTGCAACAGCGAGTTTAGTTTATTTCTAGGTTACCTACACATTTAGTAGTATTTATATATATTAGGTACCTACATCGTAAGTGTACTCTGGTCTTATTACAGTCTAGTCAAGTAGGCTAATGAGCAACTGTATGCTAACTTAGTTTTATAATAGAATTATGATTAAGAATGTGTCCATTGGCACTTTTCTCACAGTCTATATCACACTTTGTTGAGGAAGACACTTTGTTCTTGTGTTCTTTATGAATACCACTAACACTGACACTATATAACACTATTGTACACTAAAATAACTCATAAGTTTTTGTCCTTTTCAGTCTTCTCACTATATCCGTGTTGTCGAGGAGCTGGATTGCCTCGACGTTCACATGATGGTGAAGTCTTTGTTCGTGAGCTTCTGCATATTTTTGTATTACTCTATCGACGAACTCTATGTTGAGGTCCCGGTGAAGGTCATCATTTTTAATATACCAGGGTGCATGTACGATGTCCTTAAGTACTTTATTTTTGAAACGTTGGATGATTAAAACGTTGCTTGTTTTGGTACAGCCCCAGAGCTGTATACCATAATTCCACACTGGCATCAAGACGTGTTTGTACAAAACCATTATATTGTGTACTGACATAGAAGAATGCCTTCTAAGTAACTAGTATATTCTTGTGTAGCGCAATTCTAATTCCTCTTTTCTCTTCTTGACGTGAGCTTTCCAGCGTAGCTATGCTTTAAGGGTCATGCCCAAATACTTTGCCGTATTTTCATACGGTATAATTTTATTATTAATAAATATTGGACAGTATTTTTCCATTTTGTTAGTAAAGTTGATATGTTGATAAATAGTTGATGAACTGATTTGGAATCGTTGAGCTTGATTTGCCATTTTTTTATCCAATCTTGGATTTTATTTACAGCATTTTGGACTTTCTCTGCCGCTTCCTCATGTGTACTTCCAATTGCCATTATAGAAATATCGTCAGCAAAGGTCGCAATGATGTTATTTTCAATGTCACTTGTGTATAGAAGGTACACAACCAAATCCAATACACTTCCCTGTGGCACCCCAGCTTTGATTTCTCTCATTTCTGAGTAGGCATCTTCTTGCCTTATCCTACAGACTCTGTGTGTAAGATACAGTTCTTGTATAATTGCGTATGATTTGGGTAGCAACCATTTTAGTTTTAAAATAAGACCTTCATGCCACACTTTCTCGTGTATTTCTAAATATATTGCTGAGTGGTCAGAGTTCATGTCACTCTGTTTTGTGTCTAAGTAGTTGGTTGATAGATATTTGTGTATAAAAAAGTCTATCAAGTCAGATCTGTATTGGATCAGCTAGCCAGTAAGTTGGTGACCTCGTTGGTGAGACATAACATTTAAGCTCTATTATGGCACTCATGAGTTCTTTTCCCTTTGTATTTGTTAGTTGAGAGCCCCAATACGTATTCTTGGCATTAAAGTCACCTCCAAGTATGAACCTTTCGCCAAGTGGTTGTAACAAGCTTAGGTAAGTATCTTTTCGTATTGTGTATCTTGGTGGGCAGTAAGTAGCTGCCACAGTCAGCGGATAGTTTTGCGTGATGATACAAATAGCTACAGATTGAATATCTGGCGCTTCGTATTTGTTTTTTTCATGATGTTTCAGGTGTTTTTTGACAATTACAGCACTACCGCCTTTTCCTTTGTTATCTGGGTGAAGTGCATGGTGAATTTCTTTGAAGCCTTTGAATTTAATATACGGTGTTTTTGTATAATATATTTACAATGTATTATAATGTATTTATAAAATGTATATTTTCTATGTCTAGGTCTACTTGAAGCTTATTTTGATGGTTTAGTAGTCCATTACTTGCCATACTTTTGATTATTCATTTATTAACCATTTATTATTATTAGATTATTTATTCACAATTTTCTCGCAATATTCGTTTTTTTAGGACGTTCATCGAACGATGTCATGCATTTCAGGATTTCGTCTAACTTGTTATTATTATTACCAGAGTTGGAGGTATGTAGGTACGATAGGTTGAGCAATTGTACAGGTTCCAGCGGCAATTTGAGCGTATGAAATGTTTTTCTTTGTACTTATTATAAACCCTACGGGTATGCTGATGAGTGGAAGTTGTATTATCTGTGATAGCTTGTGATTGTCGCATCACTATTGGTTTTTTGACAGCCTAGTTTCTCATCTTCTGCATTTCTTTGGCTATCATGCAGCCTCTATTGTTGGCCGGATATGTTTCCCCGCAGTTTCGCACATATTTCGGTTTTTGTGCTGCTGGCTTTGTGCAGTCTTTAGTAAGGTGTTTACCAGTACACACCTAGGTTCTTTGGCGCAGTACTTATGCGTATGTCCATAGATTTGACACCTCTTGCACTACAGGATGAGTTTCAAAGATTGCAGGGGTTGAATATCAACCAGACTCCCCAGAATATGGTTGATTTCATTGACATTGCTTATGTCTTCCGTGTCACTGAAGGATAACATGAACATTTTAAGTGGTTCCTTGGTTTTCTCTCCGCCAGACTGGCTATGATAAAATTTACACCTGTCAGCACTCTGATAAGTCATAAATGACTGCATTATACAAATTAATTAAAATTAGTTGGTTGGTAATTAATGGTTTAAAATTGTAATACTACGAGTATTTGCACAACAGAAACAAAACGTTTGTTTTTTATCTTCCGTACTTTAGCAAATTATCCATCATCATCAACGTTCTATCTAAATTCTTTATTTCTATGGTATATATTCTTATAAGTATGGCCCGATGATTCCCACCCATACATTAAGTTTGAATCGGTGCTGGAATAAATCGTTCTGCATCAGGTAAGGGTTTTCATGTCGTTCATTCGTGTCATTTGAATAAGTCAACTTCTAACAGACAACATTAAAAAAAACTTGCCTGCATGCAGATTATACCAGTCCTTTTACAATAAGCACAAAAAACTAACAAGGGAAGAGTCTTATTAAAACATCGTTTCCATTTAATAATATAAATATATTTTTAACACACTTGCTCGTAATGTGCGCCATAGTACATCGTTATTAGGGCCTTAAACCGAACTATACACGCGTGCGTAATAATATAATACACTAGTGCGTAATAGAATTATCCCTACAAAGTTAAGTTAGTACCTAACTGCAAATTATATACGAGTAAACAAAGCATTTTCAATTTAACCGGTTAATAAAGTTTTTGTAACAACAAAGAGGTTTTATGCCGCTGAAAATCCTATTACATTTTTGGAATAAATAAATTTATCCCTAATTAAGACGAAAAAACATTTATTATTATCAAATTACTTATAATTCACAATAATTTGTTATAAAATATTAGCATTTTATCACTAAAACTATAATTTATAAATAGGCTGTATGGCTATTTGTAATCAATCAACTTACATTTGGCGCGTGCAAAAAAAAACTTGTGCGCCATTTCCCATTTTTTCGTTTGTATCGCTCACTAGACACTCGGCTGATTTACGCCCTCGCCTACGGCTCGGGTGCAAACCACAGCCTCGTGTATAATGAGCAACTTAGCTCACTGGTATCATATTATACTATTATTTGCAACTTTGCAACTTACGGACTAAAATCGAATGCTTTACAATGCAATAGCTACGTTAAAGTTAGGGCGACTTGCGCATACACTGCTTGCACATTTATACCGCATAACTTAACATGTACCGTGGTGCTGCAAGTAAACCAAAGTATCAAGAAGTCTGGGACCATTCTCCATTTTACCTTTTCAGTGTAAATAACATCGCGAACGCTAATGGCCTCCTAATAAAAGAAACGGCAGTAAAAATAATTATCACTGTCTAAAAGTCCCATTGAAGTGAATTAGTTTCTTCATTCTAGGTCACCTAGGTTAATCAAAATTACTAAGGAAATACGTACTTAAATAAACAAAATATAAAATAAAATGGCATAAAAAAGATTAATATAAAATAAAATAGAAATGTTCACAGAATTATTACTCTCTTTAATAAGTGTGGCTTCGATATCTTTTTTAAACTTATATTAATAAATTATAATTATTGTAGTGAATTTATCCATAATTCTCATGTGCATAGAATCCTAAGAATATTTAGCTCATCATAACAAACTGCAGCAGCACAAAGGTGTAGGTAGCGACCTGCGTGCCAATCATCAGGGGTAACATGGCGTCCAAGTTAAACAGTCCTCGCGCGTTAGCCTTCGGGAAGGAGTAGCGATGCAAGCGCACGATGTTCTTAAACATTCTTCTTTCAGCTTCTAAAAATGTTTCATAATTTTACTTAGTAAACTTTCGAGATTTATTTCAATCATGATTATTAGTACTGTATTTATCACATACCGTTTTATCGATGTTTCGAGACGTGGTTTGGAGAGGATCGCACTAACGCTGATGAAGGTTCACGAATTGAACCCAAACGTTGTCGGTCGAAACATCGATAAAACGGTACATGATAAATCCGGTATTTAAAATAATGAGATTCATAATTTTTTTAATATTATTTTTGTAGCTTCACTAAGAATGTTTGATATATATAGAGAAACGCCCAAACCCGGATCAAGTATACGTAGGTCACGTAAACATTTGTCGTGCGGCGGAAATCGAACCCACAACCGTCTACGTTTCAACCGGCTATTCTGACGTACAAAAGTGGTATAGAGGTTCACACTACTAAAATGTGTACAATAATGTATTCCAATTAGCACAGTTCAAGTTAATTTGTAATGTTACAAAGTAACTTAAACCTGTTAAACCCTCTCTACTGTTCTTCACAACGCTACGCTAGCATATCTCAATAACCATAATATCCAAATCAAAAGTCGTAGAAATAAGTGTCTTACCTGAGGAACTTCCAGTCCTTATAACTTGAGCATAGTGCGCCTGCACTCTCTCCATAGCAACATGGATCCTCTCTATCTCCACCACTAGACTTACGGTCAGGGCAATGTTTTTCAATAACCAACAAAATAACAATCCAAGTCCGATCATAGCATTTGTCTGAAAGTACAAAATTCATGGATAAGTCAGTAGATAGATGGATAAGTAAATGTTACCTCATCTGTATCAGAGTCCCTTATAAACACAAACTGATAAAAATGAAATAATAAGTAAGAAAAATGAAATTTAATACTTTGTACTAAACAGTTCGCGATCCACACGACACATTTTTTTCAACTCACTTGCGGGTAAAGTGAGCCATAGTATATCGTTATTAGGGCCTTAAACCGAACTATAACACACGCGTGCGTAATAATATTACACACTAGTGCATAATAGAATTAACCCTACAAAGTTAAGTTAGTACCTAACTGCAAATTATATGCGAATAAACAGAGCATTTTAAATTTAACCGGGTAATACAGTTTTTGTGACAAAAAAGAGGTTTTATGCCGCTGAAAAGTACATTTTTGGAATAAATAAATGTATCCCTAATTAAGACGAAAAAACATTTCTTATTATCAAATTACTTATAATTCACAATAATTTGTTATAAAATATTTGCATTTTATCACTAAAATTATAATTTTTGAGTAGACTGTATGGCTATATGTAATCAATCAACTTACATTTGGGGCGTGCAAAAAAAAAACTTGCGCGCTAGTCCCCATTTTTTTGTTTGTATTGCATTTGTTGCCGTGTGGTAAATAATTGTAAAAATGTCAAGTTTTAGTACAGAAGATTAACAATTAATAAATATAACCCCACCAGAAATACTAAATGCAGCACAAAATGCAAATGAAAACCTGCCAAATCTAGAGCAAGGTACTTAGCTGCTTACGATAGTTTCATACAATGGAAAAGCAACAAAAAAAACCCAGTCGTTTGCTGAAAATGTGTTTTGGCGTATTTCTCTGAACTCGCCAATACATACAAACCCAGCTCCCAGTGGTGCATCAATTTCATGTTAAGAAGCACGGATAAGCTCAAACAATGTGTTGATATCAAAACTTACTGTAACCCACAACCATATACATCTCGTGGCATAAGTTATTTGGTGCCTTCTCCTTCCAGTAATTTGTAAGATTTACCTTAGTCGCCGACATTTACACAAGAAGTAAATGAAGATAGTAAAGAAGTGGCAAGTACCAATGTAAGACAAACTGTGAAATCAACAACAATCAACAATCCAATATCGTTTTGAAATTGTACATTCACCAATTGTTTTAATAAGTAAACGATTTATGCAATACAGGTTTGTTCTTTCCTCGCAAGTGTGTTGAAAAAGTGAGTATAAAACTCGTGAGCAACTAGCTCACTAGACCCTCGGCTGATTTACGCCCCCGCCTACAGCTGGAGCTGCAAACCACAGCCTCGTGTATAATGAACAACTTAGCTCACTTGTATCATAATATACTAAAGAATAAGGGCATTATATACCTACCACTCTTTCGGCGTTCTGAGAACTTGCTCTTTTTAAAAATGACACCGATAGTACAACGTGGATCAAAATATGTCCAAAGGTGTCCATGAACCAATATATTAACTGAAAGAAGCAAGATTATAGCACTTACAATAAAAAATTAAAAAATGTCTAAGCACGTGTCGGACCACGCACAGGAAGGGTTCCGTAGCTCCGTAGTACCGCTGATGATGTTCATTATTATATATACAGCTCGATTACCACTCACTCATTGACATAATTGTTCTCCCAGATGCCCCCTCGTAGGGTAGAAATGTTTAGTATAATCGTATAGAGGGAGTTTTTGTGAGTTGGGAATAAATCCTAAAGTCCCCCTTTTGTCCCCCATTCGCTCCCATCCACCTCGTATCTCGGAAAGTACAAGTCTTAGAGCATTTGCACCGAAAATAATGTTGCTCAGGACATTTTTTTATATCCGGATCTAATAAAAAAAATCGTCTTTCATACAAAAAAAACATTGTCCCATACAAAATATTTTTGTGCAAATACCGTACACCGTATATTTCGTTTGCCGTAACTTTCTTACTGTTTTTGTAGGGAGCCAAACGGCTTGTGGGTACTATACAATTTATTTTACTGTAGTTTTATTTATTGGTGGATAAGTATAAGATAACTAAATTTTCAAGTTTATGCGATATCCATCATAATCATCATTTTGGACCTTCAAATTTTTCTTTTTTTTTAGTTTTGGAGGGGCATAAGGCAGTTTGCTAAGTAAATTTTCATGTTTATGCGACATCCAGCATCATCATTTTGAGACGTCCCATGTTTTTTTTAGATTTTGGAGGAGTATAAGGCAACTTTCTTAGTAAATTTTCAAGTATATGCGACATCTCTTGTAGATGTCGCATATACTTAAAAATTTACTAATATCTAATATCACTTTAAACGTCAATATTTTATTTTTTAGTTTTTGGAGGGGCATAAGGCAACTTTTTTAGTAAATTTTCAAATATATGCGACATCTACAAGGATCACTTTGAAACGTCCAATATTTTTTTTAGTTTTAGGAGGGGCGTAAGGCAACTTTCTTAGTAAATTTTCAAGTTTATGCGACATCTACAAGGATCACTTTGAAACGTCCAATATTTTTTTTTAGTTTTTGATGGGCGTAAGGCAACTTTCTTAGTAAATTTTCAAGTATATGCGACATCTACAAGGATCACTTTGAAACATCCAATATTTTTTTTAGTTTTTGGAGGGGCATAAGGCAACTTTCTTAGTAAATTTTCAAGTTAATGCGACATCTTCTGCAAACAAAAAAACTCTAAAAAAGCGCGAGCTGCTCGCAGCTCGCGCACCACGCGACCTCTAATTTTTATATATAAGTTAGTTTTGCAGCAGAATATGGATATAGCTTTTAAAAACTGTTTACACACCCAAATACAGACAGGTTGGTCAACTACTACAGGTTAGCCAATAAAGTCAGAAGGTATATTATTATGTGCTACTAATATTAATCCTTTGGAGGTACATTTTTATATCAATTCAAAATCATTTTACTTTTAGTGAAATATGCTTACCATATCTTGAAAAATCTTATTGAACATCTCATAAGAATTTAAAATGTTAACGTATGTCTCAAACATTTTCTTGTAGTACTGGTCACTTGCTGTCACATTTGAATTTGTTTTGATATCTTCTAACCATTTCAAGACTAAATTTTTTATAGGAACTGCTACTCGAACAGCGCTCAACGCGTTTGCATAAAAAATAGAATATGTACAGTCAGAGACAAAATCTATAATGTTAAATCTGCCAAACAAAAAATGCCGAGAACCATACAAAATTATAAAATGTGAAAAATTTACGGCACAAAAGAACCAGTTCCAAATTGCGAGACACTTCAGACTCTTACTGTAACCGAGGGACTTGAAAATCTTCTGGATATTCAGGACAAGTCTAACATGGAGTTGACTGTTTCTAATATCGGAGATATAGGAAACAGTATGTCCAATTATAGGTAAACATAAATCCAGAATTTGACTAATTGATACAACTATACTCTGGGTTCGGTCACGTCTTGGTCTTGTTAGAGCCATAGCCTGTCGAGACACACGTACTCCTAGAAGTATGGACATAGCACATAGTGACATCAGTGATAGTAGTTTAGCTTTCCAATCTATAGGAAATATAAAATTGTCACAGATTTTGTATTTAGTACCCAACCACATCTTTTGCAGAATATTCAGAGGTCGAAAAAAGCTTTGCACATCTTTAGTCACAGCATTATCTAAAAGAACTTCAGATTGAAGTTTCCCCAAATTTTTCTTTTCTTTGACCAGTATTTTTATCACCATCGTGGAGAAATATTGAGTTGTAAATGACAAAGGTAAGTGCCTTGGCTATTGTTGTCCCAGGTTTTCATTTTAGTTAATTATTTAAAAAAATAATAGTTGAGATATAATGATATAGTAAGGATCGATTATTATAAAAATACCGGTTTTAATGAAAGGTTTGCGTCTAATCTATGATACAAATCTATGATAAATACGCAATACATTGAAATAGGGTCAGTAGAGTGATAACAATAATAGTTCCGAGTAAAATAATTATTGGATTGAAGAGCAAACTGTAATACCACTAATGCTATAAATGTAATAATTTTATGAAGATGAATAGCAACAAGCTGTTACCAAGTGCATACTTCCGTCTTGCTGTAGCCAGCTGCAGTAACGTTCTTTATTTGCATGCCAAAATAATATATCAAACAAGCCTTTTATTTATGTCGTTAAAGACTACAAATTAATTATTAAGATAAGCATTAATATGGTTTAAAATTGTGTTAATACGAGTATTTGAACAACAAATTTTTCTTTTCTTTGACCAGTATTTTTATCACCATCGTGGAGAAATATTGAGTTGTGAATAAGAAGGAAGTTCCTTGGCTATTTTAGTCCCTGGTTTTCATTTCGGTCAATTATTTTATTAAACAATACTTGAGATATAATGATATGGTTTAAATCGAGTATCATGAAACCTCTGGGTTTAATGATAGATTTGCGTCCAATCTATGAGACATACGCAATATATTGAAAAATACTCGGTAGTGTTATTAGGAAAGTATTTTTTAAAGAACTATATTTAATATTTGATGAAGAGATAACTGTAACAACACTATATTAGAATTAAGATAAAATTAATGTTAAGCTGGTGCAAATTGCAAACTTCCATCTTGCTGTTGCCAGCTGCAGTATTAACGTGCTTTATTTTCTTGTCAAACTATACCTAATATGAAATATTTACTTCAGATCAGTTAAATGGACTACTTACTGTGCATTACTGCACTGCGTCTATCCTGAAGACATGCATTAAATAAGTAACGTATCAAAAGAAAGTTTGTAACAATGCATTCAAACGGATTCTAATTTAAACTTCGTTAGTACTATTAAGATTTATAAAACCTTCTCAAAAATGTTAAAGCTTAGACGGGACTTGAAACTGCAACATTCCTCTTGAAACGAGGATGCACTGCCGCCTGTGTTATAGGCTCTTGTCACGTCAGGGTCGAAATTAGTGAGATGATTCAGATTACGACTAAAGCACTGTCATCGCCATCTAGATGGAAACTTATACAGTTTTTGACCTGTTCAATGCCAAACGTTGCAGTTTCGTACATTGATAAAAGATGTCACGTTGCTTATTTCAAATAGTATTATACATTATATTGTTATCCAAACATGTACGGAAAATACTAAAATTTTTAAAACCATCTCAAAAATGTTAATGCATTAAACGGGACTTGAACATGCAAACTTCCTCTTAAACTTCCTTCTTTTCTTTGTAAGTACTTTTTTTCTATGTCTATAGTATGTTGTCTATATATTTTTATTGATAAGTATTGTATACCACAGACATTATTGTTTTATATGATAAAGTTTAAAAAATTTTCGATTTTATTTTTATTCTACCAAAATGGTAGATTTTTTATAGTTTTTTGTTAAAAACCACCATTTTGGGGGAATCAAAACATAGAAATTAGGGAAAACCAAGGGTTGAACGAATTCCAGAGTTGCAGTTAAGATTTATTTATGTTCGAAATAAATAAAATAAGTAAATATTGCTGGACATTTCACATAGCGCTATCTAGCCCCAACCTAAGCAGAGCTTGTACTATGGGAACCAGATAACTGATATAATACTTATGTATATACTTTTTTTTTTGTAAATATATACTTTTAATATAAAGAGAAACAACCAGACCTGGAACAAATATCTGTTGATCATGCAAACATTTGTTCCGCGGTAGGAATCGAACCCGCTACCTCCTGCGTCTCAGCTGGCTGTTCACCCACTGTGCCACGGAGGTCGTCGAAATAGATGAACACAAGTGTTTTTTCTGATATAAATTACACATTGTTTTTCTAGATCCAAACCTAATAAGACCTTTCTATAAACATAACTAATTATTAGAACAAAAGTTTCAAATACATATATAAAGGTATCCAAAGAAACAATATCGATCCTGATTGTTTTTTCAGTTATCGGAATATAACGAGTTTAAAAATAGAGGCGATTTTTGATGCTCTAGTAACGCTTTAGCGTCAGCGCTTAGGCGGTAACGGTATAATAATACTTTGTGGTCAAACATTTTCTCAGGCTTAGTATAAGACATTAGTCTCAGATAATGTTTTTTTATATTATCGCAAGGGTGAGGTTCTTTTGTAAATAGGTCTAAGTCTAACATCCAATCACCAATCTTTTTTGTACCTTCATGTTTGTTACACACGCGTCTACGAAGGCCCAAGACATAAAAATTAGATGGAGTTTAGAATAGATGTCTTCTGTGGTCCTAAACAGCGTAATTTAAAAAAATCTGCAATTAAAATCTAAATAGAAAAGGTTTTTCCTGAGCATGTCTGGTTATGTTGATGTTTTGCCGGTAAACTTTTAATGTATGCGCGTTTCGCTGGTGGCTAGTGACGTCCAACTTTTATACTTGCAAATATCTAACTAAATAATAATCTTGATGTAAACATTTTGTGTTAATATAATCGTTGTGGAAGGGCCCGCAAGGCAAACGCTGCAAAGGAAGACCCATTGCACGATGGGAAGACGACTTGAAGAAAACGGCTGGCCTGCACTGGCTGCACTGCACAGCGCAAGACAGATACAAATGGCTATCTTCGGAGGAGGCATTCACCTCTTGTGGGGTTCTTACAGAATAAAATTCAAATTTAAATATTGTGTATCTAAATAAAAACTACTAAAAAA
The DNA here is from genome assembly GCA_918857605.2 of Philereme vetulata. Lineage (NCBI taxonomy): Eukaryota > Metazoa > Arthropoda > Insecta > Lepidoptera > Geometridae > Philereme > Philereme vetulata. Next base: position 5,480,720 of record OU975456.1, on the reverse strand, counting down.
ATCTAATAAATACCTTAAAGTACTTAAATATCTATATTTACTGGTGGTAGAGCTTTTGTGAACGGGCTCGAGGAAGTGGGCACCACCGCCTTACCTTTATCTGCCGCCAAATAGCAGTACTTGTGCTGCTGTGTTCCGGTTAGATGGTAATGGTATGTTCCTGTAATTACTGGCACATAGGCATAACAGCTAAGTCCTATAGTATGACAACGTATCCACATAGAGATCAAGACAACATATTAGCTTATTTTGAATTCTATATGGATATCCATGGGCTGCAGTAGCCACTTAACATCTAGTGGACTGCATGCTCGTTGGCCATATAAGTAGTATTAAAAAAATACATATAAATAAATAAAAGTATTAGGTACCTACTAAAAATGATTAAGAAACGTTGCACTTACAAAAAACAATATTTAATTGTAACTAAATTGTATTGAATACCTCAAGTTAATATTTTAATGTTTTAAAAATAAGTACCTATGAATTGTATTACTTTATTTGTTGTATGAATGAAATAAAAGGCTTTTTTTTTATTTTTATTTATTTACTTTGTAATCGTTAGAGCGATGGAGCGTAGCATTTAAGGTATTAAGCGAATTGATAGAATCCGCAACATTACTGTACCCTCTAAGACTTGAATCACCGATGTGGTGTATAGTATAAGGCTGAAAAACTCAAATAGGACTAAGTGAGTCATGTCACGCAAATACACCCTGAAAGGTGGACTAAGATCTCCACCGACTAGCCACCTACAGGACGACGGCAACGAGGCAGACCACAAAAACGTTGGCGCGATGATCTGGATGAGTTCAACTCAGACTGGCAGGAGATTTCTGGAGAACGCAAGGAATGGAAAGAAATGGAGAAGACCGTTGCCCAGTAGTGGAATAGTAAAGGTTATTAAAAAATCGTTAGTTGTAACTAATTAAGACTTAGAAGACTAATGAAGACGTAAAACGGATTGGCAAGATTTGATATTTGAACGAGATGCGGCCTTTAGCCATCAGTGGGAACTTAAAATAAATATATGTGTGTGTTGAATGTGTATTCACTTATAACATGTGCTAGGTTTGTGACAGCGTAGTGTCACAGTATAAATTTAGTGCACTTCTTAAAGCATGCGTAGACCATCTACGCTATTGCTACGTCCAATGTATGCCTACGGCGTAGCAATGGATTTGGTAACTATAGCGTATCTACAAAGTGTTTTATTGCTCTTCTGTTACCACAAAAGGTAATCTCATGTTCCAATCTATAGTTGAAAAACTTGTTTGGTTTTTACTTATATATTTGGACAACTTGCACGAGACAAACGTATAAAAGGATTGAGTCGTGTATTTTGTGTCATTCTACCCTCCGTCGTCCGAGACACGTTCTCGGAGACCCGGATAACGAAATCACTTCCGCTAATGCGGGTGAGTCATCCACATTAGACAGAGCAAACACTCCACAAATACACCGACCTCGCCGGCGAGGTCGACGAGTCCCATTAGTCGCCGCCTACACGAGGTACAAGCACGTACCCGGGCGTTTCTCTCCTATCCCCGTCCCGGCAACAGCCCAAGCCGAGGTTCGTACCTAAGTGGTGCCGTTGCGCTAGTTGCCTCATCAAAAATAAAATTATAGGGCTGAGCGCCTTCTGCGCTCGCCAAAAGCTCGGTTAAGCTGCAACGGCCTCAGAGGCCAACAGCGAGATAAGTCCATTCGAAAAAAAAAAAAAAAAAAAAAATTGTGTCGTTTTCTTTATCAGGTGCCTCTTTATAACTGAAAGTCGGCAGTCATCCTTTCAAATTTATTCTTTTAATAAATTACTTACATATGTAGTTAATTATTAAACGTGTCTTGTGGCACAGGCGATATATTGAATCACGATCGTAACTAGGGACTCTAGGATCCTGAGTGCAGAGAGGGATATTCTGCAAGACAATAATAACTAAATCTAGGATGGTGAATTCTGTGCAAAGGTTATATGTAATTTGACATTGTCGAGCAGGTGGTGTGAGAATATAATAAAATCAATTATACACCCCGAGCGTAGAACATCCCTACGCGGGCGTCGGGGGTGAACAGAAACTTGCTCCGTCGATTCCAGAAGCTGAAGAACTAATTTAACTGCGTCCCTCAACTGCCACTTCAATAAATTCTAAACTAGTAATATACGTTAGAAAAACGAACATAGATTTAATAGATATTTTCATACAAATTCTGTATTCTAGAACTGAACTTAGAACTAGTTTGAGACGTAAGCATATATTTTTCATTAAACACTGTCAACTACTCATAGTCGAGTATATTTTAAACAAAAAACCTAATGCTTTTACTTACATACATTAATATAAAGTTACATGTATCTAATCCTCGTCCGTTGCGCTCTTCTAAGTCCTTGAAACTTAAAATTCCCATCCACTCTTCTAATTTTTATGACAACTCCTTTACTGTACAAGCTATCCGTTTATGGAACTCCCTTCCTTCTTTTATTAGATCTGCCAAATCCCTTCCTATCTTTAAAACGCTATTGTTTAAGCACTATTTGTCTGCATCAGAGAGCTGAGTAATTTTATTTTGTTATCATATATATCGTTGTTACTGTTTGTATTACAGCTGTTATATATTTTATTTATTGTTAGTATATTTAATATCATAGAATGTTTATGTATAATATTTATGCTAATATTACCTACCCTGGTATCTATTTCTTCTGTTTTGCTTATGTAAGTATACCTACAATTAAATAAAAAGCTTATGTTATAAAGCTACCGTCCTTTAACGTTCTCGCAAAATACAGTCCAGCCAAAGGTTGTCTGGAAGAGATCGCTTTTAGCGATAAGACCGCCAATTGTACTATCGCGTGTCTAGTTTTAAGTGTTTAATTATGATTTGTTAATTTAAGTGTGGTATACAATAAAGCGTTTTCTATCTATCTATTGAAGATGACTGTTTAGCCTGGTGGCGGGTTTCAGTTTAATGTGATGGGTAAAGAACTTAAACGCTATAGTGCCTGGATTACAATAGAAAGCCTTTTAAATACATGCAATCACTTCCCTCAAGCTTTTACTGCAAACTATTACGCTATGTGCATTAATTGACTTGCAACTTGTATTATGCAACTTGGCAGAGCTCAAAAGCTGAAAATTCCAGCAATCCACGCGCCATATAACTCTACATTCCTCTAACTTCTTAGTGTGCATTAGTTTAATAGCACTGAGGCATATCCAAATATGGGACTGCATAATATCAGAATTTCCGTACCAATTTCGCTAAATGCTATCTGCAGGCCGAGTCAAGGTACAGCTAATTAGACGGCCGACTTCGCGCAATGCATGTTAATGACTGACATTTGCATTCACATCTCCTGCCTCATGGCGTTAAGGAAGGGTCTTTCTGTAGGAACATACCAAGAACAAACACTGCGTAGGTCGTTTTGTTTTGTTTTTAAAATTGCATGCATGTTGCTAAGATTATTTGGTCTTACAACATTTACCGGTCAAGTGCGAGTCGTGCTCACGCACGAAGGGTTCCTTACCATTATTTATAAAAACGTCAAAAAAATCATGTCTGGGAGCCCTCCTTATATATTTATTTTATGCAATAGCACAATTTTATTTATTTATTTTATTTGAGGTTGGTGGCGATTAAGCTAATCTACATCTAAATATTGACCTAGAATTGTCAATTTTAGTTAAAAGCAAGGTCTTATAGCGCAAGTAACAAGATCTGACAATTTTGATTCAGCATTATAATTTTATTCTTATTTTAAGTTTGACTAATATTATTAATACTTTTTAATTGTTTTAAATTTCATATGAGATAAGAGCTGCAAAGAATAATTGTTATATCTGTAAATAAATAACCCTGACATTGTGCTTAAATGCAAAAACGTTATAATACAATGAATGTGTAAAGATTTAACATTGCACGCGTTAAACGTTGAATATGGCTGCGCCTACACAACAACTGTACAACACCTTGTTATTACCCATATTACGGAATAAATACAATGTGATTTGATTTGAAGTAAAGGGAAAACCCCGAAAAATAAAAACGTTGATAACTAATGTAAATTTTGGTACTTACAAGTTTTCGCGAAAATCTAAATTTGCCCATATCTTTTAATCGTGTTGACTCAAAACTTTGATTTTTATAAATATAATAAGGAATATAGACCTGAGTATCTGGTATAAATAACAACTTGTTAGGTCCACCCGTGCCTGAGAAAATCGGTGGTGACACACCGACTTGCCAACATACCTACATACATATACGAGTAGGTTCAATATCCTTTATATTTCTATTTTTATATATCTATCTTTATCTTTAGTTTATATAATATTATTTTTAATAAAACTGGACTATCCTTTTAGGATTACCTTTTATTTGTGCAAATTTTTGTAAAATTATCCATATTGTTCATGGATAAAACAATCAGATCCAAATCTAAAGTAATTTGTAATTTGATATCGTACATTCCACTTTAACTTCGTTCAAAAGTTCAAAAGTTCGTTTCATTGTATGCTTAAACCAATCTAGTTCGTGTAGTGAAACATCCCACTAAATGGATGGTAGAGGGTAGCAGCAACTGTCAAAATCACCACGTGATCATTACACCGGGGAATGAGTTGGAAAATGAGCGCTCACGGATAATTGGCGTCCCGGAATGAATTTGTGATTCAGTAATGCGATATTTTGATGAGGTGCGGATGACGTGTTTGTTGGGAGTGTTTCGTAGATGATTGGATATAAATCCAAGTATGTATATTATTATAATATCAGCCTATTTCTAATATACATTTATCTAGAGAAGCAATAGTTTACAAAACGTAGAGTAGTAAAAAATATTCTACAAGAAGCACATCTATCTATATATAACTAAACTCCTTTAAACATAATTTTTCCCATCACATGGGGGTACTAAACGTAATTATAACCGATAACCCCAAAATAAACTTTCACATCATACCATCACGCTAACACAAGTTTTTGAGCGGAAACACGCATTTATATGATGCTTTTTTAGGGTTCCGTACCAAAAAAAACGGGACCCTATTACTAAGACTCCGCTGTCTATCTGTCTGTCTGTCCGTCTATCACCAGTAGGCCTAGCACAGTAACTGTAGAGAAGGATTTAGTCATGAGTCATTTTTCGGAACATAGAAGAGCGTCTCGAGCACGGCGATTGCGAGAGTGATCGGGAAGTAACTTTGTCGACACTTCCTCGATAGTAGTCTACAACGCCGGGCACGATAGCCATCATTTTCTTTATCTTTGACATTTAAAGATGGACAACTTTCTTCTGAAATTGTCTAGGTCTTACAATGCCTAGACAACACTGTCTACTATAGTTGTCTCTTTCGCACTCTTTTCAATCAACATAAGTTAGTAAAAAAATTCAATAATCCCCTTTCGGCACTCAAAGGGGATTTCTTCTAAAGTAAGTTTTAACCGATGTCTTCACTAGTTTTGAATGATTTTCGCATCTGTTTTGACTTTAACATAAATAATTAACTTTGTATTTATTTGAATGGAATAGGGGCACCAATAACTCGTTCTAAACGAATGTATTCACTTTTCAAGAGATTTTGCAGTACTTACAAACTTTCTGAATAAATTCTAACATCTTGTACGAATATTCCCAGTAACTAAACCCATCCACTTAAGCATAAAACTTGCGAAAACGCACCACTAAATCAAAATAACTTTAAACAGAGCATTGTGTTATTGCAAACTAACCCTTAACTCTAAACGGTTATGAGCTACATGAAGTATTACTAGTACCGTCTGGAGTGTGCTCGTTACTTTATTATTATTGCCGGTTTATAATATTTTTGTTTGCTTAAACGTTGGTTTCTACTACAGCGGTGATAGTCAAATAACTGCCGTTACTTACGCCATAGTGAAAACTCTCTTTTCACATTGAAAAAAAAATACATATGTTATATTTTACAGGATTAAAGATGACTAAGGAGTGCTAATTCTAATTCTAGGGTGGAATAGATCTGTAATGACGTCCTGCAATGGTACATATTGTGCATTACCCCCTTTAAACCTGAACTTTAAACTCAAACTCCTTGAAGGAGAGGGGTTTTGTAGTGGCAGCAGTATTCCAGAGGGTGTTATTTGCGCAGCTAATGATGTTTTGCGATGCTGATGCATGCCCGTTGTCTCTCCAGCATCTATTTTATTGAATGATTCTAATAAAATATACAAATACGTTTTCGCTAAAATTTAGAGGCTTTCAAGCAGATTTATAACTACGACATCAGAGTTAGCCACGAGCTCATACTACCTAAAGTAGTTTTATTAAAAGTTCGCATATCAAAACAATCCACTTCATACACAAAAAAAGTGTGACGTGAACTGACGTGAAGTTCTACAAAATTATTTTTATAACCAATCACTGGCCTCTTTTAATTTTTTTTGAGGTTTTAATGTTGACAAGTCTATAATGTAAATTACCTAAGAGGTTTTGGTGTGGCCGCATTAAAAAACCTACCAAATTAGTAAAAATAGAAGACCGATCGAGCCGGTCCTGTAGCACCGCGCGACATACTACTGACTTTTGTTCGCGGTACTACAGGAACGCGAAGCAATCGAGTGGCTATATTGATAATTTTCATCTTCCAAAGATTTCATGATGTTGGGAATCGAGTAATGGAGCTCAAATGGTCTTGGGCGGGACACTTGGCAAGACGTGGTGATGACAGGTGGAGCAGGGTAGCAACTGAATGGTGGCCGAGGAATGGCTGTAGAAGGGTTGGACGTCCGGCAGCGAGATGGGTGGACGACATCGTTAGAGTCGCAGGCCGTCAATGGGTGAGACTAGCGCAGGATCGTGGTGGATGGCACAAACATGGGGAGGCCTATACCCAGCAGTGGATGAAGTCAGGCTGTGGATGATGGATGATGATGATGAAAGATTTCTAAATTACCAAGTTGTCTCGGTATTACAGCCACCAAAAAACATTCACCGTTATTTATAAAACCAATACTTGCCTTGATACTGGTGAAATTGCAGTTTATTCCTGAGGGATATTAAGCCACCCGCGGAGATCGTCTCGTACTTTCTGCCGTGTAACGACTGCCTTCCTGTACGGGTTACAGTTCAATAACAACAGCATGTATAAATCCCTTCATCGTCATCTGCAGGCTGGTTTGTTACGCCTACAGATCTATAGGGAACAGATAACTTTTTTCTGACATTTTTATTTTAATTTTCATTGTTTACTAGTTAACCTACTTATTCCCTGGAACCCAGAATAAATATGTGAGATTACGTAACTATCGCTCCATCACACATGTGGCAGGCCGGCTGAAGACGACCGGCAGGCGCGGATCTGACACTCATACGTGGCTGCGATGCGACTTGTATATATTAGGTTGGGGAAAAAGTTTCTTCGCATTTTTTAAGAAAATTCAAAACATTTTTTAATTTAGTTTATTAACATTTATCTAAAGGATGTAGGTACCATTTTGTTCGATAACTTTTTGCTATCTTGTAGGTAGGGACATGATCCCATTGCTATAGAAATTTTGGGGCTTCTGATCAAAATACCGCGACAAGTAGTTTTGGCAGTCCTCTCGTGATGTTAACCTGACACTGCCTAAAGAATTCTGAAGAGACCGAAACAGATGGAAATCTGAAGGTGCAAGGTCAGGACTATACGGCGGATGCAATAACACCTTCCAGCCAAATTCTCTTAATTTTTGCTGAGTGGCTAAAGATGTGTGAGGTCTAGCGTTATAATGATGAAAAACCACACCCCTTCTGTTGATTAATTCCAGCCGCTTTCTCTCGACTTCTTGCTTTAATCTCATCAGTTGTTCGCAATAGAGTTCAGAATCGATGGTCCTGCCTGGTGGTAACAGCTCATAATGAATAATGCCCTTCCAATCCCACCACACACACAGCATCACCTTGTTGCGAGTTAACCCGGGTTTTGCCACAGTCTGTGAAGCCTGACCGGCCTTTGACCACGATCTTTTTCGCACGTTCTTGTCGTACGTATCCACTTATCATCCCCAGTTATCAGCTTCTTCAAAAATGGTTCGGTTTCATTACGTCGTAATAAAGAATCACAAATGAGTACACGGTTCATTAGGTTTCTTTCAGTGAGCTCGTGGGGTAACCAAATATCGAGCTTTTTTGTGTACCCAGTTTTTTTCAAATGCGCCAAAACTGTTTTACGGTCAATTCCCAGTTCTTCAGCTACATCGTAACTACTGATATGCCGATCTTGCTCCACTTTTTCAAAAATGGCATCAATTTTATCCGTAATAGGGCTACCAGAGCGACGTGCATCTTTGACATCAATATTTCCGGATTAAAAACGTTTAAACCAAATTTGTGCTACTCTCACAGATATTGCACTAGGTCCATAAATATCGCAAATGTTTTTCGCGGCTTGCGTTGCATTTTTACCTTTTTTGTAGTAAAATTTTAAAATGTATCGAATTTCTTCATTAGATTCACTCATCTTTACAGTACGAAAAACAAATCAAAATCACACATTTTCCTAATTTGAATTTAGAATTATCTTCTTTAAAATTTAAACTTTGAATGATACCAAAACCAGCCTGATACAAATAGTATAGCCAAAGAGATTTTATTACAAGTTCATACATACTATAATGCGAAAAAACTTTTTCCCCAACCTATTAGGTACGGTTATTCTTTGTCGGATTTGAGTTTCTAAACGGCTCAACCTCTAATTTACTCACTTTACCTATTTATTTGTTTTATTTACTGGCATTCGAGTAGCTGATAGTGGGTATAATATACCCACTACCTACTACCCATTTATTTTGTTTTTTTCACATTTTAATCATATACCTACTGTTTGTAAAATTATTAATATCGTTCACTTCTTCAATTAATATGTGGTTGATGCCATGGGTCATGCATCTATTCTTGTAACTATTAGCACTATGTTCTAATTCATAATGTATGTCTGTTTATGTTCCCAAATAATAAAATAACGCAAGTGCGTCAATTTGTGTGACAACCAATTAGGTGGACTCACGTTATGTATTCAATATTATCTATATTCGTCGGATCTTTTATAATGAGTATGGTAGCGACATCTGTTAACGAGTGGACGCATTACGATGTAACTCATGTAAGTGGGACACGTCGAATGTCGAATAAATTCAAACTCAAGATTCCTTCATTCACGACATCCATGGCGCAGTGGGCGAATAGCCGTCTGGGATGCAAGAGGTTGCGGATTTCCATCGCGAAACAAATGTTTGCATTTACAGATATTTGTTCCGGATCTAGTTGTTTCTCTTTATTATATTGATGATCAATAACCGGGAACACTCGAGCAATAAACCCGGCTGGTTTACATAAGGTATGTTGTCACATTTAAAACAGCAATATAGATTTTAACAATAAAGTTGTCTCTGACTAACCTAAGTAAGAGATCTGAGAATGTCTTTAGTTGGGAATTAAAATAGAAAGCTTTTTTTGAACGTTGTACATACTTAGCTGTTCTCTTAAGTCTGTGTTTCCTGTTTACCAAACTCTCTCAATGTTACTCTATCTATAAGTTAGTTGCCAGTGCAGCGAGGTCGACATTCGACAGTCATTTTTTTTAAGTACATATAACTTCTTTACGCACTCTTGACTTGTGGAGATGAATGCTTGAATGCTTTACGAAAAGTGCGAACGGAAGTTGAGAGGAAGATATAAGTTAGTGAAGATAGAAAGAGAGAGTGTTACGTTTCGTATATTACTGTAGGGGCAAGAGAGAGAGGTGTGAGCACACATTTTCTTTCTCTCTTTCCCTCATAGCCAGGTGATTTGTCGCATATCTCCTATCCCGAATTAGCCTAAAATAAACAAACTGCAAAAAAAAACACTCCTTTATGCTGTATAATAGAGTTCATTTTGCTATAGATAAAAAAAAGTATTTACGACGTTTCGTATTGTGACTCTACCAGCTTCGATTTACGAGAAAGTTCAGCTATTTCACAACAGATGGCACGCATCAGCAATAAAAAAAAATAACTTGTGTTCTTACTGTATGCGCCTAGATGGAGCTAAAGAAGTTTTACTACAGTCGTGTGGGCTAAAGCATAATCGTTTTTTTCCTTAACTTTAGCATTTGCCCCTTCATCTCCATATATAATGTAACTATGCTAATTCTGACACTCCTGTGTTCGCGCGATACGCTTAAAAATGGGTACAAATCTCTTTACGTTTTAATTTAGAGATGATGGTACTATTGTTTATACATATTTGTATTCGTTTCGTTAAGACTTCAAAGTAATGCAAAAAATGTTTAGGGGTTAAATAGCCTCCGGGCTGGTGGCTTTGGTATATAGAGAATGCCTTTACGCACATCACAAACGTAAGATGAATATGACGTAAGATAATGTAAGATGAAAATATATACTATTTTTTATGTATATGATGGCCCATTGGATTAAATGGCGAGCGATACTTTATCATCGTGTATGACGCACTTTAGACATTCAGGGGAAAAATTGCATGTCATGCGTGAATGTGCATAGCTTTTCCAACTTCATGGTGTTATGATTATTTCGTTAAATAGATTTTAATTTCTTACTAGTTTTATGCCTGCGACTTCGTCCGCAATTTTATGGATCTTGACCACAGCGACACCTACCTAGGTCCAATTGTAAATCTAAACCATCCTGGACCCACTCAAACACACACAAAAAAATTCATCAAAATCAGTCTAGCCGTTTTTGAGTTTTAGCGAGACTAACGAACAGCAATTGATTTTTATATATATAGTTGACCGCCCGCGGCTTCTCACGCGTGGTTTGTAAATAATTTCTTTATGTAAATGATTTCTTACCAAAAGCCTAAATATTAATTTTCAGATCCCTAACTTGAGGAATTATGGATTGCCCATACAAACTTTCAACCACCATTTCATCTCCTTCAAGGTTTTTGAAGTCGTGAAAAGGTAACAAACAAACTAACATACAAACAGAGTTACTTTCACAATTATAATATGTTTTAGACAGATAGAAGCAGATTACTTTGAAAAGTATGTAAAGGAGAGGACATGGGTAATCCCAAACAACATTTTCTACCGGTCATCTATGACAGGTTCTTTTTTGATTAAAACGGGTATTTATCGCGTATGTACCTTTTTTATTTGTTATCCCGACGTGTCAGCCCGAGACCATGACTGTTGCAACACAGCCGAAACGTCGGGATAACAAATAAAAAAGGTACATACGCGATAATAACCCGTTTTAATCAATAATTATGTACAGTGATCGCGAAAGTTTGAAAAATACTAGGTTCTTTTTTTATTCCAATTTATTATAAGGACCTTAACAAAGATACATCTTATCGTATGTACAATTAATTAGATCAAAGTTACAAAGCAAATAAAATAATGTTAAAACCAACAAATATTACGAACTAGATCTTATTTAAATCGGTTCGGAACCACAACTATACAAAAATTTATAGGTGTGATCCTTGACGGGTTAACTTAAAAAAACGATAATATCTATCTATTAGGTATGTCACTTGTGGCACTAAATAATTCCTTAGCTGCAGAAACCGTGGAACAAAAAATAAAAATTAACGATTTGTTTTTTTTACACATGTTCCTACTCTTTACTATGTACCTACCATTTTACTTTGAAATACCAGAGAATTTAGATAACTCTACAAGATTGTAACCTATGATCTATCTTGCATTCAAGTCAATGCCTTTTAAACTTAACAACAATAAAACTTTATAATTTGATTATTCAGTTTGCTGAACTCAGAAACCCACATCAATGCAAACATATCGCCCCAACTTAAACAAAACCCAATAATCAAAACAATACCATCTCTTAATTACTTAGCATCCATACACACTTGCTGTGCTTTTGTAAGGAGAGGGCAGAGCCGCAAGTATAAAAACCTTTTGTGAACTACCCTTTTATAAGATCCATTCCGCAATGAAATGCTCTTTTATACGTCAAGAGAGTACGCACCCTCGACCTTATTTCCATAACATAAGATCGCAATTGACGCAGTTTTTTGTACGGCGTATTATGACGTCAAAAACACGCAGGCCCTACAAAAACAGATACTCGTTAAACAATGCTCGTTTTGATAATATAACGCTTTCTGATGAGGGTCCCGAATGAGGAGAGGTTCCACACAATTGCTACATTGAAACACTTATTGGTTCTTCTTTAGAAATATGAGGAGATGCTCGATTGTTATTTTACAATGAGATGTGGATGTTAAGGAAGAGAAAGTTCACAGTTGATATTTTGCCTGTTATGTTATCAAAATCAAAATATTATGGAAGGACAAGGGAGAGGCCTTTGCCCAGCAGTGGGACAGTACAAACTAGTAAAAAAATTATGGACCCGATTTTTGAAGTAAAACTTCTTTACGCACGCTTGACTTGGGGAGTAAGATGACGAATGCGTTACCTAAAGTGCGAACGGAAGTTGAGAGGGAAATATAAGTTAGTGAAGATAGAAAAAGAGCGAGTTACGTTTCGTATATTACTGTAGAGGCAAGAGAGAGAGCTGCGAGCACACATTTTCTTTCTCTCATAGCTAGTTGATTTGTCGCATATCTCCTATCCCTAATTAGCCTAAATTTTACAAACTGCAAATATATATACATGGAGCTAAAGAAGTTTTACTTCAGTAGTGTGGTCTAAAGCACACACTTTTTTATATAAATTGGCTGCACCAATTCCTACTAAGCATAGCAGTATCACGCAAAGACCTGTACTGAGCAAAAAATCATGGGAATAGGTGCATCTACTTGGTAACTACAGTTTCTGGAACAGATAAATGGTCAGTAAACTGATAAACCCCTAGTTTTGCATCACATGTTCCAGCAACTCTTAACTAGCTAAATATGTTTGTAGAACATTATGTTCAAGATTATCTAACTTCTCCATTTAGGTATAGCTAGGATAAACCCGGAGCTCACATGGCATTGCATTCATCTTCTCGTACCAGACATTAATCTCGTTATTTTTATTAAAGTGGCTCCACCGGAGTAAAGTTTAGATACGGCTGCCTGTATCCACTTTCTTCTCTTTTTAAATCTAGGGAAAATAGCTAAATCAAAACAAAACTTTGTTCGAGAAAGCTCGTTTAAAGGAACAATGGTTGTTATTAAAGTGTTATACTTTTATCACATTATATAAAATATTGCTGGATATTTCACACAGCGCTATCTAGCCCCAAACTATGCAGAGCTTAAACTATGGGAACCAGATAACTGATAGAATACTTCTGTAATTTTATTTTGTAATATATAGAAAAACATCAAGAGCGGGAATAAATATCTGTAGATTATGCGAATATATGTTCCGCGGCAGGAATCGAACCCACTAACTCCTGCGTTTCAGCCGGCTATTCGCCCACTGCGCCACGGAAGTCTTCCTCATAATCACAATGATTCACTCATTATTATAAATACGGGATTTATCACGTACCGTACAATGATTCACGTTTCCAACTAATAAACAGTCAATACGTATTTACTTAATAAAGCTTTTGTTTTGTTTGCAGAGGAAACCTGCGCCTTAGCGTTACACGTATTCAACCATGTTGCTTTTGCGAATTAAGAATTAAGACTTACTAGGCTAAATGGCCGTTTTTCCAGTAGCCGTTATGGTGCCCGGGATGTATATTCCTGTAGCCGTTATGGTGCCCGGGATGTATATTCCTGTAGCCGTTATGGTGCCCGGGATGTATATTCCTGTAGCTGTTATGGTGCCCGGGATGCATTTTCCAGTAGCCGTCATGGTGCCCGGGATGCATTTTTCCATTGAGCCCGGTACCGGGCTGGATTGCTCCCGGCTTTTTAGGCAGTACTGACACCGACAAGCAGTCTGCACGTAAAAATGACCTCGACAAGTGCTATTTATCTGCTCTAGCTGTTATATCTAAGACGTTGTGTCAGATCTTTGATTGAACATACATACTTTTGAACCTTTCCGTACAAAAGTATCTTAGACACTATATTTTTTACGTACGTATTTTCTGCAAGTTACTTGTAAAATTACCCGGTGTAATTGGTGGAATAACGCGCCATATTATTTCATACATTTTTGCTTCCCGACTGCACAATATACAATTAATGATGATAGGTACATAATATAAATATTAATGCCTTAATCTGTCTCTTTTCTGGGCACTGTAGGTATACAAATACCTCTACTAAATACGTCTACTTTATCTTCTAAAGGATTATGACCACCTTTACCTAATAGTGCAAGACGACTTACAACTTTGGGTCATCTTATCGGAACTTAGATCCATATTTATAGCTATCCCTTCAAAATAAGCAAAGGACCAGGAAAGTACCATCCCTTTGAAACTCTCATCATATCCAATCAAGAAGCTTACGATGTTATGGAGAAAATTTACATCATAAACAGTAACTATGCTCTATCAAAATTCCAATAGTTGTGGATTACGTTTTGTAAACTAAAACGGGTCGCAATCATCATCTTAGTATTACACGTGGCACAGGATTACGGGCACGTTACTTTGTAAATATTAACTGCAGTATTACATCTTCGTAGCAATATTTGTAATTGATACCTAGTACTTTACCGATGCACCACTTGCTCGAGATGTTATTAATACAAATCGTTGTAGTATATTTTACTGGTAATATAATAGTGATAATCACCTGGACTTTATCAATTGTACAACATTTTTGGGATTGACTCTTGACAGTAAATTATCTCGGAAACTAAGTTCAGCTGCATAAGCAGTGTTTAAATAAGAAAGCTTACGGCCAAAATTGTTTACTTCAGTCATTTTCATTCATTGATGGCTTATGGTATCTTGTTGTGGGGTAATACTGCAGATGCAAAGCAAATCTTTATACCCCAAAAGAATGCAGTTAGGGCAATTTAAAAACTAGGATCCAGGACCTCACTCAGAGAAAAATTTAAAACTTGTCAGTATATTCTCGCTAACTTATTGTACGCGCGAAAATGGGCGGCAAATCATAAAAAGAATTGTGACACACATACATACATAACAAGAAACAGGGAGATAATATCTTACCAATATACCGATTAGCAAAGACCAGTAAATCATTTGTAGTATTCGTTTTTATAACATGTTAACTAATTGTATTCTGGGACTTGGTGAAAAATCATTTAAAAATATTGTCAAGAAAAATCTTATTATATTAAAAGAATTATTATAATGTGGAAGGTTTTCTCAATGATAAAATGGAATGGAAAAATATTGACTTAGAAAGATTATAAATAGGTACTGCAAAGCTAAAATTTATTGAAATTAAGTTAAACATGTTAATTATTTGAAATAAAATTTATTATATCAATTACTATTAATATGGTATGTATGTACTGATATTGTTAATTAGAATATCCTGACACGCTTAAATCTTTGGCATCCTTTATGTTAGGATATTATTGTTTTGTCTATTATTGACAAAGCTTCTGTACAGCTGCAACTACTTGACACGTATTGAAGTTTAAAACTGTTAAGGCCTCTTTACAGCCGCTTCAATTAGCGTATTGTATTTTTAATTATTTTTTTTAGATCATTTTGTATCTGACAAAGCCTATAGCTGCAATTTAATTAATATGGTACTGTTACATACCTAAGAGCATGAATTTATTTCATGAATATGTACGTACCAGTTAATTGGACGTAACTAAGTGTCCTATTATGAATCCATGGCTTTAAATAAATGAATTGAATGCAACGGTTTGCTTAGATACTTGAAAGATACTTAAATAACCTTTTACCTCTAAACCTTTTACCGTCCACGTACTTATGTGGCTCTTGTTACGTACCTGCTTAAAGTGATCGTTCCTAATCTGTTGTTTTTTAATCTATCCTTCTGTGTTTCTTTATAGGTAAGTATCTATAATTTTCATAATAAGTGTTGTTTTAATGTCTTTTTAGGGTTCCGTACCCAAAGGGTAAATCAGGACCCTCTTACTAAGACTCCGCTGTCTGTCTGTCCATCTGTCCGTCTGTCTGTCTGTCCGTCTGTCATCAGGCTGTATCTCATGAATAGGAATCGGCGTAGGTAGTGCTATTTTGGGTCAATGAATCTGAATGATAAGTTAATATGGATATGCCTTGGGATTTATTCCTCGATTCCCGGGAATATTTTTCTGAATGTCGATGTAAATGAAGTTAAAATGTCGATAAAATGTCAATGTCGATGTAAATGTGTGCGTATAGTGAAACAGAGTCCTCACCTCACCCGCGATAAGCTACAATAGCGTGAGGGAAATAGATGACTGTAGTGACCAATACAACATGTATTTGCATAAAGCTGAATAGTTTATTTAACAGGTTATTTACCCTGTTAAATAAAATAAAAATATATTTCCCGGGATTTAGAAGGCATATCCATGTTAAGTGGATAATCGCCCTTTGTGGCACAGAGGTCGAAATAATAATGATGTTGCGATTCTAGCTATCACTTTTACTATGCCTACGTCTTCCTAAAGCTATAGCGGCTATTGCCAGTCTGCCCCGGGCGAACCCTTCGTCCTGAGCAAATAAACCACATAATGATTCCGTTTTAATTATTATTGCTAGTGGCTAAGTTTTGTTTGATGTATTGATTAGAACCGTGTTTGTGCTCAAGTGTCGTGGAGGGTCGAGTCAATAGATACTAATCCCCAGAGGTTCTGACTGTTTGTTGGACATGACGTAAATATGAAGGGATCTGGGTAAATGTTTTATTGCTTTTGTATGTAATTATAGACTACAAACTCTCAATTTCAATCAAATCTTTACCTTCATTTATACATTGTTATAGGGTCGTTACTGTTCAGCAGTTTTAATAGGCCGCAAGGATCGTTAGCTCTGGAAATCTATGTGGGAGTCCTATATTTTTTAGTTTTAGCATTCTCATTAAAATACGCCAAAAATAATGTTTCGGAGAAAATATTCACTTTTTTCTCGTTTTGCCAACTCATAAAGTTTTCATATACTTTCATGTATTTTTTTTTACTTCACTGGAAGCAGGTTTTCCATTGCCAATTTGGCTTCTGATCTTAAATCTGGTGGAGTACAATCAATTTCCATTTCACACTCTGAACCGTTTGAACTCATTTTAATAATTAGATTTATATGTAATAAGTATGTAAATAACAAATCAAGTCGAATTTTCAGCTTTGCCGCCAATTTTTAATTATCATCTGTGCCGAAAGGCAAACGCATTTATGACTATACAGCCACATGAACGCAAATTTTACTAAGCAAAGAGACTTGGTTATCCCAAGAATGATAAAAGAGATCCAATCGAAGAGTATTTAATAACCCCAGCACGCCGTTTTATACAACATTGCTGGAGCGTTGTAATGTTCCAAATTCAAAAAACGCTCCTGCTATGGTTTTGATTTTCTTTGTTCGTAAATTCGATACTTCGCGTGTTCTTTTTTGGAAAATAACGACAATATTTCCACACATGTTTAAAAAAATAACATTATTAGCAGTATACTTATACAAGAACGTCACATTACTTATGTGTAGAATGAACATTAGGCACCATTTATTCATAATAACTCTTGTAAATCATAAAGCAGGGTCATAACAAATATGAAACATAAACTCGCTTATCTACACAGCATCATGCCTCGCCAATAAATAGCGTACAATCGTTACATTGAAAATTTCATATAACGTGTACCGTAAACACATTGGTTGCAGTATTGATAACTTTATCGAGCAGTATGTACACTACATTATACAACAATTCCAACGATAATCGTTGGTTTGTCGCTGGACTACGAGTACACCGCGTTTTCCACTTCGTGACAGCCGCTGGTCGGACTTTTGTCTCTAGCGATTGTGGATTCTGCAATCTTGGAAAATTATAAGAAGCATGTTGTTTTAAATTATTAATTAATTTTCGATTCTTGATGCTAGATAATATTAGGTGTAGTAGGTATACCTATGAAGTTTGAGATTTGTATGAAAATTTTAACATATAAAAATTTTATTTTTTTATTTTATTTTAGTTAATCAAAATACTGACCCAATTTATCTATTAAGTTTTGCCATTTTAATGGCAGTTTGTTTATCTCTTTACTGTAGAAGTCTGCCGGACGGGAGGCGATGAAGTCAGCGAAAGCTTTTTGTACTGCCTCTCGGGTGTTGAATTTTTTCCCACTTAAAAATATGTCTAAATTATGAAAAAAGTGGAAATTTGTTGGGGCAAAGTCCGGTGAGTACGGTGGGTGACGAAGAGCTCCTAGCTGTAACTTGCTTTGCGATGGTCTGTCGTGAAGTGTGAGCTCGCGCGTTATCGTGGAGAAGCAATGGGGAAGAGCGATTGCCCAATCTTGGTTGTTAAATTGGGAGCTTCTCCATCATTGTTTGCAATTCTTGGCAAGAGATATCTACCGTCATTGTTGTGTCATTCGGTCAGAAACTGTGATGTATGTACAAGTCCGGCACTAGTCCACCTGACAGTCACCATCATCTTCCTATAAGTAATCTTTTTTAGCACACTGATTAGGTGCTGTACCCGGGTCCACCCACTGAGACGAACGCTTACGGTTATCGTACAGGATCCATTTTTCACCGCAGGTAATAATTTGGTTTTGATATCTCTCGTTTCTATGCCGATTCAGTAGTGCAACAGTGAGACTTACGCGTTAAAGCATGTATAATGCTTTGACGCGTAAGTCTCACTGTTGGTCGCTTAGTTTGTGTGGCATCCACTTATCTACCTTTTTTATCTTTCCGATTTGACGCAAGTGCTTCAATGTTGTTTTGACACTAACTCCAAGACCCGCAGCAAGCTCAGCCGTAGATTGAGTTGGATTCGCTTTCACTATCGCCTTCACTTCGTACTTGTCGACAATGGTTACCGGCCAACCACGAGGCTGGTTCTTCAACTTAAAATTTCAAGATTTAAATCGATTGAACCCATAACGAACCGTGATTATGCAAGCAGAGTTAGGCTCGTACACGTCATTAATGTTTCGTGTTGTTTTCGCAGCGGTATTTCCACGTAGGAACTACGTATTCATATTCGAAAATTGTACGAATTTTCAGTTTATCCATGGCGCCAATAACTACCATAATTTCACAAAAACAAAAGACTATCTAAAAACAAATGACTGAATTTGAAATTAAATTAACAAGGCTTTCGAATAAAATTTATTTTAATTTCAAATTGCGCGCCAATCCAAAGATAATTAAATCTGAAAATGCTGGTTACATAATTTCCAATTACATAAGTAAAAACCTATTATTATTAGCTTGGACGAAAAGTGTAAAATGTTTGACGAAAATAAACTATTTCTTCAATAAAATACTGTAGAAACATAATGTTGATTTCAAAAACTGAGCCATCCAATTATCAAACGTAAGCAATTAATGTAAACTTAAAATTTATAAATTGGTACAATAAGGTGATGATTGTAATTATGTACGTCATTTCATACAAGTCAAAGTAGGTAGACCGTATTATTTCTAAGAAAGACATGTTTAAGTATGCTCATCTGACTATAGTTTCCCTACTGCTGTATATATAAATTTGTTCTGTGTTAAGCATAAACACATTGGGGTAACATTGTCGCACTACTTTACGAGGGCATAAACATAAAAAAAGTCATCGGAACCGGAGCGAAAATACGAAAATATGAAAACACACCTAATATCGCACCTACGAATAAAAGTTTTTCCATTTACCAGTTCGAGTATTTCCCTATAGAAGTCATAAACATGATGGTTAGCGGACAGTCTGGGCTTCACTTTATAGTAGGGAAGAGTAAAACAGCTGGTACTTTTATGCGGGCTCCTTGTGAAAGGGCTCGCCCTGGAAAGTACTACCACATAACCATTTCTGCCACCTAGCAGCGTTGCTGTGTTACGACTTGAAGGTTTGAAATTACAGACACATTGGGATTTACACCTTTTTTTTAATTTATTTATTTAAAAAAAAACATATACGTATAAATTTAATACACTTATAAAACCTTAGTAGGTTTGTCCTAAGCGAGAATTTGACATTCCTCTTTAGTATACATAAAACTATTTTTACATGTGCGAAGTTTTTTTATAATTAAGTTTTGTTCTGTACGTCATTCGTGCGCCCGCTCACATTCCATCGTTCCACATCTGCACAAACATACAGGTTGCTCTAAAATGGCAAACTTTGTGCCTCATCCTGTATGCCTCAAGTTGATGGATGCGTATCTGAGACCGCATCGTATGGGCATGTTTCGAAGGTGCGTAACCTACGAGGCAATACTTTGTTTTAGGGGATGGTAACACTTAATGGAACGAGCATAAGCTTGTCTCCAATCTCCAGGTTGTATAAAAAAGATAATATTTTACTCACTTCAAAAAAGGAGCAGGTTCTCAATACGAAGCGTTATTTTTATTCTCCAATTTAATCTAATAAAGTTTTTTAACAACGTCGAGTTTACGGACCCATAATTAAGTCAGGATTAGTCTGTAAAAAACATAAAAAACACAAGTAAATATTAGTTCTAAAAACCTACAAACAAAATAATGTTTTCTTAATAAAATATAATTGACATTATATTTATTCAATTCCAGTAGCTTTTTTCGAATGATTTATCAATAAACAATAGCCTTAATTTTAATCTTAATCCAAGGCATAATTTAACTATAATCTAAACACCAAATAGCATCAAAATTGGTTCAGTCGTTTTGTCGTGAAAATGTAACAAGTAGATAGAGACAAAGTTACTTTCGCAATTATACTATTACTAGCTGACCCGCTGAACTTCGTACCGCCTTGACATGCACATGACGCGGGCTGCCAATGTGACGTACAATGCCCCGATAGAATTATCAATCATAATTAGCTACATCTTTGTATGAGAAAAATAATTTTCTTCATCATTTCTTTTTACGTGAATTTGCCTTTATTTTAATAGTTATTTTGCTTTTCGGCGGAGACAAATAAAACAAATCAAAGATCATCAAAATCGGTCCAGTCGTTCTTGAGTTTTAAATGGTGTGACTAACCCGACTTTGTTTTATATACCTAGTCAGGTCATAAGTATTATCACACAGTAAAAACTTTTCTTTTCGAATGCTGGCCACAAAAAAGTTTATAGAATTCGAATTTCGAATTGTTCATGAAAATAAAAATGTATACTTTTTAAAATTTTACTCATTTTTAAAAATGGAGTGGACGCTTAAAAAAGACCGCGTTGCAGTTATTGCATTGCATCGTTGCGGTTACGCGCCAATTCAAATTTTTGACATACTGAAAAATTTGAATATAACCAAAAGATTCGTTTATCGCACCATCAAACGATACAATGAAGACTCTACTGTAGATGACAGGTCAAGAAGTGGTCGCCCTCGTTCTGTTAGGACTCCAGCAGTGATAAAAGCTGTGAAGGCGCGAATTCAAAGAAATCCCAAACGTAAGCAGAAACTGTTGGCCCTTCAGATGGGGTTAAGCAGAACCACGGTGAAAAGGGTGTTAAATGAAGACTTAGGGCTTCGGGCATATCGAAGAAAAACAGGACATCGTTTGAATGCTCGTCTAATGGACCTGAGACTGAAGAGATGCCGCGCTTTGTTGAAGCGGTAGGCGGGAAAAAAATATCGGGAAATTCTCTTTTCGGATGAAAAAAATTTTACCGTATAAGAGAGCTACAACAAACAAAATGATAAGGTGTACGCACACAGTAGTGAAGAAGCGAGCAACCGTATTCCGCGTATCCAACGAGGTCATTTTCCATCCTCGCTCATGGTATGGTTGGGAGTTTCTTATTGGGGCTTAACAGAGGTACATTTTTGTGAGAAAGGTGTAAAAACGAATGCAGTTGTGTATCAAAATACAGTCCTGACGAACCTTGTGGAACCTGTTTCTCATACCATGTTCAATAACAGGCACTGGGTATTCCAACAAGATTCGGCGCCATCTCATAGAGCGAAGAGCACACAAGACTGGCTGACGCGTGAAATCGACTTCATCCGGCACGAAGACTGGCCCTCCTCCAGTCCAGATTTGAATCCGTTAGATTACAAGATATGGCAACACTTGGAGGAAAAGGCGTGCTCAAAGCTTCATCCCAATTTGGAGTCACTCAAGACATCCTTGATTAAGGCAGCCGCCGATATTGACATGGACCTCGTTCGTGCTGCGATAGACGACTGGCCGCGCAGATTGAAGGCCTGTATTCAAAATCACGGAGGTCATTTTGAATAAACTTTAGTGTCATAAGAATCTATGTTTTGTTAAGTTTATTTTGGTATATAAATGGTTACATAATGAATAAACTTGTTTCAATTATTTTATATTAAACATGTGACAGAATTTATGACCTGACTAGGTATATTGTTATGTATTGAAAATATTGAAGGAAAAAATCACAAATAATGTGCCTACTTAATTTTATTGTTAATTTAATGCGCTTGCATACTGTTTTTTTATTTTTTCATAGTAAGTGAATGTATAATTATTTTATGAGAACAAAGTTTATTTAACCGTATACAGAATGTTTGATAATATACGCACAAAAATGAAAGGCGTTATTTTGATGCGCATAATAAATAAATTTGTGAAATGTTTACCGTAGAAATGTGTAAATTTTGGCACATAAAAACTATCACTTTAATAAACTTAAGTTATGCTATTGCATAATGCTTGCCATCTAACCACATATACTGTATTGGTGACGTCTCGAGATATCTCTTGTTGTCCCTTTCTAACACAAAACCCGCAGCCAAAACCAAAAGAGGTATCAAATCGGCCTTTATTTTTGTATGTCGATTGCAAGAGTAGGCAGTAAGTGTTATATCGAATTATTCACTTAAACTTAGTCGATTTTCTTTAAAATTTGTTAATATAACTAGTAGTTTTTCTTCGAGAAGTATTTTTTATGTTATGAGAAACCATCACTTGAATATCATCAGTATATTACCAAACACCCTGTATAGATAGATTAAGGATAAAATATCAGAAAAACCTAGTAAATTAGCTAAAAGTAATCTAGCCATACAGTTTTTTACTGGAACTTCACTTTGCCCATTCCCTTTTGAGCTTAATGGCTGAAGTTGTATTTTATTTTAGTCTTCAACGGTCTATGTTGTTGGAAAAATGTTGCATTTTGCGAAACAAGTTGTATGTCACGGTTGCCGCCGGTGTCTGGGGGATTTAAAAACACATGTATCAATTCATATAGAAAGTAAAAAGTTAAAGATAAATGGTAAAATAGATAAAGAACTTTGTATCGCAGACGAAGTTTAAAGGGGACACCGGAGGGACAATCGCTCATACAACACGTACTACCAAGATCATTTCTAATTGGAGCATATTTTTACCTTAATAAGGCATTATTTTAATTTTAATAGTATTTATCTAGGTTCCCAACCATATATTAGATTAAAATACTTACGTAAAATGAAATAGAAGCGTATCGCATTCTGCATGTTTTTACGTCATAAAAGACCTGTTTTCAACCTAATTGTTTCGTATTAAAAACAACAACAACATCTTACGTATCCTAGTCATGGGAACATAGATTATATCGTCTAGTTACAGAATAACAACACAATGAGAAAAATACAACAAGTTTTCAGTCATCATTTTCGGTATTACGGAACACGGTCAAAATCTAATCAAATTTAGAATCGTTCTATTGCTATCACTGTCGCTCTGCGTGGCTAAACTTCGTCACTAAACAGAGATAGCGATATTCAGGCCGAAGTTTTTGACGTAGCCGAATTGAAGTTGCGCTCAGTGTTCGCCGGCGCGTTAACATTGAACAACTTCTATCATTGAACAGTGGAAACGGAGTAAGGGTTAAAAAAAGATGTAGAAACGGAATGACGGGTCAGTTTTATAAAACCGCAAAGTATAAATTCAATTCAATTGAATTGACTTTGAATTTAATTTTTTTTTTTTTTTATTTGACGACCTCCGTTGTGCAGTGTTTGGTCTGTGTGTTTTCTTATCAAGTTTTGATGTTTGTTTGTAACTCAATTACGATGTATCAGTTGGAACAAGTTTGATGAAAGGTATAAAAATAAATGATATATGACCTAGATATATTAGCTAATTTTTATTGGCTAACCACTCTTGGAGGAAACTAGTCACACTAATATTATAAATGTGAAAGTCTGGATGTTTGTTTGTTACTCGATCACGTCGTAACGGTAAAACTGATTTCGATGAAATTTGGTATATATGTAGAATATAATAACCTCGATTACCACACATTACCTTTTATCTCATAAATCAGTTTCCATGGGATAAAAATGTGGTATCAAGTCAAGTTGCAACAGCGAGTTTAGCTTTATTTCTAGGTTACCTACACATTTAGTAGTGTAACTTGATCTTAAAAATGCGCGCTATACAAAGTGCTCACTTCAACTTTTGTAATAAGTACTTCTGGAAAAATTATGCCTACATTAAGAAAACTGATTTATAAAGTGTAACTCTCATAAATACTAAATTTATCAAAAAACTTATAAAGGTGCTATAGCCTGCTGAGTTATTCTAATTTATGATACTATTATGCTAAACTGTGTTAAGTTGTAATACGCTGTTAACGTTTATGTTCAATAAATACCTTTTAAAAACAAACAGTAAATATTTACTTTCCACATAGAAGGTATATTTACGATATGTTCTTATATTAAATTAATGCAAGTTCTTTTTGTTGAGATTCTATTCTTTAACTGTAAATATCTACAATGGTTTTAGTACGGGTTACTTAAGTTAATAAACCTCATAAACAGCTTGCGTACCAAAACAAACATTACCTTATCTATGCAAAACCTTTACAGAACGCTTCTAAAAATTTACAACCCAACCCCAAAACCGCATTATATATAAACCACAAAAAACAAATTACCTTTTAAATACCTAAGAACTCGTAACATTTAGCGTAATGAGATCCAACATAAACAAGCGACTCAGCCCCTGGAATTCCTGGGCAGCACGGAACCCAAATTGTACATTATTGAGTGAGTTATTTAATACTTGGACCACGTGCATTTTTGGTTATTATTATTGGGGCTTACACAAGCGGCCGTAATCCAATGAAGTCTCATTACGTGGCGTTTTGAGCGTAACTTTATTTGCTCTCCTGGCTTTGCTTCAAGCCTCTTCATACCCGTAATAGCACGAACAGATACACCACGCTAAAATGTTTCGTATAACATAATTATTAAAAATTGCTTTCGGTATTGCGGGAAATGCTTTTTCATTA
The DNA here is from genome assembly GCA_918857605.2 of Philereme vetulata. Lineage (NCBI taxonomy): Eukaryota > Metazoa > Arthropoda > Insecta > Lepidoptera > Geometridae > Philereme > Philereme vetulata. Next base: position 5,455,542 of record OU975456.1, on the reverse strand, counting down.
TAGAGTATTTACTGGCTAATTTTATTAGAGTTTCATTTTGGGAAGTTGCCCTCTTATTATTTTGATATCTGTAGCAAGTGAAGCAACCGCCAAGTTTACTCTTAGTACCTACATGATGGTCTTCTAATTGACTTTATAAAAGGGAAATTTGGAATAAATGAACGAATGAATAAAAACATTGTATTGTACACTTTGAAAATCAGAAAATAAATACAAAATAGAAACCTAATATACATCGAAATCGGTCCAGTCGTTTAGTCGTGAAAATTTAACATACAGACAGAGAGACTGAGAGACAGAGGGACAGTGTTACTTTCAAATTTGAATCTTGTTAATCGGTCAGGCACGACAACCATTCAAAAATGTTTTGGCGTGATGGCGCGTTATTTATTAGGAGAGTTTATTCGCATTTGTTCCACCACGGAACTTTGCAATAGAACTACTGCGAGTGTCCGAGTTCGTAAACCAAACACCATCATCATTTAGGCCAGCATTATACCAGCGTTAAGTAGGTACACTTTTAACCTACCTACTTAGCTGCAAGCTGCACATAAGCTGGCGCCATATTAGCGCGACTATTTTTAATTTGGTAGTTAAAAGTTGCGTGGGATGTTCCTGTTATCTAAGCATTTACTTAATTGAATTTCTTGAATTCTGGCATTTTGTCTTATTTTATGTACAAATTAACGTAATTAGCCAGAAGTCTTGGTATCCCACCATCTATTACTTCGTTTCGTGTGTATGTCATGTCATGTCAAATAAATGTTTTTCATACCATTTCATTTGATAAAGTTTTCCACCCTTTCAATTTAGGGCCGATTTCTCAATCCAGTTATGTCGACGAATAACTATTTAGCCTGTAAAATTATCTGTCTGTTTATCAGGCGAATAAATATTTTCTATTTTTCAATCATCTATTATCTAGAGAATAACTATCAGTGGTTTATGCTAGCCAACTTCACACTACCTGTGTGCAAGCGAGGTGCACAGATACTGTATTCAACGTGTTAGAGAAGAATAGCAACAAAACTGTATTTGACATTTGACGTTGATTGTAATACAAAACTTAACCTGCTGTCGCTTGCCTTGTTTACTTACAGCTCATACCGTGTTAATTATCGATTTATTTTGTATTTGTGTTCTTTTGTGAATAAATAAAAATAAAATGGATCAAAAAATGGAACAAACTAAGTAACCGTGAACGTGCCACAAATTTCAGTAATTCAGAAGTACGGTTACTGACGGAACTATTTATTATTATGTATTAAAAATAAATAGTTCCAGTATTTTAGGTTATCAGACCGAATACAGAACTCCGTACTGCGCTCGCAAACAAAGATTCTGGATGTCACTAAAAAATCAGCACAGCTCAAGTGGGATTGGGCTGGCCACGTCTGTCGCATGCCCGAAGATCTATGGGCAAAGATAATAACTGATTGGGTCCCTAAAGCAACTCGCCCACGCGGCAGACCACCACGGAGAGGGCGTGACGACTTGGATGTACTTTTACCAGACTGGCCCACTAAAGCAGGGGACAGAAAAAACTAGAAAGAAGGGAGGGAGGCCTTTGCCCTGCAGTGGGACAACACAGGTTACTGACGGAATTATTGACCAAATATCGGTCAGTGATAGAAAACCAGAATAAAGTTATAGAATATACTTGCAAGATGAGGAATGAGCTACCTGAGGTACTCTGAGGTTGTCCCATAAGGCTACGACATGGCACGCTTCAAGAGAATTGTAAAGAGGTTTCTACAGTGCAGGGAACGCATCGACAATACCCCGGGTGTTGCCGATGTCAATAGGCGACGGTGACCGCTTACCATCAGGTGGGTCGTAAGCCTGTTTCCCTACAAATAACATTTAAAAAAATCGACATACGTCTTAATACACAACGAAACTGCCAAACATAACTTTAAACGTCATACTTATCGGGGAGTTAAACCCTATCCGGCCCTACAAGTAGCAGGTAACTTTATTCTTCGGTTAGGGGCCTTATTCGACAGATAACTAATATCTGATCATTGAAAAACCAAGAATATTGCTATTCGTCGAATAAATGCTATCTGGTTGTTTGTCTGAGGATTGAAAAATTAGCCCTTAGAGAAAAGAAATATCTATAGGTACCTATCACGTTTAGTTTTTATTCTATAGTTTCATGATTCAACTGTTTTTTTTTTGTATTTTTTTGAGATATGTTAATAACTGTATTCTTTCTGTTATTAATGTTTTTATTCTCTATACATATAAATATAGTTAAGACCTGAAATAATAACAGCGATGAATATTAACAGTAATCATACTGTAAATCCAGTCTATCCCTAGGCTGTCTGAAAGAGATCGCTTACAGTGATAAGGCTGTTTCGCGATTTAACTATTACTTTATTGTACTTTATAATTAGGTATTTGACTACGGTTTTACTTGCTTATTTTGATCCATATGCGTAGAAATCTGCCGTCAGATGCTAGTAACTAAATAAGTAACCTACTAATATTATAAACGTGAAAGTTTGTATGTATGGATGTTTGTTACTCTTTCACGCCGGAACGGCTCAACCAATTGCAATAAAGTTTGGTACGTACGTAGATCATATCTTAGATTAACACATAGGCTACTTTTTATTGGCAAACCATGCGTGCGAAGCCGCTGGCAACAGCTAGTATTTAATAAAAAACAGGTAATGGTGGTTATTTTTTCCTAAATTTTAGTTTTTTATAGCCAGGATAAGTAGAATGCAAATTGCAAGCAACAATTAAACGCAGAACCTCTACCATCAACAAAACAGCTAGGAATTACATTGAAAGGGCGTCCTTTGAAAGAACTATTTACAAGTATAAAGCAATCGCTAGATAGCTCAGGTGTCGTGTGGAACAATTTCTGTTTGTCTCGAACGTTGCACTTAGAGACCCTTTCACATCATAGAGATTTATCACTGCTACAGGCCGTCTTTATACATGGTGTCCTTTAAATCGCTGTTTTCCCAGAATAAACGTTGTTCAGACCATGGTCTCCAAAGGGTTTATAACCTCAAATTAAAAAAAGGGGAAATCGGTCTTTGAAAAACATAAAAAGTTGCGAACTTAAAACGTCTATTTTAACATTAAGCCCTACAACATGCCGCCGTATCGCCACAAAAATAATAATAGTAGGTACGCTATGGCTAGCTTGCCAATGAAATTTATGTCACGGCTAGTATTTGAACAAAGTTCTTATTTGATGCTATAAACTGTTAGTAGACCATGGTCTGAACAACGTTTGTTGTGGGAAAACAGTGATTTATAGAACACCGTGTATATGCTGTAGATAATTTCTCATGTATTTTGAATTCACTTGTAGTATTCACAGAATGCTTAGACGCCTTTGGACAGACATTTGGTATGAGTTATCTGCCTACTTATGAGTTAATGAACATAAATCAATAATAATGTCAATATTAGATTAGATTAGATAATTACTTTATTACGCACCATTAAAAATAAAACAAACAAAAGAGAATACACAATTAAATTAAAAGTATATCACTCTTGGATCACATACCGTCCAAAGAACTGCTAGACGTGTGTCCAACTTTCGTAAAATTTTATCGCCTCCTTTCGCACAATTTTGATCCCTACGTGTTACAAAATACAGTTTATTATCTCTGTGGTATCAGTTTTGCGCATACGCCTATTCAGCGCATTGACTCAAGAAGACGCTCCCCACTCACAAGCAACTTGAAAAGGCAAGTATCTCTTTCCTATTCCCACAAGACTCGCCTGACCAGCGGACCTAGTGACGTAGCTGTCTGTTTTACAATATAACCAAATTATTCAGACAAAACAGTCATATCATCAACGTACTCCAACAACAACACTGTTTTCTTCTCAACCGAATTTATGTTCTGGAAATGAAATAGAGGAAGTCGTCAGGCATGTTAATATCAGGAAACGGAGAAATACAGACAACGATCATCTCATTGATATGAAAGAATCGTTAATGCAATCATTTAAGGAAATGCTTAACGCAGAAGTATCTGAGATGAAACAACAGAATTTACAAATTCTTAAAACAAATGATCAAATAATACAACTGCTGCAGACCAAAGCAGCAAATTTTAAGCAATTAAATGAAAAGATAGTGGCACTTGAGGGAGACCAATCTGCTGTAACGAAGCGTGTTGATGAGCTCGAACTCCAGCTCCATGAGATTCAAAAACATCAAAAGAGAAATGTAGTGGAAATAAGAAATGTCCCGATACAGGAGAAAGAAAATATAAAAGAAATGTGCACTACCCTTTATAAAACCCTAAACATTCAACCTATTGATGGAAGCCCCATTTTGTATAGAAGAGGAAAAAATAGCGGTGCTCCAATCTTTATCGAATTCTGGGATTTAAAGCATAAGGAAGAAATTTTGTCAGCAGTAAAAAAAATCAATGTTGGGGAGAGCCACAACAAACTGAACTCAGTCCACCTAGGACTTAAAAGAGAGGCATCCCGAGTTTATGTTTCCGAAGCGCTGACAACCATGACCAAAAAAATCCTTGGAGCTGCTCGTGATCTTGTCAAAGCTGGTTACAATAAATATTATTGGGTTTCTCGGGGGAACGTATTGATTCGCAAAGACGATGGTCAACCTGCTCTAGTGATCAGATCGCTGGATGAGATTACGGCAATGCGCTCATCCTGACTAGCCCACTCGTGTTGGTACTTACAGTTGGCTTTGGCACCCTCTACACATAATTTGTGTTTATTCCAGTGTCCAAAATTATATTTTATATTACTACTTTAGCATTGTGTACAGATATGTTTTTGTCTATATCCAACGTAATAATACTACTATTTAACTGTTTTTTCTATTTACTTATATCATATTATATGTATGTATATGTCAGTATAATATGGATAAATATTTCCATACTTTTGAAGATGGTTAATGATCTTGATTTAATGTCCTCTGACGTTGATAAGCAGATCAACGTCGGTGAATCATATTTGGTTGGTGATCCGTATGAATTCCGTAAATATGGTGCTAGATATAATACTTCTCTAAACGTAATAGTGCAAAATATCCGCAGTGTAAACAGGAATTTTAATGACTTTCCAGTTTTCCTTGAACGTGGTAACTTAAATTTCGACTTAATTGTCCTAACAGAGTATTGGTTGTTAGGCTGCAATGTTATACCCCCTATGAACCACTACGACACCTACCATACTTGCAAACACATAAACCAGAATAGTGGTGTAATTGCATATGTTCGTAATAATATAGATGATGTTAGTGTTTATGAACCAGACATTTTTGAGGCTGACTGTTTGGTAATAAAGATTGGGAAAAACCATGCCTTTGTTTGCGTCTATAGGTATTTCAGTTCGTTAGCAAATTTCTTATCTAACATTGGCGAACTGCTAACAAACATGAAATTTATACCTAATATTTACATAATTGGAGACCTTAACATTGATATTAGTACCGACAGTTATGATCCAATATCTGATGAGTATCTAGATCTACTTCCGATGCACGGGTTTCTACCAAGCTATACACTACCCACTCGTGAAACTAGGTGTCTTGATCATTGTTTTGTCAAATCCAAAATAAAGATACTCACCTTAATTTGTGACTCATCGGTGACTGATCATAGTTGTATGTATCTCGCAATCTCCTTGTATCAACAAATAAGTAAAGTTACAAAAACGTTTACTAAATTAGACTACCTTAAAGCTGTTAAAATGCTAAACGATGTCGACTGGTGCGATGTCTATAAAATTATGGATCCGAATAAGGCCACAGAACTATTTATAGCCACAGTAACTAATGTTATTAATCTCTGCTCCCTATCTTATACTATGCCCAATAGAAAACTAATCATTCAACCGTGGATCACTCCCGGGTTATTACGATGCATGAGATTTAGGGATACACTTCATAGACGGCATAAAAAATCACCTAAGAATAAAGAGATTGAAGTCACATATAAGCGATATAGAAACTTTTGTAACAATATTCTACACAACTTGAAACACGAGTATGACAGAAAAGACTTACACAACTGCAACAGGGATATAAAGAAAACCTGGAATGTAATTAAACGCGTCTGCTGCCTAAATAGTTCAAACAAAGAGCAACCGTCAAAAGAACTCCTAAAGTTAAAGGATAGCTCTCGGGACTCGTTGGACTTTATAAACGACTTTTTCGTAAATACGGGTAATAATCTTGCTGCTAATATTTTACATAAACTAAATCTAACTGAAGAGAACTTGGCCCAGTCTTATAAGCCCTGCAGTACCCTTCCTAACTCTTTCATGCTCTTAGATACTGACATCATAGAAATAAACAACACACAGTACACTCTTTGAAAAATACATCTTCTTCTGGCTGGGACGGCATATCCTCAATATTCTTAAAAAAATAGATTGGTGTACTTGGCCTTCCATTTAGTTTATATCTGTAACCTCTGTCTATCCACTGGGGTTTTTCCCAAACTTTTGAAGGATTCTGTTGTTGTTCCGGTTTTCAAATCGGGGGACAGAGACAGTTTTAATAATTACCGCCCAATATCGATTCTACCAACACTATCCAAGATCCTGGAAAAACTTATCAATAAGCGCCTAGTAAATTTTCTAGAAAAACATAATATTCTTTCCAAAAACCAATACGGCTTTAGAGAAAGTTTGTCTACAGCGGACGCTATTGATGAACTAGTAACACACATAGCTGATAACTTGGATGAGAAACAAAAATGTGTCGGTGTATTTTTGGATCTGGCCAAGGCCTTCGATACTGTCTCTGTTCCTCTACTATTACGAAAGCTGGAGGCAATCGTCATACGTGGAATCCCATTAGCCCTCTTCAAGAACTATTTATTTGACTGATCCCAACTTTTGAAAATTAATGACAAGTACAGCTCTAAAAACACATAAAATGTTGGGGTACCCCAGGGATCAGTGCTTGGAACAACACTCTTTCTCATTTATATCAACAATCTCTGCAATATTGAACTAAAAAACGCAAAAATTATAACCTTTGCTGATGATACAGCTATAGTCTTTAAAGGTTCCTCGTGGGAAGAAGTTAAGTTGGTTGCCGAAAGTGGTATGCGAGTGGTCATAGACTGGCTCAATAATAATTTATTACCACTAAATCTAAATAAAACAAAAATCATACCTTTCTCTATTTATAACAACCACCAACCAAGTACAGACTTCACGATTAAGACTCACAGCTGTAAGGGTTCTAACAACGCCAGCGCAAGTTGTGATTGCTACTCTATTTTGGCTACGGAAAGTATTAAATACTTGGGGATAACAATAGACAAGAACCTCAATTGGAAACTACAAATTGACACTCTGAAATCCCGAATTCGTAAACTTATTCCTATATTTTAAAAGATAAGACACTTAAAAGACGATATAACAAACAAAGTAGTCTACATAACACTATGTCAATCTATTAATACCTATGAAATCTCGGCCTGGGGTGGTGCGAGAAAAACTTATCTCATTAAATTAGAACGCACGCAGCGTTCCATACTAAAAGTCTTATGTTTTAAACCGTTCCGCTATCCTACTTTTGATTTATACTTAGAGTCAAAGGTGTTATCTGTGCGAAAACTCTTCATAAAACTCATTATTTTAAGACAACATTCTCAATTACGGCGTACTAATAATATTTCTAAAAGAAGGGCCCATGAAGTATACAAGGTACCTGTAAGACCACCTTTGCACATGGTTTTGCATACTTCATGGCTCCACTACTGTACAACCGATTTAACAAAAAGATAAACCTCAAAAATAAAACTAAATTTGCTTGTGGCCGAGCGCTCGAAGACCTCTTATCTAATTATGACTATGATAACTCTGAAAATCTAGTAATGGCCAATAAATAGACGCTTATGGCAATATTTTTTTATTTTGTATGCGCATTGTTTGCATTTGAACTGGAATTGCAACATAAATATACAATTTAACTAATTTTCAAAACGTAAGGATATTATGATAAATGAACGTATGGATTAACTCACTTAATATGATATTTTAGATAGATAGTCCGTAAATACTATGAATAACATGATAATAATAAAAATTACTTTATATAACATGTCTTCGTAAGTAATTTACCTAATAGTTAAAATAAGCGCAATTGAAATTTAACATATACATTTGGCGGTCTTATCGCTAAGTGGTAATCTTCACCAGACAATCTCAGGGTGAAATAGATAAGATACTTGTATACATACATGAGATGGCACACAAAGATATAAGCTTTTATCTATCAATACCTACTTTATTACTTACTTAATTACTTCCGCGGGACTTAATGAAGACTATAGTTGTCCCTATAGTGAAAAATAAAACAGACGATTTAAGTTCCTCGACCAACTACCGCCCTATTTCCTTGGGTACCGTCATTGGCAAGTTGTTGGAGCGACTCATTGATACTGAACTACAGGACAGATTAGAAATTGATGATACACAATTTAGTTTCGTCGCGGTCTCTCGACGGATTCTGCTATAATAAGTCTAAAAAGCACAGTAAATTACTACCCTTCACAAAACACTTCAGTGTATGCGTGCTTTTTAGACCTGAGTCGTGCTTTTGACCTCGTAAATTATGACATTCTCTGGGTCAAACTAATTGAAGCAAAGGTGCCAAGTCATATAGTGAATCTGTTGAGATACTGGTACGGAAACAAAACTAACAATGTTAGGTGGGGCAACACGACCTCTAGTGACTACTGAATGCGGAGTTCGCCAAGGGGGGTTGACCTCTCCTGACCTGTTTAACCTGTATGTTATCAGCTTGATCGGGGAGCTGTGGGGCACCAGGGTAGGCTGCTATCTTGGCGACGTTTGTGTCAATAACCTAAGCTATGCCGATGACATGGTGCTCCTCAGCCCTTCGATTAAGGGTTTGAGAAAGTTGCTTTTAGTCTGTGAGCAATATGCTGTTGCTCATGGGCTAAATTACATCGTAAAAAAAACCGAATTGATGATATTCAGATCAGGACAAGGTCCTGGACGTGTGCCCGAGGTACACATGAACGGTACAACCATTAAAATGGTTAAACAGTTCTAGTACCTAGGTCACTTACTGACGGAGACGCTGAGAGATGATGACGACATCGAGCGAGAGCGGAGAGCGCTCGCCGTCCGGGCTAACATACTCGCACGCCGCTTTACAAACTTTAGTCCAGACGTAAAACTCACCCTATTCCGGGCATATTGCCTAGGTATGTACACATGCCAACTTTGGTCTAATTTTACTAGAAAGGCCATCAACATCATAAGGGTCCAGTACAATGATGCCTACCGGGCTCTTATAAGGTTTCCGAGATACTGCAGTGCGTCGAGAATGTTCTCCGAAGAGGGTGTTCCCGACTTTTTCGCTATCATCCGAGTTTTGGAGTAGGCTGAGTCGCTCCAACAATAGCGTACTGGGGGCTGTCTCTGACCAGATTTATAAAAATGGAATTTATAAGTATTGGATTTCCGTCCACCTGGACGGAAATAAAAAATGACTACACTGGAGCATCTGCTCCGTGGCATATTCAGTATTTTTAACTGACTTCAAAAAATGAGGAGGATCTCAATTTTGTTGTTTTTAGTGTATTTTTCATTTGTATGTGATATGGGTCGTATTTTTGTGCCTGAAATAAACTAATTTAATTTATATTTTATTTATTTTATCTCTGACTAATTTTTTTTCTAATAAAGATATTAATATATAAATTTATTATTTATATATGTATAATATGCTTTCTAAAGTACTGATATAAATAGTATATATATGTTTATATGTATGAATATAGACATGAATCTAGAAGTATGCATTTTTTTCTTGTGTTTTGTTTATAGAGGTTTATTAGTACCTAGGTATTGTAAAATTAGAGAAGTACGTGTTTTTTAGTAAGTCGATAGATTATAAAATTACTTAGGTATTAAGTTCTGTATAATTGTTTAACTTTTAAAACTATGTATTGTATGTCAGTGTTGATTATCATACATAGTATTTATTTCAGTTATATTTTTAGTTTTTCACATTTTGTCTGCTTTTCTGTCGTATACTACAATAACTACTGTATCAATTTGTGTACTCTTGCAGTATCATACCACTGTTATCTGTTAAACTGTACTCAAAAATGAGTCGTATGTACATGGGACGAGAATCCTTACCTTGCCGTAACACAGTTGTAAACTAGCACGGAAGGTAAAGTTCTTCAACTGTATACTTTTCTAACTACCCTTATTGTTTAGTAGATTTACTTAAGATTGTTACATTATTTTTAGTTTACTTATTAAGATAATCAAGTAGGTAGATATACTATTGTTTTATAAGAAGACAAATAAATTTATTCTTATTCTTATACCCAATGTAGAAATCCAACGTCGCACAAAGGTTGTGGACGTGGGTATGAGGATCGCAGGGCTGAAGTGGAGATGGGCTGGACACTTGACTAAGAGGGATGACGGGCATTGAACGAAGGCGATTACAGAGTGGTGGCCAAGGGATGCTCGTAGACCAAGAGGCAGACCACCCGCACGATGGTTTAATTACATTGAAAGCGTAGCTGGGTGTCAATGGATGAGACTCGCAAGAGACTGGAAAGAATGGCGTAATAAAGAGGAGGCTTATACCCCACAGTAGGTGCAGACGGGCTGAGAAGATGATGATGATGATACAAATATAAAGTTACGAAGTCTTAGTGAGCGATGGACCACAGATAATGGTGGCGATTCTGTTGTTTACACTGACTAACTAAAACTGTGTAAAGTACGAACGGTCTTGTTTAGATTAAACTAAAAATCAAATTAGAATGACATTTAAAGTGACATTTCTAAAATTAAGTAATTTTTACTAATATGGCATGTTTACGGGCAAGTTTTAATCAACACCAATTTGCCTGTTGACTAAAACTAGCCCAAAAGCACACCGTCTTGATAAAAAATTCTTAATTTCAGAAATGTCACTTTAAATGACATTCTTATTTGATCTTTAGCGTCAACAAGACCGATCGTATTTTACACAATTTAACTTAGTCAGTGTAAACAACAGAATCGCCACCACTGTTTATTAACCATTTTTTTAAAAACAGGAAGCGATTTGGCGTTACGATTATGTTAAAGTCAATATGTTTAAGTTTATAGTACAAATAGGTAATAAGTAATCAACTCAGTTCGTGACGAACTGCCCTGAACTGAATTACCGTGATTCTATGTGATGCGTAGGATTTATAATTTTCTGACAATGACTTCCAATGAAATTATCCTATCAATAATGTACCTACTCGTATAAGGTTTGCCAAAAATGTCTAGTGGAAGTCCAGAGGTAGAACACCAAAAGGGCTACCCGAATTACCGATGAACCGAATTACCGAATACAATGTACGATGTTCTATCAATTTGGATAGTTCAAGAGTAGTAAAATCCAGTATGATAAAGATTATGCCAGTACGTATAATTAGCTCACCGAAATTCAGAAAATATGAGTAATAAATAGAAAGCCCTCTTAACTAAAATAGCTTAAAAAACGAGCGTGCTTTAGACCATACGACTGAAGTTAAACTTCTTTTTCAAAATATTAATTTATAAAATTGTTTAATTACAAAATTACCATACGTCTGTAGGTTGATCAGTCTATGTTCATTCTGAACAGACGCAACTCGTAACTCTCTCTCTTTCTATCTTCACTAACTTATATCTCCCTCTCAACTTCCGTTCGCACTTTTCGTAACGCATTCACCAGCTTACTCCCCAAGACAAGCGTGCGTAAAGAAGTTTTACTTAAAAAACTAATCGATATAAAATACCGATTTTCGCTGAAAACTAACAAGGAATTACGATGGCGTTTTTCTCAAAAACATTTCAGTTGAGCGTTGAATTTAAACCTGTATAAGTGCTGTTTATTTTTCTTTGTTTTTTTACTATTTTAGGTGGCTTTCCCCTATTCCAAAAAATATCAAAGCGAAAACTAAACAATAACCAGAATACAAGGTCCTTTACGAACTACGCTCCATTTACACCTGCAGCAGTTAGTTTTGAATTCACGTACACTTCGCGCTACGCAGTTATCTTTTCACTTCGGTGGAGCACTCTAAAAGAGATTTACTTTTGTTTAAAGCTGACAACGAATAGTTTTGCATGCTTCAGATGAATAGTTGAAATAATGAGTCTGAATTGAGATATTTTCATATATTTAACGAAGTAGTCTTACAAAGAAAATTGTATTACACAATATTGATTTTATTTTATAAACACCGTTGAATTTTGCAGCTTTTATAAAGCAACTTTCTCAATTATTTTTCTAATTGACAAACCATGTCACTTGATGTCGCTTAAGACGCTCTTGTCTATTTAATGATCGATTTGGCCAGTGATCGTTTAGTTATGGTAGGTCCCCTGTTGTGAAAGTAGTAACCCGTTTCTTTTAGGTGATTAAGACAAAACAAAAGCCTACTCCAAAGATTAATTTAAACCACTATGACACAAATGTTATTTAATGTTTAGTTATTCTAGAACTTTTAGTACGCCTCTTTTTGAGTCGGGGATTAAAAATAAATACATAAACATATATTTGTTTTCTTTTTTCATTTATTTATTTCAGACATGTCATCCGTTTTGTTGGTAAACAATAATGCAATTTTAGAACTATGTTAGTAGGCAATTGCAATTTAATTAAAATTTAAAACAAAAACACAATAACATAATAAAATTGGTACATACATACAATAAATAATAATAAATTAAAATTCAGACAATAGCTTGGTCAAACTATAGTCAACTAGTCAAAATATTGACTTGTTTTAAATGTCATGTTATTTCCTGTGAATTTCCACTATAATAACAAACAAAACATTACGAACGCGCCAATTGTAAATAACAGTCTCCACAACATTAATATAGAAAGCGAAACTGCGAAACTCCGCCACGTCGAAGCTTTATATCTCTTGTTTCCGTTTTCAAAAATTTCACCCCATAACATTATGTTGATGGCGGCAATAACGCTTGAAATATTTACGAATATCCCAACAAACGAGCCGCGATCTGATAAATAGGCGAACTGCTGGATTGACCGTGTCGGAATAAAGATTAGGACCGCGAACGTTCAAAAACATTTTTCATCCTACAACGATTTGTTCGGTGAATCTCTTTTTGTTTTTCGGAGATGCTTATCATCGAGTTTAAAAGACTACACGAGCAGTGAACTACTTATATCATTTTTACTATACTTGAAACAATCACTTGAACAAATCATTTCACTCACTAAAAACAGGGTTTGTTAAACCCGGCTTTATTTTTATGCCAAGCTGACAATTTCATCAAATAATCATAGCCACTTCAGACTTTCATCTGACTGGCCATCTGCTATCCCCTGTTCATTAGCCATGGATTTGCAGGTACTCACGGGTAGGTGTGAGCCCCTCTCGGATTATACCAAAGCCGAATCCTTGAACAATGGGTCTACTTCTGGCTGCCAACGATGCTCGTTTTGCTATTCAATGTTGGATGAGACACATGGTATAAAATTATAGGATATTTTTTAACTTTCTTCGATACTGCCAGAAAATGTATTGTTTTCTAACATACTAATCAATCAGTCATAATACCAATCGACGGTATGGTCTCGAAAAAAAAACTGCAAATACAATTAACAAAAGAAAGAAACACTTAAAATTACCGTCATTGCGACTAAACATTAATATTTGACTTAATTGTTTGATTTGACATCACTCTAAATCATATTTAGCCACTATTCACTAAATACGTTTAGGCACCGTTGCCAAGTAAATTAAAGTAAAAAATGTCTATCTTGCATCACAAGAGTACATTTAACCTAATAGGTACACAATGTAACAGTAATGTGACCACTAGAGCGCTGGTCTTCCGTGGTGCCATTGCCGTGCGTGCCGGCAGGAACTGTGGCCATACATCAGTTGTGCGTATTAGTAGGTACTTATGAACTAGTAAATAACTTAATCTTAACATCTAGTCGCCCTTAATCTTATCTGTATATTTTATATCAGCCAGCGCATGGCGCAATGACAGTTGTCGATCATCTATATACAGTGTTTTTTTAACTGTAACAGTACGGCAGCACCCATAACCAGAGGAGATACATGTGCAGTTTCTTTTAAAACATCAGCTCGTTTTCGAAGAAAAACATTTTGGCATTAATTTTTTTTTGGTCAAGTGTGAGTAGCGCCTTAAAATGAATCAAGTTGGTAAATTTTTTTTTTGATGTCGATCGATGCAGTCATTTGTAAGGATCAAAAAGTAGACTTACATATATATATATATTTACAACCATACTTAACCATAGACAAAATTACGTTTAGCTGTCATTTGCGTTTTGTCATTTCATGTCAGATGCGTTTTGTTATACAACATTTTATAGTTATATATATGTATATATAAAATCGGGTTAGTTACACCATTTATAACTCAAGAAAGGCTGGTCCGATTTTGATGATCTTTGATTTCTTGGATTTGTCTCCGCCCCAAATAGCAGAATAACTACTAAAATATCGGAAAAATTCTACCAGGGTGACGTATATTGACAGTCCGCGTTATGTGCATGTCAAGGCGGTACGAAGTTCGGCGGGTCAATAGATTATACATCCAAACCAATAGGGATGTGCAAAGCAACCACTAGAGATGGGACCATCAATCGAAAATCTGGTTTAAACTACATACATAAACAACACATTATTTATTTCCCATTCTCTGTATCAGTGTGTATCCGGTCAGTTACAAGTAACAATAGGTACATCGGTCTGCTAATATAACGATCCCTAATTAGGATGGACTACACCCTTCACAGCGTCCAATTATGGCGGAAAATTTTGAATAGTTACACTAATAAATAGAAGTACCGATCCCTTTTGATGTCCGATGTTCAATTTTGCTGAATCACAATGCAAATATATCTATACTCCTAGTTGGGGTGTTGGATTATAAATGAAACTCTTTGATAATGCTTAATTACTTTGTTAGATTTTTGTAAGTTTATGGATAATAGGCCACTAGTTTATCAAGAAAAAATTAACGAATGAATGAATGAATGAAAATTCTTTATTATACCTTACAAGCTAGACACAACAGATATAAAGAAAAAAACAAATAAAAGTAAGCATAATGGGCGGTCTTATCGCTTAACAAAGCGATCTCTTCTAGACAACCTTTGGATGGAGAGGGTCATTGCTTAATGGAAGATTGGCCGAGGTGTAAAAACAATAAACTTAATAATAGAAAAAGAAATTAGTTATATACATACATATTAGGTACATGTACATAAATAACTTTAAATAAATAAATATTGTATATAAAATAAATAAATATGTACTTACATACTTATACTTACAATAATAATATTAGAGATCAGATGAATCATGACTCTTCATGGAGATAAAAGTTTTTGAGTCTAGCTTTAAATACGGAAGGTGAGGGGGATTTCCTAATGGAGACCGACAAGGCGTTCCATAATCGGACAGCTTGGACGAAAAAGGAGTTTGCATAGAAACTGGTTCTATGTATCGGGGTTTTTAGAAGGAAAAAATATTATATGTCAGGTAGCCTCTTAGCCTCTCAGCCTCTTGGTTGGTAATTAATATTAAAAAAAAACTTTATCATCACGGTAATTACTCCCATTCAAAATTTGTAATATTAGTTTTGGGTATTGGTAAAACTTTGTTATGTCCGAGGTCACCAATCAAAAATACCAATCCTCTGACTGGTCTTCACGATACAGACTTGCCTAGTGTGAAGGCCCCTGCACAAACTGTGATTGTAGGTAGTGCCTTCTGCCTCAAACTTTTTATTCATGTATAACGTTATTATACCAGGCAACTTAGGTCAATTAAATAACAAAATTAAGCACTTTATGTAGGTAGATTTATGTATTTCCTTTATGTATGTGTATAGTTATTAGTATTAATTTTTGTAAGTCTATTTTAAGTTAAAGTTAATGTTACCTGATATAAAGTCTGTTTATCTATTTTCTGGCATTACCACTTAATCTACACTACACAAAGGTTAGCTGGAAGAAAATGATAATTAGCATTAAGTTCGCTTATGTATCATATTAGTGCAATAAAATAAATCTAATGTAATCTAAAAAAATAACAATGAATAAAAAATAAAAACATGGGCCATGGTGACACACTTTCTCTGACTTTCTTGAGTAATTAAACATTTAATTACCATATCCCTAGACACTTTTCTTGGGATTTAGGTATCATATATAATTAATAACCAACAAACGAAGATCCGTATCCATTATAAGTCATGCTTGTCACGCCGTCAATCCAACGGTAGTATTTCCCAATGGACCGACAAAAAGCATATCCAATTACGTTTCACCATTATTATATTCGAACAGCATCTTATTTACATAAGCCGATCAGATTTGCAATATTTATTGTGTGGTTATAGCAATGAGCGGTTTGGAAATGCAACTCCATTACCTAGTAAAACTCACTGAATAAAAACGTATCATCATCATCATATCAGCCGTAGGACGTCCACTGCTGGACAAAGACCTCCCTCATTGATCTCCAGGAACTGCGGTTGGAAGCGGCCTGCATCCAACGCCGACCTGCGGTTCTTACCAAGTCGTCTGCCCATCTTGTGGGTGGACGTCCTACGCTGCGCATGCCGGTCCGTGGCCTCCACGCGAGAACCTTTCGGCCCCATCGGCCGAATAAAAACGGAGGGAATAAAAACGTATGGAATTATTAAAAATTGTTGGCTTTTAGCTCTAAGGCACCAAATTAATTGTCACATTGTTATTTTCAATGTTTCAAAGTAAAGGATATTAAGTCGTCAAACTCACTCAATGAAATCAAAATGAATACAATCAAAAACACAATGAAAACTAGTTTTCCAAGCAAATTGACGGTTCTGATCGAAAACAGTTCGCTTTGGATCAAAAGAGGCGAAGCGAATCAAATACACCGATATGCAGACGACATCAAAGACTACAAAAATACTCAATTACTATTACAAATGATAGTTGGCAACCCATATTAGGTAGACCACGAAATAAGGCAATTTCGTAGACAAAAGACCCTTCAGATGGACGCCTGTCGGCGATTCGAAAGTTTCTGGATGACAGGTCGGCGAGGCCACCCTACTTTATTGAATTTCGCGAGGATGACCACACGTTATTGTTCTGCCGGACTTTGATTGGGGTGCATATTATACAGGTAGGTACATCAAATATGATTTAATGAAGGGGATGTTCATCCACGCATATTTAGCTTTAAGGTCGATTTTACGTGTATTAGCTCTGTTTTCTAAAGCTTTTCTTCGCCAAGTAAAACGTGTATTTTTTTTATACTACTTGTAAGGCAAACGAGCATGCAGTCCACCAGATGTTAAGTGGCTACTTCAGCCCATAGATATCCACGTAGAATTTAAAACAAGCTATTATTTTGTCTTAATCTCTATGTGGATACGTTGTCATACTATAGGACTTAGCTGTTATGCATATGTGCCAGTAATTACAGGAACATACCATTACCATCTAACCGGAACACAGCAGCACAAGTACTGCTATTTGGCGGCAGATAAAGGTAAGGCGGTGGCGCCCACTTCCTCGAGCTCGTTCGCAATAGCTCTACCACCAGTATATAACATAAAAATAAAAATAAATTCATTGTTTTCTTTATATATTTAGATGTTTTATATTGACGACCTCTGTGGTGCATTGGGCGAATAGCCAGCTGAGGTGCAGGAAGTAGTAGGTTCGATTCCCGCCACGGAACAAATGTTTGCATGATCTACAGATATTTGCTCCGTATTTGGTTGTTTCTTATATATTATAAGGATGTATTTACAAAAAAATGTATATAAGTATTCTATCAGATAGTTGGTTCCCATAGTACAAGCTCTGCTTAGTTTGGGGCTAGATAGCGCTGTGTGAAATGTCCAGCAATATTTATTTATTTTTCAGGAGTCTTCACAAACTTTTCCCTTATCGTTCTAGAATGTATTTTTCATAGCTCAGATATTTATTGCATTATTATCCAGAATGTAAACACTAAACCCATCCTTGGCCAGAACAGCCAGTCGCCTGTAGCAACCGACAATTTGTCCTGTTCAGAGGGAGCTTTTCAATAATAATTCCACGATAAATTCTGTGAGTAAGTGCTACTGTGAAACTAAACTTTCGAAATATTAACGAACTTAGGTTCACATTTGCTTTCAAAATCTTTTAGCTTAGGCTGTAAGTTTTGTAAGCATCTAAAATGTAAACAATAAAATAAAGTTATTTTATGATTTTGTTTTGTCCCATGCTGAAAGTAAATATTTTAGGTTTAAATGAAACCCTGAAACTTTTTATCATATATATAATAAATTTTTGCAATACAATGTAAATTTCGATGATTATCACTGTCGTTATTCCTGTAGATCTCAATAAGTGGCATAAAAAAAATAATAAAGTGGCGGAAGACCAGCGCAGGTTCTAACGTCCTGCACACGCTGAGTTGAGACCTTTTTTTGCAACCAATTTGTGTACCTAGTTTTAAGTTTTTATGTTGTTTTTATTGATATACTGTTTTATTCTTGTTGTTATTTTTGTATAATGTGTGTTGCAAAATAAAATATTTGATTTGATTTGATTTGATAAACAAAATAAAAGCGCAGGGGGTGATTATTGAATAATATAGAATAACTTATATCTACTGCTAGGCTCAGTGTTTGGAAAAGAAAGCCGCGACTGTCGGTATTAGAAATATCAAAGAAAAGACCGAATATGTCTACATGCGACGCGCCAGAAATCTCCAACAAAGTCGAGCAGACCTGATACTTGACGACACGATCTATAAAGGAATTGACAGATTCAACCTAGGTCTAAATAAATAAATAAAGGCCTAGGGAAGGATATAGCTGGGAGGATGAAGTGGAAAAAGATGACAAGAAGTGGCGCAGAATAGGGACCAGTAGCAGAACACTTTTAGTGGCGGAGGCAAAGACTCGCTTCGGGGTTAGTAATTACTACTGTAGTTGCCATGTTTTTGCCCTTCAAATCAGCCAACCATGGTAGCCATAGTAGTCTCTCTCACTCTCCACTCACTTTCCTCTGTCGTCACTCTGTTTATTGCTTGGCACGAATAATTAATAAATTGTCAGTCTTGGTTTGTATGACTTTTTGAGTTAGTGATCTGAAGAAGGTGCTAGATATAATGTTGGAAAATTGTTATGTAAATGTTTTAAATCTTATAGTTGTTTAAATGTCTAGGTGTTCGTGAGGTCAATATTGGCCTCAGCAGAATAGCAGCGCTGCAGTATGGCAACATGCTGTAGCAAATGATGAGCTGAGGACCCTTTCGCCATCACATTTAAAATTTTTAGGCATATTATATTTTTTGTGTCATTTGTTTCTGTGTCCATTTGTGGTGGTCTGAATAAATATTTTTTCTTTCTTTCTTCTTCTTTACTGGTAATCATTTATATTTTCTTTTGTGTTGTATTATCTCGAACTGTATAAGTTAGTAACTAGTAACATTTTAACGCGCAATCCCTTTATTTAATTTGTGGGGAGAGAGCACTGGTTTTCTAAACCTATCTCAGGCACCAGTCCCTCACGAAACAGATTTTCTAATTAGGCTTACCTGACTATATATGAAATTAATACGTTAACTAAATCTTACCTACTGAAACTTACTTTTATATTTTTTGTAAAACCTATTTGTGATGGGAAAATAAACATTTTATTATTATTATTGTTATTACTACTAGACTCACATTTTTATTCTACTTTTTTTTTTTTTTTGTTCTTTCTTTTTTTATACTACTTATATGGCAAACGAGCATGCAGTCCACCACATGTTAAGTGGCTACTGCAGCCCATGGATATCCACATAGAATTCAAAACAAGGTATTATGTTGTCTTGATCTCTATGTGGATACGTTGTCATACTATAGGACTTAGCTGTTATGCCTATGTGCCAGTAATTACAGGAACATACCATTACCATCTAACTGGAACACAGCAGCAAAAGTACTGCTATTTGGTGGCAGATAAAGGTAAGGCGGTCTTATTTGAAGGAAAATTTTTTTGTTGAAAACGATAACAACTTTTGTTTACTACGTAATACCTCCCCGTCTGTCGGGCTTTTGCAGGGGATAGTGCAACCTGAACAATTAATTATTATATGGCTTTTTGAGAGCATACCAAGCATAGTTTCTTTATTGAGACGCCTGAGTGCCAAGAAGATACAAATTTATTGTTTCCTTACACTTTATTTATAGCATTCTAGTAGTGTTTGCAATTTTTGGCAATGAAAATGCCTGTGAAAGATTTATAACATATTTTATTCATACTCTTTTTACTGCGTATTTAATTCAACTGTCTGCGAAATAAACTTGTTCAAAGCAAAACATGCAATACTGTGCATTCCTAAGAACTAGCACGTCCGAAGAATTTATTTACGTCAGGTACAGAATAATGGCCTAAAATTAATGAGCCTTGAAATAGCACAGGTATAGCTATTAATAAGTCCGCAACAGATGTTATCCATTAAAGTACCCATAAGTCCAGAAATCGGTATTTAGGTTCATCCACCTTCAGACCATGTCTACGGCAATTCGTTACAGTAATGTCGGCAATCTGTCGCTCAGTCAAAGCCATAATTCAAGACAATACACGATAACAATGCTGTTCTAATGGAGCAACAAAACTCTGGCAATTTAACGATAGAAATGGAAGAAAGAAATCACCTGATAAGATCTGACAGTGTACACACGGCTACACATCAAGCTATACAATTCTAGTATAAGCTGACCTCGCATTGTGTAGACTTTTCGTAGAATGATAGGTCAGCTTATACTGGAAATATAGCTTGATGTGTAGCCGTGTGTACCTGGGTATCAGAGAATCACATTTTAGTACAAAACCTTTCTGAACTATTTTAGGGGTATTCGTGTAATAGATATTTATTATGGCTATAACTAGACATAAAAGTATTTTTTATATAACTTTATAAGTATTCTCCTTTAACTTGAATAAAAAGATAAATGATTCAGCATTAGCCATCAAGATAATAACGACACTCGCATCCATAAAATATTGGTTTGAAGTATTATCTTACTTCAAGATAATACTGTAACGATGCTCCATGGTGCAACGCAGGAGGCGAATTCGATTCCTGCCGCTAAACAAATGTTTGTATAAACTACAGATATCTATTCCGGATCTGGGTGTTTTTTTATATCATCAATTCATAAGTACAAAAAAAGTATAAAGGTATTCTATCAGTTATACAATTTACACTTAATTTTGGGTTAGATAGTGCTTTGTAAAATGTCCAGCATGATTTGTTTATCTATGTGTAGTTTTATCTGTAACAATGCAAAAAATCGAAAAGACTATTATAATAGAAAAATGATGACTGACATAGACATATACAGACATTTATTTGCTACCATAGCACACACAAATTCACACAATACAATCAAACGGTATAACATCAAAAAGAAAGCACAAATAAGAGAAAACAGAAAATTACATACAACAAACATAGGAACAATAGAATGAAATAATAAAAAAAAAGGTTGCCTGGAAGAGATCGCTTTTAGCGATAAGGCCGCCCATTGCACCTTTGATTTAATTATTTATTCTCTTTTGTTTGTTTTATTTTTAATGGTGTGCAATAAAGAAATTATTTATCTATCTATCTAATAAATATACAATGTAGTCAGAGAAAAATTAAAAAGAGGCAAGTAGGTGTGTATGTGCTACTGCAGCAAATGGGTTCCAGCTCAGCTTTATGCCTCACCACCGATCGACAGCTCGGCGCTGTTATTCTGCAGAAACCTTTTTTTAGGCAAGTCATTAGAACTCGTAAGAACGATTAGGCACTAATCGGTGTTTGCATACAATTATGATAGGCTTAATTAGATAATCAGATAGATAAGTAGATAGAAAAAATAAATATATTACGTAAAGAATAATAATAATGATAAGAAATGTTAGAGTGTAAATTATAAACAATAATAATACGAATAAATATAAATTAACTAGGAACTTTACCCTCGCGTGAGCAAGTGAACGGCGCACTGTAACAATTTGTACCAGACAACCCAGTTTTTTGTTTTTCTATTAAATGTTTCGTATAATATTTTTTAAATGTAAATTTTGATTTTAGTAGCCTAAAAGGTGGTGTTATGTTATTCCAACACTTGGTTGCCTGGTACCGAAAACTGCCCCTAAACGCTACAGTTTGACTTGGTAAAGGTGGCTTGGAACCACAGAAGAACTTCTGGAAATGTATGGGGAGACCTATGTTCATCAGTTGATATTATCACAGATCAGTATAATATATTAGACTGACAATCTCAAACTAGATAATATACCTATATAATAAACCTCTCTTAAAGAAATTTCGCATCGGGATAGTTTGGCATCCTTATCTTGCATATGTGTAAAAATTTCATAGCGGCCATTGCAACTAACAAATTAAAACAGACTTTCACTAAAACACACCAAAATATTTCTAGTTATTTTTTAGAATAAATAACATTTGTCCATAAAAGAAAATATAACGATTTTATTTTGTATTGATTATTTAGCTTTCTAATGCGCAATCACAGATGGCGTCCTAGCAGGTAATCAAATATCGAGTTACGATATTTGATTACCTGCTAGGACGCCATCTGTGATTGCGCATTAGAAATAATGCGTCCTAGCAGGTAATCAAATATCGAGTTACGATATTTGATTACCTGCTAGGACGCCATCTGTGATTGCGCATTAGAAAGCTAAATAATCAATACAAAATAAAATCGTTATATTTTCTTTTATGGACAAATGTTATTTATTCTAAAAAATAACTAGAAATATTTTGGTGTGTTTTAGTGAAAGTCTATTTTAATTTGTTAGTTGTAATGGCCGCTATGGAATTTTTACACATATGCAAGATAAGGATGCCAAACTATCCCGATGCGAAATTTCTTTAAGAGAGGTTTATTTATCTATCACCTATACAAGGTGCCGACAACGTAAACAGTGGCAATATTCGAAAAAAATGTCGTACTGGGTTAGTAAAAAATATAGGAAATCATTCTAAATCCATGTCAGGTAAAAACATCAACTGACATAACATTTTGCAAGGTACCATAAAAATGGACACCCTTGTGCATTACTGCACTGGCTTGTTCTCAATTCACGCGTTGGATTAGGTAAGTATCTTATGAAAGTGGGTGAACAGTACATTCAACTGATATCAATTGATCCTTCATACTTTACAGGATTATGATGGAAATAATATATACCACCACGCACCTAAATATGTTGCCACCTTGTATAAAATAATAATAAATAAATATTCCTGGACATTTCACACAGCGCTATCTAGCCCCAAACTAAGCAGAGCTTGTACTATGGGAACCAGATAACTGAAAGAATACTTATACATATTTATTTGTAAATACATACTAATAATATACTAACTGACAAATCCGCAGCTTCGCACGCGTAGTTTATCAATAAAACATTACCCTCCTACTACACAGTTGGGTATAAAATAGCCTATGTCACTCGGGGATAGTGTAGCTTCCCAACAGCGTAAGAACTTTTTAAATCGGTCTAGTAGTTTCGAAGCCTATTCAAAACAAACAAATCTTTCTTCTTAATAATATTTGTAAAAGGAGAAAACACCCAGACACGAAACAAAATATCTGTAGATCATGCAAACATTTGTTACGCAGCGGGAATCGAACCCGCTACCTTCTGCGTCTCCGCCGGCTATACGCCCACTGTGCCACGGAGATCGTAACCGTGTAAAAATAAAAAAAATGTCTAGAAAAAAATTAAATGTTTCTATGTTTCATTTAGAAACATTCACAAAAACAGCTACAATTTACTGGAAAGAAAATTCTCTCTATTTTTCGTTTAGGTCGTTAAATGTAAACAAACTCACTGAGTAGTTTCTTACGTACGCCAAAGAGGCTCTTTGGGTACTTATTCAAGTTTGAAGCTCCAACGAACGATGAGTATTCACGTTCTACTAATTAAAACAGTCTGTAATGAAGACCTAGACATTACTGTAAGTATACTTGAACAGTAAATAAAGCTGAAAATTCGTTTTTGTATTTTTGCTAGGGTGCTTCAATATTTCAGTCATGAGATTTTTTTCATATTTAATGAGACTGTTAGTTAGTGCTTTTGTGAATTCAGTTATATTTAAAATGTAAAAGTGAAAGCGTAGGTGAGATTAATGTTGGGGATAGAAGTAGACTTTGTGAGAGCGCATTCTTGCCTAAAAAAGATCAAAAATGCTTTTATTAGTAGGTGTAAAAACGGGTTATACTTAGGTTTATTTTTGTTTGACGTGGATTCAATAAATACTGATATGTATTAATTACTATTGTAATTTTAGTAACTCTAAAAACTGTAAATCTAAAAATTTTGTAGAAATTAAATAATAAATATTGCTGGACATTTCCCAAACTAAACAGAGCTTGTATTAAAGGAACCAGATAACTGATAGAACACTTATATACTTTTTTTTGTAAATACAGTGTAAACTCTATATAACGACACTCAAGGGACTGAGCATGTATTGACGTTATAGAGAGTTGTCGTTAAATGGAGAGAACTTTTTCGTCAATACACAGTGATTTTCTCTTACTAGTTATGTTTACAATTTGAAAGTTTGTGAGCTACTAAGAATATGACAACGTATAGATAAAATCCATCTCTTCTACTAACAACAGTCTGCAGCTACACGTGCAAGCAATCCCATTTTGTAAACAAAAGAACGGATTTCTTAGAAAGTTTGGTGTGTATTATGCCGACAGTCGAGTTTATTATGGTCTAGGATAATAAAACGACAAAAGGATTTACTGCGCAGTTTTTACTAATTTGGCAACTTAAAAATAACTTTTTATTACATATTGTTGTCGTTATTGAGAGTGGGTGTAATGCTATACAGAGTGTACCATGGTATGCAAGACAAGCTAAACCAACCAAAGCCGAGTGATTTCGACGCTTTAGAGAGTTTGTCGTTAAAACGAGTGACGTTACATGGAGTTTACACTGTACATACTTATAATATAAAGAAAAACATCCAGACCCGGAACAAATATCTGTAGATCATGCAAACACTTGTTCCGCGGCGGGAAATGAACCCGCTACCTCCTGCGTCTCAGCCACTGCACCACGGAGGTCGTCAAATGTATTATTATTAGTGATAGTGTGATTCGTTACGATAATTTGTTCGATAATATTATATTAATGTTATGACGTATCTAAGTACATGTAAATGTCAACAGATAAATAAACGTTACGACGACCTCCGTGGCGCAGTCGGCGAATAGTCGGCTGAGACGCAGGAGGTAGCGGATTCGATTCCCGCAGCGGAACTAATGTTTGCATGATCTACAGTTTCGGGTCTGGATGTTTTTCTATATATTATAAGTATGTATTTACAAAAAAAAAAGTATATAAGTGTTCTATCAGTTATCTGGTTCCCTTAATACAAGCTTTGCTTAGTTTGGGACTAGATAGCGCTGTGTGAAATGTCCAGCTATATATATTTCTTGTCATTATCATATTAGCTGTTGGGTAAATATAGTAATATTTATCCGACTGCGCAGAAGGAGTTTAATGTTAATTTGGTGTATGTAAGTATATACGAGTATATTGTATGTCTGTTCATTTGGCGGATACTGTAGGCTAAACAGATTGACGGGTTTTGACAAATGAAGTGGCATTGAATTCGTCTAAACCACGTGAGTGACATCAAATCCTATCCTACTAATATTATAAACGCGAAAGTTTGTATGTTTGGATGTATGGATGTTTGTTACTCTTTCACGCCGGAACGGCTGAACCGATTGCGATGAAATTTTGTATGTACGTAGATCGTTACCTAGATTAACACATAGGTTACTTTTTATTGGCAAACCACGCGTGCGAAGCCGGGGATTGGTCAGCTAGTATAAATATAATGAAACAAAAATTGAGCGAAACTATAATCTACACTCTACACTATCATTATAAAACAAAGTCGGTTTTGTTCGAAAACTTATAACTCTAGAAATTCTGGATCATTGATTTGTTGGATTTATCTCCGCCTCGAATAGCAGAATATCTATTAAATTATCGGATAATTCACACAAATAAAAATTATGAAGAAAATTTATTTCCTCGTACATAATGGTGGCAGATTTTCAATTCTACCGGGGTGATGTATATTGACAGCCCGCGTCATATGTATGTCAAGACGGTACGAAGTTTTCCGGGCTAACTAGTAATATTATAAAGAGGAAAGATTTGTATTTTTGTATGTGTGTAAAGAATAAACTCAAAAATTACCAATTCAAAAATGTTTTCACCATTAGAATACTACATTATCTCAGAGTATATTATTACTAGAAAATATTGCTATATTAATTAATATTTATTAATTATATTTATATATTTATAATTATTTTAATTAATTGCTATGCTATATTTATTACTAGAAAAAATTAAGGGTCCCTACTAATACTTCAATAATGTAACCCAAGTAAAACGAAAAACGACTTGTTCGGTAGTACAGTTATATTTATATCCTCTTAGATTTAGCGGCGTACAATTTTGCAGAAGTTTCTATTTCTAGGTCTTACCAGAAGGTGAATGATCGAAGATTGCCTGGATCTCCGACGAGCTCCCCCCACATTTTTAAGATAACATCAATTCTTTTCCTATTGGTGGGCTATGTCAAGCAGGCAACATAATGCATTGTGACATTCTCTTTCTATTGGCTGTTTCAGTCAAATAAATAACATAGCAAAAGTGTCATTCAAACAACCAAATAACTTACTTTTTCTTATGTAAATGGATAACAAAAATAGTACATTAACTAAAAGCACTTCTAAAATAAAATAACATTTTTAAAATCACGTCCGTGCGTTCTCCCCATCCTCACCTACGGTGCACAGACTTGGTCTTTGACTGTTCAACAAAGGGATATGGAGCGCAGTATTTTAGGTGTCCGGTTATCAGACCGAATACGGAACTCTTTGCGAGTTCCGTATTCGGTCTGATAACCGGACACAGACAAAGATTCTGGATGTCACAAAAAAATCAGCACAGCTCAAGTGGGATTGGGCTGGCCACGCGTGTCGCATGCCCGAAGATCTATTGGCAAAGATAATATCTGATTGGGTCCCCAACGCAACACGCCCACGCGGCAGACCACCACGGAGATGGCGTGATGACTTGGATGTGCATTTACCAGACTGGCCCACTACAGCAGGGAATAGAAAAAACTGGAAATAAGGGAGGGAGGCCTTTGCCCTGCAGTGGGGCAACACAGGTTAAAAATAAAAAAAAAATATTAAAATCATGACACTAGTTGTAAAAAAAAATTGTCTTTCATCGCGTACGCTGCGGAAAATATAATATTGTAAATTCGAAAGTGACTGTCTCTCTGTTTGTTTGTTGCGTTTTCATGATTAAACGGCTAGGCCGATTTCGATGAAATTTATTATATAGATAGGTTATGACTAGGATTGAGATATAGGCTACTTTTTACCCAACTGAGCAGAAGGAGGGTAATGTTTTTATAGAAAAACTACGCGTGCGAAGCTGCAGATTTGTTAGCTAGTTATAAAATATAAATCTTCTTTTATCCTAGATCAACTTTAGATAATACTATATTTTAAATGACTTCCTACTAAAATCCCATCTGCAAGACAAACTTACGTCCCCATATAAAAAAAACCTATTTCTAAAGATAAGAACGTTACCTATAGTCATCAAAATTAAACAACTACATACTTATTTTAATAGGCAATAAATAGCACCCAATTTATGGCATAACGTGTGGGGAATCAACCGAGGCCCATGAATAATGGCGTTTGACCTCAGCCAATGATTGTATTTTATAGATGTGCTACCTGCACTCTAAGAATGAGAAGTGAGCCCGTTTTGCCCGACGGCTTATGCTGGCGGCACCCAGCAGGCGTGACGTGACGGCAGCGTGGTCTGGGCGGACCGTGAAAAGTTGTAATATACTGAACTGTAATAACTGTAAATAAAAAGCGGCCAAGTGCGAGTCAGACTCGCCCATGAAGGGTTCCGTAGCAGCAAATAACATAATATAAAAGTTTTTATAGTTCGTTGTAACTTTTTTATATTTAAGTTGATTGAATGAAAGGTAAATTGCGGTTTACGATTTATGATGTATTAAAAAAAACTACTTACTAGATCTCGTTCAAACTCATTTTCGGTGGAAGTTTGCATGATAATGTACATCATATATTTTTTTAGTTTTATTATTCTCTTATTTTAGAAGTTACAGGGAGGGGGGGGGGGCACACATTTTACCACTTTGGAAGTGTCTCTCGCGCAAACTATTCGGTTTATAAAAAAAATATATTAGAAACCTCAATATCATTTTTGAAGACCTATCCATAGATACTACACACGTGTGGGTTTGAAGTAACAAAAAATTTTGAGTTTCAGTTCTATGTATGGGGATCCCCCAAAATTTATTGTTTTCATTTTATTTTTGTGTGAAAAACTTAATGCGGTTCACAGAATACATCTACTTCAACAGTATAGTTCTTAGTTTCGGAAAAAAGTGACTGTGACATACGGACGGACAGCATAAAAATATATGATGTACATTACCATGCAAACTTCCACCTAATATTAGTTTGAAGGAGATCAAGTATTTTTTTTGAATACGTCATAAATCGTAAACCGCAATTAACCTTTCATTCAATCAACTAGATAATGGTACGGAACCCAACATGCGCGAGTCCGACCCGCGCTTGGCCGGTTTTTTTAAGTATATTATAGGCTCGCGTTTGACCGTGGTCTCGCCTGATGGTAAGCGACGATGTCATCTAAGATAGAATACGTTTCGTCTTATCTTCTCGTTCTTCGACTAATAATTTTAATCGAACACGATTCTGACTCTTCAACAATGCAGTAGATATTATAAATTGATGGAATTTTGTAATAGCTAGACTAACTGATTAGAAAGTTCCGCAAATTTAGTGGTGACATAAATAAGCTTGTATTATCGGATCCAGATAACTGATAGAATACTTATATACTTTTGTTTTTGTAAATACATACTTATAAAATATAGAAAAACATCCAGACCCGGAACAAATATCTGTAGATCATGCAAACATTTGTTCCGCGGCGGGAATCGAACCCGCTACCCCCTGCGTCTCAGTCGGCTATTCGGCCACTGCGCCGCGAAGGTCGTCAAAAGAAATGGTGAAATTCATACATGACGTACATGGTGGCCACTTTGAGGAAACAGACGCATCTATAGTTTAACCTCTTTGTATCTTAAACTTTAATAAGGTTCTAAGAGTAATGATAGCAATTTTACAATTTTCCCTTAGCTTGCTTCAGCGATGTATGGCGAGTACGAGACACGAATTAAACATGTCATGTGTTATAGCTTCAAAGGTTTTGAAGGAAAAGCATTTAGGTCATATATTTTTACTAGTAGCCAGTGTACACACGGCTACAGATCAAGCTATAAATTTCCAGTATAAGCTGACCTCTCATTCTACAAAAAGTCTATACAATGTGAGATCAGCTTATACTGGAAATGTATAGCTTGATGTGTAGCTGTGTGTACTTGTGCAGTGGTCGAAATTCAAACGTAATGCATTTCTTTTAGTTTAATTTTAGTATTTGCCCCTCCTTCGTATTAACTTTATCTATGCCAAATCTCACACCTCTTCATACGCACAATAACTTTTTTTTATTGATGATAGCCAAGCGCTTGACCACTACCTCACCTGATGGTAAGTGAAGGTGTAATCGAAGATGGAGCGCGCTTGCCTAGAAAAAACCTATTCACTCTGGGCTTGAAGACTCAAAGATTATACTGGTTTGGAAAAACATACGCCGGAAGTGAGTTCCACTCCTTACTTGTGCAAACAAGATGGTTTAAAAATGGGTTCAAAGTTATCTCTTCAGAGACAGTTTTTTTTTAACTTTATATACGGCTACTTTAAGTTATTGCACGGCTTTTGTGTTTGCCAAAATTATTTTTAATCTATGCAATCCAGTGAGTGTTTAATTAAGACGTCACGTTAGAAGTAAAAATACTTTTAGAACTAGATTGAGCTATATACCTATATAGTACTAGCTGACCAATCCGCAGCATCGCACGCGTAGTTATTCAATGAAAACATTACCCTCCTTAGCGCAGTTGGGTAAAAAGTAGCTTAGTAATCAAGGTGAATTTAGCTTTACAATGGTGAAAGAAGTTTTGAAATCAGACAAGTAGTTTTTGAGTTTATTCATTACAAACATACACAAAAAAATACAAATATTTCCTCTTTATAATATTAGTATAGATAGTATAGATAAAAAGCAGCCTTATCGATAAAAGTTATTTCTTTTAGTCGAACTTTGGGAAAAAAATATGCTACTATACTGACGGTCGTGCACAAAGTTAATACTATGAACTATATTAACTATTAGCAATTATTATTCGTATTCAATCGGGTTTTGTCTTAGCATTCTCAAGGTTTCTCCAGTTTCTCTAAAATTTCCTCATAGAATTCTAAGTTCATTAAATTACAAAGCCCAATCAAGTTAAAGGCATTCAATCCGTTTACTTCGAGGAACGCACTCGACTTCCATCAAATTAAGCACGTTCTTCGCACAACTATTTATAAAGATTCCTGAGAGGGTGGAGCTATTCAGAATGTGAAATTTGACGTGTGAGACCTCTGAATAAGGACCTATTGTTAGATCTGCATTATGACTGTGGAGTGGATATTCTTTGCCTGTTTGTTGGAAGGAAGTTTATAGAGTTGTGCAGAAAAATAACCAAAAAATCTAAATAATAATATCTTTATTGACACCATGTTAAATAAAAGTTATCATAGAATGGAAAAACTTGGCATTGCATGCAGAAAACTCTGATTAAGGCTGTACTTATATAAACTGTAGTATTTAATGATTAAACAGCCTAGAGGTAAAATGAATAACTGAGTATAACTAAAATATAACACTATATGACAAAAACATATACGAATTGCCCTAAAAATATAATGCAAAGGTTATCTGGAAGAGAATGCTCTTTAGCATTAAATTCGCCTTTGTACTAGTTTTATAAGTGCAATAAAGTATTTTCAATCAATCAATCAACCAAACTACCGAGTAGGTACAATTTTTTATCAAATATTTTATTGTTAATAAACACATACTTTTAAAAAATATACTTTAAAAACCTTAGAAGGTTTATCCTAAGCGTAAAAGAAAGCATTTCTCTCACATGTACTTGATTAAAAAAATTGCCAACTGATGTGGTGAATATTTGTACGTAAAATCTTCTCTATAGATATCTATCATCGATATGGAATCGTATCCCATTACATGTGAATAAAGAACACACATAAAGAATTCAGACGACCCACGTGTATCCTCACCACTATAAATTGATCCATCGACGAACAATATTGCAGCTTATTTCCTGTATCTTCTAAGCAGATGAAGGGTGATAGTAGATCAAGATAAACTGGTAGGTGAAACTGAAACCTCGTAAGTCCGCATTTATAAAGATTTTCAAACACATTCCACAAATGAACACAATTTAAAGACGAATGCGTTTTAGGATTCTCATTTCAATGTACATTTGGTGCGCTTGATTGAACCGTAACAAGGTAATATTTCTATTTTCATGCGATTTTGAATTTGGTTTAAATAAACAGAGACAGCGAGTATCTTTTACTCAGATTCTGGTGAAATCGATATTCGAATAAGAATTTGAAACGTTCTACTTCTCTTCAATAAAATATATATTAAAATCAATGAGATGACAGTAGTAGGTTATTAACCAAGGGGATAAAGCAGTGTCTTCTGTCGCGGGTGACGATTTAAATTGCGAGCGTAACGAAGGACTCGAGGTTTACTCCCGAGCGTAGCGAGGGATTTAAGTTCACCCAAGACTAAGACAGCTTTATCACCGAGGAAAATACTCTATTTTTCGTACCATTTGCGAAAAAGTTAACACAATAATAATATGAGATAAGCATTTATTAAAAATAATGACAATTATTGATAGAGAGAGTTACATTTTTGTTTGGTACATTTATTGTTGATGAGTTGATTTGAGTATTTGATTTAACATCGTAACGTATTTTTAGAACATTAACTTATTTATAAAAATAAATTAAAATAAACTTAACGTTTATGTATTTGAAGAAAACAATAACGCGGCAAATTCCTAGACTAATATTTTTTTGTCGGAAAAGCAAAGGCATCAAGCTCATACGGCCTCGTCGGTTTTAGTAATTTTATTTAATAATCATAACTGCATAATAAATGCGTATTCCTTTTTCAAAAAGATGTATAATGCTTTATATACAAACTCAATGGTGTAAACACAGATGTAGTTCAGTATAAATTTCGGTAAGTATTCCAAATTTAAATCACATTCTCCCCCTAGAGGATGAATGAAATTCAGTACAATTTTCTTTCCCTGTTTTTAACAGATTAAAAATGACTATTGTTATGTTCGCTTTTTGTGGCATAGAATGTCACGTTTTTGAGCAAGTGGTACGAAAAAAATGTTTCCAACATTGTCTGTCAATAATTATTGATCAAGCTAAGCGAGATCTCCAAATCAATTTGAGCAAATCGGCGTTGTATGTCTGTATGTATGTTTGTTTGTCCGAGAATAACTTTCGAAGCGTTTGTGATGGCACAATTTGTTGTTTCTCTATATATTATAAGCATGTATATAAGTATTCTATCGGTTATCTGGTTCCCATAGTAAAAGCTTTGCTTAGTTTGGGGCTAGATAGCGCTAGTAAAATGTCCAGCAATATTTATTTATTGATTTTGGTGTGACTAAATGAGCTAAAAATGTGTGGGGGGGGGGGGGGGGGGGTTGTTGAGATATTGGGGTCCAAGAGGGGTAAAAAAAACAAAATGAGACCATCCAGTCAAGTGGCACGTCTAATAAATTAATAAATGGTGTTTATAGTACATTTTGACCCCGTTTTTACTTTTACCTTGTATTTTTTAAGTTATTCTTATTAGCCATAATAAAAACCGAACTTTGACAAAATTCACAGGGACCTCACAGTGCTAAAATGAGGTATACGTGCAGCTTTAGTGACACAAATATAAGGAAAAGTCTGAAATCCAGAATAACTGCAATTTCTATCCCAAAAAAGTATAACCAGACTACATGAACTCCCGTTACCTGTAAACATGAATAAAACTGTAGGTCAATAATTTAGTTAGGTATGCATTTCATAGCACTATTTTGATAGTCTCATATTACAAATAATATATATTTTTGTTATCAGTTATATGTGGTTATTTTTGGTAAGCATTTTTAACAGTTTATCACAGTGCAACGTCATCACAGAAAGCTAACACAGAAAGCTTGATTCGATACGGCCATGAAAACCACTCATTATTAATGACTTTTATTTCTAAAATCTCTAAATCTTTCTTACGAACAAATCAATCAAATAAACTATTTTACTACATACTAAGAAGCTGATAAAAATTCTAACACGTAGTCTACACGTGTGTCTTTAACAGTTGTACATAATTCTACTTTAACCTCCATACTGCATAATCCCCTGCTACATATTTAATCAAATTTCAATCTTACTGCAATAAAACACAGTTGATTTCCCCAAAGCTATTCGCAAGTACTTAAATTACATTGAAATAGGTCAAGGAGCTCTCCAGAGTCGCGATTGCTTTATAATTTGGCTGTTCCATTGTTCAGATCTGAATCACGGGGGGCACAGAATATAGTACAATTTTACAAGAAGAAACACTACAGTCTACTACACTACAGTACCGTAGAGCAACTATAACAAATAAAAAGTTTTGATCCCGTAATTTATTTCTTACTATCATCTGGTATTTAGAGGACGACCTCCTTAGCACAGTGGGTGAATAGCCGGCTGAGACTCAGGAGGTTGCGGGTTCGATCCGCTGCGGTACAAATGTCTGCATGGTCTGCAGATATTTTTTCCGGGTTTGGGTATTTTTCTATATATTATAAGTATGTAATTACAAAAAAAGTACTTATATAAGTATTCTATCAGTATATCTGGTTCACATAGTACAAACTTTGCTTAGTTTGGTAGCGCTGTGTGAAATGTCCAGCAATATTTATTTATTTTTTAAGAGTAAGTAGAGTTTCTTGTGAAAGGGCTCGTCCGGGGAAGTATTACCACCGTACCTATTTCTGCTGCCAAGCAGCATTGCTGTATTTCAGTTTGAAGGGTATGGTTTTCGGTGAAATTACAGGCACATGAGGCTTTACACCTGTATGCCTCAAATTGATGGACGCAGGGTAGAATAGAATAGAATAATTATTTATTGTACATCAGGAATACTTAAAATATAACTAATTGTTGTTAAATATAGTATTTATGTAGTATAGTATAGGGCGGCATTATCGCTGAAAGCGATTTCTTCCAGGCAACCATTGTATGGAAAGTAAAGAGCGAAGCAGTAATGGGCAGCGGTGCACAGAGTATATTTACAAATGAAAGAAATACTTATAATCCTAATACATAAATTAATACCTAAAGACTAATATATACCAAACTAATAACCTAACTAAATCAATATTCTTGTAAATTTAATAAAACAAGGACAATAAAATTAAAAAAAATAATAAATAAATAAATAGGTAACTCAAATGACAAGAAAGCTAAGCATTTAGGTAATGTTGCTTTAATCTCAGCTTAAAAGAGTGCTGTAAAGGAGCCTATTTAATTTCCACAGGCAAAGCATTCCAAAGGCGCACTGCTTCGACAGTTAATGATTTTCCGTAGAAGGAACTAGAGTGTACGGGTGTTTTGAGGGATAAGTTTTCCGATGACCTGAGAGAAAAAGTATTGGAAGAATGGAGATAAGCAAACTTTTCTTTAAGATAGCAAGGGGAGAAACGATTGAATAGAATAGAATAGAGAAAAGACAGAATATGAGAATCACGGCGAAGGCGAATAGATAGCCACTTGAGTATGATGCGATAAGGGGAAACATGGTCATATTTGCGCAACCCAAATATAAACCTTATGCAGAAGTTCTGGAGACACTCAAGCGTATCTAGTTGCTCCTCTGTCAAATCTAGGTAGCAAGCATCCGCATAGTCCATCACAGGTAGAAGAAGGGATTGTGCAAGTGCAATTTTGGTGGTAGTTGGTAGAAAGTTTCACAGTCGTCTCAGAGAGCCTGCCGAGGCAAAGAGTTTTTGAGAGGCGACTTTAAATTGACTTCCCCAAGACAAGTTACGATCTATCGTTAACCCAAGATTTTTAACAGTCTCACTGTATGGAATCCCGTCCCGTCAAAAATCACTTGAGGAATGAGCGACCAATCCAAATGGCACATTAATCTTGAGCTGCCAATGATGATAGTTTGGGTTTTGATAGGATTGATTGTCAGCCTGTATGCCTTGCTCCACTCAGTAATACGACGTAAGTCAGCGTTTGTCTCTTCCACAGCATCAGCTACATGATTAAGGGGCGCCTGAGTGTAAATCTGAAGATCGTCTGCATAGAGGTGATAGGATGAAGTGAAATTTTGAGAAATAGAATTTATAAAAATAGCGAAAAGGAGAGGAAATAGCACGCCGCCCTGAGGTACACCGGCTGACGTGTTGCACCATGAGGAGAGAGACCCCTCAAGACGAACACGCTGCCGGCGTCCGTATAAGTAACTGAAAAACCAGTCAGTCACCTCCAACGAAATGTTAAGCGAGCGGAGTGTTGCAAGGAGTATGTCGAAGTTAACGGTATTGAAGGCATTACTGAAGTCAAGCAAGGTTAACACCGTAAGTAGCCTATTTTCCATGCCTAATCGGATGTCATCAGTAATCTTGACAAGAGCAGTGACTGTACTATGGCCTTTCCGAAAGCCAAACTGTATAGGATTAAGGAGATTGTGAGATGACAGAAAGGAGTTTAACTGGTTATGGACGAAACGTTCGAGGACTTTAGAAAGGAATGGAAGAATGGATATTGGCCGATATTCGGAGGTTAGGGTTAGGTTTCATTTAGGATTTAGGGGTAGTGCATCGTAGGGCACGTTACTAAGGTATGTGTTCTACGAGGTAATACTTTTCTATGGTGATGGTTACCACTTAACATCAAGTGGGCCTCAGTTTGTTCCATCTCCAGTAGTATAATAAAATACCGCCAGTCAGCTAAAAATTATGTATGTACTTAATCTTTAATACTAACTATGATTTGCACATACATAATCATAAAACACAGCTTTGTTTAAGAATAATCCAGTCATGGAAAACCAATGGCAATAGATCGTGTACAAAAAATACACGGACGTTGTGGTTTGATGTTTTTACTCAAGCTGCCGAATTTACAGTTTGATTTTGTTTAAACCGCTCAATGTCTACCCAGTTTAAATACTGCAAATCAATCTATCTTTACTGTGCGGGAGCACGCAATGTGCTCTCATCCATGCCGTTTGGAGCTCTTTGATGCATGACTAATATGGTTTAATCCGGTGTATGTCATCCACTCCATGCTAATGTGGGTCTTCTATGGCTTTCTGATTCCCTTTGGGTGTATGGAATTAAATATTGGCATAGCTATTGGGTAAGACTGTTGGGTCGGCAATGATAAAAGGATCGCCAATATTATCATTTCAATAGAGACTTCATTTGGGTGAAATTACTAAAAACAAAAAAAAAACATTATTCATAACCTTTGACTAATACAAGTATCTAACTTTTAAAATATAACGGACCTAAGATTTTTAAAATCATCTCGAAAATTTCAAGCCTAGACGGGACTTGAACCCGCTACCTTCCTCTTGATACGAGGATGCACTATCCAACTGTGCTACTAGGTCATTTCACGTCTAGGTCGAAATTAGTGAGATGATTCAGATTACGACTAAAGCGCCGTTAGCTCCATCTACAGGAAAACTTATACAGTTTTTTGTACCTGCTCAATGCCAAACGTTGCAGTTTAGTACATTGACGAGAGATGTCGTTGCTTATTTCAAATAGTATTTTTATAGTTTTACAGTTGGATACTGCATCCTCGTATCAAGAGGAAGATTGCGGGTTCAAGTCCCGTCTAGGCTTGAAATTTTTGAGATGATTTTAAAAATCTTGGAATTTTCCGTATGTGTTCAGAAAACACTATAAAAATACTATAACGGACCTAACCAAACTACGGAACTGATTTTGTTAAAACTTCTATGAGACCATTATGAAAGCATATCCATTCAAATAAAAAAAAATACAAATCTTTTGATAAATGACGAAGTTCTGAGGTAAAAGCATAAAACAACTACGTGTCCCTAGAAAATTTGAGGTTTAACCTTGATGTTTAGGGATCCCATCATCAGACCCTGACTTGATGCCAATGAGACCACCTAAAAAGTATACCCTTTTAAACAAAAAAAGAAATTACTCGAATCGATCCAGGCGTCTTCGAGTACTTAATCGGGGAATATACATAAAAAAAGATTCCGACGAATTGAGAACCTTCTCCTTGTTTTAATAACGGGGGTTCATCAAATTGGTTACTGTTTTAGGTGTATAAATTGCAGTTATTCTGGACTTTTCACAATATTTGTGTCACTAAAGCTACACGCATACTTAATTTCAGAACTATGGGGTCACACACCCTGTGAATTTAGTCAAAGTTAAGTTTTTATTATGGTTAACAACTCAATAACAACAAGGATTGAACTAAAAATGAAAACGGCTTTGAAATGTACTAATCCTTTACCTTTTAATAGACGACCATTTGGCCTAATAGTCTCCTAATAGGCCAAATGGTCGCCAATCGCCTAATAGTAAAAACATACATACATACAACGCCGATTTGCCCATGTTAATTTGGAGTCATATATATCAATCACATCATCTTTAAAATGATATCAAGTCTGTAAGAACCCGATAATGATATGTTTTTCTTTTTTTAAATACCTGTAAAAAATGATTTTTAGAAAGAGGTACACATTCCTTTTTGTTGTTGAAAATAATATTATAAATTAATTTGTTATTTGGTTGAGAAATGCCACGCATCCCTAGAAAATATAATAATATTGTTTTTTCTTAATAATTTATAGCAGTTAAAAAGTAATGGAGGAATCAAAAATAATTATTCCTTACTGAATCAGTAGTATTTGATCTATTAGAGCCCTTTGATCAGCTGATCAAATAATTGACAAATAGGCTTCCAATCAGTTCTCATAACTTCTTTGAGCAAGCACAGGTAATGATCACTTTGCAATATTCTGATTGACATTTTGTCTCTTTAAAGTACGCGACCAATGTTTCAAGTAGTTCGCTTTATACATATGTTAGAAGTAAAGATAGAAAATCGTATGGTTGTAAAGAGCTCTCTACTTTAAGACACTATAAAAAGTACATTTTTAAAAAAAGGTTCTCCACATCAAAATCTAGCTTTATTCTGTAGTAACTTTTAGTATTTCATCATGTCTAACAAGAGTTATAAAAGCCTGAAAGAAGGATTTCTACATGAAATAGAATTCGTCACAAACATCGGACACAAAGTTTTCATATATCCTTTTACTGGAAAGTCAAAAACGTCAATTTATTGCTACTACTTCACTTTCTTTCTCGTGCTCGTCACTTCGTCTCAACTATTTATATCTTTGTGTCTTAATAAGTTCCAAGATTGGTTTGAGATGGTAAACATTGCTCCTAACTTAGCTGTTTGCTTGATGATCTTAATTAAATACTCGAAAATGCAAACACATCGAGTTATTTATGAAAATATTCTGAATCATTTCAAAGTAGATCTATGGGATATTATCGCTGATACAATACCGCATAAGGCCATTTTGGAGAGATATACAAAGACGTCAAGGTTGATAGTTCGATTTCAGTATTACTACACTATTATGTTGGTAATTATCGTGATTATGTTCCCTAGACTCATTTCAGTGTACGAGACGAAAATACTTCACGGTGAAGATCAATTCTTGTACCCTTTTGATGGTTGGTACCCCTTCGATAAAGTAAAGTGGTATTACGTAGCTTATATCTGGGAGAGTATGATGACAACAATTGTTATTTTCATATACGTATTCGCTAATATGGTACACATATCCTTCACGAGGTACATTTGCATGGAGCTTAAAATATTGGGGAATATGATGGAGGAACTCGTTACCGCTGAAGAGGTCTTGAATATAATGAATAGGAGGTTTTTGGAACAGACTCATGCTGGTATTACAAGAAAGCTAAAGGTTATAATCAAGCAACATCAATTTTTAGTCAGGTAAAGTATTTTCTTTTATAGATTAATTTGACTGGAAAATAATACCTCTATACTAATATTATAAAGAGGAAAGATTTGTTTGTTTGTATTGAATAGGCTCCGAAACTACTGGACAGTTATAACAAATTCTTTCACTGTTGGGATGCTACACTATCCCCTGGTGACATAGGCTACTCTTTACCCAACTGCGCAGAAGGAGGGTAATGTTTTTATTGAAAAACTACGCGGGCAAAGCTGCGGATTGGTCAGCTAGTTACAAAAAAAGTGGACATTGTGTTTGGCTTGTAAATGATAAAAAGTTATTTCGGGCGGTTTCGTTAAGACTGATGTGCTGATATAATATTAATAAATATTGCTGGATATTTAACACAGCGCTATCTAGCCCAAAATTAAGTGTACTTGTAAAATTAAATGTACTATGGAAACCAGATAACTGATACTTATATACATTTTTTTGTAAATACATCCATATAATAAAGAGGACCAGACCCTATCACTGACTGCACTCCAATTTAAGGTTATTTTTATGTTTTTATTTTCAGTATAACTTCCGATCTGGATGATGTTTTAGGAGATGGATTACTATTGACTTACACATTTGGGTCAGTGTTCATTTGCCTCACCATATTCACTGCGACGGTAAGAAATATTAATCAAAATCTTTACAATTAATTGTTTAAACAAATTAAACAATTCATACGAGTAAATATACTTAGTAGTTAGCTGCAAAGTAGAGTGGCTGCAAAGAACTGGCCATGTGCACCCTGGTCGTCCGATAGAGATGGGTAGACGACATAATTAAGTAAAGCCGCGGAAACCTCTTAGATCAGAGAAGCTCAAGATGGAAGCTGAGGCAGAACCTTATGCTCAGCAGTGGGTACTTACGGGCTAAAATATACCTACAATTTTACTTAAAATATGTAAGTCAATGATATCATCCACCGGGGTTTTTTCAGCATCGACGTTCCAGCTGACGTGACGATGGTAGGATGCCAGACGGTATGACTCTTATACCTTGGAAGAAGGGTAGGCCTTTGGTGTGAGACGCCACGTGCGTCGATACCTCTGCGCCATCTCATTTATCTGGTACAGCAGTTGGGACCGGTGCGACGCCAAATTCAGCCGAAACTCTTAAGTTGCGCAAATATGGAAGTCTCGACAGAGCTTACGTATTTGAGCCATTTGGGATCAAGACCCTGGGTCCATGGGGTACCTGGGCCCATCGCGTTTTCTAAAATCTTTCTGGGCGTCTGGTCGAAGCGACGTGTGATCCGAGAGCTGGCGCTTATCTGGGTCAACGCAGAAGCATTGCAATTCAGCGGGGCAATGCAGCCAGTGTCTTAGGGACACTTCTGCCTGGTAGTGATCTGGAGCAGTTGAGCTATCTATATATCGTTTTGCAACGGTCTTTAGATGATTCAACTGATTCTTCTGTATTTTATTCCAAATAATTGTATATTCTTTCTGTTATTAAAGTTCATAAAATATGTAACTTTAATTATGCTGTTTGATACGTAACTATCTAACATGCAATTAACGTCAGCTCACACATAATTAACCAAGTCCTAACCTAGTCTATAATAGTCTATTTGCCGTGGGGCGCCGGCAATAGAATGCTGCCCCTCCACTCTTGCCCGTGGATGCAGTAGGAGTCTGCTAAGGGATACCTCCCAAAGATGGGCAGCAGCATCTTTTCGAGTTTTCAATACCTATACTGCGCTCGCCAACCCGCCTGCCAAGCATGGCGAGTATGGCAACAACCCCCTCATGGATTTACAACATAAAACCAGGCCCCGAGTCCCCGGCGGCCCCGCTAATCCTGGCTACGGTAGCAGTCACGGTAACGGTGAGGCCAGGGGTGCTAAGAATCCCCGGGAGACGATCGGCTACCAAACCCTACGACGACCACTGGCCCTGGTAACACACAACATCCGCACTTTGAGGACAGACGAAAAGATTGTTGAGCTGGAAGAAGAAATTAGTAGATTACACTGGGACATTTTGGGATTATCAGAAGTCCGTAGAGAGGGCGAAGACACGATATCCCTTAAGTCTGGTAACCTACTATACTACCGGGAGGGCTACCAACAGTCCCAAGGTGGTGTTGGGTTTCTCGTTCACAAGTCACTCATCAACAACATTATCACCATCGACAGTGTGTCGAGCAGGGTCGCGTACCTGAAACTCAGAATATCTAAGCGATATTCGCTGAAGGTCGTTCAGGTATATGCGCCGACCTTTTCACACCCAGATGAAGAAGTAGAGTCTATGTATGAGGACACCAGTAGAGCCATACATACGAATAAAACTCACTTTATTGTTGTTATGGGGGACTTCAATGCAAAGCTAGGCATGAGAAGCGATGATGAGTTGAGAGTGGGGCAATTTGGATATGGGCAACGGAACCCCAGGGGACAGAGGCTGGCCGATTTTCTGAAGAAAGAAGGACTCTTTATGATGAATTCTTCTTTCCAGAAGCCGCCTCACAGGAAATGGACCTGGATGAGTCCCAACGGCTCCACGAGAAATGAGATTGATTTCATCTTGACCAACAAGAAACGGATATTCAATGATGTCTCTGTGATTCACAGGGTGAAAACCGGCAGTAATCACCGAATTGTTAGAGCCACATTGAATATGAACGTTAAACTTGAAAGGTCCCGTTTGATGAAATCTACGCTCCGACCCACTCGCGCACATATCCAAAACCTCGAGAGCTTTCAACTCGAACTTGAAAATCGCTTTAAATGTCTAGAAGTAGAAGCATCACTGGACGAGATCAATAACAGGTTCGTAGAAACCGTCCATACGGTGACGTCCCAGTTCTTTAAGACCCCCCGTACCAATAGACCTCAGAAACTCTCTGATGACACCCTTAACCTCATGGCTGAACGACGTTCTTTGCAACTGCAGTCTCCCGATGATGCTCAGTCACATAGGCAACTCAATAGAAAGATTTGGAAATCCTTGCGGCACGATATTCGTACCTTTAATACATCTCGTATTAAAGATACGATAGAGCGGAATAAAGGCTCCAAAGTGTTCGCGAGAGATAATTCTATTGGGCAGAGCCGCATGACGAAGCTAAAGTGGGAAGATGGCAGCATAACGTCAAGTAAAGCGGAAGTGTTAAGGGAAGTCGAAAGGTTCTATGGACGGCTCTACGATTCGGTCACTAAACCTGTTTGCAGTGCGGCCAACGACCCAAGAGCCAAACTGACCCGACATTATTACATATACATTGCCATTATTATACATTGACATATACATTATTATACATTGACGACCTCCGTGGTACAGTAGGCGAATAGCCAGCTGAGACGCAGGAGGTAGCGGATTCGATTCCCGCTGCGAAACAAATGTTTGCATGATCTACAGATATTTTTTCCGGGTCTGGTTGTTTCTCTATATATTATAAGTATGTATTTACAAAAAAAAAAGTATATAAGTATTCTATCAGTTATCAGGTTCCCATATTACAAGCTCTGCTTAGTTTGGGGCTAGATAGCGCTGTGTGAAATGTCCAGAATTATTTATTTATTATTTATTTATTTATTATACCGAAGATATTCCGGACATCAGCCTGTATGAGATCAGGATGGCCTTGAAGTAGCTTAAGAACGACAAGGCGCCGGGTGAGGACGGAATCACTTCAGAGGTTCTGAAAGCGGGTGGATCACCGGTACTTAAAGTCCTTCAGAAGCTTTTTAATTCCGCCTTGCTTGAAGGTACGACGCCAAAAGCATGGAACGGGGGCGTGGTGGTTCTGTTCTTCAAGAAAGGTGACAACACCTTGCTTAAGAATTACAGACCCATCTCGCTTTTGAGCCATGTTTATAAGCTGTTTTCGAGGGTCATCGCGAACCGTCTCGAACGCAGGTTTGATGACTTCCAGCCTCCCGAACAAGCCGGGTTCCGTAAAGGCTACAGTACCATAGACCACATACATACGCTGCGGCAAGTCATACAGAAGACCGAAGAGTATAACTTGCCGCTATGTCTCGCGTTTGTGGACTATGAGAAAGCCTTCGATTCGATCGAAACATGGGCAGTGCTTGAGTCTCTCCAACGATGCCGTATTGACTATCGGTACATCGAAATGTTGAAGTGTTTGTATAAAAACGCCACTATGTCAGTCCGAGTACACGAACAGAGCTCGAAGGCGATTCCCTTAAAAAGAGGCGTTAGACAGGGAGATGTCATCTCTCTGAAACTGTTTACGACCGCATTGGAAGATGCCTTCAAGCTTCTGGAATGAAAAGGACTGAGCATCAGTATTAACGGCGAATACATCACTCACTTTCGGTTTGCCGACGATATTGTGGTCCTGGCAAAGTCGATGGAAGAGCTCAGCACTATGCTCGAAGGCCTCAATCGAGTCTTCCAACGGGTAAGACTTAAAATGAACATGGACAAGACGAAAATCATGTCGAATGTCCATATCGTCCTTGCCCCAGTTATGGTTGAGAACTCGGCTCTTGAAGTTGTCGACGCGTATGTATACCTAGGACAAACAGTTCAATTAGGTAGGTCCAACTTCGAGAAAGAGGTCAATCGTCGAATCCAACTTGGATGGGCAGCGTTTGGGAAACTTCGCAATGTCTTTTCGTCCAACATACCTCAGTGCCTTAAGACGAAAGTCTTCAATCAGTGTGTATTACCAGTGATGACATATGGAACCGAGACGTGGTCCTTCACTATTGGCCTTATGAATAAGCTCCGAGTCGCTCAACGAGCTATGGAAAGGGGTATGCTCGGGGTTTCTCTACGGGATTGAATCAGAAATGAGGAGATACGTAGGAGAACTCAAGTCACCGACATAGCCCGACGGATTAGCACGTTGAAGTGGCAATGGGCAGGCCATATAGCGCGCAAAACAGATGGCCGATGGGGCCGGAAAGGAAAATGGAAGCCACGGACCGGCAAGCGCAGCGTAGGACGTTCACCTACAAGATGGGCAGACGACTTGGTAAGAACCGCAGGTTGGCGTTGGATGCAGGCCGCTTCCAACCGCAGTTCCTGGAGATCAATGAGGGAGGCCCTTATCCAGCAGTGGACGTCCTACGGCTGA
Source organism: Philereme vetulata (assembly GCA_918857605.2). Classification (NCBI taxonomy): domain Eukaryota; kingdom Metazoa; phylum Arthropoda; class Insecta; order Lepidoptera; family Geometridae; genus Philereme; species Philereme vetulata. Next base: position 5,411,249 of record OU975456.1, on the reverse strand, counting down.
TATGATGATGATGATGATGAACCCAGTCTATAATAGACTTTACAATAAAGTAAGTGTATATTAGTAGTTTGTTGTTTCAAAATAAAAATATAATATGTTTTCAGGTAGTAGATAATTTATATCTACGGTTGCGGTATGCTTCATTCTTTTTATCGTTACTCTTTGAAGTATTTGTACAATGTATTATTGGACAACTCTTGATAGATCACGTAAGTTAACTTTTAGATATTATCAAGTAAAATTATAGTTAGAAGTGCTCCCTGTCTTTCCAGAACGACAACTTATATAATATACGGTAATCTAACTGTGAATATATAATATATAAAATAAAATAAACTAACAATTTAGCCATGGAGCGTAAAACCATGCTCGGCATCAGACTGTTCGATCGAGTTCCAAACGTCGAGATCCGTAGACGAACGAAGATTCATGACGCTGGGATTCAAGTTATGGAGCTCAAATGGACACTTGGCGGGACACTTGAAAGACGTGGTGATGCCAGATAAAGGAAGACAGCGACTGAATGGTGGGCGAGGAGCGGGTATAGAAGGGTAGGACGTCCGGCAAGATGGGTGGACGACATCGTAAAGGTCGCGGACCCTCAGTGGGTGAGACTTGCGCAGGATCGTGGTGGATAGCACATACTTGGGGAAGCCTATACCCAACAATGGGTGAAGTCGGACTGTGGATGATGATGATGAAACTAACAATTAACAAATTATATTTACAGCCTTTTAGACTGAATCTTAGATTTTACAGAGTGTAATTTTCAGAGCAAAATCTCAGTTACAAGTTATAGTTCAGTTACTTTTATTTATGAAACTTTTCCAATACATACATCAAAAACATTTTGGCGTTGCTCCAGATTTCCTTCAAAAGCTACGACACGCAAAATGAAGGTTCTTTTTTAAGTGTAACTTTATTGCAAAATGTTCTTTTTAGAGTTTGAAGTTGGAGCAAGCAATATACTTCGCTGACTGGCCATACGCGGATCAGGGAATGAAAAGGATTCTTTTGATTTTTTTGATTCGTACGCAAAAACCGTTGACGATTTCTGCAAGAGGCTATGTGACTATGAATTTAGATACATTTAGCAGCGTAAGAAGTTTTATATAATAAAATAAGTTTTAAAAATATAAATACAAAATGAACTGTTGTATTACAATTTTTCAAGACTCTATATTTATTTATACCATCGGTTTTTATAAATATATTTTTGCCAGTGTTTACTACCTTACATTATATATAAATAATTTAGCATAAAAAATTGCGAAACTCGCAACACACTTGGGCGAATGCGAATGCAAGGCGAGGCGAGACGTTATTCGGAGCGGATCGCACTCACCCTGATGAAGGTTCACGAATTGAACCGAAACATTGTCGGTTGAAACACCAATAGGACGGTACGTGATAAATCCTGTATTTATGATAATGACAAAATATTTTATAATTTATTTCAGATTTGCAGTTTATCATATCAATTCTTCAATTTGCTGCGCACGGCCTATTCCTAATTTTACTATAAAGTCACACTTACCAGTGATTTTATACTATATTAGTTCAGTTAAACATTACATTAAACAAATGTTGCACTAGTAGGGCTTATTAGAAACAAAATCATTAATATATTTTTCAATAAACAACTCTGTTTTTCATTTCCTTCCCCATCGCTTAAAAACATAAATAGCTTATACACGAGAGAGAAGGATATTTAGCAAAATTATTAGGTGCACACAATAGCTAAAATGAAGGAAGCTGAATTGACAATGGCTCTGATATTGGAGCTTGGCATAAAGCCTACTGATAATAAAACGGGATAGACACGATTATATGAGCAAAAAATACTAGCTCGAGGCTCTAGATTCAATTGAGACAAGTTAGCAGATGCAAGGCTAACCAGCCTCGAGCATCGTCGAAATGTTGCAACCCTCTCGGTTTTTACGGGATACATTTCGGAGAGTGTGCTGCGGAGCTATTCAATCTGATCCCACTATCCCCATTCTATCATTAGACAACAAGACGCTCCGCGATGCGCCATCGCTACATGGTAGACATACCATACGCATAAAGCGGTACTTCTCCACCTTTATTATGCGCACCGCCAAAAAGTGGAACGCCTTGCCTAAGTCTGTGTTTCCTGATAACTATAACCTAGGGTTCTTCAAGTCGCGAGTGAATAGCTTACTTCTAGGTGCAGTCTATGATGGTACACGCTTGGTGTACCATCGTAGACTGCATCAGGCGAGATCGTGGTCAAACGCTGGCGTATAATTAAAAAAAAATACTATTTATAAAATTTTACCAATCAACTGCTTTATGTCAAAAGTTACTTTTCTTTGGTTACTTTTATATTTGTTTGTTGGAGAATTTAGGGAAAGGATATTGACATGTAGATTACGAAAGGTATTTGACTTGTTTAATAAGTTTTTATTAACAAATATGGACCTTTGACAACCAAAATATCTGAATTTAATTGTAATAACTAAGATGTGAAATTGACAGATTGTGCTACTGCCACCTAAAGGGCTTCTCATTATCTAAAAAAAATGTCTAACGGACTGTTTATCACAGTGCAGCGTCTTATATTTTTAACACATATTGCTTGTTTCCTACTAGCGCAGGATCCTGGCGGATGGCACAAACTTGGGCAGGCACCCAGCAGTGGGTGAAGTCGGGCTGAGGATGATGATAATAATGAATGCTTGTTTCGAGACGACCGCGAAAACAAATCAATATAGGACGTAAATGCGGGTAAAAAAACTCGATTTTACCGTTGAGTCCTGTTTCAGTTACGTTGAATTCCCGTCAAAATAAAAACAGACTGCAGCCGTATAAACAAGACTAGAAGTCGCGTGGTGCGCGTGCTGCTCGCAGCTCGCGTGTTTTTCTTTTTGTGGAAGAAGCAATCAAAGAGTATATCGATGTGAAAGAAGCAACCAAAGATGATATCGAAGAAAAATGCAATCAAAGAGGATATCGGAGATGACAAAGCAATCAAAGAGGTTATCAAAGTGGAAGAAGCCATCAAAGAGGATATAAAAATGGAAAAAGCAAAAAAAAATATCGAGGTAGGAAACGCAATCAAGGAGGATATCAAAGTGGAAGAAGCAATCAAAGAGGCTATCAAAATACAAAAAGCATTCAAAGAGGATTTCAAAGTGGAAAAAGCATATATTGAGGATAATGAAAAGAGTGAAGCATTCAAAGTGTATGTCAAGGGCGATCATGTTAATAAAAAAACGATTCCACTAAAAATTTATTCTACCATTTTCTAAAAGTTTTCCTATCTGTTTCTTTTTAGAAAATAAAAGCGATTAAAGTTTTATAGGAAAAAAAACATCATTTTGTTGAGGTGATATCAAACTGGAAGCAGCAATCAAAGACGATATAAAGGTGGTATAAGCAATCATAAAGGATATAGAAAATTAAGAAGCAATCAAAGAGGAAAGAGGATATCAATCTGGAAAAAACAATCAAACAGGATATTGAAGTGAAAAAAACTTTCTAAGAGAATATCCAGGTGGTGGAAGCATTCAAAGAGGATGACGAAGTGAGAGAAGCATTCAAAAAGCATGTCAAGGTCGATGATGACAATAAAAAACGATTCCACAAAATATTTGTACAACTATTTTGTAAAAGTTTACTATGGTTATTTGCTTTCGTTTAGGATTCTTTTCGTTAGTTCAACCAGGATATCGAAGTGGATAAAGCAGTCAAAACCGATATCGAAGTGAAACTAGCAATAAAAGAGGATATCTAAGTAGAAGCCGCAATAAAAAAGGATATCGAGGTGGAAGAAGCTATCAAAGAGGACATCGAAGTAGAATAAGCAATCAAAGAAGATACCGAGGCAAAAGAAGCAATCGTTTTGGATATTAAATTTAAAAAAACAAACAAAGAGAAGAGGATATCAAAGTGACAGAAGTAGTCAAAGGACGATATCGAAGAGGAAGTAGCAATCAAAGAGGATATCCAAGTGGAAGCAGCAATCAAAGAAGATATCGAAGTGGAAGAAGCAATCAAAATGACATCAAAGTGAAAGAAGCAATCAAAGAGGATATCAAAGTGGAAGAAGCAGTCAAAGACGATACCAAAGTAGATCTGGCAATAAAAGAGGATATCCGAGTGGCAGACGCAATCAAAGATGATATAAAAGTGGAAGAAGCAATCAATGAGTATATCAAAAGGGAAAAAGCAATCAATGAGGATATCGAGGTGGAAAAAACTATCAAATAGGATCAAATGATGATCTTTGATTTGTTGGACTTGGACTCTTTGGACCTGAACCCCCTGGATCTGGACCCCTAAACCTGGACCTGGACCCCTGGACCTGAACCCCCTGGACCTGGACCCCTGGAACTGGACCCCTTAGACCTGGACACACTGAATTTGGACCCCCTGGATCTAGACTCCCTGGACCTGGACCCCCTGGACCTGGACCCCTGGACCTGGACCCCTGGACCTAGAACTGGAACCCTGGACCTGTACCCCCTGGATATTTACCCCCTGGACCTGTACCCCCTGGACCTGTACCCTCTGAACCTGGACCCCCTTGATCTGGACCCTCTGGACTTGAACCCCCAGTACCTGGCCCCCTGGACCTGGACCCCCTGGACCTGGACCCCTGGACCTGGACCCCCTGGACCCCTGGACCTGGACCCCTTGGACCAAGACTCCGTGGACCTGGACCCCCTGGATCCCCCCTGGACCTGGATCTCTGGAACTAGACCCCTGGGCCTGGACGTGGACCCCTGGACCTAAACCTGGAGCCCCTGAACCTGGAGCTGGACCCCTGGACCTGAACCCCTTGGACCTGGGCTCCCTGGATCTAGACCATCTGAATGCCCCTAAACCTGGACCCCTGGATCTGGAGCCCCTGAAACTGAACCCCCTGGACCCTAGACCTGGACCCTCTGGACATGGACGTCCTGGACCTGAACCTCCTGGATCCCCACTGGACCTGGATCCCTGGACCTAGACCCCTGGAAATGGACGTGGATCCCCTGGACCTGAACCTGGACCCCTTGAACCTGGACCTGAACCCCCTGGACCTGGACTCCCTGGATCTAGAACCCCTGGATGCCCTCTGGACTTGGACCCCCCTGGAACTGAACCCCCTGGACCCTAGACCTAGCCCCCTGGACCAGAACTCTCTGAACCTGGACCCCCTGGATCCTCCCTGGACCTGGATCCCTGGACCTAAACACCTGGACCTGGACGTGGAACCCCTGGACCTGAACCTGGACCCCCTTAACCTGGACCTGGACCCCTGGAACTGAACCCCTTGGACCTGCACTCCCTGGATCTAGACCCCTGGATGCCCCCTGGCCCTGGGCCCTCTGGACCTGGACTCCCTGGACCTGAACCCCCCGGACCTGTAACCCCTAGACCTAGACTTGGACTCCCTGAACCTGGACCCCTGGTCCTGGACCTGAACCTCCTGGGCCTGGATTCCCTAGACCTGGACCCCCTGAATCTCCCCCAGACCTAGAACTCCTGGATCTGGACCCCCTGGACCTGAACACCCTGGACCTGGACTAGAGTTAGTTGGTCGATTGGTTAGCCGATCGGTTGGTAGATCGGTTGGTCGATCGGTTGGTCAATCAGTTGGTCGATCAGTTGGTCGATCGGTTGGTCGATCGGTTTTTCGATCGGTTGGTCGATCGGTTGGTCGATCGGTTTTTCGATCGGTTGGTTGATCGGTTGGTCGATCGGTTGGTCGATCGGTTGGTCGATCTGTTGGTTGATCGGTTAGTCGATCGGTTGGTCGATCGGTTGGCTGATCGGTTAGTAGATCGGTTAGTCGATCGGTTACCCGATCGGTTGGTAGATCGGTTGGTTGATCGGTTGGTCAATCAGTTGGTCGATCAGTTGGTCGATCGATTGGTCGATTGGTTTTTCGATTTAATTTATCGATTTGAATTTATTTGTCGTGAAAATGTAACCAACAGACAGACAGAACGACAGTCAAATAATTCCTTGTTTCTGGAATGGGGAAGTTCCTGACAGCCGCTAAATATTCTTTGAGAGGTCTAACTGTTATATTTTCAATTATATGTCCCAAATACTTGGCAAAATACTTGGAAACATGCAGTTTGCAAAAGTGCATTTCAAGAATTTCAGTCTAAATCCTTCTGTTCGTATTGCCTCAAGTAGTCTTGATATGTGTTTTATGTGGTTCTCGAAAGTTTTAGAAAAAACTAGGATATCGTCGATGAAATTCACTGCAAAATCTGAGAGTTTATATTTTCTTATAATGGTTCTCAATATTCTTTGGAAAATAGCCGGAGCTAACAAAACGAATGCTGTCTTATATTTATCTTGAATTTTCAACGAAATGGACCAAAATGCTAATTTTTATCATATGTGGAATAATACTCACAGTTTACAGTCTTCACCATCATGGACAATAACAGAAAGATTCCGCCAAAAATTTGTATTATTATTTTGTAAAAGTTTGCCATACCCAACTTTTTCCGATACTTTTTAAGATACGAGCGAAAAAGCGATCAAATAGGATATCGAAGTGGAAGAAGCAATCAATGAGATTAGCAATGTGGAATCAAAGAGGTTACTAAAGCGTTCAAAGAGAATGACAAAATGAAAGAAGAAGAAGAAGAAGAAGAAGAAGAAGAAGAAGAAGAAGAAGAAGAAGAAGAAGAAAAAGAAGAAAAAGAAGAAGAAGAAGAAGGTCCAGGGGGCATCGAGGTCCAGGGGACATCCAGGTCCAGGGGGCATCCAGGTCCAGGGGGCATCCAGGTCCAGGGGGCATCCATAAACTTTACTGAAAATAAAAACGGAATCGAAATGTACTAACGAAGAACTTTCATTTGACATCTCACTTGACCTAATAGTCACATTTTCATTTACTTTACCCCTCTTGAACCCAATATCTCAACAAACCCTCAACATTTTTAGCTCATTTAGTCACTCCAAAATTGTACTATCACTATCTACCTATGTGTTAAATTTCATGATGATCGGATCAATGCTTCGAAAGTTATCTTCAGACAAACAAACAAACATACTTGCATACATCCAACGCCGATTTGCCCAAGTTGATTTGGTGATCTCGCTTCAATTAGCATCATTATTGCAAATGTGTCTACATCAGACAGCATTGAAATACACTAGTGCAAAGAGAGAACCAACAGCTATTTTTTAGTAATATCGTATTCGTTCGTAGTCAGTCCTCGAGTATGTACGTAATGCAAACATTTTACTTTTCAGTAAGAATTTTAAAAATTAAAAGGATCTCATCATCATTCTCAAACTTAGTACCCAGTGGGAATTGAATCGCCGCCGGTAGAATACGTTTCAATTTCAGCACTTATATTTTAATGACCTCTGTTAATTACAACATAATCGCGATTGAAATGGTTTCTTTTATGCAAGCGTGGTCCATCGTAGATTGTACTTCGCTTACTAGGCAAGTTTATGATAAAACTCGAGCCTATAATTAACAGAAAACAAACAAAAGAAATCCACACAGAACGAACTAAATGTATGTAACTTACAGTGTGTTATTTTCTTTCGTCATTCATGCTCAATTTATTACGCGCGTCGCCTTTGCGTTTATAGTTTTATTGGTCATAAAAATCGCCCAGTATTGCTCAATTATAATCGCCGGTGTAAACAAAGGCATCGTAACTTCAAGGTGGCGATCCCGAAACATTACGAGAGACATGGATACACTTAAGCTGCTACTGAAAATTTAATCAAATGAAAATGAAAATTAGTTTGTTGGTTTTATCTAATTAATAAGTTTATGGTTGCCAGTCCTTGTTGTTGTATTATTTGCGGGTGGTTCGATTCCTATACAATCAGTGCACATTCACTAGTTATCTCTACAAATGGCTTTACGTATTAGATAAGTCTTTTTTATGTTTTTATGTCGGCAAATCACACACAGAATGTCGGCAGACACAGTAACGAAAAAACACTTCTGTGATATAATTTACATGTAACTTTTTAACAAAAATATAACCGAATTAAACAAACAATTAAACTGATTTTGATGAAATTTATATGAGACTAATATGAAAGTATATCCTTTAAAATAAACAAAAGATTTTTACCAATCCGTTGATAAATGACGAAGTTCTGAGGTAAGAACATAAAACAATTAATAAAATAAATAAATGTTGCTGGACATTTCACACAGGGTGACAAGTTTTCCGTAGCAGCAAGTAACATGTTATAAAAGTTCTTGTAGTTCGTTGTAACGTTTTTTATATTTGAGTGGATTGAATGAAAGGTAAATTGCGGTTTACGATTTATGACGAATTAAAAAAAACTACTTACTAGATCTCGTTCAAGGTAATAGTTTTATCATTCTCTTATTTTAGAAGTTACCAGGGGGACGACGACGACGACGACGACGACGACGACGACGATGACGACGACGACATTTTACCACTTTGAAAGTGTGTCTCGCGCAAACTATTCGGTTTAGAAAAAAATACAGGCTTCCGGTTAGGGGCTGGCATTACCCCACCAGAAGATCCTCCCGCTCTTGCCACCTTCGGACGCGTTATATGCCCGAACATCTTAATGACAGCCCAGCCAGTTATTAAAGTCAACTATTATTAAATTCCACGCGTCTTAATGACCCTAACCTACAATATTAAAACTTAAAAATAAAAACAAAAATATACATCTGTCAAAAATTATCTACTCTCCTCAATGCACAGTTCAAATATTTACTGTCGTTATTTAATGGTTTAATCCAGGTCCAGGGGGTGTTCCGGGTGCAGGGGGTGTTCCGGGTGCAGGGGGTGTTCCGGGTGCAGGGGGTGTTCCGGGTGCAGGGGGTGTTCCGGGTGCAGGGGGTGTTCCGGGTGCAGGGGGTGTTCCGGGTGCAGGGGGTGTTCCGGGTGCAGGGGGTGTTCCGGGTGCAGGGGGTGTTCCGGGTGCAGGGGGTGTTCCGGGTGCAGGGGGTGTTCCGGGTGCAGGGGGTGTTCCGGGTCCAGGGGGTGTTCCGGGTGCAGGGGGTGTTCCGGGTGCAGGGGGTGTTCCGGGTGCAGGGGGTGTTCCGGGTGCAGGGGGTGTTCCGGGTGCAGGGGGTGTTCCGGGTGCAGGGGGTGTTCCGGGTGCAGGGGGTGTTCCGGGTGCAGGGGGTGTTCCGGGTGCAGGGGGTGTTCCGGGTGCAGGGGGTGTTCCGGGTGCAGGGGGTGTTCCGGGTGCAGGGGGTGTTCCGGGTGCAGGGGGTGTTCCGGGTGCAGGGGGTGTTCCGGGTGCAGGGGGTGTTCCGGGTGCAGGGGGTGTTCCGGGTGCAGGGGGTGTTCCGGGTGCAGGGGGTGTTCCGGGTGCAGGGGGTGTTCCGGGTGCAGGGGGTGTTCCGGGTGCAGGGGGTGTTCCGGGTGCAGGGGGTGTTCCGGGTGCAGGGGGTGTTCCGGGTGCAGGGGGTGTTCCGGGTGCAGGGGGTGTTCCGGGTGCAGGGGGTGTTCCGGGTGCAGGGGGTGTTCCGGGTGCAGGGGGTGTTCCGGGTGCAGGGGGTGTTCCGGGTGCAGGGGGTGTTCCGGGTGCAGGGGGTGTTCCGGGTGCAGGGGGTGTTCCGGGTGCAGGGGGTGTTCCGGGTGCAGGGGGTGTTCCGGGTGCAGGGGGTGTTCCGGGTGCAGGGGGTGTTCCGGGTGCAGGGGGTGTTCCGGGTGCAGGGGGTGTTCCGGGTGCAGGGGGTGTTCCGGGTGCAGGGGGTGTTCCGGGTGCAGGGGGTGTTCCGGGTGCAGGGGGTGTTCCGGGTGCAGGGGGTGTTCCGGGTGCAGGGGGTGTTCCGGGTGCAGGGGGTGTTCCGGGTGCAGGGGGTGTTCCGGGTGCAGGGGGTGTTCCGGGTGCAGGGGGTGTTCCGGGTGCAGGGGGTGTTCCGGGTGCAGGGGGTGTTCCGGGTGCAGGGGGTGTTCCGGGTGCAGGGGGTGTTCCGGGTGCAGGGGGTGTTCCGGGTGCAGGGGGTGTTCCGGGTGCAGGGGGTGTTCCGGGTGCAGGGGGTGTTCCGGGTGCAGGGGGTGTTCCGGGTGCAGGGGGTGTTCCGGGTGCAGGGGGTGTTCCGGGTGCAGGGGGTGTTCCGGGTGCAGGGGGTGTTCCGGGTGCAGGGGGTGTTCCGGGTGCAGGGGGTGTTCCGGGTGCAGGGGGTGTTCCGGGTGCAGGGGGTGTTCCGGGTGCAGGGGGTGTTCCGGGTGCAGGGGGTGTTCCGGGTGCAGGGGGTGTTCCGGGTGCAGGGGGTGTTCCGGGTGCAGGGGGTGTTCCGGGTGCAGGGGGTGTTCCGGGTGCAGGGGGTGTTCCGGGTGCAGGGGGTGTTCCGGGTGCAGGGGGTGTTCCGGGTGCAGGGGGTGTTCCGGGTGCAGGGGGTGTTCCGGGTGCAGGGGGTGTTCCGGGTGCAGGGGGTGTTCCGGGTGCAGGGGGTGTTCCGGGTGCAGGGGGTGTTCCGGGTGCAGGGGGTGTTCCGGGTGCAGGGGGTGTTCCGGGTGCAGGGGGTGTTCCGGGTGCAGGGGGTGTTCCGGGTGCAGGGGGTGTTCCGGGTGCAGGGGGTGTTCCGGGTGCAGGGGGTGTTCCGGGTGCAGGGGGTGTTCCGGGTGCAGGGGGTGTTCCGGGTGCAGGGGGTGTTCCGGGTGCAGGGGGTGTTCCGGGTGCAGGGGGTGTTCCGGGTGCAGGGGGTGTTCCGGGTGCAGGGGGTGTTCCGGGTGCAGGGGGTGTTCCGGGTGCAGGGGGTGTTCCGGGTGCAGGGGGTGTTCCGGGTGCAGGGGGTGTTCCGGGTGCAGGGGGTGTTCCGGGTGCAGGGGGTGTTCCGGGTGCAGGGGGTGTTCCGGGTGCAGGGGGTGTTCCGGGTGCAGGGGGTGTTCCGGGTGCAGGGGGTGTTCCGGGTGCAGGGGGTGTTCCGGGTGCAGGGGGTGTTCCGGGTGCAGGGGGTGTTCCGGGTGCAGGGGGTGTTCCGGGTGCAGGGGGTGTTCCGGGTGCAGGGGGTGTTCCGGGTGCAGGGGGTGTTCCGGGTGCAGGGGGTGTTCCGGGTGCAGGGGGTGTTCCGGGTGCAGGGGGTGTTCCGGGTGCAGGGGGTGTTCCGGGTGCAGGGGGTGTTCCGGGTGCAGGGGGTGTTCCGGGTGCAGGGGGTGTTCCGGGTGCAGGGGGTGTTCCGGGTGCAGGGGGTGTTCCGGGTGCAGGGGGTGTTCCGGGTGCAGGGGGTGTTCCGGGTGCAGGGGGTGTTCCGGGTGCAGGGGGTGTTCCGGGTGCAGGGGGTGTTCCGGGTGCAGGGGGTGTTCCGGGTGCAGGGGGTGTTCCGGGTGCAGGGGGTGTTCCGGGTGCAGGGGGTGTTCCGGGTGCAGGGGGTGTTCCGGGTGCAGGGGGTGTTCCGGGTGCAGGGGGTGTTCCGGGTGCAGGGGGTGTTCCGGGTGCAGGGGGTGTTCCGGGTGCAGGGGGTGTTCCGGGTGCAGGGGGTGTTCCGGGTGCAGGGGGTGTTCCGGGTGCAGGGGGTGTTCCGGGTGCAGGGGGTGTTCCGGGTGCAGGGGGTGTTCCGGGTGCAGGGGGTGTTCCGGGTGCAGGGGGTGTTCCGGGTGCAGGGGGTGTTCCGGGTGCAGGGGGTGTTCCGGGTGCAGGGGGTGTTCCGGGTGCAGGGGGTGTTCCGGGTGCAGGGGGTGTTCCGGGTGCAGGGGGTGTTCCGGGTGCAGGGGGTGTTCCGGGTGCAGGGGGTGTTCCGGGTGCAGGGGGTGTTCCGGGTGCAGGGGGTGTTCCGGGTGCAGGGGGTGTTCCGGGTGCAGGGGGTGTTCCGGGTGCAGGGGGTGTTCCGGGTGCAGGGGGTGTTCCGGGTGCAGGGGGTGTTCCGGGTGCAGGGGGTGTTCCGGGTGCAGGGGGTGTTCCGGGTGCAGGGGGTGTTCCGGGTGCAGGGGGTGTTCCGGGTGCAGGGGGTGTTCCGGGTGCAGGGGGTGTTCCGGGTGCAGGGGGTGTTCCGGGTGCAGGGGGTGTTCCGGGTGCAGGGGGTGTTCCGGGTGCAGGGGGTGTTCTGGGTGCAGGGGGTGTTCCGGGTGCAGGGGGTGTTCCGGGTGCAGGGGGTGTTCCGGGTGCAGGGGGTGTTCCGGGTGCAGGGGGTGTTCCGGGTGCAGGGGGTGTTCCGGGTGCAGGGGGTGTTCCGGGTGCAGGGGGTGTTCCGGGTGCAGGGGGTGTTCCGGGTGCAGGGGGTGTTCCGGGTGCAGGGGGTGTTCCGGGTGCAGGGGGTGTTCCGGGTGCAGGGGGTGTTCCGGGTGCAGGGGGTGTTCCGGGTGCAGGGGGTGTTCCGGGTGCAGGGGGTGTTCCGGGTGCAGGGGGTGTTCCGGGTGCAGGGGGTGTTCCGGGTGCAGGGGGTGTTCCGGGTGCAGGGGGTGTTCCGGGTGCAGGGGGTGTTCCGGGTGCAGGGGGTGTTCCGGGTGCAGGGGGTGTTCCGGGTGCAGGGGGTGTTCCGGGTCCAGGGGGTGTTCCGGGTGCAGGGGGTGTTCCGGGTCCAGGGGGTGTTCCGGGTCCGGGGGTGTCCGGGATTGACACTATTGTACGCACGGCTACACATTAAGCTATACTTTTCCAGTATAAACTGACCTCTCATTGTATAGAAAGCCTACACAATGCGACAAAGCGAACTCTAAATTGTACAATACTTTTAAAAGCCGAGATACTTACCAATGTTTAACTTACCATATGGACAATAACTGTTCTTCTCTGACTTGTCAGTTATTGGGTATTGAAAAATCTGGTATATTGAGTTTGTTATGTTTATTTGTACATAACACAAATAAATATAACAAACTCAATATATATACAACGATAACAATCTAAATATTGATTACTTTTTGTTTCAGTGTCCATATTATTGATGAAGTCTTCAAAGTACAACAAATATGTACGTTGATACAATTTAAAGGCTTCGTTTTATTTCACTACCTTGTCCTAAGCCCGAGTGGCTACTGTGTAGGTCATGTCTTCAGCATTTTTGAGTACAAGTGCCAATAATTTATTTCCAATCCCCTGAAGGGCCGGAGCCCGCAACTCTCCATTCGTAAATTGTATACTTAACTACTTATTTATAGAAACACAAAGGTAAATGACACTTGTATTATTAATGCGATGTTTAACACTGTTTTTTTTTTTGTCAAGTGTGTTGATTTCTGTTATTATTTTAGTAGTAGCAATCCGCAGACTACCTTCCAGATGTGCATATGTAGTTACGATCCTTGTCTTAGAATTCTCATTTTGCATTCCAGAAAACAGTTGTTCACCTACAAACATAGTTCACTGTCAAACTGTTGTAAATAACGCATCCTTAACTAGTTCCTTTTATTGGAAACAGGGCAGCCATCTCTTCAGTTATGACATAATTATCAACATCCCTCGAAAAAATGCTGCTTTTGTCCAGCGCTACAGAATAATAAACAAACTCGGAGGCGTGATCTTAATTGTATTGTATAACTGCCGCTAACTCTTCGATTCTTCTAGCGTCAGTAGCACCGGATAAACTTACTTTCTAAAATGCCTCCAAGAGCCGCAAGAAAAGATATGGCGGGCCGCATGTGGCCCGAGGGCCGCGAGTTGAAGACCCTTGGTGTAGGTAATGATACGAGTTCTGCCATGAGTGCGGAGCGCCCGAGGACACGGCTCTTCACACGCTGGAAGTGTGTGCTGCATAGGGCCCACAGCGGCACATACTTTCAGCGTGCATCGGAGGGGATCTCTCTCTGCCGAGCGTAGTGAATGCAATGCTCGGCAGTGAGGGATGACGCAGAAGGTGACCGCGGAGCGGGCCAGGGAGGACAACGCCGCTCCGGCGCAGACGAATGGGAGCAAGGAGGAGGCGGTTTGCTAGCCTCCTCACTCCTTCTTCTTAAGCGGGGTCACTGGCTGCGAGTCGGGGGACTCACAGCCGGCTTGCACGACCTCGCATGTCGACTTGAGGGGGAGGGAGGTCAGGCAACTGGGCCGACCGCCGGGGCAGGGTGGTGAATGCTAGTGCGACCCCATCTTGCCACATCTGGGCAGAATGATTGCTCACCGTGGTGGTGGCCCATCTGTTACGAATATATTCAGCTCGTCCCGCTATCTAGAATACCAATAGCACAGAATAGTTATATTATGTAGTAAACATGTTGTTTCTATTTAAAAATTAAAACCGGTGAGATCTTGCTTCTTGCCAAATTTGATGATTACAAGTCTAGGGGAAGTATCCTGTAGGTTTTGATTTATTAGCGAGTGTCAAAATATAAGACGTAAATGGCCGTATTTTTTTTATTTCGTAGACTAAGAAGCTTGATTTTTTACAGCTCCAATGGTCAGTTGACTTTCAAACCTCCACGCGGTTCTGAGAGAAAGGGTCTGACTGGACAGACAGATAGATAGACAGACGTATAACGATCCTATATGGGCTCATTTTCCTTTTGAGGTAAGAAACCTTAAAAGAAACATAAGATACCCTCTATGTTCTTTGAAGTCGAAATAGTATCATCAAATGGATTTCTGTAAAAAGGAAAATACAAAACAGGAGAGAGCTGCGTCGCAAATGAAATCTAATTTAGATATATATAAAATGTGGTTGGGTGTAGCAAGATGTGACAATTTATTGCTTGGGAAGCCCATACCTACGATTTGAGTGAGGCACAGGATACCTTATTGCCCATTTTGGTTAGCTGCAAATTAGCCTGTGGCCACACAGTGTATCTTCCATTGCTCTTACTTTATATATATAACCCGTCATTTCATATATAATACTCAGTATATACTTTTACTAAGTTTTAAATTAAAAATAACTATTTAAAATAAATAATTGTTTAAAAAAACCAAAAAAAACACGCTTTTGTAGATAACAGAACTAAAAAGTAGAAAATAATTTTCTATAAATTTAAATTAAGAAGAGTGCGATAAACTATTTTTCAACTTCGGCTAACTACAGAAGTTTAGGTGTTATATGTTTATAATTGAATTAAAGGCGTTGGGTGCGAGCAATTTTAGTGTCGAAGCTCTCAGCCCAGTGCTTTGAAAATAACACAAGTTGTCATCCAAACAAGTAATAACCGCGCGAGACCTAGCTGTCAAAGGGCTCTGGGATCTCCAAAGCAACATACTGCTTTAAAAGTACCTACGTCCTATTCGACGGCCACTTCTCCTAACCTTTCCAGTAAATCTTGCACCCAGTCCTTGCCATTCCACGAGCTTAAAGACATCCTCTATAACAGTGATAAACAGTTTCGGAGATAATATATCTCCCTGTCTTACGCCTCTCTTCAAATTAGATCGCGTTTGTACGCTGCTCCTGCAGACTACAAGCATTTCAACACTCCTTTAGTAGTCCTTGAGGTAGTGTGATATTGATTATCGAAACAATATGACACTACCTCAAGAACCGCAACACTGATTTCAACCGAATCATAGATAGATAGATAGAAAACGCTTTATTGTATACCACACTTAAATTAACAAATCATAATTAAACACTTGAAACTAGACACGCGATAGTACAATTGGCGGTCTTATCGCTAAAAGCGATCTCTTCCAGACAACCTTTGGATGTACTTTGGATCATAGGCTTTTTCGTAGTCCACAAATGTCAGACAAAGGTAGATTATCCTCTACCTCTGTATCTATCTCCTCGGTAAAAAGTTTGCATCTCTTGTAAATTAGGAATAACTAAGCAAGGTCACATAATAAGTAAACTAGTATGCATCTCCATCCCAAAGAAAAGAAGGTCTGGTAAAGACATCCCAATACGCCCCCAGAATTTCGTTTAGCCGGTGAAATTGTGCATGCGAACCGTATTACCGCGCACTACATCTGCTAGCAAATCACATTACGTTCCAATATGGTCTGAGTCTCAGAGGACACTGTAAAAGCCTTTCTCAAAAAATATAAGTGGAATGGGATTGTACGGGAAATGATATGCCATTTTTAATGTTTTTTTTTTTCTTGAAAATCCTAATCCTTTGATCATTGTTGGCGGAAAAACCACTAAATAAATAGGTACAGAAAGTAAGTTCGTAAGTAAGTTTGTACAACGGATCAAAACGTTTGACCGACTTGATCCGTGAACCTCGTACGCGGGCGTTTATCTATGCATGCGCCTGTTATGGTTCATTATACTAAACTTAACTTCTGTGCCTTTCTACATTGGGGTAAAACTGAAAGGTGATAAATGGACAGTGTACCCTTTTGATAACAATATATTTTTAACAAAAAAAGTCTGCAATTCTCTGTATCTTAATTTAATTATAAGTCTACCTTACCTAGGTAAGTTAATTTTATGTCATATCGTTCTCATATAAATTCTTGAGTTAAGTTAAGAACATTTTTAATATTTTAATGGGTACATAATCATATTGTTTTTTGTGTTTTTTGTGCTTCAATAAAATCTAGACTCACTTTTAGACAAACATCAGCGGTAACTGTTTTATTAATTTACACATTATATACATTTTTACATGCTTAATCTACAGTTTCATCCAAAATTTCATTCTTCAGTGCTAACATTCCCAAAACAATTAAATACATTTACAAAAGGTATTAATATTCTGGTAACAGTGTATTTTACAGTTGAATTTATTATCACAGTTTGATTATTTATATTACATGAAAATAAACTAAATCGTTGACTAATACTGAATTTTAAAATATACTTAAATACATATATAGTATCGTTGACTTGGAATATATACTCTGTTTTTTAAACAAAATTCTAATCATATACAGGGTGGGAAGGCGGGGACTAAAACCGTTATAACTACGAGAAATAATTTCAGTTTCTTACAAACGTTTTGTCGTAGCTATTACTGGACCTTAGTAGCTATCATTTGTGCCCCATCTCAACTTCCAACCCTTTATACCATTAGTTTTAATGTTATGAAATAAGTCAACGGTTTTTTGCTACTTTTACCACATGTCTTATAATAATGTATTGTTTCTAATATCAATATTTTACACAACATTGTTTAAAAAGTAAGAAAACCGGTGCTTTTGAGCTAATGTTCGTTTATCTCCTTGCATAGAATCTTCTATAGAAGAATCTGGGATTTGCGGGTCCTGAAAAAATGTTTACAAATTAAAAGCATAGGGATTGCAGGTATCCTTTTAGAAAAATTAAATTCGATTGATATAATAAGACATTATTTTATATATTAATAAGCTTCATACATTGATACCACAGCTTCTTTGCGGGTAAAAAAGTGGCAATCCGAGAGTGCTGACAGAAGTAAAAATTTGAACAATTACGAGATACTTATGCACAGAGATGTCGGTATTGGTAATAGTGTTCGAGTTCAATGGTTTTTTCCATCTCAAAAAATGCCCAACGCGTCTAAGAAGTTTTCACTTCAAAAATAAAAGAAAACTTCTGCGCATTGGGCGTTTTTTGAGATAGGAAAAAACCATTGAACTCGCGACACTGTTACCGTTACCATTACCTATACCCCTGTATAAGAAGTAGAAACTTCTTTAGGCGCGTTGGGCATTTTTGGTGATGGGAAAAAACCATTGAATTTGCGACACTGTTACCGTTACCGTCACCTCTGTATATAAGTATCTCGTAATTGTTTAAGTTTTCACTTCTGTTGGCACTCCTGGAGTGATTTTATTTAAATTAATCAGTATTCGAAGGAATGTGAGGTATATTTATTTCTTTAATTTTCACATTAAGTTTTATAATATCATTTTTACAAATACACAGTAATAATCCAGACTTCAAATTGTCATGTTCTTATTTAGTGGTTAGTTTATAAGCGGTAAGGCACTTGTCTCACCGCCAGAGATGAGCGAGAAGCAAGTAGAGCTAGAAACTAGAAACGAATTGGCAAGCAGCGAGAAGCGAGTGTGTGGATCATAGTTGTCTCACAGGGCTATAACATAGCGCCTTGTTTCGCGTATCGCTGAGCGAGTGTTGTAGTCGGTGCGACAAAATAGTGGAGAGCGAGTTCTCGTCAGCAGTACGAACGGCCAGCGATCAACTTAAAATATACGTGTCTCTTTTACTGACACGGAACCTATATCATTTGTTCGTTTCTTAAGCGAGAAAACAGTTGATAGCTAATCGCTTACCTACTCGCCGGCGGTGGGACAAGTGCCTAAAGCAATCCAGTTAAGCGCGTCACACACGTTGATTATGCCATAATATGTTACGTTATGATAGAATATCGCTCGCCGTGCAATCCAATGGACTATCACACACGGCCAAGACAATATATATTCTCATTTTACATTAGATTGTATGGCGAGTGACATTTTATCTTAGCATAAAATATTACAGCATCTTTATCGTTTGTGACGCGCCTTCTAGTAACCCAGCCGCATTCGCTCATACAAATTAGGTAGGTGTTGTATCATGCTTATTTACACCAGCTAAGCTACCATCAACACCCTAGAAATGTTTCTGTCTAGGGAAGAATAGAGCATCGACATTTTAGCGTAGAATGTACAAACATTTCATTGCGAGACCTGTACAAATACTGTATTAATGTAATATTCTACGGTTAAATGTCCTTTTGTTATATTTTACGCAAAAAACCTTTTCTAGCGTGTTATTCATGAATAAATTGATAATTTAAGAAACCTCTGACCACCACAGGTTATCTATCTTTCTATTGAAAAAACTTAATACTGAACTACTGAAAAAACTGAAGTAAAACTTCTTTTTCAAATTATTAATTTATATAAATTGTTCTATTACAAAATTTCCCACACGTCTGTAGGTCGATCAGTCTATGTTCATTCTGCACAGACGCAACTCGCACTAACTCTCTCTCTTTCTATCTTCACTAACTTATATGTCCCTCTCAACTTCCGTTCGCACTTTTCGTAACGCATTCACCAGCTTACTCCCGAAGTCAAGCGTGAGTAAAGTTTTACTTCAAAAACTGTGTCTGAATGGGTCCATCAGTTTGTGAACTACTATGCCACAGACCCCCTCTATTTACGTCGGGGTTTAATAATATAGGTAAGTATTTCATAGACATCGTTCTTGAATTTAAACAGTGAGAGTTTTTTCTTACTGTTCTAAAGTCAAATCTAACCCTAAAAACTTATTACAAACAATTTAATACGAAAACATTTTTAATATGGACGAGATGAATCACTCATGTGAAATCGTGGCAGCTCTCGAAAACGCGTCTGTTATTTTGAGTCTTGAATATAAGATGTAAAGTTTAAAGTTGTGTGGGGGTGGTGGGGGAGGGGGTGAGTGTGTCGGATTTCACGCTCGCCGGTTCGGAAATGCACAAAGTTTCCTTTTGTGGCGGTTCTCATAACTTGATTTGTGACGGCGCAACCCTTCAGCCAGTTCCGGTGAGGCGCCGCTGTGGCGCGACGCGTCACTTCTGCCCCTGGCTTTGGCCAAAGTGATGAGCGGTGGCGTTCTTAGCCTTCATTATGACGTAATCAAGTACCCGTTCACAGAAATATCTTAGCTGGACCGATGCAAACGATGTTATAGATGTGATGTGTTTTAACTAAGTGCAGACTGGACAGAAGAGAAGTTAATACAAATTATATAGACGCAGTTCGACTCAAAAAATACCTACAGATAAGACAAGAAACAAACACAACGCTCCTATACATTTATCTTAAGGGGGCACCGGAGGAACAATCGCCCATACAACACGTACTACCAAGATCATTTCTAATTGGAGCATATTTCTACCTTAATAAGGTATTATTTTAATTTTAATAGTATTTATCTAGGTTCCCAACCATATATTAGATCAAAATACTTACCTAAAATGAAATAGAAGCGTATCGCATTCCGCATGTTTTTACGTCATAAAAGACCTGTTTTCAACCTAATTGTTTCGTATTAAAAACTACAACATCTTACGTATCCTAGTCATGGGAACATAGATTATATCGTCTAGTTACAGAATAACAACACAATGAGAAAAATACAACAAGTTTTCAGTCATCATTTTTGGTATTACGGAACACGGTCAAAATCTAATCAAATTTAGAATCGTTCTATTGCTATCACTGTCGCTCTGCGTGGCTAAACTTCGTCACTAAACAGGGATAGCGATATTCAGGCCGAAGTTTTTGACGTGGCCGAATTGAAGTTGCGCTCAGTGTTCGCCGGCGCGTTAAACAAAATCAAGAGCAAGTCCTCAATTCTTCGAAATATTCTTCTTTGTATGTTCAAAGATAACTTTTTACCACACGATTTCAATGATTCTTTGTTAAAAAGGGGATACCGCAGAGGTTATCCCATATTAATTTGGTCAAGATATGATGATGGGATCTACGATAAAATCATTAAACTCTTGAATTTGCAAAGGTATCTGCACACATTTTTGATTTTCTGAAGTCGTTTATATTTAAGTTAAAAAGGTTCTTGTTAAGGTTAAAGAGACGGTGTCACGTCTTTTCTTCGTCCTCTCTTTACGTCTCTTTAGTCTGGTCTGCACTTAAGTTATAAATAACATATACAAAATTAAATTTAAATCCGCTTTAATCCTATCAACAGGATACCACCTCCCAAAGATCAAACCACTGCACGTAGTCTTGCAAAGTTTTAAGTCAGACAAGAACACGTGGTCATTATGAACATATAGTCATATCTATGAACTTAATTATTTCTTTTGCAGTTTTTTAGTAAAAAACAGTCATTCTAATATTATTAATGCGACAGTTTGGATGTTTGTTGATTTAGTTATTTTTTGTTACTCAATTATGTCGTAACGGCTGAACCAATTTAAATGAAATTTATTATATACGTATATTATAACCTGGATTAACACATAGGCTACTTTATATCCTCTAAATCAGGTACCATGGGATAAAAATGGGGTGTCAAGTCAAGTTGAAACAGCGAGTTTTTCTTCATTTCTAGGTTACCTACACATTTAGTAATGTAACTCATCATCTGTGATAATGATGATGACACAGCCGGTCAACACGCTGGGCCTTCGTTGACCCAATCCCCACCACCCCGCCCGTCCACTCGCGCGCAGAGGGCAGCGGCGCGTAGTGCGAGGCGAGACGTTATTTGGAGCGGATCGCACTCACCCTGATGAAGGTACACGAATTGAACCGAAACATTGTCGGTCGAAACACCGATAAGACGGTACGTGATAAATCCCGTATTTATAATTATGAGTTTGCGACTATAGCATAGTATACGTCCACATTCGTATATCGATTTAAAACGTTTTCGCGTGGATATTGGAGTTTGAAGACACCTATTTCTTCCAAGGCTTATTGACCTATTAACGCACCGGTGGAAAGTTCTAAGGTATATTGATCTTGTAACGAATCAAGGGGATATTGTATCAAATATTTGCCGCAGCGAGCGTGTTAAGGACAAGAAATCTAAAAAAATAAAAAACAGCCATCCAAAACATACCTACCATACGCAAGAAACCTTTAATTTCGAACTAACAAAGAAAAACAAACAACCCACTTTCATAAAAGAGAATACATGTCGTGCATGTGCCAACAAAAAAGCTTATGAAACTGTCTTAAGTTGCTGCTGAAACTTTGTGAACGCATCCGTTTTTCCTCTTCCTTTTAAATATTTCGTTTCATAAAAGCTTATTTTACCTTTGTAATAAAAGATTCATTATTATTTACCGTACACAATAACATAGAACCAAAAATGGGTGCCAATGAAATTACAGACAAATGAGACTTTTCATCTGCATTCTCAGGGTGATGGATGATGCACGAATGATGTTTAAGTTTCAGTTAAATTTATTAGTACATTTGGTATAATAGGTATGAGTATTTATATTAAAAAAATAACAGAATGTTATTATTTATATGATTATTAAAAATATGTCAAATCATATGATCATTAATAATCCATTAAGTCAAATTAAGAACAGACTTTCTTTTAAACCGATACTGTCTCACTTACAGGATTGGTCCACAATATTACCTAGTCAGGTCATAAGTATTGTCACACAGTAAAAACTTTTCTTTTAGAATGCTGGCCACAAAAAAAGTTTATATAATTCGAATTTCGAATTGTTCATGAAAATAAAAATGTATACTTTTTAGAATTTTACTCATTTTTAAATATGGAGTGGACGCTTAAAAAGACCGTGTTGCAGTTATTGCGTTACATCGTTGCGGTTACGAGCCAATTCAAATTTTTGACATACTGAAAAATTTGAATATAACCAAAAGATTCGTTTATCGCACCATCAAACGATACAATGAAGACTCTAGTGTAGATGACAGGTCAAGAAGTGGTCGCCCTCGGTCTGTTAGGACTCCAGCAGTGATAAAAGCTGTGAAGGCGCGAATTTAAAGAAATCCCAAACGTAAGCAGAAACTGTTGGCCCTTCAGATGGGGTTAAGCAGAACCACGGTGAAAAGGGTGTTAAATGAAGACTTAGGGCTTCGGGCATATCGAAGAAAAACAGGACATCGTTTGAATGCTCTTCTAATGGACCTGAGACTGAAGAGATGCCGCGCTTTGTTGAAGCGGTACGCGGGAAAAAAATATCGGGAAAATCTATTTCGGATGAAAAAAAATTTACCGTAGAAAAGAGCTACAACAAACAAAATGATAAGGTGTACGCACACAGTAGTGAAGAAGCGAGCAACCGTATTCCGCGTGTCCAACGAGGTCATTTTCCATCCTCGCTCATGGTATGGTTGGGAGTTTCTTATTGGGGCTTAACAGAGGTACATTTTTGTGAGAAAGGTGTAAAAACGAATGCAGTTGTGTATCAAAATACAGTCCTAACGAACCTTGTGGAACCTGTTTCTCATACCATGTTCAATAACAGGCACTTGGTATTCCAACAAGATTCGGCGCCAGCTCATAGAGCGAAGAGCACACAAGACTGGCTGGCGGCGCGTGAAATCGACTTCATCCGGCACGAAGACTGGCCCTCCTCCAGTCCAGATTTGAATCCGTTAGATGACAAGATATGGCAACACTTAGAGGAAAAGGCGTGCTCAAAGCCTCATCCCAATTTAGAGTCACTCAAGACATCCTTGATTAAGGCAGCCGCCGATATTGACATGGACCTCGTTCGTGCTGCGATAGACGACTGGCCGCGCAGATTGAAGGCCTGTATTCAAAATCACGGAGGTCATTTTGAATAAACTTTAGTGTCATAAGAATCTATGTTTTGTTAAGTTCATTTTGGTATATAAATGGTTATAAACTTGTTTCAATTATTTTATATATATATATATAATATATAGGTATAGCCCAAAATAGACAAGACTGGAGAGAAGGAAGGGAGGCCTTTTTCCTGCAGTGGGACACTACAGACTCTTAATAATAATACTGTCCCACTGCTGGGCAAAGGTCTCCCCCATTTCGACGACCTCCGTGGTGCAGTGGGCGAATAGCTGGCGCAGGAGGAGGAGGTAGCGGGTTCAATTCCCGCGAAACAAATGTTCTCATGATCTATAGATATTTGTTCCGGGTCTGGATGTTTTTCTATATAATAAAAGTATGTATTTACAATAAAAATGTATATACGTATTATATCAGTTATCTGTTCCCATGGTGCAAGCTATGCTTAGTTTGGGGCTAGATAGCGCTGTGTGAAATGTCCAGCAATATTTATTTATTTATTTCCTTCCAATCCATGTGTTCTCCAGACATCGCCTGCCAGTCAGAATGGAACCCATCCAGATCGTCGCGCCAACGTTTTCGTGGTCTGCCTCGTTTCCGTCGTCCTGTAGGTTGGAGATCTTAGTCCACCTTTTAGAGTGCATTCGCGTGGCATGGCCCGCTCAGTCCCGTTTGAGTAAGAATTAAAAAAGAAAAAAATGTCATCGGTGTTACAAACTTCAATAGGCTACGGTAACCGCTAATTATCAAGTGGGCCACTTGTTTGCCATCTTTGGAGTGGTATAAAAAAATAATTATTTTAGTTTATATTTGATTTCTGTTCTTCAGTCATCCAGTAAAAATTCAAAGCTCGTTATTCATTTAGTAAAATTATTATATCAAACACGACAATACCCTTGCGTTTTTGAGTGAGCAAACATATAAATATGTATTAGATCAATATTAAAAGGTCCGAGTAAAAATGGCAGAGGCGGGAATAGGTACCGACTCTTTTATTAAATCATGGATCAAAATTTTCGCACCAGTGCTTACAAGCCGCATAGCTCAGATGGAAATATCTACCTCACTCTAAACTCTATAGTTTACAAACCTAGGCTATAGAAGTAAACGTAGTAGGTCCAGCGTGCATTCTCTATTCTTTATTGTAGATTACAGCCAAAAACACTTACAAAAAGGACACTGTACTGTAACACCGGCGAACAAGAGTTTTTTCGGGTAACTTTTGAGGATAGAGATAGCGATGTCCTAACGTGACATTTTATTATACACGATTTAAACAAAAAACTTAACAAACCCGCAACCAAAAAGGAAAAGTACTGATTATCTTCGGATCGGCTGACCTAACCTTCATCATACGTAGCTAAGAACCTGAGGAACTCATTCTCTTAAAAGAACCACGTCCAAATTAGTCCATCCCTTTGGGAGCTACGAGTACGATGCCACAGACAGACACACAGAAAGTCGCGACACCTTGCTTTCCGTCGGAGGTTAAAGACAGTTAAAATTGACACGGGAAATTGAAACTGACATTCTTTTAACAAATTAATGAAAATTCTTTATTAAACCTTACAAGATGCAAGTTTACAAGACGCAACAAAAAAATCTTTTGTGCACCTTTTCTCGAGCACATAGAATGGGATTGTTACACAAAATACCGTGTCATGAAATACACATCTAAAAGCAACATGTTCCTACTTGTATGTCTCCAATAAAAACAGAGTGTTGCAACTCTTCTCGTTTTAGGCTGGAGCACCCACACTGCTTATAATATGTCAATTTCATAATTAAAATGCGTTTGACCGTAGATCGGGGGCTGCGAGATTAAGTGAGGCCCAAATTGGATGTTGACGGTTACTGAACCCCAAATATAAATGAAGACATAGAGAAACGACAAACACAATTAAAAAGGTCCAAAATGAATAATGAAAATGTGAACAACTGCTCCTCTGCTCTTTCATTTAAAGTGAGTGATCATTTTCTGTAACGTGCGCATTTCGTTCATTCTATGATTCATTTTGCTTTTACCTTTTTCATCTACGATCGTATTATAGATTTAGTAAATGAATAAGTTCTTAACAAACGCACACTATTTAACTAATATCGAAATTAAATATACTTCGATTGGAACGGATGGTTTGGTACCGAATGGTTTAACAAACAAGACAAATGACCAAAGGGGGTCACCCTAGAAATAGCAGAAGGGGGTCACTCTAGAAATAGCAGATGGAGGTCACCATAGAAATAGCGGAAGGAAGTCACCCTAGAAATAGCCGATGGGGATCACCCTAGAAATAGTAGAACGGGTCACCCTAGAAATAGCGAAAGGGGGTCACCCTACAAATAGCCGATGGAGGTCACCCTAGAAATAGCGGAAAGGGGTCACCCTAGAAATAGCCGATGGAGGTTACCATAGACATAGCGAAAGGAAGTCACCCTAGAAATAGCCGATGGGGGTCACCCTAGAAATATTTGGTGGGAGTCACCCTAGATATAACCAAAGAGGGTCACCCTAGAAATAGCGAAAGGGGGTCACCCTAGAAATAGCCGATAAGGGTCACCCTAGAAATAGCCGATGGGTGCCACCCTAGAAATAACGGAAGGGGGTCACCCTAGCTAGAAATAACTAAAAGGGTCACCCTATAAATAACCGATAAGGGTCACCCTAGAAATGCAACCTAGAAACCCTAGAAAAGAAATGACTTCCAGCATGAAAGATGACGCAGATCTACAACGCCAGCGCAGAGCCCTATGTTTTGTGGGCAATATGATTACGAGAAAATTCTGCAAGTCGACTCTTGTCATGAAGGTGACGCAGTTTAGGTCTTTCTGCCAGACTTTTTACACGTGTCAGCTCTGGACAGAGTATACTAAAAAGTCTAATGACGATATAAGGGTAGCCTATACATCTTTCGACAACTGATGGGCTTAAAGCGCTACTGTAGTGCCTCTGAAATGTTTTACGAAGCACGCCTTAATACGTACAACGCTATTCAGTATCGGAGGACAGCGTCTTTCATGTTCAGAGTTGACACTTGTAATAACGCTATCATTAGAAGTCTGGCAGAAAAGCTTATACATTCAAAGATGTATAGACGTTGGGTGGACGTTGCCACCTAAACTAGATTAAGGGATGTATGTGATATTGATCCATTTCTACCTGCTATTCCACAATAGGATCGATAACCGTCACACTTAGTTGCGTGTTGCGCTGTGTACGCCGAGCCGGGCCCGGCGGCAGCACACACGGCGCCTGCTCTCGCTCGTGGCGCCGCGCGCGCGCACTAACACTACCCAGTATCCTCCCACAGCCCAGGCTGTATCTCTGAGTCATCACCCTCACTTTGAATTATTTTATGTTAAATTTTAGGTGTTTGTTAATTTATGTATTAATTATTTGAAATGCTATTCATTATATTGAATATTTAATGTTTATTATACTTACCTACCTAATTAATTAACTTATTCTTAATTTGATTAATATAATTTCTAATTATTATTAATTTAACTTGACATTTTATATTTAGCAGCAATGCCAGTTGACTTTTATTCTTATATTGTATTGTTCTGTAAAGTATATATTGTTAGTTGGCTCGTCACACGCCTTGGCACTGCTGTGAGTGTGCAACACAAGTGCCAGCATTTTACAAAATAAATAAATAAATGCGATATTTGTTTCATTTTATTGTTTTTATTTTTATTGTGAATGATGTGTTTTGTAGTATGTGTAGTAAATGTGTATGGACCTCATGAGTCTGAAATAACGATTATTTATTTTATTTAATATTGAATGTGCATTAAATAAATAAATGAATTAGAAAGATAGATAATATGTTTTTATTGCATTATATTGATCAAACTTGGGCGGTAAGAGAAGAAGATGAAGAAAAATTAGCTGTTTACTAGAGAAAATTGAGAGGAGCATGTTAAAAGTATAAATAACTGAACAAATAAGAAACAAAACTTTAAAGAAAAAAACTAAGTTAATAAGATATAAAAAACGCATAAGAAAGTTAAAATGGGAGCGGGCAGGACACATAATATGTAGATTATAAAATGATAGGTGTGGTGTACAAAACTGGTGACAGAGTGGATTTCAATGAAAGTAAAACGGAGACAAGGTAGACCAAAAGGAGATGGAGACACATTTTCACACAACGATGTGGACCGGTTTAGATGAGGACAGCAAGTGAGAGAGATGTATGGTGTGAGAGGGATTTAGGGGAGGCCTACGCTGTTGAGGCCACTATTGCAGACGAGATCTTTTTTTTATGTTATTTGTGGGGAAACAGGCTTACGGCCCACCTGATGGTAAGCGGTCACCGTCGCCTATTGACACCAGCAACACCCGGGGTATTGTCGATGCGTTCCCTACACTGTAGAAACCTCTTTACATTTCTCTTGAAGCGTGCCGTGTCGTAGCCTAATGGGAAAACCTCAGATGGTAGCTCATTCCACATCTTGCAAGTATGGGGTAGAAAAGATCGCGTAAAGATCTTTTTATAACCCGTATAAGTAAAAGAAACAACAATAAAATTTGTTTCCCCGAAACAAGACGGCTTTATACAACAAAAGTGTATGGCTGTGTGTTTGTACAAACATCTCCCAAAGAGTGTGCTAAATGCACGTCACACGCCTTGTTTAAATTTATCTAAGTTGAAATTGAAAAGTTACTATTCGAAAAAGCATACTATAGTGTTAACGATTACCTAGCCGATGACAATTTTGATTGAACAATTATAAATTTATTTTTTACTAGCTGCCGCCAGCGGCTTCGCTCGCGTTGTTTGTCAATATAAAGTAGCCTATGTGTTAATCCAGGTTATAATCTACATTTATACAAAATTTCATCGCAATCGGTTCAGCCGTTCCGGCGTGAAAGAGTAACAAACATCCATACATACAAACTTATAATATAATATTAGTAGGATTTTTAAGTTTGACTATAGTTTTATATTGTATTTAATTTTATATTAGGTAGGAGCTGCAAAACTAATTGTAATTATTACAAATAAACAACCCTGACATTGTGCTTACATGGAAAAACGTAATAACAAAATGAATGAATGGAATAAATGTAACCGCTTTATTGTACACAATATAAACAAAAAAATACCAACAAAATAGGAAACAGAAAGCAAATAGTACAATGGGCGATCTTATCGCTCAGAAGCGATCTCTTCCAGACAACCTTTGGATGGAGAAGATTTTGTTATAACAAAGAAAATCTTTGGGTCGGGGCGGTACATTTACGGTCAAACTATTTATGACGAGAGTGCGTCTAATACCAAAATAAAAATATAAATAAATACTAACATTTATAAATAAATTTGAATACAAATAGAACATATGTAAATATATATATATATATAGATACATATAAAATATATTAATAATATGGTATATAAAGATAAGCTGATAAATGTGATTACATATACAAATGAATTGTGCGATACTACGACGTTTCTTACAAATACAAACTTATATCACTGGATTTAAATATGGTTAAGGATGAGGCTTGCCGTATTGTTACCGGTAACGCGTTCCAGAGACGTACTTCACGGACGGTTAAAAATTGTGTAAAGCTTCAATACCTACACAAAAACTGTACCTACACCTTGTTATTACCCATATCTACAATAATATTATAACGAGGAAAGATTTGTTTGTTTGTATTGGCTCTGAAACTGCTTGACCGATTTAAAAAAATCCTTCACTGTTGGGAAGCTACACTATCCCCAGGTGGCATAGACTACTTTTTACCCAACTGCGCAGAAGGAGGGTAATGTTTTTATTGAAAAACTACGAGTGCGGAGCTGCAGATTGGTCAGCTAGTTACACAATAAATAAATAAATAAAATAAATATTGCTGGACATTTCACACAGCGCTATCTAGCCCCAAACTAAGTAGAGCTTGTATTATGGGAACCAGATAACTGATAGAATACTTATATACTTTTTTTTGTAAATACATACTTATAATATATAGAAAACAACCAGACCCGGAACAAACATCTGTAGATCGTGCAAACATTTGTTCCACGGCGGGAATCGAACCCGCTACCTTCTGCGTCTCAGCCGGCTATTCGCCCACTGCGCCACGGAGGTCGTCTCATTAAATACAAATTGATTTGATTTGAGATAGATAAGATCAAAATAGTATTAACTATAGTAAGAGTTATTTATTCATGTTGTTGTTCATTTGTATTTGTAGATTAAGCGTTAATTTTACAACTATCTATGGATCCTATTTATACTAAAAACGGTACTCACAAATCATGGTAAATATCCCGTTTTTAGTATAAATAGTGTTCATAAACATGATAGTTTCAAAAGTTATAATCTATGGATCTTTGTAATTATAATGTTAATTTCCTAATATATTGTAATTATGTATTATGAATATGTCATGTACAATGTACATTTATATTGAATGATATATAAGTGATAGCACTAATTACCAAAACACAAGTATTTTATGTACTTAGTTTGGTTAAGCAGGTCTAAATTGTAATTTGTTTTGTAATATGAAGACTAAAGTCTTCAACGAGTGTGTGTTGCCAGTGATGACATATGGCACTGAAACGTGGTCCTTACCTCATGACCAAGCTCAAAGACGCTCAACGAGCTATGGAGAGGGCTATGCTCGGGGTTTCTTTGTCAAAATCCGCAATGAGGGAATCCGCAGAAGAACTAAAGTTGCCGAGATAGCTCTGAAAATTAGCAAGTTGAAGTGGCAATGGGCAGGCCACATCGCTCATAGAACCGATAACCGTTGGGGAAGAAAGGTATCGAGTGGAGACCACGGATTGGAAGACGCAGCGCAGGCCGGCCCCCCACAAGGTGGACCGACGATCTAGTAAGAACCGCGGGGAGCCGTTGGGCGCAAACGGCTACCAACCGCTCCTTCTGGCGATCTAAGGGGGAGGCCTATGTTCAGAAGTGGATGTCTTCCGGCTGATGATGATGATGATGATGTACTATGAAATAAAGAATGTTTAATTTTAATTTTTTTTTTTATTAAGTAATTAAATTATTTCATTTTTAATAAGCATTAGAAGGAAAAGCTTTTTTATTTAGTTACTTATTAATATTGATCAAAGTGTCAGTGCTGTTTCGAATAGAAAAATCTATAGAAAATGTTTGTGCTCAAAACGGTGTAAGAACATTGTGTGGAAACCTGCGGCACCCCATGTCTTTCTCGGATTAAGGTTGACTAGCTAAGAGGATAGTAGGTATACATAATAGGCTAGCAAGGACGTCAATCTTTTTTACTAGTTTTGGAACGAAGTTCCTTATCGCACGGTACGGCCTTGGCGTATGGGGGCTAAGCGAAAAATAATATATGAGTTGTCCGTCACGACCCTTTCTTTAGTGTAGACGGTTATCCATAGCGTGTATGCTATAAAATAGTAATAAAAATAAAATAAATAAATATTGCTGGACATTTCACACAGCGCTATCTAGCTGCAAACTAAGCAGAGCTTATACTATGGGAACCAGATAACTGATAGAATACTTAAATACCTTTTTTTTGTAAATACATACTTATAATATATAAAGAAACAACCAGACCCGGAACAAATATCTACAGAGCATGCAAACATTTGTTCCGCGGCGGAATAAATAATACAATAATATATAATATTTTATAAAATTAATAAATTATATAATACGTAGATTATAAAATTATAAGCTCCAAAGAACCAATTGCTTCATTTTAACTCCCTTCAGAGAAGAGCCATTAGAATCATCGGTGATCCCAAACTCGCCGACAGGCTGGGGCCGCTGAGTGAACGCCGTGACATCGGATCGCTCAGTGTATTCTACCGCAGTGTATTATAATGGGGAATGTTCTGAGGAGCTATTTGATCTCATCCCGTTGTCGAGATTTTACCACCGCACTTCTCGACAACGTAATATAGATCATCCAAATAACATCGACAATTGGGTATCGCGCACTACGCGCTTCACGCGATCTTTTCTACCCCATACCTGCAGGATGTAGAATTAGCTACCATCTGAGGTTTTCCCATTAGGCTACAACATGGTACGCTTCAAGAGAAATGTAAAGAGGTTTGTACAGTGTAGGGAACGTATCGAAAATACCCCGGGTGTTGCCGGTGTCAGTAGGCGACGGTGACCGCTTACCATCAGGTGGGCCGTAAGCCTGTTTCCCCACAAATAACATCAATATATATTTATATATATATATTAATATTCAATTTAACTTCGTTCAACTGAGTGTTCCACGACACTCACGCATTTTTTCAGCAATATATCCACCTTTTGTACATTTTGCATGTATTTTGTGGAATAAAATAAATAAATAAATAAAATAAAATAGGGACCAGGTAAGCCTACTCCATATAAAATCATGCCAAGACTCTAGAGTGTCTACTTCATTGGGATACAAAAACTAGTGTTTGCGTCCCAGCGAATGCTACAACTTGCCACCAGGCGCTCTACCTATAAAGCATCTTCAATTATTATTATATTTACGGGATTCATCACGTACCATTTTATCCTTATTACGACCTACAATATTTCGGTTCAATTCGTAAAGCTTCACCAGGGTGAGTGCGATCCGCTCCGCGAGTATTTATAAAAATGATCGAAATAAACAACAAAAGTTTTCTATGTAAAACCATCTTCTTTTAAGCGATGTCTACAGGAAAGTGCTGTTTTACTGGTGGTTCGTTAGAATAGTGCCTTTATTCTTATCTCTTCATCTGACACAATTAATTAAAAATCGGTTCATGCTTTGGCCACAGTAGCTTTAAGTGTTTCAACAACTTACAGTATCGCAAAAAAGCACAACTTACGAAAATCATAAAAATCTATTTTCATTACTGAAATTCACTTAGCAATTGTTAAGGTTTACGATAACACCACACAACCTTCCAATCAATCAATTAACCTAATACATACATACATAGGTACTAGCATTGATCTAAGTCATTAAACTAGGTACTATGTCTGCACTGCTATTTCCTGTATCAACCTGGCATTTATGAAGCTAATCTTAAAATAATTGGCACTTTTGCTTAATATGGCCCTTGGCGAAATCCGTCATCGATTACTTGAATTAACTTATAATAAGGCTAGTTTCACACGTTGTGCGTGACGGGAATGATTAAATAGAATTTCATAATTATGACAATAATGTCAATGCTATTTTTAATATATTTGTCTGAGTATTATTTAAAATGTACAAATACAGATACTGTTTTTACGAGTAAGTCAGTCTTTATGACTTATGATGGAATTACTATTTATCTGTAAGAAATCACTTATTAGCGATAGGACCCATTGTACATTTAGTGTGTGTAATAGCCTTTGTTCTTTATTGGACACAAGAAAATACAATAGAAAGGACCGAAATAGAGGACATGTACAAAGGAGAGCTTAACTCTAAGAAGAGTTTGTTTTGTCTCATTGTTTGTAATATGGCGTAAATTAAAAAAAATCGAATTTACTCATCATCTAACCAATTTGTCTACATTTGAACCAGGGATGTTGCGAATATTCGTATCCGAATCCGCATCCACAAATTCGGTGCCTCCGCATCGATTTGGACATCTGCATCCGCATCCACAATAATCGATACGGATGATCATGCGGATGCGTCGCGACAAGAAGGAAATTAGGTGGGGCTTGCGAGTAGCGCGTTCCGTGGGCACGTGCTGATCGACCAATAGGAGAGAAGTTACAAGATCTGACGCGTTTGTTATTGTTAATCATTTATGTCTCGTAAATCAATCATAACGTGTTTAATTGCGCTTATCGTGTGAACATTGCACTGTTATTGTGAGTATATAGTGAGTATTGTATATTAAGCGAGATTTAGTTTATATTTTGAGTTTATTTCTGTACAAAAACGAAGTTTCTTAAAAAAACTTAAGATTCGCATCCGCATATCTTTTTGAGATCCGTGGATGCGGATGCGGATGCGGATGCATATGCGGATGCACACATCGACGATATCCCTGATTTGAACACTTAGTTTTATGTTTAACTAGCTTCCGCCAGCGGCTTCGCACGCGCTGTTTGTCAACTAAAAATAGCCTATGTGTTAATCCAGGTTATAATATACGTACATACTAAATTTCATCGAAATCGGTTCAGCCAGTACGACGTGATTGAGTAAAACATATAAATAAACAAACATACAAACTTTCGCATTTATAATATCAGTGTGATTTCTAAGAAATTATCTCTCAGCTTTTAAAATTTTCAATAACATGTTTGAAGTACCAATTTCCTATGGTGGATTGATTTCAAAACGATTTGATTTGCGTGACTTATAATTTCCGGTTTCCAGCGAACTCCAGGCGGGTCTTGGAAATCAAACTGTCACAAATCGAAACTTGTCACTTTTCATATGTATATACTCGTAGTTTATTTGATTTGATTTATAAAGTACGTATAAAGAAGAGAGGGTGAACAAGTGCGTTCGTGAGCGGCCATGTTTCAGCACCGTATGTGAAGATAGGCAGGACACTTTGGTTGAAACCTTTATCTTAAACTTAAAGCATTGCAGAATCTTAGACCTGAAGACGGAATCAAAATTGCAAAAGGCAGCCATTAGAATTACTCAGAGAGCAATGGAGCGTGCCATGATAGGCATCTCGCTGTTGGACCACATACCCAACATCGAAATGCGACGCAGAACCAAAGTCTTGGATGTGGGTAGAAGGATTAACCAGCTGAAGTGGAGATAGGCTGGACACTTGGCAAGGAGGAAAGACGGAAGATGGACGAGGGCAGCAACCAGTGGTGGCCGCAGGAAGGGCGCAGACCAGTTGGCAGACCACCAGCCAGATGGTTGGACGACATCGCGAGAGTTGCGGGAAGGCACTGGATGCGATTGGTACAGGACCGGAGAGAATGGCGTGATAACGAGGAGGCCTATACCCAGAAGTTGGCTGAGATGATGATGATGATATACAATAAATATATAAATATTGCTGGACATTTCACACAGTGCTATCTAGCCCCAAACTAAGCAGAGCTTGTACTATGGGAACCAGATAACTAATAGAATACTTATATTTTGTTTGTAGATAGATACTTATACAGAAAACACCCAGACACGGAACAAATATCTCTAGATCATGCAAACATTTGTTGAACGGTGGGAATCGAACCTACTACCTCCTGCGTCTCAGCCGGCTATACGCCCACTGCGCCACGGAGATCGTCAAATTACAAAGTACAGATTTAAAAAAACGTGATTTCTATAATAAAATATTGGGATACTACGCCCGAGATGGCAAGACCTATATCATTATTCATTACTTACAAGATGAGATTCCGTATAATCCGCAATTACACAGCATATTTATGTGAATCCATCTCTCGCAACACGGATTTAGGAAAGTTCAAAATAATTTAGTAAAATACATAACAGCTATATCAGAAGCTCTTGATAACGAGCGGGAAGTTGATGTTATTCACAGAGACTTTAAAATAACTTTTGATAAAGTCAATCAATAACTTTTGCTAGAAAAACCAGAATACAATGGCGTACATTGATCTTTTTTAAAATGATTTATTTCGTAACTTCTCAGGCGCACGCAGGTTCTTCTTCTTTTGATCAGGATGGCTACAAATCTTTAGAGTAGATTCTCCAATTTAGAAATTCAAATAAGATTAATTTTAGAATAACAACACTACGTAACTGTCGAATACATGATCTAGTTTTTCTCGTTTGTTAGGGGTCAAAAAGGATGCAACAGTTTAAAATGTCAAATCTCTAAAGATTCTCCAATTTAAAAATTCCAATAAGATTAATTTTAGAATGACAACACTATGTTACTGTCGAATACATGATCTAGTTTTTCTCGTTTGTTAGGGGTCAAAAAGGATGCAACACTTTAAAATGTCAAATCTCTATAGATTCTCCAATTTAAAAATTTCAATAAAATTCATTTTAGAATTACAACACTACGTAACTGTTGAATACATGATCTAGTTTATCTTGTTTGTTAGGGATCAATAAGGATGCAACCGTTTTAAATGGCAAATCTCTAAAGATTCTCCAATTTAGAAATTCCAATAAGATTCATTTTAGAATGACAACACTGCGTAACTGTTGAATACATGATCTAGTTTATCTTGTTTGTTAGGGGTCAAAAAGGATGCAACAGTTTAAAATGTCAAATCTCTAAAGATTCTCCAATTTACAAATTCCAATAAGATTAATTTTAGAATGACAACACTACGTAACTGTCGAATACATGATCTAGTTTTTCTCGTTTGTAAGGGGTCAAAAGGGATGCAACAGTTTAAAATATCAAATTTCTATAGATTCTTCAATTTAGAAATTTCAATAAGATTCATTTTAGAATGACAACACTACGTAACTGTCGAATACATGATCTAGTTTATCTTGTTTGTTAGGGGTCAAAAAGGATGCAACAGTTTAAAATGTCAAACCTCTAAAGATTCTCCACATTAAAAATTCCAATAAGATTAATTTTAGAATGACAACACTACGTAACTGTCGAATACATGATCTAGTTTTTCTTGTTTGTTAGGGGTCAAAAAGGATGCAACACTTTAAAATGTCAAATCTCTATAGATTCTCCAATTTAAAAATTTCAATAAAATTCATTTTAGAATGACAACACTACGTAACTGTTGAATACATGATCTAGTTTATCTTGTTTACTAGGGATCAAAAAGGATGCAACCGTTTTAAATGGCAAATCTCTAAAGATTCTCCAATTTAGAAATTCCAATAAGATTCATTTTAGAATGACAACACTACGTAACTGTCGAATACATGATCTAGTTTATCTTATTTGTTAGGGGTCAAAAAGGATACAACAGTTTAAAATGTCAAATCTCTAAAGATTCTCCAATTTAAAAATTCCAATAAGATTAATTTTAGAATGACAACACTACGTAACTGTCGAATACATGAT
This sequence comes from Philereme vetulata, assembly GCA_918857605.2. NCBI lineage: Eukaryota > Metazoa > Arthropoda > Insecta > Lepidoptera > Geometridae > Philereme > Philereme vetulata. The sequence goes on along the minus strand of OU975456.1, from coordinate 5,375,312 downwards.
CTAGTTTTTCTCGTTTGTTAGGGGTCAAAAGGGATGCAACAGTTTAAAATATCAAATTTCTATAGATTCTTTAATTTAGAAATTTCAATAAGATTCATTTTAGAATGACAACACTACGTAACTGTTGAATACATGATCTAGTTTATCTTGTTTGTTAGGGGTCAAAAAGGATGCAACAGTTTAAAATGTCAAATCTCTAAAGATTCTCCAATTTAGAAATTCCAATAAGATTCATTTTAGAATGGCAACACTACGTAACTGTCGAGTACATGATCTAGTTTATCTTATTTGTTAGGGGTCAAAAAGGATGCAACAGTTTAAAATGTCAAATCTCTAAAGATTCTCCAATTTAAAAATTCCAATAAGATTAATTTTAGAATGACAACACTACGTAACTGTCGAATACATGATCTAGTTTTTCTCGTTTGTTAGGGGTCAAAAGGAATGCAACAGTTTAAAATATCAAATTTCTATAGATTCTTTAATTTAGAAATTTCAATAAGATTTATTTTAGAATGACAACACTACGTAACTGTTGAATACATGATCTAGTTTATCTTGTTTGTTAGGGGTCAAAAAGGATGCAACAGTTTAAAATGTCAAATCTCTAAAGATTCTCCAATTTAGAAATTCCAATAAGATTCATTTTAGAATGACAACACTACGTAACTGTCAAATACATGATCTAGTTTATCTTGTTTGTTAGGGGTCAAAAAGGATGCAACAGTTTAAAATGTCAAATCTCTAAAGATTCTCCAATTTAAAAATTCCAATAAGATTAATTTTAGAATGACAACACTACGTAACTGTCGAATACATGATCTAGTTTTTCTCGTTTGTTAGGGGTCAAAAAGGATTCAACAGTTTAAAATATCAAATCTGTAAAGATTTTCTAATTTAAAAATGCCAATAAGATTAATTTTAGAATGACAACACTACGTAACTGTCGAATACATGATCTAGTTTTTCTCGTTTGTTAGGGGTCAAAAAGGATTCAACAGTTTAAAATATCAAATCTGTGAAGATTTTCCAATTTAAAAATGCCAAGAAGATTAATTTTAGAATGACAACACTACGTAACTGTCGAATACATGATCTAGTTTTTCTCGTTTGTTAGGGGTCAAAAGGGATGCAACAGTTTAAAATATAACATTTCTATAGATTCTTTAATTTAGAAATTTCAATAAGATTCATTTTAGAATGACAACACTACGTAACTGTTGAATACATGATCTAGTTTATCTTGTTTGTTAGGGGTCAAAAAGGATGCAACAGTTTAAAATGTCAAATCTCCAAAGATTCTCCAATTTAAAAATTCCAATAAGATTAATTTTAGAATGACAACACTACGTAACTGTCGAATACATGATCTAGTTTTTCTCGTTTGTTAGGGGTCAAAAGGAATGCAACAGTTTAAAATATCAAATTTCTATAGATTCTTTAATTTAGAAATTTCAATAAGATTTATTTTAGAATGACAACACTACGTAACTGTTGAATACATGATCTAGTTTATCTTGTTTGTTAGGGGTCAAAAAGGATGCAACAGTTTAAAATGTCAAATCTCTAAAGATTCTCCAATTTAAAAATTCCAATAAGATTAATTTTAGAATGACAACACTACGTAACTGTCGAATACATGATCTAGTTTTTCTCATTTGTTAGGGGTCAAAAAGGATGCAACACTTTAAAATATCAAATCTCCATAGATTCTCCAATTTAGACATTTCAATAAGATTCATTTTAGAATGACAACACTACGTAACTGTTGAATACATGATTTAGTTTATCTTGTTTGTTAGGGGTCAAAAAGGATGCAACACTTTAAAATGTCAAATCTCTATAGATTCTCCAATTTAGAAATTTCAATAAGATTCATTTTGGAATAACAACACTACGTAACTGTTGAATACATGATCTAGTTTATCTTGTTTGTTAGGGGTCAAAAAGGATGCAACACTTTAAAATGTCAAGTCTCTATAGATTCTCCAATTTAGAAATTTAATTAAGATTCATTTTAGAATGACAACACTACGTAACTGTTGAATACATGATCTAGTTTATCTTGTTTGTTAGGGGTCAAAAAGGATGCAACCGTTTTAAATGTCAAATCTCTAAAGATTCTCCAATTTAGAAATTCCAATAAGATTCATTTTAGAATGACAACACTACGTAACTGTCAAATACATGATCTAGTTTATCTTGTTTGTTAGGGGTCAAAAAGGATGCAACAGTTTAAAATGTCAAATCTCTAAAGATTCTCCAATTTAAAAATTCCAATAAGATTAATTTTAGAATGACAACACTACGTAACTGTCGAATACATGATCTAGTTTTTCTCGTTTGTTAGGGGTCAAAAAGGATTCAACAGTTTAAAATATCAAATCTGTAAAGATTTTCCAATTTAAAAATGCCAATAAGATTAATTCTAGAATGACAACACTACGTAACTGTCGAATACATGATCTAGTTTTTCTCGTTTGTTAGGGGTCAAAAAGGATTCAACAGTTTAAAATATCAAATCTGTAAAGATTTTCCAATTTAAAAATGCCAATAAGATTAATTTTAGAATGACAACACTACGTAACTGTCGAATACATGATCTAGTTTATTTTGTTTGTTAGGGGTCAAAAAGGATGCAACAGTTTAAAATGTCAAATCTCACGATTTTTCGTTTTTGTTTAAATAAATATTAAAATATTTTTTGGTCTATGCTATACTATGAAGTCTATGCCAGCAGAGTCACTTTGCATTTGCAGCTTATCGTAGCAATGTTGTTGTATAAAGTTTAATTCCTCGTAAAATATTGTTAAGTGTGTAAAATCAATAAATAGTGCAGTTACATTCAGAGCGTTTCCACACAAAATAAATTATGTGGTTTCCTTGCTCTTACATAATTGTGGGATTATGTACTAAGCCTCAGTTTTCGGGAGCGGGCTATACACCTGGTATTAATACTACAACGCAATCTGAACTTGGCTTTGTTTGGCGTGTGTCAGACTGTCAGTTCGACCTTCGGCTGCCGGATCGAAAAGCAACCATTCATTTCCCTGTTACTGTTTATTTTTATTCTTTTCTTTTGTCAGATAATTAATCATGACTTTCAATAGAAACGAACACTATTTTAATTCGTGTCAAAAATGTTATGAGCCTCTAAAGTAATAATTGTTATTTTATTATGTTTTAGAAGAAAAACTGTCATTTAGTTAAATCAATACAACTTAACAGCAAAATTGTGATAAAGCCTTATTGTATAATTAAGATAAGTATACTTCGTTTTATTTGTTTAAGATATATGTACATATTTATAATTCTTGTACACGCACGTACCTTTAAAATCATCTCTCTCTCTAGCCTCAAAGGATTGCTGGAAAAAACTCTTCTTAGGGTTAAGCTCGCCTTTGTACGTGTCCTCTATTTCTGTATTTTATAATGTATTTTCTTGTGTATAATAAATATTATAGGAAGCCTACAACTGCAACGTAAAACGTAAAGCCTAAAGTATATGCAAGTAGGTAGGTATTCAAACATCTGGATTTATGTGCTAGGCCCTATTAACCTAGCAAGAATGTCTCAATCTCATGCTTGCTGATTGATACGTCGTAACACTGTGATTCATAGTAAAAACAAAACTGCAATACAAACTGCTGTAATAGTCTGTCTACATCTAGATTAATTAGTAAAACCGACCGACTTACCAATGTGCAGGCATGCATAATATTGTGCAAGCTTAGAATAAAATAAAACAGGCGATAATTTGATTAAATTTATTTCTCAATTTATAAATAATACACGGGCTATTTACAGCTACGATTACAAACAACACACATTCAGGGCAATACAATGCTTAGTACATAAAACTCAGTATCGTAGGGAAAGTGTCCCATTTCAAATCAAACAGGTTTATCCATATCCAAGGAAATATTACTACGGGAACTCATGCAAACTATCCATGCATAAATAAAACTGATGCTACACACAACTTCTATCAAAAAATAATTTAACATCAATACGTTATTCTTGATATCATTATTGCAAGAAGATAAAGAAAGAATAACATATCAAATTAGAGGTAAAGTGCATAATGCAACACGATAAAAAATATCACACATAAGAAAATAAACATTAAATATAAAACAGACAGAAAAGAATTTAAGAATCGTCCTGATTTTTTTTATTTTAACAATAATTAGTTGCAAAATATAAATGGCAAGAATATACTATTACACAACAAATGATATATTACTGTAAAAAAAAACTAAATTTTTTACTAACAATATCGTAAATTAAATCTAAATTTTATGTTTCCTCGTGTCACACTATGCAGGATATTAGTACTAACTACTTAGACTAGCCTATTCACCGTCCGTAAGGGGCACCTAAGTTACCTTGGGAGCCGGGTGGCACGAAACCGTAACCGGAGGCACCAACGACCACTCCACTGGTCTGGCCGGGGCCCCCACTCGGGGAGGCGGGGAACAGGACCGGACCTGGAAAGTTCAGAAGGAATGCGTCATACGAAATTCAATTGAATGTGAGTTAGTATTGGAACCTTGGAATATCGAAACTTTGTAAGACTGTTTGTTAACGAGATTTATACAAAAGTGTATCAAGATATCTGTGTAATTAATTCAACTGCTGCACCAACTAATAACCGCTGTCTTAGAGCTATAGCAAATATAACAGCTATATCATACATAACGTACATATTTGATGGATCATCACATGTTATGATATCTATACTATAGATAGATAGATAGAAAACGCTTTATTGTATACCACACTTAAATTAACAAATCATAATTAAAACACTTAAAACTAGACACGCGATAGTACAATTGGCGGTCTTATCGCTAAAAGCGATCTCTTCCAGACAACCTTTGGCTGGACTGGATTTTACGAGAACGTTAAAGGACGGTAGCTTTATAACATAAGCTTTTTATTTAATTGTAGGTATACTTACATAAGCAAAACAGAAGAAATAGATACCAGGGTATATTAATAATAATCCTCCTAGCCGATTTCGGCTACAGAGACTTGACTTTGTGATTATTGCCTAGGCCAATAATCACAAAGTCAAGTCTCTGTATTATTGTTTAGCCTGTATGTGGCTGATGTACCCTATTTTTGCGCTAAAAGTCCGGTTACAATGAACACAGGTTAAGGCGCCATTAATGTAGTTGTAATTGATATTAGCCGGCGGTCGACTTTTAAGCTGATCTCGTTTTAAGTCTAGTTCTTGCCTCCTTTCTTCTTCAAACTCGTACACTTTGTCCTGAACATGACGCCTCCATTCAGGTCGTTTTTCAGCGAGAGCCTCCCAGCGCGACGGATCGATACAACACCTCTTCATGTGCCTCTTCTGTACGTCTTTGAAACGTAGGAACTGACCTCCGCGTTTCCGCTTACCATGTTCTAGTTCACAGAAGAAAATGCGTTTCGCCCTTCGCTCATCAGACATCCGAGACAGGTGCCCGCACCAACGCAGCTGACGCCGCATCAAATATGCCTCTATGCCACAGACATTAGCCCGTCGTAGAACATCGGTATTACGGACCCGATCCGACCACTTGATGTTAAGAATGTCGCGGAGGCATTTCAGATGGAATCTGTCTAACGTGCGTATGTGTCTGCGATACAGGCACCATGTCTCTGACGAGTACAAGATGTTAGGAAGTACAATAGCTATATACACCTTAATCTTGGTACTCAATTTGATGTTATGGGAGCGAAATACCTGGACTCGTAGTTTACCAAAAGCAGCCATAGCGGAGCCAAGTCTGCTGTTGATCTCCGAGTCAAGGTCGCATTTTGTTGTTATGCTGCTTCCCAGATATCTGAATGTATCGACCTGTTTTATGGGCTTTCCATCGATTTGCAGATTCAGTGGAGCTTGGTTAACAGTGTCCATGGCCATCACCTCTGTCTTTGTAATATTAATTTTGAGGCCAAATCTACAGCACGCAGCGTCAAGCCGAGTCATCAAGTCCTGGAGTCCCTCAGAAGATTCCGCAACGAAACATAGGTCATCAGCATACATCAATTCGGTAATGAGGTCATACGATACCTTTGTGTGCGCTTTTAACCTAGCCAGGTTAAAGATACTGCCATCTGTGCGAAAACGTATGCGGATCCCTTCGGTGTTGGCTTGTAAAGTCTCCCTCACGACAACGGAAAAGTACAGAGCAAAAAGAGTGGGTGCTAATACACAGCCTTGTTTTACACCACAAGTGACAGGGAATTGCTCTGTCTGCTCACCATTGACGGTTACGCAACAAGTCATGTTGTCGTGAAGAAGTCTTATCAAGCGTATAAATTTGTCGGTGCAACCAAGTTTCGAAAGCACAATCCACAAAGCTTCGCGAGGTACACTGTCAAAAGCTTTCTCCAGATCAACAAAACAGAGAAACAGAGGTTGACACTGTTCCCTGCTTTTCTCTTGCAGTTGTCTAAGAGAGAATATGGCCTCGCATGTGCCGCGATTGGGTCTAAACCCAAATTGCGTTTCAGGCAATATACTTTCAGAGAGCTCCATAAGACGATTTAAGAGTACTCTGGCAAAAGTTTTTCCTGGAGTAGACAGAAGTGATATACCCCTATAAGAGTTGCAAACAGATCGATCACCTTTATTTTTATACAAAGAGCAAATTAGTGATACGCCAAAACTAGGAGGAACGAACTCCATTTCCCACATGCGCTGGAAAAATTGCCAAATCTTGTAGTGCAACTCATCTCCGCCATATTTTAATAGTTCTCCTGGTATGTTATCGATGCCGACAGCCTTATTGTTTTTCTGCGCTTTGATGGCGATGATAACTTCCTCAAGAGAAGGAGGCTGATCCAGATCTACGGCTTGTGGTAAGGCAGGAAGTGATGCTAAATAGTTTATGTCAGCAGAACGATCCACATTGAGTAAGCTGTTATAGTGTTCTGCCCAGCGAGTAAGAACTTCTCCTTTGCTTACCAGGAGGGTACCTGAAAGTGATTTCAGTGGTACGTTTACTCGATGTGGACTTCCTACTAACTTTTTAATCTCGTTAAAGAAATCGCCGAGTCTATTCGAATCAGCAAGCCACTGAATATAGCGAACCTTGTTCAGCCACCACTCATCTTTTGCGTTTCGAGTTAGTCTCCTTATTTGGCTCGTACTCTCCTTTATTTTTTCAGAAGCAGTTGTCTGATTTCCCTTTCGAAGGAGCTGGCGGTGTTTTTCTAGGGCGACTGTCAATGTATTATCATTTTCGTCAAACCAGTCTTCACAGACACGAGGTTTTTGGCCTAAGATCTCAGTAGCCGCATTGATGGTATTTGTAGTTAACAGTTTCCAGCCCTCGTCTAACTGTTCATCTTCGGGGTGTATGCCTGCTGTAAAGGTATTGACAGCTTCCCTGTAATTTGCCAATATTTCAGCAGACTCTAGCTTTTTCAGATGAAGACAGTTAGGCTTAGCCCTGCGAGGTCTACGGCAAGGGCTAAGACGCAAAAATAGTTTTGTAACAACAAGTCGGTGATCCGACCAACAGTTTGCGCCCCTCATTACTCTCGTTACTTTGACATCCGCTATATCCCGTTGACGGACTATAGCATAATCAATAAGATGCCAATGCTTGGACCTTGGGTGCATCCAGGTAGTTTTGTATTTATTTGGGAGTCTAAACATGGTATTGGTAATACCCAGATGAAATTGGGAACAGAGGCTTAGTAACAGTTGCCCATTACTGTTCATGTTACCAATGCCATGTCGCCCTATCACCCGAGGCCAAGCTTCAAAATCACGTCCGACGCGAGCATTAAAGTCGCCAAGAAGCAAAACTTTCTCACAGCGCCGGATTTTAGTCAGCACTTCTGACACTTCCTCATAAAATTTGTCCTTGACGTCATCACTTTTGTCGAGTGTTGGCGAATATACGCTGATAACATTTAAGTATTTATTGTTTCGAAGATGGAAACGTAAGGACATGACACGATCAGAGATAGCAACTGGATGTTCTTCCAACTTAGAGGCTAAAGTAGTTTTAATAGCAAAGCCTACTCCTGACCGTCTAGGCTCAGAAGCTGGTGTGCCTTTCCAGAAGAAAGTGTACCCACCACCACGTTCAACAAGCTCACCTTCGTCAGCTAGATGTGTTTCGCTGAGAGCGGCTATGTCGACGTCATAGCGTTTGAGCTCGCGAGCCACAATGGCGGTTTTACGTTCTGGGCAGAGGTTGTTGGGTCGGTCTAAAAGAGTACGTACATTCCACGCACCAAAAGTCATATTCATCTGCATGTTTTTAGATTTATTCTTATTGCGAGGAATGAGCGTTTGTTTGGGGCACCTTTTCTAGCCCCCTCCCCGGCTGAGCGAGGAAAGCAGTGCCTCTCTAAATAAAGCTGCTTTGTCTCAAAGAGTGCTGCCGAACCACACTGTCACCCCGATGCAGTGCTAGAGCGACCACTCTCCTCTCCTTAGGCCACCCGTGTCCAGGTATTAGACCAAGCCCAGGACTTTTTTAAACTCGGAATGACAAAGCCAAGTCAGATGCGCAGGATATATTAAGTTGCATAAGTGTGCGCGCCGTACACAGATGCACCCTCTCCTCCTTACTCCCCTTGACCCAGTGGAACGGAGAACCGCTACGACTGGAAGGGAACAGGACGCAGTATCTGGCAACGATAAAAACTCCTATCGCTACCTTCAGGCCTTCTACAGTTGCCTGGTTGCCTCGCCACTTGAGGTGGATTGCGTTGACGCCGAAGCAACGAGCACTAGCACGGGGAGTGACCGTGCCGACTCGAGGGCCGAAACACGCCGTTGCTACAACAAAGTGTTTCGGCACTCGAGCCCCCCTCTACCAGCCTAGGTTCCTAAGGTGTGGCCGCTGCATGCTATAGCGGCGACCACTAACGACGATCGAATGCGTGCCGCGCGATCTGAGGAGCCTTTTATAGGCGATGTTGCCTCGACCACTAACGACGATCGAATCTTCGTATATTCAACGGGCAGCGTAACGACGCCCCAGAGAGGTCCGCACTGTTCGACGGCTCGAGCACGACTATATACACATACATATATACGACAGGGTATATTAGCATAAATATTATACATAAACATTCTATGATATTAAATATACTAACTATAAATAAAATATATAACAGCTGTAATACAAACAGTAACAACGACATATATGCTAACAAAATAAAATTACTCAGCTCTCTGATGCAGACAAATAGTGCTTAAACAATAGCGTTTTAAAGATAGGAAGGGATTTGGCAGATCTAATAAAAGAAGGAAGAGAGTTCCATAAACGGATAGCTTGTACAGTAAAGGAGTTGTCATAAAAGTTAGAAGAGTGGATAGGAATTTTAAGTTTTCAAGGACTTAGAAGAGCGCAACGGACGAGGATTAGATAGATGGAGATATTCAAAGCGTTCTCTAAGATAAGAAGGACTAGAAGGATATATATAATATATAGAGTAGAAGGACTATATATAATATTTAAAATATATGTTACATAATATTATGTGTTCGTAATATTATGTATATAAGATGTTTGTAAGATTTGTATTTTTGTATGTTTGTAATGAATAAACTCAAAAACAACTGTGCCTAATTCAAATATTATTTCACCATCGGAAAGCTACATTTACCCTGAGTGACATAGGCTACTTTTTACCCAACTGCGCAGAAGGAGGGTAATGTTTTTATTGAAAAACAACGCGTGCGAAGCTGCGGATTGGTCAGAGTTAAAATTTGAATGAGATCTTTGGCCACTACGTCACTCGGGTTCTAAAACAACATGGGAACATATCGAACATTCACAAAACAAATTAGATAGATGGATAACTACATAATAATTCTGTATTATTACACCAAATTACAATAACATAATCTAGAAATCTTAAGGGGACACCGGAGGGATAATCGCCCATACAACACGTACTACCAAGATCATTTCTAATTGGAGCATATTTCTACCTTAATATGGTATTATTTTAATTGGAATAGTATTTATCTAGGTGCCCAACCATATATTAGATCAAAATACTTACCTAAAATGAAATAGAAGCGTATCATATTCTGCATGTTTTACGTCATAAAATACCTGTTTTCAATCTAATTGTTTCGTATTAAAAACAACAACATCTTACGTATCCTAGTCATGGGAACATAGATTATATCGTCTAGTTACAGAATAACAACACAATGAGAAAAATACAACAAGTTTTCAGTCATCATTTTTGGTATTACGGAACACGGTCAAAATCTAATCAAATTTAGAATCGTTCTAATGCTGTCACTGTCGCTCTGCGTGGCTTAACTTCGTCACTAAACAGAGATAGCGATATTCAGGCCGAAGTTTTTGACGCGGCCGAATTGAAGTTGCGCTCAAGGTTCGCCGGCGCGTTAAATACTAATACGTGATGATACAATGGGCGGCCTTATCGCTCAAAGCGATCTCTTACTCAACTTAGAGTGGGCTGTAGTAAATAAAACAGCTATAGCATAATTTGCTAGCTCTACAAGATGGAAATTATAATCAAAGCCTACATTTCTTCATGGAATAAGATATTTTAGCCCATTTTGAATCAATTTAAGTATGTATGTCTAATATGTAGTAGGATATTTTGTTATCAATAGATAGTAACAAACCCGTATCCTCTATTCGAGATTCAACTGTGTTACAGCAGAGTGCATAATTCAACCTTCCATTTGGGAACTTATATGTACTAAAATGGAGTATTTATATTGTCAGAAGGTACGCAAACAATTTTAGGTACTTTTACAATATTATATATTTAATCTATCAGTATATTAACGATTAGTTTTATCAACGAGCTATGGAGAGGGCTATGCTCGGGGTTTCTCTACGGGATCGAATCAGAAATGAGGAGATACGTAGGAGAACTCAAGTCACCGACATAGCCCGATGGATTAGCACGTTGAAGTGGCAATGGGCAGGCCATATAGCGCGCAGAGCAGATGGCCGATGGGTCCGAAAGGTTCTCGAGTGGAAGCCACGGACCGGCAAGCGCAGCGTAGGACGTCCACCCACAAGATGGGCAGACGACTTGGTAAGAACCGCAGGTCGGCGTTGGATGCAGGCCGCTTCCAACCGCAGTTCCTGGAGATCAATGAGGGAGGCCTTTGTCCAGCAGTGGACGTTCTACGGCTGATATGATGATGATGACTAATCTATCAGTTAGCCTATTTAAAAATATATTATTAACCCTAGACCGTTATTCCATGTAAACAAAATACCAAAATCAGATAAAGACAAAGTTACAGAAACACAAACAAAGTGAACGACTTCCATTGATCTTGAACTTTCAATAGAATACAATACAATACGCGTGACTGTCTATCAGAAAGACAATAAAAACGTCAATCCTCAATCTTAACTATCTCCAATATCAATTGCAATTCACTTCAATCGCGATACGGCATGTGAAAACTATTTGCGAAACAAAAATCGTAGTTCTTGATGTTTGGCAATTTGACAGAATCGAATGGACGGTTATTAACAAATATTGAGATAATCGGCTATCGGCATAAGATAATTTTCGTTTGTACCAGACCTGTTAATATTTTACTTGTTCATTGCTCACAATAAAAAAACCGGCCAAGTGCGAGTCGGACTCGCGCACGAAGGATTCCGTACCATTGTCTATAAAAAGGTAAATTGCGGTTTATGATTTATGACGTATTAATAAGACTACTTACTAGATAAATAAGTAAGTAAAGTAAATAAGTAAATCTTTATTAGGAACAATAAACATAAGATTAATTACAAAAATAGAACGATGTTACCTGCATAAGTAATAATACTGTGTCGCAGATCTCGTTCAAACCAATTTTCGGTGGAAGTTTGCATGGTAATGTACATCATATATTTTTTTTAGTTTTATCATTCTCTTATTTTAGAAGTTAAGGGGGGGCACACATTTTACCACTTTGGAAGTGTCTCTCACGCAAACTATTCGGTTTAGAAAAAAATGATATTAGAAACCTCAATATCATTTTGGAATACCTATCCATAGATACCCCACACGTATGAATTTGATGGAAAAAAATTGAGTTTCTGTTTGAAGTATGGGGAACCCTTAAAATTTTTTGTTTTTTTTTCTATTTTTGTATTAAAAATTTAATGCGGTTCACAGAATATATCTACTTACCAAGTTTCAACAGTATTTCTATAGTATTATATTTTTTTTTTAGTATTATATATTTCTTCAGTAGTTCTTATACTTTCGGAAAAAAGTGGCTGTGACATACGGACGAACAGACAGACAGACAGACATGACGAATCCATAAGGGTTCCGTTTTTTGCCATTTGGCTACGGAACCCTAAAAATGACTTTAGTTTTATAGTTAGAGCATAGATTAATATTGAAGTTGCGTTTTGTATTTCGATGATGAGACATCACACCTAAGACGTCCGCAGCCGAACATAAGCCCCCATAAATTTCCAGTGACCAATCTCTTGCGGCCTGAACCAAATGGCTCTTAGGAATTGTCTGGGCTTTGTAAGGACATCCTTCCATCTAGTGGGAGGCCGTCAAACGCTGTGCTTTTCACTGTGTTTTTATATATTTCGCGTCAACAAACCACACAAAGTAATTTCAACTTCAATTAACGTACACACGGCTACACATCAGGCTATAAATTTTCAGTATAAGCTGACCTCTCATTCTACGAAAATCCTACACAGTGCGAGGTCAGCTTATACTGGAAAGTTATAGCTTGATGTGTAGCTGTGTGTACCAGAACGAGTCACGAGCCGTTATTTATATTAATAATTTATGCAACAAGTATTTATTAAAATATCATGTAGAGTCATAATTATTTTCAATAACTCTATTTACAATATTGCCAATTTGCGGTCAAATTATATAAAGCCCTGCTCTATTACCTAGACGATCAGTTTCATTGAAATAATTAGTATTGTTGGACATTACCCAATAAACGTCTCCAATGGTATCTTGTCGAGAAATTGGTTCTATTTATGTTTGCTACAAAAATAACGACACCAATGATAAGACCAAACTTTCATCAGAGTCAAAGTCAAAAGTCAAAATCTTTTATACATTACAATCACAAGGATCACTTTGAAACGTCAATTTTACTGCCTGTTCCTTCGCGACGAAGCCAGAAAAAAAAGGTAAGAAAACAAGGCTGGTTGTTTTTTTATAATGATCCTTTTAGAATACATAACAATACAGGTAATAAATTACGTCTAAATTGTAACATTTTGAACGTGTTGGAGCAATTTCAATCCCAAGCTTCTCTATCATCTAAATAATCCGATATTTTATAGTAGGCTTTTTTATAAAGATTTTGTTTAATTGCGTTTTTAAATTTTTTAATTGTCAAATTTTGTACATCACTTGGGAGTTTGTTATAAAAGCGACCACCTTGCCCTTTAAACGATTTACTAACTTTATGGAGTCTAGAAAAAAATAAAACCTATATGTAGAAGAAAATATTAAAAGCAATCTAAAATGTATTGTGCAAGTTGCATGTGCATATTTTGCGAAGCAGTAGCTTATTAAATAATAAACTAGTGGTTCGCCTCGACCTAACTCGCGTGTCTCCCATAAAAACAAAACAATATTTTTTGTAATATTTGACTACTAAAATAGTGCCACGAATAGCATAACCAATAACTTGACCTACAGTTTCATTCTAATTACAGGTAACGAGAGTTCATGTAATTGGTTACACTTTTTGTGGTATTTGTGTCACTAAAGCTACACGCATACCACATTTCAGCACTGTGAGGTTACTGGTGCACCCTGTGATTTTTGTCGAAGTTCAGTTTTTATTATGGCTAAACTAATTAAAAACTATAAGGTTTCAAACTAAAAATAAGAACGGGATCAAAAGGTACTCGCAAAGTTCCTTTATTAGACGAGCCATTCAACCGTTTAGTCCCATTAGCTAGTCCGTTTAGACGACCTCCGTGGCGCAGTGGGCGAACAGTCGGCTGAGACGCAGGAGGTAGCGGGTTCGATTCCCGCCGCGGAACAAAATGTTTGCATGATTTACAGATATTTGATCCGGGTCTGGATGTTTTTCTATATATTATAAGTATGTATTTACAAAAAAATTTATGTAAGTATTCTGTTTATGTAAGTTCCCATAGTACAAGCTCTGCTTAGTTTGGGGCTAGATAGCACTGTGTGAATGTTATTATCATTGTTTACCCCTCTTCAACCCCAATATCTCAACAACACCCCCCCCCCCCCCCACATTTTAAGCTCAGATAAGCGCTTCGAAAGTTATCGCCGATTTGCCCAAATTGATTAAGAGATCTCGCTTCGCTCTATCAAATATTGCGCAATAACAAATTAAGCATCATGTCAAAACTCAAATTAGGTATTGCCATGTATAATTTAAACAGCATTACAATAAAAATATGTTTCTAAAACAATTACTGTTGATTAATAAGTACATAACAAATATTAGTGTCACAATTTGGGAGCATTAAATGCATTATTGCAAGACTAGCAGACATTAAACAAATGACTTTCGTTGACCTTCTTAGGCTGGTAGCCAATAATAATTATACAATAGCTCTTATTAATTTGAGGTCTAATTATAATGTTATATAGCAATTGGACTATATAACAATGCTTTGTTTGGAATTCTTTCGAAAAAGCTTTTACACAGTTTGAATGCAAATCATATGTTACTTTTTCGTCCCAAAAATTATAAATCATACGAAATTCAAACCCGCATCCTTTTTTTCAATGGTCTCGCTTCTCACCCAGAAAATGTTTGAGATTTTATTTACGGCTCAGAGGTGATTTTTATAATACTAAGATTCTTCCACTCTTAGATCGGGTTCCCAATACCGAAATTCACAAGCAGACTAAAGTACAAGACGCCAGCATGCGAATATTGGGTAGTGACGACAGGTGGGCTAAGGCCCTAATAGAGTGGATGCCGAGAACTGGGCATCGAAATAGGGGACGTCCACCTGCGAGATGGGTCGACAAAATCCATAAGACCGTGGATCGTACGTGGTTCAGACTGGCACAGGATCGGGAAGAATGGCAAAAACAAAGAGAGGCTGATGATGATGATGAAGATTCTTCCGTGTTTGCGTCCGAGATTAAAAATAAAAAGGTATAATACATTTTGTTCTATTAGCTCTTTGTACTATAAGCAACGCGAATATAAATCAAATACAGATCTATTAGTCACCTATACTACGGCCGTTCAGAGAATGCGTTCCTGACACGTCGCGATTGAACTGACGACGTAACTTTGTAATGGCGTTGCAGTTACGATAAAAATATTATTGCTGGTTGTTTACCGTTTTAACAATTGATGAGCATTAAAACAACATCATTATATCAATAATCAATTAATGTTATAATTTTGTGCCAAACTGAGTGTCAAATAACTTGGTAAACAATATTTTTCTAAATCTAAACTGCGCTATTACAAGGTTATGTCAGCGCTTTATATGACTAACTGATAGGTGTCAGGAGCGCATTCTCTGAACGGCCGAAGTATAGTTACTGTAAAGATTACTGTGGCGTTATTGAGGTGAGTAAAACCAGTAACCGTTATAAATGACTAGGGCTACTTTGTGAAGACAAACAATTAGTTTTTAGAGAGTTTTCCTAAACAGGATTTTCAAAGAAAATGATGTAATTTTTATGCATGTAGCGACCACAAATACTTTTAAAAACCAGTAAATCTACGTAAAACTAACATACGACCCAGTTAATCTAGCTTTCAATTATCAAAACCGCGTCCGAATCGATCTATCAAAAGCTCAAGTTTGTGTTCATCAATTTTGGCATGGATGTCGTGTGTGTATTTTTTTTCGTATTTTTATCCTTAAAAAAAGGAGAAGGTTCGCAATTCATCGCAATCTTTTTAGGAGTCCGTACCCAAAGGGTAAAACGGCACCCTATTACTAAGACTCCGATGTCTGTCTGTCTGTCTGTCCGTCTGTCACCAGGCTACAGCCTGGTGAAAAATTACTGTCTAACTTTTTTTTCTATATTTATTTTTATATATATTATAGGCTTGCGTTTGACCACGATCTCGCCTGATGGTAAGCGATGATGCAGTCTACGATGGTACACGCTTGCCTAGAAGAAACCTATTCACTCGCGACTTAAAGATGCCCAGGCTGTAGTTATCTGGAAACACAGACTCTCAAGTCTCGACAAGTCTTCCAAAGAGTGGAATGACTCGCGAGTCGTTCCACTCTTTGGCGGTACGCATAATAAAGGTCGAAGAGAACCGCTTTGTGCGAATGGGAGGTATTTCTACCATATAGCGGTGGCGCACCGCAGAGCGTCTGGTTGTCCGTTGATAGAAAGGAGATGGTTGGACAGTTGAAATTTTCACAGATGATGTATTTCTATTGCCGCTGTAACAACAAATACTAAAAACAGAATAAAATAAATATTTAAGGGGGCTCACATACAACAAACGTGATTTTTTTGCTTGCTTTAGCTCGATATTGATAACGGCTACAGGTAGACGCATGAAATATTTACAGAATATTTAGAATAGAATAGAAGATAGAATAATTCTTTATTGTACACCAGGAATACTTAAAAAAACTAATTTATGTTAAATATAGTACAATGGGCGGCCTTATCGCCTTATCTTCTTATTTAGTTATATATTGACTTTAAAAATAAATAATTAAAATAAAACAAATATTGAAGGTGGGCTTCCATACAACAACGTGACTTTTTTTTTGCTGACTTCAAAAAATGGAGGAGGTTCTCAATTCATCGGAATCTTTTTTTTTTATGTATGTTTCCCGATTACTTGAAGATGCCTGGACTGATTCGAGAAATTGTTTTTTTGTTTAAAAGGGAATACTTCCCAGGTAGTCCCATTAGCAACAAGTCGGGATCTGATGATGGGAACCTAAAAAAATCAAGGACAACCCTCAAATTTTATAGGGACGCAAAATGTGTTTTTAAATCAAAATAACTGGTTTCGATTTTCTGAAGTCGGTTATACTTTTGTTAAAAAGATACTTGTAGTAAGCATTATTTTAATAAATAAATAAATAAATATTGCTGGACACTTAACACGGCGCTATCTAGCCCCAAACTAAGCAGAGCTTGTACTATGGGAACCAGATAACTGATAGGATACTTATATACATTTTTTTTGTAAATACATATGTACTTATAATATATAGAGAAACAACCAGACCCGGAACAAATATCTGTAGATCATGCAAACATTTGTTCCGTGGCGGGAATCGAACCCGCTACCTCCTGCGTCTGAGCCGGCTATTCGCCCACTACACCACGGAGGTCGTCAATAATTGTATTCTATTTCTGTTATTTTAATTATTTTTCCATCTTACATTCTTGGATGTAATTATAACGCGTAAGGTTAATTCATATCTATCTAAAATATGGCATAAAAGTTGACTGGAAGTGATCTCTTTTAATGATAAGACTGCCCATTATACAAAGTTTATTTCTTATTTTTCATTTTCACTACAAATAACGGGACCGATTTCCATGAAATTTGATAAATAGATAGATTATGACCTCGATTGGGACAAAGGCTATTTTTTACCTGACGCGGTTTGAAGCTTGTCTATGTGTCAATTTGGAAATTTCCGTATATGAATTTAAATTAAAACAAAAAACTGACTAATCCTACTGTTTTCTAAGATGAGTAGATTTATTGTATTATCTACGAGATCTTAAGAATGTTAACACACGTCAATTAAATGATGGAAGCATGCAATTAATCAAATCGTACCGTAGCGTTGCATTGTTTAGCCATGGAGTGTCTATTAAGCTTTTAACCTGGCTATTGAGAAATATTACGCAAATGCTAATATAGTCCATCCATACTAAGTTTGCAGAGCTCTAAGAATTGTGGATTGAAAATTGGGGTTTCACTGAAAACTAGCGTCGTTGAGTAAGGAATTGAGTGGACGCCTAAGGTTACTTGAAAACAAAAACTGGGGGTGCTGACACAAGTAAAAACTTGAACAATTATGTGATACTTATATACAGAGGTGTCGGTAACGGTAACAGTGTCGCGAGTTCAATGGTTTTTCCCATCTCAAAAAATGCCCAACGCGCCTAAAGAAGTTTTCACTACTCAAATACAGAGATGTCGGTAACGGTAACAGTGTCGCGAGTTCAATGGTTTTTCCCATCTCAAAAAGTGCCCAACGCGCCTAAAGAAGTTTTCACTACTTATATACACAGATGCCGGTAACGGTTACAGTGTCGCGAGTTCAATGGTTATTTCCCATCTAATAAAATGTCCACGCGCCTAAAAAAGTTTTCACTTCAACTAACGTATAAATTGATATTTAGCAATAATACTGCCAATTGTATCACACAGATTTACGTCGTAATTCATAGTTTTGTTTGATGGTGTGCAGTAAAGTATTTTTCATCTAAAAATATATATATATGAATGTAATATATAAAAATATTTTAATTATGTTATCAAAAGATTATGATTATGAGAAGAGAGTATTAAAACAATATTCAATGAAAAGAGAATGCCAATTGGTGTATGGAATTCCGCACCAAATTGCATCAAAATAAAACTTTGTTTATGTATACTAAACTATTCATAGTAACTCCTGCAAATGTTTATTATGAAAAAAAGAGTGTGTTTTAGACGACACGACTGAAGTAAAACTTCTTTTTCAGAATATTAATTTATACAATTGTTCAATTACAAAATTGTCCACACGTCTGTAGGTCGATCAGTCTACGAGTATGTTCATTAGACAGACGCAAATCGCACTCGCACATTAACGTTTAAAAATATACCAAACGTAAATCTCTCTCTTTCTATCTTCACTAACTTATATCTCCCTCTCAACTTCCGTTCGCACTTTTTGTAACGCATTCAACAGCTTACTCCCCAAATCAAGCGTGCGTAAAGAAGTTTTACTTCAAAAATCCGGGTTCCTAAGTAATTTCCATCAAAAATCGATAAACAAAGATTGCGTTCGGCGTCTCTGTGACCGGTTACGACCGACCAAATAACCATAGATAAACAATAAATAAAAAAAACTACGAGCCTTACAGTGATCGCATATGATGTGTAACAGACCACCGCGCGCGATCATTGGTCAAAACAAATAGCGCGCGCTTCCCCGGTTTCCTGTCACACATTTTCGTCCCTTTTGCCAAAATCACTCCCACAAACCGAGAGGAAAGATGTTACACATCAATAATACCAAAGAAAGGCAAAGATTCATTTTATAATATTTTGTACGATAGTAAAAACCATTGCGCCAGCATTTGACAGCCTCGTAGCTAAGTTAATGATGACTACATTGAGTACTATCAACTTGTACTGATTTTTTTTTTATAACATGCTTACGATAAAAATGGATCAATGCATTAAAAATATAATATGCTGTTTAATTCAAAGTAAAAACAGTTATTTTTATATGATTTTTGTTCAAAAATTGTACAAAGTATGCATAAAATGAAGGAAGTGCTTACAGAAATGTGCATTGAAATCTGAAACTTTAAAACTTAAAATCAAATTCCTTCTGTGTTGCAATAACGTGAATTAGGAATACGCTTTTTATTTAAATTATCCACGTCACTAGTTCCGTAGATACTTTCTGAGAATTACGCAGGGATAAGTAGGGTTAAGCAGAATTATATTTTTTTCCACGTCACTAGTCCATCAATCAACTTCCGAGAGTGACACATATTTTTAATTAAGACCAGTCACAGTCATCAGTATCACGCAACATTTTAATTTAATTAATCGTTTGCTTCCGCGAGTACATGTATCCTTTCAAGTTGCGAAATCTTGAGCAATTGAGTTACGCCACGCTTTGTTGTTATATCTTTTTTAGATCTTCTTCGAATAATAAGTGTATTATCACACTGACGAGTCAGCGAGGCGATTTCTGTACGAGTTCTTATTTATTGTTTGTTTATTATCAGATTCAAAAAGCTGGTTACACATTGATTCTATGACGTCTTAAATAAAACTGGACTAGAGGTAGAACATAAACACACGCGCACACACACACACACTTTTACACATACGCACCCGCACACTTACACATACACACCCGTACGCGTACACACACCCACCCTCGTACACACACTTCTATATTTCATATGAATGCACGTCTAATTATTAAGTTATGTAACTTGCAAAATAAGTATCTGTAACCTATAAAAATACTCTTGGTTATGGAAGAGCAGAGCCTTCTAATACAAGTTTTTATCCTTAAAAGTAGGTTCCAACCTTAAAATACTATGTAAAAACTATATGTTACAGAAATAAAAACATTTTGATTTTTTATTAAAACCTATACTAGGTTTATCCAGACACCAAGTTCTCGATAACGTGGGTTCTGGTCAAATGTATGTAAATCTTAAAAATATGCTTTCATTACAATATTTGATGGCGTGCGAACACAAAACATGCCAAATATAGACATACAAAAGAAAATAGGTACACTTTTAAATCATAGGTACAATGGGCGGCTTTATCGCTAAAAACGATCTCTTCCAGGCAATCTTTGGATGGGCAGGATCTATGTATATCTATCGTTTTTACAAATGTAAATTATACGTTACAATATTTTCTGCAATATGAATCGCTGAAATGTGGCGGGACGAGCGCGTTTGCGAGCGAACATGGCGGGCACGTCGCGAACACGTTCACGAATCGCCTCGCTCGAAACACGCTCGCAACTTGCCAGTGTGTTAAGATCCCTAAACTTACAAATAAATAAAATAATATAATAAAGGTTAGTATAATAATTGAACCTATAGCTCCTGGTTACAATTTACAGTATTCGAATTATTTTAATACCGTCTTGTTGAAAAACTTTTCTAAACTTACAATTTAGAATGAAAAACATCCGGGTCTCCCCGATCCTGCGAATCCGGAGCGTGTCCCGGTTGCTTCCATCTAAAAATTGGAGTCGGATAGCCTCGCATCGTGTATAGTCGATGCAGAAAAAATTCAAATGTTTGGTTGTGCGATGGATTGGTCAGGGGCCGTTAAAAAACGGTCCCTGACAAGCCCGAATGCCATAAAGTCCGAGCCTTAGAGTTCATTTGACGACGCGAGGAAGATTCACTTAGGTGTAGGTATAATTAACCATAACTACATATTATTCCAAATCAAGTTAAGGAAAGAATTTTTATTCTTTATGTTGTTAAATGAGTTTAATTTCCCTCTGTTCCGCTTACCTACTATACGGATTTACGTGGAAATCTGTTATTGACCTTAGCCGCTTTATCGCCTCTGTATGTAAATATGATTTTCCAACTAAATAAAATAAAATCAATGAATAAATGCATTTGAAATTTTGACTTGATAAATACATTAAATCTTACTGCGTAAAAGATTTGCTACACCATACAATTAACTCAAAGACTACCATGCTCCAATTGCGACCTGGCATTGAGTTCAACATCTTTAGAATTACTATCATTTAATCTATGGCTCTTTTATTTAAACAGTTAAACAATCTGTGACTAAACCAAGGATCGTATCCGCAGGGCCGTATTAATCCTATCAGGGCCCCTAGGCAAAGCAATTCTCGGGGCCCCATTCCTTTACCCTTTTCTTACTTACTAAAATATATTTTTTCTATTATAAAAGTCGAGTCAATCAGATCGACTCCTGCTTTTTGCTTTCATTGAAATGATCGTAATGAATATATGGGATTACAGTTATGTGTTATGATCCAGGTCACTCACATGATGGAGTAGGGAATATAAATGAGACGTGACGCGGTTATTTTAAATGTAATCTTGTTAAATGCAATAAAATATATTGTATACCGAATGAATATATTTTTCTGAAGTAGGTACAATAAGTGTAAATAGCAACTCTTCTAACTTTTTTAGATAAAAAATCGTTTATGGAAAAATTCGTATCCTGGAAGTTGACCTTTAAGTAAAATATTTTTTCTATAGCAACATTACCGAATGTAAATAATGGGGAATGTTACGAGTGCAACTTTTTTTTCTTAGTGCGTGGCCCGCATCGGCTAGGCCCCCGTGGGCCCCTAGTCGGTGCGGGGCCCCTAGCCTAATCCGCCTTATGGATAATCCGGCCCTGCGTTTCCGTTATATCTTTCTTTACACCCATAAAACACTTTTAGTACTAGATTAAAATGATTGTATTAAGTTTTGAAATCACTATAATTTGCGTGTTGTACGAGATAGGCAAACGTTAATTAGCGATTCGAGATTGCGTTGTGATAATTATTAGGATTACTAAAATAAAGTCAATGTGAGGCTTAATTGAATAAAATACGACATTACCTATTAACATTTGCTATCTATATTAACATTTGCTATCTATATTAACATTTGATATCTATATTTTTCGGCAGAATTGAAGATTCATTGCAGAACGTAGAGATGGTTCCGATAAACCCAAGCATTTCTGTAACTTTTTAACTAAATACATAATTTCATGTCAAGTCTTATTTGTTTTAGTTTCATAATGATCATTTAGAATATTTTATAAGTAATCAAAGTTATATTGTTTTTTAGGGTTCCGTACCCAAAGGGTAAAACGGCACCCTATTACTGAGGCTCTGCTCTCTGTCTGTCTGTCACCAGGCTGTATCTCATGAACCGTGATAGTTAGACAGTTGCAATTTTCACAGATGATGTATTTTTGTTGCCGCTATAACAAAAAATACTAAACACAGAATAAAATAAATATTTAAGGGGGGCTCCCATACAACAAACGTGTTTTTTTTGCTCGTTTTAGCTCGATATTGATAACAGCAACTGGTAGGCGCTTGAAATATTCACAGAATATTTAGTTATATATTCACTTTAAAAATAAATAATTAAATTAAAATAAAACAAATATTTAGGGGGGGCTCCCATACTAAAAACGTGTTTTTTTTTTGCCGTTTTTATAGATAATGGTACGGAACTCATTTATAGATAATGGTGCGCGAGTCCGACTCGCACTGGGCCGGTTTTATATCTTTAACGTTGTTAAATACCTTATTTGAGATGTCCTTTGTAACCTTGTAAGCTAAACGCGGTCCGTCAAGTGAACGGGCTAAGTGCCGTTTTTGTGTTAT
Source organism: Philereme vetulata (assembly GCA_918857605.2). Taxonomy (NCBI): domain Eukaryota; kingdom Metazoa; phylum Arthropoda; class Insecta; order Lepidoptera; family Geometridae; genus Philereme; species Philereme vetulata. The sequence goes on along the minus strand of OU975456.1, from coordinate 5,352,258 downwards.
TTTTTGTGACATAATATTGATAATCGAATATATTACATGTTACCGAACCGGACACGAAGTGAATGGATCATCCTTTGATACCTTTTTGTTCAAGTCTGAGAATTATCATAGATTTTTTTTTATTTTCAATGGAGGCAACAAGTATTTTACTCTCACATGACTTGTGTTTTCGGAAAAAGTATCATCATCATAACACACATAAAAGAGTAGTAGAGTTCTTTGTGAAAAGGGTCGCCTGTGGAAGTACTACCAACATACCTATTTCTGCCGCCAAGCAGCAAAGCTGTGTTTCGGTTTTAATGGTATGGTTGCAGGTTAAATTACAGGATTTACTGCCTGATGGACTCAGGGCGGTGCATCTTAGGGCACGTATCAATGTCTACCATTTAACATTAGGTGGGCAATAATCTTGTTCCACCTCCAGGTGGTATAAAAAACATATTACTTTAACTTAAAAAAATTGTATTTATGACTTTAAGTCATTGAATCATTTCTACAGTTCTATAAAATGCACACCCATTATCTGTTGCTTATTTTAAATTAAATTTGTAACTAGTATTTTAGATTTATAGTATGTAGATATGTTTTGAATTGTAATATAGATGCACCGCCGTCATTTGATAAATTATAATCCTGTCCATACAAAGGTTGTCTGGAAGTGATCGCTTTTAGCGATAAGACCGCCCATTGTACTAAATCTATTTGTAAGAATTATGTTCTGTATTTTACTTTGGTGAACTTATCTTATTTTAGTTTTCTCAAGCCTCACTAACAGAGAGCATTTTATAAAAAAAAATATCAGTTCAAGTTGACAGTAATCAGTAGTCATAATTAACTAACAGGTATGAGGGATGCAACTGTCAAATGCTTGCACAATATCCTCGGTTTTTACTCGGAGGAGTATGATTTTGTCATTAAATCCTCGGACTATAAATAACATTAGAGATAAACAAGAAAATAATCTGTAGTAACTGGATAATAAGTTAGTAAGTACTTATCGTGATTATTGACCATTGACCTAACAAAAACGAGTGTGCTTTAGACCACACTACTGAAGTAAAACTTCTTTTTCAAAATATTAATTTATAAAATTGTTTAATAACAAAACTGTTTATACGTCTGTGGGTCAATAAGTCTATTTCTGTACAGACAGAGAGTTCATTCTGGACAGACGCAACATGCACTCGCACATTAACGTTTAAAAATATACGAAACGTAACTCTCTCTTTCTAACTTCACTTATATCTCCCTCTCAACTTCCGTTCGCACTTTTCGTAACGCATTCACCAGCTTACTCCCGAAGTCAAGCGTGTGTAAAGAAGTCTTACTTCAAAAATACTTTTGAAAATTATTTAAAACTAGCTGTTGCCCGCGACTTCGTACGCGTTACACTACTAAATGGGTAGGTAATCTAGAAATAAAGCTTAACTCGCTGTTGCAACTTGACTTGTCACACCATTTTTATCCCATGCAAACTGATTTATGGGACAAAAAGTAGCCTATGTGGTAATCCAGGTTATAATCTACGTATATACCAAATTTCATCGGAATCGGTTCAGACGTTACGACGTGATTATGGCAAAAAATAGAGAAATGTGCTCTATCAGAACTTAAATGTAATATGAAACTATCAAAGTGGGAACTTTAAGCCCCCAGTTATCTCCAAACTCGATTAGTAGCTTAGTTAAATTATTAAACTTGATGAAAGACTGATATTGATATCCATAAGGTTGGGCCATGTCATTTGTAAATAAAGTAACCTAACTAAAGCCAATTTACATTATAATTATTAATGTTTAAATTATATTATACTTACAGACCCAAAAAATATCATCAAAACTTAAGTAATGAATTAATTAATATTGACATAAATTAATAAAGTAACAGGATACTTTATTGTCAGCTTTAAGCATTGCAATTCAGCGGGGCAATAAATAAATATTGCTGGACATTTCACACAGCGCTATCTAGCCACAAACTAAGCAGAGCTTGTACTATGGGAACCAATACTTAGATTCGTTTTTTTTTTGTAAATACATACTTATAATATATACCTAGTCAGGTCATAAGTATTGTTACACAGTAAAAACTTTTCTTTTAGAATGCTGGCCACAAAAAAGTTTATGGAATTCGATTTTCAAATTGGTCATGAAAATAAAAATGTATACTCTTTAGAATTTTACTCATTTTTAAATATGGAGTGGACGCTTAAAGAAGACCGTGTTGCAGTTATTGCGTTGCATCGTTGCGGTTACGCGCCAATTCAAATTTTTTACATACTGAAAAATTTGAATATAACCAAAAGATTCGTTTATCGCACCATCAAACGATACAATGAAGACTCTAGTGTAGATGACAGGTCAAGAAGTGGTCGCCCTCGGTCTGTTAGGACTCCAGCAGTGATAAAAGCTGTGACGGCGCGAATTCAAAGAAATCCCAAACGTAAGCAGAAACTGTTGGCCCTTCAGATGGGGTTAAGCAGAACCACGTTGAAAAGGGTGTTAAATGAAGACTTAGGGCTTCGGGCATATCGAAGAAAAACAGGACATCGTTTGAATGCTCGTCTAATGGACCTGAGACTGAAGAGATGCCGCGCTTTGTTGAAGCGGTACGCGGGAAAAAAATATCGGGAAATTCTTTTTTCGGATGAAAAAATTTTTACCGTAGAAGAGAGCTACAACAAACAAAATGATAAGGAGTACGCACACAGTAGTGAAGAAGCGAGCAACCGTATTCCGCGTGTCCAATGAGGTCATTTTCCATCCTCGCTCATGGTATGGTTGGGAGTTTCTTATTGGGGCTTAACAGAGGTACATTTTTGTGAGAAAGGTGTAAAAACGAATGCAGTTGTGTATCAAAATACAGTCCTGACGAACCTTGTGGAACCTGTTTCTCATACCATGTTCAATAACAGGCACTTGGTATTCCAACAAGATTCGACGCCAGCTCATAGAGCGAAGAACACACAAGACTGGCTGGCGGCGCGTAAAATTGACTTCATCCGGCACGAAGACTGGCCCTCCTCCAGTCCAGATTTGAATCCGTTAGATTACAAGATATGGCAACACTTGGAGGAAAAGGCGTGCTCAAAGCCTCATCCCAATTTGGAGTCACTCAAGACATCCTTGATTAAGGCAGCCGCCGATATTGACATGGACCTCGTTCGTGCTGCGATAGACGACTGGCCACGCAGATTGAAGGCCTGTATTCAAAATCACGGAGGTCATTTTGAATAAACTTTAGTGTCATAAGAATCTATGTTTTGTTAAGTTCATTTTGGTATATAAATGATTACATAATAAATAAACTTGTTTCAATTATTTTATACTAATCATGTGACAGAATTTATGACCTGACTAGGTACAGAAACATCCAGGCTCTGAACAAATATCTGTTAATCATGCAAACATTTGTTCCGCGGCGGGAATCGAACCCACTACCTCCTGCGTCTCAGGCGGCTATACGCCCACTGCACCACGGAGGTCGTCGGAATCCCAATGCAGTTAGTGTCTTGAGGACACTTCCGCCTGGTAGTGATCTGGAGCAGTTGGGCTATCTATAGTTCGTTTGCAACGGTCTTTAGATGAATCAACTGTTTCTTCTTTATTTTTTCATAATTTACAAATACTTATGTAGCTGAGTATTGTGGTACCTACTTACTCATTATCCCTGATACACACAATATATGGAATTTTAATATGAAGCCAGGATCATATAATTTACTATTAAGTGTTATATCATGTTGTATGCTCCCAAATCTGCCTCGTCTTATGTATAAAATACTAGCTGTTGCCCGCGACTTCCCACGCGTTACACTACTAAATGTGTAGGTAACCTAGAAATAAAGCAACTTGACTTGACACCCTATTTTTATCCTATGGAAACTGATTTATGGGATAAAAGGTAGCCTATGTAGTAATCCAGGTTATAATCTAAGTATATACCAAAGTTCATCGAAATCCATTTAGCCGTTACGACGTGATTCAGTAACAAACAAATATCTAAACATTCGCATTTATAATATTAGCTCCTTCTCGTAAATCACATTTAAACATCGGGTGAAGTAATTTCGATCGGTTACTAAGCTTGCTTTACATTTAAGTAATAAATAAACGTTATTAAATAAACTTTCATCAGACTAAGCGAGTGGGCTAACAAGAAATGCAACTGTGCTTGAATGTACTCAGGACAACGTCTGGGGGCTGTAAGAACTAGTATGAAATGTACGTACACCGAAGGTAAGCTTACGCAACCGATTACACCGGTTATTTAGATCGTTAAAATATTAATTTTTAGAAAGCAACTCACAAATGTGAAGGAAGAAACTTATTTCAGCTTCTCGTGCTAAGCTTCATATATTTTAGTGAACTATCACAAAACTTTTTAGTTTTACCAATCAGACGACGCAAGACACCTACAGAAATATATTCTTTAATAATTACTACGGAACTCGTGTGCTAAGAGTTTACCTGTTTATTAAATATATTCCTCCTTTATTTAATAAACCTAATTAATAAATAAACCGTTGTAACTCTTGATAGAGATATTTTGTACTTTTTATTGTTGCCTGAAATAAAGATTGTTATTGTTATTACTATTTATTATCAGTCATTTGTGTCCCACTGCTGAGCAAAGGCCTCCCCCCATTCCTTCCAGACATCGCGGTCATAAGCAGATTGTGGCCAATCCGTTAGGAATTTATCCAGCTCGTCTCGCCATCACGTTTCGGTCGGCCGCGTCGCCTTCTCGCTGGGTGGTTATCCTTGCTCACAGCTCAGACATGTCCAGCCCAGTTCCACTTCAGCTGAGCGGCTGAATTATTATAACTAAAATCTAAAATTGCATGACACTTCACCGCGTCTACTTTACATAGATTAAAAGTTTAAAATTATCTATTTCTTTGGTGTAACTAAGTAATGTTGCGCAATTATAGTGTGAAAGATCTCTAGTATGTTTTGCGCCCCATCTCCGTTCTGATTACGTCCACACACAGAACATTCGTATCAAGTAAAAGGCCCTGTTTACGCAGCCCTTGAACCGGCAGTACAAAGCATACTAATGTTCATTGTCGTGGGATACATGGGCATAATGCTGCAACATGCAATTAATTCTATCGCAATGTGTATTTAGAGATGCGACACGGATTTAGTCTAGTAGAGCTTTTGTTTTAGCAGAATAGACAGTTCCATAACAGTCAATCCTCACAGGACACACAAATTGAACCGTTTTGTTACTTGAATCCGTGCAACCAATCGAGAACCTGTTTTTTGGCTGAAAAATGTGAGCTTATTTAGAAAAGTGTCTTCATTGATTGACACAAAAATATGAGCATCGTGACCAATAAAAACACAAGTATATGTATAAAAGAAAGTCTTGTTAGTTACACTATTTATAACTCAAGAACGGCTAAATCGATTTGGCTGAAAATTGGTACGGAGGTAGCTAAGAACCAGGAGAAGGACATAGGATACTTTTTATCCCGTTCCCGTCGTTCCCGTGCGACGTGACATAAAACGTCAAAGAGAATACAAGTCACTATAAAACGTCGTATAACAAAAACGCATCTGACATGAAATAACAAAACAGCTATGACAGCAAATGACAGCTAAACGTAATTTTGTCTATGGTTAAGTATGGTTGAATAATGATGGCCGGGGACAACAATTGACAATTCTACCAGGGTGAGGTTTAATGACAGCCCGCGTTATATGCATGTCAAGGCGGTACGAAGTTCGGCGGGTCCACTTGTAATTTATATATGATAATCTAAATATTATTATTCAAAAATAAGCACTAAGCAAATATGAATAGAATCTTGACGTAGCAATCACGAGATTTTTAAAGTTAAATGTTTGGATTGATAAGATGAACAATATGTTGATTCGTTTTATCCTAATAGTTTACCTACATGACTTCTAAAGAACTTACGAAGCGTTATTACTCTAAATCGAGGTAATCTGGTACACACTACACAACGGTGCACCACTATAGCATGCTCACTTCCTCGCATTTCTTTGAGACTATTAGCCGCAACCACGCCATCGGAAATTATAGTGCAATTTCTGAAGCTGATATGATGGGGTGCCCGTAATAACCACCAGCGGGTAAGTTCTCTAATTACGAAGGAAACAATAGGTTTTGTAATCTTACGGTTAGTGTAGAATTAAACGTTTTTATATCCTCGTGTCTTAAAAATCTAATTTTCTTTTTCTGTTTTACAGATCTTGAGATTCTGAAATACCTACTGAGGCTCGGACTATATGGCATACGGATCCAATCCTACGAATCCGGAGCATGTCCCGTTTCATCATCATCATATCAGCCGTAGGACGTCCACTGCTGGACAACGGTTTCCCTCATTGATCTCCAGGAACTGCGGTTGGAAGCGGCCTGCATCCAACGCCGACCTGCGGTTCTTACCAAGTCGTCTGCCCATCTTGTAGGTGGACGTCCTACGCTGCGCTTGCCGGTCCATGGCCTCCACTCGAGAACCTTCCGGCCCCATCGGCCATCTGTTCTGCGCGCTATATGACCTGCCCATTGCCACTTCAACGTGCTAATCCGTCAGGCTATGTCGGTGACTTGAGTTCTCCTACGTATCTCCTCATTTCTGGTTCTATCCCGTAGAAAAACCCCGAGCATAGCTTTCTCTATAGCTTGCTGAGCGACTTTGAGCTTATTCATAAGGCCAATAGTGAAGGCCCACGTCTCGGTTCCATATGTCATCACTGGTAACACACACTGATTGATGTCCCGGTTGCTTCCAGGTAAAAATCAGAGTCGGATAGCCTCGGATCGTGTGTAGTTGATGCAGGATAAATTCAAATGTTTGGTTGTGCGACAGATTGGTCAGCCCTGACAAGCCCGGATGCCATATAGTCCGAGCCTTATAGCTAAATACAGAGCAGCTATTCTTTGTTATTTTAATTATTAACTGTAAATTCTGATCGAAAATAGATACAAATGTAATAAATTCGAAAGTAACACTGTCTCTCTGTATTTCTGTTTACTACGTTTTCACAACAGCTTGACCGATTTCAATGAAATTTGGTACAGATAGATATGACAAGGATTAGGAAATAGACTATTTTTTATCCAACTGCGCAGAAGGAGGATAATGACAAACCACGTGTGCCAAGCTGTGGGTGGCAGCTAGTTTAATATATAGTATAGCTGACCTGCCGAACTTCGTACCGCCTTGAAATGCATAGACGCGGGCTGCCAAATGTATAATTGTCAATCTGCCGTCATTATGTATGAGCAAATTAATCTTAATAATTTCTTTTTGCGTGAACTTTTCCGATATTTTAATAGTTATTCTGCTATTCGGGGTGGAGGCAAATCCAACAAATCAAAAATCATCAAAATCGGTCCAGCTATTCTTGAGTTATAAATGGTGTAATTAACCCGACTTTGTTTTATCTCACAAAAATTATCGTCTCAAAAATCATCTCATCAAAATATTCATTTATTTTTTCTCACAAGTGGTTTTCTTAAATCTAATCTTTTGGCCAATTTATATGGTGTCACTAATATAAACTAGAATAAATAAATAATAAATATTTCTGGACATTTCACACAGCGTTATCTAGCCATAAACTAAGCAGAGCTTGTATTATGGGAACCAGGTAACTGATAGAATACTTATATACATTTTTTTTGTAAAAACATACTTATTATATATACAGAAAAATCCAGACCGGGAACAAATATCTGTAAATCATGCAAACATTTGTTCCGCGGCGGGTTTCGAACCTCCTGCGTCTCAGCCGGCTATTCACCCACTGCACCACGGAGGTCGTCATGAAAGTATATTTACTTAGACCTGATCTAGTGGGCCTCAGTTAGGAACAGATAAGTTCCAACCCAGAACTGACTCATGCCTGACATTATATGATAAGGTTCTTACAAAGTATGTTATGCAAATTACATTGACAAGAATATTGCAAGCGTTAATAGCTGTTTAATATTTTAATACAGCTCAGATTTCTTTAGTGCTGACCAAAAACGTATTTAAATCAAACTCGTATTGTAAATTACCAGAATAGACGAGATAGCTAGATGATACTACTAATATTATTGAAATATTACATTATCTTGTCAAGTGTTGGCCAAAGAAAAATAAATTAAAGTCAAAAAACCTAGTTAATATACATAACTTCTTAGTAATCAATGGTAAGTAGGTTACTTTAATCGGGATTTTAATATTCATATACCATTACCAGCCAAAGTAGACATGCGTACTGACTGATAAGCAAAATACCTAATTGTCATACTCTGTTTTATTTAAATAAATGTATCTGACGACCTCCGTGGCGCAGTAGGCGTATAGCCGGCTGAGACGCAGGAGTTAGTGGGTTCAAATATTTGTTCTGAGTCTGGATGTTTTTCTATCTATACTGATTTATACTAATACTATTATAAAGAGGAAAGATTTGTATTTTTGTGTGTATGTTTGTAATTTATAAACTCAAAAACTACTAAACCGGTTTAAAAATTATTTCACTGTTGGGAAGCTACACTATCCCCGTATGACATAGACTACTTTTTACCTAACTGCGCAGAAGGAGGGTAATGTTTTTATTGAAAAACTACGCGTGCAAAGCTGCGGATTGGTCAGCTAGTACCTAATATTATAAAGAGGAAATATTTGTTTGTTAGTATTGAATAGGTTCCGAAACTACTAGACCGATTTAGAAAAATATTTCATAGGGAAGTTACACTATCCCCGGGTGACATAGGCTACTTTTTACCCAACTGCGCAGAAGGAGGGTAATGTTTTTATTGAAAAACTACGCGTGCGAAGCTGCGGATTGGTAAGCTAGTCTATTATAAGTATGTATTTACAAAAAAAGGTATATAAGTATTCTATCAGTTATCTGGTTCCCATAGTACAAGCTCTGTTTAGTTTGGGGCTAGATAGTGCTGTGTGAAATGTCCATCAATATTTTTTTTTTATTATTCTCTATTTTTGTCACGCATTTTTCTCACAATAAAAGCGCAACTATACGATTATTTAATTCAAAAGACGCCTGTGTTCGTAACTCTTACTGAAGATAACATCTGGCAATTGTTTTAATACAAGAAATAATCGTTACAGTCGGCATTGTGACCATTTGTGACCAATTGTGGTACACCAGGGAAAAACTGTGACATTGTTTTACGTGGCAATGAACAATAAGTGTTTAAGTCCGTATAAACTTTGACACCCTTGGAAATAATATCAGCCAATAGGTTTAGTTAGTTCAATGTAATTTTGAATAAACACAGCCTCAATCCATCTCATTTTTGTACCGTACTGTCTAGGCTAAAGCCTATACTAGGCTTTATTTTTTTTTTATTTGTATGGACTCTACGCCAACTACCGTGTTCTTGATATATCTCTATTACAGAATTCTAGTGAAAAGATATCAGCAATGAATGTATGTATTTGTATTAGTAACCCAATTCCTGTAATTTTCGATTGCGTTAAAACTTTGAGGCAGAATTATCCTAAGAATTGGTCATCAAAAAGGTTTAATCCCATAAAATTAATTATATTAATTCATGAGCAACTCTAGTTTATAAAAGGACGGTGTTCACCTGTGTTTGCTCTAGGGTCTCTCGCTGCTGCGGCGAAGTTGCTGTAGGTGGGTCCTCCGAAGCTAGTAGCGAAGTCCGAATAGCCGTAGTGGCCGAACTGTGCTGTCGTTAGTGCTAGGCACGCACATAGTACTAAGGACTGTGGACAAAGAAACATTGAAATAAAGTTGGATCCAGTAGAAACAAAAATAATTGTTCTATCTTTTGGTATACTTGGTTCCTAACTGGTTACGTTTGACAAGAAATAACACTTATCAACTGACGAAAGTTTTATAAAATGCTCTTAAGTGCGACGTTCGTAACGATGCCTAATCGTATTTATAAATATGTTTTCTATTTATTTGTTCCGGGTCTGGTTGTTTCTCTATTTATTATAAGTATGTATTTACAAAAAAAGGTATATAAGTATTCTATCAGTTATCTGGTTCCCATAGTACAAAATCTGTTTTGTTTGGGGCTAGATAGCGCTGTGTAAAATGTCCCGCAATATTTTTTTTAATTAATTTTTATATATGTATTTCTAAATATGTTTAAGAGAGTTGACAAACGCTAAATACTTTAGGGATCGTTGTGCAAGTCGCCCTAAGAATATTTTGACCATTGAGTCATTTTCAAGATAGATAAATAGGCAGATTAGTCTATTTCTATCTATACATTATTTGTTTGATAATGAAAAACGTTCAACAATTAAAATTTTTGGGCTCTTTTCGTCTATTAGAATATTTTTTAACAAAAGATTGTATTTATCGTATAAATAAATATATTATCTGAACAATAACATACCTAAGGTAAAATAGTATAAGTTAGAACAACTTAATTAAAAACATGCAATATATTTTGAGGTTGTATCCAAGCGTATTGTTTTTTATTAGTTGCACGTAATAAAATATCTGGCCGCGTTGATATTGACCTTATGATTGGTTTCTTGCGAAATAACCGAATGCTTGCGAGAATGTGTCAATGTCAATGTCAAATTATTTCAAACGGCTTCGGTTTGTACGGTTTGTATACGTTTACACAAGAGGAAATACGCAGTGTACATATGTGTTAAGTATAATTGCACTGGTGCCCCAATCGTAGAAAATCAGTTTTGACATGCTATGCTCATTTATTTAACAGTTATAATCTTCGAATAAGGCGTAGCAGAGACGTCATAAAATACTTTAGATACATATCTAATTATGGCTAGATTACATCTCCAAGTGGAGCCAAAAAAGCTCCAATCGTAATATCATATTTTATCTATGGAACAAAGAACCTTTTAATCAGGTTACGTGGGTTATACAATTAAGTAATACATGTAATTTATTTAATCGGCTGCAAATAGCTATCAATCGATCTATTCATATAAGAATTGCACAGCGGTGGTCTTCCGCGACCTTGATACGCTTTCGAATACCTTTCATAACACGTGTACGTACGCTCTATATTTGCTTAGCAGGGTGTTAAAACACCTAAGCAATTAGTTTTAGTATTTTATCTATCAGTAAAATAGTGAAGTAGGAAGCGAAACCGCGGAAATATATCTAAAGTGTTACATAAGCAAGGCGCATGCGTGCGCTGGGCTTGCCAACTGGTTCTGCTCCGAAACAAGTGTGTGAACTTGATATGTGACCTCAAGTGAGGTCTGCGTACGTGAACCCTTGGTATGCAGTCGATAAACACGTGCGAATTATACAGACGAGCGGACTTTTGACGCGCGTCAATGCTTTTTGTAAGCGTCAACGGTTTCTGAAGCTCCTCAAAGATTGTTAAGCTCGAATTACAGTCAAGGGTACGCGTCTGAGATTAAAAAGATATGAAATTGGTGATGCAAAGGAATGGTATGGTTATTACAATAAATGAACGGATGTGATGTGGCAACAACAGTCAAGTTACTAGATTGGCATTTAAATATATATGACCACCTGTTGCCCGCGACTTCGTACACGTTACACTACTAAAAATGTAGGGTAACCTAGAAATAAAGCTAAACTCGCTCATGACTTGACACCCCATTTGTATCCCATGCTAACTGATTTATGAGATGAATGGTAGCCTATGTGGTGATCCAGGTTATAATCTACCAAATTTCATAGAAATCGGTGCAGCCGTTACGGCGTGATTGAGTAACAAACAAACAAACATCCAAACTTTCGCATTTATAATATTAGTGTGATGGTCACTTAAATGTACATATATTTATCAAAAATATATTTATCACTCCCTTTATCGAAGCATCGATGTTTCTACTGAACCCTGTTTTTACGGCGCTTTATATGATATTGCCATATTCTTATATTAATTTAATCCAGAATAATTTCGCAATCGGTCAACGATAACTAACGCCCGTTTATCTCAAAAGACTGCGCAACGTCACTGCTACCATTTAAGGAGCAAATTGCAAATCCGCTCTGGATATGGAAATTAAACTGCTGATTCTAGATTTTAGCTTACAACACGAGCAACACTCACAATGACAGACTGCTAGCCCTAAGTGAGGACAAGTATTTTGTAATTTAGTACATTTATAAGATAAATCACTGGTAATCTTCTCATTCCCCACTGATTAGACCAGAGCTGAGCACGGATACTTGTATTTTTTACTTTAGTCAACATTTAGTTGCATTGCGATCTACCAGCATCATCAACAGTTATGTCAAACGTTAAATTGGCAAGGATCTCGGTATGACCTAATTTTGAATTTGACTATATTTAATTAATGGATTTTGTGTACACACGGCTACACATCAAGCTATAAGCTTACAGTATAAGCTGACCTCTCATTCTTCGAAAAGCCTACACAATGCGAGGTCAGCTTATACTGGAAAAATATAGCTTGATGTGTAGCCGTGTGTACGGATATAACTAGGTCACTGCGTTTTGTCTGGGTATAAGAAACTTTAATTTCAGATAAGTAAATCTATTGCACAATTTAGACATAAGTATACGTAGAACTATTAATACTCATAAAAATACCTAAATAAATAATTGTAAATATTTCACGCAGCGCTATCTAGCCCCAAACTAAGCAACAATAAAATAATGACGTTAAAATAAATATATTATTACATAAAACTGTTATCAGTTATCTGGTTCCCATACTGAAAACTTTGCTTAGTTTGGGGCTAGATAGTGTTGTATGAAATGTCCAGCGTTATTATTATTGTAAAGGATAAGATTTTTTAGGATCAATAAGGTCATCTGTTAAAATCATTTTGTGTAATCAACTAGGTCATCTGTTTGTCCGAGAATACTGCATACCTAGCAAGAATAATTGGCACGTTCAGTCTTCTCTACATTTACTTGCTAGACCATATTTATCTTAGTTTATACCGAGCTATAAGCAAACGTATGAAATTTATCGCCAAACCACTTCTAAGTAACTTTATATCGTAGTTGTTTCCATCTACCTGTCGGTTACGTTAGTTTTCGAAAGGAATGCAGATTTATGTCGCTCTATAATTCTCAATGGGCAGCCAAAATATGCTTGGAGCAATAGCAATAAGCTTTCAAAAGCTATTGCTAATATCTTAAAAGTTGCTTGCCTACCTATAAATCTTCTTTAACTCCTTTCATATGATTCAAACGAAGTGATTACGCAAAAGTTCTAATAAAGATCGTTAGCTCACATTACATATTAGTTTAATATAATTATACATAAACGATTTAATTAATATCGAGACGACATAATAAAAGATAAGGGCAACACACCACCTACATCAGAGTAGTTTAAGATTAGAGCACTGGCAGAAGCGAAGGTAGACATAAATCTATAGTCAAACACCTCAATCAGTCTATTTCGTAGTTTTACATACTAGTGTAATTTAAAATCTACTACGAAGTAATAACAGAAATTAAAATTTAAACATTCAATATTTAACCTTCCATAAGGCTGCATTCTAGGTAACCACTCTTTATTCCACGAATGAAACTTAGGATCAAAGATCTCAGCCCGACAATACTTAGGAACAGGTAGCACTAAGGCTGGACATACACGATCAGTTTCAAATAAGTGACTGCTTCAAGCTGTCAGCTTGAACGGTCCTAAGAAAGTTAATATCCGAAGATGTCATAGTGTAGCTTGCGATGTCATCCTAATCATCTAGAGACCTAGGATACTTATATTGGTGAATGCTAGTGGCATTTACATTGAGCACCTTACGTTAACAAAGGAAGCATGTATATATATATATATATTAAACAAATGGAAAAAAACAAATGAATGACTGTTTTCAAAACTCAAATGTACCAGCTAAATGAATTTATAAATTTGAATTAGAAAAAACTAAACAGGAGATATTTTAGATCAAAGTGGTCAGTACGATAAAACTCTAGTTTCATATGTAAGGACTTAATATTTATTTTTATAAATTATAGGCTTGCGTTTGACCACGATCTCGTCTGATGGTAAGCGATGGATGATGCAGTCTACGATGGTAAACGCTTGCCTAGAAGAAACCTATGCGCGACCGCGACTTGAAAAGGTAGGTACTAAGTTGTTGTTATCAGGAAACAGACTTCGTCACACAGTCGCCTGCATGAACCATGATAGTACCTAAGTAAGGTTTAAGGCAGTTTCTTGCAACTGTTCGTCTATGGTCGCTAGTATAGTCTACCTACTGACACCGTAAACAACCCTTTCTCTTGGTCGACTTCTTGAATTGAATAATCGTGAGCTTAGGAAACGCTTAGGTAAGTACCTAATTGTTTATGAATAAAATTAAATTCGATTGAGTTTGTGCTCGTATTTTCAAAGGTAGGCTGAACTGGAAAAAGCAAGAACTATTTGAAAATAAAGCCCCATTCCTAGAAATCCTTTAAACTGTTTAAGGTGTGTTTTTCTTTATTGTACAGTATTCGACGAGTCAAAGAAATTACAGCTGCATTATATCTTATTATTATATGTACTGTATTGTAAAGTTGTATCTATCGGCTAACCGCAGATTTGCTACATCCGTAAGAGGTTGCATAGGCTACCGTCCTGTCGCATAAAGTACTAAGCGGTTGCATGCGCTGATGATTAGGGATCGGCGTAGGTAGTGCTATTTTGGGTCAATGACCCGGAATGATAAGTTAATATGGATATGCCCCGGGATTTATTCCTCTATTCCCGGGAATATTTTTCTGAATGTCGATGTAAATGAAGTTAAAATGTCGATAAAATGTTAATGTCGATGTAAATGTGTGCGTATAGTGAAACAGAATCCTCACCTCACCCGTGATAAGCTACAAAAGCGTGAGGGAAAGAGATGACTGTAGTGACCAATACAACATGTATTTGCATAAAGCTGAATAGTTTATTTAACAGGTTTTTTATACTATTAATGTAAAAAAAAATTAAAAAAAAATGTTTTATATAGTTTTTATTCCAAAGTTCCCACGGGAACGGGTAATTTCAAGCGTGCGAAGCCGCGGGCGGGTCAGCTAGTATCCTTTAGTTACTATGTTGTTTTGTCTTATTTAAAAGGACTATCTTGTAAGTACCATCTTATTTCCACATCCTAGCAAGGTCCATTGCAACATGTACCCGTGAATAGACTGTACAACAAAATACCTTGATTTCTACTTTATTACCCTAGAAACAAATTCTTTGCGAGCCTTGATAGAACGCATCGGTTGTCAATTTACTAGACTCTACGTGGTCGGAATACGATACACAATTGCGTGTCACAAACTGACAGATAGGGTCAACTGACCACTTGTGTGACCGAATGTACTGCATATTTGTGGCTTCGAATAAGGTTGTCGCGTTTCCAAAGGGCTATTACGAAATACTTACAAAATATGTTAGAATAATAAAATAGATGTATATTTTATTAGTTTTCATCATATCAGCCAAGATCAGATAATTGTTTTACTACATATTTAGGCCAGAAAATACATTTATTTAAATCAGTTTGCTAATCAATGCTGCTTTATCTAATCAGATCTTTTAAATACGGAGACGAAAGGTACTTGATTTTCATATTGCGAAATCTTAGTGTACAATAATAAGCAAGTTTTTGTTAGGTATTTTTTAATGGGGAAACAGAGAAACAACTCTATAAAAAACGAAATTTTATACTACAATATATAGACTATTTATATACTGGTATTTTAAAGCCAAGATATGAATTTGCTCTTCAGGCTAAAATAAATCCAGGCCATAAAAAATTTCGTTGATGTTAGAGAAGATCAAATTGGGGGATAGACTAAAACATTTTAAGTTTAGGTTGACTTTTAAAGTTATAAAAAGCCCTACAATCCCGGAAAATAATACTTAGAATCGGGTTAATAGGGAAACAGTCGCTGCTAGCCCTAAAAGTGAACAATTCACAAATCACGCGCATGCGTGCCACGGTGAAACCAAATCAAGTGTGAACGCGCTTGCGACATAGTGACGCAACGCAGGACTCGGCTATTGTGCCAAGATCTGTGTCCATATGCCTAGTAAGTAGCTAATGTACCGGTCACTTGGATACTAAGGACTGTGAGAAACAAGGTACTTGGTTTGATAGAAATTACCGAGTTCCAAAGCGCTCCTCGAGCTTGTTTAGTGATTCAGCAGATCAGCTAATTAAACGACATCCTATGCGGTTACTACTTGAATGTATGACCTCTAGTAGCATTTTCAATTTTAGAGAGAGCTTATTGATTTTAGCTTTAGAGAGTTTTTGGTAGCTAACACACTAAAAGCCACACTATTTATAACCGCAGTAGAACCGAAGTACGGAAACTGGCACGGTGCGGTTGGCAACCGTTTCGTCCGTGCCTCGCCCGCGCCACCGCACCGCACCACGTGAACAATACATACTACAAGCGACGCGTGGTAGTATTTACCGCCCCGCGTCACCACGCACTGCGTCTGGTGTATGAAACCCCTAACACCATCTACTTCTTCCTGCCCTTTTCCTACATTACGCGTTGCCGGCACAACATGTATTCCTCCTCCACATCTCTATATATCTCTATATATCTCTATATTGTACCTATATTATGCTATATTTATTAGTCCTGTGCAAATTTACTTTTTTACCTTTTCTGTGCACTACCTACACATCTTTGTCTACAATACACAAAGGTTATCTGGAAGAGAATGCTCTTTAGCATTAAGTTCGCCTTTGTACTAGTTTTATAAGTGCAATAAAGTATTTTCAATCAATCAATCAATCTCTCTATCAGCCGTCATGTCCGTTGTCACTTCCTTCCTCCCCATATCATTCTTCACACAGTCCATCCATCTCTCCTTCGGCCTTTCTCTACTTCTATATCCATCCACACTCATATCGAACAATCTTTTAGTCACATGATTTTCTTCCCATACCACGCTAATCTCTTACTCCTCAATTTCATTGGCACATTATGGGCAATCACTGGGCGCTACTTTTAAACTTCCTCTAAGATACTCATTCCTTATCTTATCTATTCTCGTCATCTCACACATCCATCTCAACATTCGCATTTCCGCCACGTGCACTCTTTTTGCATCAAATCAAATCAAATTGTATTTATTATGTAATATGGGTAATAACAAGGTGTTGTACAGTTGTTGTGTAGGCGCAGCCATATTCAACGTTTAACGCGTGCAATGTTAAATCTTTACACATTCATTGTATTATAACGTTTTTGCATTTAAGCACAATGTCAGGGTTATTTATTTACAATTATAACAATTATTCTTGGGAGCTTTTACCTCATATGAAATTTAAAACAATTAAAAAGTAGTATTTTTATTTATAGTGTTATCCGAACACATGGGGAAAATTCCAAGACTTTTTAAAATCATCTCAAAAATTTCAAGCCTAGACGGGACTTGAACCCGCGACCTTCCTTTTGATACGAGGATGCACTACCATGCACTACCATGCATACCATGGTAGTGCATCCTCGTACCAAGAGGAAGGTCGCGGGTTCAAGTCCCGTCTAGGCTTAAAATTTTTGAGATGATTTTAAAAAGTCTTGGAATTAAAAAGTATTAATTATATTAGTCAAGCTTAAAATAAAAAAACGAAAATTATAATTGTTCAATCAAAATTGTCATCGGCTCCGCTAGGTAATCATTAACACTATAGTATGATTTTTCTATTAATAGCTTTTTCAATCTCAATATAAATAAATTTAAACTAGGAGCATCCAGCACACTCTTTGGGAGAAGATTATACAAACGCACAACCATGCATATTACACATTAAGATTTCACTTCTTTCGTGGCCCAAAACTCAGAATCATACATTACGACAGGTATTATGATCGTCTTGTAAATTTTCCCCTTAAGTTTAAGGCTAACCTAACACCATCATAAATATTTTTTATCTTATAGTGATCCAATTGGGATGGGCCGCGTTCAGCAAGCTGGACGACATCCTTAAGTCGCCTAAAACTCCACAGAGTCTGAAGACCCGCTTATTTGTGCATTGTCTTCTGCCCACCATGACTTACGGTGCCGAGACATGGACGCTCACGCAGGAGGCTGTGTACAGGTTAAGAATTGCACAGAGAGCCATGGAGCGTACCATGCTCGGCATCAAACTCTTAGATCGAGTTCCAAACGTCGAGATCCGTAGAAGAACGAAGGTTCATGATGTTGGGAATCGAGTTATGGAGCTCAAATGGTCTTGGGCGGGACACTTGGCAAGACGTGGTGATGACAGGTGGAGCAGGGTAGCAACTGAATGTTGGCCGAGGAATGGCTGTAGAAGGGTAGGACGTCCGGCATCGAGATGGGTGGACGTTATCGTTAGAGTCGCGGGCCGTCAATGGGTGTGACTAGAGCAGGATCGTGGCGGATGGCACAAACTTGGGGAGGCCTATACCCAGCAGTGGGTGAAGTCGGGCTGTGGATAATGATGATGAGTGTGACGACTTCGTCACTATAACACGATTTCATTTTAGTGAAGAAGTTAGATGCAAATAATTTATATGCCTGTAATTTCACTACCTAACCCACAAGTAATTACACAGAAGATGAGCTATTACTGCGTTTATATTCCGTGATAATACTATATTAAAAAACATTGCATGCTTAATACTTAGTAGATGCAGTACCTATGCGTTTTTCATCACGCAAGAATCAAGATGTTGCCTTCAATGATAAACGGTTTCAAGAAGTGCAAAGCGTGTTTTACTAATTATTTACCAATTATCAATATATCTATTATCTACATCTATCTATCTATCTATATTAATTGTCATGTGTGTGTTTATATATATTTTTTATTTTCGTGAATACGCGTTTTTAGTCGACATATTATTATTCACATATACATATTGACATATATATTGACGACCTCCGTGGCGCAGTGGGCGAATAGTCAGCTGAGACGCAGGAGGTAGCGGGTTCGATTCCCGCCGCGGAACAAATGTTTGCATGATCTACAGATATTTGTTCCGGGTCTGGTTGTTTCTCTATATATTATAAGTATGTATTTACAAAAAAAATGTATATAATACAAGCTCTGCTTAGTTTGGGGCTAGATAACGCTGTGTGAAATGTCCAGCAATATTTATTTATTTATATATAAACATTATTATTATTGTAGTTTTCTTTTCGTACCTGCATGTTTATACTGTTATCATAGTGGTCACCTTCTTTAAAAACTGATTAAAATATAGTAAGTGCTCTTATATTGCATAATTGTGTACTTATGCTGTTGATATTATTATTTAAAAAAGTTTTAAAATTATGTTCTATCTCTTAGTAAATTCTGTGACTGTCTTCAACTTATCCTACTACCTACTTCCTATCCTATCCTAATTAATTAACATAAGTAAATAAATGTTCCACTACACCTAAACATAAAAATTTGTCTCCCATTACTATCACACAACATAACTCTTCCCTATTATTATTCAAAAAAACAAAATTTAAACTAACACATTTTGTCGCACTCTTTCCAAACGTATATCCGCATATTTGTTTATGATGTTTACGGCCACAGCGATTGAAAGAGGCTAGCTACCCGCAACACAGGTTTTCCTAGGGTGGGAGCTAGCGAGCCCGATTACAAGTTATACTGATAAGTTATGAATAAGATGTACTTGTACCTAATTAAGAATCTTTCCGAACCAATTGTAATTTGTAGGATTATACTATGTACCAATACTAGTTACAATTAATAAACTTTTTATATTTATATACTTATACGTATAAATGTCTATTATTATTGTTAATTTTTCTTTACACTATTTTAATGAAAATAATTATGTTTAGGTGCGTTAGGTGTGGTTGCCTTCACAGAGTGAGCACAAGGAGCGCTTCTATTGTAATTCATCTAAACGTAAGTCTGTGTATTACTCGTTGAAAATCCTTAATAAATAAATAAATATATCTATGACAACTATCAAAACCGTCGGTGAATCGAGATCAGATAGATGCAAATTATAAGGTACTTGTCAGATTAAATAATAGGGCTGTTAGATTCGTTTGCATAGTTGCAAAGGCATTAATTAAAGTTAGGTATTCACCATCACACACAGCCTGACTTTACCCACTTGTGCTAGACAGCATGACCATCCTAGCAAAAAACTTAGGGTTTTTTTGTATGGCCTGGATATTTTAGCCTGTACCTGAGTGCTGAAGAGCAAATTCATATCTTGGCTTTAAAATACCAGTATATAAATAGTCTATATACCTAGTCAGGTCATAAGTATTGTCACACAGTAAAAACTTTTCTTTTAGAATGCTGGCCACAAAAAAGTTTATAGAATTCGAATTTCGAATTGTTCATGAAAATAAAAGTGTATACTTTTTAGAATTTTACTCATTTTTAAATATGGAGTGGACGCTTAAAGAAGACCGTGTTGCAGTTATTGCGTTGCATCGTTGCGGTTACGCGCCAATTCAAATTTTTGACATACTGAAAAATTTGAATATAAACAAAAGATTCGTTTATCGCACCATCAAACGATACAATGAAGACTCTAGTGTAGATGACAGGTCAAGAAGTGGTCGCCTTCGGTCTGTTAGGACTCCAGCAGTGATAAAAGCTGTGAAGGCGCGAATTCAAAGAAATCCCAAACGTAAGCAGAAACTGTTGGCCCTTCAGATGGGGTTAAGCAGAACCACGGTGAAAAGGGTGTTAAATGAAGACTTAGGGCTTCGGGCATATCGAAGAAAAACAGGACATCGTTTGAATGCTCGTCTAATGGACCTGAGACTGAAGAGATGCCGCGCTTTGTTGAAGCGGTACGCGGGAAAAAAATATCGGGAAATTCTTTTTTCGGATGAAAAATTTTTTACCGTAGAAGAGAGCTACAACAAACAAAATGATAAGGTGTACGCACACAGTAGTGAAGAAGCGAGCAACCGTATTTCGCGTGTCCAACGAGGTCATTTTTCATCCTCGCTCATGGTATGGTTGGGAGTTTCTTATTGGGGCTTAACAGAGGTACATTTTTGTGAGAAAGGTGTATAAACGAATGCAGTTGTGTATCAAAATACAGTCCTGAAGTACCTTGTGGAACCTGTTTCTCATACCATGTTCAATAACAGGCATTGGGTATTCCAACAAGATTCGGTGCCAGCTCATAGAGCGAAGAGCACACAAGACTGGCTGGCGGCGCGTGAAATCGACTTCATCCGGCACGAAGACTGGCCCTCCTCCAGTCCAGATTTGAATCCGTTAGATTACAAGATATGGCAACACTTGGAGGAAAAGGCGTGCTCAAAGCCTCATCCCAATTTGGAGTCACTCAAGACATCCTTGATTAAGGCAGCCGCCGATATTGACATGGACCTCGTTCGTGCTGCGATAGACGACTGGCCGCGCAGATTGAAGGCCTGTATTCAAAATCGCGGAGGTCATTTTGAATAAACTTTAGTGTCATAAGAATCTATGTTTTGTTAAGTTCATTTTGATATATAAATGGTTACATAATGAATAAACTTGTTTCAATTATTTTATATTAAACATGTGACAGAATTTATGACCTGACTAGGTATTGTAGTATATAATTTAGTTTTTTTTTCTAGAGTTGTTTCTCTGTTGCCCCATTAAAAAAATACCTAACAAAACTTGCTTAGTATTGTACCCTAAGATTTCGTCTCAATGCAATATGAAAATCGAGTATCTTTCGTCTCCGTATTTAAAAGATCTGATCAGATAAAGAAGAAAGATAAAGAAAGGTTCTTCTCTCACTTTGGAAGAATATAGTAAAATGAAATTTTAGCGTAGAGAGTAGAAACATGACCGTACAAATGTGTCTACGCTAAATTGTGTTTTAGGATGATCATGCTAGCGGAGAGAAATTTTTCGGCGGTTGTGCAAGCCTGCCTAGGCTTCTCAAAGGTTTATGTCATTCATGACTTGGATTTTTGGCCAGTTCTGTTCATCATCATTTACAGTCTAACATCATCCGCTTGCTTCCTTTTGTTGCAATTTTTTGTCAATTTTTTCAAATTTAATCGAATTCTAATAAAAAAAATTGGTTGTCTGTAAAATCGGTTTATGGTCGATAATTATACGTGATAACGAGTGGAAGAGAGATAGATGCGTCACAAGCTGAACGCTTAGGCCGATCGTGCCTCTCTATCGCTTATCCCGCGCTCTCGCTTGCACGCTAGGCTCAGGCGGAACGTGACAATTTTTCGTGCGTGCAGCCGGCGTTCATCGATTTATAAGACGTTATCACGTCAAAATACTGTCCAACCATAACGTACTGCTCAAATACAAAATACATCTTCGTGGGTGGTTTCAAGTAAATGATTTGCAGTTCAAAATTACAATAAGTGTACACTCAAATAATGATAACAACGCAAACATGAGTCTAATTAGCACCGGCACAGATATCGATCTTGTTATGCAAGTTTGCGAAACGGTGACGTCATTATTTACTTTAAATTAGGCAATCCGTGAGCTTTATGTTATTTCATTTATTTATTTTGTAAGAAAAATTAAGCCTTGGATATTTATTTCATTGTATACACCTGTAATTGGTGCACGTATCAGAATTTGGTAACTAGCTATAAAGTGAAAAAATATGTGTACTGTTGGTGTATCTTTAAATAAATAAATATAAAGATGTACGGTTTTTTTTTAGTGTTAGTTCTGTTTTAGTGAGTAGATTAATAAATTTTCTAAGATTTTCTAAAACCTTGTGATTACATGTATCATCATATTCTCCCACTGCTGGACCTCATTTGTATATTTTTGTTGGTCAAATCAGTTCGAGTCCCCTAATTTTTCATAATTTTGAGTAAGTTCACTTTCGGTCACATAACGATGTATCAAGGCCGTAGCGCCTTCCAATTAGGAAAACGTATCGTTGCATCGAGAGCAGACCTAAACTTAAATATAACTAGGCAATATAATTGGCATTCTATTTCTTTTACGTGATAAGTGAACTCGCTAAAACCCGACCCAGATCTACAGTACTAATACTAAATAAATAGATCGACAAATTGACGTTTGAATTCAAAAAAATCTTTAAATACATATTGCAAATTTCTAGAATTTCCTGATCTAGTAGAGGGATTTTAATGATTTTATGTCTAATTTAAACGATAATTTGACGATTGACAAATTCCAAGATCTTTAACACTACAGTGCACGCGCCCCTTTATTTTAAATGGGTGCTCGCGTGCTCTACCATAGTAGAAAACAATATAGCAGATATTTGAAAAATGGGTAGTTTTAAAATGATCAAACTAAATAATATGTGTCAACTATTTATTGCACACACAATTATTGCAAAAAATCACATTTTTAATAGAATACACATTAATTAGGAACAATTTACGATATCAATAAGATAATCAACATTTTTGGCATGGTTGTTGAGATCAGCTCAAAAACAATATCTAATAAGCGATGACTATCTTATTGGTCACTATCCTCGCGTTCGATACGGATCACAACTTGGTGATCACGACTAATCCACCTAGCACATCGCTTATACCACTTTACTTACATTTAGTTTTATTACGCCAATACTCGCATGTACTACAATGGTAGAAGCCGAACTTAGATACCTAATTACGAGAACATGCGCTTACGCTGCCAGTGGGCGCTGTACCAATCCGTTCCACGATTTTGTCGACGAGGCTTATCTAGTAGCGCGGGGAATCAGGTGTAAGAACGAATGAATAGTGATAAAATAAGTAAGTGCATTCTACTATAGAAGAGCGCGCGTGCACTCTAGTGTTAAGATGGTTTTAAAAATTTTGGAATTTTCCGTATGTGTTCGAATCCTACTTCCTACTAATATTATAAACGCGAAAGTTTGTAAATATGGATGTATGGATGTTTGTTACTCCTTCACGTCGGAACGGCTGAACTGATTGCGATGAAATTTGGTATGTACGTAGATCATAACTTGGATTAACACATAGGCTACTTTTTATTTGCAAACCACGCGTGCGATGCCGATGTGTGTATAAAAATACTGATTGACAAATTCCTCACTTGCACTGCTCATTTGATTCACAATTCACCACTAAGGATGTCCTAATATCTTGATCTCAGACAAAAGCAACTGCACAATTTATCTCGAGGAAGGCTTTATTTAAATTGTATTTGTGTCACCCAGTTACTGAAGGTTACTACTGTTACAGAATAAATAAAAGTGCATAGCTAACTGTAGTTACTGCCACGTGACCAGCGGCTGCATCGGCGCGCCTACATATTTAAAGATATGTATACTACAATGTTATAAAGCAATTTACGTCTTGTTACGTTCGGTTATAAAGTTGGCTGGAAGTACTGAAGGCTGTGCTGACCCCGAATATTTGTGTTGTATAATATTTTTTTGAATGTTTTATCGTAATTTGCATAATCAATTGAATGAATGAATATGTATTTATTTTCAAAAAAATGGTTTTACAAAGTGCATTTAAATAACTAGTTATAATTCTAGGATACCTAGGGTGTTGTATCTTGTGGGTCTGCACTACAACCTTATTATCTATATCAAATGCTATGGTACCTTGCTCTAACTAAGTTTAAAAAAAACTTGTGAATTGTTTCCATTATCAGCAAAGAGTTTGTAAAACACTGCATCATATAAAAACCACCATGATCTCAAATTAAAATATAAAGATTTTGATGTGAAACATCTATTGGCGCGCCTTTGGGGTAAGACCGAGTCGTATGCCGTCACGGCGTGACGAGACATATTGACTTGCCTTGGGGGTAAGATGTCAATAGTACGGATAAAAAATAGTTTGCCATCACGCGTATTTATATTGCTTATGATAAGATAAGATAAGATAAACGATTTTTATTAATTATAAATTCTTTCACTGACCATAAATTAGATGTTTCTCATCTGCCGGGCGTCCCTTGACGGCCTTACTTTATAATGTTTGGTACTCTAGACTCTAGACTAGAATAGGGAATGTACCCATACCAGGTGATCCATTTAAAAAAAACCCTCTCCCTTTCCCCTTTGCTAATCACCTTTTTTATATGCACATTATATGTCAAGACCCCCCCCCCCCCCCCCCTCCTCCCTTTCTAGTTTTCACGTAATAATTCAGCAATGTTTATATTTATTTATTAATACGGTTGACACGACGGTAGGACGCTTTTTATAGGGACTGGCGGGATTTAGTACACACGGCTACACATCAAGCTATAATTTTCCAGTATAAGCTGACCTCGCATTGTGTAGGCTTTTCGTAGAATGAAAGGTCAGCTTATACTGGAATCTATAGCTTGATGTGTAGCCGTGTGTACAAGATCGAGAAAAGTAGAGAGATGAGTGGGAGGCCTTTGCCCAACAGTGGGACAGCATAGGCTAGATAAAGAAAAAAAGAAAAAATAATAATACAGCGCCAAGAGCAAGTTTAAAATGGCTTTAAACGCTGCGCGCCATATTTGATTATAGCTCGAAAAAGCACGATATTTCCCTAAGAGATATTGACTACGCGACGAAAACCTAAGCCGCCTCCCCCACCCCTGTGACCAAGCGTGGCATTTTGAAGACCCCCTTCGCCCCCCCCCCCCCCTGAACGAGTCACGTAGTATGGGTACGTTCCATTACCTAGTCTGCACCTTGCCATCCCGAGAGATAAAAGACCTAATACTTCAGTAACTAATACGATAAAATTTGGGACCTCCCTTAGAAAGTCACCACGTCAAAATTAATCACTAAAAATACATTTATGTGCCCAATGAATATATGATTGCCTCATTTTTAAAATTCGATCAATTTAACTTTATCCAAAGAAACGATTACACTGTGGTAAATAGAGGACATTCTAATCTTGTTAGCGTTCACTGGATTCACTAGTTACTCAATAGTTAAACACGATCAATTGATCATTGATGATGCTATAAGGTTTTAATGAGAACACGGATGATTTATCTACAATAGCTACTTAAATTTATCACTAGAACGGGTTCCTAAAAGTAATTGACGACATTCGTGGCGCAGTGGGTGAATAGCTGGCTGAGACGCAGGTTGCGAGTTCGATTGCTGCCGTGGATTAAACGCATTATCCACAGATATTTGTTTTGGGACTGTTATTCTTTATATTTTATAAGTATATGTTTACAAAAAAAAGTATTTAAGTATTCAATCAGTTTTCTAGTTCAAGCTCTGCTCTTATAGTACAAGCTCTGCTTAATTCGGGGCTAGATAGTGCTGTGTGAAATTTCCAGCAATATGTATTTTTTATACAACTTATTTGGCAAACGAGCATGCAGTCCACCAGATGTTAAGTGGCTACTGCAGCCCATGGATATCCACATAGAATTCAACACAAGGTATTATGTTGTCTTGATCACTATGTGGATACGTTGTCATACTATAGGACTTAGCTGATATGACTATGTGCCAGTAATTACAGGAACATACCATTACCATCTAACCGTAACACAGCAGCACAAGTACTGCTATTTGGCGGCCGATAAAGGTAAGGCGGTGGTGCCCACTTCCTCGAGCTCGTTCACAAAAGCTCTACCACCAGTGAAATTATTTTAGTATTATTTTAGTATTTATTTAATAAATATAAAAAAATGTTGGGTTTTACGAACTCAAAAACCAAATCTAATTCTATTTAGTCTGTAGAGCGGAAGCAATGGTATTATAGTGTGAAACCACCTATTGTTGTCTGTACGTGCATCGCCAAATTAGCTATTACAGCCGTGTAATGTTAACACTGCAAATA
Organism: Philereme vetulata; assembly: GCA_918857605.2. Lineage (NCBI taxonomy): Eukaryota > Metazoa > Arthropoda > Insecta > Lepidoptera > Geometridae > Philereme > Philereme vetulata. The sequence goes on along the minus strand of OU975456.1, from coordinate 5,325,605 downwards.
GAAAGACAATACTCAATATTGTAATAGAAATCACCTTTACTTAACTTCCATTAGGTTAAATTTCTCTTTCACACATATATATGTAAATATATATATATTACTAGATAACCCGCCCGCGGCGTAGTATGCTTGAAATTTCCCGTTCCCGTGGGAACTTCAGGATAAAAACTATATAAAACACTCTTGTCAAAGTTCACGGCAATGAACGACGGTTAAATTATATGTATATTGTTCATATAAAAATACTAAATTCGCGGTAAAAAAATAGGGGATGGGGGAGGAGAGTGAAAAATACTTTACAACCTATTCTAATGCTAACAAATATATTACAAAAAAAATTAAAATCGATCGATTCGTTTCGGAGGAGTGCGGCCACAAACACCGTGACACGAGATTTTTATATATATATTAGAAGATTTTTTTATACTACCTGATGATGAAGTATTATTAATATAACGTTTATATCAAGCAACATGTAAAACTACAAAAAATATTAATACAAGGGTAATAATATATTGAACTACAAATAACCAATAGTTAGGATTTTCTCTGCGTTGGCGCCTCCAAGTAGCGTCAAAACACAATTCCTGCAAGCCAGAAATCAGGAGCGAGGAAAATATCCTTATGCTTTGTAAATTTAGCTTTAGTCAGCTTTCGATAATATTACCTATTGCTATCTATTAGTCAGCATTTACGTTACAATTACAGGTATCGAGATTGGATTAAAACTTAAATTTGACTTTCTAATCTAATCTAATCTTCAAATAGTTAAAAACATTACCTCTTTGATATTCAATTCTCGCGTAGATTTTTTCTAGTCGTACCCAAATTCATAAAATCAATAAATCAAATCAAAATCAAAAATTCTTTATTTTCTCTGTCATGTTTTACAATAAATGGCGCCCTACTAGCCAAACTAAGTTTGTGAAAACTTCTATCATGGCAATTAGTGCTCTTCCTTTTGATTGTGTCTACTTGCAGAGATGTGAACCAAAAACAAATAAATTGAACTAAAAAAAAATTACATTACATTATGTACATGAATTATCTGAATAAATATTACAGTTACTGTTGATTTTATTTTACAGTTGTAGACAAGGCAGGCAAGATCACTTGATGTTAGTTTACATAAGAATTAAGATTCACACTATTCCTAATTAAATAATAGTGTGTGAGTGTGTGTGTGTGTGTGAATAAACAATTGACGAAGAGAAAAGAAAAGAAATGACGACCTCCGTAGCGCAGTGAGCAAATAGCCGGCTGAGACGCAGGAACTACCTCCTGCGTCTCAGCCGGCTATTTGCTCACGATGACGGGTTCGATTCCCGCCGCGGAACAAATGTTTCCATGATCTCTACATATTTGTTCCGGGTCTGGTTGTTTTTCTATATATTATAAGTATGTATTTACAAAAAAAAAGTGTATAAGTATTCTATCAGTTATCTGGTTCTCATAGTACAAGCTCTGTTTAGTTTGGGGCTAGATAGCGCTGTGTGAAATATCCAGCTATATTTATTATTTATTTAATTAATTATAATCTTTAACAATACCAAGCCATCTTCTTTAATACGACTACCAAAAGCAACATGCACGGCCGCAAAAACGCATATTAAATAATTTCTTAACATTACTACTAGTTACATCACACATGCTAGCCATGAATGGGCATGCACGTCAGACACCGGGAAGCCTAGAGGCTGCTCCGGCGCATTACCATACCCACACAACTAGAACACTATAAATATATACAGTAAATCAACTCTACGTGTTTGCTTTTGTGTTTATATTTACGGGCATGGTTTTTGGCACACACTATTCAAGACAGATGACAGATAATTAGCAGTTAATGTTTGGGTAGCAAGAGTTACAAATACCTGACGTGTCAATTTATTACTAGCCAACTGTTAAAATGAGTTTAGACTATGTTAAGTGATATTTTGTTATTTCATTCTAAAAAAATCAAGACCTATTAAAAAAAGAGAAAACAACACACGCCCGTTTATATTTTGTGTATTTGATATGACACGTACATGTTGTAGTTGTGGTACTGTAAATAATTTATTGGGATATGAGTAGATACTCAACGCACGCCTGCAAAGACCGGTCCATTTCCGCCTTCCGACAACACCGTCGTAAAATATATTGCATTTATTAACATTTTTTTTATTTGATTCGGTGGGAGGTTATTCAGATCTCAATGTGACGGAAAATCACGCAATTGTGTCTGATTGGAATGTGACAGTCGTGAACTATTTTGTATAATGTAATCTTACGTGGTTTGTGGTTGAAAAGTAATATACAGGATCTAATTTAGATACGTTCCTACGATCATCATCATCATCACCATCAGCCGGAGACGTCCACTGCTGCACATAGGCCCTTAGATCGCCACAACGAGCGGTTGGTAGCCGTTTGCGCCCAACGGCTCCCCGCGATTCTTACTAGATCGTCGGTGCACTTTGTGGGGGGCCGGCCTACGCTGCGTCTTCCAGTCCGTGGTCTCCACTCGAGGACCTTTCTTCCCCAACGGTTATCGGTTCTACGAGCGATGTGGCCTGCCCATTGCAACTTCAACTTGCTAATTTTGAGAGCTATGTCGGCAACTTTAGTTCTTCTGCGGATACGTTCCTACGATAATATGTTACAAACAAACGATTGAGTCTAAGTTATTAAAAAATATATTTGTTCAATCATGACTCACAATAACCTGAGTGCCTGTGAACTTTTCACAGTCACAAAAAAACAACTGAATGAGTTATTCGTATTTATAAGGAAAAATATTCCGGAATATTAAGTTTGTTGGCACTTAAGCCAATGTGATGGTAACCCGATGCGTCATTATAAGCCTAATAAAAAACCAAACAACCTCATTAAGTAGGTGAAATTACAACGAAAGTATTCGTTAATCAGTAGATATTTACGATACACGTGTATATTTATCAAGAAATACAACTTTATCGCCGCCAGACAACTCTCTCTGTTATGCCATCAGATATTATACGAAAATGTAAGTGAAAAGTGGATTATCTCTCGTTCATAATATATAATTATCTTTATCAAAATGTCTAACAAGTTAACAAAGTTTTATACGGTCAGCTCACAGTAAAATCATAATTTGCAATAAAGAAAAAGATGTGGGTAGAAGTACTGCCAGTACTAATTGAAAATAATTTACATAATTAAAGGCTGACTGCATAAGATTATCTGATCAACGCATCCGAATCTCGTGCAGACCAGGCCCTTTAATCTCAATTGCAATTATGCACTCATCACACGCAAAAACATAACAAAATATAGAGGTTTGCCAATTACATAGAAACTCTACGAACGAGGTCAACAGTTATGTAAATGATACGATGACAAGGCCTCATTAGGCATTTAAAAGATACTTTATAGAAGTGCACATTTAGATTCGCCTTGACTTGTATTTGAGGTCTCCAAGAAGGAAGTTCATCCGTTGGAATTTTGAGTATTTACAATTGTTGAGGCGTTTGTCACCAAGGCCTTAGCCCAGTTAGCGAGGCACATCAAACTCGTGTGAAGGTAACATTGTTTGTCATTTGTGGTGATTATGGTCAGTTCAAACTAGCCATAAAAAGGTAAATAGGTTGATCAAAATAAAAACTGACGACCTCCGTGACGCAGTGGGCGAATAGCCTGCTGAGACGCAGGAGATAGCGGGTTAGATTACCGCCGCGGAACAAATGTTTGCATGATCTACAGATATTTGTTCCGGGTCTGGATGTTTTTCTATATTTTATAAGTATGTATTTACAAAAACAAAAGTATATAAGTATTCTATCAATTATATGGTTCCCATAGTACAAGCTCTGCTTAGCTTGGGGCTGGATAGCGCTGTGTGAAATGTCCAGCAATATTTATTTATTTATTTATTTATTGCTACCTACTTAAACAAAATTAACAGCCCTGTCTAGATCTTGTAATGTCATGGTTGTTATGGTAATGTGTAATGTAAATGTAATGGTAATATCCTTAAAACGCTCTAGGGGAAATCCAAAACATTATCAAAATTTAAACCTGTGGGAAGCCCTATTTATCATAAATGTCAAAAGTGAGAAAAGTGTCCAAAAACTCCAAACTACCGACTGCCGGTTTGATTATGACTCATAAAAATATGTGCTATGAAAGCCGCTAAAGTTTAAAATTATTTTTTATGTGATCAGTCCATATTTATTCATTTACTTGTAATTGGTATTCATAAAATTTGTAACATAATTTGTTTAAAGAAATCGTTCGTTACATATTGCAACTGATTGAACAGATATTCAATCATTCAAAAATAAATTGTATCTCAACTGCCTACACAATTGATTGAATATCTGAGGCAGTTGAGATAGAGCACAAAAGCTGGTATATTTATACTAAATATTGGGACACTAACATAGATTATCTTATCAGCTTCCAATGGTACAACTCATGAAAATCTATGCTTGAGTTTCGATCCAGTTTTGAGCTTAATTCTAGCATACACGCCAGACACACTCAATACCTAGTAATAACAGATAGTCTAAATGCATAAATACTTGTAACGCGGTATGTGAGTAGGTATGTCTGTTCAAGTAAACCAAAAAACGAGAAAATACGATTCAGTAGCGGATCTCACTTTCTACAAGATAAATTATTTGTAGCATTTTACAAATGCGCTTTCTGTTACATAATTCTTTCGAAATTGCACTCTATATCTCTACCAAGCCTGTAATTATGGTTCTATTTTCGACACATGTTCGTCGTCCTAAAGTAGTTAGGCTCTACATTGAGCATGAATTACTATCGAGACGTCTTTTGTTTTTCATTCGCTTAGCTTTACCGAACTTCCTCCTACCAATTGTTTTAATTCTGTCACTAACCACTGTTCGCTAAGTTCACTGTTGGTTTCCGCAGTCTAGTCACGCGCCAATTAGATCATAAAGATTTAGGTCTTACTTTGTCTTATAAGTGAGCTTATTATCATAAAACATAAATACACAAGGCCAAAACCACACGTTAATTCATCAAACTCCGGAACTCAAGCAAAAAGCGGCTGTATCATTTAGAACTTGCAAAATAGGTCGTTCACCCACTATCCGTGAGTCGTGAAGGCCGGTTTTTGCATATCTCGGTCACGAGGCTTCGATGCTCATCAGGAGAAGTGTATAACCGCAAAAAACTGTGATTATCATGAGTATCCATCTTCGTTTGCACCCTTGGCCGCAATTAAACTTACACAAAGTAAATTATCGAAATATTATTTATGAGATTTGAATTACGTTAGGTTCAAAACATACGTAGAAAAAAGATTGCGGAAAATCCGTTTTACGTAAAAACCAATTTTTTTTCCTAAGACATTCGCGCAAACTTTAATAGTTACCTGCCTAATAAATTTATTTGAAATGGCTTAGGTTAGTATTGTAATAAATACCACTGATGGGCTTGTAACCTGCCACTTATGGGTGCTGCCACTTTTTGCTATAAGTAGGAATCTATTATCAACTCAGTTGACAGAGTAATAGACAATAAATTCGTCTGAAGAGTAATTATAGATATAAGTGGGTACTTCCCCTAAATTGTTTAGGCTTGTCTCTGACAAGCTCTAATATCTTTAGTTCATAAATTAAAGTATACTATTGGGATTAGAAGTGTAAGACTGTGGTATGCATGTGAAGCGAGTTAATTGCGAAGAGTCTTGCTTAATAAGGAAGCAAAACCAATACTCTAAATTGGTGATTGAGTAAAAACCTACATCGAATTAAACGTAAAGTATAACTCGTGCGCGATAACTTGGGACCTGCTAGGAATGCGACTCCCCGACCGCTTCCCCTGCACTTCTCCGATGGCGTCCGTATTGTACCGTTCGCATCACTATTTTTTACTAGGGTTTTTAGTCTCGTACTGGCCTACGTCACGTAACGACGCGCTCTGGAATTCTTTTAGTTTTCGTTTGTGTTATTGTTTGGTTGTTGTAGTTTTTGTTGTTATAGTTTGTGTCATTGTTTTGTTGTTGTAGTTTTTGTTGTTATAGTAAATGTTGTAAATTTATCGGATACCTCTTCGCCAAGTGATTATAGTGAGACTGTGGACGAAGAACAACCTCTAGAAGGCATAAATCCACTAAGTAGTGACGAAGATGAGATAATGTAAATAATAGATAAAATAAATGTATAAACTTAAACATTGTATTTTTATTTTATTCAAATAGTGTAAAAAAGATTAGATAAAAAGCAGCGTCCTCCCTAATTTATTATATTACTCACATAATAAATTAGGTTAAAAAAAACAAAGACGAAGCCGCGGGCGGCTGCTTGTTATGTTCGCTTTTTTGCGGGCGGTACAAACACGCCAATATGACGTCACCGCGCTCAGGTCCCAACTTATCGCGCACGGGTAATAAGTGCTCATACCCCTCAGAAAATAGTCTCGGATTTGGTCCGGTACTTTGCAGCAATTTACAAAATAGCGTATCGGTTATTTCACACCTATTATTTTAAATTACGGAATTTTAGCAAGGCTTATCTTGTTGGTCAAAAGGTATCTGAACCTTATATTTGTAGCTCTTTTTAAGGGGTTATTTATTGGTTGGCTTGACAGATATCTATGACAGAAAATATTATTTATTTCAGGCTGCAAAACACTTACAACACACTGATTTATAACTCTATTTTTATATAGTTTTAGAATGCGGGGACCGCTAGTCAATTTTAGTTACTAATTTGTCTCTAAAGTAAATACTTTGTTGAGTATATTTTTATTATTTAAGCACAGCAGTACCTTATTAAGTTTGATGTAGATTGACACCTGATATTAAGCCAATTTGCGGCTCATTAGAGCAGATAAAACATGTCTCAATTACCGTGAACATATAGGCAGTATCGCGTTTTCTACAGAATTAGGCACGATTTATAGATATGTATCAATCTTTCGTGCCGGTTTTACTCTTCATACAAATGACCGCGTGTTTATTTTTTGAGGAGTAAGAAGTATTTTTATATGTTATACAATATCATTTATCTAAAGGCCTTGAAAATCACTTTCGTTAACTCCAGATAGCACAGAATATATACTACTTCCATTCGCGCTATTTATTTTATGTAGCTTTGAAAGCTAAATGGATAGTTGTTATCTATTGCAAATGTAGAAACAGGCCTATAGTTACACTTAAACGGCACAGCAATAATGTTGAACGAATTCTTACTCTCTTGCGCGAAGCTGACGTGTTGTTGTAGTTTTATTGATCTATTAATTCCTGCTTAATACTGAAACTTCCAAGTGAAATATATAAAGCTTTAAGTATCATTATTTATTCAAACAGGGTTCACAATTTGAACATGTTACTCGCGTAAAAAATATGTTACCCTCGTTTTTTTTTTGGAACACCTTTGATTTACAAGTTTCTACAATGTTTTAAATTAATTACCTACATGATGAATGCATGCTTTTGTACACCAGCCTAAACTTACTGTTATAAATTAAATATGTTTAAGCTCATTTTAAGTGAACTGTAATTGGTTCTTATGAGAATAAACCCTTTAAACCGATGTACTCGTATTGTGTTAATAATTAATATGATGAATGCATGCTTTTGTACACTAGCCTAAACTTACTGTTATAAATTAAATATGTTTAAGCTCATTTTAAGTGAACTGTAATTTGTTCTTATGAGAATAAACTCTTTAAACCGATGTACTCGTATTGTGTTAATAATTAATATGATGAATGCATGCTTTTGTACACTAGCCTAAACTTACTGTTATAAATTAAATATGTTTAAGCTCATTTTAAGTGAACTGTAATTTGTTCTTATAAGAATAAACTCTTTAAACCGATGTACTCGTATTGTGTTAATAATTTCTTTAAAAACTCTAAAACTAAATAATGAAGGACAAAATAAAATGAAAGGAATCTTGAATCCTTAAAATATTTGGTTACACCTAGTTTTGTCAATGTATAAGAAAACACTGAAGGTAATCTTATAAACTGTAAAAGATTAAGCCGAAGTGTTTTCTAACTAGTTATATTCGTTCTGTCAATGACGACCTCCGTGGTGCAGTGGGCGAATAGCCGGCTGAGACGCAGGAGGTAGCGGGTTCGATTCCCGCTGCGGAACAAATGTTTGCATGATCTACAGATATTTGTTCCGGGTCTGGTTGTTTCTCTATATAGTATTGTATGTATTTACAAAAAAAAAGTATATAAGTATTCTATCAGTTATCTGGTTCCCATAGTACAAGCTCTACTTAGTTTGGGGCTAGATAGCGCTGTGTGAAATGTTCAGAAATATTTATTTATTTATTTTAATCAACCTTGTTACATTTTATTTATCAGAAAGAACATTTTATCGAAAGTGGTTAAATGAATTTGGTATAAATTATTAGTTTGTCAAAAAGAAACTATGTAGGTTAGCATTTCCTTTGTGATATTACAGGTATTTTTAAAATATTAAAATGTACTAAAAGTATTGAATGAATGAATGAAAAACACTTTATTGTACACATTAAAAAATAGAAATTACAGACTAAATAGAAGACACAAAGCAAAATAGTACAGTGGGCGGTCTTATCGCTTTGAAAACATTCCAGACAACCTTTGGATGGAGAGGATATAGTAATGTCAAAGATGGTCGAGGGTGCACATAAGTTATGAATGAAGGGAGTGCAACTTATAACTAAATAAAATATAAAAAGTCATAAATAAATTATTAAATTACATACCTTTTATATAGTATATATTTTATTATAGTATTATCTATAGTATTATATTTTAATTTTGGAGAACCGTGCAATATTATCCACATTATTATATCAGTAGTACAGGACACATCTATTAGTAAGAAAACGCTAGGTGGACCAAACGTGGGTGAATCCCACTAGAAGGAAAATGGCTAACCTCCATATTTTCTTCATATTATGACAGGTTTTTCAAGAGATAAATATATTTTTACAGTATTCATTATTTATTTTGGAAAACAGTGCTATGTTATAGTACTCGCAGATAAGCAGTAGTTGTCTTTTGAAAGGACTTATCCAGAAACAAAATTGTCCGAAAAGTATTCGTTCAACTCATTTAACAAAATGTTGTTAAGATTGTTGCATAGTCCTTGATCTTATCATAAAAAAATCAAAATAACCAGGAAGTTTTCGTTTTTGGTTTTAGTTATGGTAATTTATTCTTGCCAATAAATTCTAATCATACGTTTAATTATGTAATGAGCAATAAATAATTCTAAATCTTGATTATCGATTTAAATTATATTTTAAACAATATTTGCTAATACGCACATAACATTAATTTGGTGGAACTAAGTCTATGTTTCTCCGCAGATATTTTTTTTATTCCATCTGTAAAAATAGTAGTTATCTATCTTTTTAAGATATTCGAACAATAAGGTCTGATGAAACGAAATTTGAAGAAGTCTTTTATGAAAAATACTGCCATGAGCTCACGAAAAATATCAACTATTGCCTCATTAATAGACTTGAAGAGTAAACGATCTTGTGCAGCTTGCCCCCAATGACTCCCAGCTACCTTTATTGGGCCATCCCACGGTCCTACGCATCATACCATGATCTAATAAAACGATACTTCAAAAAGTATTTTATAAAAGATACTATCGTATGCCCTTGAAAAATCAACAATTTTAAATACTTAAATAAACTTCAGGCAAAAATTTTGGTTGTTAGATATACCCGGATACGCAAATCAGCCAGTAGATAATTGCAATGATCTATCATAGCGTGTTTAGGAAATCTGTCTAGCCACAATGCTGTCAGATATTTCATGAATTAGGTAGACTGGTTAGTTGGTTAGCTGTCGAATTAGCTCATTGTTTATCGTACTACAAGCTTCTGCCCACGACTTAGCTCAGGTAGATATTGACCGGATAGAAATAGCTTATACAGATATTCCATCCAAAGGTTGTCTGGCAATAACTGCCGAAGAAAAACCTGTTGTACGTTGTGTAATTTTATTTTTAAGGTGTACAATAAAGTGGTTTTTGTACGTTCATTCATTCATCTCGCCTCCCTTCGCTCATTTTCATTCAACTCATTCATTTTTTACTCACCGAACGGTGGTTGCCAGGATATTTTTAAAACATAGAATAAAAGGGTTGATTTGAAACTACATTAGTGGCAAGTCATAACCATAATTCGTTCAGTAGTTTGACGTGAAAGGGTAACGAAAATTCATCCAAACTGGCGCTTTTTTTTGTTAGTGTGATATCGTCACAGATTTAGGGTACCTGCCCACCGAGGTAGAACGGACAAAAAAATAAACAAAAGTGATCGCTCGGTGACGAGATAATGATTCAGTAGATTTACTAGATTCAACGTACGAGTACGTCATTAAAATTATATTATGTACTTATTAATTTAATTAAGAAATATAAGGCAATGTAAAAGTGCACATAAAGATTCTAATAAGAATTTCTAGTCTTGGCGTAAAAACATATTAAAATTAACACTTATATTAAACATAGTTTTAAAAAGCAATTAACTACATTGACTTTTTATTTTATTAGAGACGAAATGACGACTCAGTCATTTGAAGGGGCGTTAAAGTATTTAAAGCTTTTTTTGTATTGGAGTTTAGCCTCGAGCAATCTCTTCCGAATTCTTTCTTTGCACATACCACATTATTACACACAAAATATCATCTTATGTAATGTTATTATCTGTACATTCATTGTGAACTTTTTCATCTTATTGATACTTTGGTCACTTTTCGCCGCGGAACAAATGTTTATATAATCTACAAATATTTATTCCGGGTCTGGATATTATTTATCCTAATAAATATAATTCTTCTGCGCGTGTGTTTATCATAACTCCTCCTAAACGGCTGAGCCGATTTGGATTTTTGTGTGTATATCTCAAAAGATTTTTGGATGGTTAGAAAACACAATTGGTTCTGGTAGGTGACGCTGTTATGTTCAAAAAATTGCGGACGAAGTCGCGAGCATACAACTAGTATATTATAAAAAAGTATATAGGTATTCTATCAGTTACGTGGTTCCCATAGTACAAGCTCTGCGTAGTTTGGGGCTAGATATTGCTGTGTGAAATGTCCAGCGATATTTATTTATTATAGATACTTACAATTTTGACGTATTGATGCATGTTGCGTGTTTGTTGGTACGGTCACTGTCACAGTATCACAGTAGTGTGGTCGGGAGGTTGCGCGCGCACTATAACCGCCGATGCGTACGCGCAGACTGACTGGAGCACTCCCGCTGCAACAAGCACGGTGGTGGTAAACAATTACATCCAATGCCGCGCGCAATACACGTTAAAATTCGATTAGATCACGTTTAGTAGTTTATGAAAAATTAAATTTCACAATCGGCCTCGGAGCATTTTTAATTGTTTTTTTTTACGTACTTAAGGCTTTATGTAGGATGGTGACGGCGAGCGGGCGACGGTAGTTGTAAACTGTTTAACGTTGTGTTCACGTTATATAGGACAGCGTGCGACCTCCGAAACGCGGGAAGTATGCGTGTCGCGCCGGCTGATATATATATTTAATTATGTATTTTTTTTAAACCAGCTTGAATTTTTGCAAAAAAATGTTCTTGACATTTAATTTTTTATTTTTTAGTAGACAAAAGTAAATAAATAAAAATAAATAAATATTGCTGGACATTACACACAGCGCTATCTAGCCCCAAACTAAGCAGAGCTTGCTCTACTGGAACCAGATAACTTTTAGAATACGTATATACATTTTTTTTTGTAAATACATACATATACATATTATATAGATAAACAACCAGACCGGGAACTAATATCTGCAGATAATGCAAACATTTGTTCCGCGGCGGGAATCGAACCCGCTACCTCCTGCGTCTCAGCCGGCTATTCGCCCACTGCACTACGGAGGTCGTCTTGAATTGAGAGTGTGCATCTACTATGATTTCTTACACTCACCTCTTTGTAATGGCTTCGCTTAATTTACGAAATCGTGATCCGTTCACACACTGTAAGTTTATTTTAGTGTTATAATACTATAGAGTTCCTTGTGAAAGGGTTCGCCCGGGGAAGTACTACCACCATACCTATTTCTGCCGCCAAGCAGCAATACTTTGTTTCGGTTTTAAGGGTACGGTTGCCGGTGAAATTACAGGCATATGAGGCTCAAGTTATACCTCAAGTTGAAGGACACAGGGCAGTGCATCGTAGGGCACGTTTCTAAAGTGCGTGACCTATGAGGCAGCACTTTGTTATAAGCGATAGTTACACTTAACATCAGGTATGCTATATGCTTGTTCCATCACCAGGTATTATAAAAAAAAATTATCTCACTACTGGTGACAGTATTCGGTTTTCATATTTTTTTTAATAAAATAAGTAGGGACAATTATAACATAGAGTTATTTGCAGATGATGTAGCCAAAGTTATTTTGTCATCTTCTTATGTAACTTTTTTTGCTTAACGTTCCATTGTCAGATTTGCGATGTAAGAGATTATTATCTTCACATCCTGCGAATGAATTTAAATAAATTAAAATGTTTATCACTTTTTAGAACAAATATGTGAAATTATTAGTGTGGGGTAAAAAAATGCATTATTAACGTTAATTTCAGGCAACAATATTCACATACAAAATAGGATTACAAGGCCCATATTAAAATTTTTATTTAATTTTTTTTGAAGAAAGTTCCTGAACAAAGAAATTATTCAAGATCAATTTATCTAAGAAAAAAAGCTAAGTAGCGTTGGCGCGATGATTTAGATGCTTTTTATAGGAACTGACGGGATTTGGTACAGGATCGAGATAAGTGGAGAGACGAGGGAGAGACCTTTGCCCAGTTGGCCCTTTGCCAGTGGGACAGTATAGGATAGAATAAAAAAGTGGCACTCCGGGAGTGCCGACAGAATTTAAAACTTGAACCTTTACGAGATACTTATATACAGAGGTGTCGGTAACGGTAACAGTGTCGCGAGTTCAACGGTTTTTTCCCATCTCAAAAAATCTCACAGCCTCGAGCATCGTGAGAAAGGTGATGCTAGAGTGTGCTGCGGAGCTTTTCAACCTGATCCCAACATCCCCATTCTATCATCGGACAACCAGACGCTCCGCGGTGCGCCACCGTTACATGGTAGACATACCTCCCATACGCACAAAGCGGTACTCTTCCACCTTTATTATGCGCACCGCCAAGGAGTGGAACGCCTTGCCTGTGTCTGTGTTTCCTGATAACTACAACCTAGGTGTCTTCAAGTCGCGAGTGAATAGGTTTCTTCTAGGCAAGCGTGTACCATTGTAAATTGCATCATCGCTTACCATCAGGTGCGATCGTGGTCAAACGCTTACCTAAAATTTATAAAAAATAAAACAACAAAAAAAAATCCCAACGCGCCTAAAGAAGTTTTCACTTCATATACCGAGGTGTCGGTAACACTAACGGTAACTGTGTCGCGAGTTCAATGTTTCAAAAAAAATGTTTTTGGGGGATTTTGATTCGTATCTCTAACCGATGTGTACTGGACAGAAATCCGGATCAAGTAGTACATCACTATAATCCGCATTAAGTCATTGTCATTTTTTCTAATAATTCTAGTAACCTTTATCCTAACAACTTATGCAATGCTCTATTTGTCAAAATTCAATATGTCAATAAATAAAAAGATTAACAGATTGTTATTCATAAATGTAAATTAATTCATCAAGTTGATAAAGGATCATAAAAAAAAAATATTCACAAGAATTCATAAATAATATTCATAATTGAAGTGAAAACTTTTTTAAGGCTTTGAGCATTTTTCGAGATGGGAAAAAACCATTGAACTCGCGACACTGTTACCATTACCAACACTATTCCTGACGATTCAAAAAAACACACGTAATTGTTCAAGTTATCACTTCTGTCGGCACTCCCGGAGTGTCACTTTTTTTTAAAGACTCGCTCTGATTGATTGTTTTATAATCATCATATCAGGACATCCACTGCTGAACGTGCCCCCCCCCCCCTCCCCCCCCCCCCCCCCCCCCCCATATATTTCCAAAGTGACCGATCTTGTGCGACCAACTTCCAGCAATCTACTATCGTCGATCAATTTTTTTACTGTTACTGAGTAAAAGGATAAGGTAAGGATTTCTTATTCCTGTTGAGGAACCCTAAAAACTGAATTTCTCAGTTTGAACGATCGCTTTGACAATCACTACCTACAGTACCTACTCCGTATTCGGAAGGAGGATTTAGCCTAACATTACGTCAATAACTCAAAAAAATTACAAGTACCTTAATAGACTTAATTTAAAACAGGCCATAATAAAAACAACTTCGTTTTTTTTCGTTCGTTAATTAGTTCCGTAAAAAATATTCGCACAAAAAAAATTATTTCAACTCAATAAATTTACATAATTTACACAGAATTGTATCATACAAGCTTCCGCCCGCGGCTTTGCACGCGTGGTTTGCCAATAAAAATTAGCCTATGTGTTAATCCAGGTTATGGTCTACGTACATACCAAATTTCATCGAAATCGGTTTAGCCGTTCCGACGTGAAAGAGTAACAAACATCCATACATACATACATATTCGCGCTTATAATATTAGTGGGACACAACTCGATTTTATATTCAAAAATATATTAGAATTGAATCAAAATTTGCAAAAAACACTAACAATATTAATGACTGTAATATTTGGGTCAGTTTTGTTTATTTATCAAGGCTAACAATAATCTATTCAACGTCAGAAACAATTTTGAAACGAGTAATGAGATAATAAACTAAAACAAACTACAGATTAAATTATTATTAGATTAGTAGTTTTATCACTTTTATATATTATTAAGGTTCCGTGCCTCAAAAGGTAAAAAAGGAACCCTTATAAGATCACACTCTTGTCCGTCTATCTGTCCGTGTGTCACCACCGATTTTCTCAGGAACGGGTGGACCTGACAAGTTGAAACTTATACCAGATATGGAGGTCTATAATCCCTATTAGGTGTATAAAAATCAAGGTCCCGAGTCAATACGATAAAAAGACATGGGCAAATTTAGAAAAAACTTATAAGTACCAAAATTAACCTTAATTTTCAACTTTTTTTTATTTCGGCATTATCCCTTTACTTGCTTTTAACCAAAATTGACAAATCTAGGTCAGCCGGAAGTACCCTATAGGTTTTGGGGCGAAAACTTAAATGGTAGTTCCCGTTGACCTAGAATCACGGCAAAAGCAAGGTCCTAAGACAAGGAAAAAACCAAAAAATTAAAATAGAAGAAATTTAAAGGGTGTCCCCATACATACATCATCATCATCAGCCGGAAGTCGTCCACTGCTGAACATAGGCCTCCCCCTTAGATCGCCACAACGAGCGGTTGGTAGCCGTTTGCGCCCAACGGCTCCCCGCGATTCTTACTAGATCGTCGGTCCACCTTGTGGGGGGCCGGCCTACGCTGCGTTTTCCAGTCTGTGGTCTCCACCCGAGAACCTTTTTTCCCCAACGGTTATCGGTTCTACGAACGAAGTGGCCCGCCCATTGCCACTTCAACTTGCTAATTTTGAGAGCTATGTCGGCAACTTTAGTTCTTCTGCGGATTTCCTCATTGCGGATTTTGTCACACAAAGAAACCCCGAACATAGCCCTCTCCATAGCTCGTTGAACGATCTTGAGCTTGGTCATGAGGCCATGAGTAAAAGACCACGTTTCAGTGCCATAGGTTATCACTGGTAACACACACTGGTTGAAGACTTACATACATACATAGTTGACGCCAATTAAGATAGTCCTCTGAGTTGTATGGGCGCTCACACAATTTAGAAGACTAGCTTAATGGCACCAACCCGCAAATAAGGTAAATAAAATAAATATTTAAGTGGGGCTCCCATACAACAGACATGATTTTCTTGCCATTTTTATAGATAATGGTACGGAACCCTTCGTGTGCGAGTCTGACTCGCACTTGGCCGGTTTTTTTTTTGTACTATAATAGTTATAAATACTATTTTCATTAAAAATGGGATATTTACTATGATTTGTGAGTGTTTCAGTGTCTCTACTTCGGTGCAGCTGTATGCGCCATTACATAGAGTTTACTTGTGGACCGTGATGGCGCAAGCAACTGCGCCAAAATATCGGGACGCATACTCACAAATCATGGTTAATATCCCGTTTTTAGTGAAAATACTATTAATAAAATGTACGCCGAGGGACGGCCGGCATGTAAAACATCTAATTTGATGGTTGTTGAAAGAATAAATAATTAATTAAGACCGTTTCTAATCATCTAATCGTCTTATATGCATTACAAATACGCGTGACGGCCAATAATTCTTTATCCGTTTTTTTTTCTTTTGAAAATTATTGCTACAGGACATCTTACTCCGAATCTTAATTACATCTTACCTCTTATCTCATTGGACGCATGCCGTCAAAACGTGACGGCAAAGTCGGTCTTACTTATCCCAAAGGTAAATAGCGGTTTCACATCAAAAAAGAACCCATCAAAACTTTTTCGTTGACGTCTTTTTGGAAAAAAAACATGTGTTTGATGACATACACTCTCAGACCAATAATATAAAAAAAATAGTAACGCTGAACACAGCGCTATCTAGCCCCAAACTAAGCAGAGCTTGTACTATGGGAACCAGATAACTGATAGAATATTTTTTTTTTGTAAATACATACTTATATTATATAGAAAAATATCCAGACCCGGAACAACAATCTGTAGATAATGCAAACATTTGTTCTGCGGCGGGAATCCAACCCGCTATCTTCTGGGTCTCAGTCGGCTATTCGGCCACTGAGCCACGGGGGTCATCGAATATACATGAGCTTAAACGTACGTGAGGAGGCCACCTAAGATGTTATGTTAATAAATATATTCTTATTTATGGAATCAATAATGTTAAAACGCATGCTAACCTTTGTATTTAATGATGTGTTAAAGATATCATTCGGTTCTTAGCGACCGCGACGCGCGACTGCAACCATTGAACGACGCGATTATGGACGCCTGTCGCGGGGCGACCCCTAGCCTTCCGATCTCAGCAACCGCGACGGCGACATCGCCACTCTTCCCGCTGTTTTATGGGTGAAGGTTGTGTTCTATTGCTGTACAATATGTCGGATAATTTATCCGCAGCTAGGAAAAAACTTATTCAGCTATTGGAGAATGAAGAAGATGATGATATTATGATTATGTTATTATCTATGCCTCCGGAATTATTTCCCAAATATTGTCCCTCGCAATGTTGTCTTTATAAGATGCGAGCCTTACATCATATAAAGGTGGGTTTTTATTTACTAATTTTATCAATATCCATCCTCGTTCGGTGAAAACGCCGCCATTTCGATGTATTTCTCGCCTGCGTCGCGTGACTGCACCACAGAACACTATTACTCACGAGGACTGCACTGCCTCCGATGCGACCGGATCGCGGTCGCCACGCCGCTCTCTAGCCACGCCCACCAGTCGCGCAGCGCGGTCGCCAAGTTTATTTATGGCGGGTTCCTATATCCGTTGGTAACTAGCTACGACTCGTTTCTCCTTGAAAACCTGTCATCGTTTGACACTAGTTTGACACTTTTTCAAGGAGATACGATGTGTAGTCGGTTACCGACGGATATAGAACCCCCGATTAGTGTTCCATATTGTGGTCGCGGGTCGCAGTCGCGCGTCGCGGTCCGAATGCTACCTTTAGTCATGTGTATTAGAATAATAGGATGATCTAGTTATTCAGGGCTACAGCTGGTGTTCTTATCATATTATTCTACACATAGGTTTTGACGACCTCCGTGGCGCAGTGGGCGAATAGCCGGCTGAGACGCAGGAGGTAGCGGGTTCGATTCCCGCCGCTGAACAAATGTTTCCATGATCTACAGATATTTGTTCCGGGTCTGGTTGTTTCTCTATATATTATAAATATGTATTTACAAAAAAAAATGTATATAAGTACATATTAAATCAGTTATCTGGTTTCTATAGTACAAGCTCTGCTTAGTTTGGGGCTAGATAGCGCTGTGTGAAATGTCTAGCAATATTTATTTATTATTATTTATTTATAGGTGGTTGGTCGAACTGACTAACAACACACAGCGGAAACCTGGTCGTAGAAACTTGTGTAGAGTTTGTGATGTCTCTACATCACAGTATG
Source organism: Philereme vetulata (assembly GCA_918857605.2). Taxonomy (NCBI): domain Eukaryota; kingdom Metazoa; phylum Arthropoda; class Insecta; order Lepidoptera; family Geometridae; genus Philereme; species Philereme vetulata. The sequence goes on along the minus strand of OU975456.1, from coordinate 5,307,503 downwards.
CAGTTAATGCAGTAAAAAGGATTATCTAAAAACCATCCCATAAGATAGTGAAAAAGAATGTTAAAGTATTCATAATACGCGAACGTATTTGTGGGCGTTCAATTTCGTCATTCATGAATTTCAAATGCAAAGGCTTAATTCTAGAACTGCACTCAAATGTTTCAATGTCAAAACTGACAATAATCTATGTTTCAGTCTCCATTCAGTTTTAAGTTTAGTTCTAACATACGGGGTTGTAAGTGTAGACTAAAATGATAATTTTACGAAATTATTCCCTTTAAAGGGTGAAAAGGGGTGTGTATAAGAAATTATATAGGCCAAAGTCGGCCAGGTACATGACCTGGCCGTTTCTCTCCTATCTCCAGCCCGGCAACGGCCTAAGTCCAAGTTCGTTCCTAGGTGCTGTCCTTCAATACTTACGATACTGAGCGCCATCTGCGCTCGCCAAAATTACGGTTAAGCTGCATCGGCCTCAGAGGCCAACAGCGAGTTAATCCGTCAGAAAAAAAAGCGACACGGAGTAAGAGGTACTTGTGCAACGATGTCTAAACGTATTAAGTGCCTAAATATGATGTTTAGACGCTAAATACGTTTAGGGATCGTTGTGCAAGCCGAGCTTAAACTCTAGATACCTTCGTTGCAAGGTACATTTCGTTAATTAGAGGTAGGCAGATAATAAATTCATACTAAACCCTATCGAAATACTCAATTTTATTACAGGCGTAAAAATGACCATAAAATACCAACTAATGTGTTAACTTAACAAAACGATTAAGAACTTTTACTCTTTACCACCTAGGCCCTATTGGCCAAGACTGAGAGTATCGTAAGGAATTTAACCTGAGGCTATCAGAAATGCAAAACATGATCAAAGATTGCCTAGTTAAATGCCGTACATGTTGGTAATACTTTACGTTTAAATTTCACAAAGGACAAACTATACGTCCACGACTTTGGCCTATATAAATTCTTATACACACACTCTGTACCGTGTGTACTACTAGCCCGTGTCGTTTTTTTTTCAAATGGACTAACCTCACTGGTGGCCTCTGAGGCCGTTGCAGTTTAACCGAACTTTTGGCGAGCGCAGAAGGCGCTCAGCCCTGTAAGTTTTGATGAGGCAACTAGCGCAAGGGCACCACTTAGGTACGAAGCTCGGCTTGGGCTGTTGCCAGGGAGGGGATAGGAGAGAAACGCCCGGGTACGTGCTTGTAACTCGTATAGGCGGAGACTGAAGGGACTCGTCGACCTCGCCGGCGAGGTCGGTGTACCTGTGAAGTGTTTGCTCTGTCTAATGTAGATGACTCAGTAATCTCTTCCGTATTAGCGGAGGTGATTTCGTCATCCGAATCTCAGAGAACGTGTCTCGGACGACGGAGGGTTTTGTTCGCGGGCGGATCTATCAGATAGTCCGGAATAGTACGAGTATGTACCAAAGGATTCGGATGATGAGTGGCAAGTTCATAATGTCGCTTGGAATCGAGCTTGATGAACTTGGCAGCCCGTGTCGTGGACCCATGTTGGTCTTTTATCATGACTTCTAATTTGGAGGGGGTTCGAATCTGTGCGGTGCATCAATGAATCTTCTATTGTTAAATTAATTTGCGAATGGTAAAGGAAAACATCGTGAGTTTTTAACATATTGACTGACCCGTAGTTTCCTTATAGTAAGACATTTATAATTAAATATATAACACGATCACCAGTGCGTTGGAGGGTCCATTGAAGATTAAAACTATATCATGTAAGTCTATTAGCGTTAAGCTCGCCTTTGTGCATATTCTTCCGTTAGTTTTTTAATCTGTTATATATTTGTGTTCAATAAAGAATAAATTAAAAATGAAATCAATGGCCTCATCAACTACCAAAATGGTCTTGCAATATCAGAAATAATACAAGTTTAATTTCAGACCAAACCAATATCACCTACTTTCATTTGAGTATTACGGAGTGAACTTGCCCTTGCCATGAAATTAAAACAATAAAATTAATAGTGGTCAAGTGGGAGTTAAAATGCATTTTATGTTCTCATGTACTAAGAACTAAATATAAATTGGAGGAGGTTAAAAATAAAGAAGAGTTTGTTGATCTCAAAATAACTAGGTATGGATATAATTTCTAATCGTGATTTGAAACGGAAACTGAGTAAAATTCAGTCCTTTTTGGTTCTCAGGTTAGGTAGATACATTCATCAAGGCTAACACAGTTTTATATGCTGTTGAAACTGATGGTAAAACCAATTAGAGGTCAATAACCTTTTAACCAATTTTAAGACTGAAGAAACTATACCTAAAATTGTCGGGGGGATAGAGAAAATACTCCGTACCTACTTAAAATTATATTAGTTATGCCTTAAATCTAAGATTTGCATTAAGGATTCTGATTCATAGATGTCAAAAATTTGAGCGTTGTAACTGGATAGCTGTTGACTTCCGCGTAAGCCGAAGGTGATTGCCCTCGGGCCCAATACAGGACAATGTCAGAGAGTGGCACTTTTAAAAATCCTTTAGGTATTTTCGAACTGTAGGTATTTGATTGCACTTGAAAAATACAAGTTTTAACGCCTGATTGGGTACGAAGTGTGGGCGAAAGACTAAGAACTCAACTCCTAGAGCTATCAAAACCTTTGTAAGCTAACTTTTTTCGTAAGTAAAATTTTGATCGAAGAGCGCAGGCGTTCGTGCTATGATGATGCAAATTGCTATGCTTAAGTTATATCTTTGCATCACTAGCGCAGTGTACAGGCGTATCTGATCTTTGTGGCATGTACGTGAATCTACGTGCTGTCTACGCAGTGTCTACGCGACATCTACGCAGTGGTGGTGTCACTCTCTTTGCGATGTCTATGTGACATCTGAGTAACTTATAAGCGTCCCGTCAACGAGGCAGCTCCGTGATTGATATATTTACAGGGTTTGTCTATACATCAGCGTCAATGCTGCACATCATCTCTCTCCAATAGATTTCCAGAGCGATCGATCTTGTGCAGCCTGCACCCAACGGCTCCCAGCAACCTTTAACAAGTCATCTTTTCAACTCTGCATATACCGTTTGAAAAACACCTGCCCTGGAAAACAATTCAGTTAATTTTGTATATATTGGTATGTATACTTGGGTTGGTTAGGTACGTATGTATCAGTCTCACTATAGCCTTTGTTTTTAATCGGAAGTTAGTCAGCCAAGACCCACTTTGAGACGCTGTGCCAAAGACAAAATAAATTTGACTCTGACCTACAAACTGAAACATTTGCGTACGACTATACACGCTACACAGCAATTATTATTTAATTATAAAAATAAACATCCACATTAGAGGTTGTTTGTCAATGATAACAAATATTTTTGGACAATTCCGTCCCGAGATCTTTCTCCGCGGGACAAAGGTTCGCATAAGTAGCAAATAGGTACTTATTCCAAGTCGACCAGACTCAAGTGTTGTAGTGCCAGGATACTTATTACTTCTTGCTACTTGCATTACACTCAGGACGCAGGAGGTAGCGGGTTCGATTCCCGCCGCAGAACAAATGTTTGCATTATCTACAGATATTTGTTCTAGGTCTGGATGTTTGTCTATACATTATAAATATGTATTTACAACAAATAAAAGTATATAAATATTATATCAGTTATCTGGTTCCCATAGTACAAGCTCTGCTTAGTTCGGGGCTAGATATCGCTGTGTGTAATGTCCAGCTATATTTATTTATTTATTACAGGGCAAGCTTATAATTAGCTAGTTTATAATTCCTAAGAAAACAAAGAAAACTCACGTTAAATATTTACATCCATTTTGAAGCCAACTTAAAATAATAGGTCGTTGGTATCGGTCACGGTCATGCTGTAACACTGTGCTTGTAAAATTCATAATCTTCCGCATCTGATAAGATGTTTTGAGTTGAGGAAGTGAGTGAATGCCTTGAGTTCAACCTACCATTTGCTTTTGCAAATTCATAATCTAAGTATCTCTAGATTTTTAGATTGCAGAATATCTCCACGTGCATGTAGCAATCCAGCTAAACACGAAAACGAATTTCAAAAAATGGTATAGGCAGGTCTTGTAAGAAAAAAATAAGTTTTTGTTGATAAATTACTGTTTCAAAACAAGCTTTTATACAATTGAAACAAACCAGAAAACATATTCCGCCATCTTGGAGGTCCCGCCATATTGGATTTATGGTATACATCTTGGATGGTCCCCATGTTTTGGATTTAATGTGACGTTGTAATAGTTTTTGTGTTCTCCTCAGCAAGCCCTTTCATTTGATACCCATACTGTGGTAGTGCAGAAAAAATAACTAGTCCGCCATCTTGGATGATCCGTCATTATTTTAATTAGATTGACGTCACAGAGCTAAGCATGCGTTGTCATCCAAAATAAGCGTGTATACCAAATTTCAGCTCAGTCAGTTAAAGATAACTGATTTAAAATTCAGTTGCAAGATTCCATCCGGACAAACATACCTACATACATTGCAAGTTATATTAAAGCTTGTAAAAATGTTATGCAATAGCTATGAATCATAAAGAAAGTGAGACGTCATATGTTTATTCTTTGTTTCTTTTTACTCTTGGTACAAAATGATCCCTCTACTCATTTTTATTTTAATGTGTAAATATGGTTACCAATTAAAGTTGGTTTTACCTAGAATATGTGAATTTTGCGAAGTAAAACAGCGAACGGCCATTACGGCCAACTACAAAAAAATAGAGCTAATTCAATGGTAGTAGAGTTGTAAATAATAAAATTACTGAATCTAAAGTGAGGATGTTGACATTGACCCAATTGGTGCATCCATGGTTCAGTAATCCTAGCCTTAGAAGATGGTCCAGTAAATAATCGCAATAAAAAGCATTGAAAATAAATTTTGGAGTTCATATAAATCAACAATCGAGATTCATAACTAGTACGCAGATCCATGAGAATATTTTACTAGAAGCACAAATAAATAATATAATATACTACGCTAGAGGGTAATCCTAATCAGATACGTGGTAGAAAATGATTACTTCATTTTCGGTTACGTCATCACGTCACAATTTTTGTCGATGCGGTAACAACACAGTTTTATTTTATTTTGTGGGTTCTGTTTATATCTGTAGGTACTCTTACACCGCCGTCTTTTGATTTTGTTTATCCTGTCCATCCAAAGGTTGTCTGGAAGAGATCGCTTTTAGCGATAAGACCACCCATTATACCTTTATTTATTGTTTATTTCCATTATTTCTGTATTTTTATTTGGTGTGCAATAAAGAGTGTTTCATTCATTCATTCATTCACAGTAATAATTAGAGGCGGTAAAAGTGACTCTTGGTTGAGATTGGATCATCTGTATCTGGATCCAACCTAAGATCTGGATCACTGAACCGTTTCATTAATATCATTCAGATTACTGGCTCTGACGTATATGTGAATCAATCGCAGCACAGAACCAGATCTAGATAGCGTATAATAGGTTGGGGAAAAAATCTTTTCGCATTATAGTATGTATAAACTTGTAACAAAATCTCTTCGGCTATACTACATATTTGTATCTGGTTGGTTTTGGCATCATTCAAAGTTTAAATTTAAAAGAAGCTAATTCCAAATTCATATTAGGAAAATGTGTGATTTTTATTTGTTTTTCGTACTGTAAAGATGAGTGAATCTAATGAAGAAATTCGATACATTTTAAAATTTTACTACAAAAAAGGTAAAAATGCAACGCAAGCCGCAAAAAAAATTTGCGATGTTTATGGACCTAGTGCAGTGTCTGTGAGAGTAGCATAAGGAAGGGGTGTGGTTTTTCATCATAATAACGCTAGACCACACACATCTTTAGCCACTCAGCAAAAATTAAGAGAGTTTGGCTGGGAGGTGTTAATGCATCCGCCGTATAGTCCTGACCTTGCACCTTCAGATTTCTACCTGTTTCGGTCTCTTCAGAATTTTTTAGGCAGTGTCAGATTAACATCACGAGAGGACTGCCAAAACTACTTGTCGCGGTATTTTGATCAGAAGCCCCAAAATTTCTATAGCAATGGGATCATTTTCCTACCTACAAGATGCCAAAAAGTCATCGAACAAAATGGCACTTACATACTTTAGTTAAATGAAAATAAACTATATTAAAAAATGTATTGAATTTTCTTAAAAAAATGCGAAGAAACTTTTTCCCCAACCTAATATTAGTAGGTATTAGTTGCTCTCTATTGGGCTAATACAATTTAGAAGTCAAACACGAAAGATGAAAACGTACGTATCATCTAGATCTGACACATTATGATGGTAGGTATCAGATCCATTTGCATCTATTTTACCCTAACGCAACTCCTAAAGTTTCGTTCCATTCATGATGCCACGAGCAGGAACAAGCCGAAGTTATCCGATTATAACCAGTCTAGTTTTTTGATTTCGAGTCACATTCAAACAAAATAAATATCTCTATCTCGTGTTGTATATACGCGGCGGCACGCGGAGCACTTCAGTTGGTTGAGTAAAAGAGACAGTCTGTCGAGATCCAGATCCAAATGAGACATTTATGTTACTAGAAAGATACTTATCTTTTGTATCAGTTTGAAGAAATGACTCCCATATTCGTAAAGATCTACACACCGCTAGTAATAATATACTAATGTAAACAGCAGCATCATTATCTCAGTATCTGCGGGACTACAGCATCAGCGTCCGGCATTAATTAAAAATAAGTTCTTTTTGTTGAAAAATCACTTTTTCAAAACAAGCTTTTATACAATTTATACAAACCAACAAACATCCTCTGCCATCTTGGAGGTCCCGCCATATTGGATTTATAGTATACATCTTGGATGGTCCCCCATATTTTGGATTCAATGTGACGTTGTATTAGTTTTCTTGTTCTCCTCAGCAAGCCCTGTCATTTGATACCCATACTGTGGTAGTGCAGAAAAACTAACTAGTCCGCCATCTTGGATGATCCGCCATATTGGAATAACAATGACGTCACATAGCTAAGCATGCATTGTCATCCAAAATAAGCGTGTATACCAAATTTCAATTCAATCGGTTAAAGATAACTGATTTAAAATTCAGTTTGCAAGATTCCACCCGGACAAACATACATACATTGCAAGTTAAATAAAAGCTTGTAAAAAATCAGCATTAGCATCCGCTAATATCAATTTCAAAATTTTAACAACAGTATAAGCTGCTGCGTAAAGCAATTGCATCAACAACAACGCTGCTACGTACAATGAATAGAGGGACATCGTTGTAGGAAATCTTTCACTGCACTAGAAGAACCCGGATGGTTTTATTCTAGACTAGCTGACCCGCCGAACTTCTTACCGCCCCTGGACATGCATATGACATGGGCTGCCAATGTACGTCGCCAGTACATTTCATTTTAAACTTCGCCGTCGTTCATTTTAAACTATTCTTTCAATTTTATTTCTGAATGACGGGGGACACATCAAAGGAAAACCCAAATTGTTTTTTTTTTTATTTATTTAATTCCGAGCAATTTCATATTTATTCACCTTTTAAACTTTCTCTGGACTTCCACAAATAATTCAATACCAAAATTAGCCAAATCGGTCCAGCCGTTCTCGAGTTTTAGCGAGACTAACGAACAGCAATTCATTTTTATATACATATATAGATAAGTAGAACCAAACAGCCTGCACCTACTCGTATTAGCGGTTTTGACCAACTTGCCTTGGTAAGTCATTTTATGTCATAAAATATTACCAAAACAAACAACCCGTATGCCAATACATTCGATTGCTTTACATCGATTTAACTTAAAATCTTCAGAAAACTATGACTTAACATTGTTACTACCCAAATTATTACACAAATCGTTGGTTCTACCAATGAACTTGGCCCCAATAATCGAATTAAGTAACGTTTTTCACCGTCACGGCTGATTCCGACAGTCTGCAAGGTGAAGGCTTGTGGTGTCTTTGGAATTTACTTACTCTCTCATCTTAGTAAAGAATTCTATCTATTACGTATTATGATGCAACATTTGTGATGCCTTCAAAAATAGATTTGTGAAAATAATGTTATGTGAGAAATAAACATAATTTATCCATTTTAAACAAACTCGCCTTGACTCACTTTTTCGCAAGTATGTGTATGTTCTCTTCTATTATCTTTTATCTCGTACTGCTAACGGGGGAATATAGAAAATTTAATTTTAAAACCGACCAAGTGCGAGTCGGACTCGCGCACGAAGGTTTCCGTACGTATCTATAAAAACGGCAAAAAAAAACAAAGTTGTTGTATGGGAGCCCCCCTCCCCCCCCCCCCCCTTAAATATTGGTTTTATTTTAATTTAATTATTTATTTTTAAAGTGAATATACAGTGTTTTTTTTAACTGTAACAGTACGGCAGCACTCATAACCAGAGGAGATACAGGTGCAGTTTCTTTTAAAACATCAGCTCGTTTTCGAAGAAAAACATTTTGGCATTAAATTTTTTTTTGGTCAAGTGTGAGTAGCGCCTTAAAATGAATCGAGTTGGTAAAATTTTTTTTGATGCCGATCGATTTAAGGATCATTTTATTGTATCGGATGAAAACAATCTGTACAGTTGAAGTTAGTCAAATTTGATAAAAAGTATTCTCATACAACTGCACCTGTATCTCCTCTGGTTATGGGTGCTGCCGTACTGTTACAGTTAAAAAAACACTCTGTATAACTAAATATTAATGTGAATATTTCAAGTGTCTACCTGTTGCCGTTATCAATATTGAGCTAAAACGAGCAAAAAAATATGGTTTGTTGTATGGGAGCCCCCCTTTAATATTAATTTTATTCTGTTTTAGTATTTGTTGTTATAGCGGCAACAGAAATACATCATCTCTGAAAATTTCAAATGTCTATCACGTTTCATGAGATGCAGCCTGGTGACAGACGGCCAGACAAACAGACAGACTGCGAAGCTTCAGTAATAAGGTTCCGTTTTACTCTTTGGGTATGGAATCCCAAAAAAATGGTGGCTGCCATAATTATACAATTTTTAACGATGTGTGTAAATTTTTTAATCCCAAAAATTAGCAATAAGCCAGCGGTAAGTAAAAAGTTCAAAATAAAAAATGTTATGACGATTTAAATCAGTCGGGCAACAGAACCATATCAAATCGTATTGATATGATCCTTGACGGGTTTAAAACGGAAAGTACTTATATCAAGTTTAATTATGCTAAAATACGTGTTTCTCAAGCACTACGTTCACTTAGGCTTTTTAGTTTTTAAACTGGTTGTACCTACCCTGTATACTAGCACAATACGTGGAAAACTATAGCAACAAATCTTATTCTTTATTGTACACAAATAGATTTACAGATAAAAATAGCTTACAAAATGGACATGTACAAAGGCGAGCTTAACCCTAATAAGAGTTTTCTTCCAGCAAACCTTTGAAAATAGAGATATTTGATTATAGTGGTGGGTACGTGCACAGAGAATGACATTGGAGTAGAATACTAATATATAGCATATACTATAATAAATACAACACTTAACCATATTAAAAAAATAATAATAATACCTATATACTATACCTACATTAGAGATAAACATAATATATTATAAAAAATATAAATAATATACCTACTTATACATAATAAATAACCTAAAAGCTTACAAAGACAGGTAATGCTCTTTGACTCTAAGCTTAAAAGTGCTTAGTGATGGACTTGCGCGGATAGAGTGTGGTAGAGAATTCCACAGGTTGACTCCATGGACAGTGAAGGAACCGCCATAGCGACTGGAGGAATGAGGAGGGGTTTTGAGAAGGAGGGACTTAGATGACCTACAAGTCATCTCCGGTAGGACAAGAAAATCGAAGCGCTCACGGAGGTAAGAAGGAGCTAAAGGATTGAAAAGAGTGTTGAAGAGAAAAGTTACAACATGAAGATCACGTCGACGACGAATGGGAAGCCATTTTAGCTGGGATCTAAACATGGAGACGTGATCAAACTTGCGCAACCCGAATATGAATCGGATACACAAATTCTGAAGACGTTCCAGTTTATTTAGAAGTTCCTCGGTGGCGTCAAGAAAACAGACATCGGCATAGTCTAAAAGGGGTAACATGAGTGTTTGAGCAAGAGTAATTTTAGTTTCAAAGGGTAAAAACTTTTGGAGACGCTTAAGAGATTGAAAAGAGTAGTTAACCCTTTTACTAATCTCATTAACATGCCGCACCCAAGACAGATGATCTTACATAACGGAGAAAGAAAATTTTATTCATTCGTAGCACTCTATTTCTAAAACCATGTCCATAGAAAAGACATCAACGCGTGCTTCCTGCTACGAGAAATATTATATGCTACGAAATGTTTTTCACGTTTAACCTTTAGTTAAGTTAGTGTTAGATGTGTTAGTTAACTTAGCACTTACGACTTGTACCACGATCTTTAAACGTATATTGCGAATAAACGTGTTTACGTATTTGTATTACTGATTTAAACGGGCATTTATCACGTATTAGATAAGATTAGATTAGATAATTTCTTTATTGCACACCATTAAATACAAACATATAAAAGAAAATACAATTTTAAATCATAGGTACAATGGGCGGCCTTATCGCTAAAAGCGATCTCTTCCAGGCAACCTTTGGATGGACAGGATCTATATGAACAAATAAGGACGGCGGCATAAGATTTTTTTTTATTTTTTAGGATCAGTTTTTTTTACGTATGTACCTTTTTTATTTGTTATTATTTTTTTATTGTATGATATGACAACTCTCTAAATGCATTAACCATATGCATATTGAATGCAAATTTTATGCATTATTTAATGCATTTAATATTATTATATTCGTGCATATTTAACTACTGAAGGCGACTTGCGCAACGATGCCTGAACGTATTTAGTGGCTAAATATGATTTAATAATGTGTCAAATCATACAAATACGTTAAATTTACACATGCTTAGCCACTAAATACGTTTAGGCATTGCCGCGCAAGTCGCTTTTAATAGTGTTGAGTTCATTGCAAAATTTTATAAAAAACCAGTTTCTGCTTGCTGCAAAGCACGCGTGGTTTATCAAAAAAACATTACTTTTCGTCTGCGTAGGCAGGTAAAAATTATTTTGTCTTAATACCAGTCATAAACTACCCATATTCCAAATGTCAACGAAATTGGTTCAGCCTTTTAGTTGTGAAAATAAGCCTATTTCACCCGAGAATAGTGTAGCTTCCCAACAGTGAAAGCATTTTTTTATATCGGTCCAGTAGTTTTGGAGCCTATTCAATACAAACAAACAAACAAATCTTTCCTCTTTATAATTTTTGTATAGACAGATAGAGAGACAGACAGAGCTACTTGCGAATTAATAATATTGGTATGAATGTAAGTGTAATATTAATATTTATAAGCTCACTAAAAACGTTATGGATCAATATGCCATAAAAATGGCACAATACAGTTTCTCGTCCCTAAGACTAATTTATTGTGCCCTTTCGGGAGTTATCTTTACACTCGATAATAATCATGCTACTGTGTAGAAGTGTGGCATGACCTTTTTTCTCGGGCCATAAACAGTCATAAAACCTACGCGTATATTAGTTATTTGCATATTTCCCCCACCAAGTAAATAATACTCTATTCTAATTAAATAGAGGCATGTGGATGATTGAACCACCTTATCCGTTGACGTGTTGTTGACCTAGGCAATAACCTGGTTGTGAAGCACGTAGGTATGTTTCACACTTAAGGCATTCGTTCTACTGTAAATATATTGGTATGCAATCATTGGTAAGATTTGGTTTTACACATTGGTTATTGTCCGTAAAAATTCAATATTGATTTATTACTTCTGAAAATGTATGCAAGAATTCTAACAAATTGATGAGGAAACTACACCACTATAGTATTAGGTGTATTGCTCTAGACTTTCTTACTTCTTAAAGAGTACAAAGAGTTGACGTCAATGGAAAGCGTTCTCCGGGATCTGTGGTTATAATGGGTGTCCCATAAGGACCGATACTTGGGCCATTTTTGTTTTTAGTATACACTAGTTGTTGCTCGCGACTTCGTACGCGTTACGCTACTAAATGTGTAGGTAACCTAGAAATAAAGCTAAACTCGCTATTGCAACTTGACTTGACACCCCATTTTTATCAGATGGTACCTGATTTATGGGATATAAAGTAGCCTAAATGTTAATCTAAGTTATAATTTACGTACATACTAAATTTCATCGAAATCGGTTAAGCCGTTACGACGTGATTACGTAACAAACAAACATACAAATAAATAAATAGACAAACATGCAAACAAATACCATGTGAAGTATGTTGTGATTAATAATCTACCCCATCTTGTAAGGGATGATCATGAGGCTGTATTGTTTAAAAATGACACGTTAATTTATTTAAAAAGCGACGACAAACCAGATTATGTAAATGATGCAATCTCTAAGCTTGTAAACTTGTTCAACGTAAACAATCTTCTACTGATGAAAAATAAAACAAAATGTTTGTTATATACCACCAAATGTATAACTACCAATATAACTACAATTCAAATATTAAAATTATAGACGAGTGTGCAATTTTGAAAAATTACCCTGTGTGTTTCAAAGGTCTTTATTAACAGAAATTCATAATTAACAAACTATCGCTAAACAGTCTAGATATTTTAAACATCTAATAATCCACTGACTCGACAGGCTGGAGCGCATCTAAAAGTCTTTTGACAAAATTGTTATTTATAAGTATTATGCTACTAGTAAATAGACTGTGCATATTATTATAATCACCTCGGAAGTATTTTACTAGATGCCTAAACAATCACATGCATACAAAATACACTTAATCAAATATCCGATTAAATCAATATACTTATTTAGAATAGGATAATCGTTAACGGAAGGAAGGATGTCGGCCTTGCGACCACTTCCTCAAATCGGAACTGAGTTTACTCACCGTCCTTTCTGTCTACCGGCTAACGAACTGAATAAACTAAAGAAAATAATGAAGAATAATCAATAATAATAAGGGCTAGAATAGATAATGTCTAGGTCATTACAGGTACTGTATAGAAATATGATAACTTAGGTAGTTAAGAGTTTATATCCTTGTAAGACAATACGTACCTACTTTCTAGTACTTTCTTAGTAGGTTTTTTTATGCTAGAGAGTTACTCTTTAGTTTAGGTGCTCTCTTCTTCTTTACTTTAATAAGGTCCTTCAATGATGTTTTTAGTCGCTAATACCAGAGATAATACTTACCTACTGATTTATAACTTACTAGCTAACCCGCCCGCGGCTTCGCATGCGTGGTATTTCAATAAAAACATTACCCTCTTTTTGCGAACTCAAGTAAAAAATAGCCTATGTCCTTCCCCAGGATATAATCTATCTCCTAGACAAATTTTATTACAATCCATTCTGCCGCTTAGTTATGAAAAGGTAACGAATAAACTAACAAACAAACAGTTGTTTTCACAGTTACTATGTATGTATTATACCTAAAGTCTAACTTTTTATTAGCTGCAGTAAAATGACGTTTTGTGGGTTGCCGGTTTTTGAAGAAAAATAAATAGGGATGTAGCTAAATGAGTGAATCATAAATGAATAATCAGTTTGGTTTTTTTTTGAGATTTAATATTAAGTTGTAATGTATTTTTTTAACCTATTATTATTACTATACTAGAGGATTGATCTTTTTTAGTGGAAGTATAGGGAGGTACATTCAAAATTAAACAAAAACGTCATAATAATGTTATTTAATTAATTTTTGTGAACTGAATCACATCCCTATTGAGATTAGGCTGGCAACATTATTTTACGGAATGACATTTAGAAACGTCATTTTACTGCAGCTAATAAAAAGTTAGACTATACATATAAATCACTCTATATATTGCTGAAAACTGCATTAAAATACGTTGAGTAGTTTAAAACATATAAGCGAACAAACAGCGGAAATGACTTCATTTTATACTATGTAAAGATATAAAGAAAGATATAGATTAGCAAACCTCTTCCTGTTAGGTAACTGATTAAGTAGGTACCTACTACATCATTGAATAATAGGTAATACATGAAGTATAAATTGGCTAAGAGCATGTCGGACCCCGCACAGTGAAAGGTCCGTAGTCAGTACGGCTGTATGTATGACATTAATTTTAAAAATACAGTTATTTTTGCATTCGATTTTGGTCATCTTGTATGAACTGTTTAGAAACCCTAGTATAACATAAGTTGCTCGGCTACTGCTCGTAAACAGAGTCTACATAGCTTAATAGCTTGATATTTTTTGAATTATATATGAAACTATTCCTAAAACCTTAAGTAGCTACCTAGGTATTCAGGAATAGCGGTTTCGCTAATGGTAGAGGCGGGAGGTACATACCTTCATACGAAAATTGCCACTTTGAAGCTTTATATTTCGTAAAAAGATAGCTGTAAGTATCTAAAAAGTGTTGATGAAATCTACACGATAGATTAAAGCAACAAAAACAAAACACGTCAATAAAAATGATAAATCTATTTTACGCGTCTTATGGTTTCCTTTCTAGACTAGGTATAGATATCTAGTATCATATTTTTTCTGACTAAGCTTCTAGGTACATATAAACCTTATACCTATAATGCTGTCAGAGTAGATAATATTAATAATTGTTCTCTAAGCTCTACAGGAGTCTGTTTACGAAATACGAAGTCACAAAAGGCCATTTTCGTAATAGTCTGTGTCTATTCCTCAGGCATCTTTAATGATTCTGCAAACCTATTAATAAAACTATGTAGATATACTGTAAGCTCAGATCAGCCCAGGTATACTAAATATTACCTACTAGGTATATCAGCAGCTGTCAGGCAAGCTTTTCCGGAACCGACAGATAATAATTATAGGTGTAGGTAGATAAGTGTTACTAGTATTTAAGTGCTAGGTAAGTACAAACCAAAGAATTTGATACGGACTATCCATTGCTCAATCTCTAATTGTACAGATTATAATTAATATTATCAGTATTGACAATGACCGTGAAAACGCAGAACCGGTGGGCGTAGATGATTGCTACTTAATTTTGTTGTTCGCATTCCAGTGTAGGTTTTCTACGACACTGACTGTTGCGACAGATTTAACAGTTACTTGGTACTTATGTATATGAGCGTCACCGTATTTAACTAATAGAGAAATACGAGACAATTACAAATAAATAAAATGGTCAAGCATGTGTCGAACCACCGTCGTAAAGGGTTCCGTAGCCAGTACGGCTGTAGCTTAAGCTAAGAGCCAGTCCACACGGCGCATTGCGTTGCGTTGCGTCGTTGCAATGCAAATATTTTGACGCATAACCGGCCACACAGGCGCTGCGCCATTGCAGCGTTACTACGACGCGTTCCGTCGGCGCAGCGGCGACGCACAGTTGCGGCAAGCATTTTGTAAAAATATCGCAGTCAGTCTATAGGAAAGCATGGATCGGAAAAGACGTCTAGCATTGCTCCTATTACTACGAGTATATTTACCTCCGTAAAAAATGAGATTAGCTTGCGTGTATCCTCCCTATCAACGCACAAGCAACTGAGCGCTGCCGCTCCGACGCAATGAGTACACCCCCTCCCGCTTCGCCTCGGGGGCTGCTGTCCGTCATGTGTGCGTTGCGACGCCGCAGCGCACCGTGTGTACACTTTGGTTATTTGTATGTAAAACAACGCAACGGCGGCGCTGCGTCGACGCAACGCTGACGCAACGCGCCGTGTGGACTGGCTCTAAGGCTGTAGGTGTGCGTTATCCCAGCAAATAATTGTTTCCTTTCATGATTCTAAAACCGCAGGGAACTAATGCATTGCCTTTTGTAAATGTGCGCTAAATCTTGTAATTTGTGCATTCAAGGTTTAGAAGTTATTCATGATAATGTTAGTAAAGCGCCCTGCTACAGATGCAGATGGATGGTAGGTCTACGGAGACCAGGGGCGTAGCTACCGCCGTATTTGCCGTATCAATTATACGGGGCCCCCGGGCCACGGGGGCCCCCAAAGTGTGTAAGGAAAAAGAATAAAAACTTTCTAATTTATTTTATTTTACAAATGACAAAATTCTATAAAGCAATTCCTTTTTTTCCCGCCTTAAGCGTGCGTTCAAAAGTTGGCAACACTACATCGTTATGGCGGGCTGCGGGACTTCCCCGTTTTACTTACTTCATCTTCAACTCAGCGGGGAATCCCCGGGAATCCTTCATCGATATCGCGATGTACGTGTACGTTGTTGTACTTTGCATTGGACGGTGAAAAATGGATCCTGTACGATAACCGTAAGCGTTCGTCTCAGTGGGTGGACCCGGGTACAGCACCTAATCAGTGTGCTAAAAAAGATTACTTATAGGAAGATGATGGTGACTGTCGGGTGGACTAGTGCCGGACTTGTACATACATCACAGTTTCTGACCGAATGACACAACAATGACGGTAGATATCTCTTGCCAAGAATTGCAAACAATGATGGAGAAGCTCCCAATTTAACAACCAAGATTGGGCAATCGCTCTTCCCCATTGCTTCTCCACGATAACGCGCGAGCTCACACTTCACGACAGACCATCGCAAAGCAAGTTACAGCTAGGAGCTCTTCGTCACCCACCGTACTCACCGGACTTTGCCCCAACAAATTTCCACTTTTTTCATAATTTAGACATATTTTTAAGTGGGAAAAAATTCAACACCCGAGAGGCAGTACAAAAAGCTTTCGCTGACTTCATCGCCTCCCGTCCGGCAGACTTCTACAGTAAAGAGATAAACAAACTGCCATTAAAATGGCAAAACTTCATAGATAAATTGGGTCAGTATTTTGATTTTTTAGTATTCTATAAAGCAATTCCTTTTTTTCCCGCCTTAAGCGTGCGTTCAAAAGTTGGCAACACTACATCGTTATGGCGGGCTGCGGGACTTCCCCGTTTTACTTACTTCATCTTCAACTCAGCGGGGAATCCCCGGGAATCCTTCATCGATATCGCGATGTACGTGTACGTTGTTGTACTTTGCATTGGATGTTAAACCATGGAGTGCAGTGCACTGTTTATTTACGCGCTTTATATAAATGTGCATTACATTGTAATTCAGTACAAACAATATTGTTCTTCTGGTTTAGCAGTATTAGTAACGATTTGTAAAAGAAATGAGTGAAAGGAAAAGAGATTATCCCAGCGGCGCTGAGAAAAGAAAAATTAAACAGAAAAGGGACGAGGTTATAAAAAAAGTGCTCAAAATTTCTTCATTTTTTCAGAGACAAGATACTGTGAGTGATTTAGATTGGAAAGGTAAGTACTACACTACTACCCAACCCATTTATTAGGGGCCCGTAGTGATAAACAAGGAAATCTTTTAATTTCGGTCTGTCCATCTGTCCGTCACAAAAAGTTGTCTCCCCCCTCGATTTTCACAATTATACTGTTTTTAGGGTTCCGTGCCTTGATTAAAAAAAACAAAATTCTAACTTATCTATAGGATCGATTTGTTTTGTTGTTTGTTTATCAGTCCGTATCGTATCGTTAATTGCGTGTTGAGAACTTCAGATGTGCAGACTCGCTTTCGGGTTCTCGTTTTGTATGGCCACTACACTACGCGCTGCGTTTAAATAGCACGCAGGTGTATAGTATGCACGGACGGGCTGCAGGTGATTTTGTATCTACTAATAGGTACGAGCACAATCCGCGTAGAATCTGTGTGCGTCTGAACTGAACACTCTCTAACTGTGACCCTTAGTAACGTTATTTATTTATATATAACTCTTTTTAGTTTAGTATCAAAGCATTCGTATTTATTTTTTAACAATTACTCGTTTATTTTTAGATTCTTCTGAAGCATGTTCTTCGTCACATATCCATCCGGAAATAGAAGAAAGCCAAGCACATACTTTATCGGATGTCCATCCAGAAATCGAGGAACCCCAAGTCAACGATTCTGATATATCTGCAGATAATGCAGATTGTAATATAATATCATCAGATAGAGGAAATTTTGGTGACAATTTAACTGAATGCGAACGAAAAATAATTTTCAAATTGGGTCCATTTAAACCACAAGGACCATTTCCAAAAGTTTCAGAAAATAACCGACCTTTTTCAGCTTATTATTATTCATATTTCAATCAGGCAGGCATAAAAATTATAAGACCATGGTTATGTTATTCTAACGTTTTAAACATACCGTACTGTCACTTCTGTTGGTTATTAGCAGATCGTCAAAACAAATCGTACTCCTCTGCTTGGGTTAACGGTGTTTCGGTTAGAAGCAATTTCACACAAACTATTCTTGACCATGAAAAGTCACAGCAGCATATTAGTGCCTCACTCTCTTATAATAATTGGTTGCAAGGAAATACCATCGATACTCTATTGAAAAGTGAAATCGATAGTAAAATTACATTCTGGAGAGATGTACTGCATCGTATAATTAATGTTATAATTACTTTAGTATCTTGTAATCTACCTTTGAGGGGGCATGATTCTGATTCTGGCAATTTTATGGCAATTTCACGTCTGCTATCTAACTATGATGCAACTTTAAAAGAACTTTTTCTAAAACCGAAAGGTGAAATAAATTATTTAAGCCCTACGATTCAAAACGAAATTATTAGTTTGCTTGGTACTAACGTTAGGAACAGTATTATCTCAGAAATTAAAAAAGCTCCATTTCTGACAATAATTCTGGATACAACACAAGACTTGTCAAAAATTGACCAACTATCTGTAGTTTTTCGATATATCTCGGTTACAGAAAATGATGATAATGTGCCTAAAGAAATAAAAATCTGTGAGTCCTTTTTAGGATTCATAGCAGTAACCGATTGCAGTGCTGCAGGTCTGAAAACTGTCATTTTAAATTTGACTAAAGAATATGGAATTGATTTGACTAAATGTAGAGGACAGGGATACGATGGAGCAAATGTTATGTCGGGTGTGTATGGAGGATTACAAACCCTAATAAAAGAGCATGCTCCAAATGCCGATTATGTTCATTGTGCTGCGCACGCTTTAAACTTGGTTTTGAACGATGCTGCGAGACATGTTCGTGAAGTATCGACTTTTTTCGATAATTTAGAAAAAATATATACTTTTTTTGGCAATAGTATAAAACGCTGGGCTATGCTAAGTGACGATTCATCTGAAAAATATTTGATTACCCTTAAAAAGGTATGTCCTACCAGATGGTCTTCTAGGAACGACGCTTTATTAGCAGTAAAGAAAAATTTTTTACTAATCATGAAAACTTTGTACCAACTTGTAACAACAATTTCAAATAAAAAAGATGAACGTGAAGAATGTAAAAGTATAATTAATATTTTAGAGAGTTTTGATTTCTTAGTGCTCGTTACATTTTTTTCTTCACTATTTGAAATTATTAATCCTGTTTCTAAAGCTCTACAGCATGAAAATAATGACTTACAGAAATCTAGTATTTTATTAAGTAATCTTTTAAATAGACTGTGCCAATTAAGAAATCAGAATTCATTTAATAGTTTGCTAAATGAATCCAAAGATTTAGCAAAAAAGTGGGGGGTAACAACTGTTTTTAAAAACAGTAGGCGAAAGATAACGAAGCGTTTTTTTGATGAGTTATCACAAGATGAGAGAATTTCCGACCCGGAATCCTATTTCAAAGTCAATGTATACTATTGCTGTTTAGATATATTAATTTCTCAAACTAAAGAAAGATTTCAGAGCCTTTGCAACCTGAGTAGTATATTCGAAATATTACAACCGGAGAAACTCCTATCTTCTTCAAGCGAAGAGATATTAAACGCTTCCGGAAAACTGTCTGCTAAATACAGTAAAGACATCTCACTTAATCTTTGTGACCAATTAAAGGCTCTAAAAACATGCTTAAATTCTGAAATTAAAAAAATTTATTCCATTAAAGAACTCATTGAATTATTGCTAGTAAAATTCAATAGTCTTGCATCCAGTTTTCCCGAGGTAATCACAGCATGCTTTTTATTCTTGACCCTTCCAGTTACAACCGCAACGGCAGAAAAAAGTTTTTCAAAATCAAAACTAATAAAAAATTACTTAAGAACTTCGATGGGACAAGAACGGCTGTCAGACATCTCACTATTGTCCATAGAGGCAGAAACTTTAGAAAAACTAAAATCATCATCAGCCATAAATGATTTAATAAATCAGTTTGCCGATAAAAAGGCAAGGAGAGTGAATATTTAAAATTCGATTTTTATTTGTAAAATGGGTAAATTATGTGATAAATAAATATTACTTCTCACAATATTTTTTTTCTTTTGTGAAAAATCTTTACCTCCATATAAGGGCCTCCAAAAAAATTTTTATACGGGGCCCCGACAAGGCACGCTACGCCACTGACGGAGACCTACGTATTTGATACTTATTCAACTTGATATCTTCACGAGTTCCTGAGAAAAAGGGAGTCTTGAGAGACGGACGGACAGACAGACGGACAACGAAGTGATCCTATAAGGGTTACTTTTTTCCTTTTGAGGTGCGGAACCCTAAAAATGAAGTTTATCAGGTCTAATTCATATCGATTGTTGGAAAATAATAACAATAACTTGAACTTTGCTTACGTGACAACCTCAATGTAGCAACCAATCATGACCGACAAACTTAAGTAGGTAGCTACTTTACTATTCACATAGACCTTGTGTTATGTGAATATTATTTAAGTGCTATTTTTTGACAATTTTATCATGTGCACCTGGACTGAGGGCCCACTTTTTAAATCATTGGGAATAAAGTTTTGACTTATAGAGAAATCAGTTATTAATAGTTTAAACTTCAAGCAATGGTCCATAAATTTCTTGAACGTGAATTAAAACTGTTATGACAAAATTACTTCGGCTCTCAATCCTCAAGTGGTTGATCTAGCTGTCACCAGCGGCTTCGCCCGCGTTATTCTCACTCATAACTCTGTGGAGTTTGTTGAAAGGTATTACTGATTGTCCCACTCTTCTCACTGAAGCCAGCAGTCTTTGCGTGCCCGAACAACATGCCAGATTTCTATCAAGCCGAGTGCGTTTGTTGGAACCACTGCGAGCACGTACGTTGCACCGCCAACAGTCACCCATATCCCGTGCGCAGCGCAGCCTTAATTGAGCTTATTACTATCCATCCTCAGTTTGATGTGTTTGCGGATGTCTGGAAGACGATCGAGCGAGTTTGTTATTGTGAGAGTACTTATATAATTATGTATGCCTATGTAAAGTTAGTTATTATAAGTTCATATTGTATTTGTATATTTGTTGTGTTTTTTTTAATTCAATAAATATTACGTACCTAAAATATGTAAGTTTGAAAATGAATGTATAATTATAATTTGTATTTTTTTCATGTAGTAGTTTTAGATAGCGTATTAGATTAATTCTGTAAAGTTGTGAAAATAAACGAATTTGAATTTGTTCTGATACATACTGCTAATTTTAAGAGACTTTAAGTGAGACTACCTGGAAAGAGCAGGCTGAAGAACTCTACGGTAGCTGAAAATTCGTTTTTACTATCAAATTCGTTACTCATCATTGCGACCCTATATCACTTGAAGAGATAGGGCTGGAGTGTCTTAAGTTTATCCTCAAGGATTTAGAAAGTGGGCCCTCAGTCCAGATGCACATCATTTTATCAGCAAAAAGTTGGGTGCCAAGAACTAGGCACCTACTTACGACTGGACACATTAAGTCAAGACAAAAAATACCTCAAAACCCAGCGATTCGGGTGAGTCAAGATGGCGGTGCCTACTTCTGTATTAGAACCAAACTACAAAAAGCAGAGTTATTGACGGATTCTCAAAGGTGTCCAGTTGCTGGGATCTAGCGGGGCCGTACAGCCCGATGTTCGTTTGAAGATTCAAATACACTAGGGGATAAACGGAGCGACATATTGCGGAACATGTTGCTCGACAACTACGTGAATGTCCCCAGAGACAAAGCCGTGGAACATTTTGCAGGCCAAAAAGTGGAACAAATGGCGCGACACTGACGCGGGAGCAAGCAACATGTGTCCCGCGTCACGTAAAACGTTGTAACGTTGCAGCGACACGTAATCTGTTGCGCGTCATGTTGCGGGACAAAATGTCCCGTAGTGTATCCGAGGCTTGATTCAACTGCATTAATTTCGGAATACGAGCCATAAGAAAAAAAAGTAATCCATTACAAACTACAAAAACTTTAGCTTTTGCCTACATGGAAACCGGTTCCCTAGCGAGCGGGTTCCCAACGGTCTGAAATCAATGAAAATTCTTCGCACAAGCATTTAGTACCCATTTGTACTTATGAAAAGGATTATTTCTAAAAAACTTGTGTTTTTCTTAATCTTTTACATAGAAAAGCATAAAAGGGAAGGTTTTAAATCAAAGCCCCAATTTTGCATCTACTATATTTAATTCTAAAAATACACTGAAAAAATCAACATTTTTAATTCCGAAAATACACAAAATACACAGAAAAATCAATAGCCGTAATGAAAAAAACTCTAAAAAGTGTAGTCAGCCAAATAGTAGTTTACCAATAAGTTATTTTTTCTATATAAAAAAATACTTAATTGGTCGATTTGACATTTGATTTGTGTGTATTCGAACGAGAGAAATCGATACTATTGTACCTGAATTTGTTCCATGCAAATTAAACGGTGGAAGGTAAACCATTAATTTGGCAGACTATACTTCAGAATAATTATTAAATATAAATTATTAATAACTTATTTCTAAAAGTACTATACTACGAAATTTAATCGTTGCGGATAATAATCGCCAACTTGTGAAAAATATCAATATACTAGAGGCCGCGTACTGCGAAAAGAATCAATGCTCAGAAATCAATTTCTAAAAATCTCAACGATTAAATTTTGTAGTGCGAAAAGGCCAAATGTGTCCTGAAACAATAAGTCACAAACAAAATTTTTTTGACGTGATAACGTCTTATAAGTCGATGAACGCCGGCTGCACGCACGAAAAGGCATTACTCATTGTCACGTTCCGCCCGAGCCGAGCGTGCAAGCGAGAGCGCGGAACAAGCGATAGAGGCACGATCGGCCTAAGCGTTCGGCTTGTGACGCATCTACCTCTCTTCCACTCGTTCTCACGTAAAATTATCGTCCGTAAACCGACTTTGCGGACAACCAATTTTTTTGTCCTTTTTCTTTTAACAGCAAAGACATTCTTTCATTTTGATTATACGATAAAAAAAAATGTATAGTAATATTTTTTATTCCTTCTATCAATCGAGAATTAAGGAATGAACTTCAAGTAGGTAGTTTTTTTACGAGTTTACTTAAAGTTAGTACAAAAGCAGCCTTAAATAAAAAACATACAAATATCTATAACAAGGAACAATGAAACGTGTTAACCTGAACCAATAACTCAATTTCTATTCAATCAATTTTTACACGTTCACTTGTTTGTAGCTAGTCAAATTTTGTAAAGCTAAAAAGAGATCCTTGGTTTTTTAATGCACGTTAAAATCTTGCTTCAAATATCTCTTTCTTTTACATGTCTATTAAAATATATATTTGATTATTATGTATCGAATATGTTGAAACAGTGAAAAACTAATATTTAATTGTTAGTATTGAATAATAAAAAAAATATTAAACAAATTGGTTACATATTTATTATCTTCTACGGATTAATAAATGATTCAGTACGCGCCAAATATCGTTATAGTAAAAACCCCCAAAAAACGCCATTTAACTAACATGGCAGATTCTTATAATGCATGAAACTGTCAAAACGCCTAGCAAAAATCCTGCTTATGGTAAAATTACCACTTCTGATCTCATATCTGCACTAAAGTCAATGCCTAAGACACGGTAATGTTATCTTTACAGTATTGTGACTCGGCTCTGTCCTTGAAATAAATACCACAGCCGCGTGACACGTAAACACGCGATAGGGCTGCCCGCCTGCGGTTTTTTTAAACATGATAGAACTTCGTTTGACCTCAATCTGACCTGATGGTAAGCGATGATGTGGTCTAAGATGTAGCACGAAGATCTAGAGGAAACCTATTCACTCTTACCTTAAAGAGGCCCGGATCGTATTTATTAGGAAAAACAGACGACGGTAGTGTTCCATACCTTAGCTGTACGCATCAAGAACGTAGAACCAAAACGGTGTGTGCGAATGGGTGGTATATCAACTAGGTACGAGGGGCGTCCAATGTATTCTCGGTATAGGCATGACAGAATAAGCAGAAAACTCTGAATAAAATTTATTTTTCAATGTAGTCCCCTAGGATCTGAACACACTTATTTTCCTGGAAAATAACTTTTCAAATCCCTCCAATAAATATTTTTCTTCCTGGTCTGAAAAATGATCGTTAATTGCTGCCTTTAACTCTTCATTGTCGGAAAAACACTTGCCTCGAAGTTCTTTTTTGAGATTTGGGAACAGAAAGTAATCACTAGGGGCTAGTTCCGGGCTGTAGGGTGGATGATTGATTTCTTCAAATCCGCAATCCCGCACAGCAGCATTGGCAATGCGCACCTTATGAACAGGCGCGTTGTCGTGCAGAAGCAATACACCTGCGGTCAATTTTCCCAGTCTTTTTTTTTGTCTCCTTTAAATTGCGCAGGGTGTTAGCGTAAGTTGCGCCAGTAATACTCTCACCTTTTTTTTGTGTACTCAATTAATAAGATTCCCTTGGAATCCCAAAACACTGTGACCATGAGCTTTCCGGCGGATGGGCTGACTTTGAACTTCTTCGGTGGGGCTGTTCCTTTTTTATGTCACTGCATAGACTCCTGCTTGCTCTCAGAATCATAGTGATGAACCCACGTTTCATCACCAGTAACAATTCGATCATAAATACTTTGCGGATTTTCACCACAGAGCTCCAAAAACTCCTTGCAACAATCAACTCGCACTTGATTCGAAGCGCTGTGAGCATTCACGACACCCATCTTGCACTGACCTTTGACAATTTCAGATGGTCATGAAGGATAGTGTGAATGGTACCCACGGATAGCTTGGTTCTTTCTGCTAATATTTTTACTGTCACACGGGCATCTTCGAGTACAAGTTTCTCAACAATTTTTACGTTTTCTTCAGAAGTGGCACTAACCGGCCCACCGGCACGAGAGTCGTCTTCAATACTCTCTCTAACCCGTTTAAATTCACTTGACCACTTCTGAATTGTAGATAATGAAGGGGCATAATCTTGGTAAACAGCCATCATTTCTTCGTGAATTACTTTTTTTTGAGTCTCCTTGTTTAGTGAGGAATTTTATCACAGCGCGATGCTCGATTTTTTTCAACATTGTCGTATCAGTCATCGTAGTTGCCTTTCCGAAATGATATTTTGAATACTAATGGCGAGATTCAAATAAAATTTTGTAGTTATACCCTCAATGAGTGTCATAAACTAATGAGATAATTTAATTACCCTCATCATTAGTATATTACCCCGATACCGAGAATACATTGAACTCCCCTCGTACGGATGGTACTGAGCCGTGCGTCTGCTTGTCCTTTGATGGAAGGGGAATGGTGGGATCAGATCGTATAGTTGCTGGGAACATTCCCCAAAATGTATTCTGTAAAAGATCGATAGGTTTGCAACTTTACGGCGGTGTTCGAGACTTTGGGTCTTAGCCTCCGCCATATATTGCTCACCTATAAGCCTAAAAGCCCTACGTTCTATCGAGTCTAAGGTAGCGAGCTGGTATTTGACCGAACCATCCCAAAGGTGGCAGTATTTTAATTTCATCTACCTACTTGAATTTCTTACTAGTTTTGTGATTGTATATTTTATTACGTACGTAACAAATTATGTACTAAGTTATAAAAATATTTTATAGTCTTACCTTTCGGAGTTTGCAGGTAATTTCAAAAATTTTATCTCTGGCTGCGTTATTGAAGAATTCAAACAACCAAACACAGCACAATATAGTCTATTCGTGCACTTTGCCATATTAAGTTAGTACTTGTACATATTTCAATAAAATATTCACAAATAGCACGCTTACTGCTTACAAAAAAAAATCACATCTTCGTCACTGCGGCAACAACATTACCGTGCTTCGGCGCATTCGCGACTGGTTGTGTACCGAGTGGGTACCGAACACGAGGCTGACTCGAGGTATGACTCACGTTCCGGCCGTTTGTATGAAGACAGAATACTTTACAGATAACATTACCGTGCCTAAGATAAAACTTTTTGTGGTGTCAGTTTTTTTTTCAAGTACAACTCGTGGAAGTCTAATAGGTCGGATTTGACAGGTGTCAAAATACCACCAACAAACAACAAAACCAAATGATACAACATTGGAATATCGTCTTGTCGAAAAATTTATCTAGGTTTAAATAGTGCACCTAAATGTAATTTTTCAATATACAGTGATACTTTGTGCACACTTTAAATACTCATTGCTATGGTGTATATTTAAACACCATATAACTTGCCATTAGGTGGTTGATTTTGGATTTACGTTTGTACGAAGTTATCATTGCATGCAAAATGACAGATGTCAAATCGGACCTACGTCATCATCATATCAGCGACAGAACATCCGCTGTTTGGTTTCCTCCATATATTTCCAGAGCGACCGATCTAGAAATATTGATTTCCAGTCTGGATGATGTGGTACCATGATACTGGAATGTATTAGATTTGAGCAACTTAGGCTTGGAATGACTTTAGTGCAGCCTGATATCGAGTATTAAGACGATATACAAATTTAATTTCGGTGACGATTGGGCGGAGCATATAAAAATGCAAAAAAGTGACAGCGCTAATTACTTGCTTAGGTGAAGAGCGAGACAAAGATGTATCATAGCCGCGCCGCATTGTCGCAGGAGTAAATGACGTAAGCGACAAAAGATAAAATCTCGAATTGCATGAGTACCAACAAATGAAAAAATAAATGCATTTCCATTAGTTTAGATACCATAACTACCAACATAACTATGTAAAAAAATACTTAAAAATCTTTTCTAGAGTCGGTGAATGAGCGATATTAGTGTATTAGAAGACCCGATTTTGACAATTAATCGTATCGAGAAAAGTTTAACCAATTGCGTTTCTGACTTTCATTTATGTAGTTTAAATCCTCAAGTAAATATTACTTAAATATGAAATCGGTACCATTTTTGTTATTGAATGCGACAGTTACTTAGCGGCTCAATTTTTTTACATATCGTCTTAAAAGACTACTCGCGAAAACTTATAGTTCATAGTTCATTTATTGATAACACAAAAGTTACACGTCATTTGCATTGTTAACAATGGAATACAGAATTAAATAAAGATATTAAAACCAGTATATTAAATAGTATCGTATTATAGGGTTGAAGACTCAAAAACTTATGTGCTAAATATGAAATCAACTCTGAAGAAACTGGGTAGAACAGTTCTTGCGCTCTTAGTTTCCTACTGCAGTAGTTGATCAAATCAAATCATATTGATGAAGTGTTCGATCAATGTGTGGTACGAGTGATGACATATGGTACAGAAACGTGGTCTTTGACTGTGCCTCAGAAGTGCAGTGGGCAGGGCACATGGCTCGAAGAAACGACGGCCATTGGGGCAGAAAGGTTCTAGAGTAGAGACCACGCAATGCAAAGCGCAGCGTAGGACGCCCCCCACTAAATGGAAAGACAACCTGATAAAGGTTGATGGGAGCCGTTGGGTGCAGGCCGCACAAGAACCGTCGCTCTGGAAATATATGGGGGAGGCTTATGTTCAGCAGTGGATGTCCTGTGGCTTATATGATGATGAGTAGCCTCCTTACACCCAGTTAATGTGAATGTTTAGACGAAGAACATTCGGCTGTTGCGTAGCATTTTATCAAGAACGCGCAGACGCTTTGGATTAGCCTTCAATTCGGCATTCTCGAATGTGGTACCGCTGTGAACAAACAAAAATAATCATTCAATATGGGATCAAGTCCACTCGCTAAATACAAGGTAATGTACGATTTGGCGACCGATTTAAGACGCAGGAGGTTGCGGGTTCGATTCCCACCGCGGAACAAATTTTTGCATGATCTACAGATATTTGTTCCGGATTTGGTTGTTTCTCTATATATTACAAGTATGTATTTGAGCCAGGAATTTCCGTCTCAGATGAGTACTTAGTTCCTGACAACTGGGAATATTAATTAGGACACCCAACTGTACAAATTTACCAAATTACAACTCTCCTTGACCTTTTGTTAGTCCGTAGTAGTCTGTACCCTTCATTGTCTGGACTAGGGCACTTACCGCCAGCGAGTAAGCCATCAGCTATCAACTATTTTCTCGCTCAAGAAACGAACAAAAGATATAGATTCAGTGTCAGTAAAAGAGACACGTATATTAATAGTTGCTCGCTGGCCGTTCACACTGCCGGCGAGAACTCGTTCCCCGCTATTTTGTCGTAGCGACTACAACACTCACTCAGCGATAAGCGCTCAGCGATACTCGCTTGGTGGTTAGAACACACGCCGTGAGATGATGATTATCGCCCGCCGCACTCTCTCACTCGCTTTATAGCCCAGCAAGACAACTATAGGAACTACACACTCGCTTCTCGCTGCTTGCCAACTCGTTTCTAGTTTCTAGCTCTACTTGCTTCACGCTCATCGCCGGCGGAGAGACAAATGCCTAATATTCCGACAAATAATTCGGATTCATAATTTTGACGATGGAAACTGTCAAATTTATAATGCTTAAATTGCTACCACCCAATTTCTAGTGTTACCAGCACAGATTCTAATGAACAAGTGATTAAATTCAGCTCAATTCTCTTGATATTAACTTTTACGTCAGTACAGTCACAGCACTAAGTGTTCGTATTACTTACAATGTAAGAGATCTGGCGCGCAGACAGGCCAGGTGGGCGTAGTATGTTGGGGTGGGATACGACACGGCCCTGCGAAACACAAAACATCGATGTTATTTGTATTACATTAACATGTTATTAATTACACCGATATATACATACAACTGACATTTTACCTGAGTAGATATTAAAAATGGATAAATAAATAAATATAGCTGGACATTTCACACAGCGCTATCTAGCCTCAAACTAAGCAGGGCGTGTACTGTGGGAACCAGATAACTGATAGAATACTTATATACTTTTTCTTTCTGTAAATAGGTTCTGTAATAGTGCGCATTCCACAGTAGGAATCATGCAAAGAACATTTTCAAAACCTTAATATTCTGACGGTTCCCAGCCTATACATTCTAGTAGTCTTAATGGACGTAGTTAAAAATCCGCTTAAATATGAAACTTTTGAACAAAGGAAAAACAGAATAGACACAAGGAGAAAAGATCTTGAGACACCTCTTTGTCCAAGGTTGAATGCTGCCAAACATGGCTCGCGGTATCAAGCTGTAAGACTTTTTAACGCACTGCCTACTGACATGAAAATTATCGACAGTCCTTTTAAATTCAAATCAAGACTAAAGGAGCTTTTGTTGCAAGGGTGTTTTTATTCAGTTAATGATTTTATGACCTGTAATAATAGTGAATAGTCGTTTTCTTTTTTTTTATATAGATTTTGAGTTAATGGTCAATTTAATTAATTTGTGACATGTTTGTATTATTAATTCCTTAGTAATATTATTCTAAATCATTTTTATTTTATATTCTTTGATGTCTATTTTCCATTTGACTTTTCTTGACTTTTTTGACATTTTTATAAATAGGTAAGTAGACATTTGTTTTGTTTTATTTTATTATTTTTGACATGTATGTGATAATTTTAAAATATTGTAACTTGTATTTAGGATGTGATTTCAAACACAATTATATAATTGTTTATGAATAAATAAATTAAATTAAATTAAATAGGTAACCTTTTATAATATATTATAGAAAAACATTCAGTTCCGGAACAAATATCTGTAGGTCATGCAAACATTTGTTCCGCGGCGGGAATCGATCCCGTCACTTCCTGCGTCTCAGTCGGCTATTCGCCCACTGCGCCACGAAGGTCGACATTTTGAACATGCTGACTTTATATCGCGCTTACATAATTTTTTCCAACGCAAAAATTGTTCAAGACAGTCAAAATGTAAGTTTACTTCCTGTATTTTTCATGTTTTCTGCAATGACCTCCATGGCGCAGAGGGCGAATAGCCGGCTGAGAAACAGGACGTAGCGGATTCGAGTTCTGCCGCATAACAAATGTTTGCATGATCTACAGATATTTGTTCCGGGTCTGGATGTATTTCTATATTTATAAGTATGTATTTACAAAGAAAAGAAGGGTATAAGTATTCTATCAGTTATCTGGAACCCATGGTACAAGCTCTGCTTAATTTGGGGCTAGATAGCGTTGTGAATGAATGAATGAAAATACTTTATTGTACACTTCAAAAGAAACAGACATAAAAATAAAAAAAATCATAAAGCAACAAGTACAATGGGCAGTCATATCGCTTAGAAGCGACTTCTTTCAGACAACCTTTGGATGGAGAAATTTTGTGAAATATACAGCATTTTTTTATGTACTTAGCATTTATTTACCTCATGCAACGAGAGTACAGATGACATAGGTAATAGGTCAACTGCTCCACTTCATCATGGGGTATGCCGCCGTCGTTGCACACGCTGTGATAGCGGGTCGGACGGGCCGTGCCCTTTATAGCCGCGTGGGATACCTGAAATATTTTTTTATTTTATTTACAGTTATTTTAAAATATTTCAAAAGAAGAACAAAGGTCCAAGACGTCAACATCCGAATCATGAAATTAGAATGCGTGGAGACGTGGGGACGAATATTAGCGAAATTTCCTGGTATTTTTCTTATAGATAAGAAAGTGCTTTAAAACGCCGTTAGATGATATAAAAATAACTATTTGATATGATGATGATAACGCTAACTTAGAACTTACCAAATAAAAGTCCAACTCCTTAGGATGCACAATTTGAGTGTCCACAACGGTTCCGGGCTCCACATTCACTATTTTACGATTTCTGTCCGTTCCGAATAATCTAAAAAAACATTAAATAATAATTAAATACAGTATTAACGTGAAAGTATGTCCATGGAAGTTTGTAAGTTACAAACTACCAGACTACGGTAACCGCTTACCACGAGGAGCCCAATTCTGCTAATTTATAAGAAAATCGATTATGGAAAATCGATTCCTGTCATAAGCTGGCAAATTTTCATGTGTGTTGTCATAGCAAAGTCGGTCATTGAAAAAATATTGTGTTAGTAGAATTGTAGCGACAGCAATTAGCACTGTAAGCAAAAGACGCTTGTTCGCCCCATGGGAACGAGTCAGTCGCATACCGCATCGCATCGCGTACACGGGTCTGCCCGCGCGCCCACATTGTAATTGCCGTAACAAAATATAACGCAGTCAGTGAAGTAACATCTCGTTTAATTCCATCTATCTCCCTCAGCAAGAGCAGAGGATGCAAACCATAGCACTTACATAATCATCATCAAATCAGCCAAAGTACGTCCACCGCTGAACATAGACCTCCCCCACTGATTTCCAGAGCGACCGATCTTGTGCGGCCTGTACCCAACGGCTCCCAGCAACCTTTATCAGGTCTTCTTTCCATCTAGAGGGGTGCCGTCCTACGCTTCGATTTCCAGTGCGTGGTCTTAACTCGGAAAACCTTTCTGCCCCAACGGCCGTCAGTTGCCACTTCAGCTTGTTAATCTTTAAATTTGGTTCGTCTACGAATCTCCTCACTTTTAATTCGATCTCGTGGAGAAACACCAAGCATAGCCCTCTCCATAGCTGAGAGACTTTGAATACCAATTTGTTAGTAGAATACCAAAAGATATCTATAGTGGCCATTTTGCAACGATACCATTGTCATAGTGAAGTGATTGGTTTATGGCAGGTTCCTATATCCGTCGGTAACCGAATACGCCTCGTATCTCCTTGCAAAAGTTTCAAAGTAGTGTCAAACTTTTGACAGGTTTTCAAGGAGAAACGAGTCGAAGCTGATTACCGACGGATATAGGAACCCGCCATTAGTAGAATTGTGTCCCAGATAGGTTGTAAGCTTGCTAGCCATCTTAAATTTAAATGTACGTTCTTCGTTATTATAAATGAGAACCTAGCGCGAATGTACTGTAACTGCAACATGTATTTTTTTACTTTTCACCAAAGGCATCAATCTTGCATTCTCATCTTGAGACATACAGGTAAAGTCTCATGTGAGTAGAATTTCACCGGCAACCCATACCCTTCAAACCGGAATACTGCGATGCATTACTGCTTGGCGGTTCGTATGCTTTTAATGATATAATGATACTTAGGTGGTATATAACAAAACACTTAACCTCCTCTTTTATGCCAGAGGTTACACAAGAACCACTCTAGTTAAACTAGATTTCTATAAAAAACGGCGTCCGAATCGGTCTATCTGTTTGGGAACTACGATGCCACAGACAGACATACATATCAACACTTTGTGACTGGATTTAAAAAAAGGGTCTTAGTAGTTGAAAGTAAATACCTCGTGTGATGCCGTTTTTGTACCAGCAAGAACAGAACCTCTGGCTTTTCTTTACAGAATCTGGCGTAGGCGTTCAACAACCCAGTGAGCTCCCTATTCATTATCTGCGGAAACCAAAATACAAAATATATTTATATTCTAATAAATTTATTATTTAATAATTAATGTATAGTTTTTTACAAGATTAATTTTGGTGAATGTGCGCAAGATATTCATTGACCTTATCCCTCCTTCCCCCTTCCGCCACCGGACAAGTAGACGTACCGAGAAGTACCACCCATACCTGGTCGGCATACCACCATGCCGTACCAAACAATTTGCTTCAACTTTTCTTGTCAGCGCAAGTAAGGAGTGGAACTCACTTCCGGTGTATGTTTTTCCAAATCAGTATAATCTTGGAGTCTTCAAGTCCAGAGTGAATAGGTTCTTTCTAGGCAAGCGTGCTCCATCTTCGATCACACCTTCACTTACCATCAGGTGAGGTAGTGATTAAGCGCTTGGCTAACATCAATAAAAAAATGAGTGTGCTTTAGAGCACACGACTGAAGTAAAACTTCTTTAGCTCCATCTAGTATCCTATAACATCTTAATCAAACGCAAAATCGGGTCCAATCTATCGATAATGACAATATTTTGTGTCACCGCACTGGCTGAGTAGTGGTAAAAATAATGTTTTAAGGAAATATCGACGTCAAACGTTTCGAGGCGTATACAGTAAGTACACACGTTATTTTCTGCTGCTGCCCTGTCATCTGTTGTATAATAGGTGAACTTTTTTGTAAATCGATGCTGGTAGATTCAAAATACGAAACGTCGTAAATGCTTTTTTTATCTATAGCAAAATTGACTCTATTATACAGCATGAAGGAGTGTTTTGTTTTTGCAGTTTGTATAATTTAGGCTAATTTGGGATACGAGATATGCGACAAATCAACTGGCTATGAGAGAAAGAGAGAAAGAAAATATGTGCTCGTACCTCTCTCTCTTGCCCCTTGCCCATACGAAACGTAACTCTCTATCTATCTTCACTAACATATATCTCCCTCTCAACTTTCGTTCGCACTTTTCATAACGTATTCACCAGCTTACTCCTCAAGTCAAGCGTGCGTAATGAAATTTTAGTTAAAAAAAAAATAGTAGAGCTAAGTTTTAACAGTACTTATTAATAGCAATTTATGGATAAAATCACATAAAATCATCTTACTATCTTATAAAAGTGTAAAACTTAAAATTACTTTGCAACTCGTTCAAGGATCACGCCAATACTATTTGTATGGTTGTGAGACTTAGGCAATGAAAATTACACCATTTATTCTAAATTGTATAATGCCATAAATATA
Source organism: Philereme vetulata (assembly GCA_918857605.2). Classification (NCBI taxonomy): domain Eukaryota; kingdom Metazoa; phylum Arthropoda; class Insecta; order Lepidoptera; family Geometridae; genus Philereme; species Philereme vetulata. Next base: position 5,273,805 of record OU975456.1, on the reverse strand, counting down.
GTGGATAAATGGCACAGAACATTTACGTTCTACAGACACCGGAGTAATCCTATGTAAAATAGAGTATAGACAACATTATGTAAATGAGGAAACCAAGCGTTCTCTTTATCACTAAGGTAAATAAATATATATGAATCTATGGTCTAAGATTACCGTTGCGAACTGCCCTTCAGATACGCCGTCGCGGAAAACGTAGATCTTCTTCGGAGGTCGCTGATTCCTTTGTATGTATATCTTCAGGTGGTCGGCAATCATGTCTTCAAACTGTATGATCACTTCCTCCTATAAGTAAGTAATTTAGTATGAGGCAATCACCAAGCTTTAAGACCACCCAGAGGTTATGAACATGGCATGAAGTCTGTATAGGCTGGAAATGTTAATGTGCTCTTAGAAGCTAGAAAAGAGCTCATGATATCTAGCCAGAAGTCAAGGTGTCTGCATCCCACCATTCGGTTACTGTGTTTCCTTTTATCGTCATCATCATATCAGCTATAGGATCAGTGTTGCCAACCCTACCAGAATGAAAAACAGCATATTGAATTTATACGAGATTACCTCTGGCATTTTGTCTTATGTAGATACAAATTAACGTAATTTGCAAGAAGTCTAGGTATCTCACCATCTATTAATGTGTTTCCTGTGTAGGTCATGTCGTGACATAACCAATTTATTTGATTCCCATGATGTATGTACAGAGAGGTGAGGCTTTTACTTTTCGTAAAAACTAAAAAAAACAGTAGATCTACCGTTAAAACAGTTGGGTTAGCACTGCATAGGATGTACAACTGCTGAACATACTAGGGTTAGCACTGCATAGGATTACACTGCTGAACATAGACTAGGGTTAGCACTGCATAGGATGTACAACTGCTGAATATACTAGGGTTAGCACTGCATAGGATGTACATTGCTGAACATAGACTAGGGTTAGCAGTGCATAGGATTACACTGCTGAACCATAGACTAGGGTTAGCACTGCATAGGATGTACAACTGCTGAACATACTAGGGTTAGCACTGCTGAACATACTAGGGTTAGCACTGCATAGGATTACACTGCTGAACCATAGACTAGGGTTAGCACTGCATAGGATGTACAACTGCTGAACATACTAGGGTTAGCACTGCATAGGATGTACACTGCTGAACATAGACTAGGGTTAGCACTGCATAGGATTACACTGCTGAACATAGACTAGGGTTAGCACTGCATAGGTTTACACTGCTGAACCATAGACTAGGGTTAGCACTGCATAGGATGTACAACTGCTGAACATACTAGGGTTAGCACTGCTGAACATACTAGGGTTAGCACTGCATAGGATGTACACTGCTGAACATAGACTAGGGTTAGAACTGCATAGGATTACACTGCTGAACATAGACTAGGGTAAGTACTGCATAGGATTACACTGCTGAACATAGACTAGGGGTAGCACTGCATAGGATTACACTGCTGAACATAGACTAGGGTTAGCACTGCATAGGATTACACTGCTGAACCATAGACTAGGGTTAGCACTGCATAGGATGTACAACTGCTGAACATACTAGGGTTAGCACTGCTGAACATACTAGGGTTAGCACTGCATAGGATGTACACTGCTGAACATAGACTAGGGTTAGAACTGCATAGGATTACACTGCTGAACATAGACTAGGGTAAGTACTGCATAGGATTACACTGCTGAACATAGACTAGGGGTAGCACTGCATAGGATTACACTGCTGAACATGGACTCCCCATAGATCTGTAGAGCGACCGACGGCTCCCAGCAACCTCTATCAGGTCGTCTTTCGATCTAGTGGGGGTCCGTCCTACGCTGCGCTTTCCAGTGCTTGGTCTCCACTCGAGAACTTTCTGCCCCAACGGCCGTTAGTTCTTCAAACTGTGTTCCTTTTGTATAATGTGTCAAATAAATGTTTGTAATATAATTTCATCCATGCGTCCGGTCGAAGTGACTGCGTGTAATGCTTACCAAGCTGAATAATTAAAAACTAAGGAAACTATGTTCTAGAGCGGTGGCAATAAGATCTACATTGGGGTGTATAGTGCAGTTTAATGCGTTACAAAATAATGAGATAAATAAATATCAACTATGCATATAGTATACTAACCGTTGGCGACTGAATGCTCAGTTCAATGTTGTACATGAAACATTTAGGATCGATCGATGCCGTCACAGCGGCGATACTCGGTATGTTTTGCTAGAAAAGAAAACAAATCGTTAGTACATTAACATAGGAATTTATATAAATAAGTTACCATACTGGTCGAAATTCGACCGTAATTAATAATTTTTTTAGGTTATTTTAACATTTACCTATGCCAAATCTCACACTCCTCCATCCGCGCAATAAGCATAAAAAGCGTTACGTAGTTATATATAAAGAGTTACGTATACTTCACGTATTTATATAAAGATAATATATAATGCTGGACATGCGACACAGCGCTGTCTAGCCCCAACTAAGCAAAGCTTGTATTATAGCAACCAGATATCTGATAGAATACTATAGTTTTTTTTTGTAAATACATACTTATTATACAGAAAAACCGAAGCCCGAAACATATCTGTAGATTATGCAAAAATTTGTTCCGCGACGAGAAAGAGTGTTATGCTTGTAGATAGATGGATAACTCTTTATTGAATTACCACAAAAAACAATACAAAATATAAGTATGTACTAGGCTACAATAAACAAAGCAATACAATGGGCGGCGTTATCGCTGATAGCGATTTCTTCCAGGCAACCTTTGGACGGATCTAATTTTCCGAAGATACGGAGTGTGCTTATGTACCTGGTCAGGCGATGGGTGAGTGACGTCAGCGCCTACGATCATGACGCCGCCGGCGGAGATGCAACGCGGGACGCTGCGGACGTCCAAGCACTGGTTGATACCCATCAGTTTCGAATTCACCTGTACATTAACAAATAGTACATACTACGTACATACAAGGGCTGTAAGCGATCTATTATACACCCCAGATATTTTGGCCAGCGATGACGCTAATCGGCGGTGTTGTCGATCGCTTACAGCAGAGTATAAAAGATTCAAAAAGATCGAGGAAAAATAAAAAAAGTACTTTTAAAAGAGTTTGTTCCTAAAAAGAAAATTTACATTCACGGTATCAACTGGGTTTTTTTTTCACTACTAGACTATGGCCTCTTGCATTTTTGAATAGTAATAAGGATGTGTCATGGAGGTTGTATTTCATTATAGCTCATGAATACAACGAATCACCATTCATGAACTTAAAATAATACTCTATCACACACCATAAACAGCAAAACAATTAAAAGTAACAAGTATTCAAATGAATGTATACAATTGGCGGTATTATCGCTAAGTAGCGATAAAATAACACAAAACGAATTTTATTGACGCATTGGTTTTTGAGATATGGGAAACAAAGAGGGGAAAATCTCTGATGTTGGCAGGTAGAAAATGCTCTTATGTCTATAAAGTTTAATAAAATATAAATAATATTTGAGGTCAAATTGTGGGGTGCCATGAAAAGACTATGATTGCATATTTAACAAGTTAAGTATCAATTCTAGCGTTTTGAATTTTTTAAATACCTTCAACAGGATATTTTTTATAGTTTGGTGGTTCGTACGACGGGTCGCAGTTAGCTCTCGGATGCACTGGGTCAGTATTCCGACATCGCACTCGGCGAATTGCTTTACCTTAAAATAATAAAATATATTATATTTCACATTATTCATTAGCCGAGGTGCCGAGGTTTTCCCTTGAGACTGCACGGGGGCATCCTGAGGCTTTACAGGCAGACGAGGCTTTACACTTCTATGCCTGTAGTTGATGGACACAGGGCAGTGCATCGCAGGGCACGTTTTTAAGTTGCGCGATCTACTAGGCAATACTTTATTATAGGCGATAGTTACCACTTAACATCAGGTAGGCCATCACCTTGTTCCATCACTAGGTAATATAAAAAATGAGATCCTTCAAAAGGACGTTATAAGATTTTGAATGAGTTGGAGGGCTGTATGCCGTTTGTTTGGCACGTTAAGGGAAGGCTCATATAATTTTATGTGCGTTTGAATCGATACAAATACTGCAATCTACTTTTTGGGCTTCTACGCGTTAAAAATACGCCGTGTGCATAGGCCTTAATTTTTTTTTAAATCATCCTTAAAATGTTTGAACCAGACGGGACTCGAACCCGCTTTGAGCCGTCAAACGAATCATCTCACTAATTTCAAGTCAGACGAGGAGTGAGTTCAAGTCCCGTCTGGCTCGAAAGTTTTAGAGATGGTTTTAAAAATCTTAGAATCAGATACAATAACTAAGTGGACAGTAAATATACCCTGTGATAGTAATCCTTTCCTCGGCTAGGTACGATGATGAAGAGGAACCGGACTTCATCATCCAAGGCCTTGAACAGCAGGGCGCGCAGTTCGGTAATAGGCACATTGAACTTAACCAATTTTGGATCTCTCACGTCCATTCCCATCTGACCGCCTATTTGTCCGAGCTGAAACAGTTTTACTATGAATTAGTGTGTTTATAAACTATGAGGATAAAGCAATAATATAACTCTGGACTATATTAATCTCCATGATAGACATCCTCGGATCTCTTCCTCAGGAAACAGACCCGTGAAGACATCCCACAAGTGGAATAGTCAGAGGCAAGTCTCAACATTACGTTTGATACATACTTTTTCCATAGAAGTTAAGCCACGTGGCCAGCCCATCGCCGCTTATTAGAATACTGAACCCGTTGGACATGTTTTTTTTTTTTATATTAGGTTTTAGGTCATGCTGGTTTCCTTACAATGATGTCCTTCACCGTTTAGAGCAACTGTTAATATGAACATAATTTATCCGAGTTGCAAATTCCATTGGTGAACGACCGGGATTCGAAACTTCAAATCGAAAATCGAGGTGCAAAATCTAGGCCACGGCTCGTGAAATGAATGGTGGGCTTAACGTTCACACGCCGGTTTGTCCGCGGACTTTTCGCCAGCTACAAATCCGGCGGATGGGCTCGGTTAGTGAACGGTGGCCTAAGAGCATGATGTAGGTAAGTTAAGTCCAACCAAATGCCTGTCTCGAGGACTAACTACAGCGGTTACGTTTTTTGCCCGGCCATAGCTGTAACTTGCTACCAGGCGCTAAATGTTTAACATTTTAAATCTAAATAACTTTATTTTTGAAAATGTTATCAAATGAAATCAAATTATCCACACATAAATTATTTTAAAAAAAGTATTTGGAAACATATGATAAACAGATGTTTCACAATATTAAAAATTACGTTCTCTGTTGACCAAACATATTGCCGTACAAAATTTAGGAGTCTAGTAGGTACTTATATTTTTCAACTAAAACAGTTGATATACTTATTTTTTCCCAAAACAGCAGATTTTTACAAATTGTTATTTCAATGAAACCCATGGAATGCTGAAGAGACGTAGAACATACTTACATGATGTTCTCATAATACATGTGAAGACAAGTGCCACATTTCATCAAAACGGTTCAGCCGATAATACATTTTAAATTCCTAACATCTCTTTTAAGAAGAGAGATCTCTTTGAAATGAATTATGTGGTGCTACATAAATAAACAAAGCATGATTTTGCTGTTACACGCTGTTTACTCACCATTGACCTGATAGTGTCAAAGTTACACGCGTGAGGAGCCAACTCAATACCAATGAAGCCCCACGACACCAGGGCTTCAGGCTTCAGTAGTTTCATGGCATTCCACGCGCCTCTCCTGTGTCAACATATATACAAAGTTCAGATTTTCCATGTGAAACATCTATTGGCGCTCCTTGTAGGTAAGACCGACTAAGCTGTCACGCGGTGACGGCGTGCGTCCAATAGAATTAGGGTAGGATTTATTATTATAATTTTATCTACATTTTTTTGGGTAAGATGTCGTCTATTAATATATTTTGTCAATTCATAAATTAAAAGTCAAAACTGTACATTCAGACAATCAGAATTGTTTGCCGTCACGCGTAATTATATTGCGTAAGATGATTTATAAACGATTTTCTTTCATTATAAATTCTTTCAATTCACATCAATTTAATTTAGATGCGACATCTACCGGGCGTCCCGTGACGGCCATGTTTTTTATTAATAAATAAATTATACTGGGTATTTTACACAGGGCTATCTAGTATATACTAATATTACCAAGCTATACTAATATTATATAATTCGATCGTAACTCTGTCCGTCTGTTTGTTACGTTTTCACAACAAAACGACTGCACCGATATTAATGAAACTTAACCAGAAAATACTGTGTATCATGATATACATAGGATATATTTTTTTAGTTAAACTAAGATTATTTGCCCTAAAATTTTAAAAATCAATCAATTGTTCAAGCTTCGATTGCACCACAGAAAAAGAAATATTAGATAAAACCCCATAAATATTTGTTATATGTATCTATCTACATGACTGCGTGTGGCTGTTATTATCAGATACTAGCTGATCCACCCGCGGCTTCGCACGCGTGATTTGTCAATAAAACATTATCCTCCTTTTGCGCAGTCGGGTAAAAAGTAGCTTAAGTCTCAATCCCGGTCATAATCTATTTTTTATACCAAATTAATAGTTAAATAATTAACACTGCCTGTGTTACTTTCGTATTTATAATATTAGTTAGGACTATTAGAAGTAGTATAAACGGTGTCCTTTAAATCACTGTTTTCCCAGAACAAACGTTGTTCAGACCAGGGTCTTCTAACTGTTTATAGCATCAAATAAGATTATAAATAAATAAAATCTAGACCTTCTCAAATAAGTCTGACTTTGTTCAATAACTAACCGTGACATAGAGTTCATTGGCACGCTAGAAATAGCGTATTTATAAATATAACTTCGAATGGTACGTAATAATTGGAGTCAATGGCGCACGCAACAAATATTACGTGACCTAAGTTAGATACCTAGCAGTTACTAGCGCCGGCGAGCGCGTCGTGTTGTAGGGCGTAACGTTAAAATAGACGTTTAAATTCGCAACTTTTTGTTTTTCATGGACCGATTTTGTTTTTTTTTTTAAATTTGATGTTATAAACCCTTTGTAGACAATGGTATGAACGTTTGTTCTGGGAAAACAGCGATTTAAAGGACACCGTGTATATTAGTATGTGATTTGATTAGTGTAATGTGTTGTTTTGTAGAACCCTGCACAGTCGATGAAACACCTGCTAATGTGCCCTTTGTGCCCGAACACCTGCACAATGGTTGACTTAAAAATGGCTTCTCCTGACGCCATCAATGTAGCCAAGTACCTAACTAACACAATTTAAGTAGAGCTAAGAAGAAGAAGTGTAATGTCATTTTTTTAATGATTGTTTGTTTGGTGTGCATTAACGAGCATATCTATCCACCTGTCTGTAGGACTATGTATGTGGCTGCAAGTTATTGAACAGTTAAACTGACCTGGGATATACCGACTGGGCCTCTCCGCAGTTCAGAGCCGGTGCATTAAGCACCTTTGCTTCAACCTCCAAGAACTGATTCGATATCTCCAGACCGAACTTCTTGAAGAATACGTTCTGGTTGTAATTCATCTAAAAACACATGATATACATTAATATGGATATATAAGTACATTTATATAAACAGAAATAATATACAATTATTTACAAGAATACATAAGAAACAGTTGACTCATCTAGAGCCCGTTGTAAACGATATATATAAAGCTCAACTGCCCCAGGCGGAAGTGTCCCTGAGACACTGCATTGCCCCGCTGAGTTGCAATGCTTATACGTTAACCCAGATATTAGATATTATTTCATATTTATTTATTTTGCTTACATATACATTTTTTCAGCTTAGATAGTAAGTAGCTAAAATGTGCTTAGGGAGTAAGTACATGTACCCTGTGAGTGTGAGTGGGAGTTGGTGGGGAGGTAGCTTAGAGCCAGGAGAAGGACATAGGATACTTTTTACCCGACTGCGCAGAAGGAGGGTAATGTTTTCATGGACAAACCACGCATGCAAAACTACAATAGACCACCACCAACCATCAATAGAGTGATTCAAGAGGAAGGTTTATATGTAATATTTCATACAATGACATAGTAACTGCGAAAGTAACTGTTTGTTTGTTTGTTACCTTTTCATCACTAAAAGGCTGAACGGATCGTAATGAAATTTTCAAGTAGATAGATTATATCATGTGGAAGGACATAGGCTACTTTCTACCCGAGTGCACAAAAGGAGGGTAATGTTTTTTATTGAAATACCACGCATGCGAAGCCGCGGGCGAACCACTAATTTGTACTAAAAACGGGATATTTACGAGTTTTCCAGTGATCATGGCGAAAGCAACTGCGTCGAAATATCGGGATATTCAAAAACTCTCAAATCATGGTAAATATCCCGTTTTAGTGCGAATAGTGTTTATAACCATGATAGTTTCAAAAGTTATATTACAAAAAATTTAACAATTAGAATTAAAGAATTAAACATTTCAAATCAGACAAATTAAAATTAATGCATGCAGCATAATATTTCAATTACCATAGAAGGACAAGGTATGTCGAGCTATCGGATAATAATAATCATGTCAAGTTATTTCAAAGTATAAATTATATCTAAACTAGGGAATGCAATCCCGATCCCGCGGGATCCCGATCTCGCGGGATCTCGTGTAATTTTTCGGGATCAATCCCGACGCATCATATGACGAGATCCCGTTCGAGATTGACGGGATTGGGCGGCAGTGGTCAGCGACGCTACACACGTCCACTCGGGGCGCAAGCGGCGCGCTGACTGACGGCCGCGAGCGGCAGGAACGCCAAACAGCGTTAGAAAACTATTCCGACTATTTCCGAATATTAGCGACAGGTGACGATAATTATTTAGTTGGTAAGATTAAAGAATAAAGATTTTTATTTTCTTTCGAGTAATATGTTATTTTAGTTAACCTCACTATCACAAACAAGCAGTTATTAGCTTTTTCAGTCATCCGAATTTAACATTTTTTTTAAACTAGACGGGATCCCGAAAATTCCGGGATATTTCTAATCCCGCGGGATCTCGAATTTGCAATCTCGAGTCGGGATTGCATTCCCTAATCTAAACATGCTTACAACCTATTAATGTTCGCTAGGGTCGTCATTAGACACGCTTTTCTATGCAAAAGGTAAACGTTTTTCACCTCTAAATATAATTAGATCTCGGATGATTTTTAGGGTTCCGTAGTCGAACTAGGAGCCCTTATAGTTCGCCTTGTCCGTCCGTCTGTCGGTCTCTCTCTCTCTCTCTCTCTCTCTCTCTATCCAACCATTTACAACCGTTTTACTCAGACTATTAGTGCTGTAAAGCTGAAATTTGGCGTGATGATACGTTTTAACGAGGCCTAGTAGGTAACATAAGAAATAAAATCTAAAAATACTTGTTTTTAGGGTTTTATAGGGGATATTGTCCACCTCGACTCCTCTTGCCATCTCGTGGATACCAGGTGGGCAATACCGAAGATGGGAAGAAACTCACAGCGGGCCCCAACTCGAGAAGCGTTGCCCGAGACAGATCCCAATGGAAAATGCTGGAAGTCGTCTTTGCCATGAGGCACACTGAACTGAGACTTATTGATTGAGGGAAGCGAGATCTTTAAATCAACTTGGGCAAATTGGCGTTGTATGTATGATGTATGTATGTTTGTTTGTCCGAGGATAACTTTCGAAGTGTTGATCCAATCATCGTGAAATTTGATACATAGGTAGGTAGTGATGGCACAATTTTGGTGTGACAAAATGAGCAAATAATTTTGGGGGGTTGTTGAGGTATTGGGGTTCAAGAGAGGTAAATGGTAAAAAAAATTAAAATGAGATTATAAGGTCAAGTGGGACGTCAAATGAAAGGTCTTCATTAGTGCATTTAGACTCCGTTTTTATTTTTAATAGTATTTATAGTTTTTGAATTATTAACCATAATAAAAACTGAACTTTGACAAAATTAACAAGGTATACCAGTGACCGCAGTGCTGTAATTTGGTATACGTGTAGCTTTAGTGACACAAATATAGGCTAAAGTCTGAAATCCAGAATAACTGCAATTTGTACCCCAAAAATTGTTCCATATTATATGAACTCCCGTTACCTGTAATTTGAATGAAACTGTAGGTCAAGTAGGTTGGTTAATTATTTCCTGACATTATTTTGGTAGTCAAAGATTACAAATAATTTTTTTTTTGTTTAAATCGGAAACTCGCGAGATCTTAGTTCGGGGCGAACCACAGTTATATATATGTAATACCAAATAAAGAAAGAAATTCAGTCAGGATACAGAGGCTATAAGAATAATAATAGGGAATATGGAAGTTGCGGGTGACTTTTCTTACTCACACTCCCCATCTTGACTAGAATTACCATACCTATGTTAAACTTGTACCTATAGTTTTCTTTTCTTGGATAGACGGTTACTTGTAATGCTTGAGCCCTGTTTCGCCATTATTTTTCCGAAGATCATAGACAAATCCCATCTTTACGGTAAAGCCCCTCAATTACGGTAAAAAAAAACAGTTTAAATTCCAAATTGTTATGGAATTCGAAGTCAAGATACCTCAGATTGATTCAAAATTCAACTCGAATGCTCAATGATGGAATTAGGATTTCCGTAAAATTTCAAGCAATTATTAAAACAATGCAATAAGACATTTAAAATTATTACAGCTGTTACGTTTTCTCATGTATATTGCTACCGTAATTAGAGGTTGCGTTTACTTACATAAATAAATGCTACCCTTATTTTTTTTTGCGTTCTTCTGGTGCACGGGCATAGCCAGGGGAGGGAGCGAGGGAGTCTTTGGGGGTTCAAACCCTCTCGAAGTATTCAAAATATTACATTAATATTACATAATTATATTGAAACAAAGAGGCGAGGAATATAAAATATTACATAAATTTTATGACGTGTTATTTTTTTTTCAAATTATGTTTTATTTTCTTGAACCCTCCCGGATACTAAAACCTGGCTACACCCGTGCTCTGAAGCAACTGCTGATCGCCCCATGATGCCAAGATGCGTATTGTCCAGTATTCCCCTGTTACAATGAATTTTTTTACTTGGATAGATGTTCGTTTGACCACAATCTCACCTGATGGTAAGCGATGATGTGGTCTAAGATGAGGCACGTAAATCTAGAAGAAACCTATTCAGTCTCACCTTAAAGAGGCCCGGATTGTATTATTTAGGAAAAACAGACGACGGTAAAGTGTTCCATACTTTAGCTGTACGCATCAAGAACGTAGAACCAAAACGGTGTGTGCGAATGGGTGGTATATTAACTAGGTGCGGATGGTACTGAGCCGTGCGCCTGTTTGTCCTTTGATGGGCAGAGGATGGCGGGATCAGATCGTGCAGTTCCAGTAAGTGTACTTACACTGCGAGTTACTTCCTCAATCTTCCGCATGCGTTCGTCAGGAGGTGTCGCCGCCTCCCGCACCATAGTGGCCAGTTGGAATTCATTCAACTGTTTCCTTAACGGCTGTAAGTAACAAAAAACAACTATAAATTGTGTAGCGTGAAGCAGCAGACAACATTTTGAGTGCAGCCGGATCCTGAAAACTAATAAATAAATATTGCTGGACATTTCCCACAGCGCCAAACCAAGCAGAGCTTGTACTGTAGAAACCAGATAACTGATAGAATACTTATATACTTTTTTTTGTAAATACATGTTTTTTTTTACTAGCCCATACTGTCCCACTGCTGGGAAAAGGCCTCCCCCTCTACCTTCCACTTAACACGGTCTAGAGCCATATCCCGCCAGTCTCTTTGGAAGACGTCCAAGTCTTCGTTCCAGCGCTTTTTAGGCCTTTCTCGGCGTCGCTTTCCGTTTTTAGCTCCATATTCTCCATATGCTTGTCTTCTTGGCCCACCTATAAGGTTGCATACGGGAGACATGCTTATAATAATATATAGAAAACATTCAGACCCGGAACAAATATCTGTAGATCATGCAAACATTTGTTCCGCGGTGGGAATCAAACCCACTACCTTTTGCGTCTCAGCCAGCTATTCGCTCACTGCACCACGATGGTCGTCACAACATAACTGGACAATATCTTTTTTTTATTGATCGCTTGACCACTACCTCACCTGGTGGTAAGTGATGGTGTGATCGAAGATGGAGCACGCTTGCCTAGAAAGAACCTATTCACTCTGTACTTGAAGACTCCGAGATTATACTGGTTCTTCTCGCGTTAGAAAACATAACATCGTCGTCTAAACAGTCGTTTAATACTTGCGCTGGTCTTAGGTAATACCTAAGACCAGCGCAAGTCCTAAACGACTTAGGGGCGTTAGGGCGACAAGCGCAACGATGCCTAAACGAATTTAATGGCTAAACATGATTAAAGAAGTTGTCAAATCATACATACACGTGCATGTTTAGTCGTTAAATACGTTTAGGGATCATTGCGCAAACCGAGGTTAGTGTACTCTACACAGTAGCTATTTTACAAAATGATCCATATAGCTAATGTTTATGAAAGTAAGTATTTGTATGTTACTGTATTGTGAATCAATAAATAAATATTTATTTATTTATTATTAATAATAAATATTTTTTTTATTAATAATATTTATTTATTATAATATTTACAATTCAATTTATTACAGACTAGCACTAAAATACAAGTCCATATTACATACAATACAAAAATATATACAATAAACGATGAAATAAACATATAACAAAAATAACACAAAAACATAAAATAGATACCTACACATATAATAACAGACAGACAAAATATTCGACTCCTGAGACACTAGGCGTGCACAGTGTGCGCTCTCGTCCAGTGTTCCATGAAGGAACAGTCGAAATCCAGCCTCCCTGCAATGAGTTGCAGGTAGCCGTTCGGGCGATATTAGGTATGCTTTATATTTTTGAATATAATATTTATAAATGTTTATTACTGTAATTTTTTTTATTTATTATTTATATACAAGCTTCCGCCCGCGGCTTTGCACGCATGGTTGGCCAATAAAAAGTAGCCATGTATTAATCCAGGTTATGATCTACGTACATACCATATTTCATCGCAATCGGTTCAGCCGTTCCGACGTGAAAGAGTAACAAACACCCATACATACATACAAACTTTCGCGTTTATAATATTAGTGGAATAGGTACAAAATATGTTAACGTATAATGATTATCGTCAATAAATTACTATTACGACTTTACACCAGTATGCCTCAAGTTGCTGGACGCAGGGAAGTGCACGTTTCTAAGATAAATGATCTACGAAGCAAAGGTTACCACTAGACATCAGGTGGGCCAAATTCTTGTTCTAACTCCAGCTCATAAAAAAGCTGCATTATTAGCAGGGGCCCAATTCTGCTAATTTATAAGAAAAACTATTATGGAGCCATATTTAACGACTATGATTGTTGTTCCTGTCATAAGCTGGCAAATGTTCAATGGTGTTGTCATAGCAAATTAGAATCCTTCATGTACCCAACTCAATTCCCCTTAGGATACTTAGGTTATAATTCCCTAAAAACTAGGAGAACGTGTGTGCAAATAACCACTGCCTGCAAAATATTTCGCAACAAAATTGATGCACCTGATCTGCTTAACGAGCTACTTCGCTTTTATGTCCCAAATCAATATATCCGGTGCAGAAGACACAGGCTTCTTGCCGTACCCTCGAGCCGTACTGTATCCCGTACAACTCCCCGCTGCCTCGCACACTCACCGCCCTCAACAAACTCCTAGATACCAACCTTGAATGCGATGTGTTTGCTGACGAATGGAAGGAATTGATGCTGGTATGTCTGAGGTATTGTGAGATTGATGTATGAAAGGTCTTTAATTTAACAATGCAATTTATGATTTATGTGTGAGAATTAATGAATTTATTTATATTAATGTGTATTATTTTAATTTAATTTTATTGTCAATTTGTATAATGTGTAGATTCTTATTGTAATGTAGATTTTAATTTGACAATGGTTTATGTAATTAATGTTTTAATTATTTTATATTAATTAGTGTAATTGGTTAATCCGTTCTAATTAAATAAATAGCAACGACGGTCATTGAAAAAATAATCGTTAGTAGAACACCAAAAGGTAGTATATATAGTGGCCATTTTGCAACAACAGTGAAGCGATTGGTTAAGTAGAATTAAAATAAATAAATAAATATTGCTGGACATTTCACGCAGCGCTAACTAGCCCCAAACTAAGCAAGGCTTGTACTATGGGAATCAGATATTCTATACATTTGGGCCCTTATTTATATTTTACCTGTCCGTAGACCACAGAGCAAAGCTCTATCGGGTAGTACATAGTTTTTGTCCTTGCGCCCACCCAAAGGCATGGCAGTTGCGGGAATTTAATCCTGAAATGAGAAACACCGTCTGATGAGGTTTAGTTTTTAGGTAACTCGGGTACTCGACATTGTTCGAAACGCTAGAAAACGTGGGATTCGGCCCCACAGGCGTGCCGAATGACAGTCGAAAAGTGGGCAAAGATTTCCATACAATAAAATATAAGTTATTTTTACAAAATAAATAAATAAATGTTGCTGGACATTTCACACAACTCATCTAGCCCCAAACTAAGCAGAGCTTGTACTATGGGAACCAGATAACTGATAGAATACTTATACACTGTTTTTTTTGTAAATACATACTTATAATACATATATAGAATAACATACGGTTAAAGAAACTTTATTCTCCAAAAAGAATTATACATTCACTTAATATGAGAACTTAAAAAACTAAATAGGTATTTAAACTATGATAGTATGCGAGCGCATTAAATTAACAATAAAATTAAGAAGGTACATTATTTCTGTTTGTTTCCTTCAATATTTGTATGGAGTATTTAGTTTTGTATTACTCTAACAAAAACTCATAACTACGTTCTGCGATGACATTTCGGTACCAGCGAAGTGTAGTGAGCGAGTTTACATACAAGGATCGTCAACAAATAGATGCGACAACGCCGTTTAAGTACATATGAATTAAGTTTGAGTTTATGAATTTTGGTTGGCCAAATATATTTTAAGTAATTTTTTGAAGTTATATAAGGTTTTACATTCTTTTATTTTGTTTGGAAGTTTGTCATATATTCGTGCACTTTCATAAGTAATGTTGTTTTTACCATAGTTAGTTCTTGGTGGGCGTAATATAATATTATTTGCATTCCTTAGTCGTCGTAACATCCAGACCCGGAACAAATATCTGTAGATCATACAAACATTTGTTCCGCGGCGGGAATCGAACCCGCTACCTCCTGCGTCGCAGCCGGTTATTCGCCCACTGTACCACGGAGGTCGTCAAATTTAACAATCGACACTTACGTAACCGAAAAATTAAAGATTAAAACATTTTACAGCTGAGATCCCCGACGCATAGAGAGGATTTTAAATGTTGTATTTATATATTTTTAAATTACTCATACTGATTTATTCAAACCGTAGAGACCCAAAAGAACACTCGGTAACGTCAATAATACTTGAACAATTACATAGGCTTTATCTACCTAGGCTCATTGCACCATAATTTTGGAGGTGCTAGAAATTCACGTGGTATTCTGTGAAAATAATGTATAAAGAACTCACTTGTATTTCTTCTCGTTCAAAAAGTAGTCGTACACAGATATCTTACGGGCGTCATCCTTTGTGAAATACAAGCTAGTCGGCTTGTCTTTAATGGAGTTAATTACGAATTCCCGGATTTGGCCATCACTCTGTCCTCCCACGAGCTTAGCTGTAACCTGGAACAACAACATCATCATCACCTCTATATACTACGTGTTTTATTATATTCATACGACATTAAATGAAAACACGGGGCTAATGGCTAGTATTGCTGTAAAATAGGTTTTTTCAAATGCATTACCATAAGTTTTTTTTAATTTTCAAACAACCTTAATATCAAGTCCTAAAATATCAATGAAACAGCCTGTATAAAATAAGTGAACTAATTATATTTACTCATCATGTACGTAAGTATCAGTTAAACTGACTAAGCGGCATCGTTGCAAGGGCGCCGCCGATTAACGTTAAAAATTGTTTATTGGAAATCTATCGATTACTGGATAAATATTCAAGCTACCGGTATTAAACCCACCTCTAAAATCAGTTAATATGATTCCGGATGTGTGTTTCAAATTAATGTCGTACATAACAAAGCCGCCCCCTTATTACCTAAGCAAAATTGCTGTCGTGTCGCTATCGCTAGTCAGGTCATCCCTTTCACACGTACAGTACGAACCTCACGTGTGAAAGGGATGGCCTGACTAGCGATAGCGACACGACAGCAATTTTGCTTAGGTAATAAGGGAGCCGGTTGTATAAACTTAAATATTTTTTTAATACATTTTCCCACTGCTGGGCAAAAGCCTCCCCCAATTCCTTCCACCTATCGCAGATTCCCACCATTCCCTGTTGAATCCACTGATGTGATCGCGCCAACGCTTTCGCGGCCAACCCCGACGTCGCTGTCCATCCTCAGGTACCCAGGGTGTTGCGATGTTGGCCCATTCATTTCTCTGGAAGCATTCGACTTACGTGCTCCGCCCAATCCCACTTGCGCTTCGCGGTTTTGTTACCCACATCGGCAGTTAACAAACAAAGCGTGGTATCCCTCACCCGATCGGTTCTCTGTAATCCTAGAACGCTGCATGCCATTGCCCAATAATATAAATTATATGGTATATATATTTTTTTACGTTCGTAATAGTCCGAATAACATAGCCAAATTCGATGCAGAATATTTGTAAGCAAAGGGTCCATATTTAACCTAAAAATCACTTGCTTGGTACTGATTTCGAAACAGAATTTGAATTTGTTGTCGATTTGTAATCACTCCATCATTATAAATTGGTATCAATTATGCAAAAAAACCTACATGATTGTCTTTTTTATGTTATTTGTGGGGAAACAGGCTTACGGCCCACCTGGTGGTAAGCGGTCACCGTCGCCTATTGACACCCGGGGTATTGTCGATGCGTTCCCTGCCCTGTACAAACCTCTTTACATTTCTCTTGAAGCGTGCCATGTCGTAGCCTTATGGGAAAACCTCAGATGGTAGCTCATTCTACATCTTGCAAGTATGGGGTAGAAAAGATCGCGTGAAGCGTGTGCTGCGCGATACCCAATTGTCGACGATATGTGGATGAGCTTTATTACGTTGTCGAGAAGTGCGGTGGTATAAATCTCGACGACGGGATGAGATCAAATAGCTCCTCAGAACATTCCCCATTATACAGGCGGTAATCTTCGTGATAAGTATAGGCGGTTCGTTTACAAACATTCCACATGAATTTTTACATTGTTGTTGACGCGTGTGGTCACGTGACGTCACGTGGATGAGGAGTGCGCCCCGCGGCCCACGCGCTGCGCTGCGCCCGCGCAATGCATTTCTTAGCCGGCCACGACGACAAGGATATGTGTATTTTTATACCGCGCCACGCCAAACCAACTGTATCCTACTTCCTAATAAATAAACATTAATGAGTAGAAAATTAGTCTTTGCGTTCAAGACAATTCTACATCGAATTTGGCTGAAGTATAGTAAGTATTAAAAATAAAATTAATAAAAGTTGTCACCCTCAAATTCTTAATGAAATCCTTGAAGGTTTCAGCACCTCGTCCCATTTGCTGTTCAATCGGACGATTGAAGTCCAAGCCGAAAGATTTCCACGCCTCCAGCATCGTTTGTTGTATCGGGAATCCCTTGTGGGCAACTGAGAGTATGAAATAACATTGGATAAGTTGTAATACATCTGGACAGATTCGCAGCTGGACAGACTGAACGTGTACAGTTTTTTGTCGTATATTTTTTATAAACTAAACAATCTAGTAATGTACGAAATAAGTTATGGCGGAATACGATATTTCACCTATTATAGTTCAACCGAAACCGCTGTACCGCTCCTTAAGAAAGTGCGGCAAGGTGGGGGCCGAGGAAAAAAAAGCAAGAACACATGAGATCGATATTGTCGGATAGATCTTACGATATCGTAAACGATATGCTTATATTATATAACGATATGTTTATATTTTTATAAGTAACTAAATTGTCTACAGATATTCTGACATAGATTCTGCTTCAACTTCATCTTCCGTTTCGCTATCAGGACTTGAATCAGTCGTTCTGCAAATTTATTATTCATGGATCCATAATAATATCAAATCTACTATCGCGATCCCAGTAATTGTTTTCATTTTTTTGGACATGATGACGGTCTTGACATCACGAGATAGCGCTCGACCCATCTTTGGATATTTATCTCAAGTGCGTCTGACGATGGATCGGAGCGGCCGATGCTTCCCCCCATCTCGCCGCGCGCATACCTCAGGCGCAGTACAGCGGTTTAGATCAAACTATAAAACAAGTGCTCTTAATACTTTGAGAACTAACCATCCACGTTGATAAACGCTCGGCCGGTGAAAATAGCCGATTGGAAGAGGCCAGTCCACATTTCCAGCCCTCCACTCAGGTCTATCGGCTTAGCAGGGCGCTTGAAGAAATTACGTCCGCACTGAAAAATTCACAAAAACTTTTAAAACTAACATATGAACTGGGGGCCAACTTACTTAATACAATTTAAAAAAAAACAAAGAAAATTGACCCAAATGAGATTTGATTATGAATTGAGCATATTTTGTTATTCTGCTCCATTCTTCTTTCGTGTCAGTAGCTTACTAAGTATTTTAATTCGCAAATTTATATTAGGGTAGAGTAGAACCTGGCTACGTCTATAGCTTTATGGTAGCCTTATCTGCTCCATTAATATTACAATATTAGCTTGACATAAATAAAGTATAATCGCATGCCAATCAACTCATGCCATCGTATTGTAAGTTACGTGAATACCGTTTAGAACGTTTATCATAACGAGACTAGATCGATACTCGAATTTATTATTTAAAACTACCCACATTTTTCATATTTAATTAAATATTACAATTCGTATATGATTTGTTTACATAATACTAAATGCGATACTCACAAATTTACTTTGCTACTTTTAATGTAGATATTTAACTCGATAAGTGAAATGTAAATTTCTTTTGAGAGCAATAAATTATCTTTAACCTGATGTTAAGCAGTTACCAGTGTTACCACTAGTCTATACCTACCTATATCATTTACGTTATCACACAGGTTTACGTCCACATATGACTAGACCTACATGGCACTGCATTGCGCCCGTCACCCTGAGACATAAATGCAAAGTCTCATGTACCTGTATTTTACCGATTTGATTGATACTTGTAAGTGCCAGTGATAGAAAAGTTGAAGAGTATGGGCATTTCATGCGTAGGGAAGAAAAGCATGTGACTAAGAGCTTGTCCAGAAAGGCCGAATTCGCCGCGATTCACTCGCGCGTATTACGCGCAACCGTTGCGTGCAGAAGGAGCGTACCAACGCGCGAGCATTTGGGGACGGATAAACAATTCAGTATCAAAATTTAGGCGCTCCATTTCTCTTGATACGTGCACTAGCTCTGAAGTTCGCGCGTAATCCGGACGCAACGAGGCGTCTCTAGTATCTCGACTCACGCGCAGCACGCGCGTACAAAGCGCGAGTCGAGAATCTGGCGAACTGCACGCGATTTACGCGTGTATTTTAAAGTCGCGCGATGGTTGTGGACGCAGTGTATTAACGCCAAGTATCTCTCTCACCAACGCGCGTTTGCACCTTCTGGACAAGGTCTAAAAGAAAGTTAGATATTAATGTGGATGGTTTATAGAAGTAGAGAAATGCCGAAGAAGAGATCGATGGACTGTGTGAAGAATGGGTAAGAAAAATGTAACAACGGAGATGGCGGCTGATAGGGGTATGAAAGAAAAATACATGTTGTGCCGACGACCCCACGTAATGTGGGAATAGGAAGTTGGAATGGATACACCATGTTTTATTATTTGCATTGCTATGTAGTCATTTTAGGATAGTTTTCAAAACTTAAATGACAAAACAGTGCGCAGTGCTTATGTTCAGAAAATATTGGCACGTGTTTTACCTTGACATAGGATTCCAACGTCCCCTGCCTTAGCACGACGTCCATGCACTGAATCTCCTCACTAGGGGGCGCTAGAGAGCTACCCTGAGTTTGCATGTGTCTGACAAACAAACAAAAAATAGTTATTATTTGTTTGTATAAAACGTTTGAAAACTGCTGTAAAAGATTTATTAAATCTTTATTGTACTAACAAAACAATTACAAAACATAATGTAAAAATACTTTTAAAAAACAGGAATGCACAATGCTCCAGACACCATTATTCCCTAAGAAAGGGAACAAGTGACATTATTCTTTTGAAAAGTTTAATAATAAATAAGTATATAATACCGGAAATTTCAGATTGTGCTATCTAGCCCCAAACTAAGCAAAGCTTGTACTATTAATGGGAACCAGGTAACTGATAGAATATTTTTTACTTATTTGTAATACATACTTATTCATCATCATCATGATCGTCAGCCCTTCTCATCCCACTGCTGGGCATAGGCCTCCCTTCGTTGTCGCCATTCGCCTGTGTCCTGCGCTGTTCTAACACATACGATTTTTATTATTTCGTCGACCTATCAGGCGGCAAGATGAGTCGACGACAAACTTATTATTATAGAAAAATACCCAAACCCGAAACAAATATGTAGGCCATGATAAAATGTGTACCGTAGCGGGAATCGAACCCGATACCTCCTGCGTCTCAGCCGGCTATTCGCCCACTGCGCCACAAAGGTCGTCGAATGAAATCATAAATGCTGATTTTTTTATGCTGTGATGAACCTAATTCTACTTATTCACATATACCTAAATATTAAAGATTAAATGGCTTACTTCAAAACAAAATTATACTCACCGAAGTATTTTAGCAAAATCGACACAACCGGTGTATTTGAAGGAAACCTTGAATTTTATTATCCTTCCATTTGGGTCTGGGAAGTCGACCTATGACAAAACATAATTTTTATAAATAGATTTAGTAGAATCATTATTATAAATACGGGATTTATAACGTACCATCTTATCGGTGTTTCGACCGACAATGTTTCGGTTCAATTCGTGTGCGAGGCGAGACTTTATTCGGAGCGGATCGCACTCACCCTGATGAAGGTTCACGAATTGAATCGAAACATTGTCGTTCGATACACCTATAAGACGGTACGTGACAAATCCCGTATTTATAATAATGATTGAAACCAATCACGAAAGTTTTCTAATATTTAGTACAAAGGGCGGTCTCATCGCTAAAAGCGATCTCTTCCAGACAACCTTCCTTTGAATGGACAGGATAATACTTGATCACATGACGGTGATATGAAGATAGCTTCAATAACATTAATAAAAACATTAAAATGGGTATAATTAATTAACAAGCAGTTAAAACTTCAATACAGGGACAGATAGTGGGTGTGCTATATGTATAAATACATATTTAATCTGTCCCCCACTATGAGTGCAGTATTTAAAAAGTTATAACTCTTTAAATACTGCACTCATTTTACAACCTAAAGATATGAAGAGTCATCATCATATCAGTCAAAAGACGTCCACTGCTGAACATAGGCCTCTCCCATACACTTCCAGAGCGACAGTTCTTGTGCGGCCTGCACCCAACAGCTCCCAGCAAACTTTATCAGATCGTCTTTCCATTTAGTATGAGGGGGGGGGGGGACCTACGCTGCGCTTTCCAGTGCGCTGTCTCCACTCGAGAACCTTTCTGCCCCAACGACCGTCAGTTCTTCGAGCTATGTGCCCTGCCCGCTGCCGCTTCAGATTGCTAATCCTTTGTGCTATGTGATTTTGGTTCGTCTACGAATCTCCTCATTCCTGATTCGATCTCGTAGAGAAACACCAAGCACAGCTCTCTCCATAGCACGTGAAGAGTGGCCTGGCCAATTTTTTTTACCATTTTTCTACTATAGCTTCGCGTTTATATTCCTCGTCCGGCAGAATCAATGGCAATGCATATCGCACGGTTTGTGTATTTGCCATTGGCAAATATATGATTGCTCATTGTGTTTTCTCATTTTGGCGCCAATACATTGTACAAAATTAACTCTCCATACGCTTGGTATTAGTAAAATGTTTGTGTACCGGGCTATTAATAGATACAATGAGAACTCCTCTGTTTGTGACAGAAAAAGATCTGGCCGTCCACGTAGTGTTCGTACGAAAAAGGTGGTCAATACAGTATGGGGAATAATTCGAAGAAATCCTGTCCGAAAGCAAAAGATTTTATCTCGGGAGATGAAGATCCTACCTAGAAGCACCTAGAACCATGTCGCGTATTTTAAAATATGACTAAGGACTTGCAGCCTATAAGAGAAGTACTGGTCATTTCTTAACTGATAATTTAAAAAAGAATAGGGTGGTAAAATCGTAAAATCTACTGAAGCGGTACGCAAAGGGAGGTCACAGAAAAGTTTTGTTTACGGATGAGAATTTTTTTTACAATTATACTAGAAAAAACATAGCTTGATCTCTGGGACAGCTGTCAGTAAAATCGCGCCTATGAAGTTCTGAATTTAACAGTACGGACAAACGTACCAGTCAATGTCATACTTTATGGGCATGCTGAGCTAATTATAGTGATGAGCGATGAATCATCGTGACCACAGACTATAAACTATCGATATTTTGTATAAAACTTAATTCAAAATTAATTTATCATTTAATTTAAAAAAATAACATTATTGAATATTTTAAAAAAATAACATTATTTACAATAGTGAGTAAATAAAATCTAAATTCTAACCTACTCGTAACATTCCTTCCGACAACTTTGGGGTTCGAGAGAAGTTTGGCCGCGGCGTGTCTTCTTCCGCAAGATGGCGCCAACGCGCCGCCATCTTGTTTGACATGACCCATTCTCCTCAGTACGAGTGCTAACGCCTTGTATACGCCACGTTTTTTCGTTCTCATCACTTTGTTTTTGTTACTATTGCTGTTAATTTGTTAAGTTTATTTATTATTGTTAGTTTCTTTGTTGTTATTGTTTGTTTTCATTGTTTGTTGGCATAATGCCAAAGAGAACGAAGAAAACTGATTTGAACACTCAAAGTCGTGAGTTTGTGATTCGCTTGCGTTAATATTTTGAGCGAGAAAACCAAAATGGTGGACCGCTATTACCCATGGCAAAAGTTTGTGACAGAGTTGCAAATGCTCTTGGCATTGGACGTGCGACAGTAATTCGCATCAGTAAAGAAAAATATGGCGAATCTTCAACCGCAGTATTGACTGAAGACGAGGAAAAATAGCTTTCAACGCCAAATAAAAAATGAAGAAAGGCTGCTCCTGTCACAAAATTGACGACTTTGACGCCGCTGCGATTCGCAACCATGTATATGGTTATTATACACGGGGCGAATTACCTATATTAAAAAAACTGGCGGCGTCCCTAAAAGACGCAGACTTGTTTAAAGGAAGCTTGCCGTCATTATCGAAGATTTTGAAAAATATTGGAGTTTCCTACAAAAAAAGTGACAAAAGAAAAATTATAATGGAACGAACCGACATTGCTCTTGCTCGAGTGAATTTTCTCCGGAAAGTCAAAAAAACTACAAATTGGGACAAAGTTGTCTTTCTAGACGAGACATGGCTAAACGCCAATCATACCGTATCCAAAGCTTGGACCGATGATACGGCACAATCGACCACCAAAGTACCCGAAGGCAAAGGTCAAAGATTAATAATAACTCATGCTGGGACGTCATCTGGTTTTGTGCCTAATTGTCTATTGGCATTCAAATCTACGAAGACCAATGAATACCCTGAAGAAATGAATTTTGAAAAACGTAATGAGTGGTTTTAAAATTATTAGATAATTTGAAGGAGCCACATTATATATTTATGGATAACGCCCCATATCATTCGGTCCAAAAGCACAAACCACCAACTTCGGCAAACAGGAAGTTAGAAATAATTGCATGGCTTCAAGAAAAAGGAATAGAGGCCAATGAAACAATGCTTAAAAACGAACTATTGAGACTCGTTGGTCTGCCCAAGAAAAGGGTCATAACGTCATAAGACTGCCTCCATATCACTGCCAGTATAATCCGATCGAGCTTATCTGGGCCCAAGTAAAAGGTTTGTTTGCTCGAATTTCAGTTAGACAGATTCTTTATGTATTAACTCCTGTATAATTTATGATATTAAAATATGTTTTTCTTTCAAGGTTACGCTGCTAGACATAACACAACACCGCCTTTCACGGCAAATAAAATGTTGCAGTTACTAAACACTGCGGTTGAAAATGTATCTGTAGAAGATTGGAAAAAGGTAGTTACCAAATGCAGAAAATTAATGGAAGAAGATTGGGAGCGGAACGTTCGATTTGATAATATTTGCGAACAAGAGTTCATTATAAATTTACAAGATTGCTCTAGCGATTCTGAGTGATTCGGATATTGATTTGGGGTGTACTCCTTTGGAATAAATACATGTATGTATTAAAATATTCGTTTCATTTTATTACCCAAATCATAATATAATCCAATATACATATAATTATGGCAGACAGCCTTCGTGGCGAAGCGGTAGTGAACACGACTGCTGCGCAGGAGGTTGCGGGTTCGATCCTCGCTCAGTGCAAATATTTGTATGCATGAATATGGGGTTTTGCACTGGTCTGGTCGTGCCTCGGAAAGCACGTTAAGCCGTCGGTCCCAGCTGCCATACGAATATCTAATGGCAGTCGTTACGGGTTGTTGGAGCCCTCAAAAGTCCAACAATTGGTCTTACTGCAAAGCTTCTATCGATAATTACTATCGATATTTTTTTCTGTATCATAACAACCCTAGGAATGTCAGTTTTAACAAATGTCGCAGAGATCAAGCTATGTTTTTTTAAGTATAAGCAACAATTTAACAAAAAAAAAATTACTGTATCTATGCGCACAGCTCTAAGGAAGTTTCCCAATTGTCGACAGAGTGCAACGTGGTCAATATCTGACTTCAGTGATGGTTTGGTGGGGTATTAGCTATGATGGATTGACTGAGCCATACTTTTGTGAAAAGGTATCAAAACATCTGCACAAGTGTATCAAGATACGATTCTTGAGAAGGTAGTGAAGCCCCTTAACAACACCATGTTCAATAACCAAGAATGGCCCTTCCAGCAAGACTCGGCGCTGGGTCATAAAGCTCGGTCTACGCAGTCTTGGTTGGAAACGAACGTTTCAGACTTCATCAGAGCTGAAGACTGGCCGTCGTCTAGTCCCGATCTTAATCCACTGGATTATGATTTATGGTCAGTTTTAGAGAGTACGGCTTGCTCTAAACGCCATGATAATTTGGAGACCCTAAAACGATCCATACGATTGGCAGTGAACAATTTTCCCATTGAAAGAGTGCGTGCGTCTATTGATAACTGGCCTCAACGTTTAAAAGACTGTATTGCAGCCAATGGAGACCACTTCGAATAAGCTTTTTATATTTTAAATTGTTTTATATTTATGTATTAAACTAACACACTGTAAAAGTAATAAATGTTATTTGCAAGAAATAGATTTTTTTTCTTTGTTACAGTATTTATGGGAAGACTAGGTACTTACGTCATGGTATCTACGATTTTCTCCTTCGCTGTCGCGTTTATCTTCAATAATATCCTTCTTCAGCACGTTGAGACAGTACGCATTCTTGTACATATCAAACGCGATGAGCTCGTTGGGAAAGAGTCTGTTTTTTATTATTTTATACACTTCCGGGATCATCTTTTTCGGTCTGTCCGGTTGGAATAAAAGATCGTAGCGGTGCTGAAATAAAAATAAATAAAGTGTAAAGACACATCATCATCATCACATCGGCCGTAGAACGTCAACTGCTGAACATAGGCCTCCCACATACATTTCCAGAGCGATCAAACTTGTGTGGCCTACACGCTACGGCTTTATTAGGGTTGGTTTCGTTGTATCCGGGTAAAACTTGGACCGAATTCTTGATGTTACAATGTAGCTGGGCTGTCTTTTCCTACGCTGTTTTTTCCAGTGTGTGTTCTCAACCTTTCTGCCCCAACGGCCGTTAGTTCTTCGATGTACTTTGCCCAATGTCACCTCAGTTTGCTAATCCTTTGTACATTCTGAAAATTATTTCACTGATAAAAGGCTACACTATCCCTATATGCTATATCGGCTATATTTTATTCTAAAAATTATATTTTTCAATATCAAATCTCAATATTTGTAAAGCAAGCCGAAAGAAACCTTAAAAATAACGAGTGACCCGAAGACAACTCTTTTAACTGACTTCAACAGACTCGAAATCTACCTACTAGGTGTCTTCTTATGTACGACATTAAATGAAAACACGGGTAGGGCTAATCGCTAGTATTGTTGTAAAATAGGTTTTTTTATAGAAAATTTAAAATTTTTAGACAACCGTAATTTCAAGTCTTAAAATATAAATGAAACAGCCTCAATACAATAAGTAAACAAATCATATTAATTAATCACGTGAGTAGTTAAACCTGTTAAACTGACTAAGCGATTGCGACGAGTCGCAAAGGCTCCACCGATTTATGTTAAAATTTATATAATGGAAATGTATCGTTTACTGGATAAATATTCAAGCTACCGGTACCCAACTCAAACTACCCAGCTCTAAAATCAGTTAAGACGATTCCGGATGTGTGTTTTAAATTAATGTCGTACATAACAAGGTTGTATAAAAGGCGAAAAGCCCGTGTACGGTTTTCGGTACTCCTTACAGTTAATATATCAACTACATTAGCGAATTATATTCGCCGCAAAGGATCACCGTCTGCCAGGACCCTGGTAGTTCCACTTACCACTTTCATAGGCTTGATCGTCATCGGCAAGTAATTTGTGATGACCTTGATGCTCTGAGCCTGAACACTTCTCCCCAATATCTTCGCCGGGATTGTGTACCTGCAACCCATCTCCTGTTTCGACTTCGGCAATGGTTCTTGGTGCTTGGGCTTGTCGCCCGATGCCTGGCTCGGCGGCTGTCTCTGCTGTGCTGGCCCCGCACTTGGTTGCCCGCCTTGACCTGCTAACATAAATAGATTTTTTTTATTGATTATCACGCAATGCGACTGCGGTGATCCCGCGCAGTCAATGCAGCACTTGCTAATTTGCCTTTTGTGTCCGAACACCTTCACGATGGAGCACCTAATAACCGCCTCACCTGATGCTATTTTTTTATTTATTTATTTTTAAAAAAACATATACATATAAAATTAATACACTTATAAAACCTTAGTAGGTTTGTCCTAAGTGAAAATTTGACATTCCTCTTTAGTATATTTATAACTATTTTTGTTTTGTTCTGTACGTCGTACATGGCCATTCGTGCGCCGGCTCACATTCCATCGTTATCTGCACAAACATACAGGTTGCTCTAAAATTATTGTTGTGGCCAAACACCTGACCAACATAGTATAAATGAAAACGTAGAACTCTTGACACGCTAAGAAGAAGTCAAGCGCTTGACCACTACCTCACCTGATGGTAAGTGATGGTGAGATCGAAGATGGAGCATGCATGCCTAGAAATTAGCGAAGCTATAACGGAGTGCGGTATACTTTATTTTTTATAATATTCTTTTTTAGGAGCTTTGCGTCGTTTAACGATGATGTCAGTTTCATAGTACTCTCTATTAAAATCAATACAAATAAAATCACTCAAACTCTTGTATTTAAATACTACCGGTAGAGCATGTTAACTGCATCTGATGGTTGTTCAGCTAACATGCTCTGAAATAGGCCCATATCGAGCTGATTGACATTGCGTGCTCCAAATAGTTCCTTTCTCATAGATGTACTCGGGGCACATTCCCCCAAATGGTGGTATAGGTCATCTGTCACTCCACACGTATCACAATCAGGGCTATCTCTACCTTCTTCATTAAGTATTGTTTCATAAGTTTCTTCATGAAGCTATTTAGTGGAATGCGGTATACTTATGAAGTACTTAAATTGCGTGCATCTTATGGGGGCGCCAACTCCTGTATTGAAAAAAATCTTTTTACCATTATTTAGTACCCATTTGGTACTTTTCGTAAAAGATTTGGTACCTCAAAAGATTAGTACCTTATAATTGACGCACACCATGTCATTATTGTAACATTACAAATTTATTTAAGTAGTATTGTACCTATGCTATTTTATTAGTCCTGTGCAAATTTTTCATTAGTCCCCTTTCCTGTGCACTACCTACACATCTTTATCTACAATACACAAAGGTTATCTGGAAGAGAATGGTCTTTAGCATTAAGTTCGCCTTTGTACTAGTTTTATAAGTGCAATAAAGTATTTTCAATCAATCAATCAATCAACCATAGATTGATAGATTATATTTTTATTGCACACCATTATAAATAAATAATTCTGGACATTTCAAACAGCGCCATCTAGCCCCAAACTAAGCAAAGCTTGTACTATGGGAACCAGATAACTGATAGAATACTTATACTTTTTTTTTTGTAAATACCTACTTATAATATGTAGATAATCATTCAGACCCGGAACAAATATCTGTAGATCATGCAAACATTTGTTCTGCGGCGGGAATCGAACCCGCAACCTCCTGCGTGTGAACCGGCAATTCATCCACTGCGCCACGGAGGTCGTCATCATCATTATAAAGGAGTATCGAAATACAATTGATTACAAGCTACAATCGGCTACCTTATCTCTAAAAGCTATCTGCAAGACACCAAGATCGTTTAACCCCCCACATAAACACCACAGAGGTTTACAGGTTTGAAGTCTTTAGTCTATAAATTAAATGAATTGAAATTTATTTGCTAGAAGCATGGTATATAAGTTGATCGCCATATAGGTACATAGGTTATGTGGTAAGGTTGGTCCAAAACAAATGAATTGCTGTAGGTATTTACTTATTGTAGCTGGTCTTTGTGGGGGTCCGGGTGCAGCCGAACTTAGCCATGCTGGTGTAGTTGGCCCTGACGCCGGTGCTGCCCAACCGGATTGCGGAGCTCCCGGTGCAGTTGGCCCTGACGCCGGTGCTGCCCAACTGGATTGTGGAGCTCCCGGTCTGGCTAGTCCTAAGATATACAAGTAATCAGTTAAAAAAAGCCAAAAACTCTGGCTACCAGACTGTTCCGTATCGGAATTGATTGAAAGTAGATTACACAATTTAGAGGGTACTTCAAAACCTCATTTTATTGATATTATGTTATGTGCAATGTTTAGTACTGTATTGTGTAATAATATTTTTTTTTATTTTGTAATTTGTTGTTAACTCTAATCTGTTAATGAATTATATAAACGCGTGTTCTATTTTCTGCTGCTCACACGCACTAAAGGCGTCACATAATGCCAGCGCTACAGTAGCTATACGCCACTGTGTCACACCGCGGAGTGACGACCTATTTTGTTGTCTTGTATTTTGTAATAAGTATAACTAAGAATTTAAAAATTGACACAAAATAAATATTTTGTATTTGTACAAAAGTTTTAAGGAAGTTCATATAATTTACCTGGTGGTCCTGCAGTACTTGCTTGCTGTGGAGCTCCTGGAAAAGGTTGCCCTCCAACAGGAGGAGCTAGAGTGGGCTGGGCCACAGGTAGCCCAACTGGTTGACCAACTGGTGGTCCAGCTGGTTGAACAGCTGGCTGAGCCGGTTTCTTCTTCCTAATCCTCTTTTTCTTTTCACCACCAGTCAATCCGCAGAAATCATCCTCTTCTTGAGGGGTTTCCTTGGGAGGCTCTGGTTTAGGCTGTGGGACGACTTCTGGTTGTTCCGGTGGTGCCTCTTCCTTTTTCTTTTCAATAGGTTCTGGCTAAAGGGTCAGATATGTTCAACTAAGTGGCATAATATGACATAATATATCATAATATGGCATAACATATAGACAGTATTACCTACCATTGCCTATTTAATTCTAATTTTATTTTGTAACGATACTTTTAGTCTCGTTACACGAATCCTGGTTTGGAGTTGTGTTTGGCTGGATTTTTGAGCAGTTGTGTTGTAGTGGTAAACATTGTTTCGGTTCTGACGTCTTGGTTAGGTCTTTGACACTGACAGTTGATTTGTTGTCATGCGGTCATTGACCGGTTTTTTAAAAGATCGATTTCCGATTCAACTGTTTCAGGAAATCTTTACCGCATCACTATTTTTGGAAGAAAAAAAACCCACCTTTCTCTCTGTCACAATGTGGTAATGACGTGTTTTATTTTTCAAGATTTGTTTTATCAGATTTAATCTCCAGGTTTTGAGGGGATTTATCATATTTTGTGTTGGAAATTGATTAGAAAGGGCCAGGCGAAAATGCCGGTCTAAAGATTTTGGAATTCGATTTCAAAGATGTTTTCTTCGTATGGGATTTTTAAACGTTGTTACTCGGTAAGCAATTGAAAATTATTTGATTTTAGGTACTCTACGAGAGTAATTTTGATTCTAATATTTAGTCTCATTGTTTCAGTTTGAGACGAGTCTTTCGGGTAATCCTACGGTTTAATTTTCCTTGGTTTTCTTACCTATTATTTGGATTTAATTTAATTTACCTAACTCATTGGAAACCCCACGTTTTGGAGGACAAGATTTTCAATTGGAATTTACAACTTCACCCTAGCTTATTAGATTCTAATTAGAATACACTAGGAGTTAAACCTTTATACTAGCCTTCTGCTAATTTCCTTTTTATTTTTATTGGATTGCAATAACGACAGTCAACCACAGTTTACAACTTTGTTTAGTTTTTAACCTCCGGCACCGTAGTTTCTAGGATCTACTGGTTTAATTAATAAGTAAATTTAACTTCACATTGCCGCATACAGAGTTCATATTTCCACGGGCAAAGACTTACAATGAACTCTAAAAATGATATACAATCTTTCATTAGCCTCCCCGGCCTTGTGATTAGAAGCTCAATCTCTTCGGCAGATTTATTCAGGTAATTTGTTTTTCAAAATGCAAGTACGCATGGCACCCGAGTTTTGTTTGATATTTGTTTTTATTTTTTAGTTTGCCTACCTGTACCTTTATTAGTTAGATTCACTTGGCACTTAACCGAGAAACTTTTAATTAAATTTCACCCCACCCACATTATCATTATATTAATAAAATATTTTTATTTCTTTTATATTACAATTTTTAATATAACACTTATCCTCGCTACCACAAAAAAGTTAAATAGTGTTTAATACGTGTTAGATTTTGTTTGTGGTAAGATCCTATAACTTTGTCTTTACTAACGATATGCATAGCTCGATGTCTGAAATAAATGTATATTTAATTTAATTTTAATAACATTGATTTTTTCCGCAATTTCTCAGTGTGAACTTTCTATGAGTTGTAAGTTTTTTCAGTGATTTATCAAATTAAATTAAATTAAATATGATACTATTATAATTCATAATTAAATTTTTGTTCAAGATGTATACAAAATATCAAGACAATTGCGAACGAATTAATAAAAATACTTCATACACACCATATAAATAAAAGTAACAAACAAAATACAAGACATAAAGTAAATGGTAGGGAAGAACCATCCAAAACCGTATACAATAACTAAATGTCTACGAATCCGGGACATTTATTTCAAAACACAAATCTTTAAAATAAACATATTCATTTAGTTAGGCTATTAAGAAACACAATTAAGTGAACATATTTGTAAGATTTTTTTTAACTTTTCAATTAGAAGTTATACTAAACCTGTTCATTTTCCAGCTTTGCTCCAACACCTGGGACAAATACCATATACAACATTATGCAATTTTACTCAGACGGCTTTGATCATCTGTTTTAAGAGAGAACAGGAATCAATAGAGTAATAGTATGTTCGTAAGATCATGAGCCCAGCATTTACAACCCATAAACTGTAACGAACCTTCGTCAATGCGGCTGGCACCATATTATCCAAGCTAAATGTTATTATTGGTGTTTTTATTTTTTGTTTCTTGGCCATAAGCAGCTGCTTTTTTTTTATATTATAGGCTTGCGTTTGACCACGATCTCGCCTGATGGTAAGTGATGATGCAGTCTACGATGGTACACGCTTGCCTAGAAGAAACCTATTCACTCGCGACTTAAAGATACCCAGGTTGTAGCTATCTGGAAACACAGACTCTGGCAAGTCGTTCCACTCTTTGGCGGTGCGCATAATAAAGGTCGAAGAGAACCGCTTTGTGCGAATGGGAGGTATTTCTACCATATAGCGGTGGCGCACCGCAGAGCGTCTGGTTGTCCGTTGATAGAAAGGAGATGGTGGGATCAGGTTGAAAAGTTCCGGATACATTTCGGAAAGTAGGAGTCAGATTAAATTGACTTCGTTTGGCGGAGAACAGACACACCTGGGTCTTATTCGCATTGAACTTGACCAGATTGGCATCATCCCAGTCGGAGATTGCCTTCAAGGACAAGTTTAAGCGCTCGACCATGACCTCCCTGAGTGACTGAATCTGCGCTCTACTGGCTCGTGCACTAGATGTATAGCTTTCCACAACTGTGCTATCGTCTGCATACCCAAAGGTACCGGGTTTTAGCAGATCGTTGATATGCAGCAAGAACAGAGTTGCGGAAAGTACTGACCCTTGTGGGACCCCGGCGTTAATCGCCAATTGATCGGACGAGCAGCCTTCGACGACAACTCGTATCGAACGGTACCTCAAGAAGTCCGATATCCAGACACACAGACCAGTGGGCAGACCGTATGATGGAAGCTTGCTAATAAGGCTATCATCCCAGACCCTATCAAAGGTCTTTGAGATGTCAAGAGAAACAGCCAGCGCTTCTCCGTGTTTATCTACGGCCTCACTCCATATGTGCGTGGCATACGCTAGAAGGTCCCCAGTAGACCGATTTCGGCGAAAGCCATATTGTCGATCACTGAGGAGGTTATACGTTTCTAGGTGTGCCAGGAGCCTGTTGTTCAGTACACGTTCCATAATCTTACAGATGACGGACGTGACCGAGATGGGCATGTAGTTAGAGGGGCCGGCACGACTACCTTTTTTAAGCACGGGCTGCACGTTTGCAAGCTTCCAGGATTTCGGCACTGGTCCAGACTTCACAGAGCGGCGAAAGAGGCGTGTCAGTACAGGAGCGAGCTCAGGCGCGCAGAATTTAAGAACAACTGCCGGAAAACCGTAAGGGCCACTGGCTTTGTTCGCGTCCAGATTATGCATCGTTTTTCGAACCTTGGTCTGATGTATGCGGATTTCCGGCATATATACCCCACCATCCGGTAGACTCGGAGGTGTCCCGCTTGCAGCATCTAGACGAGAAGATTCCGCAAAAAGATTGGTGAACAGATTCGCTTTCTCTTCAGCAGTATGGGCCAGAGTACCGTCAGGTTTCAGCAGTGGAGGTAGTGAGGGGCGACAGAAGTTCGACTGAACCGCTTTAGCCAGGGACCAAAACGCCTTACTGCCCGATGGGTACGACGCCAATTTGTTCCCTATTCGGCCTATGTGGTCAAATCGAGCCTTCCGTAAAGCCTTCTTGCAGGACTTGGCAGCTTTGTTATAAGCTGTCTTCTTCTTAGATAGGTCCTTGGTTTTGCGGTTTCGAGCATCAACCCATGCCAGGTATGCCTCATGTTTCTGCATTTCAGCGCGTCTACATTCGGCTCCGAACCAAGGTTGAGCTTTGCCTGACACTGTTACGTCAGAGAATGGGATAAAATATTCCATCCCTTGACGCAGCACATCTGTCACGGCATCCGCGCAATCTGAAGGATCATCCGAGGAGAAGCAGACTTGCTGCCAAGGATATGATGCGAAGAATGCACGCATTTCATCCCAATCAGCTAACTTGTACTGCCATACTCTTCGCTCGCTAGTAGACAGATACAGATTTCACCAGACAATGGTCGGAACTACCCAAAGGTGATGAAACCGACACGGAGTAGCGGTCTGGATCAGTTGTCAGTAGAAGGTCCAAGCAATTGGTTGTTTGGCCGTCAAAATCAGGAACCCGCGTTGCTCCTTGGACCAGTTGGGTGAGATTAAGCGATAAAGCTAGTTTTCGCGCTTCTCTCCCTGCGTGGTCAGTGCTTTGGTATGGGAAGAGCCACTCTTGGCGGTGAGCGTTGAAGTCCCCCAACAGCACCAATTGTGCAGATGGGTACTTTTGTTGGCCGGCGTCCGCCGCCTCACTGAGGTAAGTCATGAGCTTGGTCGTCTCCTGGTCTCCACTATGCGAACAGTAAATACAGCCATATAATTTTTTTTCAAGGCCTGAGTCCACCAAAATCCATACAACAGAAAAGCTGGGATCTTCAAGGTTTCGGAGACGCCGACAGCAGATATCATCACGGGCGTACACACAGACATCCGCACAGGGTTTAAAATTGTGCTCCAGGGTAAACCCTGGATACGAGAGGTACGCCGTGTCAGACGGACATCCTATCTGCATCTCCGAAAGAAACAAGAAAGCTGGTTTCTCAGTCTCAAGGTGGTGATGGACTGCGACGAGATTTAAGTGCAGACCTCGGATGTTGCAGAGGTGCACTTTGAGTGAGAGGGAGTGCAGCCGCTGTTTAAACGTTCTCTTGTTTCTACTTTTCATTATGGTTACGAGTGATTTAAGGTTAGGATGCGGCAGTGAAGTGGGGCTTCATACTGATAACCCTCAGACGCACACGAAAAGTTTTATCGTTGGAGAGCTAGTCTGGAGACTGCGGGGACGCCCGAGGCCCGCCTAGGATGTCCATAGGGCCCTCTCGTCCGGTCGCCAGCCGGCACCATGGCGCATCCAGGGATTTTTCGGTAGTTGGCGGGCCAGCCTTTCACGAGTGGCTATTTCGCTACTTGGGCCCCCTACTGACTGCAGTCGGCCAGTGGTGCACCGTGCCTCGGATCCCGCTACCCTCCACGACTAGTCATCCGATACGGCGCTTATCTGTGTGCATCAAGTCGGTCTGCCAGCAATGAGACCATCACGTCGACCCGCCCCCGTTAGTGGCTACACCAGTCAGCGTGTTGGAACGCAGCGGAGCTACTTGGCGACACGACTTTGACCAGTGGGTGGTGATCAGCCGCGGCCGAAGCCTACCACCGATTTCACCTGATGGGCACCACCCGGGGGCCACGTATAGGGAATCTATATGGGTATTCTCCTACGGACGTGGGTGACTCGGCCCCCTCGGTGCTTATTAAAATCGTACAATTATACTTATCGGGTCAAAACTGTACAACCGGTTAATTCCTCGCTAAAAAGGTGCAAATATAGTAAATCACGAGCAAAAACACAATCTACAGCGTAGTTGATACGCGACTTGCCTGTGGTACATGTGAGTTTTACAATGATTACTTGAATTTTCACCACAATTAGGTTATAATTTAGTTTTTGCTATTTTTTAGGACTGCTAATAAAACAATATAATAAAATAAAATATTGTGAGTGTGTTTTCCTGCAGCGACAACTGTTTGTTGGCAAAGAATACAGGGGCCAATTCACATAATACCATTTTAAAAACATAACGTACTTTGACCAAACGAGATTGAGAATTGAATATATTTTGCCATTCTGCTCCATTAATTTTACAACATTAGCTGATATAAATAAATAGTCGAATTGCATGGCAGTCAACTCATACCATTGATAGTCAGTTACATGAATACCGTTAAGGACATTTAACATAGCGAGACTAGATCGATACTCGAATTTAAGTTACATGAATTGGCTCTCGATTGTTTGACATCGCAGCAGGGTTTCTCACGGCAAATGTGAATTAATGATGAGGATAACCCTACTACTATACGGTTTTGAATGGTTCTCCCCATTCCCCTGGGTTTGAAGCTTTGCTCAAATCTAATAATTTTAAACCTTACTCAGCAACCGCCCAGTAAAACATATTATATTTTTGTTAAATTGTGAAACAAAATACCTTTGCAGCAACTTTCTGCTGTTTCTTTTTACGAACGCCGCCTGTCAGTCCTTCACACTCTTCCTCTGGTTCTTGTGAGGTTGATGGTCCACTGTCAGCTAAAGACATAGAACTGAGAGGACCTTCTATGCCGGTAGCTTTTCCACCTCCTTTTTTCTTACCTTTAGAATAAAATACAGTAAATTTAGCACCCACACATTTTTTTAGCAATAACAAATAGGAATCTAACTTTGCTGGATGCTGGCCGTTGTGGCAGATAATTTTAATTTTAATTCCAGCATCATTGGCTGCTGGGATTAAAGGCACCAGCCAGTCGGCCAGCTTGAGACTCAATAATTTCATTATTTATTTGTTTCACCCAGTCAGACATTGTCTGAATTTGTAATTATTTCTATTTGTTTGATATTTTTAATTTACCAATCTTAAGTTATTTTAGTTTATTTAATTGCAATTCAGAACTTCTGAAAGCGGGTGGATCACCGGTACTTAAAGTCCTTCAGAAGCTCTTTAATTCCGCCTTGCTTGAAGGTACGACGCCAAAAGCATGGAACGGGGGCGTGGTGGTTCTGTTCTTCAAGAAAGGTGACAACACCTTGCTTAAGAATTACGGACCCATCTCGCTTTTGAGCCATGTTTATAAGCTGTTTTCGAGGGTCATCGCGAACCGTCTTGAACGCAGGTTTGATGACTTCCAGCCTCCCGAACAAGCCGGGTTCCGTAAAGGCTACAGTACCATAGACCACATACATACGCTGCGGCAAGTCATACAGAAGACCGAAGAGTATAACTTGCCGCTATGTCTCGCGTTTGTGGACTATGAGAAAGGGCAGTGCTCGAGTCTCTCCAACGATGCCGTATTGACTATCGGTACATCGAAGTGTTGAAGTGTTTGTATAAAAACGCCACTATGTCAGTCCGAGTACACGAACAGAGCTCGAAGGCGATTCCCTTAAAAAGAGGCGTAAGACAGGGAGATGTAATCTCTCCGAAACTGTTTACGACCGAATTGGAAGATGCCTTCAAGCTTCTGGAATGGAAAGGACTGGGCATCAATATTAACGGCGAATACATCACTCACCTTCGGTTTGCCGACGATATTGTGGTCATGGCAAAGTCGATGGAAGAGCTCAGCACGATGCTCGAAGGCCTCAATCGAGTCTCCCAACGGGTAGGACTTAAAATGAACATGGACAAGACGAAAATCATGTCGAATGTCCATGTCGTCCCTGCCCCAGTTATGGTTGAGAACTCGGCTCTTGAAGTTGTCGACGCGTATGTATACCTAGGACAAACAGTCCAATTAGGTAGGTCCAACTTCGAGAAAGAGGTCAATCGTCGAATCCAACTCGGATGGGCAGCGTTTGGGAAACTTCGCAACGTCTTTTCGTCCAACATACCTCAGTGCCTTAAGACGAAAGTCTTCAATCAGTGTGTGTTACCAGTGATGACATATGGAACCGAGACGTGGTCCTTCACTATTGGCCTTATGAATAAGCTCAGAGTCGCTCAACGAGCTATGGAGAGGGCAATGCTCGGGGTTTCTCTACGGGATCGAATCAGAAATGAGGAGATACGTAGGAGAACTCAAGTCACCGACATAGCCCGACGGATTAGCACGTTGAAGTGGCAATGGGCAGGCCATATATCGCGCAGAACAGATGGCCGATGGGGCCGAAAGGTTCTCGAGTGGAGGCCACGGACCGGCAAGCGCAGCGTAGGACGTCCACCCACAAGATGGGCAGACGACTTGGTAAGAACCGCAGGTCGGCGTTGGATGCAGGCCGCTTCCAACCGCAGTTCCTGGAGATCAATGAGGGAGGCCTTTGTCCAGCAGTGGACGTCCTACGGCTGATATGATGATGATGAATTGCAATTACCTGTCTACCAACACAATTCTAAGATTTATTATTGTTTTCTTGCATAGTGGATGACATGTCTGAGAAATAAATAAATTTAATTTAATTTTGTCCAAACTTTTACAAACCAAATAAGGATTTACTTTATTTATTTTATTTTTCAATATAAAGTAAAATAGTAAATTTTGTCACTGATCAGATCAATGATCATCAGTGATCGGACTAGGTAGAGCTATTTTGTGTACTTGCCATATGTAAGAATAATATGGATATTCCCAAAATCCCGGGATTTGCTTTTTAAGTAGAAAAATAATAAAAAGCTATTTACGCCTTAAGGAGTAATGAAAGAATACACTTCCTCTCCGACGTGCAAGTATAAGGACGGGTTTAAGGATAGTATACTAAATAGATAGAAACTTGATTCATTAAACCACATATATTTTTTATGTAACAATTTCTTATATTCATACAAGACTCAACAATCATTTAACATTATCATTCTGAAGTTGTACAAGAACATATTACCATACAAATTATTTGTTCCTCAAAAAATTTAAATATACATACAGAACAAGCTATATGTATTTACAATAAAATCCTGATTAAATTGATCAACACGTTAAACAATAATTTACTTACTCAGACAAAAAATTTCATTAATGGAGAATTTGAAGAAAAATTGTCAAAAAATGAAGTAAATGATGAAATTTTGTCTACAATTTTGTTCCACTAACATCCACAGATGTCGAACGCTCCTTTTCTTTTTACATCTGTGGATGTTAGTGGAACAAATTTATATGACAAAATTTCATCATTTACTTCATTTCTTGTCAATTTTTCTTCAAATCCTCTGAGGATATCAATGTCAGGATTCCTATCCAAAACTTTTTCAATTTTTATTTTAATTCTATCAGAATCACACTCATTTAAAGCAGCTCTGACTTGATCAAAAGCCAAAATTGAGTTGCTTAATGTTAAATTTCGTTTCTGCAACTCTTTTAATGAAAGTAAAATAATCGTATAATGATTTTCTATATACACTAATTGATTCCGTAGATTCTCTTTTTCTTGGATATTTTTCGCATTTCGTATTGCCATTCATTCAAAGCTTCGAGAAACAACATTCATTATTTCTTCATAATATTTTCTATAATACGATGCAGCTTCACGCCAAGTACCCATCTTGTTATCACTGTTTGTGGTGGAAGAGGTAAATTTGGATACATATCTTTCAATAATTTTATTCTGCGGGGGGCTTTTAAAATTATTTTTTTACATTTGATATTAACATATCTACATCATGGTACTCTAACCGTATCTGTTCTGATACGCGATGAAGAGCGTGTGCCAAACAGGTAACATGTTTTAATTGAGGTAAAACAATTTTCAAATTTCGCCCCGCAGACAACATGTATGCTACACTATCAGTACATAATACTAAAACATTATCAACTTTTCTTTCAAAGTTGTCTTGCCAAATGTTTTTTAAACATTCGATTACAAAATTTGAAATGGTTTGGCCTTTGACCACCTCGAGCAAATAAGGTCTAAATAAATAATGTGATTAAATAATGTCGATCAGAAAAGTTTTCACTTAATGGCTTTACCAAGAAATGCACAATATAGCGACCTAAAAAATCAGTTGTCTCATCTATCGATATCCAAAGTTTCTCATCTTTAACGTTTTCATATAGAGGCAATTTTATTTTTATAAAATTTGTCCAAATATACTTTTCGTTATTGTGACTCGTCAGGCAGTTTTTTGTTATTGCAATTACAACAGCAAACACCACACATGTATTTTTGGAAAAAATCTTTGAAGGCATTATTTTTCATTTGCGACCAGAGGATGTTACAAAGAATTAAAAACTTAATAAGGTCAAAATAAAATTCTTCTTGAGGCCGTTTGTATGTTCCTCGATGTTGGGCACATATGTCAATTGACATTAGATTTTTTTACTGATAAATGGCTTTCACACTTGGTGCAGTAAATAGTACAGCTAGCAGCGTCAAAAATCAGCTCAGGATAGTCGCGTATCCACTATTCAACTGTTTCAGGCTTGACAGAACTTGACGCCATGTCGAAGTACTTCACCTGAATCAAAATGTCGTTAAATTAGAAATGCTGAGTAGTCACATCAACACTAAGTGGTAAAAACATACTGATCTGTTCGAAAACAAAACTAGTAAAAATATGTATTCTTAGTGAAAGTTTAAAAATGCAAAGGCAATTAAAACTTTTTAATTTACGCTAAGAGAGGGTACGGTTAATTGCACGCAAGTAGTACACTCACTTCAAGTTAATATTAACATGTGTCTGATGTTTATCTAACAAGAAAAGGCTTTGCATTTTGCACAAATAAGACTGTATTTACTCTTTGTATTAAAAAAGTTATTTATTGGTTTGACTTAAGGCAAGCTTTTTACTAAGCCCAAACTTTTAACTTTTCTTTTATTTTTATACA
This sequence comes from Philereme vetulata, assembly GCA_918857605.2. Taxonomy (NCBI): domain Eukaryota; kingdom Metazoa; phylum Arthropoda; class Insecta; order Lepidoptera; family Geometridae; genus Philereme; species Philereme vetulata. Next base: position 5,233,670 of record OU975456.1, on the reverse strand, counting down.
TTAGTCCATTAATACATTAGTTTTAGTAAATATTTTACTTTTTTACAAAAAAATCAAACTTACCAAGTTAGTAGGTATCCAATAAAATAACTCCAAACTAAAATTATAGTCCGTAAATGCTGGCCAAAGTCGTAGTAGCAAGGAGGTTCCAAAATCCAGTAAACAAGCCAGGGTCAAAAGAAATTCACCTCACAACAAAACACAACAGGAAGCAAACAAGCGCACTCTAAGAACCAAGGTAATCGAGTGAGACATTTGACAACAAGTTACTGTCGGTAAACCATTGAATAGCAGTGGTGCAGAAAGAGACAAAACAGGTGTGTCGCTCCGACAGAAACACCCCGCTATTGTTTTCGTTATCGGCGTTTGTTGAAATCAACAAAGGAGTTGGAGTTTCAACAAAGCGGCAACGTGTTGCTGATGTAAAATTTACAACGTCGCTCGGGCGCTTATTGGCTTACATAAACCATTTTTTATACTTATTGATAAAAATAATTATCCCGGATAAATCCAGAAAATTCCGGAGGATTAGTCGGAATCTAATGGAATATCCATATTAACATCAATGTTTGCGGTCAATGAACCTAACTAGCTCTACCTACTCCGACCAGTGATGATCATTGACTAAGCAGATGACGTATGTAGCAAGGAACCTGGACTAGATAGTCCACAGGATGAGATATTGCATATTGAGTTACAGAAGTAAAACTATTAGAAAATATTAACAAGAACTTACCTTTACCCATTTTCAGTTATTATTCTGAAATCAAAAATGTAATTTTCATAAATTCCAGATCATTCTTTAACAATATTAAATAGACACATACCTAAATCTGTCTGTGTTTATACGTAGGTAGGTATTATAAGAAGTTTCTAGTAGGTAAGTAGGTTTACTTCAATGAGGTAACTTTTTGCATAGTGCACACTAAAAATCAACTTTCAATAAATAGGTACAGTTACTATGATATGTACTGTTGTAGACATATTTATAATCTTACGATTCTTTTAACCACCAATTATATCACAAATGGCATTTATCAAAATGCAGTATGGTGCAATCATATACCAATTTGCGAAAAACTTATTTGAGGGCATAATCTACGTGTTTACATACCTTTTGAACAAGTTTAGTTTAGCTTAGTTGGGATTATATACTCTGAATAGCAAAGCAATAAATAATTTATTTATTGTGCTTAGACTAAAATCACAAATAAATAAGTGCGCTTCACTATACTACGGCCGTTCAGAGAATGCGTTCCTGACACGTCGCGATTGAACTGACGACGTAACTTTGTAATGGCGTTGCAGTTACGATAAAAATATTATTGCTGGTTGTTTACCGTTTTAACAATTGATGAGCATTAAAACAACATCATTATATCAATAATCAATTAATGTTATAATTTTGTGCCAAACTGAGTGTCAAATAACTTGGTAAACAATATTTTTCTAAATCTAAACTGCGCTATTACAAGGTTATGTCAGCGCTTTATATGACTAACTGATAGGTGTCAGGAACGCATTCTCTGAACGGCCGAAGTATAACACTGACACTATTGGTTGAATGGCCTCAACTTCAACAATTGGTTGAATGGCCTCTGTGGCTAGTTGTTGCCACAATTATGCCAATGTCAAGTTGCCAGATTAAAAACGGTAAAACGATGGAGTTCCGAGTATTGCAATGGTTGGCCAGTGTTTACAGAGGGAGACTCAACCAGAATTTAGACTACAAGGTGATTTATTTATACCTAAAAAGCAGAGACAACACAATTAAGGACATGCAAAACACAAATAAATATGTATATGTACAAATACAGAACATCTAAACATAGAATTAGTGGGTCAAAATATTTACAGTTTTATTTTATTTACATTAATATATTTACATAGAAGGGCTATGAAAGGGGAGAACACGAGGGATAATATAGTTTTGGAAGAGAAAGGACGAGGGATTTCAGGAGGAAAGACATCATACAGAGATGGCCGTAGCCTAGAGCATGAGAAAAGTAGGTGCTCTACATTACCTTCATCCAAACCACATTCACATAGTGAATGGTCCCTAACTCTTATTTTGGCTAAGAAAACCGGCGTACAGACATGTCCTAAGCGGAGACGACAAATGGTTGACGTAGTCGTTTTGCTGGCTTTGCGATATTTAAAAAACCATGGTTTTGTTGGAATTTCGGGTTGAATTTCACCGAAATGTTTTCCTTTCAAAGACCTGGAATCAAGCCACATACGGGACCAGGAAGTAGTTAGGTGGAAACTAGGGACTGAACAAAGGTCGTTCGAGTATATTTGAAGGTGGTCATGAGCCCCTGTCTGAATGGCCTGCTTTGCACATGAGTCCACTGACTCATTGCCAGGGATACCGGAATGACCAGGGATCCAAGCCAGAACTATGTTAATTCCAAGTTTATGACAGTCAAACAGAGCTTCACGAATTTTAAGAATGACAGGAAATCTGGATTTGGAACGAAAAGGGTTGGAGAGAATGGATTGAAGGGAACTTTTAGAGTCAGAAAAAAGTATTGAGTTTTGGAGATTGTGCGCTTTAATGTACATAATAGCTTCTAAAAGAGCTATTGACTCACCAGTAAAAACAGAAGTAACTGATGGACATTTAAAACTAAGAATAATTTTCCCAGACGGAATCCAGACAGCTGCACCTACAGGGCTAGAGTCATTAAGTTTAGAGGCATCTGTATAAATAGGATGCCAACCACTAAAATTCCTAGCCATCTGTTCATTAAATATTTGGCAAGCATAATGAGAGCCTTTAACAATACCAAAATCTAAGATTATGTTGGGTCTGAATACTAATGCCTCATATGGGGTGGAATACAGTGGGTCAATTTGACTCTGAATGACAGGGTGTGGGAGGCTTTTATATTTTCTGAAGCTACGAATTACACAAGGGATTTTATTTTGATAAAGGTCAATGTGTGGTTCTAAAATTTTAAACAAATCGTTTAATTTTGCCAACAGGGGGTGACTAGAATTTTGGATAATTTTAAAGAAAAAACGATCTGCAAGGTATTGTCTTCGAAGGGAGAGGGGAGGATCGACGCACTCCACCTGCATCGCATTTATAGGGGAGGACTTCATAGCACCAAGAATTATTCGAAGGCATTTAGACTGGATCCTGTCCAACATTCCTAGAGCCATTTTAGTACATGGATCCAAAAGAAAAGTAGCATAATCCATATGACTGCGTACTATTGCATTATATAATATTTTTTGACAATATGGATGAGAACCCCACCAAACGCCAGATAATGAACGCAGAATATTGACATTTTTTTCACATTTTTGTGAGATATAGTTGAAGTGGGGAACTCCTGTTAATCTAGAATCCAGCTTAACACCCAAAAATTTAGCACTGTTAATCTGTTGAATCAGCTCTCTGCCGATATACAGGTCAACAGGAGGAAGGGATCTTTTCTTTGTAAATACCACGCAACTACTTTTAGAAGCCGAAAGAGATAAACCGTGATCAACTAACCATTCATTTAAGAGAGTCAATGCAGTATTTAAGTTATCACGTGCATCGACTATGGAATTCGATTGAACGTACAATGCCAGATCGTCTGCGTATTGTAAAACTTGACATAAGGGGGAAATAGGTTGTTCTAAATCATGTGTATAAAGACTATATAATAAAGGACTGAGAACTGAGCCCTGAGGTAATCCCTTCCAAACACACGTAGCTGGTAGAAAATTGCCTTGGTTTTTGATCAATATTTTCCTCTCTACCAAAAGGTTATAAACAAAACGAACAAGCCTCTCAGGAATGCTCAGCTGACGAAGTTTATTCCTGAGCAATGGAAGCAGGACGTTGTCATAAGCAGCTGCAATATCAAGAAAAACAGCAATCAAAAACTCTTTCTTAGCTAACGCAATACGGATATCAGTTGTGATTATACTTAAGCTGTCATGAGTACTCATGCCTTTCCTAAAGCCATACTGTGATTTCGCCAAAATACCCTTGCTCTCAACGTACCATTCCAATCGAAATTTTAACAAGTGTTCCATAATCTTGGCTAGAACTGATGACAATGCAATAGGCCTATAGCTTGTTGAATCAGATGGCTTTTTTCCCGGTTTAAGAATAGGGATAATTATCTGAGTCTTCCACTCATCCGGAACGACTCCATATTCAAAAAAAACATTAATTAAATTTAAAAAGTATACTTTGACGCTATCAGGAGATTTAATTAAAAATGAGTACGGGATGCCATCTACACCCGGAGATGTATCCGTTAAACCATCTAAAGCTAGTAAAAGTTCATGAAAAGAAAATTTATCGTCTATATTGGAAACAGAAGGAAGAAATGAAGGGGGAATAGGAAGGCAGTCAAGGTAAGGGACGAAGTCAGGGGACAATCTATTGGCAAAGGCACCAACCCAAGAAGAAGGATCATTGGAAGACAGGTTTGGGATGTTACATGAACCTCTAAATCGCTTTATTTGCTTCCAGACTAACGATGGAGGTGCTCTAGGGGATAAATTTTCACAAAAATTCATCCACCCCTTTTTTTTTGAGAGTGAAAGCACTCTCCTAGCTTTTGAAGCCATATGTTGGTATTGTACGAATTTTTCGTTAATCATGGAAGCATTATAGGCCAACTCTGCACTTTTTCTCATTTTGACTGCTTTAGAGCAATCAGAATTCCACCATGGGGGGGAAATCTTAAAACGAGAACTGGCTTGTTTTTTAACAGGGATATTTTTATTTGCACATGAAAGAAGAGTATCTACAAATTTGGAATAGGCCGAAAGATAACTGTCAGTATTGTCTGTCTGTATAGGTAAAAGATTGACCGATAAGTTTTCTAAGTGAGAGGAGAAAGAAGGCCAATCGGCGTCAGTAAGTCGATATTTTAAACTGGGATTAAAGTTATATTCAGGGGAGGCACTGTTTGGGATGGTAATGAGGATAGGGAAGTGATCGCTGCCATAAGTAAGAGGCAGAGTTTGCCAGGAAAGAAGAGAGGAAAGGGAAGGTGAGCATACAGTCAAATCAATAACACTCAATGGGTCTTGTGAAGGCAAAGATCTACGGGTGATAGAACCGTCATTTATGACACAGAGATTGGCCTCGTCAAACATCTCTAATAGGAGACGACCAAATACATCACAGTGGCCAGAGCCCCACGAGGTGTGATGGGCGTTAAAATCACCTAAAAGAACAATAGGAGAGGGGACGGAAGAAATAACAAGTAGAATATCTGGTATAAGAGCAGAATAGGGGTGAGGGATATAAATAGAAATAAAAGATATATCAAATACTCTAACAGCTACTAGGTTGATGTCTAAGGAGTGAGAAGGGAGGGGGATTTGAGAGAAGGGCAGGGTACGCCTGACTAACAGGGCACTACCTGCATACCCGTCTGACCTGTCATCTCGGATACAGGAGTAGCCCGGGATCCGAAAATTGGATCCAGGCTTCAGCCATGATTCCGAGATGGCAATGACTGACGGGCAGAATTTAGAAATTAAATGAATGAGTTCAGATTTGCGAGCTCGAAGACTTTTCACGTTCCACTGGAGAATGGAGACTGGAACCATTGTTACCAGTTAATGCAAAGATCTGGGACAGTTTTTGGGCAACGTTGGACGGTAAGGATGAGTTGGTTGATGAACACAACTCGATTAAAATGTTCAATAGAGTTTCAATGAGGAAGCTTTGACGGTTGTCCGACACTGGGGTCGGGGTTTGGGACATAATGGCATGGCCATTAGGGAGGGATGAGGATGGAGTTGAGATTATTCCTTGGTGGGATGCTTTGTCATAGGATTTACCCAAGGGCACTTTAGGACGAGGTTTGGCATAAACATTTTTAACATAGGAACGGTATGTAGGAGAGTTGGTTGAGGTGGAAGGATCTTGTGGATCAAGATTAGTGGAAGAGAACATAGCCTGAGCAACCTCAGTATATGCTCTTCCAACCTTAGGGAAATTAGTCGCAGCTTCCTCATACGAGATTCCATTCTGGGACATAAGCATTTTAATAGATTTTTGTCTATCCTGTTCAGGACAGACCCTGCTAGTTGTATTATGTCGGCCTGAGCAATTGAGGCAAGACGCTTTAGACTCTTCCAAGTCACAGCTTTCACCCGTGTGTTCTTTAGAGCATTTAAAGCAACGGGGCTTGGAGCGGCACTGAGCTTTTACATGACCAAAACGACAACAGTTAAGGCATTGAATTGTTGGGAGCTGGTATGTTTCAACCGGTAGTGAGGTGTGGTATGAAAATACTCTTTGAGGCAGAACTTGACTTCTAAATGTGAGAACTACTGATTGAGTTGGGATCCAGGTCACTTTGCCATCATCATTTGATTTTCTGTTTAACCTACGGGCTTTGACAACAAATCCACAACCATTTGGAACTTCCAAGCTGGTTGCGAATTCCTCCATTGACATATCAACCGGGACATTTCGGACAAGACCCATTCGAGTGATGTTGAATGTCGGTATTGATGCAACATACTTGTACCGGGTAAGGAGAGTTGTATTATCCAGGAATTTATTAGCATCAGTTGCCGTGCGGAATTCTACAGAAATTCGATTTCTGCCAACTTGTTTAATTCCATCTGAACAAATGTTAGACACGTGATGATTGCTCAAGAACTGTCCAAATTTAATTGGGCGGATTGATGTTCCAGCTGACGGGTCGGGTTCTACTCTAGCAACATGAATAACGAATGGACCTTTGTCTGCGGTAGAGTATTCTTTCACTCCAATTACCATAATAGCATGCAGCCAAATTGTTTGGATGGAGGCAGCGGCCATGTCCGGGGATGTTATAGATTTTTTGTTTTGAGAAACAGGTGAACTTTCACCATCTGACTCCATTCTACGTTTAGAGCCTGAGCCTGAGCGTTTCTCCTCAGGAATCGTGGGTGAGATAATAATCTTATCTGGCGGATCCGGAGGGGGATCCGGAGGAACAACCTCCATCTTCCCGCCGAAACCCACTAAAGTTTAAGAGTTAAAAACTAGTTAGTAAAATACAAAGTTACACCTTACCACCAATGCACCAACCCACCACCACTAAAATGAAATAAATCAACTTGGGAATGAGCAAGTTACTCAGCCAGAAAACAATTTAAAACTCAAAGGAATCTCGCTAACACGCTTACTCCTATTTTCCAAAACCTTGAATGGCCTCTGTGGCTAGTTGTTGCCACAATTATGCCAATGTCAAGTTGCCAGATTAAAAACGGTAAAACGATGGAGTTCCGAGTATTGCAATGGTTGGCCAGTGTTTACAGAGGGAGACTCAACCAGAATTTAGACTACAAGGTGATTTATTTATACCTAAAAAGCAGAGACAACACAATTAAGGACATGCAAAACACAAATAAATATGTATATGTACAAATACAGAACATCTAAACATAGAATTAGTGGGTCAAAATATTTACAGTTTTATTTTATTTACATTAATATATTTACATAGAAGGGCTATGAAAGGGGAGAACACGAGGGATAATATAGTTTTGGAAGAGAAAGGACGAGGGATTTCAGGAGGAAAGACATCATACAGAGATGGCCGTAGCCTAGAGCATGAGAAAAGTAGGTGCTCTACATTACCTTCATCCAAACCACATTCACCTAGTGAATGGTCCCTAACTCTTATTTTGGCTAAGAAAACCGGCGTACAGACATGTCCTAAGCGGAGACGACAAATGGTTACGACAATGACAATGGAGACGACAAATGACGGAGACGGCACAGAACAATATTATCCTAAGTCTTAAAATGATAACCAACAGACACGCACTGCCAGGGCAATGCTTCGTCCAGTCCTCCAGTCGAAGCTGCCGCTGCGGACGACGAATGGAGTCTACAAGACCTAGCTACGTACGCGACTCACGTATGCCAGCCCAGCTTGGTATGCCCTCTGCTCAACCACAAATAAGCAAAAAATGCAAGCCCAGCAAAATACCGCTCTTCGGATGTGCACTGGCGCCGGACGCTACGTCCGAACGATGTAATCGCCCCGGACGTGCAAATCCAAAGCAAACAAGAGTTCGTTGCCATGTTGGCGCGTCGGATGTACGACCGCGCTGACAACAGTCTGCACGAACATCTTCAGGGATTTGTCCCACTGCACGCGCGGCCACCAGACCACCAAGGACCGTGGCGTCCACTACCCCGAGAGCTCTTGGATCCCCTGACTTCTTCTTCGCCTTCATCGACTTCACCGATCATTGGCGACGTCAGCGGCGAAGATCACAAAAGAAAATAACAACAACTAAGACCAGCGTCATGCCAAAACGTGGCTACTTACACCGCGCCAAGAGATAGGCCAACGAAAAGCTCCGAAGAGTCACCTGCCACAAGCCAGGAAGGCCACAAAGAGCTGAGCCCAGAGACCCAGAGATAGTAGTCTCCGTGAGTTGAAACCAGAAAGGCCAACCACCTGAGGCCCTTACCTGCAGCCCAAACGCAATAGTTGTGCGTCCACCACGCACACTACTACGCGATTGAGCCTGTAGACGACCAGGATTGATTGAAGTTGAACAAAAAGTGAAGTGTCAATGTCAATGAGGGCTTTTCATATTCAATTTAAAAAGAAAAAAACTAGTTCCAACCAAGTTCCAACTAGCGTACTACATGTCTGGAGATGCATCGCCAAAAAAGATGGTTTATATCTCAAATACACAATAATTAAATTTGTAAAACTATCTCATTTCGTCAGATAAACAAAAACATTTGTTTTTTCCTCGAAAATAATCATCATGGTCTTCAACACTTCGACCATTTTTGTTTGGAAAGTGTGAGAAAGGGTCGGACTTTCATGCTTAATCCTGGCTTCAGCGTCAGAGACGACTATCTTTTGAGTCACGGGGTGATGTCCGGAGTGCCATCCTGGCTTGCAGTTTGGTCTCTCAGACGTTACGTGGCCGATGTCTTGGTAAACGTTGGTCCTCTTATGGCATACACCATGGTGAGGATGATGAGCACAGGAGCTCCCGCGCTATTGGACGCCAGGGAGTCTGAATGTCAGGTATCCATGCGTGCAGCAGAGCGATAGCGTTACACGTTCCTGACACAGCGTCCTGCTTTTGTGCAAGCACGTAGGGCTATGCTTTGCTGGGCTTCTATCCTTTGTTTGTTGGTGGCGGTACATAGCGCGCACCACGCTGATGCTGCATAGGTGAGCCGCGAGTGGATGTTAGTTTTGTAAACCCCCATCTTAGTCCTCAACGGTAGTCTCAAACATGTCGGAGCATAGCTCTGGCGGCGCTCGTTTGTTGTATCGCGCGCTCCACCTGAGGATTCATCCTAAGCGACATATCGATTTCGATGCCAAGGTGCCGGACGGAGGTTTTCCATCCTGTGGTCCTGGCCTCGCAGCTTCAGTGGTGGGAGCACGGTTCCTCAGCGTGCGACAAGGAGCGCAGCCGTCTTACCCACGATAACTGCCATGCGCCACTTATCTAACCATGCCGACAAAAGGTCAAGCAGGTGTTACATGTGGGAGGCCATGCCCTCTGGGCTGTAGGATGATGAGAAGAAGGCGCTGTCATCTGCAAAGAGTGCCAGGGTGATATCCTTCTCCCAAGGAAAAAGATGGCCCTCCAGGGTTGGGATATCATTCTAGTGCGGTGTAGTGTGTCGAAAATAGTGTTGACACGGAAACTGACATTGACAATCAGACCATGATAGAGCAACGGCATCTGTTGGTATAAGGTCTTTGCACATCTGTTAGAGCCGCAGATGGAGGATTCTCAATCTACGGTTAAAGCCATACAGAATAAATAAATAAATACTGTTGGACATTTCACACAGCGCTATCTAGCTCCAAACTAAGCAGAGCTTGTACTATGGGAACCAGATAACTGATAGAATATTTATATACTTTTTTTTGTAAATACATTCATATAATATATAGAAACACATCCAGACCCGGAACAAATATCTGTAGATCATGCAAACATTTGTTCCGCGGCATATAATAATATAGAAGATTCAGAATAGTGGGGTGGGCATCTGTTTGCAGTACTGTGATACATAGTGTAGGTATTAGCTACTGATACATACTGGAAAAACTGACCAAGCGTGCGTGCGAGTGAGTCACATTTATTTAGGCATCTTCTAAGATCTAAGTGGTCTGTGCATCGGTCTGTGCTGTGGACTCTGTGGAGTGAGTGAAGGAAGTGGGAACTGTGGAAAAATTTTTATTTTTATTTTCGATCGTTTACCAGCATCCTAAATGTTTGTATTTGGTTTATAGTTTTGCTTGCTTTTTAGAAAACGAGTAAAATTTATTAATTCGGCTCTATTAGCTAGTCATGTATGAACTGTTTACTGAGGCATTAAATTCAATGAATAACACTGTGAACTATGGCCTATCACGCCGGAGATGTAGCGAATTCAATTGAAGACACTAGTGTCATTCACGAGACGTATGTTGTTGATGATCTTACCATAATCCCTCTGGATAAAAAAAGCTTTGGTAAGTACTAAGGCACAGGCCAACCGTACGAAGACCACGCTACGTGCTTGTTATTGATTCTATAGCGGTTTATTTTGTAACTAGCCTTCGAAGTTATCATAATTTACCTAACGTTTCTGACTGCTTTAAATTCCAATTCTAGGTTCTGCATAAAAACTATTCAATTCTCGGGCTCAACTCCTTCCCAGTCCATCTAACTCTGTCCTTACAAGTCCTTCCCAACAAGTCCCAACTCCTTCCCAGTCCAACCAACTTCATGCTAATCAGTCTTAAACCTTCCCAACCTATCCAATTCATGTAAATGAATTATTTGAAAGCCCTTTTCAAATAATTTCAACAGCTGCAGTAACCTGAGCAAATTCTGCATTTTCTTCACAGTCCAGAATCACCTGCCTGTTCAGAATTCCCTTGTATCTCATATTCTCAATTTCAGCAATATGCGAATTGTGCAGTCGTGTTGGGCGCAGAGAACAGTTCTACCCAAGAAATAACAAGTTTTGCTCACTGAGATGCCACGCCAGTAACTCAAGGAGACAACACTGTCATTGGAGATTCAAATTCATGGAGGGAGCTGAGCATTTGGATGGCTTCATCCCTTTGGAACCTTTGCCCCAACTGGAGCACTGGAAAGAAGCTCACCAGCCACAGGTTAATATTAGCTTCATTAATGGCCAGCCAGTCTAGCTTTACTTACACCCTAGAAGACTTTCTCTCTATAGAAGAATAGAGTAAACTAACAGTTAGCATAGAATGCAGAGATGTATGTACTTGTACACTCGACCATAATATTATTTCTACATTATATCTATGACATATGTAATTTTTCTCTATTTTCTTCTCTTTCTAGTGTTCTTATTTATGTATTTACTCTATTTATGTATCTATGTATTCTATCAGTTATCTGGTTTCCATAATACAAGCTTTGCTTAGTTTGGGGCTAGATGGTGCCGTGTGAAACATCCAGCATTAATTATGTATCTATTATTTCATAGTGGCTGGTTATCTTCTTTTGTTCAGTCAATGGTTTTTATAGAACAATGCCTAATATCTAAACATAATATGAATAACCAGTGACTTTACGTGCGTGGTTTGTTAATAAAAATATTACTCTCCTTCTACGCAGTCGGGTAAAAGTAGCCTAGGTTTTTATATATATACCAAATAAATTAATATTATTACTGAAAGTAAATAATAAAAGAATTTATTAGTTTAAGATTTTATGGCTGTTAATGGTTTGTGGAATATAATTTCTGCATATATAGTGAAATGCACATTTAGTAAAATGAACACATTTTTCATATTTTCTGGTTTTTACATTCCTAGCTTCAAATATTTACGAATTTATATTGCAAAGCTTGCCAATGATCTAATGAAAAGAGGACAGCCCCTCAAGACCTCATAAAGCACAATGAATGGAAGATGGAAATGCCACTGGGCTTATTCCGTGCATGCCAAGTGCGCACTATTCACCAAATTCTTGCTCAATGCCCTGATGGGTTGCAAGAAAATAAGGAGACAAAAATAAGTTTTCACTATGTTATTATATCATTTATCCATACTAATATTATAAATTCGAAAGTAACTCTGTCTCTCTGTTTGTTACGTTTTCAAGACTAAATTCAATTCAATTCCATTTATTTCAGACTAGCACACAATACAAAAAGCATACAAGTCCATATTACATACAATACAAAAATATATACAATATAAACGATGAAATAAACCAATAACAAAAATAACATAAAATAGGTACATAAAACAACAGACAGAAAAATATTCGACTCCTGAGACACTAGACGTGCACAGTGTGCGCTCTCGTCCAGTGTTCCATGAAGGAACAGTCAAAATCCAGCCTCCCTGCAATGAGTTGCAGGTAGCTACAGAGGTACTAAAGAGCATGACCAATTTTAATGAATGATCTGTATGATCACGGTCGGTATGATCTCAAAGTCTTACTCCGTTACTCTAAGTCCTACTCCGTTACTCAAAGTCCTACTCTGTTACTTCAAGGGTGGTAATGCACAATACGCCCCAATGCGGGACGTAAGGGCAGATCTTTTATTCCCCCCACCCTAGAATTACAAAAATTAGTATTAGATTATGATCGGATTTGAGATATAGGCTTCTTTTTACCTGACCGTGCAAAGGAGGGTAATGTTTTTATTGAACAACCACCTGTGCGAAGCCGTGGCCGGGTCAATTAGTATCATAAAGATAGATTGACCTGGATTGAGACTTGGAGACAGGCTACTTGGACTAAAGCTTGTTTATAATAAAAATCACTTTGTTGAATATGTAGGCTCTACGGTTACAACACTACTCTATTTAGATGTACCATTGCTGAACGGAAGAGAACTTATCTCGACAACGCAGTACCTATGTTGGAGGTTGGTGTGCTAGCAAATTTGCACCCATGGTGGATGAAAAAAAAACTACGAGCCTTACAGTAAATAATAATAATAAATAAATATTGCTGGACATTTCACACAGCGCTATCTAGCCCCAAACTAAGCAGAGTTTGTACTATGGGAACCAGATAATTGATAGAATACTTACATACTTTTTTTTTGTAAATACATTTGTACTTGTATTATATAGAGAAACAACCAGACCCGGAACAAATAGTAGTCGCAAATGATGTGTAACATCTGACCACTGCGCGCGCTCATTGGTTGATTGATTGAAAATACTTTATTGCACTTATAAAACTAGTATAAAGGCGAACTTAATGCTAAAGAGCATTCTCTTCCAGATAACCTTTGTGTATTGTAGATAAAGATGTGTAGGTAGTGCACAGGAAAGGGAACTAAAGAAAAATTTGCACAGGACTAATAAAAATAGCATAGGTACATACTACTTAAATACTTTATATCATATACTAAACTATACCATTATCAAATAAAAATACATACAACCATAACAATAGAAGAAATGATAAGGAACGATTAAGTTGCTCATTTTTGGTCGGTTTGACCGAGAAGGTGCCTATAGATTCTCAATCTGAATGCTTCCACTGAAGTAGCCTCGAAATAGTTTGGTGGCATATTATTCCAGAGACGAGTAGCGGTTATGGTGTAAGAGTCAGAGTAAGTAGCCGTGTTATGATGTGGAGTAATCAATTGGAAACGACGAGACGATCGCACAACTCTGTCCTCAGTTGATACAAACGCAAATCGCTCTCTGAGGTAGCTGGGAGATAGTGGGTTGCGAAGAATACTAAACAGGAGGGATAGCATTTGGGCATCTCGACGAGCTCTGATGTCAAGCCATTTTAGCTGCTGATGAAATACCGAGACATGGTCATATTTTCGTAGGCCGTAGATATAGCGAATACAGAGATTCTGCAGATGCTCCAACCTGTTCAGTTGCTCTTCCGTAGCATCGGGATAACATACATCTGCATAATCTAGGATGGGGCAAGAAATTTTTTAAGCGTTTCAGAGTATGCATAGTACCATACATCGTCCTACTAATCTGGGTAATATGATGGTCCCATAACAAATTATGACTAATGATGAATAGACCCAAATTCTTAACCTCCTTGCAGAACTGCAGTGTGATTAATCTTGACAATCTGTCTGTTACCACTAATTATTATCACCTGCGTCTTGTTGGGATTAATAAGTAGCCCAAATTTTTGTGTCCAGTCATACACAGCGCTTAGATCGTTAGTGAGATTTTCAATTCCAAATAGAATTTCATCGGGATTACAACTGAGATATAACTGGACATCATCGGCATATAGGGGATAGGATGTGTGATGTATTACCGATACCAGAGTGTTAATAAAAATAGAGAAGAGGAGAGGTGAAAGAACGCCTCCTTGAAGTACACCTGCTTCGATTTTACACCAGTCAGAGGACAGAGCATTAATACGAACACATTGCTCGCGTCCGCAGAGATATGAGCCGAACCAAGTTAAAGAAGACTGAGAAAGTTTAATAGAGCGTAAGACGGCCAACAAAATATCGTGATCCACACAGTTGAACGCGTTACTAAAGTCTAACAGGGAAAGAAGAGTGAGTTTACGGTTGTCAATAGCAAGCCTGATGTCATCTGTAATTTTAATAAGGGCAGTGCAGGTACTGTGTACAGGGCGAAAGCCTGACTGAAACGGACTAAGAAGATTGTTTCTATGGAGAAAAGATGAAAGCTGGCGATGCACAACTTTTTCAAGAATTTTAGAGAGGAAAGGGAGAATAGATATTGGGCGATAGTCTTTAAGTTCAGTTATGTTAGACTTATTGGCAATGGGTATGATGAAAGCTTTCTTCCATATAGTAGGGAAATTGCTACTAGCTAATGAAAAGTTAATAATATGTGTGATATACGGAAGAATCTGTTCAAGTATCGGAGATGGCAGCAAACCGATTCCATCATGACCAACCGCCTTGCTGCTAATGCAAGCAATAATCTTTGAAACGTCACCTTCATTTACCTGTCCAAAAGAAAAAGATGTATAATTTCCTAGTGGCTGCCTAGCCAACTGCATAATTGTGTCAGCCTTAACAATGCTGTCAATTTTAAAGGGAAAAACTGAAAAATTATTGTTGAGAGCATTGATATCGACCGTTGGGTTTACAGCAGCCTTACTCTTCCCAAATCCTAAGTTGTTGAGCACTTTCCAGATGTTATTTGGAGTACACTTCTCAATAGCTCCGTAGATGTTACGGCGCTTAGCATTCCTAATCTCCTGATTGCACCGGTTTCTCGCCTTTTTATAACTAAGAAAAGTTTCATCATTAGGGTCTATCATAGGAGAGACCCTAATGATGAAACTTTTCTTACAGGCGTAATAAACTGTACCGCAAATATAGATTTGCGGTACAGTTTATTACGCCTAGCCATTAATTTGCGGATATATTCAGTCAACTAAGGTGCTGGAGGTCTTTTGGAAGGAGCATGCTTATCATATAGCGATGTTAGTGTATGCCATTGAATATTGTGATTTTTTCATCAACATCACTAGCAGAAAAGAGTTGAGACCATTCAATGGCACCTGTATCATTACGGAGCTTATCAAGATCCATAGCGGCAAAGTTTCGTTGCATTATGATCTTAGGTTTTATTTTGTGTGTTCTAATTTTAAATGATGCAAATATAAGGTCATGATGTGAAAATCCCGGGGCTGGAAATTGACCATATGTAGAAACGCGATTATGGTCTCGTGTGATTATGAGGTCAAGTTTAGTATGTTTATCATTGATATGATGCGTAAGGTCTAAATCTAAGATGTTAAGGTTGTAAAGAAGATGTAATATTGACTAATTTTTTACACCTAAGATCATTTTTTAAAAGGCAGGTATTAAAATTTCCCATTAAAATTATCTGATCGTACAGAGGCACAAAAGTTTCAAGCAACAGGTCGAGAGAATAAAAGTATTCAACAGTAGGAGGCGCATAAACCACTCCCAATAGTACTTCACCAGTGCTCACCTGTACCTCAACAAACAGATGCTCCATAGAAGCAGAATAAGCAGAAGGCGAACTGGAAACAATTTTATAATTAAAGTCAGCGCGTAGATAGATCGCAACCCCTCCACATCTAACATTGGTGCGATTATTACGAACAAGCACAAAACCGGGTAGACAGAAAAAAGGTGAAGGGAGTGAAGGTTTGAAAAAACTTTCGGAAACGAGACAGGCATCTATACAATCGCCTGTAAAAGTGGCTAATAACTCCGAGTAGTGAGCAGGTATGCTCTGGGCGTTGATGTGGCACACGTTAAAGTTTTTTTTAAAGGGAGCAAACGATTTGTGAAACTGTTCCCTAAGCAAAGGCTCAGCAATGCTATCATCCACAGCATCCACGAAGCTATCAGAGTCAAACGATTTAAATAAATCAGAAGATATTGAGCAATCCATTGTAAAAAATAAATAAATATAAATAAAGATAAAATAAATATATAGGTCATCCTCGAAGGAACCACGCCAAAAGCGTGGGATAAGAGCGTGGTGGTGCTTTTCTTTAAAAAAGGTGATAAAACCTTATTAAAGAACTACAGGCCCATCTCGCTCTTGAGCCACGTTTACAAGCTGTTTTCGAGAGTGATTACGAACCGTCTCGCACGCAGGTTCGATGACTTCCAGCCTCCCGAACAAGCCGGTTTCCGAAAAGGCTTTAGTACCATAGACCACATCCACACGCTACGCCAGATTATACAGAAGACCGAGGAGTATAATCGGCCGTTATGTCTAGCGTTTGTGGACTATGAAAAAGCCTTCGATTCAATCGAGACCTGGGCGGTACTGCAGTCTCTTCAGCGATGCCAAATCGACTATAGGTATATCGAAGTGTTGAAGTGTTTGTATAGTAACGCCACTATGTCAGTCCGTCTACAGGACCAGAGTACGGAACCAATCCAATTGCAGAGAGGCGTGAGACAGGGAGACGTAATTTCTCCGAAACTGTTCACGAACGCATTGGAGGACGTTTTCAAACTCTTGGTCTGGGACAGACTTGGCATCAATATCAATGGCGAATACATCACTCACCTTCGTTTTGCCGATGATATAGTCATTATGGCCGAATTGCTCGAGGAACTCGGTACCATGCTCAACGACCTCAGTAGGGTCTCCCAACAGGTGGGTCTTAAAATGAACATGGATAAGACGAAAATCATGTCAAATATCCATGTTGCGCCCGTACCGGTAGTTATTGGGGGCGATACTCTCGAAGTTGTCGACGAATATGTATACCTAGGACAAACTGTCCAATTAGGTAAGTCCAACTTCGACAAAGAGGTCGCACGAAGAATCCAACTCGGCTGGGCAGCGTTCGGGAAACTTCGCGATATCTTCTCGTCCAAAATTCCCAAGAGCCTGAAGACTAAAGTCTTCAACCAGTGTGTGTTGCCAGTGATGACCTATGGCACTGAAACGTGGTCCTTTACTCATGGCCTCATGACCAAGCTCAAGGTCGCTCAACGAGCTATGGAGAGGGCTATGCTCGGGGTTTCTTTGCGTGACAAAATCCGCAGAAGAACTAAAGTTGCCGACATAGCTCTCAAAATTAGCAAGTTGAAGTGGCAATGGGCAGGCCACATCGCTCGTAGAACCGTTAACCGTTGGGGAAGAAAGGTTCTCGAGTGGAGACCACGGACTGGAAGACGCAGCGTAGGCCGGCCCCCCACAAGGTGGACCGACGATCTAGTAAGAATCGCGGGGAGCCGTTGGGCGCAAACGACTACCAACCGCTCGTTGTGGCGATCTAAGGGGGAGGCCTATGTTCAGCAGTGGACGTCTTCCGGCTGATGATGATGATGATGAAATATATAGGTTATTTAAATAATAATACTGTTAACCAGAACAATAAAAACAAGAAGCTATCTAAAGCCACAAACACTGCCAATTATTCTGGAGAGATGGATGCAGATACAAATATTGTGTAGGTACACATGTTTATACAACCACCGTAGGTACATAACGTTCAGACATTATAATTACAGAAAAACAAAATAAAACAAATTTTACAAACAGAAGTGTCTTCGTAAAACGGAACGGAACGACGTGCTGGCGGCTTGTAGTAGATACATCAATGTCAAGAATGACAGGCACGTCACAGTCTTAAACACACTGATGTTAAGTAGGCATGGAAATGATTGCTATTTCTAATTCATATTCATATGACGAAATGATTATTTTTTTTCACTGCTATTTCACCTGTGAAAAATCACAGGCAATGATTTTTCATTATGATGTTACACTTGCTATTGCTATTTCACATATGAAAAATCGCAGTCAATTATTTTTCGCTGTTCTTTCTTACTACTATTGGTTGAATGGCCTCTGTGGCTAGTTGTTGCCACAATTATGCCAATGTCAAGTTGACAGATTAAAAACGGTAAAACGATGGAGTTCCGAGTATTGAAATGGTTGGCCAGTGTTTACAGAGGGAGACTCAACCAGAATTTAGACTACAAGGTGATTTATTTATACCTAAAAAGCAGAGACAACACAATTAAGGACATGCAAAACACAAATAAATATGTATATGTACAAATACAGAACATCTAAATATAGAATTAGTGGGTCAAAATATTTACAGTTTTATTTTATTTACATTAATATATATACATAGAAGGGCTATGAAAGGGGAGAACACGAGGGATAATATAGTTTTGGAAGAGAAAGGACGAGGGATTTCAGGAGGAAAGACATCATACAGAGATGGCCGCAGCCTAGAGCATGAGAAAAGTAGGTGCTCTACATTACCTTCATCCAAACCACATTCACATAGTGAATGGTCCCTAACTCTTATTTTGGCTAAGAAAACCGGCGTACAGACATGTCCTAAACGGAGACGACAAATGGTTGACGTAGTCGTTTTGCTGGCTTTGCGATATTTAAAAAACCATGGTTTTGTTGGAATTTCGGGTTGAATTTCACCGTAATGTTTTCCTGGAAAACAAGGACAATAAGACCTGGAATCAAGCCACATACGGGACCAGGAAGTAGTTAGGTGGGAACTAGGGACTGAACAAAGGTCGTGCGAGTATATTTGAAGGTGGTCATGAGCCCCTGTCTGAATGGCCTGCTTTGCACATGAGTCCACTGACTCATTGCCAGGGATACCGGAATGACCAGGGATCCAAGCCAGAACTATGTTAATTCCAAGTTTATGACAGTCAAACAGAGCTTCACGAATTTTAAGAATGACAGGAAATCTGGATTTGGAACGAAAAGGGTTGGAGAGAATGGATTGAAGGGAACTTTTAGAGTCAGAAAAAAGTATTGAGTTTTGGAGATTGTGCGCTTTAATGTACATAATAGCTTCTAAAAGAGCTATTGACTCACCAGTAAAAACAGAAGTAACTGATAGACATTTAAAACTAAGAATAATTTTCCCAGACGGAATCCAGACAGCTGCACCTACAGGGCTAGAGTCATTAAGTTTAGAGGCATCTGTATAAATAGGAAGCCAACCACTAAAATTCCTAGCCATCTGTTCATTAAATATTTGGCAAGCATAATGAGAGCCTTTAACAATAACAAAATCTAAGATTATGTTGGGTCTGAATACTAATGCCTCATATGGGGTGGAATACAGTGGGTCAATTTGACTCTGAATGACAGGGTGTGGGAGGCTTGTATATTTTCTGAAGCTACGAATTAAACAAGGGATTTTATTTTGATAAAGGTCAATGTATGGTTCTAAAATTTTAAACAATCGTTTAATTTTGCCAACAGGGGGTGACTAGAATTTTTGATAATTTAAAAAAAAAAACGATCTGCAAGGTATTGTCTTCGAAGGGAGAGGGGAGGATCGACGCACTCCACCTGCATCGCATTTATAGGGGAGGACTTCATAGCACCAAGAATTATTCGAAGGCATTTAGACTGGATCCTGTCCAACCTTCCTAGAGCCATTTTAGTACATGGATCCAAAAGAAAAGTAGCATA
The DNA here is from genome assembly GCA_918857605.2 of Philereme vetulata. Lineage (NCBI taxonomy): Eukaryota > Metazoa > Arthropoda > Insecta > Lepidoptera > Geometridae > Philereme > Philereme vetulata. The sequence continues at coordinate 5,213,796 of OU975456.1, read as the reverse complement.
ATCCATATGACTGCGTACTATTGCATTATATAATATTATTTGACAATAATAATAATAATCCTCCTAGCCGATTTCGGCTACAGAGACTTGACTTTGTGATTATTGGCCTAGGTGTTTAGCCTGTATGTGGCTGATGTACCCTATTTTTGCGCTAAAAGTCCGGTTACAATGAACACAAGTTAAGGCGCCATTAATGTAGTTGTAATTGATATTAGCCGGCGGTCGACTTTTAAGCTGATCTCGTTTTAAGTCTAGTTCTTGCCTCCTTTCTTCTTCAAACTCGTACACTTTGTCCTGAACATGACGCCTCCATTCAGGTCGTTTTTCAGCGAGAGCCTCCCAGCGCGACGGATCGATACAACACCTCTTCATGTGCCTCTTCTGTACGTCTTTGAAACGTAGGAACTGACCTCCGCGTTTCCGCTTACCATGTTCTAGTTCACAGAAGAAAATGCGTTTCGCCCTTCGCTCATCAGACATCCGAGACAGGTGCCCGCACCAACGCAGCTGACGCCGCATCAAATATGCCTCTATGCCACAGACATTAGCCCGTCGTAGAACATCGGTATTACGGACCCGATCCGACCACTTGATGTTAAGAATGTCGCGGAGGCATTTCAGATGGAATCTGTCTAACGTGCGTATGTGTCTGCGATACAGGCACCATGTCTCTGACGAGTACAAGATGTTAGGAAGTACAATAGCCATATACACCTTAATCTTGGTACTCAATTTGATGTTATGGGAGCGAAATACCTGGACTCGTAGTTTACCAAAAGCAGCCATAGCGGAGCCAAGTCTGCTGTTGATCTCCGAGTCAAGGTCGCATTTTGTTGTTATGCTGCTTCCCAGATATCTGAATGTATCGACCTGTTTTATGGGCTTTCCATCGATTTGCAGATTCAGTGGAGCTTGGTTAACAGTGTCCATGGCCATCACCTCTGTCTTTGTAATATTAATTTTGAGGCCAAATCTACAGCACGCAGCGTCAAGCCGAGTCATCAAGTCCTGGAGTCCCTCAGAAGATTCCGCAACGAAACATAGGTCATCAGCATACATCAATTCGGTAATGAGGTCATACGATACCTTTGTGTGCGCTTTTAACCTAGCCAGGTTAAAGATACTGCCATCTGTGCGAAAACGTATGCGGATCCCTTCGGTGTTGGCTTGTAAAGTCTCCCTCACGACAACGGAAAAGTACAGAGCAAAAAGAGTGGGTGCTAATACACAGCCTTGTTTTACACCACAAGTGACAGGGAATTGCTCTGTCTGCTCACCATTGACGGTTACGCAACAAGTCATGTTGTCGTGAAGAAGTCTTATCAAGCGTATAAATTTGTCGGTGCAACCAAGTTTCGAAAGCACAATCCACAAAGCTTCGCGAGGTACACTGTCAAAAGCTTTCTCCAGATCAACAAAACAGAGAAACAGAGGTTGACACTGTTCCCTGCTTTTCTCTTGCAGTTGTCTAAGAGAGAATATGGCCTCGCATGTGCCGCGATTGGGTCTAAACCCAAATTGCGTTTCAGGCAATATACTTTCAGAGAGCTCCATAAGACGATTTAAGAGTACTCTGGCAAAAGTTTTTCCTGGAGTAGACAGAAGTGATATACCCCTATAAGAGTTGCAAACAGATCGATCACCTTTATTTTTATACAAAGAGCAAATTAGTGATACGCCAAAACTAGGAGGAACGAACTCCATTTCCCACATGCGCTGGAAAAATTGCCAAATCTTGTAGTGCAACTCATCTCCGCCATATTTTAATAGTTCTCCTGGTATGTTATCGATGCCGACAGCCTTATTGTTTTTCTGCGCTTTGATGGCGATGATAACTTCCTCAAGAGAAGGAGGCTGATCCAGATCTACGGCTTGTGGTAAGGCAGGAAGTGATGCTAAATAGTTTATGTCAGCAGAACGATCCACATTGAGTAAGCTGTTATAGTGTTCTGCCCAGCGAGTAAGAACTTCTCCTTTGCTTACCAGGAGGGTACCTGAAAGTGATTTCAGTGGTACGTTTACTCGATGTGGACTTCCTACTAACTTTTTAATCTCGTTAAAGAAATCGCCGAGTCTATTCGAATCAGCAAGCCACTGAATATAGCGAACCTTGTTCAGCCACCACTCATCTTTTGCGTTTCGAGTTAGTCTCCTTATTTGGCTCGTACTCTCCTTTATTTTTTCAGAAGCAGTTGTCTGATTTCCCTTTCGAAGGAGCTGGCGGTGTTTTTCTAGGGCGACTGTCAATGTATTATCATTTTCGTCAAACCAGTCTTCACAGACACGAGGTTTTTGGCCTAAGATCTCAGTAGCCGCATTGATGGTATTTGTAGTTAACAGTTTCCAGCCCTCGTCTAACTGTTCATCTTCGGGGTGTATGCCTGCTGTAAAGGTATTGACAGCTTCCCTGTAATTTGCCAATATTTCAGCAGACTCTAGCTTTTTCAGATGGAGACAGTTAGGCTTAGCCCTGCGAGGTCTACGGCAAGGGCTAAGACGCAAAAATAGTTTTGTAACAACAAGTCGGTGATCCGACCAACAGTTTGCGCCCCTCATTACTCTCGTTACTTTGACATCCGCTATATCCCGTTGACGGACTATAGCATAATCAATAAGATGCCAATGCTTGGACCTTGGGTGCATCCAGGTAGTTTTGTATTTATTTGGGAGTCTAAACATGGTATTGGTAATACCCAGATGAAATTGGGAACAGAGGCTTAGTAACAGTTGCCCATTACTGTTCATGTTACCAATGCCATGTCGCCCTATCACCCGAGGCCAAGCTTCAAAATCACGTCCGACGCGAGCATTAAAGTCGCCAAGAAGCAAAACTTTCTCACAGCGCCGGATTTTAGTCAGCACTTCTGACACTTCCTCATAAAATTTGTCCTTGACGTCATCACTTTTGTCGAGTGTTGGCGAATATACGCTGATAACATTTAAGTATTTATTGTTTCGAAGATGGAAACGTAAGGACATGACACGATCAGAGATAGCAACTGGATGTTCTTCCAACTTAGAGGCTAAAGTAGTTTTAATAGCAAAGCCTACTCCTGACCGTCTAGGCTCAGAAGCTGGTGTGCCTTTCCAGAAGAAAGTGTACCCACCACCACGTTCAACAAGCTCACCTTCGTCAGCTAGATGTGTTTCGCTGAGAGCGGCTATGTCGACGTCATAGCGTTTGAGCTCGCGAGCCACAATGGCGGTTTTACGTTCTGGGCAGAGGTTGTTGGGTCGGTCTAAAAGAGTACGTACATTCCACGCACCAAAAGTCATATTCATCTGCATGTTTTTAGATTTATTCTTATTGCGAGGAATGAGCGTTTGTTTGGGGCACCTTTTCTAGCCCCCTCCCCGGCTGAGCGAGGAAAGCAGTGCCTCTCTAAATAAAGCTGCTTTGTCTCAAAGAGTGCTACCGAACCACACTGTCACCCCGATGCAGTGCTAGAGCGACCACTCTCCTCTCCTTAGGCCACCCGTGTCCAGGTATTAGACCAAGCCCAGGACTTTTTTAAACTCGGAATGACAAAGCCAAGTCAGATGCGCAGGATATATTAAGTTGCATAAGTGTGCGCGCCGTACACAGATGCACCTTCTCCTCCTTACTCCCCTTGACCCAGTGGAACGGAGAACCGCTACGACTGGAAGGGAACAGGACGCAGTATCTGGCAACGATAAAAACTCCTATCGCTACCTTCAGGCCTTCTACAGTTGCCTGGTTGCCTCGCCACTTGAGGTGGATTGCGTTGACGCCGAAGCAACGAGCACTAGCACGGGGAGTGACCGTGCCGACTCGAGGGCCGAAACACGCCGTTGCTACAACAAAGTGTTTCGGCACTCGAGCCCCCCTCTACCAGCCTAGGTTCCTAAGGTGTGGCCGCTGCATGCTATAGCGGCGACCACTAACGACGATCGAATGCGTGCCGCGCGATCTGAGGAGCCTTTTATAGGCGATGTTGCCTCGACCACTAACGACAATCGAATCTTCGTATATTCAACGGGCAGCGTAACGACGCCCCAGAGACGTCCGCACTGTACGACGGCTCGAGCACGACTTTACTTTGACTTTTTTTTTTTTTTTTTTTTTTTATTTGACAATATGGATGAGAACGCCATTGCCAAACGCCAGATAATGAACGCAGAATATTGACATTTTTTTCACATTTTTGTGAGATATAATTGAAGTGGGGAACTCCTGTTAATCTAGAATCCAGCTTAACACCCAAAAATTTAGCACTGTTAATCTGTTGAATCAGCTCTCTGCCGATATACAGGTCAAGAGGAGGAAGGGATCTTTTCTTTGTAAATACCACGCAACTACTTTTAGAAGCCGAAAGAGATAAACCGTGATCAACTAACCATTCATTTAAGAGAGTCAATGCAGTATTTAAGTTATCACGTGCATCAACAATGGAATTCGATTGAACGTACAATGCCAGATCGTCTGCGTATTGTAAAACTTGACATAAGGGGGAAATAGGTTGTTCTAAATCATGTGTATAAAGACTAAATAATAAAGGACTGAGAACTGAGCCCTGAGGTAATCCCTTCCAAACACACGTAGCTGGTAGAAAATTGCCTTGGTTTTTGATCAATATTTTCCTCTCTACCAAAAGGTTATAAACAAAACGAACAAGCCTCTCAGGAATGCTCAGCTGACGAAGTTTATTCCTGAGCAATGGAAGCAGGACGTTGTCATAAGCAGCTGCAATATCAAGAAAAACAGCAATCAAAAACTCTTTCTTAGCTAACGCAATACGGATATCAGTTGTGATTATACTTAAGCTGTCATGAGTACTCATGCCTTTCCTAAAGCCATACTGTGATTTCGCCAAAATACCCTTGCTCTCAACGTACCATTCCAATCGAAATTTTAACAAGTGTTCCATAATCTTGGCTAGAACTGATGACAATGCAATGGACCTATAGCTTGTTTAGTCAGATGGTTTTTTTCCCGGTTTAAGAATAGGGATAATTATCTGAGTCTTGCACTCATCCGGAACGACTCCATATTCAAAAAAAACATTAATTAAATTTAAAAAGTATACTTTGACGCTATCAGGAGATTTAATAAAAAATGAGTACGGGATGCCATCTACACCCGGAGATGTATCCGTTAAACCAGCTAGTAAAAGTTCATGAAAAGAAAATGTATCGTCTATATTGGAAACAGAAGGAAGAAATGAAGGGGAAATAGGAAGGCAGTCAAGGTAAGGGACAAAGTCAGGGGACAATCTATTGGCAAAGGCATCAACCCAAGAAGAAGGATCATTGGAAGACGGGTTTGGGATGTTACATGAACCTCTAAATCGCTTTATTTGCTTCCAGACTAACGATGGAGGTGCTCTAGGGGATAAATTTTCACAAAAATTCATCCAACCCTTTTTTTTTGAGAGTGAAAGAACTCTCCTAGCTTTTGAAGCTATATGTTGGTATTGTATGAACTTTTCGTTAATCATGGAAGCATTATAGGCCAACTCTGCACTTTTTCTCATTTTGACTGCCTTAGAGCAATCAGAATTCCACCATGGGGGGGAAATCTTAAAACGAGAACTGGCTTGTTTTTTAACAGGGATATTTTTATTTGCACATGAAAGAAGAGTATCTACAAATTTGGAATAGGCCGAAAGATAACTGTCAGTATTGTCTGTCTGTATAGGTAAAAGATTGACCGATAAGTTTTCTAAGTGAGAGGAGAAAGAAGGCCAATCGGCGTCAGTAAGTCGATATTTTAAACTGGGATTAAAGTTATATTCAGGGGAGGCACTGTTTGGGTTGGTAATGAGGATAGGGAAGTGATCGCTGCCATAAGTAAGAGGCAGAGTTTGCCAGGAAAGAAGAGAGGAAAGGAAAGGTGAGCATACAGTCAAATCAATAACACTCAATGGGTCTTGTGAAGGCAAAGATCTACGGGTGATAGAACCGTCATTTATGACACAGAGATTGGCATCGTCAAACATCTCTAATAGGAGACGACCAAATACATCACAGTGGCCAGAGCCCCACGAGGTGTGATGGGCGTTAAAATCGCCTAAAAAGACAATAGGAGAGGGGACGGAAGAAATTACAATCAGAATATCTGGTATTAGCGCAGAATAGGGGTGAGGGATATAAATAGAAATAAAAGATATATCAAATACTCTAACAGCTATAAAGATAACTGTCAGTATTGTCTGTCTGTATAGGTAAAAGATTGACCGATAAGTTTTCTAAGTGAGAGGAGAAAGAAGGCCAATCGGCGTCAGTAAGTCGATATTTTAAACTGGGATTAAAGTTATATTCAGGGGAGGCACTGTTTGGGTTGGTAATGAGGATAGGGAAGTGATCGCTGCCATAAGTAAGAGGCAGAGTTTGCCAGGAAAGAAGAGAGGAAAGGAAAGGTGAGCATACAGTCAAATCAATAACACTCAATGGGTCTTGTGAAGGCAAAGATCTACGGGTGATAGAACCGTCATTTATGACACAGAAATTGGCATCGTCAAACATCTCTAATAGGAGACGACCAAATACATCACAGTGGCCAGAGCCCCACGAGGTGTGATGGGCGTTAAAATCGCCTAAAAGGACAATAGGAGAGGGGACGGAAGAAATTACAATCAGAATATCTGGTATTAGAGCAGAATAGGGGTGAGGGATATAAATAGAAATAAAAGATATATCAAATACTCTAACAGCTAGGTTGATGTCTAAGGAGTGAGAAGGGAGGGGGATTTGAGAGAAGGGCAAGGTACGCCTGACTAACAGGGCACTACCTGCATGCCCGTCTGACCTGTCATCTCGGATACAGGAGTAGCCCGGGATCCGAAAATTGGATCCAGGCTTCAGCCATGATTCCGAGATGGCAATGACTGACGGGCAGAATTTAGAAATTAAGTGAATGAGTTCAGATTTGCGCGCTCGAAGACTTTTCACGTTCCACTGGACAATGGAGACTGGATCCATTGTTACCAGTTAATGCAAAGATCTGGAACAGTTTTTGGGCAACGTTGGACGGTAAGGATGAGTTGGTTGATGAACACAACTCGATTAAAATGTTCAATAGAGTTTCAATGAGGAAGCTTTGACGGTTGTCCGACACTGGGGCCGGGGCTTTGGACATAATGGCATGGCCATTAGGGAGGGATGAGGATGGAGTTGAGATTATTCCTTGGTGGGATGCTTTGTCATAGGATTTACCCAAGGGCACTTTAGGACGAGGTTTGGCATAAACATTTTTAACATAGGAACGGTATGTAGGAGAGTTGGTTGAGGTGGGAGGATCTTGTGGATCAAGATTAGTGGAAGAGAACATAGCCTGAGCAACCTCAGTATATGCTCTTCCAACCTTAGGGAAATTAGTCGCAGCTTCCTCATACGAGATTCCATTCTGAGACATAAGCATTTTAATAGATTTTTGCCTATCCTGTTCAGGACAGACCCTGCTAGTTATATAATGTCGGCCTGAGCAATTGAGGCAAGAAGCTTTAGACTCTTCCAAGTCACAGCTTTCACCCGTGTGTTCTTTAGAGCATTTAAAGCAACGGGGCTTGGAGCGGCACTGAGCTTTTACATGACCGAAACGACAACAGTTAAGGCATTGAATTGTTGGGAGCTGGTATGTTTCAACCGGTAGTGTGGTGTGGTATGAAAATACTCTTTGAGGCAGAACTTGACTTCTAAATGTGAGAACTACTGATTGAGTTGGGATCCAGGTCACTTTGCCATCATCATTTGATTTTCTGTTTAACCTACGGGCTTTGACAACAAATCCACAACCATTTGGAACTTCCAAGCTGGTTGCGAATTCCTCCATTGACATATCAACCGGGACATTTCGGACAAGACCCATTCGAGTGATGTTGAATGTCGGTATTGATGCAACATACGTGTACTGGGTAAGGAGAGTTGTATTATCCAGGAATTTATTAGCATCAGTTGCCGTGCGGAATTCTACAGAAATTCGATTTCTGCCAACTTGTTTAATTCCATCTGAACAAATGTTAGACACGTGATGATTGCTCAAGAACTGTCCAAATTTAATTGGGCGGATTGCTGTTCCAGCTGACGGGTCGGGTTCTACTCTAGCAACATGAATAACGAATGGACCTTTGTCTGCGGTAGAGTATTCTTTCACTCCAATTACCATGATAGCATGCAGCCAAATTGTTTGGATGGAGGCAGCGGCCGGGGAGGTTATAGTTTTTTTGTTTTGGGAAATGTGAGTCTATGTGAGTATGTATCAAAGAAAACAACACCATATATTTTTATACTGTTTTTTAATCACTATAATCAAAATCTGAATCTAAAAATTCAACATGGAGTGAATCGTCAGAATCACTGGAGTCGCTGCTGTCTCTTAAATTGATGATGAAGCTTTGTAAATTATTTTCAGTTATATGGTCTCTTCTTTTGTACTTGTCTTCCACATGAATGACATGGTCTGTCATTTTTTTCCAATCATCTGCTGTAATACACTCAAAAGATTGTTTTATGAGATCCTCGAACTCTTTTGGAGTTCGGCTTACATTTTTGCTTCCCACATTTCTTTTTGCTAGACTCCATATGAGTTCTATAGCATATAATGATATAGGTCACAATGATATGGAGGAAGTCTTAGCACTTCATGTCCGTTTTGGCTTAAAAGTTCATCAGCTTCATAAATAGGTTCTGGTGTGTTCTGTTTTACTAAGCAGAGCAACTCTGCTTTTGAATTGTATGTTTCAAATGAAATACCATTCAATGTAAGCCAATTCTGTATCTTTAACTTTCGTTTTTGAGATGTGGGCGCTTTATTTATTATGACAGAATGGTATGATGCATTGTCCATTACAATTACACTTGGTTCATTCAAATTGGGCATAAGCTTTTCTTGAAGCCATTTGTTGAAGTTTGTGGAATTCATGTCATGGTGGTAGTCGGCCATTTTCGATTTGGTGCTAAATACTAACAATGAGTTTGGAACAGGGCCTTTCTCTAATCCTGCATGCACAATAATATATCGTTTTCCTGACGATATATTTTCAATTATTCCACTTGTTGATGGACCTTGGCAACATTTTTTAGGCTTATAGGTTTTGTGGACATAAGTTTCATCTAAGTAGATTATTGGCTTGCCTTCTGCACGTTTCGATGCAATGGTACGCAAAAAGCGATGTCTCCATGCAGCTATATCATACCGTTCAATTAATAATGAACGTTCATTTTTGTTTTTAAATTCATAATCGTTGGCTAATAATATGCGACGGAGAGTTTCACGACATCCACCAAATTCTATACTTTCTTTTAACTCTACCAACAAAGATCTTAATGTTGGTACTTGTTTCCTCACAATGTAAAATTCGTTTACTTTATTACGAATAACATCCATATCGAAACTATCTAAGTTCGACACTTTTGAAGGGTGAGGTCGTTTTTTACCTGGAGTCCTCCAGACCCCTTCGTTCACCGCACCTTCTTTTTTAATTCTCTTCAATGTAATAACACTTACATCTGTAAAAAGAATAAAATAAAATGTCACTTATCGTGAGTCTCATAACTAAGAAATAATAGAAAATACACAAGTATTACAAAACTAGTCTAAGATTAACGTTGAGTGAAAACTTACCGGTGAGTGAAGATAGTTCTTCTAAGTACTGGTTCTGCGATTTCATCATATCTTTTTGATCTAAATCTGTGATCTTTTCAATTGCTTGTTTTACTTCAGCAGTTCGTGCATTATCCTCAAGACTATCTGTAAAAGAACAATAACATTATATAAAGTAACTAAAACTAATATGTACTTATTTAAAATAAAAAATATCTAGACATTTTGACCGTACTAACCTAAAAAATCCTTCGGTTTGCCGACGATATTGTGGTCATGGCAAAGTCGATGGAAGAGCTCAGCACGATGCTCGAAGGCCTCAATCGAGTCTCCCAACGGGTAGGACTTAAAATGAACATGGACAAGACGAAAATCATGTCGAATGTCCATGTCGTCCCTGTCCCAGTTATGGTTGAGAACTCGGCTCTTGAAGTTGTCGACGCGTATGTATACCTAGGACAAACAGTCCAATTAGGTAGGTCCAACTTCGAGAAAGAGGTCAATCGTCGAATCCAACTCGGATGGGCAGCGTTTGGGAAACTTCGCAACGTCTTTTCGTCCAACATACCTCAGTGCCTTAAGACGAAAGTCTACAATCAGTGTGTGTTACCAGTGATGACATATGGAACCGAGACGTGGTCCTTCACTATTGGCCTTATGAATAAGCTCAGAGTCGCTCAACGAGCTATGGAGAGGGCTATGCTCGGGGTTTCTCTACGGGATCGAATCAGAAATGAGGAGATACGTAGGAGAACTCAAGTCACCGACATAGCCCGACGGATTAGCACGTTGAAGTGGCAATGGACAGGCCATATAGCGCGCAGAACAGATGGCCGATGGGGCCGAAAGGTTCTCGAGTGGAGGCCACGGACCGGCAAACGTAGCGTAGGACGTCCACCCACAAGATGGGCAGACGACTTGGTAAGAACCGCAGGTCGGCGTTGGATGAAGGCCGCTTCCAACCGCAGTTCCTGGAGATCAATGAGGGAGGCCTTTGTCCAGCAGTGGACGTCCTACGGCTGATATGATGATGATGATGAACCTAAAAAATCTGTCACAGTACGTAAACAATCCTGTTTTTCTCGCAATACGGCTTGTTTCACAAGCTTTTTCTCTTCATATTTCGAAATCATACAAAACAATCGTTTTCGCACTTCACTCTTTATAGTTTTATTCATTTTTATAGCATTAACACGGATATATCACAACAAAACTATACGCAAGTCAACCACAACGAAACATCAACAACACGCCATCTTGTTGCGTCAGAGATAGGGATACCATACACTGATTCTGAATTTATCAAATCTTTCGGAAAACAGCCGAAAATTAATTTCTTTAAAATAAAATTGCCAAGTTTTTCTCTAGTAAATAGTGTACCTAATTAATTAAGCTATTTATTAGACCAACTTAAGGCTTAGTGTTGCTCTTGAAATGATCCAACACGTACATACGATACTTATTTTCGATGAATACAATTTTAGCACACGTACGAATTTTTAAAACTCATTTTATAAAATGTTTAAAATAAGTTTGTTTTAAAAATGCCTTTTTGGAATTAATTGTTCCTAAGTACTTTCTGCTTAAAATACCCCAATTTGTAGGGTAAATATCCGATGGTAGGAACACTTTAGTGTTGTCATATAAAAAGTTTGCAAAAAAATCCATTATCTACTTTTGTTAACCAAACTCTAACCTAAGTATTTATTTACAATGAACTGTCCCTCATACTTGAACAGGCTTGGGACTGACAATTACGTAGTACATCTAAGTGGTCTGTGCTGACAATACCTTTGTAAAAATATACATAATGGCGTATTAAAATTTAAAAGTTCATTGTTTTTATGTACACACGGCTACTCATCAAGAATTACATTCCCAGTATAAGCTGACCTCTCATTCTACGAAAAGCATACACAATGCGAGGTCAGCTTATACTGGAAAAAATAGGTTGATGTGTAGCCGTGTGTACAATAATTTATACAGTTACTAAGTATTTATTTACAATGAACTTTCCCTCATACTTGAACAGGCTTGGGACTGACAATATGTAAAAATATACATAATGGCGTATGTAATTTATTATGAGTACTTAAATTTGTTACAAACAAATAAAATAACGAAGAGTCTATTATATTATCGGGATGATATTAGTCTAAAGAAAAATATTTTCATATGAAACCACGACAAATTCCAATTGGTTTATTTCGTGGCTCTATTTAGAAATATAAATGGTGGCGATTCTAAACTCTGTTGCGTTCAACAAAAAATTTTCACAGACTCAATAAATAATATAATAAAATGATGGCGGAATGGTTTATACGCCACGTATTTTTTGGAAGTTAACTAGTATTGCGCTCTTTCTCGCACGCACGCCTAGGTAGGTAGGCCTAATTAATTAGCAGTGCCCGACACGAAACTAACCGAAGTCTTCCGAAAAAAAAACGAATGACATGCAATTTACGAAAACGCTCGACGAGTCCCGCCGAGCTCCCAAGTTTCGTCCGCCAAGAGCGAACGACTCGACTCATCTGCGACTGCGACACAATCTGCGATTTTTAGCAGACCCGAATGACTACGATCTGCGAACGATGAAACCCGAAGTGATTTCATATGAATGATTTTTCGCAGGTTATGCAAACGAAAGTAGCAGATGCTACAAATGAAATTTCATTCATATGATTTTTCACATGCTACCTGTGAAATATTCCACCGCTAATGTTAATTCAGACAAGTGTCAGTCATAACAAAAATAAATGTAGGTAAAAAAAAAGGAAATGTGCTACCGCCAGGATTTGCTAAACTATACCGCCGAAAACGCTCGAAATCGGCCAGATCGACTCGATTACTTCGGCCTCATAAAGCGCCCGGCCCAAAGAGGATATAATCACTACATTATAAGAGTCGGCACTTTCTTACAAGCCACTGAACGGAGTTATGAACGTACTTTGTACCAACCTGGCAACATAAAAGTAATACCAACACTGTAAAAGCCAATTCCTTATTAGGGCTTGACAAATACGAATCATGCTTTTCCATCGATATCAATAAATATTCGATTTTCGTAGTTGCACCTACCTACTTTTCACCTTAGTGCTGGTCGTACGAAAATAAATATACGCCATAAAAAATCAGTTATTTATTGAACAATCTGTATGTGCAGTCAGCATCAGAAGTATGTTAATTAATTGATGCAAAATATCATTGGGCGGTTTTGACCCACTTTTTTTTTTTCGCGCACAGTGTTCAAATCACTTTTAAAGTAAAGTATTCAATTCCACTTTTCTAAATATGTAAATTTTTTTTATGTATCTGCTGGAGGAAAAATGTTATGTAACAGTATGTATGTGAGTCTAACTATAATTCTATTAGACTAAAAACTAAAGATTTTACTGTCAGCATTGTGAAAATGTATGTACAAGCATAAGAAAAATGTTTGTATCGCATAACAGATTGTATGTCTCTCTCGCTCGCACTTTCGACAGGTAGAAAATAACAGTAAGGTATCGAAGTGCGCGTGCGACGCGCCGCCTGCGCCCCACCCGCTCTGACCGCCCCGCAGTCGTACGTCATCCTTCGTTTCGATCTGTGCGTTTAAACTCGTGTTTCCGATTTTTGCATTTTATTGATTACTTGAGCGTGTTTTATGGACCCCTGATTTTGCTTGACGATTGGTTTACATTAACATGGAAAGACAAAATAGTTGCGTGTCGTGTAATCGATCTGTTTTACGTCGACGAAAACACATATTGACAGTTCTCTTTTTGGAAAGACAAAGGGATCTTGTAGATTTATTATTGCAAGAAATAATACCACGTGAGGTAAGTACACTACACTGTCATCGTATGTGTATGACTCGTCGCGTGCTCTTGATTGTACAAATGTTGCTTTGCTCAATGTAATGGCTCATTTTACTTCTTGATAAATGGAGGAATATATATTTTTTTTTTCAATTGTTTCAGATTACTTTTAATGGCTCACGGGCCATGTGCCATGCTTGTTGGTCAAGGTTAGATCGTCGTTTACGGAATCAACCCGTACAAAATGAACAAGTACAAAATATACCAGTACAAGATCAGCCAGTTGAGAGCAACCAGTGCAAGATCAAGTACAATTGCAGCCTAGTTTTGTTACGACTAGAGGATATAAGCGAGCATCGAATACAGCGAGACATTGTATTTTTACAAACTGTAGAAATGTAGTGGCCCATAATGTTCCACTATATGCTAAGTTCCAACTCTTACACAATCACAATTTTTATATACCAGAATTAGCTCGGGTTTGCAATGCTCATTTTATGAGGAATGATTGGGTAGACTTGCTCAACACTACATCCCACGAAAACTTTGACAGTACTCATGTTGTTGGTATGATGAATTTATATAAATGGGGTATCGAACAAAGAAGCAACCTTGATTTCGAAAATATTGAAGAAATAGAGGACAATGAATTTCACTTTTGGACGGGACTAACAAAATATCAATTTAATGTTATTTTGAACCAAACGCCTTCACTGGGTGATCGATCAGTTCATCCTGCCACAGTTCTTGGAATTTTTTTAACAAAAATAAGAACCGGTGAACCAGATGAGCGATTAGCCACTAAATTCAATATGTCGAGGAGAACCCTAGAAAGGAAGTTGGCGATAGCAAGAGAATGCTTAAGTAATGATTTTGTTCCACAGCATTTGGGCTTAAATCATATTACTAGGGAAGATGTGGTGGCCAAGAATCTTGCAATTCCAAGCCATTTTTTTGGTGGTAACTATAATGAACCGGCGGCCATTCTCGTATGTGATGGAACATATATTTATCTACAAAAGAGTTCGAATTTCCTTTTCCAGCGCAAAACTTACAGTCTTCATAAGTTTCGGAACTTAGTAAAACCCTTCCTTATAGTATGTACCGACGGCTACATAGTAGATGTTACGGGGCCTTACACTGCGACTACTTCGGACGCAAGCATTATGCGTGACCTGATGCAAGAAGATTCTCCGATTCATGGGTTCTTGAGAGTTAATGATGTTTTTATATTGGATCGTGGATTTCGGGATTCGATTGATAAAATTGAGGAATGCGGGTATAATCCTCACATGCCGCCTACAAGAGTAAGAGGAGAACAACTGACGACACTAGATGCTAATAAATCTAGATTAATAACAATGATCCGGTGGGTAGTGGAAACCATTAACGGCAGATTCAAGAAAGATTTTAAAATCTTCCGCCATGTATATTTTAACGTTGCCATGAGAAACATGATGGTCGACTTCAAAATAACTGCGGCCATAATTAATGCTACTCGCCATCCATATGAGGACCATATGTATGCGGAACAATTCATAAGAATTATAAATGAACGAATGAATGAACCCAATGAGATGGCAGAATATGTGATTAACCATAATTTAAACAGGCAGAGAGTAGCGTTTGTGCGACTCGATGGCAATGATCCGGATTTTGATGAATTTCCTCGGCTTACATTTGACGAATTAATATTGTTTACGTTGGGATCATACCACTTGAGAATCGCAAGATCGTATTGCCACGAGCACATGCGTGAGGATGGTGTATACACTATCGAACTATACCGGCACCAAGAAATGATTGAAAATAAGATATTGATAAGAGGCAGAATACAGTCACGACACGTCCGTGCAAAGCAGTACTACACCTATATTTTAGTAGATCCTACCCATATTGGAAGAAATAGCATCCAACAGTATTACTGCTCGTGTATACACGGCCGTCGCACTGTCGGAAGCTGTGCACATGTTGTAAGCGTCGTATACTTTCTGTCATGGGCCAGGCATCAAGACGTGATAGATGCGCATGCAGCCTTTTTAGATGAATTAACTATAGATTTTGATAATGCAGAATAAAAATATTATTACCGCAAAATGGATTTTATTTTCGTATTCCTGGAAATTGTTCAAAACAACTGTTTTACAAAGTATTTTTACAGTCAGGCCAATAGTTTTTACTTAGTTCATTATAAAAATGCTATAATAATAATTTAAAAATGCTATAATAATTATTTTAAAAATGCTATAATATTAATTAAAAAAATTTTTTTTGCGGTTCTCCCATATCCTGCAATAATGCGACCCATACCATTAAGTAACATATACATTTAACTACATACCTAGCCCTGTTTCGTTTTTGTGCGCCGTGGGTCATATGTCCGAACAAAATGCCCAATGACCTTTGACAGTTGCTCACAGTATATATTATTTGACCATCCTAGCCGCTATCATACTTCTGATGCTGGCTGTACCATTCTAGTCATGTTTTACATTTGAAACAACGTTAGGTACTGGTTTTTCAAGCTATAAAATACAGTCGGTTGACTCAGGACCTGAAAAAGAGATGTTTTATGAGATTTTCACTACTAAGAAATATAGCATAAATATTATCAAAGTTAAGAACACGTACATTACTTAGCAGCACTTCGCAGTTGAGCAATTTTCAAAACATTAGCACACTGTTCTTCTAATTTTATTGTTTATTCATTTAGGATTTGGCAAAGATGGTATGGCATTCCTTTTCAATCTATTTCTCTTTTTATTAAAAGCAGTTTTTGCAAAATGATTGCCACTTATGAATTTATATTCGTTTAGTATTTGAATAGGTAAGTACGCCAAGTCCTCATTTCCTGTCAATTTTACCCATAAACGGCACCTATAACAAAAAAGTTTATCGATAAATTGTTCACATCACATCACTATTTGTATTTGGGCAAAGTATGAATTTTGTGAAAATAGTTCAGTTTACGTATTTAATTAGTATTTACATGATATCCACTACAAATATGAGTAAAAACAACTAACGAATACAAGCTAAAGTAAATTGGTATTGAAATACACTAAGTTTTACCTGGCCGGGTCAAATGGAAATCGGGCTAAAAAAATGCCAGAATATCTTCTTCTGACACGCCTAATGCCACAAACTTCACATTTTCTTAGGGATTTCCCTACCATAATATCCAAATACACTCGAAAAGGAGTTTAAACACTGTAAAACACAATAATTCCACAACAACAAAATAACACACAATGTTTATCCAACCAAACCATAGATTATAATAACTCAACAGGTCTACCAACAGAACAAAAGGTATAATGCGTCTAAATCAAATAGACGTTAAGACACCTGCTACCCAAAAGAATCGGTACTCGTTTTAATTTAGAGGATTATTTTTATATTAAATTGTTGGTACAAAGTACGTTCATAATTCAGCTTACTATGAAGTGTCGATGGATTGGCCCGGCCTTCGAACGCGCTGGTGCATGTTTCCCCGGGGGCCAAAGTGGCCGCAGTAACTGCGGCAGCTTGTGCCTCCTTCGCGGGTGGGAACTTTTTTATGATTTCACCAAGCTGAGCCTGGGAAACAACATGCTTCGTTTCGTCCGGTGCCAATAGATACACGTTACCGTCCTGAGACCAGCACTTGTTTACGCCATGTACACGGCGTCCTTCATTGAACAAGCAGCGCCGGGTGGCCGTCAGATACTCAGCGACTGACACTCCTGTTCCCTTAAAGTTCCTCTTGCTCTGCCAGACACTGGAGCGAATGTCCAGATTGTAAAATCTTACGAGAATTGGACGAGACCCACCTTGAATAGCATCCTTGCCGAGACGGTAGCTGAACCGAATGCACTCCGGGGTGAAGTGGGTTATCTTGAGCTTGTCCTTAGCGACCTCAGCAATGACTTCCTTCAGGTTTTCTCCCTCCTTCTCTTCGACTCCACGGAACAAAAGAAACTTGCGACGGCTTCTGTTCTCAGCATCATCCACAAGCGCAGTGACCTGAGTCACCTGGTTGCGGACGAGGTCAATCGCAAGCTTCATGCACACCTTGAACTGCTTCACTTCCGCCGCCAGCAGCTCCAGAGAAGCCAGTGAGGCAGTTGACATGCGCGCCTCAAATGTGACCATGCAGCTGTCCAGCTTATCATCAAGCTCCTTGATGGCGGCCAAAGGATCCGTGGTGTAGATTTTTGCTCCAGCAGACATTGTATGGCAGTGAAGAACAATGTGGGTCCTCAGTAAAAAGTGTAGTGGTAGTGTTTGTGGTTGGTATGCAAAGTGAGTTTATATCATACCCAGTGTTCCCACAGTAACTTCAATTAGTGCAATCTCTTCAGGGACAGTTGATGAGTATAAATTTATAAACTGTTTATACTATAATGTATTGTAAGTATTTTATTTCTTTAATATAATTATTGAAGCACAAAATCAGCGTTTTACTTGTGCCTACCCACACAAGGAAAGGTCAAATCAAACAGCGCGGTTCCCAGGTTTCCTGTTACACATTTACGTCCCTTTTGCCAAAATCACTTCCACAAATCGAGAGGAAAGATGTTACACATAAAAAGAACAGATAAAGCACATATTTTAAGTTTTATCTATTGTACCTAGTTATGTACTTCACTATAACTTTGTCTTATATGTTTTTTGTACACATGTGTTTATATACTAACACACTCACACTAATATTACAAATGTGAAAGTTTGGATGTTTGTTTGTTACTCAATCGCGTCGTAACGGTAGAACAGATTTTGATGAAGTTTGTTATGTTAATAAATTATAACCTGGATTCAAACATAGCCTACTTTTTATTGACAAATAACGCGTGCGAAGCCGAAGCCTCTGGCAGTAGCAGTTGCTAGTTTGAAGTTTGGCTAGTTTTGAATAAATGATTATTAAAGGCTCCGTTTCCATCAGAGAAGTGCAAGGTAGCTAAAGGAGTAAGCAAAGAAAAACTTGACATTTTCTTACAGCCAGGTCCAATCAAACAATCTGCCAATTCTGCCCAAAGCTACGAATGGAAGGATGAGCTATTTGGGTGTGATTTCCTAGCAGCACCAGTGAGCCTCTTTAAGCATGCTCCATTGCATGAAATGTGGGACACTATGTTTGAAGGCATGAAGGTGGAAGTCCATAATAATGATTTTGAGGTACAAAATGAAAAAACGGGTGACTTCTTATGGGTTGCTTCAGTATTAAAGGTAAGATATATAAATTGTCTTTATTTTCTTATATAGGAGTTTTCACTGCCCACCATAAAACCCACAATCAATTTGCTTCAGCATATTAATTATAAATGAGCTTGTTTGTTACGCTTTCACATCGGTCGTAACGGCTGAACTTACTTCTATTAAATATTGGATATAGAGAACTACTTTTAGGGTTCCGTACCCAAAGGGTATAACGGGACCCTATTATTAAGACTCCGCCGATGTCTGTGTATCCATCTGTCTGTCTGTCTGTCCGTCTGTCACCAGGCTGTATCTCATGAACCATGATAGTTAGACGATGATGTATTTCTGTTGCCGCTATAACAACAAATACTAAGAACAGAATAAAATAAATATTTAAGGGGGGCTCCCATACAACAAACGTGATTATTTTGCTCGTTTTTGCTTGATATTGATAATGCAAAAGGCAGACGCTTGAAATATTCACAGAATATTTAGTTATATATTCACTTTAAAAATAAATAATTAAAATAAATATTTAAGAGGGGCTCCCATACAACAATCGTGATTTCTATGCTCGTTTATATAGATAATGATACGGAACCCTTCGTGCGCGAGTCCGACTCGCACTTGACCGGTTTTTAATGACAAACCACGCGTTCAAAGCCGCTGGTCGCACGAGTTTAAAAAAACTGGCCAAGTGCGAGTCGGACTCGCGCACGAAGGGTTCCGTACCATTATCTATAAACACGGCAAAAAAATCACGTTTGTTGTAATATGGGCGCCCTTTAATATGTATTTTATTCGGTTTTTAGTATTTATTGTTATAGCGGCAACAGAAATACATCATCTGTGAAAATTTCAACTGTCTAACTATCACGGTTCGTGAGATATAGCCTGATGACAGATGGACAGACAGACAGCGAAGCCTCAGTAATAGGGTCCTGTTTTACCCTTTCGGTACGGAACCCTAAAAATATCGCTAAAAAATGAGAGATCTTTATGGTGTGGTGTTTCCTGCTATGACAAATGTTTGCGTGACCTGCAAATATGTGTTCTAGGTTTGGGTTGTGTTGCACACTAAAGGAGTGGTGTTATAAGTTTGACGCCTATGTCTGTGGCATCTCGTAGTTCCCAAATAGATACAATGATTTGGAAGTGGTTTTACCACCTAGTTTAACTGCGGTGGTTCTTAGCGACGTGTATTAAAGATCAGGTCAATCAATCCGAAGATTATCAGCTCTTTTCCTTTTTGGCGAAGTGAGCTGTATAGTGGAAATTAATTACGGGTTTCTAATGTATCGGCGGTTTGTTCAATTATTTAAGTTATTCGCAGAAAGCGGTTATCTTCCATCATTGGTATGCGCACCGCCAAAGAGTGAAACGCCTTGTCCGAGTCTGTGTTTCCTGATAACTACAACCTGGATGTCTTCAAGTCGCGAGTGAACTGGTTTCTTCTAGGCAAGCGTGATCCATCGTAGACTGCATCATCGCTAACCATTGGCGAGATCGTGGTCAAAGCTACACAAGTGTACATATGTCAAAGTACATAAAAAAAAATCTCTACTTTTTTAATTTTATTCTTCATAATATTCCAGGTAAAAGGATACATGGGACTTCTACGTTACGAGGGCTTTGGCAGTGACGATTCAAAAGATTTCTGGGTGAATCTGTGCTGTGCTGAAGTGAATCCAGTTGGCTGGTGCGCATTGAGGGGCAAGCCGTTAATCCCCCCGCAGAGTATTCAGGATAAATACACTGATTGGAAGAAGTAAGTGCAGTTATTAAAATTATTTAAAAAACTTTTACCATAATTCTAATTCTAGGGTGAAAAATTTCATGATGATCGGATAAACGCTTCGAAAGTTATCCTCGGACAAATAAACATACATACAACGCCGATTTGTCCAAGTTAATTTGGAGATCTCGCTTCGCTTGATCAATAATATAGCTATGTTCGTGAAGATAACGATGGAATGTGAGCCGGCTCACAGCTGCTACGACGTTTATTGTACCGAAAATTATATGCAGGTTGTTGAACAAACCACTATAATCAAATATCTCTATCTTCAAAGGTTTGCTGGAAGAAAACTCTTATTAGGGTTAAGCTCGCCTTTGTACATGTCCATTTTGTAAGCTATTTTTATCTGTAAATCTATTTGTGTACAATAAAGAATAAAGAACAAATAGTATTTGTATTTTTTCTAAGGTTTTTTGAGTGTATTTGTTATGTCTTCGGGTGGAAAGACAAAACAAATACACTCAAAAAACCTGGGGGAGACCTTTTCCCAGCAGTGGGAAAGTATAGGTTAAAAAAAGTTTTGTATGTGTTTTAAAAATAAAGTACACGTTACAACACTTCTTTGCCGAAACTTATTTCACTGTTTTAGTGTACGAACGTGTATTGTTTTTAGGGTTCCATACTTCAAAATAAAAAAAGGAACCCCCAACGAGTCAGATTCGCACTTTTTCTATTAGCTTATTTTGTTTTCTAGGTTTTTAACAAAGCAGCTAACAGGCGCACGCACGCTTCCCTTTAATTTCTACGGAAAACTGACTGATAGCAATACATCGCGGTTCAACATCGGCTCGGTGCTGGAAGTCTTGGACAAGAATAGGATCTCACAAGTCAAGGTATGAAAAAACTAGGAGTATACGATATATGAACACTACTTGTACTAAACTAACTGACTGAGAAAGAGGGTAGATCGTTATATCTGCCTATAACCATCCACTCTCAAAGACTTCAGTTTACCCGTGGTAATGGCGCACGCAACTGCGTCGAAATATCGGGACACTCAAAAACTCACAAATCATGGTGAATATCCCGTTTTTAGTACAAGTAATATACAATCTTATCGTATTTTTCCATGTATTTGTTGCAAGGGCGGCTCCAAATTTGGTGCCAGGAGGGGGGGGGGGGGGGGGGGGGGGGGGTGTCACATAGTCTTAATCAAGTCACAAGTTATAATTTCATTTTTATAATCATAGATACAAGTAAAAAGTAGGTATTTTATTAATGTACTTACATACTGTACTTAAAATACCTATACTTAAATAACAAAATCAATTTTTCAAATCAAAATATTATATTAAATTTATTAAATATTGAATGTACTTACATTAAATCTATATTGTGGCATAAAATATATAAAAACATTATGTTTAACAATATAAAAAAAGACTTCTCGAAAAAAAAAACTATTAGTTATATTATCAAATATTAAAGAAAATCAACTAAGTTTAGGTGATTAATTCGATATAAAACTTACTGCCTACTCCTGCAATCAACATCCAAAAATAAAGGCCGATTTGATATCTCTTTCGGAAATGGCTGCGGGTTTTGGGTTAGAAAGGGACAACAAGAGATATCTCCAGACATCACCAATACAGTATCTGTGGTTAGATGGCAAGCATTATGCAATACCACAACATAAGTGTAATAAAGTGTTTGTTTTTACATGCCAAAATAAATTTCACATTTCTATGGTAAACATTTCACAAATTTATTTATTATGCTCATCAAAATAACGCCTTTCATTTTTGTGCGTATATTATCAACCACCCTATAATATAAGAAAATGCCGTGTCCATACTATTTTATTATATAAAACAAAGTCGGGTCAGTTACACCATTTATAACTCCAGAACGGTGGGACCGATTTGAAATTATGTATTTGACTTACTATGAACTATGAAATTTAGTATATAGATAGATCGGGATGGAAACATATTATACATTTTACCCAACTGCGCAGACGGAGGGTAATGTTTTTATTGAAAAGGTATGCGTGCGAAGCTGCTGATTGGACAGCTAGTATATTATAAATTCAAAAGTAACTTTGTCTCTCTATCTGTATGCTACGTTTTCTCGACTAAACGTCTGGATAGATTTCGATATAATTTGGTATGTAGATAGATTATGACGTGGATTGAGACTGGCTATTTTTTTTTACAACTAGCTGACCCGCCGATCTCCGTACCGCCTTGACATGCATATGACGCGGGCTGCCAATGTCGCCCCGTTAGCTGCATCTATGTATGAGAAAATGAATTTTCTTCATAATTTCTTTTTCCGTTATTTTTCCTGTATTTTAATAGTTATTGTGTTATTCGGGGCAAAACCAAATCAAACAAATCAAAAATCATCAAAATCGATTCAACCGTTCTTGAGTTATAAATGGTGTAACTAACCCGACTTTGTTTTATATATATATATATATATATATATATATATATAATACATATTATAGAAGATGGATAATATGATAATTATAATATTTTTCACACAAAACTAAAAATCGACTTCAAAGTCAATCAAGGAATCCAAGGTGTTGCTGGAGTGTGGTTCAAAAGTTACTTGTCAGAAAGGAGACAGTGTCTAAAGATCTCGCAGGTAATCAGTAAGCCCCAATCGGTCTCTTTTGGAGTACCACAAGGGAGTATACTGGGACCTACTCTGTTTAATATGTACATAAATGATATCCATGATCTCACCATTGATAATGCCCAAGTTATATGCTATGCTGATGACACCGCGGTGATTTTTCACGAACCTAATTGGCCAAAAGTGTCATCATTTGCTGAAACTGGTTTGTCACATATTAGTAGATGGCTTCGTGAGAATCTTCCATAAGACCTCTGCTTCTGCTCCTCCGATAAATAATCTGAATATTAAAATACACAATTTTGCCTGTTTTGACAACTCCTGTTGTAGTTGTGATTGTATAAATAGAACAAATTTTATTAAATACTTGGGAATTTTTATAGACGAAAAACTAAACTTTAAAAAACATATTGAGGGTCTATCGGCACGTGTTAGAAAAGTAATAAATATAATGCACAATTTACGAAACGTCGCATGCAGGGAACTGCTCCAAACCGTATATCTTGCGATGTGCCAGTCCCTTATATCATATTGCATCACGTGTTGGGGAAGTGCCGCTAAAACTTGCCTTATTCAAGTCGAACGAGCGCAACGATCCGTACTCAAAGTCATGCTTATGAAACCTTATAGATATCCAACTACAGAATTGTACAAAGAAAGTGGTGTTCTAAGTATCCGGCAACTTTTTATCTTAAAAACATCGGTATCAGCGCATAAGCATTTACTTTCGTCAGAAAATTACTTGGAGCTGATAAGCAAACAAGTCTTTAAAATTCCTACCCCGCCAATCAATACATCCTTTGCGCAACGTTTTGGTCAGAATGTAAGAGCATGTGTTTATAATAATGTTCTAAAATTTTGCGACCTAAAAAATAAATCTGTAAGACAAGCAAAACAATTAATACAAAAGTGGCTAACTACTCTGACGTACGATGATACTGAGACTATTCTGAGTGTTACAACCTAAAAGTCCCAAATATTTATCCAATGCATTTACATTATATTACTTATATATATTTAAATATATTATATACATATTTATATTCAATTCTTTATTAGAAGTTATATATATATTTATTTATGCATTATAAATTTAGGTTATATTAGTATATAGGTTTTCAATTGTTATTTTAAACTGTTTTATATATATATTTCAAACATTATTAATTTAATTTATTAGTCCGAGGTGTAAACAACTGAATAATCTATATAAGAATTTCAAGGTCTTCACGATACAGGCTTGGCCTAGTGTGAAGACCACCGACTAAACCGTTTAGTTATTAAGCTCTCTCAACAATAAGATAATTTAAAAATTATCTGTTTTAAACATATTAGTCATAAGGTGTGCTTTTTGTTGCTAAATAAAATATTTTTCTTCTTTTCTTCTTCTTCTTCTTAAAGTCACTCTGCATATTTTTTACACTAAAAATTTATAAATAAGGAGCTTCTGTTAATTAATACGATCAATATTTGTGGAATAGAAAATACATTTGTGTACTAAATAATTGGTCATGCGCGTGTCGGAGCACGCACAGGGAAAGGTTCCGTAGTCACGTAGAAACTTTATATTTCATAAACGGGCTCTCGTATCAAAGAAGTGTTGAGGTAACCTTATAGTGTGTGTATATGGTCAAACAACATTATTTGACTACTTGTCGCTAAATATTCCTTATATCTTTTATATTATGGATATATATATATATATATATATTTGTATTTATATATTTATTTAATGTAACCTATCATATCATATTTTCTATTATATAAAAATCTCCTGTCACGGTTTTTGTGGTCACACTCCTCCGAAACGGGGCGACCGATTTTAATGAAATATTTTTTTTTGTGTATTTGGTAGGTAAGAAAATAGGTCGTAAACTATTTTTCACCGTCTTACCTCCACCCCCCATTTTTAAATCGTTATTTTAGTATTTTGGTATGAACCATGTAATTTAACCGTCGTTCATTGACGTGAAGTCATTTACATGAAGTCTCGCGTCACTTATACAAGCGAAGCCGCGGGCGAGTCAGCTAGTTATTATATAATATATTTTCCAGTATCTAAGTACATTATGTATGTGGTACACCATTGATACTCTAGGTAAAACTAACTAGGAATTCCATCCAAAGGTATGGCAATAAAGTATTATCTTATTGTACATCATAAACAAGGAGTATGTAAAACCTTTTTATTAGCCGCAGAAAGTGCGCAAAGAGCAATCCCTAAGGTATCCACTTTTCGTCCCTTTCTCTATCCAACCAACTAATTATATAAGACATGTGAAGTTCTAACAGTTAGGCAGCTATTTAAACTAAACTTAGTTTTAAGACAACACAGAGCACTTCCCTATAACACTGAAAATACTAACAAAAGACGAAAAGATATCGTCCGCACTAACAACACCCCAGTAAAGCATGCTTTTGCATCCAGATTTTTAATGTTCCTGTATCACAGGCTAAACCGTAAATTGAGCATCCACCAATGAATTTCACAAACTGTAAAAGAGCCTTACAGTCTGCTCTATCCAATCTATCCTACGAGGAAACTGAGGAGTTACTAACCGTAATAAAGATTTTAAATGTTGTATAGTACGTAAACTCATGCCTATGTTTGCACTTAGTTTATTTAATTTTTTTCCATTATGTAAATAGATTTTAAGTTTTGTTAATTTGAGTATTCATAAGTTACCCCAGTCCAGCCTTTTTCGCCTGAGACAGGTTTTCCTAGTTCAGGCAATGTATGTTATCTATAAGCAGATATTAATCCCTAATGTTAATCTTAGCAATAAGAAAAATGAATAAAGTTTTATTTATTTATTTGGCTATCTATAGCGTTCGATCATGAAAAGGATTATTATAAAGAGCAACCAGTCTTGTTTCTTGCCTTGCTTTCCTGGCTTGATCGCGAAGGAACAAGAATAGGTACGTGATAAATCCCGTATTTATAATAATGATTGAAATCAATCACGAAAGTTTTCTAAGTAAAACAAGAACTTTCTTTTAAGTTGCATTAACCTGTGTTAGAAGACTGGCTGCTTGAGGAACAGGCAGTAAAACTGACGTTTCAAAGTGATTCTTGTAATTTTAATGAATAAAAATATTTTGAATTTGATTTTTATCTAACGTAACCTCATTATTATCCACCAGGTGGCGACAGTATGCGAGATCATCGGTAAACGCCTACACATCAAATACTACGACAGCTTATCAGACGATATGGGGTTCTGGTGTCACGAGGACTCACCGTTAATCCATCCAGTTGGCTGGGCGTTTCGTATCGGGCATGACCTGGACGCACCGGAGAACTACGTCTCGAGGGTAGCGGCTGGAAGGCTTTCCCCTATAGATACCACTCCGGATATGTTCTATAAGTACCCTGCGAACGAAACGCCGCTGTTTGCTGAGGGAATGAAGTTGGAAGCGATTGATCCTTTAAATCTGTCGTCTCTGTGCGCTGCTACGATTATGCAGATACTTAATGATGGTAAATATTTGCAACAATTAACCGGCAGGCCCGGATCTAAGAGAAGGGGGGGGGGGGGGGGGCAGGGCACATGCCCGGGCGGCAATTTCAGGGGGCGCCAAATTCATGTTTACAATAAACTTGCTTCACAAAGCGCTTAGCTAGAATCCATCGCACGTCGTAGGTACACTAGGTACTATCGACATTTTTTTTTATTTTCTGTACGTATCCATCCTTCCCGCAGACAAAATGGGGCGGGACTGCAAGAGCTAAGCCGGATAAACCTAACGATCGAACGTCAAGCGACGATCACTATGTGGTTATGTGGTTGATTGAGTGTGCGAGTAATCAGCGTTATCATAATGAATAGTTGAATGCATAGATTTAAAGTACTGTAGTAGCAGAGACTAGTAATATCAATAGACTGTCAATGTCCATATAAGAAATCGTAGCCCGCAAAAAGTTACAAATCCCGTATTATTTGTAGATGGCGCTGTCTCATAGCCTTAGCCAACTTTAATTACGGCCATTGCACCCAACAAATAAAAATAAACTTCCACTAAAACACACTAAAATATTTCAATAGTTTTTAGAATAAGTAATATTGTCCATAAAATAAGATTTAACGATTTTATTTTATATTGATGATTTACCACTTTCATATGCTTAATCAATCACGGATGGCGTGAGAAGGTAGCACATCGTTTTTACCTAGATGGCGTTTAACACAAAGTCCGAAACAAAGGGAACGAAAGAGAGCCGTGAACTGACTGACATTGACAGCCGGGAAGCAAGCAAAGTCACGCTTTTTGTACCTAATTTTGTTACATGCTGTGTTGCCAAACCTCACTTCTCAAAAGTCGCGACTAGCAAGTCGATATTTTGTTGTACATAATTTATGTACATATTGTGTACGTATTGAGTTAATTATTTTAGTAGTTACGTTTCCAGTTCAAATTAATAGAACGTATTATCCGGGGTACTTACAAATTAATTTTATTTTCTTTCAAAAAGTGTTTTACTTATCTGTACATCACTATAAATATGTATTCTTATTTTACAAATATGTAGGTATTTCCGCATTTAAGTGATAATGGTACGATCATAGACGTATGTAATGAATAAAATATATATATCCTTTCCTTTCCTAAAAAATCCCTATTTTGACGGAAACTTTCATGTTCTGGCAATTCTGAGAAAATGTACGCAAATCTCTAAAAATTGCTAGAGACTAAAGTTTTAACGAAACTGAAGAGCGGCAACCTCGCACAACGTAAAGGTCACATCGTCGCAATAATATTATCGCGCACGTGTAATTGAAAATAGCGCCATCTATTTTTCTTCGTACCATTATGAGCGGTAGGTAGCTAAAGGTTGGCATATATTTAACGATTTGTAACTCTTAGCGACATCTCGCGTCCTAGCAGGTAATCAAATATCGAGTTACATTATCTTGTTTGAGACTGTCAGACTATTTAAATTATATTGTTCTGTGGTAGTAGAAAGAAATAAATAACAGGAAATAACCCTTCCCCGTCTCGCAAATGCTGAAGGGGGCGCCACAACAAGTTTCTAACCCGGTTCGGAAAGATCTTAGATCCGCCTCCTTATTACCTAAGCCAAATTGCTGTCGTGTCGCTATCGCTAGTCAGGCCATCCCTTTCACACGTGAGGTATGCACTGTACGTGTGAAAGGGATGGCCTGACTAGCGGCAGCGACACGACAGCAATTGGCTTAGATAATAAGGGGGCCGGGGCTGTTAACCGGACGTACCCCAGGGGATTAATTCTACTAAACCAATTGCTTCACTATGACAATGGGTATCATCGCAAAATGCTCACTATTTTGGTATTCTATTTTAACAATATTTTTTCAACTACCACCGTTGCTATTTGACAGCTTATGACAGGATCATCTTCATCAATCATCATGGTAAAAAAACTTATATATAACGTATCCTATCAGCTAACTGGTTCCCATAGTACAAGCTTAGTTTGGGGCTAGATGGCACTGTGTGAAATGTCCAGCATTATTTATTTAAATAATGGTATGGCTCCATAATAGTTTTTCTTATAAATTAGCAGAATTGAAACACAATACATTTTATTTCAAGTGTTTTCCGACCCTTACAGGAAAATCTTAAGATTTTTTAAAGGCCCGTGGCGAAATTGATTTTGCATACTCGTACGAGGAAGGTTGCGGGCTCAATTCCCGTCCGGCTCGAAAATTTTGAGATAAGTAATTTAAAAAATGTTAGTGTATTTCTTGTATATTTTTCAGGATACATGATGATAAGAGTAGACTGCTATCCTATAGATGAATCTGGCGGTGACTGGTTCTGCTACCATCAGCGTTCGCCGTGCATATTCCCCGTCGGGTTCGCGATGGCCAATAATATACCACTCACACCGCCTGCAGGGTTAGTTAACTTATTGCTAAGTGCCTATTTATTTATTTTATAAATTATATTAAATAATATTGTTACGAGCTGAGGGTTCGGGATAAAATAATTAAAATGAAACTAACCAAAATAACACTTCTATTCAACACTTAAACGACAGATACACGATCTAAATCACAAAGATTCACAACACACTAATTCACAACACTATCGCACAATAAACCACTTAAAGGTCACCGAAATGTTCGCACTTATAGCCAAATCAAGACTGACTCTGCGGCCGTCTCTACGCACTATTTATACCGAGCATTATTTCCAGAACATTCCACTAGTATCTAGAAAAGTATAGGTAGTTCGATTGTCTACTATTTCTTAATCTGTGCAACGGTAGGTAAAAACGTTGTAAGTAGGTCATCCCTTACCAAGTATTACCTATTCTGTGACACAGTAGGTATAACTTCGAGAAAAACCGACTATAACTTATTCTGTAACAGCCGCGGCGTAACACTGCCCCCTCCTAAAACATGCGTCCCGAGCATTGTTAGCCTCGTAATATCGCGCCAGTCGATCAACATGAACAATTTTAGGTGCACCTCGCGTTCCCTTCTGAATTCGGTATGTGACGTCATTAATCCTGGTCAACACACGGTATGGTCCATCCCATTTTGCTTGTAATTTAGGGGATTTTCCTTTTTTCCGTATCGGATTGTGCAACCAGACCTGCGATCCTTCATCAAATCCCAAGTTGTTCGCATTTCGGTCATAACGGGTCTTCATTTTTTCGGACATTTGTTGACCAGTTAGTCGGATGTGTTCATTGATGTCGTTCATCTTATTGCGCAGGTCATTTGCATAATCTGTGATGGTACGCGGAGAATCTGGGGGAATGCCAGTTATCAGGTCTGCAGGCAACCGCAGTTCTCTTCCAAAATTTGCCAATGCAGGAGTGGCGACCGTACTCTCATGAACTGCACTCCTGTATGACAGTAAAAACGGTTGTATGTGCTGGTCCCTTTCGTTTTGCTTATTTTTCACCACTTTGGCCAGATATCTTTACAGCGTCTGATTGAATCTTTCTACCATTCCATCAGACTGAGGATGATACGAAGTGGTTCTTGTTTTATGAGCACCCATTATTCGGCATGTCTCTTGAAATACTTGTGATTCAAAATTCCTTCCTTGATCACTGTGAATCTCCAGGGGAACTCCAAAACGACAGAAAACTTCGTGGACTAGTTTATCTGCTACCGTCGAAGCTTCTTGATTAGGGATAGCAAAAACTTCTGGCCATTTTGTGAAGTAGTCCATAACGACCATAAAGTACTTATTTCCATTTTTACTCACAGGGAATGGCCCTGCAATATCTAGGACTATACGCTCCCATGGTGCTCCAACGTTATACAGTTTTAACGCTCCTCTGCTGCGGGTTATGGGGCCCTTTCACTGCCGCAGAAGTAGTACATTTTCTGCACCAGTCTTCAACAACTTCTGTACAATGGATCCAGTAAAACCGCTCCCTTATTTTTAACAGTGTCCTTTTTACTCCCATATGGCCTCCCGAACATCCTTCATGGTAGAGTTGTAGCACGTCAGGGACCTTGGCTTTGGGAACCACCATTTGCAGATGACATTGGTCTCCACGAGCGTTTTCCCATTTACGACACAACACACCGTTGTGGATAACCAGACTGCCCCACTGTGCCCAATAACACTTAGATTTTGTACTCAAAGCAGAAACGTCACTCCGCAAAAGCTTCGGGGTACCCGCTGTGATCCTTTCAATGATGGGTTTAAGGTCTTTGTCGTCCTGTTGTGCCTGCTGCAAAGTTTCCTTCCATTCGTCACTTAGGTCCGTTCTCAACAGCCTGACGGGTTCTGCTTCCTAAGACTCATATTTGGCACAATGTTTGCAGTTCTCAGGGCAAGGTCTTCGTGATAGCGCATCCGCGTTCCCGTGAGATTTTCCACTGCAATGCCCAATGTCGAAGTTGAACTCCTGTAATTGTTCAATCCACCTTGCTACCTGCCCTTCAGGATTCTTGAACCGTAAGAGCCATTGCAATGCAGCATGATCTGTTCGAAGTTGGAATTTACGACCTAGTAGGTATTTGTTGAAATGCTGTAAGGTCTTTACTACAGCTAGCAGTTCCCTTCTTGTGACACAGTAATTTCTTTCCGGTTTGGATAAGGATTTACTGAAATAAGCGATCACCACCTCCTGATCTCCTTTGCGTTGAGATAACACACCGCCAATACCGGTATTACTCGCATCTATATCTACAATGAACTCGTTCTCAGTATCAGGGAAGCTAAGAATCGGTGTCTTACACAGACGGTTCTTCAATTCCTGGAAAGCAGTTTCGCATTCTGCATCCCAGCAGAACAGTCGTTTCTCCTCGGTTAGCTTGTGCAAAGGTTTAGCAATATCCGCGAAGTTCTTGACAACCGTCGGTAGTAGGAGCACAACCCCAAAAATGCTCTGAATTCGGTCTTAATTTTAGGAATTGGCCAATCTTTGACAGCGTCGATTTTCTCCGGATCAGTTTGCACCCCGTCTTGTAAAACAACGTGACCCAGAAAGCTTACTTGTTGCCTGAAGAATGAACATTTCCTCGGACTTAACTTCAAATTGGCGGCATGAATTTTTGCCAGCACACGTTCCAGATTTTGAAGGTGGTCCTTAAACGTACGTCCAACATAGATGATCGACGTCCAAGTAAACAAGACACGCGTCACCGATCAACCCGACAAGAACTTGCTCCATCAACCTTTCAAAAGTTGCAGGTGCATTGCATAATCCAAATGCCATGACTCGAAATTGCCACAAACCCTTTCCCGTAGAAAACGCAGTCTTCTCCTTGTCTTTAGGGTCTATTTCCACTTGCCAGTAGCCACTTTTCATGTCTAGAGTTGTAAACCATTTCATCCCGGTAAGTGTATCCAATGTGTCGTCGATCCTTGGTAGTGGATAACTGTCTTTCTTGGTAACTGCATTAAGTCGACGATAATCTACACAAAACCGCATGCTTCCATCCTTCTTTTTGACTAGAACTACAGGAGAGCACCATGGACTAGATGAAGGTTCTATCACCCCATCCTTCATCATTCCCTCAACCATGGTATCTACTTCCTTTTCTCGAGCAACCGGTAGTCTCCTAGGTCGTTGACGGATAGGTAGCTCATCCCCAGTATTTATCGTGTGCATAACCAGTCCAGTCTTTCCAATATCAGCATCATTGGAGGAGAAAATATCGGCATAGCGATGTAACATTTTCTCAGTCATAGCCACTTCTTCCCTAGAAAGGTTTTTACGTCAATCGTCCAACAGTGACGACACATCGAATTTGCCATTCCCTTTACTGCCGCTAGGGCTCGACAAATCCTGACATCTTCGCAGACAGGATACTTCTTCGCAGGTGCCCATCAAGGTCCCCTTTTTGATGAGATGTTCTTCATTGCTAAGGTTTAATATTCGCACCACTGCAGTATTTGTGGTCCTCACTAGTGTCCGAGCCATAATCCACGGAAAGCCATTGTCCGATTTTTCCACCAATACACATCGATTCTGTCCTCCTGAAGTTCGTGGCAAGCTTACTGGTACAATGGTTTCCGATCTTGGTGGAAGAACAATTTTCTTCAGACAGTACACCTTACCCATGGTCCCACCTTCCATAAAGAACTCCTCTTCTCCACATTGTAAAACTCCTTGATTTATGTCAATTCTACAATGGTGCTCTCGTAAGAAATCTAAACCCACAATGCAGTCATCAACTATATCGGCAATGATGACGTTTTGCTGGAAAGGCCTTTCACCCAGCATAACCTCCTCCCGCTTTTCACCCTGGACGGATATGTGCTGGCCGGTTGCCGTCAGGAGCTGAATTCGCTCATGGCTACTGTTGAATTTCCCAAGAAACCGATTAGCCAGTTGGGAACTGACCACTGTACGGGAAGCACCAGTATCCAAAGTCATCTTACAAGGTGTTCCATTAATTTGGCCTTTGATAGTCAGGCTATTCCCATCATGAACTTGTAAGATCGTAATTCTTAGGGCTTTTTCAATCCCAGCCAGCACTCGCCCCGCAGTCCTGGCGCTTACTCGTTTCCCTGCTGCTGTTGGACGGGAGTTACTTGAGCAGTCTCCTCTCTTTTTGGGCAACTCGACCTCAGATGTCCTCTCTCTCCACACCCGAAGCATCTAGGGCTAAACTTTGGACGACTGTCGTGAGTGTAAGAGCCCTTCACTTCTCTGATGCGGTGAGCTCGGGGGTCCTGACGCACGGCCTCCACCTCCAACGCATGGGCCAAGGCATTTTTCAAGGTATCATGATGTCCAAGCCTTACAGCAGCTCTCACTTCCAAGTCACGTATTCCGTCAACGAATGCGTGGACCAAATAACCGTCAAGGGGTGCTGGAGAGGTTTGAATTGCCTTTCGAACCAGCTTTTCTATCTCGAGGGCCCACTGCTGTAAATTCTCCGAGTTGCGCTGGCTCCGGTCCTTTAGCTGTGCTCGAAAAACATGTTCCAGGTGTGCGTAACCATAGCATGACTCCAGCGCTTCCAACAGCTGTTCGTAGGTGGCATCCTTCCCAAGAGCCTCTAAAATCGTAAGTGCCTGGTCGCGAAGGCTCAGTTTTAAAGCCGTCATAGCCTGCGCTGTCGTCCATCCGTTGGCCTGGACAACGGCATCAAACTGCATCTTGTAAGCTGACCACGAAGAACTTCCATCAAATGGTGGGGTTTTAAAACCTCGTGCTGAAGATGCAGCAATTAGAGGAACCACATTGCTGTCTCCAGACTTCAGGACTCCCAGGGTTTTTTTTACCTCAGCGATCTGAGTTTCAGTTTCCGAAATACGGCTCTCATGAGGTTCTATTTGTACTTTCACCCCCTGGAGTTCTTTTCTGATTGAACCGAACAATTCTTTCATCATTCGAGCCTGCTCTTCTTGTTGACGACGCTGCTCTTCCTTATCCTGACGGCGCTGTTCCTCCTGCAAACGAGCCTGTTCTTCCTGCCAACGTCGCTGCTCTTCCTGCAACCGAGCCTGCTCCTCCTGTTGACGACGCTGTTCTTCCTTATCCTGACGTCGCTGTTCTTCCTGTAACCGAGCCTGCTCCTCCTTATCTTGACGACGCTGCTCTTCTTGACGACAAAGCATTGCCATAATAGCAGCAAGATCGCCTGTCACAGGAGCTTGACCCACGGATGATGATGATGATGATGAAGCTCCAAATGCTTCGGCGGCGGCTGATTCCATCTGTATCGGCTGACGACTCTGCCGAGCTTCTTGAACCGGAGATTCTCCAAACCGCCTTTCATCTATTTCTTGTTGTCGTTGACCTCTCGTCTTTACACCGTCCACGTTATCCTTTGGCAGAACCGGCATTATTTTATCCCACTTCTGATACCAAATTGTTACGAGCTGAGGGTTCGGGATAAAATAATTAAAATGAATCTAACCAAAATAACACTTTTATTCAACACTTAAACGACAGATACACGATCTAAATCACAAAGATTCACAACACATTAATTCACAACACTATCGCACAATAAACCACTTAAAAGTCACCGAAATGTTCGCACTTATAGCCAAATCAAGACTGACTCTGCGGCCGTCTCTACGCACTATTTATACCGAGCATTATTTCCAGAACAT
This sequence comes from Philereme vetulata, assembly GCA_918857605.2. Lineage (NCBI taxonomy): Eukaryota > Metazoa > Arthropoda > Insecta > Lepidoptera > Geometridae > Philereme > Philereme vetulata. Next base: position 5,179,343 of record OU975456.1, on the reverse strand, counting down.
TCCACTAATATCTAGAAAAGTATAGGTATTTCGATTGTCTACTATTTCTTAATCTGTGCAACGGTAGGTAAAAACGTGGTAAGTAGGTCATTCTATACCAAGTATTACCTATTCTGTGACACAGTAGGTATAAAATCGAGAAAAACCGACTATTACTTATTCTGTAACAGCCGCGGCGTAACAATATTATAAGTCTACGATAGTACACGCTTGCCTAGAAGAAACCTATTCACTCGCGACTTGAAGACGCCTAGTTTGTAGTTATCAGGAAACACAGACTCAGGCAAGGCGTTCTACTCCTTGGCGGTGCGCCTAATAAAGGTGAAAGAGTACCGCTTTGTGCGTATGGGGGGTATGTCTACCATGTAGCGATGGCGCATCGCGTAGCGTCTGGTTGTCCGATGATAGAATGGGGATGGTGGGATCAGCTTGATATGCTCCGCAGCACACTCCGAAATCTAGGTATACCTACGATAAAAACCGAGAGGCTTCCAACCTCTGCTAACTCGTCATTGCAAATGAGCTTCTTGGCTCTTCTTTCAATTGAATCTAGAGCCTCTAGCTTTTGTTTTTAAAAGGTTTTTATTGAACATAAACGTTAACAGCGTATTACAACTAAACACAGTTTAGCATAATAGTATCATAAATTAGAATAACTCAGCAGGATATAGCACCTTTATAAGTTTTTTGATAAAATTAGTATTCATGAGAGTTACACACAATTTTGTGTGATTTCAAACAATTTTTTTCCAGAAGTACTTATTAAAAAGTTGCTATGAGCACTTTGTGCAGCGCGCATTTTTAAAGCCTCTAGCTCAGGGATCCCCAAACTATTTTGGACAAGTGACCCCTTTTCCAAAATGAACTAACAGTTCATCAGACCCCCATGGCCAAATTACCTACTTTTAAGATCAACCCCCTTATTTATAATGGTCCGCTAACTTAAAACAGCTGATACAGAGTGTTATTTTTCATTCTGACTTAGGTCAATAGAAGAAGGCAGAGTGAGAATTAGCAATGCTTTAAATTAGTTAGCAGACTATTATGAATAAGGGGGCCTATCTTTCGTTTTTTCCTATTGATACAAAATACCTAGGTACTAAGGTACCAATTGGAAAACTTTGCACTTGGTTAAGTGAGTAAAGTTGACTTTATCAAAATTTTACAAAATAAAAAGACATACAATTCAGTAAATATAAAGTTTAATTTATAATGATTATTACAAATTAAGTACTTAAAAAATCTTAGTAGGTAGGAAATTATATTTAAAAAAGTATTAATTCGCAAAGAGAAAATAAAACATTCAGTGTGATGGATGAACCTGGTGACTATCTACCAATCTCGCTACATCCGGTTCAATATTGGTGAGTTGTAGCCTTAAATCTCCACGTTCGTTGATTTTCAAACGGTTTCTTTGTTTCGTCAAAATGTTTGTTACCACACTGAAGCTTTTTTCAACTAGGTATGATGATGGAAATGCGATAAGGTATTTTTCAGCAATGTTCCACAATGTAGGATACTGTGTTTCAATGTTGCGTTGCAACCAGAACTTCTGATAGCCTTGGTTGAACTTCTGCTTAAGCTCTTCGTCTGTGCTGATGGTAATCAACTCTTCTTGCATTATCACATTGGCTTCTATGGCTGTGGTATTTGTACGGATTTATTATCCATTAAGAAATTTGTAAATTTAAAAGATCCTCAAACCTCTCCGTAAAATCCTTGTGTAATGCGTCCAAGTGAGTGACATATAATAAAATGTCATCATCTTGAAGCATTTCTGGTAATTTTGACAAATGCGGAAACTGCGAATATTCTTTTCTGCCTAAATTTTGTTTATAAAGGATTTAGTTTACCCACGAAGGCAGATATTATTGATTTTGTTTTAATCAAGTTAAGATCGTCACCCTGCAGCTGCAAATTAACTTTGTTGAATATTCCAAAGATATCAGTCAAGTAATAAATATCTGTTTTACAATTGTTCAGATTTTCTTTCAAATTCGGATCTTTTTCTTGTAAAAACTCCAACACAGATTCAAAAATGCCTGAAAATCTTTCTAAGCAAGAGCCTCTTGATAGCCAGCGAACTTCAGTGTGCAGAAGTAATCGAGTAAAGACTTCGTCGTTTTCCTCACATAGCTGAGCAAATAACCGAGAGTTCAAAGAATTGCTTCGAATCTTGTTGATAGCATTTATTACATATTGTAAAGACTTATGCAATCTAGGACTCAGCTTTTTTGCTACTAAATGCTGCCTGTGAATCACGCAGTGAATGACCAGTACATCAGGCAGTTGTCGCTTTAAGTGAGCTATAAAACCACGATGACGACCAACCATAGACGGTGCACCATCAGTCGCAACAGAAACAATGTTTTTCCATGGAATAGCTTTGTCAGTAAAAAAATATTCCACGGCCTGAAAAATCGATTCTCATCTGGTATCAGTCTCTAAATATGTAGCAAAAAGCAGTTCTTGGCACATATGTTCATCATCATATCAGCCGTAGGACGTCCACTGCTGGACAAAGGCCTCCCTCATTGATCTCCAGGAACTGCGATTGGAAGCGGCCTGCATCCAACGCCGACCTGCGGTTCTTACCAAGTCGTCTGCCCATCTTGTGGGTGGACGTCCTACGCTGCGCTTGCCGGTCCGTGGCCTCCACTCGAGAACCTTTCGGCCCCATCGGCCATCTGTTCTGCGCGCTATATGGCCTGCCCATTGCCACTTCAACGTGCTAATCCGTCGGGCTATGTCGGTGACTTGAGTTCTCCTACGTATCTCCTCATTTCTGATTCGATCCCGTAGAGAAACCCCGAGCTTAGCCCTCTCCATAGCTCGTTGAGCGACTCTGAGCTTATTCATAAGGCCAATAGTGAAGGACCACGTCTCGGTTCCATATGTCATCACTGGTAACACACACTGATTGTAGACTTTTGTCTTAAGGCACTGAGGTATGTTGGACGAAAAGACGTTGCGAAGTTTCCCAAACGCTGCCCATCCGAGTTGGATTCGACGATTGACCTCTTTCTCGAAGTTGGACCTACCTAATTGGACTGTTTGTCCTAGGTATACATACGCGTCGACAACTTCAAGAGCCGAGTTCTCAACCTTAACTGGGGCAGGGACGACATGGACATTCGACATGAGTTTCGTCTTGTCCATGTTCATTTTAAGTCCTACCCGTTGGGAGACTCGATTGAGGCCTTCGAGCATCGTGCTGAGCTCTTCCATCGACTTTGCCATGACCACAATATCGTCGGCAAACCGAAAGTGAGTGATGTATTCGCCGTTAATATTGATGCCCAGTCCTTTCCATTCCAGAAGCTTGAAGGCATCTTCCAATGCGGTCGTAAACAGTTTCGGAGAAATGACATCTCCCTGTCTTACGCCTCTTTTTAAGGGAATCGCCTTCGAGCTCTGTTCATGTACTCGGACTGACATAGTGGCGTTTTTATACAAACACTTCAACACTTCGATGTACCAATAGTCAATACGGCATCGTTGGAGAGACTCAAGCACTGCCCATGTTTCGATCGAATCGAAGGCTTTCTCATAGTCCACAAACGCGAGACATAGCGGCAAGTTATACTCTTCGGTCTTCTGTATGACTTGCCGCAGCGTATGTATGTGGTCTATGGTACTGTAGCCTTTACGGAACCCGGCTTGTTCGGAAGGCTGGAAGTCATCTAACCTGCGTTCGAGACGGTTCGCGATGACCCTCGAAAACAGCTTATAAACATGGCTCAAAAGCGAGATGGGTCCGTAATTCTTAAGCAAGGTGTTGTCACCTTTCTTGAAGAACAGAACCACCACGCCCCCGTTCCATGCTTTTGGCGTCGTACCTTCAAGCAAGGCGGAATTAAAAAGCTTCTGAAGGACTTTAAGTACCGGTGATCCACCCGCTTTCAGAAGCTCTGAAGTGATTCCGTCCTCACCCGGCGCCTTGTCGTTCTTAAGCTGCTTTAAGGCCATCCTGATCTCATACAGGCTGATGTCCGGAATATCTTCGGTATAATGTCGGGTCAGTTTGGCTCTTGGGTCGTTGGCCGCACTGCAAACAGGTTTAGTGACCGAATCGTAGAGCCGTCCATAGAACCTTTCGACTTCCCTTAACACTTCCGCTTTACTTGACGTTATGCTGCCATCTTCCCTCTTCAGCTTCGTCATGCGGCTCTGCCCAATAGAATTATCTCTCGCAAACACTTTGGAGCCTTTATTCCGCTCTATCGTATCTTTAATACGAGATGTATTAAAGGTACGAATATCGTGCCGCAAGGATTTCCAAATCTTTCTATTGAGCTGCCTATGTGACTGAGCATCATCGGGAGACTGCAGTTGCAAAGAACGTCGTTCAGCCATGAGGTTAAGTGTGTCATCAGAGAGTTTCTGAGGTCTATTGGTACGGGGGGTCTTAAAGAACTGGGACCCCACCGTATGGACGGTTTCTACGAACCTGTTATTGATCTCGTCCACTGATGCATCTACTTCTAGACAGTCAAAGCGATTTGCAAGTTCGAGTTGAAAGCTCTCGAGGTTTTGGATATGTGCGCGAGTGGGTCGGAGCGTAGATTTCATCAAACGGGACCTTTCAAGTTTAACGTTCATATTCAATGTGGCTCTAACAATTCGGTGATCACTGCCGGTTTTCACCCTGTGAATCACAGAGACATCATTGAATATCCGTTTCTTGTTGGTCAAGATGAAATCAATCTCATTTCTCGTGGAACCGTTGGGACTCATCCAGGTCCATTTCCTGTGAGGCGGCTTCTGGAAAAAAGAATTCATCATAAAGAGTCCTTCTTTCTCCAGAAAGTCGGCCAGCCTCTGTCCTCTGGGGTTCCGTTGCCCATATCCAAATTGCCCCACTCTCAACTCATCATCGCTTCTCATGCCTAGCTTTGCATTGAAGTCCCCCATAACAACAATAAAGTGAGTTTTGTTCGTATGTATGGCTCTACTGATGTCCTCATACATAGACTCTACTTCTTCATCTGGGTGTGAAGAGGTCGGCGCATATACCTGAACGACCTTCAGCGAATATCGCTTAGATATTCTGAGTGTCAGGTACGCGACCCTGCTCGACACACTGTCGATGGTGATAATGTTGTTGATGAGTGACTTGTGAACGAGAAACCCAACACCACCTTGGGACTGTTGGTCGCCCTCCCGGTAGTATAGTAGATTACCAGACTTAAGGGATATCGTGTCCTCGCCCTCTCTACGGACTTCTGATAACCCCAAAATGCCCCAGTGTAATCTACTAATTTCTTCTTCCAGCTCAACAATCTTTTCGTCTGTCCTCAAAGTGCGGATGTTGTGTGTTACCAGGGCCAGTGGTCGTCGTAGGGTTTGGTAGCTGATCGTCTCCCGTGGATTCTTAGCACCCCTGGCCCCGCCGTTACCGTGACTGCTACCGGAGCCAGGATTAGCGGGGCCGCCGGGGACTCGGGGCCTGGTTTTATGTTGTAAATCCATGAGGGGTTGTTGCCATACTCGCCACGCTTGGCAGGCGGGTTGGCGAGCGCAGTATAGGTGTTGAAATACGAAAAGACGCTGCTGCCCATCTTTCGGAGGTATCCCTTAGCAGATTCCTACTGCATCCACGGGCAAGAGCGGAGGGGCAACATTCTATTGCCGGCGCCCCACGGCATATGTTCATCTTTGATATATCGAACATATCCTAACAACAGAGCTTCATTGCCGGGTAATGTAGACTCGTCCAACTGGAGTGAGAATCTGTTGGTCTGTAAGAACTTGCATAAAATGTTTTCCACATCCCGTCCCATCTCGTCTATGCGTCTCTGAACGGTGTTATTTTGCTCAAAGGTATTCTCTTTAAAATATCATGTGCGGCTTTGTGCAATACATTGCTAAGGACCTCCGCAATGGCTGGTAAGATAAGCTGCTTTCCAATTGTGTGGGGTTTCCCCGACTTCGCTATTAGTAAAGATATATTATAGGACGCTCGTAAACCATCATCGTCTTTAATAGATGATGATGCAAACATCGATCTTATGGATGGTCTTTTGTCTAGTTTTTCTTTAAGTGCTTGAAAAAATGACAAGGGCTTACTTTTTTTGTCAGCATGTACTCTTGATAAGTGGTCATACATTTTTGAAGGCTTCATGGCATCGTTACTGAATACTTTTTTCACATATGAGACACATCGGCAAGTGTTGATTTGATGGAGATGCAATAAATCCGAACTTCAAGTAGTCCAAACTGTATTGTCTGCATTTTTTTTTCGTGTCCGCCATCATAAAACTCTCAGTAATACTGCAAATAAAAAAATAAGAAACTACCTAAACAAACAACAATAATAAACTGTTAAATTTACTGGTAATTTTTTACAATTGAAACAACTGAGGTAACTGCAAACTGTTGCAAACAATCTACACATAGCTCAACTGATGACTATCACACAGTGGGGCAATGCAGACAGCGTCCCCAAGACGCTGGCTGCATTGCCCCATTATATGGCATTGCTGATGCGCTGTACCGGATAAAAACTGTTTGCTACTTACCCTGTTAATTTTTCATAAACTGCAGATATTGTATGGTTACGCTATTAACTCTCGTAGGGAGCTCAGCATTTTGTAAATTCTTTTTCAATCACTTTACTTCACTTAATTTAGCTATGTTATAAGTTTGTAATCTCTTGAAATAAATGAGTACTTATATGAGTTATTATCGTTCAAGCTCCAACGAATTTCAAAACGCAAATGAACTTTCAACCTAAGTGCAAGCTCGTTAAATAGTAAAATATCGGGAACATGTTTGGACTTGCAACTTGATCATGAATTCGTTCGTATTTAATCGCGTAAGCGTCAATTAGAGAGCAAGTCAAAACGCGCCTGAAAGACGTACGCTCGAACTCATTATCTTGCACAAACTTGACACTGACTTGCCGAGTTTTTCATCTTGTACGAACTTGAGACTTTACATTACTACAACAATGCTATTTCTTACAAAAATATTAATTATTCTTAGTACACGTAACACAACATAAACAATACAGTACCTACCTATCTATCTTGAAAGATTTAAATAAGAACTTGTGTTAATTAAATAGGGGTCGATTTTTAGACCTCGTCGACCACCAAAATCAGTTTTCGTTTATGTCGACCCCTAGGAAACCGATATCGACCCCACCGATATCGACCCGGGGTCGATATCGGTTTCCTAGGGGTCCAATATTAAGGTGAAAAATGACCACTTTGGGAATCCTTGCTCTAGCTGGTATTTCGCTGATCCGTCCCAGAGGTGAGAACAGTACTCCAGACATGATCGGAATCGGTGCTTGGTATAATTTGAGCAACTGTCCCAGTGTGAAGTATTGCCTCACCTTTGCAAGTATATCAAGCTTTTTTCATTATTTTACGACCTCTAAGTAACTGTTGACGACCTCCGTGGCGCAGTTGGCCGTTTAGTCGTTGGTTGGCCGTAGTTATATAAGCAACGTTGTGGAGGATCTTGATACCCACTCTGATATTCAGTGTCACCTGGTTCATGATCCAAGGGATTGCCAAAAAATTCTTGCCACTCATATACGTGCTCTTAATGTTCTTACTGTCAATATAAGAAGCATTTTTTGTAACCTTGACTCATTCATCGTTTTCATATCCAGTACCGGTGTGGATATTGATGTTTTAGTTTTGGTTGAATGCTGGACCCAGAATAAAACACAGTCAATACCTAGTATTGACAATTATACCACGTATAGTAAATCAAAAAAACATCAACAAAAACGATGGCGTTGTTGTTTATATAAAAAGTTCCATATCTGCAACTGTAACAGAACCAGATTTTAATGAAGGGAGCCTTCTTAAACTAGACATTGGAAAAGATCATTGCATATTGTGTTCATACAGACCACCCAGTTTCGGCAACCCAGCAGGTTACCTAGAGTCACTTGTAAAGATTCTTACCGATATTAAATATAAGAATATAATTTTCACGGGTGATATTAATATTTTGCCAGACAAAGTCACTGGTCATGTTGCTGAATATATGAATATAATGGCTAGATTTGATCTGCAACAAGGAATCGTCTATCCTACCCGTAAAGGCTCATGTCTGGATCACTTTATGGTGAAAATCACAAACAAAGTAGACACTTTTGTTTTCGAAAAGCCGGACCATAGTCCGGTATTGTTATCTATGACTCATGCTGACATTGTAAGAAGTGAACCTATTTTTTCTAAACTGACTACAAATTTTGCGGATACTAGCAAAATACTGGGCAACTCTGACACTTGGAAAGAGTATTTTTTGTTAAAGGACGAAAATATTGCAGCAAACTATTTAGTTAAAAAACTTCAGGAAATCATCAAAACAAACTCAAGTGTGAAAATAATATCTAGGAAAAAAATGCCCTTAAAACCCTGGATTACTGTAGGAGTAGTTAAATCAATACTTAAAAGAAATAAATTGTATAAAAAAGTTAAATTATCAGAAGACAAAGAACTTAAAACTAAATATTTGATATATCGTAACATATGTAATAAGTTAATAAAATACCTTAAGCAAGAGTATTATAGAAACAAGTTAAATAGTAGTTTAGGTAACTCAAGGGAAACATGGAAAATTATAAAAGAGGTTGTTTAAAATCATCGCCCACAGAACTGTTATTATCCAGGTCATCCTCGCTTGACTCTTTAAACTGTGTCAACAAGTACTTTACCACTATTGGTAGAAATTTGGCAAACTGTACTCTATCCAAGCTTTGTTTAAGTGACTCTGAGCTATCAATTAATGCTAAAGAATCAGTTACTCCGCTTAATTTTATGATTTTATTACCAACTGACCCATCTGAGGTTATAACATTAATAACTAAATTAAAAAATAGTAATTCAGTTGGTTCAGACAATATCTCCACCAATTTCATAAAAAAAATTAAATGTGAGCTTGCTCTACCAATTAGTTTCTTGTGTAATTTGAGTTTTAGTAGCGGAAAATTTCCTGATGAATTTAAAAAAGCTATAGTTTGCCCTATTCACAAAGCAGGAGATAAATCCCTCGCATCGAATTATCGACCAATATCACTGCTTTCTACTTTTTCAAAGATTTTAGAAAAACTTATGAATAAGAGGCTCGTCAATTACTTAGAAAGTAAGGGGTTATTATCAGAAAACCAATTTGGATTCAGAACGGGACGCTCAACAGACGATGCTGTTCTAAAACTGACAACTCTTATTTCATCTCATCTTGATAATAACGATAAATGTCTCGGTGTTTTCCTTGATCTTCAAAAGGCATTTGATACTGTTTCAATCTCGATACTTCTAACTAAATTGGAAAAGTTAGGTATAAGACGATCGCCCATCAATTGGTACCTTAGTAATAGGACTCAAGTAGTCAGGATTGATAATTTATATAGTGATGATGCAGGCTGCTCATATGGGGTTCCCCAAGGTAGCACACTAGGACCTACACTATTCCTCATTTACATTGACGTACTGTGCAAAATGAATTTAAAGGGTGCAGATCTTATAATGTTTGCGGACGATACTGTACGATACGATACTATTCCTTGATAAATCCTGGGATGGTGTAAAAAAACTGGCTGAAACAGGTCTATGCGCAGTCAGTAGTTGGTTGGAGAATAATCTACTCTCTTTGAATACTGCGAAGACCAAATAAACTACTCAAAACAAAATAGGGCCCACCCAATAGAATATGATTTAAATTAAAATAAAAAAAAATACGTACAATTTATTTCAAGTTTAATTTTAGAAATAGGTTAACACATTCAGAATCATTAAAAAACATTACAATGCCTTATTTTTGCCCAAAAAAAACCGTCAAGAAATGCACGTTTTACACATTAACTTAAAATTACACGGTTTGCCAAAACAACACGTTGAAGACACGAGCACATTTTTTTTTAAACATGTTCTTAGGGTTGCTTCAATGCCTTATGTTTAGTAACGCGTAGGTCCTCCCCTATTGCGCACACACTCTGAGTCGGTTCGGAACACTCTCTATAAGGTGGATGACGTTTTCATCTGGAATTTGCTCCCAACACAATTTTAAAGCAGTTATCAACTCCTGTCGGCTATGAATTTCAGTGTGGTTGTCTTTAAGGCTTCTTTTCAACTGGTCCCAGATATGCTCGATCGGATTCAGGTCCGGACTCATGGCAGGCCAGGGTGCGAATACCAGCAGAACTGCGATACCAGCTTCGGAGATTGCACTTTGGATCACTCTGGCAGTATGAGGGCGAGCGTTGTCTTGCATCAGAATAAAGTTAGGGCCTACTTTCTGTGAATATGGGATCACATGAGGTCGGATGACATGCTGAACATAGCCGGCGGCCGTTACATTGCCCTCATCCAAAATCACTAGCTCGGTTTTGCCCATTATGCTAATCCCACCCCATACCATAATACTGGGTCCACCAAAGCGGTCAGTTTCACGAATACATGGTTCTGTAAAACGTTCTCCAGGTCATAGCCAAACTCGTACGCGTCTGTCATCATTAAAAAACTGTACTTTAGATTCATCTGTAAAAAGCACTGTCCTCCAATTATTCATGATCCATTCGAGGTAATCACGTGCAAATCTTAATCGCGCTGCACGGTGGGCTCTGGTCAATTTGAGCCGAACAACTGGCATTCTGGAGCGTTGTTGGTCTTCATGAAGTCTGTTGCGAACAGTTGGGTCACTCACTCGCGTTCCAGTAGCGTCACTCGCGACATGCAGAGTCGGATGTATCGGTCTTCTTGGGAGGTTGTCGCTCGGGTTCTACCTGAACCGCGCCTCCTACTCACACTACCTGTCTCTTGAAAGCGTTCCCACACATTTCGAATAGCTCGTCTTGACACACCTAAGCTTGAAGCTACCGATCTTTGCGAATTTCCCTGCTGAAGCAAAACAATGGCTCTAGTCGCGGATTCCGTGTCCATGTGATGTCGAGAACCAGGCATTGTTTATGCAAACAGTAATGTAATCGATAATTAAAGGTAAGGTTACGATAACTTCTTCGTTAGACACAACAAACCCCACTGAGCAACAATGTAATGGCACTCACAGATTCTGCGGTATATCGTAAGATTTTGTTTCTCGTCTACCCACTTAAGAACTACCCTAAACTTGGCGTTTAAGTGTTAATTTATGATCAATAAATATGCCTACTTAACATTTCCATACATCAGTATGCCAACAACTCGCAAAAAAAATGTGTCGAGCAAAGTATCGAATTATTTCAAGTGGGCCCTATTCTGTTTTGAGTAGTTTATGTATGTTTTCACAAGTCCGCTGCGTCTAGAACCTCTAATTTCAATGTGACAATACATATACATCCTTGCAACACGCTTGGGGAGCATAGCATTCCATGTAGCTGTGATGAGCTGGTGCGAGTTACATCTATTAAATATCTTGGAGCTATTATTGATCAGAAACTAACATGGCAACAACATTTGACTGTCACTGCGAAAAGAATAAGACCTCTTATATACATATTTAAAAATCTCAGAGTTGTAGCTGATAATAATCTATTAATTAGAACATATAAAGCACTAGGGCAATGCGTCATAAATTATGGCATTACTTCATGGGGAGGTGCTCCTAAAACATACATGTTGGAAGTTGAAAGAGCCCAAAGAGCCCTTTTTAAAGTAATGATGTACATGCCATACAGGTATCCTACAAATCTCTTGTATAAAAAACTTAAGAGTCCTTAGTGTTCGTAAAATATATTTCAGTGCATTCACAGATATCACTGCTTCACGGTTCCAACTTTAAATTTACCCGAAAGAAGAATTAAACGTTACCCTATTCCTAATTTGATTTGGTCTCTGGCTCGTAGACAATATAACTATAACGCATCTCGATTATATACAAAGCTTGATTCTAAATTGAATATATCTAAATATAGTAATCACCAATTAAAAGGCATATTAACGCAATGGTTAGACACGTTTGATTATGCCGGTGTAGAAGACTTATTTATATAAACTTGAACATACACACACTCATACACATACACACAGTCATACACAAACAAACCCACCCACACGCAAACACGCACACACACAAGACACCAACATACTCACACACATGACCCACGCTTTAACTCACTTAAACACTGATGCATTAGCATACATGCAAGCATGTGCGATATCCAACATCACATTTCTTTATTTGTAATTTCGTTCATGTACTAGTAGACTGTAATATTCTTAACATGCCATTCAGGAGAGAACTGTTTCCTAGGCCACAGCTTACGCTTTTCTGGGAAACAGGGACACAACTCATCTATGTAACATTTTATGGTCACAATAAATATACATATTTCTATTTCTAGTCGTTAAAACGTAACAAAGACCGACAGTTACTTTCGAATGTAAAATAAACTTAATACTCAATCATTTATTCTATTCCACAATGCAATAATAGGTGGTAATAATCATTTAATTGTGATACGTGCCCTTCGTACAGATGTCAGTCCCGACATAAGCACGGTTGGATTCAGTCCCTCCGAGAAGTATTGTACATGGAAATTAAAATTATACTATGTTCTGTTTTTTGTCGTTTTTACCTCCGAAAGGACTTATTTGAATAAATGAGCTAAAAAAAAAGAAAAAAGTTCTACGGTTTTCCATCACGATTTCTTTAATTTTATATGTATGTCGGTATGAGTTAATGTAAGAAAAATGCTCTATGCAGCTATTATGTCAAAATCTCGTACATGACTGTACGAGGTTACACATGGTATGTTTGCGGATAGGCATACTGCACAACATGAAATAAATTGTACAGAGTATAATTGTAATACAAAATCCAACTCTGCACTTATGCCTTGGGCTTGAGACCAGCTGTTCCATACTTACTTACCTCGTATTGTATCCATTCCAGGTTCACAGCAGAAGAGTTCAGCTGGGAGCAGTACCTGATAATGTGCGGGGGCGTGGCAGCCGAGCGCGGGTCATTCGCGCCGCGCAAGCACGTGACGTCACACGGCTTCGTGGCCGGCATGCGGCTGGAGTGCACCGACCTCATGGACCCGAGGCTCGTGTGCGTCGCTACTATCGCGCGCGTTGTCGGAGACCTACTCAAGGTACCTTTTTCTAATTCTAGGGTCTGCACTGACGTCCCGCATCGGAGTGTGCTGTGCATAGCCCCCTTCTAACCTGAGCCCAGCCATCCTAATTCCTTGACATAACGGAGTAGGACTTTGGTTTGATGGCAGCAGCTTTCCTGGGTCCCCGTGGGTGTTGATGTAGTAGCGGTGTTCAAGATGTGATGGTTAAGTTCGCAGTGTCCCGTGATGATTCCCATCATCATCCTTAGATCTTCGCGTTTCGTGTTGTGTTTGTTGTTTTGTTGTCAAGGTACCATTTAATTGTACTTATAAGCAAAGGAATTATTATAAGGAAAGCCTACACAATGCGAGGTCAGCTTATAATGGAAATGTATAGCTTGATGTGTCGCCGTGCGTATCTATTAGCCCGCGGCTTCGCACGCGTGGTTTGCCAATAAAAAGCAGTCTATGTGTTAATCCAGGTTATGATTTACATACATACCGAATTTCATCGCAATCAGTTCAGCCATTCCGACGTGAAGGAGTAACAAACATCCATACATACATACAAACTTTAGCGTTTATAATATTAGTGGTATTTCCTATGAACAGATTCATTTCGACGGTTGGGGTCCGGAGTACGACCAGTGGCTGTGGGCCCACAGCACCGACATGTATCCCGTGGGTTGGTGCCGCGCCGTCAGCCACGTCCTGCAAGGGCCGAACAAGCCGCCACCGCCGCCGCCGCCGCCGACTCGCCGCCCGCCCGCTAAACAGACTAAAGCACCAAGGCGACGCAAGAAAATGCCAGGTTAGTAGTTTAGCATAGAATAAATTGGAATGGAATGGAAGCGAATTTTTGTAATAAAATTGTATATAGCATAATTAACTTTATGTCGATTGTGTAACGTACAAACTAGATACGAGCCAAACATAATTCTCGGAAGACGCGTGACTTGTATTTTTGGCTCGGTATCAGAACTCAAAACGTTTATTTGCGTTCTATTTAAAAGAAATAACGTTTATTTTATCTAGTGAGTACACACGGCTACACATCAAGCTATAAATTCCAGTATAAGCTGACCTCGCATTGTATAGGCTTTTCGTAGAACGAGAGGTCAGCTTGGAAATATATAGCTTGATGTGTAGCCGTGTGTACGTAACACAATTGGCATAAAGTTAATTATGCTATGTCTAATTAATTCGCTTCCATTCCACTCCCCCTCAGCATTGTAAATTGAGCCTTACTTCAGAATCGTTTGACGACGTTTCCTCTTGCCGACAATCTCGCCATGGCATCCCTGTAAAGGCGGGTCTAATATGTAATATAATCTATAGTGTTATTAAACATGAATCTATCGTGTGGACGGCCCTACCAACTTCACATTTAAAATTCGTGCGGTGCTCACGTTGATTTATCAGGTGTGCTCTCTTATATTCGATATCAGCAATTTATTTAAGAAAATAATTATGATTCCTTACTCAAAAAAGCACTTTAATTACGACAATAATACCTGCAGTAAATGATTCCTTTCTCTTTTAGAAAAGAAAGTAGCACCTCTGCCGCCGTGCCCTGTCAACGATAACTCTGGCAACTCGAACGACTGGAAAAACAACGACGCAATAAAACAGACTCCTTCACCGCCGACTAGTGTCTTAGAAACGTCCGCGGGTACGGAAACGAAAACGGATACGGACGCGCGTACGGATGACGCCGCGGCCGCGATGGACGTCGATACGGAACCGCCAGACGATAGTGAGGAGCCGATTAGTGAGTCTACGCAGGATTTATCGGTAAGTTCCCTTTCGTCCATTTATGTATAGCCACTAGCAATAAGATGTGACACTGAGCTATGGAGAGGGCTTGCTTCGCGTTTCCAAATAAAGAGGATAAGCAAGCTGAAGTGGCAGTGACTCGAGCATTTAGCAGCTAGGAACTGACGGCTGTTGGAGCAGAAAGGTATTTTATAAGGAATGATGACCTCATAATGGTTGGTCATCAGCCGTTGGGTCCAGGCAACCAAGGTAGGTGGCTCCGAAAATCTATGGGAAGGCGTATGTCCAACAGTGAATGGCTTATATGGTGTTAAATGTGACATTACCAAACTTACCTTTCAATACTGTTACTGTTAGGCCATATTGTTCCTTTGTTGGGCAAAGACCTCCCACCATTCCCGCCGTTTATTGCGACGTTTCAATAAAAATCGATAAATTCGTATGAAACTCTGTTGAAAATCGTAAATTCCCAAAATCTAATACCACAGATATACCCAAGAAACAAAATTCTATAGACAAGGCTTGTAAGCAGTTACGTATGGAATGCATTACGCAACATGGCAGATTGTAATGCTCATGTTTTTAAGACAAAACGGGTCTTTTAGCGCACAGATTTATATCAATATGGTAATTTTGACTAACCTCGACGTTTCGGCCAAGTTACATCGGCCGTGGTCACGAGAGACTGAAACCGGGGGGGGTTTCATTGCCGGGAAGCGCGAATGTTGTCACCAACTACCCGCACTTGGTTTTCTGAATCGCACGTATCACTGCTTCTTCGACATACAATACTAACAGTATCTGAAGTTACGCGTGGATCTAAATCGCGACGTGAACACCTAACTATAACTGGATTCCACGATGCAGATATTCTAAAGCCGTCCTCACGATTAAAATTGCGATATTTCTTTATCTCGACGGCTTCTAGAACGATTCTTGGGTAATATTGACGACGTGGACGTAATATCCACGTTGATCGTGGAGATAATTTTGGAGTCGTGTGAAGTTCAATCCAGTCGTTTGGTCCAGATTCAATGCTGTATTTAAGATTGTATTATACTACTAGAAAGGTTATCTATATACATATTATAACTTATCACTAAAAGGCGCTGCAGAGACATGGTTTTTAATTTTTAAATTATTTAATTTCAGTCTCAACCAACGGAATCATCACAAGAGTCAAGTCAGAACGCACCGCTTTCCCCCGAACCGGCGGATACTGACGAGGACAAGGTGATACCCCGACTAGTCAACAACGCGCCATCCAGCGTGCTCGAGTCCATCGACCCCGAGAACTGGACGCACGCGGACGTAGCCAAATTCCTCACAGTTAACGACTGCCAACCTTACTCTCAGTACTTCACTCAGATCTCTGGTCCAATGCTCCTGCAACTCACTAAAGACGAAATAATAGAACTGCTCAAAATGAAGGTAGGACCGTCATTGAAAATATTCGATCTGATACAGCAACTCAAATTTAAACTGAAACAACCTCAGTGCAGAATGAGGAACCAGAAGTAGTGCTCGCTTGAAAGCTGCTTCGCTGTGCGTTTGTAAAGTTTAGTGACGTCTTGAGATTCCAATATAACCGATTGGTGGATTTACTTTCAATTTTTGATAGAATCCTATTTACTTCTTTTGTAATTTCACCGTAAACTGATAGGTATATGTAGGACCTTGTCAGCCTGACCATGATGATCGGTGCTGACAAGTAAGGTATGAGCTTTTGACATTGTGTCCTGTTCTAGCGAGTAGAGTAGAGATAGGACCCCATGGCCCATTGAATTTGACTGAATGTGAGTCGTTAAAACAATAGTTCCAATCAATTTGAGGATAGAAAAGTGTGGCCTTTATTATAAATCTTTGTGAACGTGCAGCGAAGCAGCTTGTTTCATCGATAGATTTTATCATACGAATATCACATTTTATTCCCGCCTACATAAATGGTATCGCATGCGAGTTGCCGATTTATTTTTTAAAGATTTACCAAGGCAGGTTAGTTGTGTGATTAGGCTTAACCTTTGAATTGTGAAGTTGTAACCAGTCTGTATTTATTATTTTAAAGTGTGAGTGACTCATGTGATTTAGTTCATAATGATAACTTTTAGTTATTGCGCATTTATCATATTTAGTATAGTTAAGGCTATTGAACCACCATCGGTAGTAGCCCACGCAGTAACGGGTCGTTTACACGTACACCTGTCGGAGACGAATCGTCATTCAAATCGCAAGAACACTCCAGAACACAACCGAATGCCCTTTCACAAGATGGACTAATCGTAGAAGTGTAAACTTTATACATTGAAAAAAAAATGATTTGCAATAAACCACGATCCCGATAAAATAACGATTCGTCGATACTTTATACTGCATATGGCAGATACTTTAATATTATGCTGATGATATAATGTACGAACATGTGTCAAGACCTATGCTTATAAATAGTGTATCTAGCGATGGTGTTTAGGACTGGTACAATAGCAATACATATTGCAAAAGAGTGAATTCTTAGTAAGATTTAGGCTAAGTTCATATGGCCGCGCGGTTTGTAGTTCCGCGCGGTCATATGAACTTAGCCTTAGTTTAAATATTTATGTCAAGGAAAGGTTAGATGCTCATTTGCATGCAAAGTATATTAATGTTTCACGAAAATGTAACTTATATCATGGTTACAGTGGGATTATTCTCGAAATCCCCACCGCTACGTCTCCATTGGCGCGTAGCATGGTGATGACCATAAGAAAAGGGTATTTTTAAAG
Organism: Philereme vetulata; assembly: GCA_918857605.2. Taxonomy (NCBI): domain Eukaryota; kingdom Metazoa; phylum Arthropoda; class Insecta; order Lepidoptera; family Geometridae; genus Philereme; species Philereme vetulata. The sequence continues at coordinate 5,161,787 of OU975456.1, read as the reverse complement.
CCGCGTTGACATGGTCATAGTAGTTCTGATGTACGCTACTTTGATCGTGACCCAAGCAAGACCAACACTGACCCAAGCGCACTTGGACGTCTGTCCAATCAAAGTCTTCCATTTAGAAGCATTCCAAACAGACGTATCGTCAATGGCTACCTTAGACCGCGTTGTACTTTTCACATAGCTACTTGGGTGTCAGTTGACAAAACAAAATGGCGTCAATTGCAAAAACTATGTTAAATGCTTGAAAAATAAATAAAATGATAGAAATGAACTAAGTTAGTAGCAACCTGTATTAAAGTGAAAATTGACTAAATCTACTTTGGCCGTGTCAACGCGGCTTAAATGTGCTCAAAATTCCCACTGCTACGTTGTAGAGTGGTTAGTGACATAAATTATTTCAAAAAACAAGACCTACGTTCCCAATGATACGCACCAGCGGGAGGGGGGGGGGGGGGGGGGGGGTAGCGGTGGGAATTTACTTTAGTAATTGATTTATTCAATGAAATGCAGTTTAAAAGACCACAAAAATGCATGCTAGCACTTGCTTTTGTTTTAAATTCAGCATAAGAATCTTGCCTCTATCATGTTTTAAATCATTTACCATCATGTTTTAAATGCTCGAGTAGTACCTATAATATTAATTGTTTAGCGAGTGCGCTAAAGGGTATGAACTAGGATGTAAAAATCAAATTTTGTATCAGAAACATTATGTTGATACTTTTTTCAACCAGTTATTTTAAAATTGTACTTGGTGATAATGAAAATATGCCTTTTTATCGAGTGGTTATTCAACCTCGGACACATTGTGTGATAGTTGGATTGTTACGATATTAAAACAATTTGAACTGTAAAATAATCGTTTTATTGCTTAAAATTAATGGACGGGATGATTGGTTCTTATAAATGTTATTTTATACCTTTGTAAGGCAAGATTACCAGTAGATTTCTTTGTTTGTCGTCAAGTCTTGAAGTATTTGGCTTGTAATCAACCTGTAAAAGTGCATAGAATTAAAATATTATCAGCACATACCAGCAGGGCTAGACTGCCCTAGAAAAGACTCTCTATATGGAAGAATATAGTAATATTACATTTTAGTAGACAAACATTTGTACAGTAATTTCTCCCTATTAGGCCGGCAGCTCACGACAGATTTTATCGATCAGTCGTACCATGTATGCCTTTTAAGTTGTTGATTATATAGTAAGCTTAACTAAAAAATGGATTTAAGCGAGATCGTGAGAGTGGGACATGTAGCGTCCAATGCCATGTGAAATCGCAAAAAGAATATTATAAATTTTAATCACTCGTATCACGTATGTCATTCATGCCATGATGAAGTTTATGAGGAATAAATATAGTGGACCAGCATTGGGATACATGTAGGTCGGGTCCCTGTGGCTGAACTCAATCCTCACATTTGAAAAAAAAAATTAAAAATTTTTGCCAATCGTATCACGTATGCCTTGTATACTAAATGTTTATATTAATTGTGAAAATAATTTGTAACTAGTTTGCATACGTTTAAACTTGGACCGATATTGTTTTTTCAATTATCGCGTTTGTATAACACAATTTATTTTTAATTCAATTGAACCATGTATGTGTTTGTACCCTTGGATATTTCTGATTTTTATATGTTATATATTTTAACGGCATACTTATTTTCGAGAGCTTATCCAAAGGCATACGTTGTAATACTGAAAAAAATGTAGTTTGTTTCATATCCATCGAACCATGTATGTCCTATTGAATTTAACTTCGGAAATATATATGTACATACTGATAAAATTCAAAAGGGCATACAAATTGTGCTGGGCAAAAACGCGAATCAACAATTTTTTAGAAAACGAGATGCACTCAAAATTTTTTAAAATATTTTTCAATCGTATGCATATAAAGTATGCCGTTTGGAATTTCTCTTCAATATTATGGCATACAGACAAATTTTATGAAGGCTGACGGGCTTAAGGGTCCACGTAGACAATAGCCGTATGCAATTAGAATAACAGCGGGCAAGAATGATTCATAAATAAAACATTTTTTCATCATTCCGTGTGGATAGTGCGTAATATCGCTCTTTCCACTCGCGATGAAAAATTTTGTACGAAACACGTACGTAATTGTATAGTAACTATTGAATAAAGGACGGATTTAAAGCGAGAGCCATAGATGAATCACGAGCAAGTGAAGGATTCTAACGACTGAATCACGACCGTAGCGAGTGATTCAAGTGTTAGAATCCTAAGCGACGCGAGTGATTCATGGCCCTTGATATAAATCCGTTTTGTTGTTGTGTTCGTACAGCTTACAGTATTCCAAATAGCGCCAATTTATATAATGCTAGCAAAGAACACAAAACAGTTTTTATTCTAATGCTAAACTCCTTGTCGAAAATGTCGACCAATCAAATCTCGAGTAGTTTTTTGCACAAGCAGTTTGTATCGGGTAAAAATGCTTGTTAGAGGTCGAATACATTGGTGTGTTTTAAATTCACCAAAATAAAAGTGCTTTTTTTCAGTGAATAAAATAGGCTTTTTAGAGGGGGAATGGTATAAAGATAATCTCGACTCGGGTGAATATCACCCGTTACATCTTTACACACGTATTGCACTATTACTTCTTTAACAATCGAAAAAACGTGCTCTTTCTCTGTTCATACCATTATTAACAATACAAATGCATATTATATTATTGTAAACTATATAGTAACTATTACAAGGTTGCCTGGAAGAGATCGCTTTTAGCGATAAGGCCGCCCATTGTATTGCCTTATTTCTTTTAACTCAGTACTTATTTTTGTATTATTTCTGTTTGTGTGGTAATTCAATAAAGAGTTATCTATCTATCTACAAATTAATAATGTAAAAATATGTAGCTACAATGCATAAATATGCATAAAACAAATTATTAAAATACTATTTTAAACAGCAGAATGATATTACATTTCATGCTGTACATACTTAAAAAAATGACATAATTTGATTGCTTTTGAAATCGATTAACGCATAACACTGCGTTATCATATTTTAAAATTATCTCGCCTTCGGATTACATCGATGGAAACGCGTCGCTGTTTGTGATAAAAATGAGCCCTTAGAATACGTTCTCTTTCATCTACGAAGCACACGGAAAATCGCGCGCTTCTGGTACTCGGTTGTCCAATGGATCAGTTGCTCTAGGGTCACTTTTCAAGATGGACAGCGAACCCGGAACGTCCAGCGAAAACCAGCAGGAGAGCGAACAAAATAAAGAAGTTTCAGTACAACTAAAATGCTTTCTCTGTCAAGAAGATACCGAGAAAGTTAAGCAGTTTAGTGATGTGATCTATCAGAAGTGTATATTGTCTCAAAACTTAAGAATAGCGCATAAATTAAAGTATGAAAAATGTGTGCTTGGCCCCCTTTTCGTCGAAAATGGAAGTGGGCTACCACAGCCATTGCTACAGTAATTTCAATGCGCTGAAGCCACAGTATCGCTCTTACCTTCAGATTTAGCAAAGTAAGTTTATAATTATTTTGAATTATTAATTTCATTAGACAATTGTATAAACGCGCGTCAACTGATTATACCTATTAAAAATTTTCATAATTTTTTTTTAAACCATTTTTTTTATTAGTAACGAAATAACTAAGCACGATTGTGTAGACTAAGCCGAGCAGCGCCAGGTCATTATGGACCGTCGGCAAAACTATTAAAATATTCTTTACATAAATAACAAATTAACTGTTTGTCAGTCTTCTTTTGACATTTGTAAAATGACTACGTATTTTTCAGTGTATCCGCAAAACAAGATTGTCACCAAAAATCAACCGCGGAAGACAACTTGACTGAAGTTGGTTAAAAAGTCATCCGCGAAAAGATTTACAACAACGAAAACAACGTTCGTTTATCAAGATACTAAGAACACGAATAAAGCTATAACTATGAATACAGATTCATAAGTTTAAAAAGTTTAATTTTACAGTTACCTCAAACGTTCTGAATACATCCCTGTACCTATACTTAACATTGTAGGTACTTTACCTACAACTAATAGCGTATACCTAAAGATTACTAATAATCACCTATGTACGTAGATAAATAAGCAGCACCCTTACCTTTGTAGTTTCCAACCACGGATTTCAGCGCTCGTGAACTTAGAATGATTACCTAGGTATTCAAATACTTCCCATGAAAGAATCCACTTTTGGAAGGTTATCTGATTGAGCTTGCACAAAACCAGGTTCTATTTTATTAGTACTCATATTATGTACGTTTTTTACACACTCACTTATACTCTAACAACTCTATAAGTAAACAAATTGACAAATGTAGTGAACAAAAGCGCGTGGCCTCTACGCCCTAAGAGTTCCGCTTGCGCTCGGTTCCGTCGTAGTGACGTCACACGCACCCGCGCAGATTGACTTTTAGCGGGAGGAACGGCATAAGTTTCCTACCTAATATCTTCGTAAATAATGGTCCGATTTTGATAATTCAAAAAGATATATCATTTATATGTCTTAAAGAATAACGTGGATACTAGTTATATTGAATTTTCTATAACATTACTGATCCTCATTGCTTAACTGTATTTGTTGTAGGAAATTTCTTGTGACGCTGAGAACAATAACACAATAATATGCTGTCTTTTAATTGGTTCGAAGGAGAACAAGTCCCAGTAGCCGTGGAAGAGATACTTGGCACTCCCGCTGACGAAGGTACAATTTGCACAATACCGATTATTGTCGAATCTATTATTCCCTTGAATGCATGAAAGTATCTCTTTTCCATATTATCAATTACATTTGCGTGTTTATGCTCTTTTAAAATTTACAAGTTGGTTAGCTTTTCGCAGCAGTATATAAAAACCATTGTAAATGTCAGTGTACTTATTGACAGATTCTCACGAAATATTTCATATGTTTTAGTGTTGGACAGTAAAGATGAGAACATCGCTGAAACTGCAGATAATACTGATAATGAAGACTGTGAAATTGATGCTACTGACGAATCAGATGAAGAGGACAGCAAGGAAGACGATAATGATGAAAATAAAATTAACGAAAATTTTAATCCGAAGAACTCGAATCGTCTAAAAAAATGTTTATACGCGTTTTTGCCCCGCGGAATTTGTATGACCTTTTGAATTTGATACAAAATGTATGATTGTACAGTATAATCCGGAAGGGCATACGTGATAAAGTTGAAAAAAATTAAACACAATATTTTCAACTTTAGTTTCTCCGACCACCGGACCCTAAAATAATTGTATGTCAGCTTGTATTTCTTTGTGTTATAATGAAAACAGTGTTTTGCAATAATTTTTAATAATGATACAATTGATTTAAAAATAAATTGAATTGTACAAACGCGATAATTAAAAAAACAATATCGGCCCAAGTTTAAACGTATGCAAACTAGTCACAAATTATTTTCAAAATTAATATAAACATTTAGTATACAAGGCATACGTGATACGATTGGCAAAAATTGTTATTTTTTTGCAAATGCGAGGATTGAGTTCAGCCACAGGGACCCGACCTACACGTATCCCAATGCTGGTCCACTATATTTATTCTTCACAAACTTCATCATGGCATGAATGCCATACGTGATACGATTGATTAAAAATTATATATTTTTTTGCAATTTCACATGGCATTGGACGCTACATGTCCCGCTTTCACGATCTCGCTTAAATCCATTTTTTAGTTAAACCTACTATATAATCAACAACTTAAAAGGCATACATGGTACGATTGATCGATAAAATCTGTCGCGAGCTGCCGGTCTATATGCTAAATTGTCATTATCTATTCTTACAGAGAAACGTTCTTATGGCATAAGGTGTTGCAATTTAAGCTACGAGTAATGACGGTGCATATTTTTGAGACCACAAATAATATACAAATATATATAACAAATTGCGTTTGAAAAAATTATAAATAATGCTTCTTTTTCATCCAAAAAAATTTTATTTTATAGTTTTTGTACCTAACATGCCCTGCCGTACGCACCGTACGCGCTCTGTTGACTGGTTGGGTCATTGATCGGGCCTAGTGATGGAACGAGCAGGATTGTTGAACTGATCTCAGTAACTTTTTAGTAATCTGGCATCGTACAATAGGCTAGTTCTTGTCTACATTACCGGGCGCTACCCGTCTACTGTCTACGTCTAATGTAGACGATACGAACGTAGAGTTCTGCGGTAGATTTGACCAGCTGCGGCCTACTGCCCCTTGGTTCTCAGTCGAATTACCTCATTTCGGATTCTATTTTTCAGAGAAATTCGCATAGCCCTTGCCATTATTGTTCGCTGAGCGACTTTTAATTTGTAGATTTAATTGAAATAATAATTGGACGAGCTCCGTAGCGCAGTGAGCGAATAGCCGGCTGAGACGCTGGAGGTTGCGGGTTCGATTCCCGCCTCAGAACAAGAACAACCGCCCCGGATCTGGATGTTTTTTTAAAAAGTATATAAGTATTACATCAGTTATCTGGTTCTCATAGTACAAGCTCTGCTTGGTTTAGGGTTAGATAGCGCTGTGTGAACTGTCCAGCAATATTTATTTATTTTATACAGATTATTGTTTTGTATTACAGACAGAGTTTTCACTGTAATATAAATTTACTATGCAATCATAAATTATGTAAAATACCTACCTCATTGTGTGAGTAGGCACGGAAGATGTGTAAAGAGCACAGCAAATAGTGTTTCCAGATCGTTGCGCGTGACATTTGTGATATTCTGAACTCCAATATACCTCGGTCATACATCCAACTTCAAGCGATCCTAAAACAAGACAGTGAACGAAATTTCATAGAAATATAATCTTAAAACTAAAACAAGACGGTAAATGAAATTTCATACAAGTATAAATTTAAAACTAAAACAAGACAGTAAACGAAATTTCATACAAGTATAAATTTAAAACTAAAACAAGACAGTAAATGAAATTTCATACAAGTATAAATTTAAAACTAAAACAAGACAGTAAATGAAATTTCATACAAGTATAAATTTAAAACTAAAACAAGACAGTAAATGAAATTTCATACAAGTATAAATTTAAAACTAAAACAAGACAGTAAACGAAATTTCATACGAGTATAAATTTAAAACTAAAACAAGACAGTAAATGAAATTTCATACAAGTATAAATTTAAAACTAAAACAAGACAGTAAACGAAATTTCATACGAGTATAAATTTAAAACTAAAACAAGACAGTAAATGAAATTTCATACAAGTATAAATTTAAAACTAAAACAAGACAGTAAACGAAATTTCATACAAGTATAAATTTAAAACTAAAACAAGACAGTAAATGCAATTTCATACAAGTATAAATTTAAAACTAAAACAAGACAGTAAATGAAATTTCATACGAGTATAAATTTAAAACAAGACACTAAACGAAATTTCATACAAGTATAAATTTAAAACTAAAACAAGACAGTAAATGAAATTTCATACAAGTATAAATTTAAAACAAGACAGTAAACTAAATTTCAAAAAAGTAAGTATAAATTTAAAATTAATAAAAACTCTTGTAACATAATTAAGAACCCGTAATATATCTATATTATACTAGCTGACCCGCAGCTTCGCACACGTAGTTTTTCAATAAAACATTACCCTCCTTCTGCGCAGTTAGGTAAAAAGTAGCCTATGTCACCCAGGGATAGTGTAGCTTCCCAACTGTGAATATTTTTTTTAAATCGGGCCAGAAGTTTCCGAACCAATTTAATACAAACAAACAAATCTTTCCTCTTTATAATATTAAGTATAGAAAGTCAATTGCTGTTCATTGGTCTCGCTAAAACATAAAAACGACTACACCGACTTTGATGATTTATTTTGTGTGTTTGTTTGAGTTGGTCCCTGGATGGTTTAGATTGACAATTGGACTCGGTAGGTGGCGCTGTTGTCGAGATCCAGAAAATTGAAGACGGAAGTCGCGGGCATTCAACTAGTAAAATATATTTTATTTCTGTACGTGTGTATGTCACTGAACTAAACGGCTGTATTGATTTTGATGATTTTTTTTGTATTCGAGTTGGTCCCTAGATGATTTGATTGACAATTGGACTCGGTAGGTGGCACTGTTGTCGAGATCCACAATATTGAAGGCGAAGTTGCGGGCATACATATTTGTATAAAAAATATTTGATTTAGAATCATTGATAGACCAAACAATATCTTGGTTATTAGATGGTTCAAATATTAGAAAATCATTATCATCAATGTGTTGGCACGATTTCTGTGATGAGTCGTAAAACTGTGACGTAAATGTGTGCAGATTCGATTCTCGTTGACAAAACAGTTTGCCTGATTTGTAAATATTTGTTCTGGAGGTTGCGGTGTGATAAAACTCGGTGCTGCGCGTTCCCTGCTGACCGGGAGATCGGGATAGGAGGATGGTTTGAGTTCGGGAACAACTGGTGCTGCGCGTTCCATGTTGACTGGACGTCCATACTAAGCCTGGTATTAATATGGACCGCCCGGAGGAGTCTGGGCGGTGCAGGTTATCTAAGGAGGTGCGAACCGGGCCAGGGGGGAAACCCAGCAGCCTGAGTTCCTACAGTTCCTGCGCAAAAAATAGCCTCATGTAATTAATGGACGCCCCCTTACTTTTTGGAATTATTTATTTACCTTTATCATCATCATCATTGCCATTTAACAACTCGGGGGCTAAATCTCTCGCTGACGTCACGTAAAATGTCCTCAATATGTCCATTTTGTGGGCTCCGGACATGCCACGGCTTTTCTGAGAAGGCGCATGGAGGTGTCTTGAGAATACGCATCTTCGTTTGCTTATATTTATTATCAGAATTCTGAAAGGAAATTACTTTTAATCAAGATCCGGCAGACTTTTATCCTCTTTTACCCGTGGCCCATCATATACTACTAGTGTGTTTATGGGTAATATATTTACCCCCCCCCCCCCCCCCCCGCTCTAGTTTAGGGCTAAGTTCATATGACCGCGCAACATATGATAATATTGTTTATCGTTTACATTACCGCGCGCTACCGTATTTAGTTTGAACTTGTACCGCGCGGTTAGTAGTTCCGCGCGTTCATATGAACTTAGCCTAAGGGTAAATTATTATAACCGCAGTGGCACCGCACTAGGTGGTAAATAATAGGAGGTGAATGCTAACATGAGGGAAATAAAATATCTAGTCAGGTAATAAGTATTGTCACACAGTAAAAACTTTTCTTTTAGAATGCTGGCCACAAAAAAGTTTATTGAATTCGAATTTCGAATTGTTCATGAAAATAAAAATGTATACTTTTTAGAATTTTACTCATTTTTAAATATGGAGTGGACGCTTAAAGAAGACCGTGTTGCAGTTATTGCGTTGCATCGTTGCGGTTACGCGCCAATTCAAATTTTTGAAATACTGAAAAATTAGAATATAACCAAAAGATTCGTTTATCGCACCATCAAACGATACAATAAAGACTCTAGTGTAGATGACAGGTCAAGAAGTGGTCGCCCTCGGTCTGTTCGGACTCCAGCAGTGATAAAAGCTGTGAAGGCGCGAATTCAAAGAAATACCAAACGTAAGCAGAAACCCTTCTGATGGGATTAAGCAGAACCACGGTGAAAAGGGTGTTAAATGAAGACTTAGGGCTTCGGGCATATCGAAGAAAAACAGGACATCGTTTGAATGCTCCTCTAATGGACCTGAGACTGAAGAGATGCCGCGCTTTGTTGAAGCGGTACGCGGGAAAAAAATATCAGGAAATTCTTTTGTCCGATGAAAAAATTTTTACCGTAGAAGAGAGCTACAACAAACAAAATGATAAGATGTACGCACACAGTAGTGAAGAAGCGAGCAACCGTATTCCGCGTGTCCAACGAGGTCATTTTCCATCCTCGCTCATGGTATGGTTGGGAGTTTCTTATTGGGGCTTAACAGAGGTACATTTTTGTGAGAAAGGTGTAAAAACGAATGCAGTTGTGTATCAAAATACAGTCCTGACGAACCTTGTGGAACCTGTTTCTCATACCATGTTCAATAACAGGCACTGGGTATTCCAACAAGATTCGGCGCCAGCTCATAGAGCGAAGAGCACTCAAGACTGGCTGGCGGTGCGTGAAATCGACTTCATCCGGCAGGAAGACTGGCCCTCCTCCAGTCCAGATTTGAATCCGTTAGATTACAAGATATCGCAACACTTGGAGGAAAAGGCGTGCTCAAAGCCTCATCCCAATTTGGAGTCACTCAAGACATTCTTGATTAAGGCAGCCGCCGATATTGACATGGACCTCGTTCGTACTGCGATAGACGACTGGCCGCGCAGATTGAAGGCCTGTATTCAAAATCACGGAGGATAATTTTGAATAAACTTTAGTGTCATAAGAATCTATGTTTTGTTAAGTTCATTTTGGTATATAAATGATTACATAATAAATAAACTTGTTTCAATTATTTTATATTAAACATGTGACAGAATTTATGACCTGACTAGGTATTAGAATTTCGAATTTACATTAGGTATACAATAAATTCTGTGACAATGCCCATCTAAAGCAGCTATAATCTTAAGTACTTATTAATCAGTGTTCAGATGCTTAAATGTATACGAAATACTTGACAGTTTCTAGCACCTCCAAAATGATGGTACAATAAGCTACTGGGTAGATAATGCCTATGTAATTATTTATGTATTATTATTGACGTAACCAAGTGTTATATTGTGAATACTACGAGTATTAAAAAATACAGAATTTGAACCACTGCACTGATCATCTTGTGACAATCACGTGCATATTTGCATATTTCCGAAATCGCCGGGGGAGGTGAGGGGGGGGGGGGGGGGGGGGTTAGACTAAAACATTACGACACCATGTAACGATAATTAAACACAAGTTTAATTTAACTTGAATTTATTTACAAAATTAGATCTCAGGGTGAGGGTAGTTACAATATGTGCGTCCGAACCACGCTGAACTTAAAATGTAGTAAGCCACTGGCCTTAGCTGTAGAAGAAGCAGGAAATCCGCCGTTGTCAGGAAGTAGGTACGGGTATCGGGTCTTCAGCTCCCGCAACGGTGTAGCTAGTGGAGCTTGTGCAACGGTGTAGGTAGATAGTGGAGCTCGCGCAACGGCGTAGTAGAGGAACTCCAAAGCAGATAGGTTGGCCTCAGCCCGGTAGAAGGAACCCTGGAATTCCCATCCAGTGGTTTAGAAAAATGACCATTTTCCATGTTTGACTGCGACATCCTCCCTTTTTTTCTAAGCGAAAGCGCAATGGCTACTAGCAAATGGTAGTGATCGATGATGTGGCAGTCAAACAATGGTAGGCTAATAATGGTAGGTATATAAACTTAAATTAGAACAGACAGTAGGTAGGTAGAAGGTTAATGAATCTAATGAGAGAATTTAAATGATATCTGAATGGTAAGAATGGTATAGGTTAAATGAGATAGAAATGGTTATAAAAATGGATAGTGAACATGTATATTTGTGACGTATAACGTCACAAGGTAACTTGCAAGCTTAGCATTGGCCTTACACTATAATAAGCACTACTAAATTAACGGTATAATGACAACGACAGACTACACATTGTCCGTTACAATTGAATGATTCAGAACAATAGAACTATAGCTATATACACAAATAAACAACACTCACCCAATATGGGGTACACACGGCACTGATTTTAGGTTGTACTATAGGTTTATGTAAGGATTATGTAGCACAAGGTAGGTAGGTACCGAACAGGTATAAAATATTGTTCCGCGTACAGGCAGTTATTGTAGCTCGCCTCACACGACAATGGCTCGCTCGTCGCTCGTGTCACCTTCAGTGACCGCGTCCCCCGTACTTCTTACTCCTGCGCCTTCCCACTTGGGGAGATTGCTAATTGTGGTTACGAAGCTAATTTATAATAGGTTCTATGTTTAAAACACTTAGGTAGGTTTTTCAGTAGCAGTTTCCTAATAAATTGGTAATTAGATTTAAATATGTTTAAAAATACGAGATATTTTAAAGTGGTATTTACGTAAATTTTAGACTGTTACAACCAAGGGGAGGGAGGGAATAGAAGAGTGACATAAAAGTGCAGTTAAGTGCTCACGTGATTAAAGGACGACCCCCAACTAGTAATTATAAGTTCGCTTTCGCCTTCTCGCTTGTCCTCGCCCCCAGCTCACTTGGCATGCGACAAAATTACAATAGGAATAGCGTTTAGCTTAAAACCAACGGTTGCACTCACCCTAAAACACTTGGTTCAAACGTCAGGCCCATCGGAAAGTTCCTAGGGTATACCAGCTTAGCTTCCTTGATGAGCTGGGCGTACCCCTCCCAGCACTGCAACACGATCTCGTCTATCCGGGACAGCGCGGGGTCGGCGCCGCAGATCACTAGTATGTACACGTCAGCTAAGAGCTTGCAGGTTACTGCTCTGAATGCTACCTGCAAATAGTATTAAATAATAATATATAAATATTGATGGACATTTCACACAGCACTATCTAGCCCCAAACTAAGCAGAGCTTCTACTATGGGAACCAGATAGCTAATAGAATACTTATATACCTTTTTTTTTGTAAATACATACTTATAATATATACAAAAATATCCAGACCCGGAACAAATATTTGTAGATCATGCAAACATTTGTTCCTTGGTGGGAATCGAACCCACTATCTCCTGCGTCTCAGCCGGCTATACGCCCACTGCGCCACGGAGGTCGTCGTATTGCATAAATTATAAATAAATAATAATAAAAAAATTATTGATCCAGAATTTTTCACAAAAAGTTAGTAGGTACGATAATATACGAGCGAAGCGTCTTAGTTTCGAGATTGGCCAAAAATGCTTTTGTCCGGCTGTCTGTCTGTTCTCGATGGTCGCATTTATCATTCGATTGTGACGAAAATTGGCACACAAGTTCTTTGATTTATTTAAATTTTTAGTCGATCGTGATTTATGATTGGGGGGAAAAGGGGTAAAGTTGCTGTAGTGTTATTTATCGACGGATTTGAGGCACACTAAGGACTTCATTCTACACAAGATGTTGCGAAAAAAATTACATCAAGGGGGAGAATGAGGGAAGTTTGCTGTAAAGTTATGCATATGGACGGATTTAAATTAATGAAATGTTTTTGGAAAATTTATACCTACCTATACCAATCAGACTACGCAGTCCTGTTCACCTTCATGACGAACCCGTACCTAGTCACCAGTTCAGACTTAGGACCAAGGGAACGCGAGTAATCGCTAAAACGTAGGTATACGAATATCGTCAGTCTACATAGGTAAGCCTATTGAAAAAGAAGTTCGATTTAAAATTGTACTTTCTGCGTTAATTTTGTTGCGCAAATTACTTTTTAGACTTGGGCCGCGCGCGAGGTCTACTGTTCTCACAGGATCACTAGTTATAATAATGAACACTAGGATTTCCTGTGTTGTGGGAAAAGCCAAAAAAGTTGTAATATAACCTATATTAATATTATAAATTCGAAAGTAACTCTATGTCTGTTTGTTACGTTTTCACGACTGGACCGATTTAGATGAAATTTAGTATAAAGATAGATTACGACCGGGATAATGTTTTTACTGACAAACCACACGTGCGACGGCACGGGCGGCTCGGGTAGTGTTTCATATTTCTACCATATAAAATTACGAGGCGAGTGAAAAACAGGTTTTTTCTGTTGTACTCATAAAAATGCTGGTTGAATAAGTTGACTCTTTGCTTGATTTCTTTTGACTATGTTATTTAATCGTAGCTAAATACAAATAAATTGCAAGGCAGACTTTTGATCAGCCTGTAACAGTTGCTTCCCACGGTCTGTGATTTTACAGGTGATACCAAGCACAGCCGACGGCCACAGACAGCCACGCACCGCACCGAGGCACTTCCCACGGTACGCGTCGATCTGTGCGAATCCGAGATTCGAAGCCATTATGTCATGTGTGCTAAAGAGAAAGTAGAACGTACTTCGCAAAAGCATGCACGGCACCTTTGAAGTTACCGACTCACAGAGGACCCAACACACCGCTAGACGTGTGCGATACCGCGGACGCGACCCTTCCTATGGTGCGTCGGTGCGGGCTTGGCTGCGTCCGTCTGCAATAACACAGACCGTGTATAGCCACCGCTGCACCGTTAAGAGTCCAATGCTGAGACACTTAGAATATAATGATAAATTATGATATAAATAAAAAAATAACTATGATAAATTTGTAAAACTAAAAACATGCTTAAAATTTTTACGAAAAACATGGTCTGCCTTGCTGTTGCTAAACCCTGCCTGGGCTCATAAGTGAATCTATCTACCTGTAACAATTTTGTATAACACCAAGCCAGTAAAAAACAACAAGCCTTGTTTGCCTTTCTTTCCTGGCTTGGTCGCGACGGAACAGGCAGTACAATTGACGTTTCAAAGTGATACTTGTGATTTTTAACGAATAAAAGATTTTAACTTTGACATTAGTGAAAGCAATAAATGTATTGCATATTGAGAATACAAAACGTTTATTTTGAGTCACAAGTGTACATTATAGTTAAGACAACAGAGTATAAATTACATAGCCAATTTTGTGAGCACAAATGGATTTAGCCCCGTCTTTACCATAAGGGCACACGGGGCCCGTACCCAGGGCCCCTATCGTCACGGGGGCCCCGAGAGGCCGATATATTTGCTTACACTATAATTTTTTTTCTAGTTTATGTAGATATAACCCGACAAATGTAAAAGACAAACTATGACAAAAGTTCATAGGGTAAATGTGGGCGTTGTTAACGACTTTCTGGCAACCCTGAGAGCAACAAGCCTCTGTCAACTCTGTTTTTATATGTAGCTTAGCGAATTTTAATCGGGCACCAGAACAGTTTATTAATCACTTTTTAAATAGTGAACATTTTAATAACCTAAAAAGTACATAGAAAGTAAAATTAATTAACTACACAAATCACTTCGAATATAAGATCATAGCAGAATTTTTTTTTCATTCACTTTAGGTACTTTCCAAAAAGGCCTCAAATTCTTGTGGGCCCAAGGGCCCCTGCATAGCCTAAGACGGCGCTGCCTTAATTACTTACATTAGGACTCATTTGCGGTAGGTAAACTGGTGTGTCTCTAAGCGGGGCGCCGCCCTGCGCGGCGGCCAATAGCAACAGTAGCCTTGCTTCTCTTGGGTCTAATTCGTGGAAGTCAGAGCTTGTTGCTACGAGGTGTCCATGTATACTGAGGCACGCCCACCGGCCGGTCACACTCTCAGCATAGTTGTCTAGTCCTTGCTGAAAATACAAATAAAAAGATCAATTTTGAGAGTAGAGTTCCTTGTGAATGTGCTCGCCTGGAGAAGTACCAACACCACTCAAGTTGACGGATGCATGGCAGTGCATCATAGGGCACGTTTCTTAGATGCGCGACTTGCAAGGCAATACTTTGTTATAGGCGATGGGCCATATTCTTGTTCCATTTTCAGGTCATATAAAAAATGTAGACCAGGACATGCAATGACATTGTATCGATAGTATTATTGGTCTGAGGAAGTTGGTTAGCAGGTAGCCCAAGGAGCATTAGTCGTGTTAAACTGGCAATCTATGGAATAGACTTACGTCTAGCAGTGGATCCAGACAAAACTTTATAAAGCTGTTAATTAATTGAGAAACTTCTAGTAATAAATCCTCGAAATGCATAGTTTAAAACCCTTTGTCTTTGGGACCACTATAATCTGAGAGTTCAAGTCCCAGAGTGAACGGTTTCCTTCTAGGCCAGCATGCTCCATATTTAACGAAACCTTCAATGCCTACAAAAAAAAATTGCATAGCACTTGACTAAACACTTATTAATAGTGATTATGAAATAAGTGCTTTTTTTGCTAGCCCACACAGTCCCACGGCTGGACAGAGGCCTGCACTCTTCTTACCACTTATCACGATCCAGTGCCAGATCGTCCAAGTCACTGCGCCAGTGCTTCTTCGGCTGTAAATCCATTCGGTACCTAATGTAGGTAGATAAAATAATAAGTCGCAGTTCTTTGGCTAATAAAAGAAATAAAAATACTTTTCTAATTCCATTGTTTCATTTGAGTACACTATCACACATTTTTGGGGTTCCGTACCCAAACGGGTAACACGGTACCCTACTGAGGCTCCGCTGTCAGACAGTTGAAATTTTCAGATGATTTATTTCTGTTGCCGCTATAGCAACAAATACTAAAAACAAAATAAAATAAATATTTAAGGAGGCTCCCATACAACAACCGTGATTTTTTTGCTCGTTTTACCTCGATATTGATAACGGCAACAGGTAGACGCTTGAAATATTCACAGAATATTTAGTTGTTTCACTTCTAAAATAAATAAATCAAATAAAACAAATATAAAAGGGGGCTCCCAAACAACAAACGTGATTTTTATGCCGTTTTTATACCTAGTCAGGTCATAAGTATTGTCACACAGTAAAAACTTTTCTTTTAGAATGCTGGCCACAAAAAAGTTTATAGAATTCGAATTTCGAATTGTTCATGAAAATAAAAATGTATACTTTTTAGAATTTTACTCATTTTTAAATATGGAGTGGACGCTTAAAGAAGACCGTGTTGCAGTTATTGCGTTGCATCTTTGCGGTTACGCGTAAATTCAAATTTTTGACATACTGAAAAATTTGAAAATAACCAAAAGATTCGTTTATCGCACCATCAAACGATACAATGAAGACTCTAGTGTAGATGACAGGTCAAGAAGTGGTCGCCCTCGGTCTGTTAGGACTCCAGCAGTGATAAAAGCTGTGAAAGCGCGAATTCAAAGAAATCCCAAACGTAAGCAGAAACTGTTGGCCCTTCAGATGGGGTTAAGCAGAACCACGGTGAAAAGGGTGTTAAATGAAGACTTAGGGCTTCGGGCATATCGAAGAAAAACAGGACATCGTTTGAATGCTCGTCTAATGGACCTGAGACTGAAGAGATGCCGCGCTTTGTTGAAGCGGTACGCGGGAAAAATTATCGGGAAATTATTTTTTCTGATGATAAAATTTTTACCGTAGAAGAGAGCTACAACAAACAAAATGATAAGGTGTACGCACACAGTAGTGAAAAAGCGAGCAACCGTATTCCGCGTGTCCAACGAGGTCATTTTCCATCCTCGCTCATGGTATGGTTAGGAGTTTCTTATTGGGGCTTAACAGAGGTACATTTTTGTGAGAAAGATGTAAAAACGAATGCAGTTGTGTATCAAAATACAGTCCTGACGAACCTTGTGGAACCTGTTTCTCATACCATGTTCAATAACAGGCACTGGGTATTCCAACAAGATTCGGCGCCAGCTCATAGAGCGAAGAGCATACAAGACTGGCTGGCGGCGCGTGAAATCGACTTCATCCGGCACGAAGACTGGCCCTCCTCCAGTCCAGATTTGAATCCGTTAGATTACAAGATATGGCAACACTTGGAGGAAAAGGCGTGCTCAAAGCCTCATCCCAATTTGGAGTCACTCAAGACATCCTTGATTAAGGCAGCCGCCGATATTGACATGGACCTCGTTCGTGCTGCGATAGACGACTGGCCGCGCAGATTAAAGGCCTGTATTCAAAATCACGGAGGTCATTTTGAATAAACTTTAGTGTCATATGTTTTGTTAAGTTCATTTTGGTATATAAATGATTACATAATAAATAAACTTGTTTCAATTATTTTATATTAAACATGAGACAGAATTTATGACCTGACTAGGTAGATAACTAGCTGACCAATCCGCAGCTTCGCACGCGTAGATTTTCAATAAAATATTACCCTCCTTCTGCACAGTTGGGTAAAAAATAGCCTATGTCACTCGGGGATAGTGTAGCTTCCCAACGGTGAAAGAATTTTTTAAATCGGTGCAGTAGTTTCGGAGCCTATTCAATGCTAACAAACAAACAAACAAATCTTTCCTCTTTATAATATTATTTTTGTAGATATTGATATGTTCTTTAATATTGTAGAACATACTTTTGCTCTATCATCAATAGTTTCCGCAGCGCATGCGACGAAAGACGTTTTGGAGCACTTTTTTTACACCTTGGGTTACGTTACTTAAGTTTTAGTAAGGAATCCTAATCTTTTCTAGCAATAAAAATATCCTATGTCACTCAGGGTGAAGGTAACTGTAGCTTTCCAATTGTGAAAGAATTTTTGAAATCGGCACAGTAGTTTTTGAGTTTATTCGTTACAAACATACACACACACACAAAAATACAAATCTTTCCTCTTTATAATATTAGTATAGATGCTACGGAACCCTTCGTGCGCGAATCCGACTCGCACTTGGCTGGATTTTTTATATTCACCTGTAATTGTTGAGCTTGCGGGCACAATACACTTTGAATAAGATCCAAAACGAGTGTTGGCTGAGGACTGGATGCATTGGGGTCCAGAGACTCAAGTAAATAGTCTAATATGGCATAACACTGCCTCAAGTCTCGTTTCACTTGATCTATGTTCCTCAAAGAATCAAGTTCTTTTTTACCGATGCAGAATATCATAGTGTCATAGACGCAGGAGAGAAGTAGTTCTAAATCACACTCTAAGCCCCCTGTTGCTATTCCGATTAAGGTAACACTGTAAATTACAAAAAGAAAAAAATAATTTCCACCCTTTTGGAAATATTTAGTGCACTATATTCAGACAGACTAAACTCAGCATGTTGACTTTGTATGTAGATAGATTATGACTGGGATTGGGACAAAGGCTACTTTTTACCCGACTGTGCAGGAGGGTAATGTTTTTATTGACAAACCACACAATTAAAGCCGCAGGTGGGTTTGCTTGTAAGAGTATAATATTTCCTATCTTTATAATTACACCGCCTCACTGCTGGGTATAGGCATTCTCTTTTTTTTATACTATTTATATGGCAAACGAGCATGCAGTCCACCAGATGTTAAGTGGCTACTGCAGCCCATAGATATCCACATAGAATTCAAAACAAGGTATTATGTTATCTTGATCTCTATGTGGATACGTTGCCATACTATAGGACATAGCTGGTATGCCTATGTGCCAGTAAATACAGGAACATACCATTACCATCTAACCGGAACACAGCAGCACAAGTACTGCTATTTGGCGGCAGATAAAGGTAAGGCGGTGGTGCCCACTTCCTCGAGCCCGTTCACAAAGCTCTACCATCAGTATATCATTTATAATAGGATGGCATTCTTAACATTTTTTTATACTACATACTTATATGGCAAACGAGCATGCAGTCCACCAGATGTTAAGTGGCTACTGCAGCCCATGGATATCCACATAGAATTCAAAACAAGGTATTATGTTATCTTGATCTCTATGTGGATACGTTGCCATACTATAGGACATAGCTGGTATGCCTATGTGCCAGTAAATACAGGAACATACCATTACCATCTAACCGGAACACAGCAGCACAAGTACTGCTATTTGGCGGCAGATAAAGGTAAGGCGGTGGTGCCCACTTCCTCGAGCCCGTTCACAAAGCTCTACCATCAGTATATCATTTATAATAGGATGGCATTCTTAACATTTTTTTATACTACATACTTATATGGCAAACGAGCATGCAGTCCACCAGATGTTAAGTGGCTACTGCAGCCCATGGATATCCACATAGAATTCAAAACAAGGTATTATGTTGTCTTGATCTCTATGTGGATACGTTGCCATACTATAGGACATTCCTGCGTTAATTGAATTCAGTGACATCCTAACCCAAGTTACCCTAGTTTACGATATCATCTGACTACTGGTCTACCTAGCAGTCAACAATGGTGACTGTTTTATCTATCCTCCATCTTCACACCTAGACAAGTGTCCGTATTTTCAGTATTAAATAAATAAACTAACCAAACTCAATTTCAGTTAATTTAATAAAACTTTTTCCTTGAAAGTTAAATATGATTACACATAATTAAGTAAGTTTATTACCTCGAGGTACTTATTATTATTTAAAGAGCTAGCTGACCCGCCCGCGGCTTCACATGCGTGGTATTTCAATAAAAACATTACCCTTCTTTTGCGCACTCGGGTAAAAAGTAGCCTATGTCCTTCTCCAGGATATAATCTACAACCTTGCCAAATTTCATTACGATCCGTTCAGCCATTTAGTTATGAAAAGGTAACAAACAGTTACTATGTATGTATTATATGCAGTGATCGGACTAGGTAGAGCTATTTTGTGTACTTGCCATATGTAAGAAGAATATGGATATTCCCAAAATCCCGGGATTTGCTTTATAAGTAGAAAAATAATAAAAAGCTATTTACGCCTTAAGGAGTACCTAATGAAAGAATACACTTCCTCTCCGACGGGCAAGTATAAGGACGGGTTTAAGGATAGTATACTAAATAGATAGAATTGATTCATTAAACCACATATATTTTTTTATGTAACTATTTCTTATATTCATGCAAGACTCAACAATAATTTAACATTATCATTCTGAAGTTGTACAAGAACATATTACCATACAAATTATTTGTTCCTCAAAAAATAAAATATACAAACAGAACAAGCTATATGTATTTACAATAAAATCCTGATTAAATTGATCAACACGTTAAACAATAATATACTTATTCAAACAAAAAATATCATTCTTGGAGTATTTGAATAAAAATTGTCAAAAAATGAAGTAAATGATGAAATTTTGTCTACAAATTTGTTCCACTAACATCCACAGATGTCGAACGCTCTTTTTCTTGGTTCAGTAAATAGTACAGCTAGCAGCGTCAAAAATCAGCTAGGATAGTCGCGTATCCACTTTTCAACTGTTTCAGGCTTGACAGAACTTGACGCCATGTCGAAGTACTTCACCTGAATCAAAATGTCGTTAAATTAGAAATGCCGAGTAGTCAAAACAACACTAAGTGGTAAAAACATACTGAACTGTTCGAAAAACACAACTAGTAAAAATATGTATTCTTAGTGCAAGTTTAAAAATGCAAAGGCAATTAAAACTTTTTAATTTACGCTAAGAGAGGGTACGGTTAATTGCACGCAAGTAGTACACTCACTTCAAAATTAGATCGTATATGTACGAACTGCAAATATCTCAGTGTATGACTCCTGCGCTTTATCGTATAGTTAATTAATACATCCTATTAATAAGTTTTTAAGTTATTATTAACACGTGTGTGACGTTTAGCTAACAAGAAAAGGCTTTGCATTTTGCACGAATAACACTGTATTTACTCTTTGTATTCAAAAAGTTATTTATTGGTTTGACTTAAGGCAAGCTTTTTACTAAGCCCAAACTTTTAACTTTTCTTTTATTTTTATACATTAGTCCATTAATACATTAGTTTTAGTCAATATTTAACTTTTTTACAAAAAAATCAAACTTACCAAGTTAGTAGGTATCCAATAAAATAACTCCAAACAACCAATCCAAAAAGGTCAAATTATAATCCCTCAATGCTGGCCGAAGTCGTAGTAGCAAGGAGGTTCCAAAATCCAGTAAACAAGCCAGGGTCAAAAGAAATATACCTCACAACAAAACACAAAAGGAAGCAAACAAGCGCACTCTAAGAACCGAAGTAATCGAGTGAGACCTTTGACAACAAGTTACTGTCGGTAAACCATTGAATAGTAGTGGTGCAGAAAGAGACTAAACAGGTGCGTCGCTGCGACAGAGACACCCCGCTATTGTTTTCGTGTTCGGCGTATGCGGCTATATCACGAGTTTCAACAAAGCGGCAACGTGTTGCTGATGTAAAATTTACAACGTCGCTCGGGCGCTTATTGGCTTACATAAATCATTTTTTATACTTATTGATAAAAATAATTATCCCGGATAAATCCGGAAAATTCCGGAGGATTAGTCGGAATCTAATGGAATATCCATATTAACATCAATGTTTGCGGTCAATGAACCTAAATTGCTCTACCTACTCCGACCAGTGATTATATGTATATATAAACCTTCCTCACTTCCTTGAATCACTCTATCTATTGCTGAAAACTACATTCAAATCCGTTGAGTAGTTTAAAAGATCTAAGGTAACAGACAGCGGAAGCGACTTCACTTCATACTATATAAAGATGCGATACAAGTTTTAGGCTCTGTAAGGAATGAGGATCTAAGGTATTTATTAGTATGGACCAGATGTGTACATATTATAATCTGTCTGAATTAAGTGAATTAAAACATCATTAAAAACAATTACCTCTTACAATACTCTTTCCATAGAACATTCCCGTTATCTACTTGCGTGCTGACCATTGACAGGTTGTGGCACTTGCTAAACATGTTGATGCCATGGAGAGATGCAATCGTGGAAAATTGTACCTAATAACAATATTCAGAACATATATTCGCAATTTTTAAAACTACTAATAAAGTTTAGTAACGAACATCAAGACCATATCTCGAAAGCTGCTACAGATAGAAAGACATAAATATACCGGCTTGCTTAACCAAAAAATAATATATTATGTTTAAATGGCAAAACTTTAAATTGAAAGTTCTTACATTTTCAGTATTTCCTCGTTTTCTTGAAAATATGGGCACACCACTTTCCGTAGCTACGCCAATAACTATGATAGACATCACCAAAGGACTACAAAAATAGTTTCAACTAGTAAATAACAAAAAACTTTATTCAAAACAAAACCAGTAAGTGAAGTAAAGAAAAAAACAGAAAAATGAGTAGGTAAATAAATCAAACAAAAACTGTAAACATTGATCATCAATCAAACCACAGAATTGATAAAACACCAGAAGGCGAATTAACAGTGTCGCTAGCACCTCAATCAGAAAAATGCCGGTAAGCCTTATTGAAAACGGCCGAAATTGAAATAAAAAAACGTTAATTAACTAAAAAATATATTTATATGGTGCAAACAACAAAAACTAGACACAAATTAATTATATTATAACATAACATATTAACAGTCTTTACTTACATTTTATTTTAGAACTTATCATTTCTGGCGATGGCTCGTAATTTATTATACCACCACAGTATCTATACCTGCAGCAGTAGTTATTATAGAAGCTATCGTCTCCGTAATAATTATTACTCATTTATTTCAGACCAAGATCCATAGCTAACAACTAAATAATACACATCGAATTACATACAAAAATTATATTAGGTAAGTAATTAACAATTAAACGACGTATTGAGACGAGTGCGGCTTTCAGTTTTTATGCTCTTCAGTTTACTAAAAACACGCTCAACACTCGCGTTAGAAAAGCAAATTAGTTCATGTAAATGAAAAAAATGTCGTTTTCCTGCTATATATTTAGGCATGTCTAAATTTACCAAGACCTTTTTTTTATTTTTAATAATTGTAAGAAATATTTTTGTTATTGGCGGGTAAAGGCCACAAAAAGGCCGATAGCTGCCTAGGGCCGATAATTGGCCCCGTAGGGGCCGATATGGCAACCCTGCGCATTCAGCTGTGACTGCAAGCCGTGCGCTGTGTCCAAAGAGAATATATTACGCTTTACGCTGTGACAATGAAATCCGCGTCCCGCGCCCACCTCACCCCACCAGCGTTATATTGCAAGTTCAGTAATTATACACCCGTTTTGGGGTAAATGTTTATGGTAAGATACAACTAATGTTACTATCGCACTATTTTATTAGTCAAATATTAAGGTTGGTTTGCAAAACGATCCATAAACGCATTTAGCAACTAAACATGTTTAAATTTAACATATTTGTATGATTTGAGAACTCCATAGATCATATTTAGCATCAAAATACGTTTACGCATATTTGTGCAAATCGCCCTAAAACAATATATTTTTGTGAGATTGCGAGATCGCAGTGCGAGGCGAACCGCTAGTTTAATAAATTTAAAACTACAATTAATAAAAGTTGTTAATCTCAGAATTCTAGAGTAGGGAAAATAATAACACTCGATATTTGGCAACACCAGCAAAATGGAGGATCATTATTTACTACAATTACAAATTCAATAAACAAATAACACAACATCTAAAAGCGCTACTTACGTATGAAATATGATCCCTTGTTCATCTTGTTTTTAAGCCCAGCTGAATTTTTACACGTGGGGACGACACAAGAAGGCATAATCCAAATTAAATTAAACACTGTAAAATACTTACGCGTGACGGCGGTCCTAGACTGACTAATGGCGGTGTACTCTACTTGGAGTAGATGTTGACTTTTCAATATTAGGCGCGTTTACTTCTTCTGGGGTTTTATCTATTCTGAGAATCTAATAAAACTCGAAGAACGAACGAACGAAAATATGTGACTGACTGAAAGTCAACTTGACATTTGAAGTGAATTTGAACAGCAGAGTTGCCAGTAAAGTAAAAATTAAAACGTAACATGAAAAATAAACGGTATAAATAAAAATATTAACTAATTTGTACATACATGCCAACACTTCCACAAAAGAAAATTATTTATTGTATTTTAAGTATCTTTGTGTGTATGTACCTACATATTCGGCTGTCCCAAAATAAAAGACTGAATTTTAGTAATTTTACAATAAGTACTTTTTCTCTATATGTGACTCACTCAGATAATTAATTATTATAACTTACAATCACTTTATCCACAGCGTTTAACCCTAGATAATTTAACTTACTTATAAGCAGTAAATATAGTACACACAGCAGTGGCGTAGCGTACGTTGGAGGGGCCCTGTATCAAAATTAGTTAGGGGGCCCAAATGATGGGTAAAGAAATCACACAAAAAAAAACAAAAATGCTTGCATTAAATTAAAATAAATATTTATTGATGAATAATTAATGATAGTATTTATTGATATTATGTTATCACTTCCTCCTAGAGATTGAGCTAGCCAAACAATTCAAATTAAATATACACTTTTCTTGCCGTTTTTTGGCAAATTGATTTATTAAATCATCTATAACTGAAGATGATTTCAGTTTTACCAACCAATAGATAATCAGAAGAACAAGATTGTATTGTATTACAATGTAATACTTACGTTTGAACCGGAATTAAATAAAACGCGTAAATATTGCTCTCCGTGGTTTGTCATTGTACATCGGTTATTGCGAGATTTCCCCGTTTAAGTCATTCACTTACCCGCAATAACCGATGTGGGATGTTGCCAACTTTTGGGCGCACGCTTAACCCGGGAAAAAGAGATTGCTTCTTTTGACTTTTGTCATTTATGAAGTGAAAACTCTATAGGCACATATAACAGTTTTTTATATGTTTTTCCCGGGAAGCACGAGATTAAGTGACATTGTGGATAACATTTTACTAATTTTTGCTTACACACGTTAGGGGCCTTTGTAGCCCGGGGGCCCCGTATCATTGATACGGCTAATACGGCGGTAGCTACGCCCATGTGTATCACAGTACTGCAAACAGATGCCCACCCCACTATTCTGAATCTTCTATATTATTATATGCCGCGGAACAAATGTTTGCATGATCTACAGATATTTGTTCCGGGTCTGGATGTGTTTCTATATATTATATGAATGTATTTACAAAAAAAAGTATATAAATATTCTATCAGTTATCTGGTTCCCATAGTACAAGCTCTGCTTAGTTTGGAGCTAGATAGCGCTGTGTGAAATGTCCAACAGTATTTATTTATTTATTCTGTATGGCTTTAACCGTAGATTGAGAATCCTCCATCTGCGGCTCTAACAGATGTGCAAAGACCTTATACCAACAGATGCCGTTGCTCTATCATGGTCTGATTGTCAATGTCAGTTTCCGTGTCAACACTATTTTCGACACACTACACCGCACTAGAATGATATCCCAACCCTGGAGGGCCATCTTTTTCCTTGGGAGAAGGATATCACCCTGGCACTCTTTGCAGATGACAGCGCCTTCTTCTCATCATCCTACAGCCCAGAGGGCATGGCCTCCCACATGTAACACCTGCTTGACCTTTTGTCGGCATGGTTAGATAAGTGGCGCATGGCAGTTATCGTGGGTAAGACGGCTGCGCTCCTTGTCGCACGCTGAGGAACCGTGCTCCCACCACTGAAGCTGCGAGGCCAGGACCACAGGATGGAAAACCTCCGTCCGGCACCTTGGCATCGAAATCGATATGTCGCTTAGGATGAATCCTCAGGTGGAGCGCGCGATACAACAAACGAGCGCCGCCAGAGCTATGCTCCGACATGTTTGAGACTACCGTTGAGGACTAAGATGGGGGTTTACAAAACTAACATCCACTCGCGGCTCACCTATGCAGCATCAGCGTGGTGCGCGCTATGTACCGCCACCAACAAACAAAGGATAGAAGCCCAGCAAAGCATAGCCCTACGTGCTTGCACAAAAGCAGGACGCTGTGTCAGGAACGTGTAACGCTATCGCTCTGCTGCACGCATGGATACCTGACATTCAGACTCCCTGGCGTCCAATAGCGCGGGAGCTCCTGTGCTCATCATCCTCACCATGGTGTATGCCATAAGAGGACCAACGTTTACCAAGACATCGGCCACTTAACGTCTGAGAGACCAAACTGCAAGCCAGGATGGCACTCCGGACATCACCCCGTGACTCAAAAGATAGTCGTCTCTGACGCTGAAGCCAGGATTAAGCATGAAAGTCCGACCCTTTCTCACACTTTCCAAACAAAAATGGTCGAAGTGTTGAAGACCATGATGATTATTTTCGAGGAAAAAACAAATGTTTTTGTTTATCTGACGAAATGAGATAGTTTTACAAATTTAATTATTGTGTATTTGAGATATAAACCATCTTTTTTGGCGATGCATCTCCAGACATGTAGTACGCTAGTTGGAACTTGGTTGGAACTAGTTTTTTTCTTTTTAAATTGAATATGAAAAGCCCTCATTGACATTGACACTTCACTTTTTGTTCAACTTCAATCAATCCTGGTCGTCTACAGGCTCAATCGCGTAGTAGTGTGCGTGGTGGACGCACAACTATTGCGTTTGGGCTGCAGGTAAGGGCCTCAGGTGGTTGGCCTTTCTGGTTTCAACTCACGGAGACTACTATCTCTGGGTCTCTGGGCTCAGCTCTTTGTGGCCTTCCTGGCTTGTGGCAGGTGACTCTTCGGAGCTTTTCGTTGGCCTATCTCTTGGCGCGGTGTAAGTAGCCACGTTTTGGCATGACGCTGGTCTTAGTTGTTGTTATTTTCTTTTGTGATCTTCGCCGCTGACGTCGCCAATGATCGGTGAAGTCGATGAAGGCGAAGAAGAAGTCAGGGGATCCAAGAGCTCTCGGGGTAGTGGACGCCACGGTCCTTGGTGGTCTGGTGGCCGCGCGTGCAGTGGGACAAATCCCTGAAGATGTTCGTGCAGACTGTTGTCAGCGCGGTCGTACATCCGACGCGCCAACATGGCAACGAACTCTTGTTTGCTTTGGATTTGCACGTCCGGGGCGATTACATCGTTCGGACGTAGCGTCCGGCGCCAGTGCACATCCGAAGAGCGGTATTTTGCTGGGCTTGCATTTTTTGCTTATTTGTGGTTGAGCAGAGGGCATACCAAGCTGGGCTGGCATACGTGAGTCGCGTACGTAGCTAGGTCTTGTAGACTCCATTCGTCGTCCGCAGCGGCAGCTTCGACTGGAGGACTGGACGAAGCATTGCCCTGGCAGTGCGTGTCTGTTGGTTATCATTTTAAGACTTAGGATAATATTGTTCTGTGCCGTCTCCGTCATTTGTCGTCTCCATTGTCATTGTCGTAACCATTTGTCGTCTCCGCTTAGGACATGTCTGTACGCCGGTTTTCTTAGCCAAAATAAGAGTTAGGGACCATTCACTAGGTGAATGTGGTTTGGATGAAGGTAATGTAGAGCACCTACTTTTCTCATGCTCTAGGCTACGGCCATCTCTGTATGATGTCTTTCCTCCTGAAATCCCTCGTCCTTTCTCTTCCAAAACTATATTATCCCTCGTGTTCTCCCCTTTCATAGCCCTTCTATGTAAATATATTAATGTAAATAAAATAAAACTGTAAATATTTTGACCCACTAATTCTATGTTTAGATGTTCTGTATTTGTACATATACATATTTATTTGTGTTTTGCATGTCCTTAATTGTGTTGTCTCTGCTTTTTAGGTATAAATAAATCACCTTGTAGTCTAAATTCTGGTTGAGTCTCCCTCTGTAAACACTGGCCAACCATTGCAATACTCGGAACTCCATCGTTTTACCGTTTTTAATCTGGCAACTTGACATTGGCATAATTGTGGCAACAACTAGCCACAGAGGCCATTCAAGGTTTTGGAAAATAGGAGTAAGCGTGTTAGCGAGATTCCTTTGAGTTTTAAATTGTTTTCTGGCTGAGTAACTTGCTCATTCCCAAGTTGATTTATTTCATTTTAGTGGTGGTGGGTTGGTGCATTGGTGGTAAGGTGTAACTTTGTATTTTACTAACTAGTTTTTAACTCTTAAACTTTAGTGGGTTTCGGCGGGAAGATGGAGGTTGTTCCTCCGGATCCCCCTCCGGATCCGCCAGATAAGATTATTATCTCACCCACGATTCCTGAGGAGAAACGCTCAGGCTCAGGCTCTAAACGTAGAATGGAGTCAGATGGTGAAAGTTCACCTGTTTCTCAAAACAAAAAATCTATAACATCCCCGGACATGGCCGCTGCCTCCATCCAAACAATTTGGCTGCATGCTATTATGGTAATTGGAGTGAAAGAATACTCTACCGCAGACAAAGGTCCATTCGTTATTCATGTTGCTAGAGTAGAACCCGACCCGTCAGCTGGAACATCAATCCGCCCAATTAAATTTGGACAGTTCTTGAGCAATCATCACGTGTCTAACATTTGTTCAGATGGAATTAAACAAGTTGGCAGAAATCGAATTTCTGTAGAATTCCGCACGGCAACTGATGCTAATAAATTCCTGGATAATACAACTCTCCTTACCCGGTACAAGTATGTTGCATCAATACCGACATTCAACATCACTCGAATGGGTCTTGTCCGAAATGTCCCGGTTGATATGTCAATGGAGGAATTCGCAACCAGCTTGGAAGTTCCAAATGGTTGTGGATTTGTTGTCAAAGCCCGTAGGTTAAACAGAAAATCAAATGATGATGGCAAAGTGACCTGGATCCCAACTCAATCAGTAGTTCTCACATTTAGAAGTCAAGTTCTGCCTCAAAGAGTATTTTCATACCACACCTCACTACCGGTTGAAACATACCAGCTCCCAACAATTCAATGCCTTAACTGTTGTCGTTTTGGTCATGTAAAAGCTCAGTGCCGCTCCAAGCCCCGTTGCTTTAAATGCTCTAAAGAACACACGGGTGAAAGCTGTGACTTGGAAGAGTCTAAAGCGTCTTGCCTCAATTGCTCAGGCCGACATAATACAACTAGCAGGGTCTGTCCTGAACAGGATAGACAAAAATCTATTAAAATGCTTATGTCCCAGAATGGAATCTCGTATGAGGAAGCTGCGACTAATTTCCCTAAGGTTGGAAGAGCATATACTGAGGTTGCTCAGGCTATGTTCTCTTCCACTAATCTTGATCCACAAGATCCTTCCACCTCAACCAACTCTCCTACATACCGTTCCTATGTTAAAAATGTTTATGCCAAACCTCGTCCTAAAGTGCCCTTGGGTAAATCCTATGACAAAGCATCCCACCAAGGAATAATCTCAACTCCATCCTCATCCCTCCCTAATGGCCATGCCATTATGTCCCAAACCCCGACCCCAGTGTCGGACAACCGTCAAAGCTTCCTCATTGAAACTCTATTGAACATTTTAATCGAGTTGTGTTCATCAACCAACTCATCCTTACCGTCCAACGTTGCCCAAAAACTGTCCCAGATCTTTGCATTAACTGGTAACAATGGTTCCAGTCTCCATTCTCCAGTGGAACGTGAAAAGTCTTCGAGCTCGCAAATCTGAACTCATTCATTTAATTTCTAAATTCTGCCCGTCAGTCATTGCCATCTCGGAATCATGGCTGAAGCCTGGATCCAATTTTCGGATCCCGGGCTACTCCTGTATCCGAGATGACAGGTCAGACGGGTATGCAGGTAGTGCCCTGTTAGTCAGGCGTACCCTGCCCTTCTCTCAAATCCCCCTCCCTTCTCACTCCTTAGACATCAACCTAGTAGCTGTTAGAGTATTTGATATATCTTTTATTTCTATTTATATCCCTCACCCCTATTCTGCTCTTATACCAGATATTCTACTTGTTATTTCTTCCGTCCCCTCTCCTATTGTTCTTTTAGGTGATTTTAACGCCCATCACACCTCGTGGGGCTCTGGCCACTGTGATGTATTTGGTCGTCTCCTATTAGAGATGTTTGACGAGGCCAATCTCTGTGTCATAAATGACGGTTCTATCACCCGTAGATCTTTGCCTTCACAAGACCCATTGAGTGTTATTGATTTGACTGTATGCTCACCTTCCCTTTCCTCTCTTCTTTCCTGGCAAACTCTGCCTCTTACTTATGGCAGCGATCACTTCCCTATCCTCATTACCATCCCAAACAGTGCCTCCCCTGAATATAACTTTAATCCCAGTTTAAAATATCGACTTACTGACGCCGATTGGCCTTCTTTCTCCTCTCACTTAGAAAACTTATCGGTCAATCTTTTACCTATACAGACAGACAATACTGACAGTTATCTTTCGGCCTATTCCAAATTTGTAGATACTCTTCTTTCATGTGCAAATAAAAATATCCCTGTTAAAAAACAAGCCAGTTCTCGTTTTAAGATTTCCCCCCCATGGTGGAATTCTGATTGCTCTAAAGCAGTCAAAATGAGAAAAAGTGCAGAGTTGGCCTATAATGCTTCCATGATTAACGAAAAATTCGTACAATACCAACATATGGCTTCAAAAGCTAGGAGAGTGCTTTCACTCTCAAAAAAAAAGGGGTGGATGAATTTTTGTGAAAATTTATCCCCTAGAGCACCTCCATCGTTAGTCTGGAAGCAAATAAAGCGATTTAGAGGTTCATGTAACATCCCAAACCTGTCTTCCAATGATCCTTCTTCTTGGGTTGGTGCCTTTGCCAATAGATTGTCCCCTGACTTCGTCCCTTACCTTGACTGCCTTCCTATTCCCCCTTCATTTCTTCCTTCTGTTTCCAATATAGACGATAAATTTTCTTTTCATGAACTTTTACTAGCTTTAGATGGTTTAACGGATACATCTCCGGGTGTAGATGGCATCCCGTACTCATTTTTAATTAAATCTCCTGATAGCGTCAAAGTATACTTTTTAAATTTAATTAATGTTTTTTTTGAATATGGAGTCGTTCCGGATGAGTGGAAGACTCAGATAATTATCCCTATTCTTAAACCGGGAAAAAAGCCATCTGATTCAACAAGCTATAGGCCTATTGCATTGTCATCAGTTCTAGCCAAGATTATGGAACACTTGTTAAAATTTCGATTGGAATGGTACGTTGAGAGCAAGGGTATTTTGGCGAAATCACAGTATGGCTTTAGGAAAGGCATGAGTACTCATGACAGCTTAAGTATAATCACAACTGATATCCGTATTGCGTTAGCTAAGAAAGAGTTTTTGATTGCTGTTTTTCTTGATATTGCAGCTGCTTATGACAACGTCCTGCTTCCATTGCTCAGGAATAAACTTCGTCAGCTGAGCATTCCTGAGAGGCTTGTTCGTTTTGTTTATAACCTTTTGGTAGAGAGGAAAATATTGATCAAAAACCAAGGCAATTTTCTACCAGCTACGTGTGTTTGGAAGGGATTACCTCAGGGCTCAGTTCTCAGTCCTTTATTATATAGTCTTTATACACATCATTTAGAACAACCTATTTCCCCCTTATGTCAAGTTTTACAATACGCAGACGATCTGGCATTGTACGTTCAATCGAATTCCATAGTCGATGCACGTGATAACTTAAATACTGCATTGACTCTCTTAAATGAATGGTTAGTTGATCACGGTTTATCTCTTTCGGCTTCTAAAAGTAGTTGCGTGGTATTTACAAAGAAAAGATCCCTTCCTCCTGTTGACCTGTATATCGGCAGAGAGCTGATTCAACAGATTAACAGTGCTAAATTTTTGGGTGTTAAGCTGGATTCTAGATTAACAGGAGTTCCCCACTTCAACTATATCTCACAAAAATGTGAAAAAAATGTCAATATTCTGCGTTCATTATCTGGCGTTTGGTGGGGTTCTCATCCATATTGTCAAAAAATATTATATAATGCAATAGTACGCAGTCATATGGATTATGCTACTTTTCTTTTGGATCCATGTACTAAAATGGCTCTAGGAATGTTGGACAGGATCCAGTCTAAATGCCTTCGAATAATTCTTGGTGCTATGAAGTCCTCCCCTATAAATGCGATGCAGGTGGAGTGCGTCGATCCTCCCCTCTCCCTTCGAAGACAATACCTTGCAGATCGTTTTTTCTTTAAAATTATCCAAAATTCTAGTCACCCCCTGTTGGCAAAATTAAACGATTTGTTTAAAATTTTAGAACCACACATTGACCTTTATCAAAATAAAATCCCTTGTGTAATTCGTAGCTTCAGAAAATATAAAAGCCTCCCACACCCTGTCATTCAGAGTCAAATTGACCCACTGTATTCCACCCCATATGAGGCATTAGTATTCAGACCCAACATAATCTTAGATTTTGGTATTGTTAAAGGCTCTCATTATGCTTGCCAAATATTTAATGAACAGATGGCTAGGAATTTTAGTGGTTGGCATCCTATTTATACAGATGCCTCTAAACTTAATGACTCTAGCCCTGTAGGTGCAGCTGTCTGGATTCCGTCTGGGAAAATTATTCTTAGTTTTAAATGTCCATCAGTTACTTCTGTTTTTACTGGTGAGTCAATAGCTCTTTTAGAAGCTATTATGTACATTAAAGCGCACAATCTCCAAAACTCAATACTTTTTTCTGACTCTAAAAGTTCCCTTCAATCCATTCTCTCCAACCCTTTTCGTTCCAAATCCAGATTTCCTGTCATTCTTAAAATTCGTGAAGCTCTGTTTGACTGTCATAAACTTGGAATTAACATAGTTCTGGCTTGGATCCCTGGTCATTCCGGTATCCCTGGCAATGAGTCAGTGGACTCATGTGCAAAGCAGGCCATTCAGACAGGGGCTCATGACCACCTTCAAATATACTCGAACGACCTTTGTTCAGTCCCTAGTTTCCACCTAACTACTTCCTGGTCCCGTATGTGGCTTGATTCCAGGTCTTTGAAAGGAAAACATTTCGGTGAAATTCAACCCGAAATTCCAACAAAACCATGGTTTTTTAAATATCGCAAAGCCAGCAAAACGACTACGTCAACCATTTGTCGTCTCCGCTTAGGACATGTCTGTACGCCGGTTTTCTTAGCCAAAATAAGAGTTAGGGACCATTCACTATGTGAATGTGGTTTGGATGAAGGTAATGTAGAGCACCTACTTTTCTCATGCTCTAGGCTACGGCCATCTCTGTATGATGTCTTTCCTCCTGAAATCCCTCGTCCTTTCTCTTCCAAAACTATATTATCCCTCGTGTTCTCCCCTTTCATAGCCCTTCTATGTAAATATATTAATGTAAATAAAATAAAACTGTAAATATTTTGACCCACTAATTCTATGTTTAGATGTTCTGTATTTGTACATATACATATTTATTTGTGTTTTGCATGTCCTTAATTGTGTTGTCTCTGCTTTTTAGGTATAAATAAATCACCTTGTAGTCTAAATTCTGGTTGAGTCTCCCTCTGTAAACACTGGCCAACCATTGCAATACTCGGAACTCCATCGTTTTACCGTTTTTAATCTGGCAACTTGACATTGGCATAATTGTGGCAACAACTAGCCACAGAGGCCATTCAACCAATAGTTGAAGTTGAGGCCATTCAACCAATAGTGTCAGTGTTAGTGAAGCGCACTTATTTATTTGTGATTTTAGTCTAAGCACAATAAATAAATTATTTATTGCTTTGCTATTCAGAGTATATAATCCCAACTAAGCTAAACTAAACTTGTTCAAAAGGTATGTAAACACGTAGATTATGCCCTCAAATAAGTTTTTCGCAAATTGGTATATGATTGCACCATACTGCATTTTGATAAATGCCATTTGTGATATAATTGGTGGTTAAAAGAATCGTAAGATTATAAATATGTCTACAACAGTACATATCATAGTAACTGTACCTATTTATTGAAAGTTGATTTTTAGTGTGCACTATGCAAAAAGTTACCTCATTGAAGTAAACCTACTTACCTACTAGAAACTTCTTATAATACCTACCTACGTATAAACACAGACAGATTTAGGTATGTGTCTATTTAATATTGTTAAAGAATGATCTGGAATTTATGAAAATTACATTTTTGATTTCAGAATAATAACTGAAAATGGGTAAAGGTAAGTTCTTGTTAATATTTTCTAATAGTTTTACTTCTGTAACTCAATATGCAATATCTCATCCTGTGGACTATCTAGTCCAGGTTCCTTGCTACATACGTCATCTGCTTAGTCAATGATCATCACTGGTCGGAGTAGGTAGAGCTAGTTAGGTTCATTGACCGCAAACATTGATGTTAATATGGATATTCCATTAGATTCCGACTAATCCTCCGGAATTTTCTGGATTTATCCGGGATAATTATTTTTATCAATAAGTATAAAAAATGGTTTATGTAAGCCAATAAGCGCCCGAGCGACGTTGTAAATTTTACATCAGCAACACGTTGCCGCTTTGTTGAAACTCCAACTCCTTTGTTGATTTCAACAAACGCCGATAACGAAAACAATAGCGGGGTGTTTCTGTCGGAGCGACACACCTGTTTTGTCTCTTTCTGCACCACTGCTATTCAATGGTTTACCGACAGTAACTTGTTGTCAAATGTCTCACTCGATTACCTTGGTTCTTAGAGTGCGCTTGTTTGCTTCCTGTTGTGTTTTGTTGTGAGGTGAATTTCTTTTGACCCTGGCTTGTTTACTGGATTTTGGAACCTCCTTGCTACTACGACTTTGGCCAGCATTTACGGACTATAATTTTAGTTTGGAGTTATTTTATTGGATACCTACTAACTTGGTAAGTTTGATTTTTTTGTAAAAAAGTAAAATATTTACTAAAACTAATGTATTAATGGACTAATGTATAAAAATAAAAGAAAAGTTAAAAGTTTGGGCTTAGTAAAAAGCTTGCCTTAAGTCAAACCAATAAATAACTTTTTTAATACAAAGAGTAAATACAGTCTTATTTGTGCAAAATGCAAAGCCTTTTCTTGTTAGATAAACATCAGACACATGTTAATATTAACTTGAAGTGAGTGTACTACTTGCGTGCAATTAACCGTACCCTCTCTTAGCGTAAATTAAAAAGTTTTAATTGCCTTTGCATTTTTAAACTTTCACTAAGAATACATATTTTTACTAGTTTTGTTTTCGAACAGATCAGTATGTTTTTACCACTTAGTGTTGATGTGACTACTCAGCATTTCTAATTTAACGACATTTTGATTCAGGTGAAGTACTTCGACATGGCGTCAAGTTCTGTCAAGCCTGAAACAGTTGAATAGTGGATACGCGACTATCCTGAGCTGATTTTTGACGCTGCTAGCTGTACTATTTACTGCACCAAGTGTGAAAGCCATTTATCAGTAAAAAAATCTAATGTCAATTGACATATGTGCCCAACATCGAGGAACATACAAACGGCCTCAAGAAGAATTTTATTTTGACCTTATTAAGTTTTTAATTCTTTGTAACATCCTCTGGTCGCAAATGAAAAATAATGCCTTCAAAGATTTTTTCCAAAAATACATGTGTGGTGTTTGCTGTTGTAATTGCAATAACAAAAAACTGCCTGACGAGTCACAATAACGAAAAGTATATTTGGACAAATTTTATAAAAATAAAATTGCCTCTATATGAAAACGTTAAAGATGAGAAACTTTGGATATCGATAGATGAGACAACTGATTTTTTAGGTCGCTATATTGTGCATTTCTTGGTAAAGCCATTAAGTGAAAACTTTTCTGATCGACATTATTTAATCACATTATTTATTTAGACCTTATTTGCTCGAGGTGGTCAAAGGCCAAACCATTTCAAATTTTGTAATCGAATGTTTAAAAAACATTTGGCAAGACAACTTTGAAAGAAAAGTTGATAATGTTTTAGTATTATGTACTGATAGTGTAGCATACATGTTGTCTGCGGGGCGAAATTTGAAAATTGTTTTACCTCAATTAAAACATGTTACCTGTTTGGCACACGCTCTTCATCGCGTATCAGAACAGATACGGTTAGAGTACCATGATGTAGATATGTTAATATCAAATGTAAAAAAATAATTTTAAAAGCCCCCCGCAGAATAAAATTATTGAAAGATATGTATCCAAATTTACCTCTTCCACCACAAACAGTGATAACAAGATGGGTACTTGGCGTGAAGCTGCATCGTATTATAGAAAATATTATGAAGAAATAATGAATGTTGTTTCTCGAAGCTTTGAATGAATGGCAATACGAAATGCGAAAAATATCCAAGAAAAAGAGAATCTACGGAATCAATTAGTGTATATAGAAAATCATTATACGATTATTTTACTTTCATTAAAAGAGTTGCAGAAACGAAATTTAACATTAAGCAACTCAATTTTGGCTTTTGATCAAGTCAGAGCTGCTTTAAATGAGTGTGATTCTGATAGAATTAAAATAAAAATTGAAAAAGTTTTGGATAGGAATCCTGACATTGATATCCTCAGAGGATTTGAAGAAAAATTGACAAGAAATGAAGTAAATGATGAAATTTTGTCATATAAATTTGTTCCACTAACATCCACAGATGTAAAAAGAAAAGGAGCGTTCGACATCTGTGGATGTTAGTGGAACAAAATTGTAGACAAAATTTCATCATTTACTTCATTTTTTGACAATTTTTCTTCAAATTCTCCATTAATGAAATTTTTTGTCTGAGTAAGTAAATTATTGTTTAACGTGTTGATCAATTTAATCAGGATTTTATTGTAAATACATATAGCTTGTTCTGTATGTATATTTAAATTTTTTGAGGAACAAATAATTTGTATGGTAATATGTTCTTGTACAACTTCAGAATGATAATGTTAAATGATTGTTGAGTCTTGTATGAATATAAGAAATTGTTACATAAAAAATATATGTGGTTTAATGAATCAAGTTTCTATCTATTTAGTATACTATCCTTAAACCCGTCCTTATACTTGCACGTCGGAGAGGAAGTGTATTCTTTCATTACTCCTTAAGGCGTAAATAGCTTTTTATTATTTTTCTACTTAAAAAGCAAATCCCGGGATTTTGGGAATATCCATATTATTCTTACATATGGCAAGTACACAAAATAGCTCTACCTAGTCCGATCACTGATGATCATTGATCTGATCAGTGACAAAATTTACTATTTTACTTTATATTGAAAAATAAAATAAATAAAGTAAATCCTTATTTGGTTTGTAAAAGTTTGGACAAAATTAAATTAAATTCTTTTTTATTTAATAATTTAATAATTTAATTAAATAATAAATCTTAGAATTGTGTTGGTAGACAGGTAATTGCAATTCATCATCATCATATCAGCCGTAGGACGTCCACTGCTGGACAAAGGCCTCCCTCATTGATCTCCAGGAACTGCGGTTGGAAGCGGCCTGCATCCAACGCCGACCTGCGGTTCTTACCAAGTCGTCTGCCCATCTTGTGGGTGGACGTCCTACGCTGCGCTTGCCGGTCCGTGGCCTCCACTCGAGAACCTTTCGGCCCCATCGGCCATCTGTTCTGCGCGATATATGGCCTGCCCATTGCCACTTCAACGTGCTAATCCGTCGGGCTATGTCGGTGACTTGAGTTCTCCTACGTATCTCCTCATTTCTGATTCGATCCCGTAGAGAAACCCCGAGCATTGCCCTCTCCATAGCTCGTTGAGCGACTCTGAGCTTATTCATAAGGCCAATAGTGAAGGACCACGTCTCGGTTCCATATGTCATCACTGGTAACACACACTGATTGAAGACTTTCGTCTTAAGGCACTGAGGTATGTTGGACGAAAAGACGTTGCGAAGTTTCCCAAACGCTGCCCATCCGAGTTGGATTCGACGATTGACCTCTTTCTCGAAGTTGGACCTACCTAATTGGACTGTTTGTCCTAGGTATACATACGCGTCGACAACTTCAAGAGCCGAGTTCTCAACCATAACTGGGGCAGGGACGACATGGACATTCGACATGATTTTCGTCTTGTCCATGTTCATTTTAAGTCCTACCCGTTGGGAGACTCGATTGAGGCCTTCGAGCATCGTGCTGAGCTCTTCCATCGACTTTGCCATGACCACAATATCGTCGGCAAACCGAAGGTGAGTGATGTATTCGCCGTTAATATTGATGCCCAGTCCTTTCCATTCCAGAAGCTTGAAGGCATCTTCCAATTCGGTCGTAAACAGTTTCGGAGAGATTACATCTCCCTGTCTTACGCCTCTTTTTAAGGGAATCGCCTTCGAGCTCTGTTCGTGTACTCGGACTGACATAGTGGCGTTTTTATACAAACACTTCAACACTTCGATGTACCGATAGTCAATACGGCATCGTTGGAGAGACTCGAGCACTGCCCTTTCTCATAGTCCACAAACGCGAGACATAGCGGCAAGTTATACTCTTCGGTCTTCTGTATGACTTGCCGCAGCGTATGTATGTGGTCTATGGTACTGTAGCCTTTACGGAACCCGGCTTGTTCGGGAGGCTGGAAGTCATCAAACCTGCGTTCAAGACGGTTCGCGATGACCCTCGAAAACAGCTTATAAACATGGCTCAAAAGCGAGATGGGTCCGTAATTCTTAAGCAAGGTGTTGTCACCTTTCTTGAAGAACAGAACCACCACGCCCCCGTTCCATGCTTTTGGCGTCGTACCTTCAAGCAAGGCGGAATTAAAGAGCTTCTGAAGGACTTTAAGTACCGGTGATCCACCCGCTTTCAGAAGTTCTGAATTGCAATTAAATAAACTAAAATAACTTAAGATTGGTAAATTAAAAATATCAAACAAATAGAAATAATTACAAATTCAGACAATGTCTGACTGGGTGAAACAAATAAATAATGAAATTATTGAGTCTCAAGCTGGCCGACTGGCTGGTGCCTTTAATCCCAGCAGCCAATGATGCTGGAATTAAAATTAAAATTATCTGCCACAACGGCCAGCATCCAGCAAAGTTAGATTCCTATTTGTTATTGCTAAAAAAATGTGTGGGTGCTAAATTTACTGTATTTTATTCTAAAGGTAAGAAAAAAGGAGGTGGAAAAGCTACCGGCATAGAAGGTCCTCTCAGTTCTATGTCTTTAGCTGACAGTGGACCATCAACCTCACAAGAACCAGAGGAAGAGTGTGAAGGACTGACAGGCGGCGTTCGTAAAAAGAAACAGCAGAAAGTTGCTGCAAAGGTATTTTGTTTCACAATTTAACAAAAATATAATATGTTTTACTGGGCGGTTGCTGAGTAAGGTTTAAAATTATTAGATTTGAGCAAAGCTTCAAACCCAGGGGAATGGGGAGAACCATTCAAAACCGTATAGTAGTAGGGTTATCCTCATCATTAATTCACATTTGCCGTGAGAAACCCTGCTGCGATGTCAAACAATCGAGAGCCAATTCATGTAACTTAAATTCGAGTATCGATCTAGTCTCGCTATGTTAAATGTCCTTAACGGTATTCATGTAACTGACTATCAATGGTATGAGTTGACTGCCATGCAATTCGACTATTTATTTATATCAGCTAATGTTGTAAAATTAATGGAGCAGAATGGCAAAATATATTCAATTCTCAATCTCGTTTGGTCAAAGTACGTTATGTTTTTAAAATGGTATTATGTGAATTGGCCCCTGTATTCTTTGCCAACAAACAGTTGTCGCTGCAGGAAAACACACTCACAATATTTTATTTTATTATATTGTTTTATTAGCAGTCCTAAAAAATAGCAAAAACTAAATTATAACCTAATTGTGGTGAAAATTCAAGTAATCATTGTAAAACTCACATGTACCACAGGCAAGTCGCGTATCAACTACGCTGTAGATTGTGTTTTTGCTCGTGATTTACTATATTTGCACCTTTTTAGCGAGGAATTAACCGGTTGTACAGTTTTGACCCGATAAGTATAATTGTACGATTTTAATAAGCACCGAGGGGGCCGAGTCACCCACGTCCGTAGGAGAATACCCATATAGATTCCCTATACGTGGCCCCCGGGTGGTGCCCATCAGGTGAAATCGGTGGTAGGCTTCGGCCGCGGCTGATCACCACCCACTGGTCAAAGTCGTGTCGCCAAGTAGCTCCGCTGCGTTCCAACACGCTGACTGGTGTAGCCACTAACGGGGGCGGGTCGACGTGATGGTCTCATTGCTGGCAGACCGACTTGATGCACACAGATAAGCGCCGTATCGGATGACTAGTCGTGGAGGGTAGCGGGATCCGAGGCACGGTGCACCACTGGCCGACTGCAGTCAGTAGGGGGCCCAAGTAGCGAAATAGCCACTCGTGAAAGGCTGGCCCGCCAACTACCGAAAAATCCCTGGATGCGCCATGGTGCCGGCTGGCGACCGGACGAGAGGGCCCTATGGACATCCTAGGCGGGCCTCGGGCGTCCCCGCAGTCTCCAGACTAGCTCTCCAACGATAAAACTTTTCGTGTGCGTCTGAGGGTTATCAGTATGAAGCCCCACTTCACTGCCGCATCCTAACCTTAAATCACTCGTAACCATAATGAAAAGTAGAAACAAGAGAACGTTTAAACAGCGGCTGCACTCCCTCTCACTCAAAGTGCACCTCTGCAACATCCGAGGTCTGCACTTAAATCTCGTCGCAGTCCATCACCACCTTGAGACTGAGAAACCAGCTTTCTTGTTTCTTTCGGAGATGCAGATAGGATGTCCGTCTGACACGGCGTACCTCTCGTATCCAGGGTTTACCCTGGAGCACAATTTTAAACCCTGTGCGGATGTCTGTGTGTACGCCCGTGATGATATCTGCTGTCGGCGTCTCCGAAACCTTGAAGATCCCAGCTTTTCTGTTGTATGGATTTTGGTGGACTCAGGCCTTGAAAAAAAATTATATGGCTGTATTTACTGTTCGCATAGTGGAGACCAGGAGACGACCAAGCTCATGACTTACCTCAGTGAGGCGGCGGACGCCGGCCAACAAAAGTACCCATCTGCACAATTGGTGCTGTTGGGGGACTTCAACGCTCACCGCCAAGAGTGGCTCTTCCCATACCAAAGCACTGACCACGCAGGGAGAGAAGCGCGAAAACTAGCTTTATCGCTTAATCTCACCCAACTGGTCCAAGGAGCAACGCGGGTTCCTGATTTTGACGGCCAAACAACCAATTGCTTGGACCTTCTACTGACAACTGATCCAGACCGCTACTCCGTGTCGGTTTCATCACCTTTGGGTAGTTCCGACCATTGTCTGGTGAAATCTGTATCTGTCTACTAGCGAGCGAAGAGTATGGCAGTACAAGTTAGCTGATTGGGATGAAATGCGTGCATTCTTCGCATCATATCCTTGGCAGCAAGTCTGCTTCTCCTCGGATGATCCTTCAGATTGCGCGGATGCCGTGACAGATGTGCTGCGTCAAGGGATGGAATATTTTATCCCATTCTCTGACGTAACAGTGTCAGGCAAAGCTCAACCTTGGTTCGGAGCCGAATGTAGACGCGCTGAAATGCAGAAACATGAGGCATACCTGGCATGGGTTGATGCTCGAAACCGCAAAACCAAGGACCTATCTAAGAAGAAGACAGCTTATAACAAAGCTGCCAAGTCCTGCAAGAAGGCTTTACGGAAGGCTCGATTTGACCACATAGGCCGAATAGGGAACAAATTGGCGTCGTACCCATCGGGCAGTAAGGCGTTTTGGTCCCTGGCTAAAGCGGTTCAGTCGAACTTCTGTCGCCCCTCACTACCTCCACTGCTGAAACCTGACGGTACTCTGGCCCATACTGCTGAAGAGAAAGCGAATCTGTTCACCAATCTTTTTGCGGAATCTTCTCGTCTAGATGCTGCAAGCGGGACACCTCCGAGTCTACCGGATGGTGGGGTATATATGCCGGAAATCCGCATACATCAGACCAAGGTTCGAAAAACGATGCATAATCTGGACGCGAACAAAGCCAGTGGCCCTTACGGTTTTCCGGCAGTTGTTCTTAAATTCTGCGCGCCTGAGCTCGCTCCTGTACTGACACGCCTCTTTCGCCGCTCTGTGAAGTCTGGACCAGTGCCGAAATCCTGGAAGCTTGCAAACGTGCAGCCCGTGCTTAAAAAAGGTAGTCGTGCCGGCCCCTCTAACTACATGCCCATCTCGGTCACGTCCGTCATCTGTAAGATTATGGAACGTGTACTGAACAACAGGCTCCTGGCACACCTAGAAACGTATAACCTCCTCAGTGATCGAC
This sequence comes from Philereme vetulata, assembly GCA_918857605.2. Lineage (NCBI taxonomy): Eukaryota > Metazoa > Arthropoda > Insecta > Lepidoptera > Geometridae > Philereme > Philereme vetulata. The sequence continues at coordinate 5,119,472 of OU975456.1, read as the reverse complement.
AATATGGCTTTCGCCGAAATCGGTCTACTGGGGACCTTCTAGCGTATGCCACGCACATATGGAGTGAGGCCGTAGATAAACACGGAGAAGCGCTGGCTGTTTCTCTTGACATCTCAAAGACCTTTGATAGGGTCTGGGATGATAGCCTTATTAGCAAGCTTCCATCATACGGTCTGCCCACTGGTCTGTGTGTCTGGATATCGGACTTCTTGAGGTACCGTTCGATACGAGTTGTCGTCGAAGGCTGCTCGTCCGATCAATTGGCGATTAACGCCGGGGTCCCACAAGGGTCAGTACTTTCCGCAACTCTGTTCTTGCTGCATATCAACGATCTGCTAAAACCCGGTACCTTTGGGTATGCAGACGATAGCACAGTTGTGGAAAGCTATACATCTAGTGCACGAGCCAGTAGAGCGCAGATTCAGTCACTCAGGGAGGTCATGGTCGAGCGCTTAAACTTGTCCTTGAAGGCAATCTCCGACTGGGATGATGCCAATCTGGTCAAGTTCAATGCGAATAAGACCCAGGTGTGTCTGTTCTCCGCCAAACGAAGTCAATTTAATCTGACTCCTACTTTCCGAAATGTATCCGGAACTTTTCAACCTGATCCCACCATCTCCTTTCTATCAACGGACAACCAGACGCTCTGCGGTGCGCCACCGCTATATGGTAGAAATACCTCCCATTCGCACAAAGCGGTTCTCTTCGACCTTTATTATGCGCACCGCCAAAGAGTGGAACGACTTGCCAGAGTCTGTGTTTCCAGATAGCTACAACCTGGGTATCTTTAAGTCGCGAGTGAATAGGTTTCTTCTAGGCAAGCGTGTACCATCGTAGACTGCATCATCACTTACCATCAGGCGAGATCGTGGTCAAACGCAAGCCTATAATATAAAAAAAAAGCAGCTGCTTATGGCCAAGAAACAAAAAATAAAAACACCAATAATAACATTTAGCTTGGATAATATGGTGCCAGCCGCATTGACGAAGGTTCGTTACAGTTTATGGGTTGTAAATGCTGGGCTCATGATCTTACGAACATACTATTACTCTATTGATTCCTGTTCTCTCTTAAAACAGATGATCAAAGCCGTCTGAGTAAAATTGCATAATGTTGTATATGGTATTTGTCCCAGGTGTTGGAGCAAAGCTGGAAAATGAACAGGTTTAGTATAACTTCTAATTGAAAAGTTAAAAAAAATCTTACAAATATGTTCACTTAATTGTGTTTCTTAATAGCCTAACTAAATGAATATGTTTATTTTAAAGATTTGTGTTTTGAAATAAATGTCCCGGATTCGTAGACATTTAGTTATTGTATACGGTTTTGGATGGTTCTTCCCTACCATTTACTTTATGTCTTGTATTTTGTTTGTTACTTTTATTTATATGGTGTGTATGAAGTATTTTTATTAATTCGTTCGCAATTGTCTTGATATTTTGTATACATCTTGAACAAAAATTTAATTATGAATTATAATAGTATCATATTTAATTTAATTTAATTTGATAAATCACTGAAAAAACTTACAACTCATAGAAAGTTCACACTGAGAAATTGCGGAAAAAATCAATGTTATTAAAATTAAATTAAATATACATTTATTTCAGACATCGAGCTATGCATATCGTTAGTAAAGACAAAGTTATAGGATCTTACCACAAACAAAATCTAACACGTATTAAACACTATTTAACTTTTTTGTGGTAGCGAGGATAAGTGTTATATTAAAAATTGTAATATAAAAGAAATAAAAATATTTTATTAATATAATGATAATGTGGGTGGGGTGAAATTTAATTAAAAGTTTCTCGGTTAAGTGCCAAGTGAATCTAACTAATAAAGGTACAGGTAGGCAAACTAAAAAATAAAAACAAATATCAAACAAAACTCGGGTGCCATGCGTACTTGCATTTTGAAAAACAAATTACCTGAATAAATCTGCCGAAGAGATTGAGCTTCTAATCACAAGGCCGGGGAGGCTAATGAAAGATTGTATATCATTTTTAGAGTTCATTGTAAGTCTTTGCCCGTGGAAATATGAACTCTGTATGCGGCAATGTGAAGTTAAATTTACTTATTAATTAAACCAGTAGATCCTAGAAACTACGGTGCCGGAGGTTAAAAACTAAACAAAGTTGTAAACTGTGGTTGACTGTCGTTATTGCAATCCAATAAAAATAAAAAGGAAATTAGCAGAAGGCTAGTATAAAGGTTTAACTCCTAGTGTATTCTAATTAGAATCTAATAAGCTAGGGTGAAGTTGTAAATTCCAATTGAAAATCTTGTCCTCCAAAACGTGGGGTTTCCAATGAGTTAGGTAAATTAAATTAAATCCAAATAATAGGTAAGAAAACCAAGGAAAATTAAACCGTAGGATTACCCGAAAGACTCGTCTCAAACTGAAACAATGAGACTAAATATTAGAATCAAAATTACTCTCGTAGAGTACCTAAAATCAAATAATTTTCAATTGCTTACCGAGTAACAACGTTTAAAAATCCCATACGAAGAAAACATCTTTGAAATCGAATTCCAAAATCTTTAGACCGGCATTTTCGCCTGGCCCTTTCTAATCAATTTCCAACACAAAATATGATAAATCCCCTCAAAACCTGGAGATTAAATCTGATAAAACAAATCTTGAAAAATAAAACACGTCATTACCACATTGTGACAGAGAGAAAGGTGGGTTTTTTTTCTTCCAAAAATAGTGATGCGGTAAAGATTTCCTGAAACAGTTGAATCGGAAATCGATCTTTTAAAAAACCGGTCAATGACCGCATGACAACAAATCAACTGTCAGTGTCAAAGACCTAACCAAGACGTCAGAACCGAAACAATGTTTACCACTACAACACAACTGCTCAAAAATCCAGCCAAACACAACTCCAAACCAGGATTCGTGTAACGAGACTAAAAGTATCGTTACAAAATAAAATTAGAATTAAATAGGCAATGGTAGGTAATACTGTCTATATGTTATGCCATATTATGATATATTATGTCATATTATGCCACTTAGTTGAACATATCTGACCCTTTAGCCAGAACCTATTGAAAAGAAAAAGGAAGAGGCACCACCGGAACAACCAGAAGTCGTCCCACAGCCTAAACCAGAGCCTCCCAAGGAAACCCCTCAAGAAGAGGATGATTTCTGCGGATTGACTGGTGGTGAAAAGAAAAAGAGGATTAGGAAGAAGAAACCGGCTCAGCCAGCTGTTCAACCAGCTGGACCACCAGTTGGTCAACCAGTTGGGCTACCTGTGGCCCAGCCCACTCTAGCTCCTCCTGTTGGAGGGCAACCTTTTCCAGGAGCTCCACAGCAAGCAAGTACTGCAGGACCACCAGGTAAATTATATGAACTTCCTTAAAACTTTTGTACAAATACAAAATATTTATTTTGTGTCAATTTTTAAATTCTTAGTTATACTTATTACAAAATACAAGACAACAAAATAGGTCGTCACTCCGCGGTGTGACACAGTGGCGTATAGCTACTGTAGCGCTGGCATTATGTGACGCCTTTAGTGCGTGTGAGCAGCAGAAAATAGAACACGCGTTTATATAATTCATTAACAGATTAGAGTTAACAACAAATTACAAAATAAAAAAAAATATTATTACACAATACAGTACTAAACATTGCACATAACATAATATCAATAAAATGAGGTTTTGAAGTACCCTCTAAATTGTGTAATCTACTTTCAATCAATTCCGATACGGAACAGTCTGGTAGCCAGAGTTTTTGGCTTTTTTTAACTGATTACTTGTATATCTTAGGACTAGCCAGACCGGGAGCTCCACAATCCAGTTGGGCAGCACCGGCGTCAGGGCCAACTGCACCGGGAGCTCCGCAATCCGGTTGGGCAGCACCGGCGTCAGGGCCAACTACACCAGCATGGCTAAGTTCGGCTGCACCCGGACCCCCACAAAGACCAGCTACAATAAGTAAATACCTACAGCAATTCATTTGTTTTGGACCAACCTTACCACATAACCTATGTACCTATATGGCGATCAACTTATATACCATGCTTCTAGCAAATAAATTTCAATTCATTTAATTTATAGACTAAAGACTTCAAACCTGTAAACCTCTGTGGTGTTTATGTGGGGGGTTAAACGATCTTGGTGTCTTGCAGATAGCTTTTAGAGATAAGGTAGCCGATTGTAGCTTGTAATCAATTGTATTTCGATACTCCTTTATAATGATGATGACGACCTCCGTGGCGCAGTGGATGAATTGCCGGTTCACACGCAGGAGGTTGCGGGTTCGATTCCCGCCGCAGAACAAATGTTTGCATGATCTACAGATATTTGTTCCGGGTCTGAATGATTATCTACATATTATAAGTAGGTATTTACAAAAAAAAAAGTATAAGTATTCTATCAGTTATCTGGTTCCCATAGTACAAGCTTTGCTTAGTTTGGGGCTAGATGGCGCTGTTTGAAATGTCCAGAATTATTTATTTATAATGGTGTGCAATAAAAATATAATCTATCAATCTATGGTTGATTGATTGATTGATTGAAAATACTTTATTGCACTTATAAAACTAGTACAAAGGCGAACTTAATGCTAAAGACCATTCTCTTCCAGATAACCTTTGTGTATTGTAGATAAAGATGTGTAGGTAGTGCACAGGAAAGGGGACTAATGAAAAATTTGCACAGGACTAATAAAATAGCATAGGTACAATACTACTTAAATAAATTTGTAATGTTACAATAATGACATGGTGTGCGTCAATTATAAGGTACTAATCTTTTGAGGTACCAAATCTTTTACGAAAAGTACCAAATGGGTACTAAATAATGGTAAAAAGATTTTTTTCAATACAGGAGTTGGCGCCCCCATAAGATGCACGCAATTTAAGTACTTCATAAGTATACCGCATTCCACTAAATAGCTTCATGAAGAAACTTATGAAACAATACTTAATGAAGAAGGTAGAGATAGCCCTGATTGTGATACGTGTGGAGTGACAGATGACCTATACCACCATTTGGGGGAATGTGCCCCGAGTACATCTATGAGAAAGGAACTATTTGGAGCACGCAATGTCAATCAGCTCGATATGGGCCTATTTCAGAGCATGTTAGCTGAACAACCATCAGATGCAGTTAACATGCTCTACCGGTAGTATTTAAATACAAGAGTTTGAGTGATTTTATTTGTATTGATTTTAATAGAGAGTACTATGAAACTGACATCATCGTTAAACGACGCAAAGCTCCTAAAAAAGAATATTATAAAAAATAAAGTATACCGCACTCCGTTATAGCTTCGCTAATTTCTAGGCATGCATGCTCCATCTTCGATCTCACCATCACTTACCATCAGGTGAGGTAGTGGTCAAGCGCTTGACTTCTTCTTAGCGTGTCAAGAGTTCTACGTTTTCATTTATACTATGTTGGTCAGGTGTTTGGCCACAACAATAATTTTAGAGCAACCTGTATGTTTGTGCAGATAACGATGGAATGTGAGCCGGCGCACGAATGGCCATGTACGACGTACAGAACAAAACAAAAATAGTTATAAATATACTAAAGAGGAATGTCAAATTTTCACTTAGGACAAACCTACTAAGGTTTTATAAGTGTATTAATTTTATATGTATATGTTTTTTTAAAAATAAATAAATAAAAAAATAGCATCAGGTGAGGCGGTTATTAGGTGCTCCATCGTGAAGGTGTTCGGACACAAAAGGCAAATTAGCAAGTGCTGCATTGACTGCGCGGGATCACCGCAGTCGCATTGCGTGATAATCAATAAAAAAAATCTATTTATGTTAGCAGGTCAAGGCGGGCAACCAAGTGCGGGGCCAGCACAGCAGAGACAGCCGCCGAGCCAGGCATCGGGCGACAAGCCCAAGCACCAAGAACCATTGCCGAAGTCGAAACAGGAGATGGGTTGCAGGTACACAATCCCGGCGAAGATATTGGGGAGAAGTGTTCAGGCTCAGAGCATCAAGGTCATCACAAATTACTTGCCGATGACGATCAAGCCTATGAAAGTGGTAAGTGGAACTACCAGGGTCCTGGCAGACGGTGATCCTTTGCGGCGAATATAATTCGCTAATGTAGTTGATATATTAACTGTAAGGAGTACCGAAAACCGTACACGGGCTTTTCGCCTTTTATACAACCTTGTTATGTACGACATTAATTTAAAACACACATCCGGAATCGTCTTAACTGATTTTAGAGCTGGGTAGTTTGAGTTGGGTACCGGTAGCTTGAATATTTATCCAGTAAACGATACATTTCCATTATATAAATTTTAACATAAATCGGTGGAGCCTTTGCGACTCGTCGCAATCGCTTAGTCAGTTTAACAGGTTTAACTACTCACGTGATTAATTAATATGATTTGTTTACTTATTGTATTGAGGCTGTTTCATTTATATTTTAAGACTTGAAATTACGGTTGTCTAAAAATTTTAAATTTTCTATAAAAAAACCTATTTTACAACAATACTAGCGATTAGCCCTACCCGTGTTTTCATTTAATGTCGTACATAAGAAGACACCTAGTAGGTAGATTTCGAGTCTGTTGAAGTCAGTTAAAAGAGTTGTCTTCGGGTCACTCGTTATTTTTAAGGTTTCTTTCGGCTTGCTTTACAAATATTGAGATTTGATATTGAAAAATATAATTTTTAGAATAAAATATAGCCGATATAGCATATAGGGATAGTGTAGCCTTTTATCAGTGAAATAATTTTCAGAATGTACAAAGGATTAGCAAACTGAGGTGACATTGGGCAAAGTACATCGAAGAACTAACGGCCGTTGGGGCAGAAAGGTTGAGAACACACACTGGAAAAAACAGCGTAGGAAAAGACAGCCCAGCTACATTGTAACATCAAGAATTCGGTCCAAGTTTTACCCGGATACAACGAAACCAACCCTAATAAAGCCGTAGCGTGTAGGCCACACAAGTTTGATCGCTCTGGAAATGTATGTGGGAGGCCTATGTTCAGCAGTTGACGTTCTACGGCCGATGTGATGATGATGATGTGTCTTTACACTTTATTTATTTTTATTTCAGCACCGCTACGATCTTTTATTCCAACCGGACAGACCGAAAAAGATGATCCCGGAAGTGTATAAAATAATAAAAAACAGACTCTTTCCCAACGAGCTCATCGCGTTTGATATGTACAAGAATGCGTACTGTCTCAACGTGCTGAAGAAGGATATTATTGAAGATAAACGCGACAGCGAAGGAGAAAATCGTAGATACCATGACGTAAGTACCTAGTCTTCCCATAAATACTGTAACAAAGAAAAAAAATCTATTTCTTGCAAATAACATTTATTACTTTTACAGTGTGTTAGTTTAATACATAAATATAAAACAATTTAAAATATAAAAAGCTTATTCGAAGTGGTCTCCATTGGCTGCAATACAGTCTTTTAAACGTTGAGGCCAGTTATCAATAGACGCACGCACTCTTTCAATGGGAAAATTGTTCACTGCCAATCGTATGGATTGTTTTAGGGTCTCCAAATTATCATGGCGTTTAGAGCAAGCCGTACTCTCTAAAACTGACCATAAATCATAATCCAGTGGATTAAGATCGGGACTAGACGACGGCCAGTCTTCAGCTCTGATGAAGTCTGAAACGTTCGTTTCCAACCAAGACTGCGTAGACCGAGCTTTATGACCCAGCGCCGAGTCTTGCTGGAAGGGCCATTCTTGGTTATTGAACATGGTGTTGTTAAGGGGCTTCACTACCTTCTCAAGAATCGTATCTTGATACACTTGTGCAGATGTTTTGATACCTTTTCACAAAAGTATGGCTCAGTCAATCCATCATAGCTAATACCCCACCAAACCATCACTGAAGTCAGATATTGACCACGTTGCACTCTGTCGACAATTGGGAAACTTCCTTAGAGCTGTGCGCATAGATACAGTAATTTTTTTTTTGTTAAATTGTTGCTTATACTTAAAAAAACATAGCTTGATCTCTGCGACATTTGTTAAAACTGACATTCCTAGGGTTGTTATGATACAGAAAAAAATATCGATAGTAATTATCGATAGAAGCTTTGCAGTAAGACCAATTGTTGGACTTTTGAGGGCTCCAACAACCCGTAACGACTGCCATTAGATATTCGTATGGCAGCTGGGACCGACGGCTTAACGTGCTTTCCGAGGCACGACCAGACCAGTGCAAAACCCCATATTCATGCATACAAATATTTGCACTGAGCGAGGATCGAACCCGCAACCTCCTGCGCAGCAGTCGTGTTCACTACCGCTTCGCCACGAAGGCTGTCTGCCATAATTATATGTATATTGGATTATATTATGATTTGGGTAATAAAATGAAACGAATATTTTAATACATACATGTATTTATTCCAAAGGAGTACACCCCAAATCAATATCCGAATCACTCAGAATCGCTAGAGCAATCTTGTAAATTTATAATGAACTCTTGTTCGCAAATATTATCAAATCGAACGTTCCGCTCCCAATCTTCTTCCATTAATTTTCTGCATTTGGTAACTACCTTTTTCCAATCTTCTACAGATACATTTTCAACCGCAGTGTTTAGTAACTGCAACATTTTATTTGCCGTGAAAGGCGGTGTTGTGTTATGTCTAGCAGCGTAACCTTGAAAGAAAAACATATTTTAATATCATAAATTATACAGGAGTTAATACATAAAGAATCTGTCTAACTGAAATTCGAGCAAACAAACCTTTTACTTGGGCCCAGATAAGCTCGATCGGATTATACTGGCAGTGATATGGAGGCAGTCTTATGACGTTATGACCCTTTTCTTGGGCAGACCAACGAGTCTCAATAGTTCGTTTTTAAGCATTGTTTCATTGGCCTCTATTCCTTTTTCTTGAAGCCATGCAATTATTTCTAACTTCCTGTTTGCCGAAGTTGGTGGTTTGTGCTTTTGGACCGAATGATATGGGGCGTTATCCATAAATATATAATGTGGCTCCTTCAAATTATCTAATAATTTTAAAACCACTCATTACGTTTTTCAAAATTCATTTCTTCAGGGTATTCATTGGTCTTCGTAGATTTGAATGCCAATAGACAATTAGGCACAAAACCAGATGACGTCCCAGCATGAGTTATTATTAATCTTTGACCTTTGCCTTCGGGTACTTTGGTGGTCGATTGTGCCGTATCATCGGTCCAAGCTTTGGATACGGTATGATTGGCGTTTAGCCATGTCTCGTCTAGAAAGACAACTTTGTCCCAATTTGTAGTTTTTTTGACTTTCCGGAGAAAATTCACTCGAGCAAGAGCAATGTCGGTTCGTTCCATTATAATTTTTCTTTTGTCACTTTTTTTGTAGGAAACTCCAATATTTTTCAAAATCTTCGATAATGACGGCAAGCTTCCTTTAAACAAGTCTGCGTCTTTTAGGGACGCCGCCAGTTTTTTTAATATAGGTAATTCGCCCCGTGTATAATAACCATATACATGGTTGCGAATCGCAGCGGCGTCAAAGTCGTCAATTTTGTGACAGGAGCAGCCTTTCTTCATTTTTTATTTGGCGTTGAAAGCTATTTTTCCTCGTCTTCAGTCAATACTGCGGTTGAAGATTCGCCATATTTTTCTTTACTGATGCGAATTACTGTCGCACGTCCAATGCCAAGAGCATTTGCAACTCTGTCACAAACTTTTGCCATGGGTAATAGCGGTCCACCATTTTGGTTTTCTCGCTCAAAATATTAACGCAAGCGAATCACAAACTCACGACTTTGAGTGTTCAAATCAGTTTTCTTCGTTCTCTTTGGCATTATGCCAACAAACAATGAAAACAAACAATAACAACAAAGAAACTAACAATAATAAATAAACTTAACAAATTAACAGCAATAGTAACAAAAACAAAGTGATGAGAACGAAAAAACGTGGCGTATACAAGGCGTTAGCACTCGTACTGAGGAGAATGGGTCATGTCAAACAAGATGGCGGCGCGTTGGCGCCATCTTGCGGAAGAAGACACGCCGCGGCCAAACTTCTCTCGAACCCCAAAGTTGTCGGAAGGAATGTTACGAGTAGGTTAGAATTTAGATTTTATTTACTCACTATTGTAAATAATGTTATTTTTTTAAAATATTCAATAATGTTATTTTTTTAAATTAAATGATAAATTAATTTTGAATTAAGTTTTATACAAAATATCGATAGTTTATAGTCTGTGGTCACGATGATTCATCGCTCATCACTATAATTAGCTCAGCATGCCCATAAAGTATGACATTGACTGGTACGTTTGTCCGTACTGTTAAATTCAGAACTTCATAGGCGCGATTTTACTGACAGCTGTCCCAGAGATCAAGCTATGTTTTTTCTAGTATAATTGTAAAAAAAATTCTCATCCGTAAACAAAACTTTTCTGTGACCTCCCTTTGCGTACCGCTTCAGTAGATTTTACGATTTTACCACCCTATTCTTTTTTAAATTATCAGTTAAGAAATGACCAGTACTTCTCTTATAGGCTGCAAGTCCTTAGTCATATTTTAAAATACGCGACATGGTTCTAGGTGCTTCTAGGTAGGATCTTCATCTCCCGAGATAAAATCTTTTGCTTTCGGACAGGATTTCTTCGAATTATTCCCCATACTGTATTGACCACCTTTTTCGTACGAACACTACGTGGACGGCCAGATCTTTTTCTGTCACAAACAGAGGAGTTCTCATTGTATCTATTAATAGCCCGGTACACAAACATTTTACTAATACCAAGCGTATGGAGAGTTAATTTTGTACAATGTATTGGCGCCAAAATGAGAAAACACAATGAGCAATCATATATTTGCCAATGGCAAATACACAAACCGTGCGATATGCATTGCCATTGATTCTGCCGGACGAGGAATATAAACGCGAAGCTATAGTAGAAAAATGGTAAAAAAAATTGGCCAGGCCACTCTTCACGTGCTATGGAGAGAGCTGTGCTTGGTGTTTCTCTACGAGATCGAATCAGGAATGAGGAGATTCGTAGACGAACCAAAATCACATAGCACAAAGGATTAGCAATCTGAAGCGGCAGCGGGCAGGGCACATAGCTCGAAGAACTGACGGTCGTTGGGGCAGAAAGGTTCTCGAGTGGAGACAGCGCACTGGAAAGCGCAGCGTAGGTCCCCCCCCCCCCTCATACTAAATGGAAAGACGATCTGATAAAGTTTGCTGGGAGCTGTTGGGTGCAGGCCGCACAAGAACTGTCGCTGTGGAAGTGTATGGGAGAGGCCTATGTTCAGCAGTGGACGTCTTTTGACTGATATGATGATGACTCTTCATATCTTTAGGTTGTAAAATGAGTGCAGTATTTAAAGAGTTATAACTTTTTAAATACTGCACTCATAGTGGGGGACAGATTAAATATGTATTTATACATATAGCACACCCACTATCTGTCCCTGTATTGAAGTTTTAACTGCTTGTTAATTAATTATACCCATTTTAATGTTTTTATTAATGTTATTGAAGCTATCTTCATATCACCGTCATGTGATCAAGTATTATCCTGTCCATTCAAAGGAAGGTTGTCTGGAAGAGATCGCTTTTAGCGATGAGACCGCCCTTTGTACTAAATATTAGAAAACTTTCGTGATTGGTTTCAATCATTATTATAAATACGGGATTTGTCACGTACCGTCTTATAGGTGTATCGAACGACAATGTTTCGATTCAATTCGTGAACCTTCATCAGGGTGAGTGCGATCCGCTCCGAATAAAGTCTCGCCTCGCACACGAATTGAACCGAAACATTGTCGGTCGAAACACCGATAAGATGGTACGTTATAAATCCCGTATTTATAATAATGATTCTACTAAATCTATTTATAAAAATTATGTTTTGTCATAGGTCGACTTCCCAGACCCAAATGGAAGGATAATAAAATTCAAGGTTTCCTTCAAATACACCGGTTGTGTCGATTTTGCTAAAATACTTCGGTGAGTATAATTTTGTTTTGAAGTAAGCCATTTAATCTTTAATATTTAGGTATATGTGAATAAGTAGAATTAGGTTCATCACAGCATAAAAAAATCAGCATTTATGATTTCATTCGACGACCTTTGTGGCGCAGTGGGCGAATAGCCGGCTGAGACGCAGGAGGTATCGGGTTCGATTCCCGCTACGGTACACATTTTATCATGGCCTACATATTTGTTTCGGGTTTGGGTATTTTTCTATAATAATAAGTTTGTCGTCGACTCATCTTGCCGCCTGATAGGTCGACGAAATAATAAAAATCGTATGTGTTAGAACAGCGCAGGACACAGGCGAATGGCGACAACGAAGGGAGGCCTATGCCCAGCAGTGGGATGAGAAGGGCTGACGATCATGATGATGATGAATAAGTATGTATTACAAATAAGTAAAAAATATTCTATCAGTTACCTGGTTCCCATTAATAGTACAAGCTTTGCTTAGTTTGGGGCTAGATAGCACAATCTGAAATTTCCGGTATTATATACTTATTTATTATTAAACTTTTCAAAAGAATAATGTCACTTGTTCCCTTTCTTAGGGAATAATGGTGTCTGGAGCATTGTGCATTCCTGTTTTTTAAAAGTATTTTTACATTATGTTTTGTAATTGTTTTGTTAGTACAATAAAGATTTAATAAATCTTTTACAGCAGTTTTCAAACGTTTTATACAAACAAATAATAACTATTTTTTGTTTGTTTGTCAGACACATGCAAACTCAGGGTAGCTCTCTAGCGCCCCCTAGTGAGGAGATTCAGTGCATGGACGTCGTGCTAAGGCAGGGGACGTTGGAATCCTATGTCAAGGTAAAACACGTGCCAATATTTTCTGAACATAAGCACTGCGCACTGTTTTGTCATTTAAGTTTTGAAAACTATCCTAAAATGACTACATAGCAATGCAAATAATAAAACATGGTGTATCCATTCCAACTTCCTATTCCCACATTACGTGGGGTCGTCGGCACAACATGTATTTTTCTTTCATACCCCTATCAGCCGCCATCTCCGTTGTTACATTTTTCTTACCCATTCTTCACACAGTCCATCGATCTCTTCTTCGGCATTTCTCTACTTCTATAAACCATCCACATTAATATCTAACTTTCTTTTAGACCTTGTCCAGAAGGTGCAAACGCGCGTTGGTGAGAGAGATACTTGGCGTTAATACACTGCGTCCACAACCATCGCGCGACTTTAAAATACACGCGTAAATCGCGTGCAGTTCGCCAGATTCTCGACTCGCGCTTTGTACGCGCGTGCTGCGCGTGAGTCGAGATACTAGAGACGCCTCGTTGCGTCCGGATTACGCGCGAACTTCAGAGCTAGTGCACGTATCAAGAGAAATGGAGCGCCTAAATTTTGATACTGAATTGTTTATCCGTCCCCAAATGCTCGCGCGTTGGTACGCTCCTTCTGCACGCAACGGTTGCGCGTAATACGCGCGAGTGAATCGCGGCGAATTCGGCCTTTCTGGACAAGCTCTTAGTCACATGCTTTTCTTCCCTACGCATGAAATGCCCATACTCTTCAACTTTTCTATCACTGGCACTTACAAGTATCAATCAAATCGGTAAAATACAGGTACATGAGACTTTGCATTTATGTCTCAGGGTGACGGGCGCAATGCAGTGCCATGTAGGTCTAGTCATATGTGGACGTAAACCTGTGTGATAACGTAAATGATATAGGTAGGTATAGACTAGTGGTAACACTGGTAACTGCTTAACATCAGGTTAAAGATAATTTATTGCTCTCAAAAGAAATTTACATTTCACTTATCGAGTTAAATATCTACATTAAAAGTAGCAAAGTAAATTTGTGAGTATCGCATTTAGTATTATGTAAACAAATCATATACGAATTGTAATATTTAATTAAATATGAAAAATGTGGGTAGTTTTAAATAATAAATTCGAGTATCGATCTAGTCTCGTTATGATAAACGTTCTAAACGGTATTCACGTAACTTACAATACGATGGCATGAGTTGATTGGCATGCGATTATACTTTATTTATGTCAAGCTAATATTGTAATATTAATGGAGCAGATAAGGCTACCATAAAGCTATAGACGTAGCCAGGTTCTACTCTACCCTAATATAAATTTGCGAATTAAAATACTTAGTAAGCTACTGACACGAAAGAAGAATGGAGCAGAATAACAAAATATGCTCAATTCATAATCAAATCTCATTTGGGTCAATTTTCTTTGTTTTTTTTTAAATTGTATTAAGTAAGTTGGCCCCCAGTTCATATGTTAGTTTTAAAAGTTTTTGTGAATTTTTCAGTGCGGACGTAATTTCTTCAAGCGCCCTGCTAAGCCGATAGACCTGAGTGGAGGGCTGGAAATGTGGACTGGCCTCTTCCAATCGGCTATTTTCACCGGCCGAGCGTTTATCAACGTGGATGGTTAGTTCTCAAAGTATTAAGAGCACTTGTTTTATAGTTTGATCTAAACCGCTGTACTGCGCCTGAGGTATGCGCGCGGCGAGATGGGGGGAAGCATCGGCCGCTCCGATCCATCGTCAGACGCACTTGAGATAAATATCCAAAGATGGGTCGAGCGCTATCTCGTGATGTCAAGACCGTCATCATGTCCAAAAAAATGAAAACAATTACTGGGATCGCGATAGTAGATTTGATATTATTATGGATCCATGAATAATAAATTTGCAGAACGACTGATTCAAGTCCTGATAGCGAAACGGAAGATGAAGTTGAAGCAGAATCTATGTCAGAATATCTGTAGACAATTTAGTTACTTATAAAAATATAAACATATCGTTATATAATATAAGCATATCGTTTACGATATCGTAAGATCTATCCGACAATATCGATCTCATGTGTTCTTGCTTTTTTTTCCTCGGCCCCCACCTTGCCGCACTTTCTTAAGGAGCGGTACAGCGGTTTCGGTTGAACTATAATAGGTGAAATATCGTATTCCGCCATAACTTATTTCGTACATTACTAGATTGTTTAGTTTATAAAAAATATACGACAAAAAACTGTACACGTTCAGTCTGTCCAGCTGCGAATCTGTCCAGATGTATTACAACTTATCCAATGTTATTTCATACTCTCAGTTGCCCACAAGGGATTCCCGATACAACAAACGATGCTGGAGGCGTGGAAATCTTTCGGCTTGGACTTCAATCGTCCGATTGAACAGCAAATGGGACGAGGTGCTGAAACCTTCAAGGATTTCATTAAGAATTTGAGGGTGACAACTTTTATTAATTTTATTTTTAATACTTACTATACTTCAGCCAAATTCGATGTAGAATTGTCTTGAACGCAAAGACTAATTTTCTACTCATTAATGTTTATTTATTAGGAAGTAGGATACAGTTGGTTTGGCGTGGCGCGGTATAAAAATACACATATCCTTGTCGTCGTGGCCGGCTAAGAAATGCATTGCGCGGGCGCAGCGCAGCGCGTGGGCCGCGGGGCGCACTCCTCATCCACGTGACGTCACGTGACCACACGCGTCAACAACAATGTAAAAATTCATGTGGAATGTTTGTAAACGAACCGCCTATACTTATCACGAAGACTACCGCCTGTATAATGGGGAATGTTCTGAGGAGCTATTTGATCTCATCCCGTCGTCGAGATTTATACCACCGCACTTCTCGACAACGTAATAAAGCTCATCCACATATCGTCGACAATTGGGTATCGCGCAGCACACGCTTCACGCGATCTTTTCTACCCCATACTTGCAAGATGTAGAATGAGCTACCATCTGAGGTTTTCCCATAAGGCTACGACATGGCACGCTTCAAGAGAAATGTAAAGAGGTTTGTACAGGGCAGGGAACGCATCGACAATACCCCGGGTGTCAATAGGCGACGGTGACCGCTTACCACCAGGTGGGCCGTAAGCCTGTTTCCCCACAAATAACATAAAAAAGACAATCATGTAGGTTTTTTTGCATAATTGATACCAATTTATAATGATGGAGTGATTACAAATCGACAACAAATTCAAATTCTGTTTCGAAATCAGTACCAAGCAAGTGATTTTTAGGTTAAATATGGACCCTTTGCTTACAAATATTCTGCATCGAATTTGGCTATGTTATTCGGACTATTACGAACGTAAAAAAATATATATACCATATAATTTATATTATTGGGCAATGGCATGCAGCGTTCTAGGATTACAGAGAACCGATCGGGTGAGGGATACCACGCTTTGTTTGTTAACTGCCGATGTGGGTAACAAAACCGCGAAGCGCAAGTGGGATTGGGCGGAGCACGTAAGTCGAATGCTTCCAGAGAAATGAATGGGCCAACATCGCAACACCCTGGGTACCTGAGGATGGACAGCGACGTCGGGGTTGGCCGCGAAAGCGTTGGCGCGATCACATCAGTGGATTCAACAGGGAATGGTGGGAATCTGCGATAGGTGGAAGGAATTGGGGGAGGCTTTTGCCCAGCAGTGGGAAAATGTATTAAAAAAATATTTAAGTTTATACAACCGGCTCCCTTATTACCTAAGCAAAATTGCTGTCGTGTCGCTATCGCTAGTCAGGCCATCCCTTTCACACGTGAGGTTCGTACTGTACGTGTGAAAGGGATGACCTGACTAGCGATAGCGACACGACAGCAATTTTGCTTAGGTAATAAGGGGGCGGCTTTGTTATGTACGACATTAATTTGAAACACACATCCGGAATCATATTAACTGATTTTAGAGGTGGGTTTAATACCGGTAGCTTGAATATTTATCCAGTAATCGATAGATTTCCAATAAACAATTTTTAACGTTAATCGGCGGCGCCCTTGCAACGATGCCGCTTAGTCAGTTTAACTGATACTTACGTACATGATGAGTAAATATAATTAGTTCACTTATTTTATACAGGCTGTTTCATTGATATTTTAGGACTTGATATTAAGGTTGTTTGAAAATTAAAAAAAACTTATGGTAATGCATTTGAAAAAACCTATTTTACAGCAATACTAGCCATTAGCCCCGTGTTTTCATTTAATGTCGTATGAATATAATAAAACACGTAGTATATAGAGGTGATGATGATGTTGTTGTTCCAGGTTACAGCTAAGCTCGTGGGAGGACAGAGTGATGGCCAAATCCGGGAATTCGTAATTAACTCCATTAAAGACAAGCCGACTAGCTTGTATTTCACAAAGGATGACGCCCGTAAGATATCTGTGTACGACTACTTTTTGAACGAGAAGAAATACAAGTGAGTTCTTTATACATTATTTTCACAGAATACCACGTGAATTTCTAGCACCTCCAAAATTATGGTGCAATGAGCCTAGGTAGATAAAGCCTATGTAATTGTTCAAGTATTATTGACGTTACCGAGTGTTCTTTTGGGTCTCTACGGTTTGAATAAATCAGTATGAGTAATTTAAAAATATATAAATACAACATTTAAAATCCTCTCTATGCGTCGGGGATCTCAGCTGTAAAATGTTTTAATCTTTAATTTTTCGGTTACGTAAGTGTCGATTGTTAAATTTGACGACCTCCGTGGTACAGTGGGCGAATAACCGGCTGCGACGCAGGAGGTAGCGGGTTCGATTCCCGCCGCGGAACAAATGTTTGTATGATCTACAGATATTTGTTCCGGGTCTGGATGTTACGACGACTAAGGAATGCAAATAATATTATATTACGCCCACCAAGAACTAACTATGGTAAAAACAACATTACTTATGAAAGTGCACGAATATATGACAAACTTCCAAACAAAATAAAAGAATGTAAAACCTTATATAACTTCAAAAAATTACTTAAAATATATTTGGCCAACCAAAATTCATAAACTCAAACTTAATTCATATGTACTTAAACGGCGTTGTCGCATCTATTTGTTGACGATCCTTGTATGTAAACTCGCTCACTACACTTCGCTGGTACCGAAATGTCATCGCAGAACGTAGTTATGAGTTTTTGTTAGAGTAATACAAAACTAAATACTCCATACAAATATTGAAGGAAACAAACAGAAATAATGTACCTTCTTAATTTTATTGTTAATTTAATGCGCTCGCATACTATCATAGTTTAAATACCTATTTAGTTTTTTAAGTTCTCATATTAAGTGAATGTATAATTCTTTTTGGAGAATAAAGTTTCTTTAACCGTATGTTATTCTATATATGTATTATAAGTATGTATTTACAAAAAAAACAGTGTATAAGTATTCTATCAGTTATCTGGTTCCCATAGTACAAGCTCTGCTTAGTTTGGGGCTAGATGAGTTGTGTGAAATGTCCAGCAACATTTATTTATTTATTTTGTAAAAATAACTTATATTTTATTGTATGGAAATCTTTGCCCACTTTTCGACTGTCATTCGGCACGCCTGTGGGGCCGAATCCCACGTTTTCTAGCGTTTCGAACAATGTCGAGTACCCGAGTTACCTAAAAACTAAACCTCATCAGACGGTGTTTCTCATTTCAGGATTAAATTCCCGCAACTGCCATGCCTTTGGGTGGGCGCAAGGACAAAAACTATGTACTACCCGATAGAGCTTTGCTCTGTGGTCTACGGACAGGTAAAATATAAATAAGGGCCCAAATGTATAGAATATCTGATTCCCATAGTACAAGCCTTGCTTAGTTTGGGGCTAGTTAGCGCTGCGTGAAATGTCCAGCAATATTTATTTATTTATTTTAATTCTACTTAACCAATCGCTTCACTGTTGTTGCAAAATGGCCACTATATATACTACCTTTTGGTGTTCTACTAACGATTATTTTTTCAATGACCGTCGTTGCTATTTATTTAATTAGAACGGATTAACCAATTACACTAATTAATATAAAATAATTAAAACATTAATTACATAAACCATTGTCAAATTAAAATCTACATTACAATAAGAATCTACACATTATACAAATTGACAATAAAATTAAATTAAAATAATACACATTAATATAAATAAATTCATTAATTCTCACACATAAATCATAAATTGCATTGTTAAATTAAAGACCTTTCATACATCAATCTCACAATACCTCAGACATACCAGCATCAATTCCTTCCATTCGTCAGCAAACACATCGCATTCAAGGTTGGTATCTAGGAGTTTGTTGAGGGCGGTGAGTGTGCGAGGCAGCGGGGAGTTGTACGGGATACAGTACGGCTCGAGGGTACGGCAAGAAGCCTGTGTCTTCTGCACCGGATATATTGATTTGGGACATAAAAGCGAAGTAGCTCGTTAAGCAGATCAGGTGCATCAATTTTGTTGCGAAATATTTTGCAGGCAGTGGTTATTTGCACACACGTTCTCCTAGTTTTTAGGGAATTATAACCTAAGTATCCTAAGGGGAATTGAGTTGGGTACATGAAGGATTCTAATTTGCTATGACAACACCATTGAACATTTGCCAGCTTATGACAGGAACAACAATCATAGTCGTTAAATATGGCTCCATAATAGTTTTTCTTATAAATTAGCAGAATTGGGCCCCTGCTAATAATGCAGCTTTTTTATGAGCTGGAGTTAGAACAAGAATTTGGCCCACCTGATGTCTAGTGGTAACCTTTGCTTCGTAGATCATTTATCTTAGAAACGTGCACTTCCCTGCGTCCAGCAACTTGAGGCATACTGGTGTAAAGTCGTAATAGTAATTTATTGACGATAATCATTATACGTTAACATATTTTGTACCTATTCCACTAATATTATAAACGCGAAAGTTTGTATGTATGTATGGGTGTTTGTTACTCTTTCACGTCGGAACGGCTGAACCGATTGCGATGAAATATGGTATGTACGTAGATCATAACCTGGATTAATACATGGCTACTTTTTATTGGCCAACCATGCGTGCAAAGCCGCGGGCGGAAGCTTGTATATAAATAATAAATAAAAAAAATTACAGTAATAAACATTTATAAATATTATATTCAAAAATATAAAGCATACCTAATATCGCCCGAACGGCTACCTGCAACTCATTGCAGGGAGGCTGGATTTCGACTGTTCCTTCATGGAACACTGGACGAGAGCGCACACTGTGCACGCCTAGTGTCTCAGGAGTCGAATATTTTGTCTGTCTGTTATTATATGTGTAGGTATCTATTTTATGTTTTTGTGTTATTTTTGTTATATGTTTATTTCATCGTTTATTGTATATATTTTTGTATTGTATGTAATATGGACTTGTATTTTAGTGCTAGTCTGTAATAAATTGAATTGTAAATATTATAATAAATAAATATTATTAATAAAAAAAATATTTATTATTAATAATAAATAAATAAATATTTATTTATTGATTCACAATACAGTAACATACAAATACTTACTTTCATAAACATTAGCTATATGGATCATTTTGTAAAATAGCTACTGTGTAGAGTACACTAACCTCGGTTTGCGCAATGATCCCTAAACGTATTTAACGACTAAACATGCACGTGTATGTATGATTTGACAACTTCTTTAATCATGTTTAGCCATTAAATTCGTTTAGGCATCGTTGCGCTTGTCGCCCTAACGCCCCTAAGTCGTTTAGGACTTGCGCTGGTCTTAGGTATTACCTAAGACCAGCGCAAGTATTAAACGACTGTTTAGACGACGATGTTATGTTTTCTAACGCGAGAAGAACCAGTATAATCTCGGAGTCTTCAAGTACAGAGTGAATAGGTTCTTTCTAGGCAAGCGTGCTCCATCTTCGATCACACCATCACTTACCACCAGGTGAGGTAGTGGTCAAGCGATCAATAAAAAAAAGATATTGTCCAGTTATGTTGTGACGACCATCGTGGTGCAGTGAGCGAATAGCTGGCTGAGACGCAAAAGGTAGTGGGTTTGATTCCCACCGCGGAACAAATGTTTGCATGATCTACAGATATTTGTTCCGGGTCTGAATGTTTTCTATATATTATTATAAGCATGTCTCCCGTATGCAACCTTATAGGTGGGCCAAGAAGACAAGCATATGGAGAATATGGAGCTAAAAACGGAAAGCGACGCCGAGAAAGGCCTAAAAAGCGCTGGAACGAAGACTTGGACGTCTTCCAAAGAGACTGGCGGGATATGGCTCTAGACCGTGTTAAGTGGAAGGTAGAGGGGGAGGCCTTTTCCCAGCAGTGGGACAGTATGGGCTAGTAAAAAAAAACATGTATTTACAAAAAAAAGTATATAAGTATTCTATCAGTTATCTGGTTTCTACAGTACAAGCTCTGCTTGGTTTGGCGCTGTGGGAAATGTCCAGCAATATTTATTTATTAGTTTTCAGGATCCGGCTGCACTCAAAATGTTGTCTGCTGCTTCACGCTACACAATTTATAGTTGTTTTTTGTTACTTACAGCCGTTAAGGAAACAGTTGAATGAATTCCAACTGGCCACTATGGTGCGGGAGGCGGCGACACCTCCTGACGAACGCATGCGGAAGATTGAGGAAGTAACTCGCAGTGTAAGTACACTTACTGGAACTGCACGATCTGATCCCGCCATCCTCTGCCCATCAAAGGACAAACAGGCGCACGGCTCAGTACCATCCGCACCTAGTTAATATACCACCCATTCGCACACACCGTTTTGGTTCTACGTTCTTGATGCGTACAGCTAAAGTATGGAACACTTTACCGTCGTCTGTTTTTCCTAAATAATACAATCCGGGCCTCTTTAAGGTGAGACTGAATAGGTTTCTTCTAGATTTACGTGCCTCATCTTAGACCACATCATCGCTTACCATCAGGTGAGATTGTGGTCAAACGAACATCTATCCAAGTAAAAAAATTCATTGTAACAGGGGAATACTGGACAATACGCATCTTGGCATCATGGGGCGATCAGCAGTTGCTTCAGAGCACGGGTGTAGCCAGGTTTTAGTATCCGGGAGGGTTCAAGAAAATAAAACATAATTTGAAAAAAAAATAACACGTCATAAAATTTATGTAATATTTTATATTCCTCGCCTCTTTGTTTCAATATAATTATGTAATATTAATGTAATATTTTGAATACTTCGAGAGGGTTTGAACCCCCAAAGACTCCCTCGCTCCCTCCCCTGGCTATGCCCGTGCACCAGAAGAACGCAAAAAAAAATAAGGGTAGCATTTATTTATGTAAGTAAACGCAACCTCTAATTACGGTAGCAATATACATGAGAAAACGTAACAGCTGTAATAATTTTAAATGTCTTATTGCATTGTTTTAATAATTGCTTGAAATTTTACGGAAATCCTAATTCCATCATTGAGCATTCGAGTTGAATTTTGAATCAATCTGAGGTATCTTGACTTCGAATTCCATAACAATTTGGAATTTAAACTGTTTTTTTTTACCGTAATTGAGGGGCTTTACCGTAAAGATGGGATTTGTCTATGATCTTCGGAAAAATAATGGCGAAACAGGGCTCAAGCATTACAAGTAACCGTCTATCCAAGAAAAGAAAACTATAGGTACAAGTTTAACATAGGTATGGTAATTCTAGTCAAGATGGGGAGTGTGAGTAAGAAAAGTCACCCGCAACTTCCATATTCCCTATTATTATTCTTATAGCCTCTGTATCCTGACTGAATTTCTTTCTTTATTTGGTATTACATATATATAACTGTGGTTCGCCCCGAACTAAGATCTCGCGAGTTTCCGATTTAAACAAAAAAAAAATTATTTGTAATCTTTGACTACCAAAATAATGTCAGGAAATAATTAACCAACCTACTTGACCTACAGTTTCATTCAAATTACAGGTAACGGGAGTTCATATAATATGGAACAATTTTTGGGGTACAAATTGCAGTTATTCTGGATTTCAGACTTTAGCCTATATTTGTGTCACTAAAGCTACACGTATACCAAATTACAGCACTGCGGTCACTGGTATACCTTGTTAATTTTGTCAAAGTTCAGTTTTTATTATGGTTAATAATTCAAAAACTATAAATACTATTAAAAATAAAAACGGAGTCTAAATGCACTAATGAAGACCTTTCATTTGACGTCCCACTTGACCTTATAATCTCATTTTAATTTTTTTTACCATTTACCTCTCTTGAACCCCAATACCTCAACAACCCCCCAAAATTATTTGCTCATTTTGTCACACCAAAATTGTGCCATCACTACCTACCTATGTATCAAATTTCACGATGATTGGATCAACACTTCGAAAGTTATCCTCGGACAAACAAACATACATACATCATACATACAACGCCAATTTGCCCAAGTTGATTTAAAGATCTCGCTTCCCTCAATCAATAAGTCTCAGTTCAGTGTGCCTCATGGCAAAGACGACTTCCAGCATTTTCCATTGGGATCTGTCTCGGGCAACGCTTCTCGAGTTGGGGCCCGCTGTGAGTTTCTTCCCATCTTCGGTATTGCCCACCTGGTATCCACGAGATGGCAAGAGGAGTCGAGGTGGACAATATCCCCTATAAAACCCTAAAAACAAGTATTTTTAGATTTTATTTCTTATGTTACCTACTAGGCCTCGTTAAAACGTATCATCACGCCAAATTTCAGCTTTACAGCACTAATAGTCTGAGTAAAACGGTTGTAAATGGTTGGATAGAGAGAGAGAGAGAGAGAGAGAGAGAGACCGACAGACGGACGGACAAGGCGAACTATAAGGGCTCCTAGTTCGACTACGGAACCCTAAAAATCATCCGAGATCTAATTATATTTAGAGGTGAAAAACGTTTACCTTTTGCATAGAAAAGCGTGTCTAATGACGACCCTAGCGAACATTAATAGGTTGTAAGCATGTTTAGATTAGGGAATGCAATCCCGACTCGAGATTGCAAATTCGAGATCCCGCGGGATTAGAAATATCCCGGAATTTTCGGGATCCCGTCTAGTTTAAAAAAAATGTTAAATTCGGATGACTGAAAAAGCTAATAACTGCTTGTTTGTGATAGTGAGGTTAACTAAAATAACATATTACTCGAAAGAAAATAAAAATCTTTATTCTTTAATCTTACCAACTAAATAATTATCGTCACCTGTCGCTAATATTCGGAAATAGTCGGAATAGTTTTCTAACGCTGTTTGGCGTTCCTGCCGCTCGCGGCCGTCAGTCAGCGCGCCGCTTGCGCCCCGAGTGGACGTGTGTAGCGTCGCTGACCACTGCCGCCCAATCCCGTCAATCTCGAACGGGATCTCGTCATATGATGCGTCGGGATTGATCCCGAAAAATTACACGAGATCCCGCGAGATCGGGATCCCGCGGGATCGGGATTGCATTCCCTAGTTTAGATATAATTTATACTTTGAAATAACTTGACATGATTATTATTATCCGATAGCTCGACATACCTTGTCCTTCTATGGTAATTGAAATATTATGCTGCATGCATTAATTTTAATTTGTCTGATTTGAAATGTTTAATTCTTTAATTCTAATTGTTAAATTTTTTGTAATATAACTTTTGAAACTATCATGGTTATAAACACTATTCGCACTAAAACGGGATATTTACCATGATTTGAGAGTTTTTGAATATCCCGATATTTCGACGCAGTTGCTTTCGCCATGATCACTGGAAAACTCGTAAATATCCCGTTTTTAGTACAAATTAGTGGTTCGCCCGCGGCTTCGCATGCGTGGTATTTCAATAAAAAACATTACCCTCCTTTTGTGCACTCGGGTAGAAAGTAGCCTATGTCCTTCCACATGATATAATCTATCTACTTGAAAATTTCATTACGATCCGTTCAGCCTTTTAGTGATGAAAAGGTAACAAACAAACAAACAGTTACTTTCGCAGTTACTATGTCATTGTATGAAATATTACATATAAACCTTCCTCTTGAATCACTCTATTGATGGTTGGTGGTGGTCTATTGTAGTTTTGCATGCGTGGTTTGTCCATGAAAACATTACCCTCCTTCTGCGCAGTCGGGTAAAAAGTATCCTATGTCCTTCTCCTGGCTCTAAGCTACCTCCCCACCAACTCCCACTCACACTCACAGGGTACATGTACTTACTCCCTAAGCACATTTTAGCTACTTACTATCTAAGCTGAAAAAATGTATATGTAAGCAAAATAAATAAATATGAAATAATATCTAATATCTGGGTTAACGTATAAGCATTGCAACTCAGCGGGGCAATGCAGTGTCTCAGGGACACTTCCGCCTGGGGCAGTTGAGCTTTATATATATCGTTTACAACGGGCTCTAGATGAGTCAACTGTTTCTTATGTATTCTTGTAAATAATTGTATATTATTTCTGTTTATATAAATGTACTTATATATCCATATTAATGTATATCATGTGTTTTTAGATGAATTACAACCAGAACGTATTCTTCAAGAAGTTCGGTCTGGAGATATCGAATCAGTTCTTGGAGGTTGAAGCAAAGGTGCTTAATGCACCGGCTCTGAACTGCGGAGAGGCCCAGTCGGTATATCCCAGGTCAGTTTAACTGTTCAATAACTTGCAGCCACATACATAGTCCTACAGACAGGTGGATAGATATGCTCGTTAATGCACACCAAACAAACAATCATTAAAAAAATGACATTACACTTCTTCTTCTTAGCTCTACTTAAATTGTGTTAGTTAGGTACTTGGCTACATTGATGGCGTCAGGAGAAGCCATTTTTAAGTCAACCATTGTGCAGGTGTTCGGGCACAAAGGGCACATTAGCAGGTGTTTCATCGACTGTGCAGGGTTCTACAAAACAACACATTACACTAATCAAATCACATACTAATATACACGGTGTCCTTTAAATCGCTGTTTTCCCAGAACAAACGTTCATACCATTGTCTACAAAGGGTTTATAACATCAAATTTAAAAAAAAAAACAAAATCGGTCCATGAAAAACAAAAAGTTGCGAATTTAAACGTCTATTTTAACGTTACGCCCTACAACACGACGCGCTCGCCGGCGCTAGTAACTGCTAGGTATCTAACTTAGGTCACGTAATATTTGTTGCGTGCGCCATTGACTCCAATTATTACGTACCATTCGAAGTTATATTTATAAATACGCTATTTCTAGCGTGCCAATGAACTCTATGTCACGGTTAGTTATTGAACAAAGTCAGACTTATTTGAGAAGGTCTAGATTTTATTTATTTATAATCTTATTTGATGCTATAAACAGTTAGAAGACCCTGGTCTGAACAACGTTTGTTCTGGGAAAACAGTGATTTAAAGGACACCGTTTATACTACTTCTAATAGTCCTAACTAATATTATAAATACGAAAGTAACACAGGCAGTGTTAATTATTTAACTATTAATTTGGTATAAAAAATAGATTATGACCGGGATTGAGACTTAAGCTACTTTTTACCCGACTGCGCAAAAGGAGGATAATGTTTTATTGACAAATCACGCGTGCGAAGCCGCGGGTGGATCAGCTAGTATCTGATAATAACAGCCACACGCAGTCATGTAGATAGATACATATAACAAATATTTATGGGGTTTTATCTAATATTTCTTTTTCTGTGGTGCAATCGAAGCTTGAACAATTGATTGATTTTTAAAATTTTAGGGCAAATAATCTTAGTTTAACTAAAAAAATATATCCTATGTATATCATGATACACAGTATTTTCTGGTTAAGTTTCATTAATATCGGTGCAGTCGTTTTGTTGTGAAAACGTAACAAACAGACGGACAGAGTTACGATCGAATTATATAATATTAGTATAGCTTGGTAATATTAGTATATACTAGATAGCCCTGTGTAAAATACCCAGTATAATTTATTTATTAATAAAAAACATGGCCGTCACGGGACGCCCGGTAGATGTCGCATCTAAATTAAATTGATGTGAATTGAAAGAATTTATAATGAAAGAAAATCGTTTATAAATCATCTTACGCAATATAATTACGCGTGACGGCAAACAATTCTGATTGTCTGAATGTACAGTTTTGACTTTTAATTTATGAATTGACAAAATATATTAATAGACGACATCTTACCCAAAAAAATGTAGATAAAATTATAATAATAAATCCTACCCTAATTCTATTGGACGCACGCCGTCACCGCGCGACAGCTTAGTCGGTCTTACCTACAAGGAGCGCCAATAGATGTTTCACATGGAAAATCTGAACTTTGTATATATGTTGACACAGGAGAGGCGCGTGGAATGCCATGAAACTACTGAAGCCTGAAGCCCTGGTGTCGTGGGGCTTCATTGGTATTGAGTTGGCTCCTCACGCGTGTAACTTTGACACTATCAGGTCAATGGTGAGTAAACAGCGTGTAACAGCAAAATCATGCTTTGTTTATTTATGTAGCACCACATAATTCATTTCAAAGAGATCTCTCTTCTTAAAAGAGATGTTAGGAATTTAAAATGTATTATCGGCTGAACCGTTTTGATGAAATGTGGCACTTGTCTTCACATGTATTATGAGAACATCATGTAAGTATGTTCTACGTCTCTTCAGCATTCCATGGGTTTCATTGAAATAACAATTTGTAAAAATCTGCTGTTTTGGGAAAAAATAAGTATATCAACTGTTTTAGTTGAAAAATATAAGTACCTACTAGACTCCTAAATTTTGTACGGCAATATGTTTGGTCAACAGAGAACGTAATTTTTAATATTGTGAAACATCTGTTTATCATATGTTTCCAAATACTTTTTTTAAAATAATTTATGTGTGGATAATTTGATTTCATTTGATAACATTTTCAAAAATAAAGTTATTTAGATTTAAAATGTTAAACATTTAGCGCCTGGTAGCAAGTTACAGCTATGGCCGGGCAAAAAACGTAACCGCTGTAGTTAGTCCTCGAGACAGGCATTTGGTTGGACTTAACTTACCTACATCATGCTCTTAGGCCACCGTTCACTAACCGAGCCCATCCGCCGGATTTGTAGCTGGCGAAAAGTCCGCGGACAAACCGGCGTGTGAACGTTAAGCCCACCATTCATTTCACGAGCCGTGGCCTAGATTTTGCACCTCGATTTTCGATTTGAAGTTTCGAATCCCGGTCGTTCACCAATGGAATTTGCAACTCGGATAAATTATGTTCATATTAACAGTTGCTCTAAACGGTGAAGGACATCATTGTAAGGAAACCAGCATGACCTAAAACCTAATATAAAAAAAAAAAACATGTCCAACGGGTTCAGTATTCTAATAAGCGGCGATGGGCTGGCCACGTGGCTTAACTTCTATGGAAAAAGTATGTATCAAACGTAATGTTGAGACTTGCCTCTGACTATTCCACTTGTGGGATGTCTTCACGGGTCTGTTTCCTGAGGAAGAGATCCGAGGATGTCTATCATGGAGATTAATATAGTCCAGAGTTATATTATTGCTTTATCCTCATAGTTTATAAACACACTAATTCATAGTAAAACTGTTTCAGCTCGGACAAATAGGCGGTCAGATGGGAATGGACGTGAGAGATCCAAAATTGGTTAAGTTCAATGTGCCTATTACCGAACTGCGCGCCCTGCTGTTCAAGGCCTTGGATGATGAAGTCCGGTTCCTCTTCATCATCGTACCTAGCCGAGGAAAGGATTACTATCACAGGGTATATTTACTGTCCACTTAGTTATTGTATCTGATTCTAAGATTTTTAAAACCATCTCTAAAACTTTCGAGCCAGACGGGACTTGAACTCACTCCTCGTCTGACTTGAAATTAGTGAGATGATTCGTTTGACGGCTCAAAGCGGGTTCGAGTCCCGTCTGGTTCAAACATTTTAAGGATGATTTAAAAAAAAATTAAGGCCTATGCACACGGCGTATTTTTAACGCGTAGAAGCCCAAAAAGTAGATTGCAGTATTTGTATCGATTCAAACGCACATAAAATTATATGAGCCTTCCCTTAACGTGCCAAACAAACGGCATACAGCCCTCCAACTCATTCAAAATCTTATAACGTCCTTTTGAAGGATCTCATTTTTTATATTACCTAGTGATGGAACAAGGTGATGGCCTACCTGATGTTAAGTGGTAACTATCGCCTATAATAAAGTATTGCCTAGTAGATCGCGCAACTTAAAAACGTGCCCTGCGATGCACTGCCCTGTGTCCATCAACTACAGGCATAGAAGTGTAAAGCCTCGTCTGCCTGTAAAGCCTCAGGATGCCCCCGTGCAGTCTCAAGGGAAAACCTCGGCACCTCGGCTAATGAATAATGTGAAATATAATATATTTTATTATTTTAAGGTAAAGCAATTCGCCGAGTGCGATGTCGGAATACTGACCCAGTGCATCCGAGAGCTAACTGCGACCCGTCGTACGAACCACCAAACTATAAAAAATATCCTGTTGAAGGTATTTAAAAAATTCAAAACGCTAGAATTGATACTTAACTTGTTAAATATGCAATCATAGTCTTTTCATGGCACCCCACAATTTGACCTCAAATATTATTTATATTTTATTAAACTTTATAGACATAAGAGCATTTTCTACCTGCCAACATCAGAGATTTTCCCCTCTTTGTTTCCCATATCTCAAAAACCAATGCGTCAATAAAATTCGTTTTGTGTTATTTTATCGCTACTTAGCGATAATACCGCCAATTGTATACATTCATTTGAATACTTGTTACTTTTAATTGTTTTGCTGTTTATGGTGTGTGATAGAGTATTATTTTAAGTTCATGAATGGTGATTCGTTGTATTCATGAGCTATAATGAAATACAACCTCCATGACACATCCTTATTACTATTCAAAAATGCAAGAGGCCATAGTCTAGTAGTGAAAAAAAAACCCAGTTGATACCGTGAATGTAAATTTTCTTTTTAGGAACAAACTCTTTTAAAAGTACTTTTTTTATTTTTCCTCGATCTTTTTGAATCTTTTATACTCTGCTGTAAGCGATCGACAACACCGCCGATTAGCGTCATCGCTGGCCAAAATATCTGGGGTGTATAATAGATCGCTTACAGCCCTTGTATGTACGTAGTATGTACTATTTGTTAATGTACAGGTGAATTCGAAACTGATGGGTATCAACCAGTGCTTGGACGTCCGCAGCGTCCCGCGTTGCATCTCCGCCGGCGGCGTCATGATCGTAGGCGCTGACGTCACTCACCCATCGCCTGACCAGGTACATAAGCACACTCCGTATCTTCGGAAAATTAGATCCGTCCAAAGGTTGCCTGGAAGAAATCGCTATCAGCGATAACGCCGCCCATTGTATTGCTTTGTTTATTGTAGCCTAGTACATACTTATATTTTGTATTGTTTTTTGTGGTAATTCAATAAAGAGTTATCCATCTATCTACAAGCATAACACTCTTTCTCGTCGCGGAACAAATTTTTGCATAATCTACAGATATGTTTCGGGCTTCGGTTTTTCTGTATAATAAGTATGTATTTACAAAAAAAAACTATAGTATTCTATCAGATATCTGGTTGCTATAATACAAGCTTTGCTTAGTTGGGGCTAGACAGCGCTGTGTCGCATGTCCAGCATTATATATTATCTTTATATAAATACGTGAAGTATACGTAACTCTTTATATATAACTACGTAACGCTTTTTATGCTTATTGCGCGGATGGAGGAGTGTGAGATTTGGCATAGGTAAATGTTAAAATAACCTAAAAAAATTATTAATTACGGTCGAATTTCGACCAGTATGGTAACTTATTTATATAAATTCCTATGTTAATGTACTAACGATTTGTTTTCTTTTCTAGCAAAACATACCGAGTATCGCCGCTGTGACGGCATCGATCGATCCTAAATGTTTCATGTACAACATTGAACTGAGCATTCAGTCGCCAACGGTTAGTATACTATATGCATAGTTGATATTTATTTATCTCATTATTTTGTAACGCATTAAACTGCACTATACACCCCAATGTAGATCTTATTGCCACCGCTCTAGAACATAGTTTCCTTAGTTTTTAATTATTCAGCTTGGTAAGCATTACACGCAGTCACTTCGACCGGACGCATGGATGAAATTATATTACAAACATTTATTTGACACATTATACAAAAGGAACACAGTTTGAAGAACTAACGGCCGTTGGGGCAGAAAGTTCTCGAGTGGAGACCAAGCACTGGAAAGCGCAGCGTAGGACGGACCCCCACTAGATCGAAAGACGACCTGATAGAGGTTGCTGGGAGCCGTCGGTCGCTCTACAGATCTATGGGGAGTCCATGTTCAGCAGTGTAATCCTATGCAGTGCTACCCCTAGTCTATGTTCAGCAGTGTAATCCTATGCAGTACTTACCCTAGTCTATGTTCAGCAGTGTAATCCTATGCAGTTCTAACCCTAGTCTATGTTCAGCAGTGTACATCCTATGCAGTGCTAACCCTAGTATGTTCAGCAGTGCTAACCCTAGTATGTTCAGCAGTTGTACATCCTATGCAGTGCTAACCCTAGTCTATGGTTCAGCAGTGTAATCCTATGCAGTGCTAACCCTAGTCTATGTTCAGCAGTGTAATCCTATGCAGTGCTACCCCTAGTCTATGTTCAGCAGTGTAATCCTATGCAGTACTTACCCTAGTCTATGTTCAGCAGTGTAATCCTATGCAGTTCTAACCCTAGTCTATGTTCAGCAGTGTACATCCTATGCAGTGCTAACCCTAGTATGTTCAGCAGTGCTAACCCTAGTATGTTCAGCAGTTGTACATCCTATGCAGTGCTAACCCTAGTCTATGGTTCAGCAGTGTAAACCTATGCAGTGCTAACCCTAGTCTATGTTCAGCAGTGTAATCCTATGCAGTGCTAACCCTAGTCTATGTTCAGCAGTGTACATCCTATGCAGTGCTAACCCTAGTATGTTCAGCAGTTGTACATCCTATGCAGTGCTAACCCTAGTCTATGGTTCAGCAGTGTAATCCTATGCAGTGCTAACCCTAGTATGTTCAGCAGTGCTAACCCTAGTATGTTCAGCAGTTGTACATCCTATGCAGTGCTAACCCTAGTCTATGGTTCAGCAGTGTAATCCTATGCACTGCTAACCCTAGTCTATGTTCAGCAATGTACATCCTATGCAGTGCTAACCCTAGTATATTCAGCAGTTGTACATCCTATGCAGTGCTAACCCTAGTCTATGTTCAGCAGTGTAATCCTATGCAGTGCTAACCCTAGTATGTTCAGCAGTTGTACATCCTATGCAGTGCTAACCCAACTGTTTTAACGGTAGATCTACTGTTTTTTTTAGTTTTTACGAAAAGTAAAAGCCTCACCTCTCTGTACATACATCATGGGAATCAAATAAATTGGTTATGTCACGACATGACCTACACAGGAAACACAATAATAGATGGTGAGATACCTAGACTTCTTGCAAATTACGTTAATTTGTATCTACATAAGACAAAATGCCAGAGGTAATCTCGTATAAATTCAATATGCTGTTTTTCATTCTGGTAGGGTTGGCAACACTGATCCTATAGCTGATATGATGATGACGATAAAAGGAAACACAGTAACCGAATGGTGGGATGCAGACACCTTGACTTCTGGCTAGATATCATGAGCTCTTTTCTAGCTTCTAAGAGCACATTAACATTTCCAGCCTATACAGACTTCATGCCATGTTCATAACCTCTGGGTGGTCTTAAAGCTTGGTGATTGCCTCATACTAAATTACTTACTTATAGGAGGAAGTGATCATACAGTTTGAAGACATGATTGCCGACCACCTGAAGATATACATACAAAGGAATCAGCGACCTCCGAAGAAGATCTACGTTTTCCGCGACGGCGTATCTGAAGGGCAGTTCGCAACGGTAATCTTAGACCATAGATTCATATATATTTATTTACCTTAGTGATAAAGAGAACGCTTGGTTTCCTCATTTACATAATGTTGTCTATACTCTATTTTACATAGGATTACTCCGGTGTCTGTAGAACGTAAATGTTCTGTGCCATTTATCCACTATATTTATGGCATTATACAATTTAGAATAAATGGTGTAATTTTCATTGCCTAAGTCTCACAACCATACAAATAGTATTGGCGTGATCCTTGAACGAGTTGCAAAGTAATTTTAAGTTTTACACTTTTATAAGATAGTAAGATGATTTTATGTGATTTTATCCATAAATTGCTATTAATAAGTACTGTTAAAACTTAGCTCTACTATTTTTTTTTTAACTAAAATTTCATTACGCACGCTTGACTTGAGGAGTAAGCTGGTGAATACGTTATGAAAAGTGCGAACGAAAGTTGAGAGGGAGATATATGTTAGTGAAGATAGATAGAGAGTTACGTTTCGTATGGGCAAGGGGCAAGAGAGAGAGGTACGAGCACATATTTTCTTTCTCTCTTTCTCTCATAGCCAGTTGATTTGTCGCATATCTCGTATCCCAAATTAGCCTAAATTATACAAACTGCAAAAACAAAACACTCCTTCATGCTGTATAATAGAGTCAATTTTGCTATAGATAAAAAAAGCATTTACGACGTTTCGTATTTTGAATCTACCAGCATCGATTTACAAAAAAGTTCACCTATTATACAACAGATGACAGGGCAGCAGCAGAAAATAACGTGTGTACTTACTGTATACGCCTCGAAACGTTTGACGTCGATATTTCCTTAAAACATTATTTTTACCACTACTCAGCCAGTGCGGTGACACAAAATATTGTCATTATCGATAGATTGGACCCGATTTTGCGTTTGATTAAGATGTTATAGGATACTAGATGGAGCTAAAGAAGTTTTACTTCAGTCGTGTGCTCTAAAGCACACTCATTTTTTTATTGATGTTAGCCAAGCGCTTAATCACTACCTCACCTGATGGTAAGTGAAGGTGTGATCGAAGATGGAGCACGCTTGCCTAGAAAGAACCTATTCACTCTGGACTTGAAGACTCCAAGATTATACTGATTTGGAAAAACATACACCGGAAGTGAGTTCCACTCCTTACTTGCGCTGACAAGAAAAGTTGAAGCAAATTGTTTGGTACGGCATGGTGGTATGCCGACCAGGTATGGGTGGTACTTCTCGGTACGTCTACTTGTCCGGTGGCGGAAGGGGGAAGGAGGGATAAGGTCAATGAATATCTTGCGCACATTCACCAAAATTAATCTTGTAAAAAACTATACATTAATTATTAAATAATAAATTTATTAGAATATAAATATATTTTGTATTTTGGTTTCCGCAGATAATGAATAGGGAGCTCACTGGGTTGTTGAACGCCTACGCCAGATTCTGTAAAGAAAAGCCAGAGGTTCTGTTCTTGCTGGTACAAAAACGGCATCACACGAGGTA
The DNA here is from genome assembly GCA_918857605.2 of Philereme vetulata. Classification (NCBI taxonomy): domain Eukaryota; kingdom Metazoa; phylum Arthropoda; class Insecta; order Lepidoptera; family Geometridae; genus Philereme; species Philereme vetulata. The sequence goes on along the minus strand of OU975456.1, from coordinate 5,085,327 downwards.
TTTACTTTCAACTACTAAGACCCTTTTTTTAAATCCAGTCACAAAGTGTTGATATGTATGTCTGTCTGTGGCATCGTAGTTCCCAAACAGATAGACCGATTCGGACGCCGTTTTTTATAGAAATCTAGTTTAACTAGAGTGGTTCTTGTGTAACCTCTGGCATAAAAGAGGAGGTTAAGTGTTTTGTTATATACCACCTAAGTATCATTATATCATTAAAAGCATACGAACCGCCAAGCAGTAATGCATCGCAGTATTCCGGTTTGAAGGGTATGGGTTGCCGGTGAAATTCTACTCACATGAGACTTTACCTGTATGTCTCAAGATGAGAATGCAAGATTGATGCCTTTGGTGAAAAGTAAAAAAATACATGTTGCAGTTACAGTACATTCGCGCTAGGTTCTCATTTATAATAACGAAGAACGTACATTTAAATTTAAGATGGCTAGCAAGCTTACAACCTATCTGGGACACAATTCTACTAATGGCGGGTTCCTATATCCGTCGGTAATCAGCTTCGACTCGTTTCTCCTTGAAAACCTGTCAAAAGTTTGACACTACTTTGAAACTTTTGCAAGGAGATACGAGGCGTATTCGGTTACCGACGGATATAGGAACCTGCCATAAACCAATCACTTCACTATGACAATGGTATCGTTGCAAAATGGCCACTATAGATATCTTTTGGTATTCTACTAACAAATTGGTATTCAAAGTCTCTCAGCTATGGAGAGGGCTATGCTTGGTGTTTCTCCACGAGATCGAATTAAAAGTGAGGAGATTCGTAGACGAACCAAATTTAAGGATTAACAAGCTGAAGTGGCAACTGACGGCCGTTGGGGCAGAAAGGTTTTCCGAGTTAAGACCACGCACTGGAAATCGAAGCGTAGGACGGCACCCCTCTAGATGGAAAGAAGACCTGATAAAGGTTGCTGGGAGCCGTTGGGTACAGGCCGCACAAGATCGGTCGCTCTGGAAATCAGTGGGGGAGGTCTATGTTCAGCGGTGGACGTACTTTGGCTGATTTGATGATGATTATGTAAGTGCTATGGTTTGCATCCTCTGCTCTTGCTGAGGGAGATAGATGGAATTAAACGAGATGTTACTTCACTGACTGCGTTATATTTTGTTACGGCAATTACAATGTGGGCGCGCGGGCAGACCCGTGTACGCGATGCGATGCGGTATGCGACTGACTCGTTCCCATGGGGCGAACAAGCGTCTTTTGCTTACAGTGCTAATTGCTGTCGCTACAATTCTACTAACACAATATTTTTTCAATGACCGACTTTGCTATGACAACACACATGAAAATTTGCCAGCTTATGACAGGAATCGATTTTCCATAATCGATTTTCTTATAAATTAGCAGAATTGGGCTCCTCGTGGTAAGCGGTTACCGTAGTCTGGTAGTTTGTAACTTACAAACTTCCATGGACATACTTTCACGTTAATACTGTATTTAATTATTATTTAATGTTTTTTTAGATTATTCGGAACGGACAGAAATCGTAAAATAGTGAATGTGGAGCCCGGAACCGTTGTGGACACTCAAATTGTGCATCCTAAGGAGTTGGACTTTTATTTGGTAAGTTCTAAGTTAGCGTTATCATCATCATATCAAATAGTTATTTTTATATCATCTAACGGCGTTTTAAAGCACTTTCTTATCTATAAGAAAAATACCAGGAAATTTCGCTAATATTCGTCCCCACGTCTCCACGCATTCTAATTTCATGATTCGGATGTTGACGTCTTGGACCTTTGTTCTTCTTTTGAAATATTTTAAAATAACTGTAAATAAAATAAAAAAATATTTCAGGTATCCCACGCGGCTATAAAGGGCACGGCCCGTCCGACCCGCTATCACAGCGTGTGCAACGACGGCGGCATACCCCATGATGAAGTGGAGCAGTTGACCTATTACCTATGTCATCTGTACTCTCGTTGCATGAGGTAAATAAATGCTAAGTACATAAAAAAATGCTGTATATTTCACAAAATTTCTCCATCCAAAGGTTGTCTGAAAGAAGTCGCTTCTAAGCGATATGACTGCCCATTGTACTTGTTGCTTTATGATTTTTTTTATTTTTATGTCTGTTTCTTTTGAAGTGTACAATAAAGTATTTTCATTCATTCATTCACAACGCTATCTAGCCCCAAATTAAGCAGAGCTTGTACCATGGGTTCCAGATAACTGATAGAATACTTATACCCTTCTTTTCTTTGTAAATACATACTTATAAATATAGAAATACATCCAGACCCGGAACAAATATCTGTAGATCATGCAAACATTTGTTATGCGGCAGAACTCGAATCCGCTACGTCCTGTTTCTCAGCCGGCTATTCGCCCTCTGCGCCATGGAGGTCATTGCAGAAAACATGAAAAATACAGGAAGTAAACTTACATTTTGACTGTCTTGAACAATTTTTGCGTTGGAAAAAATTATGTAAGCGCGATATAAAGTCAGCATGTTCAAAATGTCGACCTTCGTGGCGCAGTGGGCGAATAGCCGACTGAGACGCAGGAAGTGACGGGATCGATTCCCGCCGCGGAACAAATGTTTGCATGACCTACAGATATTTGTTCCGGAACTGAATGTTTTTCTATAATATATTATAAAAGGTTACCTATTTAATTTAATTTCATTTATTTATTCATAAACAATTATATAATTGTGTTTGAAATCACATCCTAAATACAAGTTACAATATTTTAAAATTATCACATACATGTCAAAAATAATAAAATAAAACAAAACAAATGTCTACTTACCTATTTATAAAAATGTCAAAAAAGTCAAGAAAAGTCAAATGGAAAATAGACATCAAAGAATATAAAATAAAAATGATTTAGAATAATATTACTAAGGAATTAATAATACAAACATGTCACAAATTAATTAAATTGACCATTAACTCAAAATCTATATAAAAAAAAAGAAAACGACTATTCACTATTATTACAGGTCATAAAATCATTAACTGAATAAAAACACCCTTGCAACAAAAGCTCCTTTAGTCTTGATTTGAATTTAAAAGGACTGTCGATAATTTTCATGTCAGTAGGCAGTGCGTTAAAAAGTCTTACAGCTTGATACCGCGAGCCATGTTTGGCAGCATTCAACCTTGGACAAAGAGGTGTCTCAAGATCTTTTCTCCTTGTGTCTATTCTGTTTTTCCTTTGTTCAAAAGTTTCATATTTAAGCGGATTTTTAACTACGTCCATTAAGACTACTAGAATGTATAGGCTGGGAACCGTCAGAATATTAAGGTTTTGAAAATGTTCTTTGCATGATTCCTACTGTGGAATGCGCACTATTACAGAACCTATTTACAGAAAGAAAAAGTATATAAGTATTCTATCAGTTATCTGGTTCCCACAGTACACGCCCTGCTTAGTTTGAGGCTAGATAGCGCTGTGTGAAATGTCCAGCTATATTTATTTATTTATCCATTTTTAATATCTACTCAGGTAAAATGTCAGTTGTATGTATATATCGGTGTAATTAATAACATGTTAATGTAATACAAATAACATCGATGTTTTGTGTTTCGCAGGGCCGTGTCGTATCCCACCCCAACATACTACGCCCACCTGGCCTGTCTGCGCGCCAGATCTCTTACATTGTAAGTAATACGAACACTTAGTGCTGTGACTGTACTGACGTAAAAGTTAATATCAAGAGAATTGAGCTGAATTTAATCACTTGTTCATTAGAATCTGTGCTGGTAACACTAGAAATTGGGTGGTAGCAATTTAAGCATTATAAATTTGACAGTTTCCATCGTCAAAATTATGAATCCGAATTATTTGTCGGAATATTAGGCATTTGTCTCTCCGCCGGCGATGAGCGTGAAGCAAGTAGAGCTAGAAACTAGAAACGAGTTGGCAAGCAGCGAGAAGCGAGTGTGTAGTTCCTATAGTTGTCTTGCTGGGCTATAAAGCGAGTGAGAGAGTGCGGCGGGCGATAATCATCATCTCACGGCGTGTGTTCTAACCACCAAGCGAGTATCGCTGAGCGCTTATCGCTGAGTGAGTGTTGTAGTCGCTACGACAAAATAGCGGGGAACGAGTTCTCGCCGGCAGTGTGAACGGCCAGCGAGCAACTATTAATATACGTGTCTCTTTTACTGACACTGAATCTATATCTTTTGTTCGTTTCTTGAGCGAGAAAATAGTTGATAGCTGATGGCTTACTCGCTGGCGGTAAGTGCCCTAGTCCAGACAATGAAGGGTACAGACTACTACGGACTAACAAAAGGTCAAGGAGAGTTGTAATTTGGTAAATTTGTACAGTTGGGTGTCCTAATTAATATTCCCAGTTGTCAGGAACTAAGTACTCATCTGAGACGGAAATTCCTGGCTCAAATACATACTTGTAATATATAGAGAAACAACCAAATCCGGAACAAATATCTGTAGATCATGCAAAAATTTGTTCCGCGGTGGGAATCGAACCCGCAACCTCCTGCGTCTTAAATCGGTCGCCAAATCGTACATTACCTTGTATTTAGCGAGTGGACTTGATCCCATATTGAATGATTATTTTTGTTTGTTCACAGCGGTACCACATTCGAGAATGCCGAATTGAAGGCTAATCCAAAGCGTCTGCGCGTTCTTGATAAAATGCTACGCAACAGCCGAATGTTCTTCGTCTAAACATTCACATTAACTGGGTGTAAGGAGGCTACTCATCATCATATAAGCCACAGGACATCCACTGCTGAACATAAGCCTCCCCCATATATTTCCAGAGCGACGGTTCTTGTGCGGCCTGCACCCAACGGCTCCCATCAACCTTTATCAGGTTGTCTTTCCATTTAGTGGGGGGCGTCCTACGCTGCGCTTTGCATTGCGTGGTCTCTACTCTAGAACCTTTCTGCCCCAATGGCCGTCGTTTCTTCGAGCCATGTGCCCTGCCCACTGCACTTCTGAGGCACAGTCAAAGACCACGTTTCTGTACCATATGTCATCACTCGTACCACACATTGATCGAACACTTCATCAATATGATTTGATTTGATCAACTACTGCAGTAGGAAACTAAGAGCGCAAGAACTGTTCTACCCAGTTTCTTCAGAGTTGATTTCATATTTAGCACATAAGTTTTTGAGTCTTCAACCCTATAATACGATACTATTTAATATACTGGTTTTAATATCTTTATTTAATTCTGTATTCCATTGTTAACAATGCAAATGACGTGTAACTTTTGTGTTATCAATAAATGAACTATGAACTATAAGTTTTCGCGAGTAGTCTTTTAAGACGATATGTAAAAAAATTGAGCCGCTAAGTAACTGTCGCATTCAATAACAAAAATGGTACCGATTTCATATTTAAGTAATATTTACTTGAGGATTTAAACTACATAAATGAAAGTCAGAAACGCAATTGGTTAAACTTTTCTCGATACGATTAATTGTCAAAATCGGGTCTTCTAATACACTAATATCGCTCATTCACCGACTCTAGAAAAGATTTTTAAGTATTTTTTTACATAGTTATGTTGGTAGTTATGGTATCTAAACTAATGGAAATGCATTTATTTTTTCATTTGTTGGTACTCATGCAATTCGAGATTTTATCTTTTGTCGCTTACGTCATTTACTCCTGCGACAATGCGGCGCGGCTATGATACATCTTTGTCTCGCTCTTCACCTAAGCAAGTAATTAGCGCTGTCACTTTTTTGCATTTTTATATGCTCCGCCCAATCGTCACCGAAATTAAATTTGTATATCGTCTTAATACTCGATATCAGGCTGCACTAAAGTCATTCCAAGCCTAAGTTGCTCAAATCTAATACATTCCAGTATCATGGTACCACATCATCCAGACTGGAAATCAATATTTCTAGATCGGTCGCTCTGGAAATATATGGAGGAAACCAAACAGCGGATGTTCTGTCGCTGATATGATGATGACGTAGGTCCGATTTGACATCTGTCATTTTGCATGCAATGATAACTTCGTACAAACGTAAATCCAAAATCAACCACCTAATGGCAAGTTATATGGTGTTTAAATATACACCATAGCAATGAGTATTTAAAGTGTGCACAAAGTATCACTGTATATTGAAAAATTACATTTAGGTGCACTATTTAAACCTAGATAAATTTTTCGACAAGACGATATTCCAATGTTGTATCATTTGGTTTTGTTGTTTGTTGGTGGTATTTTGACACCTGTCAAATCCGACCTATTAGACTTCCACGAGTTGTACTTGAAAAAAAAACTGACACCACAAAAAGTTTTATCTTAGGCACGGTAATGTTATCTGTAAAGTATTCTGTCTTCATACAAACGGCCGGAACGTGAGTCATACCTCGAGTCAGCCTCGTGTTCGGTACCCACTCGGTACACAACCAGTCGCGAATGCGCCGAAGCACGGTAATGTTGTTGCCGCAGTGACGAAGATGTGATTTTTTTTTGTAAGCAGTAAGCGTGCTATTTGTGAATATTTTATTGAAATATGTACAAGTACTAACTTAATATGGCAAAGTGCACGAATAGACTATATTGTGCTGTGTTTGGTTGTTTGAATTCTTCAATAACGCAGCCAGAGATAAAATTTTTGAAATTACCTGCAAACTCCGAAAGGTAAGACTATAAAATATTTTTATAACTTAGTACATAATTTGTTACGTACGTAATAAAATATACAATCACAAAACTAGTAAGAAATTCAAGTAGGTAGATGAAATTAAAATACTGCCACCTTTGGGATGGTTCGGTCAAATACCAGCTCGCTACCTTAGACTCGATAGAACGTAGGGCTTTTAGGCTTATAGGTGAGCAATATATGGCGGAGGCTAAGACCCAAAGTCTCGAACACCGCCGTAAAGTTGCAAACCTATCGATCTTTTACAGAATACATTTTGGGGAATGTTCCCAGCAACTATACGATCTGATCCCACCATTCCCCTTCCATCAAAGGACAAGCAGACGCACGGCTCAGTACCATCCGTACGAGGGGAGTTCAATGTATTCTCGGTATCGGGGTAATATACTAATGATGAGGGTAATTAAATTATCTCATTAGTTTATGACACTCATTGAGGGTATAACTACAAAATTTTATTTGAATCTCGCCATTAGTATTCAAAATATCATTTCGGAAAGGCAACTACGATGACTGATACGACAATGTTGAAAAAAATCGAGCATCGCGCTGTGATAAAATTCCTCACTAAACAAGGAGACTCAAAAAAAAGTAATTCACGAAGAAATGATGGCTGTTTACCAAGATTATGCCCCTTCATTATCTACAATTCAGAAGTGGTCAAGTGAATTTAAACGGGTTAGAGAGAGTATTGAAGACGACTCTCGTGCCGGTGGGCCGGTTAGTGCCACTTCTGAAGAAAACGTAAAAATTGTTGAGAAACTTGTACTCGAAGATGCCCGTGTGACAGTAAAAATATTAGCAGAAAGAACCAAGCTATCCGTGGGTACCATTCACACTATCCTTCATGACCATCTGAAATTGTCAAAGGTCAGTGCAAGATGGGTGTCGTGAATGCTCACAGCGCTTCGAATCAAGTGCGAGTTGATTGTTGCAAGGAGTTTTTGGAGCTCTGTGGTGAAAATCCGCAAAGTATTTATGATCGAATTGTTACTGGTGATGAAACGTGGGTTCATCACTATGATTCTGAGAGCAAGCAGGAGTCTATGCAGTGACATAAAAAAGGAACAGCCCCACCGAAGAAGTTCAAAGTCAGCCCATCCGCCGGAAAGCTCATGGTCACAGTGTTTTGGGATTCCAAGGGAATCTTATTAATTGAGTACACAAAAAAAAGGTGAGAGTATTACTGGCGCAACTTACGCTAACACCCTGCGCAATTTAAAGGAGACAAAAAAAAAGACTGGGAAAATTGACCGCAGGTGTATTGCTTCTGCACGACAACGCGCCTGTTCATAAGGTGCGCATTGCCAATGCTGCTGTGCGGGATTGCGGATTTGAAGAAATCAATCATCCACCCTACAGCCCGGAACTAGCCCCTAGTGATTACTTTCTGTTCCCAAATCTCAAAAAAGAACTTCGAGGCAAGTGTTTTTCCGACAATGAAGAGTTAAAGGCAGCAATTAACGATCATTTTTCAGACCAGGAAGAAAAATATTTATTGGAGGGATTTGAAAAGTTATTTTCCAGGAAAATAAGTGTGTTCAGATCCTAGGGGACTACATTGAAAAATAAATTTTATTCAGAGTTTTCTGCTTATTCTGTCATGCCTATACCGAGAATACATTGGACGCCCCTCGTACCTAGTTGATATACCACCCATTCGCACACACCGTTTTGGTTCTACGTTCTTGATGCGTACAGCTAAGGTATGGAACACTACCGTCGTCTGTTTTTCCTAATAAATACGATCCGGGCCTCTTTAAGGTAAGAGTGAATAGGTTTCCTCTAGATCTTCGTGCTACATCTTAGACCACATCATCGCTTACCATCAGGTCAGATTGAGGTCAAACGAAGTTCTATCATGTTTAAAAAAACCGCAGGCGGGCAGCCCTATCGCGTGTTTACGTATCACGCGGCTGTGGTATTTATTTCAAGGACAGAGCCGAGTCACAATACTGTAAAGATAACATTACCGTGTCTTAGGCATTGACTTTAGTGCAGATATGAGATCAGAAGTGGTAATTTTACCATAAGCAGGATTTTTGCTAGGCGTTTTGACAGTTTCATGCATTATAAGAATCTGCCATGTTAGTTAAATGGCGTTTTTTGGGGGTTTTTACTATAACGATATTTGGCGCGTACTGAATCATTTATTAATCCGTAGAAGATAATAAATATGTAACCAATTTGTTTAATATTTTTTTTATTATTCAATACTAACAATTAAATATTAGTTTTTCACTGTTTCAACATATTCGATACATAATAATCAAATATATATTTTAATAGACATGTAAAAGAAAGAGATATTTGAAGCAAGATTTTAACGTGCATTAAAAAACCAAGGATCTCTTTTTAGCTTTACAAAATTTGACTAGCTACAAACAAGTGAACGTGTAAAAATTGATTGAATAGAAATTGAGTTATTGGTTCAGGTTAACACGTTTCATTGTTCCTTGTTATAGATATTTGTATGTTTTTTATTTAAGGCTGCTTTTGTACTAACTTTAAGTAAACTCGTAAAAAAACTACCTACTTGAAGTTCATTCCTTAATTCTCGATTGATAGAAGGAATAAAAAATATTACTATACATTTTTTTTTATCGTATAATCAAAATGAAAGAATGTCTTTGCTGTTAAAAGAAAAAGGACAAAAAAATTGGTTGTCCGCAAAGTCGGTTTACGGACGATAATTTTACGTGAGAACGAGTGGAAGAGAGGTAGATGCGTCACAAGCCGAACGCTTAGGCCGATCGTGCCTCTATCGCTTGTTCCGCGCTCTCGCTTGCACGCTCGGCTCGGGCGGAACGTGACAATGAGTAATGCCTTTTCGTGCGTGCAGCCGGCGTTCATCGACTTATAAGACGTTATCACGTCAAAAAAATTTTGTTTGTGACTTATTGTTTCAGGACACATTTGGCCTTTTCGCACTACAAAATTTAATCGTTGAGATTTTTAGAAATTGATTTCTGAGCATTGATTCTTTTCGCAGTACGCGGCCTCTAGTATATTGATATTTTTCACAAGTTGGCGATTATTATCCGCAACGATTAAATTTCGTAGTATAGTACTTTTAGAAATAAGTTATTAATAATTTATATTTAATAATTATTCTGAAGTATAGTCTGCCAAATTAATGGTTTACCTTCCACCGTTTAATTTGCATGGAACAAATTCAGGTACAATAGTATCGATTTCTCTCGTTCGAATACACACAAATCAAATGTCAAATCGACCATATTAAGTATTTTTTTATATAGAAAAAATAACTTATTGGTAAACTACTATTTGGCTGACTACACTTTTTAGAGTTTTTTTCATTACGGCTATTGATTTTTCTGTGTATTTTGTGTATTTTCGGAATTAAAAATGTTGATTTTTTCAGTGTATTTTTAGAATTAAATATAGTAGATGCAAAATTGGGGCTTTGATTTAAAACCTTCCCTTTTATGCTTTTCTATGTAAAAGATTAAGAAAAACACAAGTTTTTTAGAAATAATCCTTTTCATAAGTACAAATGGGTACTAAATGCTTGTGCGAAGAATTTTCATTGATTTCAGACCGTTGGGAACCCGCTCGCTAGGGAACCGGTTTCCATGTAGGCAAAAGCTAAAGTTTTTGTAGTTTGTAATGGATTACTTTTTTTTCTTATGGCTCGTATTCCGAAATTAATGCAGTTGAATCAAGCCTCGGATACACTACGGGACATTTTGTCCCGCAACATGACGCGCAACAGATTACGTGTCGCTGCAACGTTACAACGTTTTACGTGACGCGGGACACATGTTGCTTGCTCCCGCGTCAGTGTCGCGCCATTTGTTCCACTTTTTGGCCTGCAAAATGTTCCACGGCTTTGTCTCTGGGGACATTCACGTAGTTGTCGAGCAACATGTTCCGCAATATGTCGCTCCGTTTATCCCCTAGTGTATTTGAATCTTCAAACGAACATCGGGCTGTACGGCCCCGCTAGATCCCAGCAACTGGACACCTTTGAGAATCCGTCAATAACTCTGCTTTTTGTAGTTTGGTTCTAATACAGAAGTAGGCACCGCCATCTTGACTCACCCGAATCGCTGGGTTTTGAGGTATTTTTTGTCTTGACTTAATGTGTCCAGTCGTAAGTAGGTGCCTAGTTCTTGGCACCCAACTTTTTGCTGATAAAATGATGTGCATCTGGACTGAGGGCCCACTTTCTAAATCCTTGAGGATAAACTTAAGACACTCCAGCCCTATCTCTTCAAGTGATATAGGGTCGCAATGATGAGTAACGAATTTGATAGTAAAAACGAATTTTCAGCTACCGTAGAGTTCTTCAGCCTGCTCTTTCCAGGTAGTCTCACTTAAAGTCTCTTAAAATTAGCAGTATGTATCAGAACAAATTCAAATTCGTTTATTTTCACAACTTTACAGAATTAATCTAATACGCTATCTAAAACTACTACATGAAAAAAATACAAATTATAATTATACATTCATTTTCAAACTTACATATTTTAGGTACGTAATATTTATTGAATTAAAAAAAACACAACAAATATACAAATACAATATGAACTTATAATAACTAACTTTACATAGGCATACATAATTATATAAGTACTCTCACAATAACAAACTCGCTCGATCGTCTTCCAGACATCCGCAAACACATCAAACTGAGGATGGATAGTAATAAGCTCAATTAAGGCTGCGCTGCGCACGGGATATGGGTGACTGTTGGCGGTGCAACGTACGTGCTCGCAGTGGTTCCAACAAACGCACTCGGCTTGATAGAAATCTGGCATGTTGTTCGGGCACGCAAAGACTGCTGGCTTCAGTGAGAAGAGTGGGACAATCAGTAATACCTTTCAACAAACTCCACAGAGTTATGAGTGAGAATAACGCGGGCGAAGCCGCTGGTGACAGCTAGATCAACCACTTGAGGATTGAGAGCCGAAGTAATTTTGTCATAACAGTTTTAATTCACGTTCAAGAAATTTATGGACCATTGCTTGAAGTTTAAACTATTAATAACTGATTTCTCTATAAGTCAAAACTTTATTCCCAATGATTTAAAAAGTGGGCCCTCAGTCCAGGTGCACATGATAAAATTGTCAAAAAATAGCACTTAAATAATATTCACATAACACAAGGTCTATGTGAATAGTAAAGTAGCTACCTACTTAAGTTTGTCGGTCATGATTGGTTGCTACATTGAGGTTGTCACGTAAGCAAAGTTCAAGTTATTGTTATTATTTTCCAACAATCGATATGAATTAGACCTGATAAACTTCATTTTTAGGGTTCCGCACCTCAAAAGGAAAAAAGTAACCCTTATAGGATCACTTCGTTGTCCGTCTGTCTGTCCGTCCGTCTCTCAAGACTCCCTTTTTCTCAGGAACTCGTGAAGATATCAAGTTGAATAAGTATCAAATACGTAGGTCTCCACACAGATCCAATAGACAAATTAAATAAATAATAGAATGCTAGGCATGTACAATATAGCAACTTACTTAAATAGGTAATGTAATATAATAGGTGTATTACCTATTAGTTTTCTGTGGTATGTAGGTACATACCTAATAGTATTAAATTATAGATTTTTCAAATTACTACCAAAATTATTCGATGAGATTCTATGGCAACAAATGAGTTTAGAAGGCAGTGGCGGATTTACCCACAGGCTGAGTAGGCTTGAGCCTAGGGCGGCAGATTTTAGGAGCGGCAAAATTGGGGACCGATTTTTTTCTGATAAGTATTTTGCAGAAAGAAGTCTATAAGCCATCTTTCCGATGACTTTTCCCTCTTCCCTTTCATTGTACATTCAAGCAACGGTACCACAAACTTCTATATTCTATGGTATAACACCCAGTTCGCGGCTCCCAACCAGTAGCATACTACATTTAGCCACCTTATCGATTCGCTCAGAAATATAACCAAAAACTATAACTTATCTTATTGGAGTGAAGGGCGGCAAAAATTTAACAGCCTATACTCGGGAAATGTGTGAATCCACCACTGTTAGAAGGCACTTGGTTGAGATCGATAATCATTATAAAAAAAAATTAGTAATCATTAATTATCATCAATAATCATTAATTTAGTAATCATCAGTAAATTTAGTAATCATTTAAGTCCCTATTTGGGTAACATTAACAAGTAACCTAAAAGTACAATAAACGTAGGTAGGTAGGTACCTGCATAATAAAAATGATACAATGTACCAGGGATGTTGCGAATATTCGCATCCGCATCCGCAAATGCGGAGCCTCCGCATCGATTTGGACATCTGCATCCGAATCCGCAATAATCGATACGGATGTTTATGCGGATGCAGATGCAGTGCAGGTCGCGACAAAAGAAAGATATTGGTTGGGGCTTGTGAGTGGCGCGTGCCGTGGGCACGTGCTGATTGGCCAATAGGAGCAAAGATTTCGGTGACAAGATCCGACGCGTTTGTTATTGTTTATTATTTGTATCTCGTAAATAAATCATAACGTTTTTACTTGCGATTATCGTATGAACATTGTAGTTTTTGAGTGTTATTGTTAGTATACAGTGAGTATTGTATGTAAAGCGAGTTTTTTGTAGTTAATCATTTAACTTTTTGTTTTATTTCTACAACAAAACGAAGTTTCTAAATAAAATATTAAGATCCCCGTCCGCTACGCGGATGTGAATCTACAAAAATTCGCATCCGCATCTACGGTGAGTCTTGATAGATTCGCATCAGCATCCGCTTCCGTGGATGCTAAAAAATCTGCATCCGCAACATCCCTGCAATGTAATGTACGCACTTAAGAAGTTATACTTCCTTGGCGTAACAGAAAAAAAATAGTTAAATATATTTTCATCCCGTATGCCACAACTAAACTAGAACTAAAGTTGCCGACAAAGCTCTCAAAATTAGCAAGTTGCAGTGGCAATGGGCAGGCCACATCGCTCGTAGAACCGATAACCGTTGGGGAAGAAAGGTTCTCGAGTGGAGACCACGGACTGGAAGACGCAGCGTAGGCCGGCCCCCCACAAGGTGGACCGACGATCTAGTAAGAACCGCGGGGAGACGTTTGGCGCAAACGGCTACCAACCGCTCGTTGTGGCGATCTAAGGGGAAGGCCTATGTTCAGCAGTGGACGTATCCGGCTGATGATGATGATGATGCCACAACTCTTTGTTTGTATAATAATGATAAATTAGTAAATATAGTTATGAGTTTTCACGGAAACTTGAGAGACAGACAGCTAACTTCATAATGTCGCTTTTTGGCTGTCGGTGTGCACGCGCATCGTAAAAATTTTAATCGTATATTTTTTTCAAACGCGCCTAATGAAGTATAACGACAAAATTATGTGCCCATAATAAATACTTCTACCATTAAAAACGAAGACAAAAGTCTTCGCAATGCAATATTATGGTACCTAGAGTTAGTTATCAGATTCCTGTAGGGTTAGTGACTTTATGTTTGTTATAGGTTTGTAGTGTTTTCAACAGTTCTTTCATCCCGGCCGTTTTCTACTTTTATACTTTCATCCTTAAAAGACTCCGAAGCTGCAAATAAAAAAGTAGGTATCAAAAGTTTTGCAACTAAGAGTGTGTTAATTGAGTATCAGATACCTTTTCAAAAATATACTACTTACATTGACCTATTGACAACAACCTTGGGCCTGTTATTGAAATTAATAATGCCCCCAATGGTGCTGACAATACAACACTTAGAACACTAACGGTGAGTATTATCGTTGCCCATTTTCTCTCATCTAATTTGTCTGCTCCAGTCGTTAGACCACTGTGTACTAAATCCAAAGCGGCAGGACCAAGCGCTGCCTGTAATCAAATTAAAAGTTGTTAATAAAATGTTTCAGTTCGTTTTGGTTGCTTTGTAGCATTCATATCATTGTAATTAAAAAGTTTTGCATTAAAGTACTTAGGTTCATACATAATAAACTCCTCATAATGACGTTAGCTCGTGACCAGACTCATGACCAAGACAATTGAACTAAATAACCTTGCTTCGAATAGGTAGGAATATCTTACATAAACTGTAGTACCTATATATGTATATTAAAAGACTTCAGCTCTTTAGAAATTAATTACATTGTACCTGAACAGTAGCTTTGGCAGTCCATGTGAGACCAATGAATAGCTTTTCTTTGGAATTAAGTCCACAACCGAAGGCTACGAGGAATGTCGCAACTGCTCGTAATAATAAACACGACACTAAGCACAACGCAGCCATTTTGATATCTTCTGGATTAAGGGAACTTATCTGCCGAGTAACAAAAAAATATGTGTTTGAAGAAGTTGGAAAAAAAAATGCATTTAGCAATAACATTAATGAACAAGTAATGTCCAGTATTTACTTACGGAGATTTGAGCCCCAGTAAAGGCAAATAAAATTGGCTCGAAAAAAATCCATAAAACCCTAAAAATATTGCTAACAGGATTTTTGTTAACCACCCACCCTTGTTTGTCCCAATAGTAAGCAGCTACAAAACCAGATGACACAATTGCTAGAGGCCCTAAAAACAAAAAAAAAAGATTAAATGTACTCGTAGTTCATTCTTATTAATAAATTACCTTGGTAGGACAAGTACCTGCTCCACTCCATCCGATCATATTCGAAATGAACAAAGAAAACAGTCCTCCTAAAAATAGAGCCAGAAACCTTAAAGGGACCACGTAAGCGTCCCCTTTCTCAGGAATAATTGATAACATCGCACCCCATATGGTTCCAAATATAACTCCAGCGACAATGGACAAAGGACCCTGAAAATAATTTGATTGTTAAGTCCTTATTTAGTTTATTAAAAGTGTTAAAATATCATTCAAACAGTAGTAGGTACCTAGTAAATATTTGATTCTGAGAATTAGTTTCAGTAAAACTACAAACATTTACCATGCATTTACTGTTTGTATACAGAACGTGTACTGTAGATAACTTTGGCACACAAACCTTGATAATGTTGAAAGTAGTAGAACCAGTAGAAAACATTGCGTTTAGGATTATGGCGAATACAGCGACGCTCACAGAGTCATCTATAGCTGCTGCAGCAACCACAATAGTTGGGATGCCCTTTGAAACACCATACCCAACATCCTTCAGTCTAAATAAGCATGGTACCACCACAGCAGGTGATACTGAGGCTATCATTGAACCTAAGAGGAAACCTAAAAAAGTATGGCATATATACATAAAATATAAATTAATAAATGAGTAAAAAATTAGGTATTATTAACTAAAGTAGATTGTTAAACGAGGGGTTAAATCAGTGTCTTGCGTCACGGACGCTTTATTGAATCCCTAACGTAGGTACCTAACGAAGGATTCTAGAGTTAACTCACAAGCGGAGCGAGGGAGTTATTAGAATCTTGAGTGCAGAGAGGGATATAAGCACGCCAAAGATGCAGGTACCTTTATCTACGAGGAGAATAATCTACTCTTCGCACTTTCTGCGAGACAATAAAAACCAAATCTAGGTTGGTGCATTCTGTGCAGAGGTTAGTTCGATTTACGAATAAGTTCTTATTGTCTCTTTGGTTCAAATTTTAATACACATGAGGTTCCAATTTCAAATCACATTATGCCCGTGAGGGCATAATGAATTTCAGTATAACTTGACTTCCGGCTCAGTCATAGGGATTTCATCACCTGCTTTCGGCGAGGCTTACACGGCATATAGTTTGACATTGTCGAGCAGGTGGTGTGAAAAATATATTTCTTACCCCATATCCATGGTAAACCAAGAAGGTAGTGAGTTGAAACACTGATCGTTATGCATTCCACCAGCCATGGCACAAGACCTAGTTGTAGTACAGCAGCATAGTGCTTTTTCATCACTGCTGCGTCTAAGCCTAACCCAGCCCTGGTTAGAATTATGACGAGTGCTATTTTTCTGAAAATAAATTATTATAAGTTTATTTTATAATGACCGAATTACGAAAGACTAGATAACAAGGCACTCGCATAGAAACGGGACGTTATTTTGGGCTCTTAATAGTTTTTTTATAGTATTATCCGAACACTTACGGTAAATTCTAAGATTGTTAAAGCCATCTCAAAAAATTTCAGTCCTAGACGGGACTTGAACCTTCCTCTTGATATGAGGATACACTGCCAATTGGCAATGCAATTATTGAGATTGTTTTTAAAATTTGAATTTAATGCTATAATTGACACACCAACCTTAAATCTTGGTTAAGTTTTCTATATTCATCAGTCATATGCACTAGATTCAGGTTTTGGAACAATATTCCTGCAAAGAGCATCCCAATAAGTGCCGGTAAAGTTGTAACTTTGAGCCATATCCAACCAATTAAGTACGCTCCTATGACTAGAACGGCCATGCCAAAAAGTTCCCCTTGCAGACCTATCGATTCCCCTAGTTCTGTGTAAATGATTCCCCATGTAAGAAGAACTGAAAAAATAAACAAATTATAATAATATGGCTTACGTTTGTATTTTGTATTTTAACTCTAGAAGAGGTAACGTATATTGGGAAAATTAATTTGTAAAAATCTGAAATCGTTGAATTTATGGGTAAACTTACAAAACATCACGATACACAGCTGCTGAGCTGATTGTCTGTATGTAGAAAAAATAGGAAAAGGGAAAACATTTGACCACCACGAAGGCTGCCATGATGGGCTGGAGTCCGCTTGGTGGCACCGTAAGCAAACATTTTCCCACCATTTTCTGAAAATAAAGGCCCATCAGCATCAATATTCGATACTATATTACTATATTCGACTACCTCCCTGGCGCAGTGGGCAAACAACCGGCTGAGACGCAGGAGGTAGCGGGTTCGATTCCCGCCACGGAACAAATGTTTGCATGATCTACAGATATTTTTTCCAGGTCTGGATATTTTTCTATTTATATGATAAGTATGAATTTACAAAAAAAATGTATATAAGTATTCTATCGGTTATCTGGTTCCCATAGTACAAGCTCTGCTTAGTTTGGGGCTGGATAGCGCTGCGTGATATGTCCAGCAATGTTCATTTATTTATTTAAATATTTAATATATTTATGAAATATAAAATCAATTACTAGTGATTCGCTTCGAAATACCTGTTTTAATCAATAATTATGTACAGTGATTGCGAAAGTTTGAAAAATCCTATATTTAATCATTAATAATGTAATTTTTTTAATAAGTCTGCCCGATGATAGTCCGATCTTCATCGAATCAAGGGTTTTTTAATATTTGGGTGTGGTATTTCTTGATGAAATAAAATAACAGTGATCAGTTAAGGTTGGAGTGATAAATGAAGATAGATAAATAAATTAATCTCTGAACTTTTCGTTGCACATTTCAAAAATAGTATTATTCGAAATCTGCAAATAAAGTCCATTAGTATGACACCTTGCATGACAAACACATACAGTGACCAATTAAATTCGAAGATCAATTATTAGGACAGGATGATTCTGCTTACCTTTCATTATGTTTTGTATCGCCATTTTCATCTGCAAATAATAGACAGTATTAATTATATCTACTAATTGAACTGAAACACGTTTATAATTCAATCAGCAAATAGATTACCTACTAACTTTAACGTAGTAACGTAAGGTTACTACGTTGGTTAATTAAATGGCAAGTTGACAAAAACAAAAGCGTTAGATACGAGCTAGCAATCAATAGGTTTACAAACCACATGGAGTTAATTATAGAAAAATGCTTCCAAATCATCAAAACAAAGAGTTAAAATTAACAATGTGATTACCTACAAACGAATAGACACGAGCACCTATAAAACATTAATGAATTAAAAACACACATTTAAACAAGAACGATTATATTAAAAAAAACAATAAATAAGTAGTTGTAAGAACATAAAACAACATTTATTAAAATCGTAACACTATGCTAATCTTACCAGTGTTTTGGGAGTTTTCTGTTTCCATGTCCAAGTCAATTTAAATCACTAACTGCTAATATAATTTAATTGGTGGTTGAGTTTTGGCACTGAGATAAAAAATAACACATTATTACGGTTACGGCCTCTAGTTACGGTTCAAATACATACATGAATTCGTGTACAATAAACTAGATTGGTTTTCAACTTTTCAGACTGCTATCTTAAAAGCAATGCGAGCGCTGACTATTTTATTTAGGTACATGAGAGAAGGCCGCATAAAGTCAAATGTCAACAAGATAAATTTGTAGTAGTAATTAGTAATACCAAATACACTGGAATATGACATAAAACAACGTAAAACCAGCGAAGTCCTGAAAGTACCTATTGAAAATTTACGTTCAATCCTATTTTTCTTTACTAATGGCAAAAACATCTCATTTAAACCTCGTTTAATGTATATTTTAATAGGTTTTTTAATATTTATAAACACACATATATTACACATATTTTTAATATAATAAAGGCTCCAAAGTGTTCGCGAGAGATAATCCTATTGGGCAGAGCCGCATGACGAAGCTGAAAAGGGAAGATGGCAGCATAACGTCAAGTAAAGCGGAAGTGTTAAGGGAAGTCGAAAGGTTCTATGGACGGCTCTACGATTCGGTCACTAAACCTGTTTGCAGTGCGGCCAACGACCCAAGAGCCAAACTGACCCGACATTATACCGAAGATATTCCGGACATCAGCCTGTATGAGATCAGGATGGCCTTGAATCAGCTTAAGAACGACAAGGCGCCGGGTGAGGACGGAATCACTTCAGAGCTTCTGAAAGCGGGTGGATCACCGGTACTTAAAGTCCTTCAGAAGCTTTTTAATTCCGCCTTGCTTGAAGGTACGACGCCAAAAGCATGGAACGGGGGCGTGGTGGTTCTGTTCTTCAAGAAAGGTGACAACACCTTGCTTAAGAATTATAGACCCATCTCGCTTTTGAGCCATGTTTATAAGCTGTTTTCGAGGGTCATCGCGAACCGTCTCGAACGCAGGTTTGATGACTTCCAGCCTCCCGAACAAGCCGGGTTCCGTAAAGGCTACAGTACCATAGACCACATACATACGCTGCGGCAAGTCATACAGAAGACCGAAGAGTATAACTTGCCGCTATGTCTCGCGTTTGTGGACTATGAGAAAGCCTTCGATTCGATCGAAACATGGGCAGTGCTTGAGTCTCTCCAATGATGCCGTATTGACTATCGGTACATCGAAGTGTTGAAGTGTTTGTATAAAAACGCCACTATGTCAGTCCGAGTACACGAACAGAGCTCGAAGGCGATTCCCTTAAAAAGAGGCGTAAGACAGGGAGATGTCATCTCTCCGAAACTGTTTACGACCGCATTGGAAGATGCCTTCAAGCTTCTGGAATGGAAAGGACTGGGCATCAATATTAACGGCGAATACATCACTCACCTTGGTTTGCCGACGATATTGTGGTCATGGCAAAGTCGATGGAAGAGCTCAGCACAATGCTCGAAGGCCTCAATCGAGTCTCCCAACGGGTAGGACTTAAAATGAACATGGACAAGACGAAAATCATGTCGAATGTCCATGTCGTCCCTGCCCCAGTTATGGTTGAGAACTCGGCTCTTGAAGTTGTCGACGCGTATGTATACCTAGGACAAACAGTCCAATTAGGTAGGTCCAACTTCGAGAAAGAGGTCAATCGTCGAATCCAACTCGGATGGGCAGCGTTTGGGAAACTTCGCAACGTCTTTTCGTCCAACATACCTCAGTGCCTTAAGACGAAAGTCTACAATCAGTGTGTGTTACCAGTGATGACATATAGAACCGAGACGTGGTCCTTCACTATTGGCCTTATGAATAAGCTCAGAGTCGCTCAACGAGCTATGGAGAGGGCTATGCTCGGGGTTTCTCTACGGGATCGAATCAGAAATGAGGAGATACGTAGGAGAACTCAAGTCACCGACATAGCCCGACGGATTAGCACGTTGAAGTGGCAATGGGCAGGCCATATAGCGCGCAGAACAGATGGCCGATGGGGCCGAAAGGTTCTCGAGTGGAGGCCACGGACCGGCAAGCGCAGCGTAGGACGTCCACCCACAAGATGGGCAGACGACTTGGTAAGAACCGCAGGTCGGCGTTGGATGCAGGCCGCTTCCAACCGCAGTTCCTGGAGATCAATGAGGGAGGCCTTTGTCCAGCAGTGGACGTCCTACGGCTGATATGATGATAATGATGATGAATGTATATTTACGTATTACTAGCTGTTGCCCTGGACTTCGTACGCGTTACATTACTAAATGTGTAGGTAACCTAGAAATAAAGCTAAACTCGCTGTTGCAACTTGACTTGACACCTCATTTTTATCCCATGGGACCTGATCTATGTGCTAAAAGTAGCCTATGTGGTAATCCAGGTTATAATCTACGTACATACTAAATTTTATCAAAATCAGTTCAGTCGTTACGACGTTATTGAGTAAGAAACAAACAAATATCTAAACTTTCGCATTCGTGTGATGTGATGTGTGTGTGTATGTATTTATGTTGAAATTATTGTTTTTTAGGGAAAAAGGTTTTGTAAAAATAGGTACATAAATTACTTATTTACTGGCAACATTTCATTAATATACTATTCATTCAATCATTCAATCAGCGAATGATGAATGAAGGTCATTGATGCATCAACTTCATTTAGTATTAAGGAATACTACAAAATAGGTACTAGGTAGAAACAGAAGTTAAGTTGGGTACAACGATCTAAAAATGCCGCACGCACAGTTAGACGCACCAGAACGACGAAGATCATGAATCAATTCAAAGAAAGAGAAAAAAAACGCAACAACAACAACAAATTGTATGATGCTTCGACCGAGATACTTCCGTACCTACTATCTAATTTTTGTGTTTATTCATATTCCTAGTGAGTGAGAGAGAGGTTTTAGTGCAGAATAGTATGTACAAATGGTTATAAATCGATATCAGGCGCACGCACTCATGCGTACGCAAAAAGTAAACTGCCAATTGTAACGTGTAAATTGAGGTAATAAGATTAAAATGAAACTAGGTTAAGCTTTTAAATACATATAATAAGAGAACTAGTGAGTCGGTAGAGCGAGTAGGTACTTAGTTATTATTTCTTATACATGTGGCAAGATAAACAGAGGTTATATCAAAAAAGACTTGGTTCAACGGTGTATCTGTTACTTTTAGACGCATGCGTACGACCGACGACGACAACACGACGATCTCGGATCAAGTCGGTCGAACCCGTCGAACACCAATAATCTTATGGTAGGCCCTAGCGCTACGCTGCTCGAACGTTAGTAATTCCAGAACGATCCAAGCTGGCCTTCTGTTCCTATTAATTTTGTGGTTATATCACGAATAATGGACGAATGAATGGATAAAATAAAATCTCTCTTTTTATTGCATTTGCAATCATTTGCATTGTCATGCATGATCCATCTTGTGTGTTTGTTTTTTTCTTTAAGCTGTGATAAAACCAAGAGCGAAGAGGAACAAAGAATAGGTAGGTACCTACTTATTTACCTAAGGGAGGGAAAATACATATATGTAATTGGTATGTGGGAGGACACGAATAAATAACGAGTTCACTTGCCTGATTATGTGAATCCAACTTTATTTTTATTCCTTATATATTTTTTTCTAAAATTAGCGGTAATCGGTAACGGTACTATCTAGGTAGGTACCTAGTATGTATGAAGTGAATCTCAATACACAAACATTATGTTTGTATTAGCACCAAATCACCAATGCAGCGAAATTAATCTCAGCAGTAATTTATTAATTTTAGACTAGTTTGGTTTTGTATAACTTAGTTCTTAGGAATAACGCTAGATGGCAATGTTAACTAAGATTTTTTTACGAATTTGAAATCATAAAAAATATTGTACGTACTAAATCTATGAACGTACATACCTAATGAATCTGCAGACTAGAGAATCGGGCAGGGCTATTCCGGTTTACGATACAGCGCAGTCTATGACATTTACAAAAAAAAAATGCAAATAATAAGTGTTTTAGGCAACTTGGAAGCATTTATAGAATCCAGAAATAATAATCTCCGACTATCTAACCGGTATGTATGACCCGACCTCAAAATAATAACGTACCTACCCCAATACCACTTCAATTGGTAGCTACCTATCAACTTTGGCAGGAAGAGTTATGTAAGGACTAATTAAAAAAAATCTAAATCGAATGGGAAATTAATAATTAATTTTTTACCTTCACGTGGTACCGTCGTCGGTCATTTGGGTGCTACGAGGTAGGTTACTCTCTTAAAAAAATAGTAAGTATTACCTATCTAAATAGATACGCGTGACAAACATTATGTTGGTCAATACTTTGTCTAACAATAAATAGCGGAGATTACTACTGTATTCCCAGACAAAAAATCTTCAACAAGCGCACCTAGGGTGCACTTCGAGCCCTTATTTTAAAAGCATCAAGCTCTTCCTCAAAAGTAATCAGAACCGAGTACCTATAGCTTAACACTATTGAGTTCTTGAAGCTTTTAAAATTCAATAAAATGATTCCTACTATCATCTCTGCCTGTTTGATACTTGTACAATGTTTTCGAGAATAAAAACCCTTGAAAAATACCTTTATTCCTGATGCTGGTGTGACTCTTTGTCCTATTAATTCTGTACCTACATAATAACACTAACTTTAGACCATCTAAGATCTAAAATCACAATCAGAAGGTAGGTACTCTGCAAGCTTTTCTACCGCACTAGTAAGTACTCTCCTTTTTTCCCACTGCTGGGCAAAGGTCTACACCAAAACCATCCAATCATCTCTGTTGTTTAGCTAATGCTGCTGCCTTAGAGTACAGATTACCGTGCTTAGAGAAAAAATGAGCGACGAGGGAGGGGCATTCTCTCTCTAATGGGCTTATTAGACCTTACTAAATTCAGTCGTCGAATTAGTCGATTCTAATTAGGTTCCTGAATGATTTAGTGAGTCCGTAGCCGTACTTTTTTCTAAATTTAGTAACCTACCTTTCCTAAATGCGATTGCATTTGTCTGAATTTAGTGACTGAATCATTTAGACGACTGAATTTAGTAAGGTCTAATAAGCCCTTTAGGCAGCAGCCGGATCGTCTTTCTGTCACGCTTTCTCGGCCGACCACGACTGACATAAATGAAAATCTTTTTTTATATAAAAATCACAGTCGTTTATTAATTAATAAATACTGGTAATAATAATAATTAGAATAGACAGAGATTTACCAAAAAAATCTTTAGCGTAATGAAAGGTATTTTAACTCTTAATACTTAATCTAGAAAATATTATTGAATTGAGTAAATACAATGGCTAACGTGAGTCAGGGCCTACGTCCACCGTAGCAAAGAGATTCTTGCGGACTTCAGTCGAAGCCATATTTGTATGACACCATGGGGCTCATTCATTTCGGTAAAAATATCACACGTGAAAAGCCTGACAAGACAATCTTTACTACACCGAGCGCTTACCCTACGAATATAAAATGAAAAAATAATATCATAAAGTTTAAGGAACTTATATTATCTAAGTCATGGGCCCGTTCCTTATTACCTAATCCTACGGGTACGTATAAACGATCTACATACTTTAAGTCCATCTGCTTCCTAAAAAGCTAATTCAAAAACTATTTCTTAACTACGAATTTGCTATCGAGGATCCGCGGTAATTTTGGTCGGATTTTCCATACATACCTACCTAAGTACACACTACCTACAAAAACATAATGGAATGGCATGGGGTCCTTAATAGCCCGAAATTTAGCCTTAGGTAAAGAGCTGGCTCACTATTAACATTATCTTTACACAATAAATAATAGACAACGCCACTTTTGTAAGCATAATACATAAAGAGTTTAGGCTAGTGAACCAGCTCTCTAAGTTGTGGTATAACAAAAGCTTAAAACTACAAACTACTAAAACTGGCGTATCGTATCTGCATTGAGTGAATAATTTTAAAACAAGCACCATATTGCCACGAAGCTACCTAATTTTAAATAATAGGTATATTTCAAATAATCACACCAAAACCAGTCTACAGTCTATTTACACGTACAACAAACACGCGACAAAATAAAACTCTGCTAAACTCATTCAACGATATGTACCTGTAAATATCATGTCTACCTATGTGAAAATGCATCTCTCTATTTTCTACACAGCAAACCTTTCCTACTATCGTTAATCAGGGTCGCGCCGACCCCCGGCAGCGCCTGTGTGCGAAGCGCCTCTTATTTTTACGAATCTTCATGTTTCAATGTAGTTTTTTATTAGGTATTTGTTAATTTTGACCGAAAGAAAAATATTCTTCAGTTTAATATACTTAGATAATATTTTCCTAAATAGGTAAAACGTCCGCTTGCGTTAAATTATTATTATAATTATAATTATAATAACTCAATGCGCACGCGCACCTTGCACACACTTTCGACTAAATTAGATACTCCACTACAAAGAATGTGTTGTTGTGTAAGTGTAACATAAATAATTTCGGTGGCGGCGCCCTCATTGTGTTGGCGCGTGTGTGCACCCGTACACTTCGCACACAGAGGCGGCGCGGCCCTGTCGTTAATATAATGGCAAAATGCATGACAGTGCATGCCAAATCTTATTTGTATTAATTTAATAATAAGTGCCCTCTGCCCTCAATTTCAATAGATAGTGTTAGCCTTAATACGATACGCCAATATTACTATACAATACATACTTTCTATAGTACTTACCTAATATCGATTCACCTCAACATTCTATAGCTAATTTACACAGCCGTCTTAGAGGGCGATACAAATATATTTTATATTACTTAGCCTATAGCAAATTTTATTTTCGAATTTGTAAATTATTTGTCAGGCAACTAGCGAATTAACGATTATAATCACCCTAACTAAGTACATATGGACTCCACTCACTATACCAGACATCAAACTAGCTAGTGCAAAGTTGCCGCGATCCTAGCGACATTGAGTGCGTTGTCTATTGCTTAAGTTTTGCGTGGGATGCTTTATTTTTGTTCGTACGTTATGGTATAGCGCGAGCAGTCCTCGCAATGGGTATAACCACCCGCGATGTCGCAAGAAAAATCCGACCAACATTGAAAATTTAAAATACAAGCTTTGTGCATGGCTACCTATTGCATCATCTTTAACTTGAACCTTAGCACTAAATACGAGATTACTCTGATAAATACGAAAAAGGCGGCCAATGCACCGACATCCACCCAAAAGTTCGCTTTATCCATCGACATTTGATTCAAAAACTGATTAGGGTTTCTAAAATGGCAGTATGGTTCTGAGCAATGCAGTTTTTCTCTTCCGAATCCGTAAACTGATAACATGGCTCCTTCAAATCCATACCTCACGTAACTCAGATATGTGAGCCATTGGAGGTAGCCTGGAATAGCATTGAAGTTAACGAAGAAGCCAGAGAATAGAACGACGGGAATCGTAGTCACAGGGCCGAGATAAACCCCTGTTTCTATCTTCATAGCGGCTCCGATGAGAAGGCCGAGGGACTGGGCTACCAGAGCGGTGAGTATATTGATGGTGGCAAACATGAGGACCCGATCTGTCTGCATCGGTTGCCCGGTCATGAAGTACACTATTATGACATAAACGCCGCTGAACACAATCTGGAAGAAGATAATACACATTAGCATGGTTTTAGAACGTTGGCTTTTGCTACATCGCTCGATATATCTGTCGATATAGCCGTGGATAGGGATCAAGTGAAGTTCAACTTAAAGTGCTTGTTAAATAAACATAGCAAGAAACATCGCGTGATGATTAATCCTTAAACGCAAGTAAAGCGTAACAATTCACGATAACTACTTCCTATTTCATTTGAACAAAGACTTATTTAGTAGTGGTACGAATAAACTTACGTCCTTTGAGCAATCATTGGCTTTTATGAATAACAAAGGCTAAAACATTAAGGAAATACTGATTTCTGAGGGAGTACTAACACTAAGTAGGGAAATAGATTTTGACAACGTCACAAAAAAGTATTTTTTTTTATATATAGGTACTTAACAAACCTGAAATGGTAGATCCGCTATAGTTTTTGCAAAATAGAACGCCTTCAAGGAATACCAGTAGTTCAGATGTTCTCGTACAAACACGCTCATTTCCGTTGGGACTGAAAATAAAAAGTGCGGATTACTTCAAGCCCAAACCTAAACCAAACCTAAATAATTAAAGTCTCTTAGGCTCGGACTATACCTATGGCATCCGGGTCTCCCCGATCCTGCGAATCCGGGGCAAGCCCCAGTTGCTTCCAGGACAATTGGGTATCGCGCACCACACGCTTCACGCGATCTTTTCTACCCCATACTTGCAAGATGTGGAATGAGCTACCATCTGAGGTTTTCCCATTAGACTACGACATGGCACGCTTCAAGAGAAATGTAAAGAGGTTTCTTCAGTGTAGGGAACGCATCGACAATACCCCGGGTGTTGCCGGTGTCAATAGGCGACGGTGACCACTTACCATCAGGTGGGCCGTAAGCCTGTTTCCCCACAAATAACATAAAAAAAAAAAAAAAAAAAGTAAAAATCGGAGTCTGATGGCCTCGGATCGTGTGTAATCGATGCAGGAAAAATTCAAATGTTTGGTTGTGCGACGGATTGGTCAGGGGCCGTTAGAAACGGTCCCTGACAAGCCCGGATGCCATACAGTCCGAGCCTTACAAGAACCGTAAAATTCTACACAGCTTCAGTTTAAAGATACTCACATGTAAGTATAGTAGGCATCATGGCCGTGAACATAGTAAACATCACAGTGAAGAAAATACACCCGGCATTGCTCATCACTTTTGCTGCGTCTTTACCAATATCATAATACAAGAATCCGATCAGTAATCCAACAACTGTATGGGAGAATAGCCTTAGATGCGTCAGAGTCTGGTCTCGCAGAATACTCCGGAAAGTTCGCTTTAGTAAGATCCAGAATTGTTTCCAGCCGGAGGTGGGGAATCCCGTTTTGACCGGCTTCTTAGTAAAGCTCTCGCTGGAGTCTAGAAGTGAGGTGGTACAAGTGACGGGGGCGAGGTTAGTGGCGTTAGGGAGAGCTGGCTTGTCGTTGGAGATAGGTTCAGACATATCGATTACTGTGCAGGTTGGTTTATCTGGAAAAACAGATAAAACCATTAGTTTGTAATGGCAACTGGGATCTAAAGTAACCCAAGAAAGATGATTAATATATCTACTGTGTCAAAAAACATGACATTGAGAAGTTCCCGGTGGATGAGTGCAGAGACTACTATTTGAACAGATTTGCACACTCACCAATCACAACAGCCAATGCCTCGGCCTTCTGCGTATTATTCTTGCTCTGGTTGTTATAGTTCATGTTCTGCGGCACGGAGGAAGATGAAGACGATGATGAAGATTGTCCTCGGCCGCAGTTACCTTTGTTCACAGCCATTACTAGCTTGTGAACCCAATCACCGTGTTCGCCCGTGGCCACTTCCATCACTGAAATGAGATTAAAATAGTTAGGCATAGAGTTTTTGGACTTACACAACACCAATTGAAATGGTAGGTAGACTATTGCCGATTGGTTTTATAGGTACTATCAAATGGACTATACTACTTAACTGCATTATATGTCTACATAAATAAGTACCCCTTTAGGTCGAGTTGCCTGTCCTACCGCCCTCACGAGACCAAACCGCAATGACTGTCCCAATTTGAAATAAATTCGTGTATTGTTTATAGGATAAGTCACTCAGACATAACAATTCAACCTTCGTCTATTACCATCAAGGTCTACTAGAAACTATGAGGGCAACTATTTCTGATATTACAATAAACCATAGTTCATTGATATAAAGCATGATTAGCAATGGCATGGCATATTAAAACAAATAATTAAGGGGACACCGGAGGGACAATCGCCCATACAACACGTACTACCAAGATCATTTCTAATTGGATCATATGTCTACCTTAATAAGGTATTATTTTAATTTGAATAGTATTTATCTAGGTTCCCAACTATATATTATATCAAAATACTTACCTAAAATTAAATAGAAGCGTATCGCATTCTGCATGTTTTTACGTCATAAAAGACCTGTTTTCAATCTAATTGTTTCGTATTAAAAACAACAACATCTTACGTATCCTAGTCATGGGAACATAGATTATATCGTCTAGTTACAGAATAACAACACAATGAGAAAAATACAACAAGTTTTCAGTCATCATTTTTGGTATTACGGAACACGGTCAAAATCTAATCAAATTTAGAATCGTTCTATTGCTATCACTGTCGCTCTGCGTGGCTAAACTTCGTCACTAAACAAGGATAACGATATTCAGTCCGAAGTTTTTGACGCGGCCGAATTGAAGTTGTGCTCAGGGTTCGTCGGCGCGTTAATTACTCACACTTAATGGATATGACATACCCACTAATATATTGTACCTAAACTATTAAAAGAACCCTTTTAAATTGTAGTTTGTATTGTATTGTTGTTTGTTGTTACAAACACCTATAACTGAACAAAGATGCTTTGATCAAACTAGGTATTTTGGCTACGCTCGTAGTTAGATCTAATAGTTACTCGAGAAGCAGTATAAACACATACCTAAGTAGGTATTGTGTAACTTTTCAATGTTATGCTTACAAAGAGATGGCTTAACATTTTACTTGCGTTGAAATATCTAATGTGTATTTATTCCTGTTTGTCAAAGGATGTCTGGAAGAAATATAAGCGATATAATTACTTATTGTACTTTTTGCTCCTGAATTATGTCTCTGTGATTTTACACATCGAAATTATTCTACCATTTTTTTTGTCAACCTATATTGTCCCACTGCTGGGCAAAGGTCTCCCCCAAGTCTCTCCATCTATCTTTGCCCTGTGCGACACTCCACCACTCCTGCTCGAAGGAGGATATTATAATCATATTAGGATATTACTTCGTTCTTCCGAAGCTCTACAGCTTCGAACTCCCGTCCATAGTTCACAATTTTATGGTGACTCCTTTACAGTACAAGCTGTGCGACTGTGGAACGCCTTACCTTTGTCTGTAAGGTCGTCCCAATCTCTTCCTATTTTCAAAGTCAAGGTATACAACCATTTCCTTTCGTTGTCTCGTAACTGCTAGTTAGTGTATAAGTTATTTATTCTCTTTATGTAGTGTATTTTAATATATTATTTGTTTGTATTTAAGTTATTGTTATGTATTTATGTTTATGTAATAGGTATATTTTATTTTGTGGGTTCTGTTTATGTCTGTAGGTACTCTTACACCGCCGTCCTTTGATTTAGTTTATCCTGTCCATCCAAAGGTTGTCTGGAAGAGATCGCTTTTAGCGATACGATCGCCCATTGTACCTTTGTTTATTGTTTGTTTCCATTATTACTGTATTTTTATTTGGTGTGCAATAAAGAGTATTTCATTCATTCATTCATTCATTAGGATTTATTTATCTGGCAACTACCTGCAAGGTTATAAACTAACCACTTAGCTTTGTATATTTATATTGTATTAGTTATTTATTATTTAGGAATAAACAAGCTTTATCTCTAGACTAGGTATAGCTAGGTACCTACTTGCGCATTGCGTAACGATTGAAAGTTGCGATTTTATACGATACAGTTATGACTCTGTCTAGTAGAAAGTACCTAAATACCTTAATGCAAGTTTTACCTAATTATACCCAAGTGATGGTATTTGAACAGACAAAAATAGAATTCAAATGTAACCTAACCTATATGAGACACAAACGTCAAATATACGGAGAAAGGATCGCAGAGGAATACTACGTCTATAATCTACGTCTATATATTTGATAGAGCGAAGCGAGATCTCCAAGTCAACTTGGGCAAATTGGCGTTGTATGTATGTTTGTTTGTCCGAGGATAACTTTCGAAGCGGTTATCCGATCATCACGAAATTTGGGATATAGGTAGGTAGTGATGGCACAATTTTGGTCACACCAAAGTGAGCTGAAAATGTGGGGAGGTTGTTGAGATATGGTTGGGGTTCAAGAGGGGTAAAAAAAAAACAAATGGAACTATCCGGTCAAGTGGCATGTCTAATAAAAGTTCTTTATCAGTACATTTCGACCCCATTTTATTTTTATTTTAAACTTTGTAGGTAGTTTTTATGTTATTAGCCATAATAAAAACTGAAATTTGACAAAATTCACAGGGTACACCAGTGACCCCACAGTGCCGTAATTTGGTATGCATGTAGCTTTAGTAACACAAATATAGGCAACAGCCTGAAATCCAAAATAACTGCAATTTGTACCCCAAAAAAGAGGAACCAAAGATGAACTCCCGTTATCTGTAATTTGAATGTAACTGTAGGTCAAGTGGTTGGTTGTGTTTCTCAACGTTTTTTTTTGTTTTGGGAGACTTGCGAGATCTCAGTTCGAGGCGAACCACTAGTTATTTATGTATAGTTAATATTAGAAGATACCTACCTTTCATTTTCTAAACAGACGTTTATTAACAATGACGTTTATTATGATTGTGTATCAACAATTTGTTATCTGTATCTGACTTAGTAGTTTGTGATATAGATACAAATACAATTCCTGAACTTTGAACCTTATAGACAAAGAGACCTCAATATACGTGCAGCTCTGCCAGTTGAGGTTTAAAATGGTGAATCATATAATATATATACTCTTTGTCTCGTAGAAACCGACAATAATACTTAGGTATAATAATAGGTCAGTGCGAAAGTCTTTTCGTATTTTGTATGTATGAAGTTGTAATCAAATCTCTTTTATTATACTGTCTGTATCTGGTTGGTTACGATATCATTAAAAAAATTACATCATAAAAAATATAAAATAATTATAAAAATCTATATTCCGCCATTTTCAATTATTTTTTTTCCCCAAAAAAATGAGTGACACTAACGAAGGGATATTTTAAAAATTGATTATAAAAAGGGAACAATGGGAGACAAGCCGCGAAAAAAATCTATACCGTTTATGGACGTAATGCAGTGTCGTCAGTAAGGGTTTAGAGTAGCACAACGTTTGTTCGAGCATATTTTCATTCTGAGGAAATTTTAATGTTCTCTCTGGAAGCCCTGTTACAAATAAAGTCGATGTCATTAACGAAAAATTGAGTAGTTAAGATATTGCTGAAGAATTTGGCATTGACCACAGAATGAGCTTTGATTACAAATTCGTACATAAAAAATACGAAAAGACACTCCCCGACCTATTATTGTGTGAGTTTGCCGATCACTCGGTTATCTGCAATAATATTTTAATTTAAGTATAGATAAAATGGATTTGCCGATGCCAAGACAGCTAGGCTCAAATGGGATTGGGCGGGACACATCAGTAGAATGCACCCCGATAGGTGGCCTAATTTAGCCACCACCTAGAGCCCTGATGGAAGACGCGGTCGGGGTCGGCCAAAAAAGCGTTAGCGAGACGATCTTGTTGCTTTCGAGCAGAAGTGGTGGAGTGTCGCACAGGACAGAGATAGATGGAGAGACTTGGGAGGAGACCTTTGCCCAGCAGTGGGAGAATATAGGTTGACAAAAAAAATAGATACGAAAGGCAGTATTTATGTAAATATTTATTTGGACTGAAAATTATGATAAGTAAGTAATGTTGGTAAGAAAGTTAGATGACGATCGATTCTGTGCAGCATTACCACACTCCGTTACATTTTCTGAAAAACTATAAAAAAAGGAATTCTAATAAAATAAAATGACGATAAAATAAAATTAAAATCAGTTTCGTACGACTTACAGCAGTTATCTCGCGCTTGATATAAATGGAAGGTAACGTTATCAGTCAATTACTGTCAAATGAAATTAACAAGTGTATTGTGTACTTATGCTACCCTGATGGTGGCTATGAAATGCAACGGACAATTCAGTTTTTATTGCCCAGAATCGGCGCACCAAGATCCGAATCTATAAAACTGTTATTCGGCCTATCTTGATGTACGGATGTGAAGCCTAGACACTGACCCAAAAAGAAGAGCGCAAACTCTTAGTGACGGAAAGGAAGGTGCTTAGAAAGATCCTAGGCCTGGTGCGACGAGAAGATGGCACTCTGCGAGTGAGGAAGAATCTGGAGGTAGCGGAACTGGTGGCCGAGCCCAACATCATAGGCGAAATAAAATCTCATCGATTACGCTGGCTCGGCCACGTTGAGCGAATGGGGGACGATCGTGCTGCCAAACGTGCCTACCTAGGAATGCCAGTCGGCCGTTCCAGTAGGAGGCCAAGACCCGCTTCGGGGTTGATGCGCCAGGATAGTAGTGGTAGTAGAGTCGGACCAATCTTTGACAAACTTTAATGACGCTTAGATATATCGGCAGTAACACCCATTCCCGTATACGCTGGAAAACTGCCTCACAAATTGAAAAGTTATCAACTTTACAAAAGATTACATAAATCACCAAATTATACAATGTAATGATGATAGATTTGTGATTTGATAACAAACATGAGCATTGATTTTTAACCAAAACTAAAAGAATTTTGACGAACTGGCGCATCTCATTGAACTATACAACTTTATCACGGTTTCTTTCTACGGGGCCATTTTTATCATAATCTTTGTAACGAAAATCTATAAAAGGTTTTGCGGTGATTGTGGAAATACTCTGTAGATTTGTTAAGTCGTTTATCTAATCTAGACGAAAAATTATTTAGCTATCTACCTAATATTAAATATTTTAAATAGGTATTTTAAAGCATACAGTTTGAGAATATTCACCATAATCAGCCGGGTTGTGATAACTCGGACAGTGTAGTCCCATCGACGACAAAAACGGCACCAAACTCGGCACGGTCCCCTGGTATACGCACTGCCCTTCCGCCAGCATGTACAAAAAGTCGAACATTTCAAACAATCGCGCAGACGGCTGATGGATGGTGCATATGATCGTTCTACCACCCCTCGATAAAGATTTCAGTAACGATATGCACTGGAAGCACGACGAACTGTCCAATCCAGATGTAGGCTCATCGAAGAACATCACAGGGGGATTATTCACTAATTCTAAAGCTATGGATAAACGCTTTTTCTGTCCGCCGGAAAGGTTGATGGTTCTTGTATCACCGGCTTCACAGAGACCCAGCATTTCTAATATCTCATTTATCACAATTTTCTTGGCAGTGGGTGACATGTCTTTCCCTAGTTTCAGGTTGGCTGAGACGTGCATGGCTTCTCTGACCGAGAGGTGTGGGAGTAGGCAGTCGTCCTGCATGATATAGCAGGACATCTTCCTGAACCGTCTCAGGTTCCTCTCCTTTCCGTTGATGAGGATAGAACCGCTGACATTGGACGTTCTGAAACATGTAAGTTTGTTGATAAACACTTTAAAAGCGTTTGACATATTTCTGGCTATATGCGAGCATCTGAAGCTCGTTAGACAAATGGTAAACTTTATACAGTTAAGTTTGCTTAGAGAACCTGACCTGAATAACGAGATGGTAAATAAAATATGTTCAATACATATTTTATTTGACAGTGTGCTGTTTACTTGAATATGAAACGGAAATTTAAATGTAATTTCCTCTACCGAATTTTCCAGAAAAAAGTTCAAGGCAACAAAAATGTATGCATAAGATATTCAGTTAATGGAGACCTTAGCATAAGCAGTAGCAATTCAACAAGATAATGCATGAAAAGTAACTCTTACTTGTATCCGGCTAAAATATTCATAAGCGTGCTCTTCCCGGCTCCCGAGGGTCCCATAATTGCTGTAAGTTCTCCGGATCTGAAGGTGCCATTGACGCACTTGAGCAAAGCCTTGTATCCACGCTTTCTTCCTTCGCTGACTGAGTATGATAGGTCTGAGAATTCTATGTCAACTGGCGGTCGCTTGGGCAGGTGTGTGAGAGTAGCCATGGGCTTCTTGTGGTCACCATACCCGTTGGGGACTTTCGGCACGAGACCCGTCATAGCACTGCCTGCGCCACCGTTACATAGGTTGATTTGTGAGCCGCTGAAACAAAAGATTGATAAGATTAGGTATAGGAGTGTACTTTATTAAGAAGTCATAAAAGTCTTTAAAAAAACTAGGGGCTGGATGAATATTTTTTTCCATTGAAGCCTAGGTTATTTAGTCATCGTATTCTACAGACCTCGACGAAAAACCATTTTGAAATAGTGTCATCATAACGTTTGGTATGTTTCGTCAAGTCTAGGCTATTTTGGTAGACTTGCACAAAACTACTTTTGGAGACTTTTCAATGGCTGTTGGCGACTTGGCGTCACTAGTAAATAGAACAAACGCCTATGTATAAAGAGCCTTGAACTCTATTCTAAAAATATCTACGTACCTAGGTATAATGTTTGAAGGCATTTCCAATTTTACTTATTGAAATAGCAACTTCCTAAACATAACACACGTAGATTATTGAACACAATGTAATGAACCTAAAGAATTAAGTAATAAGGGGCTTGAAATACGAGGAATGAAGCTCACTAAGTTTAACTTCCACCTACGCTACGGTATGAACTTTCAAATCAACGACTTTACCAAACAAATAAGCTAAATATAAAACAATTTACTACCTTAACTTTGAAAAGAAAAGCTTTTGGGTAGGTAATTTTCAAATGAATGTAGACAAATAGAAAAACGTAGTATGTCAAATCCCTTTCCATAGGTCCCTAATTTGTGCTATTTTTTACAAGCCCTTATCGTAGGAGTCAAGCTCATGAAAAGGGAGGCCTTGCCCTGCACGCTGCAAAGGTGAACATCGGGCTGTGTCGGACTTATAAATAAATAAAATAATTATTTCTCTCTGATAGAAGTATGTAGGTAAATATGGAGATGGAATGTGTACAACGGTTATTAAATTCAGCAGAGACATACGAAATTAAAGATTTAGATGAAATAACATTTTATCCCCACACAACACCACCATTGTCAATTTAAGAACTTAGTGTCTATAATACTTTCAAAACACGACCATAAGTCGCTTCTTTCGTAATTCTTAGCGTAATTCCGTTCTGTGCTTTTCCTTTAACTTTTTCATTTTCCTATATTTACTATGTATGCTTTTAATTTACTTATATAAGTATAGTTTTGTTTTAAATAGTTAAAAGGCCCTCCTGGCCCTCTAGTTGCATCTATTACCCGTGCGCGATAAGTTGGGACCTGAGCGCGGTGACGTCATATTGGCGTGTTTGTATCGCCCGCAAAAAAGCGAACATAACAAGCAGCCGCCCGCGGCTTCGTCTTTGTTTTTTTTAACCTAATTTATTATGTTACTCAGGGAGGACGCTGCTTTTTATCTAATCTTTTTTACACTATTTGAATAAAATAAAAATACAATGTTTAAGTTTATACATTTATTTTATCTATTATTTACATTATCTCATCTTCGTCACTACTTAGTGGACAGGTGAACAAAACTGTTTGTTCCGTTTTTCGTTTTCAAAAAACTCTAACACTTTTAGCACGAGGTTTCTTTCTCCGCTATGCAAAGGTTTACCCTTCATAATGACAACAAAAGCACTTAACAAGAACTATAACAACAAAACAATGACACAAACTATAACAACAAAAACTACAACAACAAAACGAAAACTAAAAGAATTCCAGAGCGCGTCGTTACGTGACGTAGGCCAGTACGAGACTAAAAACCCTAGTAAAAAATAGTGATGCGAACGGTACAATACGGGTGCCATCGGGGAAATGCAGGGGAAGCGGTCGGGGAGTCGCATTCCTAGCAGGTCCCAAGTTATCGCGCACGAGTAATACTTTTACATTACAAGACAGAGTCTGTCTTACCAATATGTGGATAACGTAGTGGGTTACATTATTAATACATCTATCACATGAATACTGTATCTTACCTAACCTTTATAGTGTAACTGTTTGTTGTTCCGAAATAAATTAAAATTAAAAATTGTCTGTGTGTGTGGGTTGCCAACTTACCCTAAACTGCTTGGGTGGGCGGGTAACCGAGGGACATACCTACCTACCTTACTATAATTCATTTATTCATTAAATTTTTAAGTACATGTATGATCTATAACTAACAACAAAATACAATATTATGTACACTTTCTGTGGGAGCAAATAAATATATTTTCTATTTTTCTAAATACTAACTTTGTAGTTTTACTTTGAGGAAAACTTTAATAACTTAAATGGCCACAATAATGTTCAGTACTACATCATTCCCACCACCAGCCATTCCGTACAGCATGTTGGCTGCCGTCCAACTGCCTCTGGCCTGTGGCAATCCAATATTTGTAGCTTTAATTAAAAATGAGCTCCATTTTCTGCGGAGTAAAGAATATTTTGGTGTGAAAATAACGTAACGGCTTATTCCCCAGGGAAAGTAAATCGCGTAGTTTAGTTCCAGCTAAAGCAACGTACACGAATTCCAAAAATGAGCTCAAATACTGCGCTCTCAGTTTTTAGAGTTCCGTATTTTCAAAAGCCTTACGCCAGTTCAGTTGCCATTTGTCCCAACATTTTAACTAGCATCCAAAAATGTGTTATCATTACGACATTAATATTGCGCAGAATATGCAAAATTTTATGAAAACGCCGTATCTTGGCCAACGTTTCGAAACTCTTCAAATAATTGCTAACCATAAAACAAATACCTGGAAATCTTCTTGAAAAACAATATCAGTTAATGCCACTAATATAGAGTAATTGAACCTCAGCACAAATTTGCCGCAGCTCATTAGCAAACTTGGGCTCGCAAAAATAAGGGCTAAACGAGATAAGCAGATCAGTGGAATGGTGATTGGATTGGTGTACTAATGGGTATCGCGGTAATCCCTTTCCATGTGTACAACTAACTGATTTAATTTGTTTATTCTGAAATGAGGTCATGGCTAACTCTAATGTATCCAAAGGCTGGATAGTTAACTCTTAAAAAACATGGCAGGGCCTACGCGAGGCGTAAACCCCTTTACTTTGTTAGAAGCTCAGTTAGATGATAAACATGGCAATCTATATTTCTATACTATCTATATCTAAGAGTACTAATATTATAAGGAGGAAAGATTTGTATTTTTGTTTGTAAATGAATAAACTCAAAAACTACTGAGCCGATTTCAAAAATTCCTTCACCATTGGAAAGCTGCACTCACCCTAAGTGACATAAGTCTATATTTATTGCTAGAAAAGATTAGGTATCCTTACTAAAACTTAAGTAACGTAACCCAAGGTGTAAAAAAGTGCCCTAAAACGTCTTTCGTCGCATGCGCTGCGGAAACTATTGATGATAGTACAAAAGTATGTTCTACAATATTAAAGAACATATCAATATCTAAAAAAAACTTCGTAATATTATAAAGAGGAAAGATTGGTTTGTTTGTATTGAATAGGCTCCGAAACTGCTGGACCGATTTAAAAAATTCTTTCACTGTTGGGAAGCTACACTATCTCCGGCTGACACAGGCTACTTTTTACCCTTTTAAGGAGGGTAATGTTTTTATTAAAAAACTACGCGTGCGAAGCTGCGGATTGGTCAGCTAGTTGAGAATATTTGGAGGGTTTTTGACTTCATTTTTGATAAGCACAAAAACCATTATTTTCAGAATATGTTAGTTAATCTCATCTTAGCCAGTGTCAGTGCCAGTAAGAAAAACATTGTCCAATGAAGTTACATAATAATGCTACATAATTTTATCTTAAAAAGGCATAAATTTGGAAACGAAAGTTTCTTTGCCCTTACAAACCTGATTTCTGCAGGGGTCACACTTGAATCTAGAGCATATACGGTTTAATATGCACTCAAAAAGTATTGCTGTTCCATTTATCGGAAAAAGATAGCGATACTTTTAGCGAGATAAATAACGGCATGAAACTCAGGAATACCAGCAATAGGACGAAAAAGCTCAAAGACGATATAAAAATTGCTCCTGTGAGACATTGTATGTGAGATACGATGTAAACCTTGCAAAGAATACATTCGCTCGCATTTCTAATGAAAAAAATTGGTTGTCTGTAAAGTCGGTTTAAGGGCGATAACTTTACGTGATAAGGAGAGAGAGCGAGAGATGCGTCACAAGCCGAACGCTTAGGCCGATCGTGCCTCTCTAACGCTTGTTCCGCGCTCTCGCTTGCACGCTCGGCTCAGGCGGAACGTGACAATGAGTCATGCTTTTTCGTGCGTGCAGCCGGCGTTCATCGATTTATAAGACGTTTATCACGTCAAAAATATACGGAATGGATTCTAGAATATGGAAGAAACTTCGACGGATGTTATCTTCTTAACAAGTTTTTAATTTGACACTGATTTATCTTTAGTTTAAAACTGATTTGTTCCATTTTTTTTTGCTTTTTTTAGCATTTGTTGTTATTAATAAATAAAAGAACTCAAACATCTAGTTGTGCGACTGCTGCGCCGGTCGAAGTCCGAGATTTAAACAAAAAATGACCTTGGTTGTTACATCACGACTGGCAATTTCCGTTCTTCCTATATTTACTGACTAATAATAAGGCACATGTCATCATAATGATTATCATCAGTCGGAAGACGTCCACTGCTGAACATAGGCCTCCCCCTTAGATCGCCACAACGAGCGGTCGGTAGCCGTTTGCGCCCAACGGCTCCCCGCGATTCTTACTAGATCGTCGGTCCAACTTGTGGGGGGCCGGCCTACGCTGCGTCTTCCAGTCCGTGGTCTCCACTCGAGAACCTTTCTTCCCCAACGGTTATCAGTTCTACGAGCGATGTGACCCGCCCATTGCCACTTCAACTTGCTAATTTTGAGAGCTATGTCGGTAACTTTAGTTCCTCTGCGGATTTCCTCATTGCGGATTTAGTCACGCAAAGAAACCCCGAGCATAGCCCTCTCCATAGCTCGTTGAGCGGCCTTGAGCTTGATCATGAGGCCATGAGTACGAGCCAAGGCACATGTAATTATTACTAATTTTGTATGTAGTCCTCTAAGCTGAGTCACGTAATGGATCCGGCAGTTTTTAAAAACTCATAGAAAATGTTAAATCTGCCGAAATTTTGCCTGGATTTGAATCTGCACTAAAACGCTGACTTTACATGAGAGAGACGAATTTATGACTGCAGAATGTAGAATAAAATATTATAATGTTTTGATATTCCATTATTATTATTCTTACTGTATAGGTAATAATTTACCAAACAAGATATAAACTGTACCTATAAGACATTTAAAAAGTTTAACTAATAAATGCTTACAAAAGGAAAGTTATTGAGAGGGTTTTAAAACTCTTAAATACTTATTATGATTTATGCAAAGTCAAGTAGCGCTCTACATTTTTTTAAACTAATCCAAATCTGGCTTTTGATCTTCTGAAGAGCCAACCAACGAACGTGCGTTTTACCATTGTATTTACAGTGCCTTTTATGTCTAGCTTAGTAGGTATTTTTTGCCGTGGGGCGCCGGCAATAGAATGTTGCCCCTCCGCTCTTGCCCGTGGATGCAGTAGGAGTCTGCTAAGGGATACCTCCGAAAGATGGGCAGCAGCGTCTTTTCGTGTTTTCAATACCTATACTGCGCTCGCCAACCCGCCTGCCAAGCGTGGCGAGTATGGCAACAACCCCCTTATGGATATAGTGCAACATAAAACCAGGCCCCGAGTCCCCGGCGGCCCCGCTAATCCTGGCTACGGTAGCAGTCACGGTAACGGCGGGGCCAGGGGTGCTAAGAATCCCCGGGAGACGATCGGCTACCAAACACTACGACGACCACTGGCCCTGGTAACACACAACATCCGCACTTTGAGGACAGACGAAAAGATTGTTGAGCTGGAAGAAGAAATTAGTAGATTACACTGGGACATTTTGGGGTTATCAGAAGTCCGTAGAGAGGGCGAGGACACGATATCCCTTAAGTCTGGTAACCTACTATACTACCGGGAGGGCGACCAACAGTCCCAAGGTGGTGTTGGGTTTCTCGTTCACAAGTCACTCATCAACAACATTATCACCATCGACAGTGTGTCGAGCAGGGTCACGTACCTGACACTCAGAATATCTAAGCGTTATTCGCTGAAGGTCGTTCAGGTATATGCGCCGACCTCTTCACACCCAGATGAAGAAGTAGAGTCTATGTATGAGGACATCAGTAGAGCCATACATACGAACAAAACTCACTTTATTGTTGTTATGGGGGACTTTAATGCAAAGCTAGGCATGAGAAGCGATGATGAGTTGAGAGTGGGGCAATTTGGATATGGGCAACGGAACCCCAGGGGACAGAGGCTGGCCGATTTTCTGGAGAAAGAAGGACTCTTTATGATGAATTCTTTTTTCCAGAAGCCGCCTCACAGGAAATGGACCTGGATGAGCCCCAACGGTTCCACGAGAAATGAGATTGATTTCATCTTGACCAACAAGAAACGGGTATTCAATGATGTCTCTGTGATTCACAGGGTGAAAACCGGCAGTGATCACCGAATTGTTAGAGCCACATTGAATATGAACGTTAAACTTGAAAGGTCCCGTTTGATGAAATCTACGCTCCGACCCACTCGCGCAAATATCCAAAACCTCGAGAGCTTTCAACTCGAACTTGCAAATCGCTTTGACTGTCTAGAAGTAGATGCATCAGTGGACGAGATCAATAACAGGTTCGTTGAAACCGTCCATACGGTGGGGTCCCAGTTATTTAAGACCCCCCGTACCAATAGACCTCAGAAACTTTCTGATGACACCCTTAACCTCATGGCTGAACGACGTTCTTTGCAACTGCAGTCTCCCGATGATGCTCAGTCACATAGGCAGCTCAATAGGAAGATTTGGAAATCCTTGCGGCACGATATTCGTACCTTTAATACATCTCGTATTAAAGATACGATAGAGCGGAATAAAGGCTCCAAAGTGTTCGCGAGAGATAATTCTATTGGGCAGAGCCGCATGACGAAGCTGAAAAGGGAAGATGGCAGCATAACGTCAAGTAAAGCGGAAGTGTTAAGGGAAGTCGAAAGGTTCTATGGACGGCTCTACGATTCGGTCACTAAACCTGTTTGCAGTGCGGCCAACGACCCAAGAGCCAAACTGACCCGACATTATACCGAAGATATTCCGGACATCAGCCTGTATGCGATCAGGATGGCCTTGAAGCAGCTTAAGAACGACAAGGCGCCGGGTGAGGACGGAATCACTTCAGAGCTTCTGAAAGCGGGTGGATCACCGGTACTTAAAGTCCTTCAGAAGCTTTTTAATTCCGCCTTGCTTGAAGGTACGACGCCAAAAGCATGGAACGGGGGCGTGGTGGTTCTGTTCTTCAAGAAAGGTGACAACACCTTGCTTAAGAATTACAGACCCATCTCGCTTTTGAGCCATGTTTATAAGCTGTTTTCGAGGGTCATCGCGAACCGTCTCGAACGCAGGTTTGATGACTTCCAGCCTTCCGAACAAGCCGGGTTCCGTAAAGGCTACAGTACCATAGACCACATACATACGCTGCGGCAAGTCATACAGAAGACCGAAGAGTATAACTTGCCGCTATGTCTCGCGTTTGTGGACTATGAGAAAGCCTTCGATTCGATCGAAACATGGGCAGTGCTTGAGTCTCTCCAACGATGCCGTATTGACTATCGGTACATCGAAGTGTTGAAGTGTTTGTATAAAAACGCCACTATGTCAGTCCGAGTACATGAACAGAGCTCGAAGGCGATTCCCTTAAAAAGAGGCGTAAGACAGGGAGATGTCATTTCTCCGAAACTGTTTACGACCGCATTGGAAGATGCCTTCAAGCTTCTGGAATGGAAAGGACTGGGCATCAATATTAACGGCGAATACATCACTCACCTTCGATTTGCCGACGATATTGTGGTCATGGCAAAGTCGATGGAAGAGCTCAGCACGATGCTCGAAGGCCTCAATCGAGTCTCCCAACGGGTAGGACTTAAAATGAACATGGACAAGACGAAAATCATGTCGAATGTCCATGTCGTTCCTGCCCCAGTTATGGTTGAGAACTCGGCTCTTGAAGTTGTCGACGCGTATGTATACCTAGGACAAACAGTCCAATTAGGTAGGTCCAACTTCGAGAAAGAGGTCAATCGTCGAATCCAACTCGGATGGGCAGCGTTTGGGAAACTTCGCAACGTCTTTTCGTCCAACATACCTCAGTGCCTTAAGACGAAAGTCTACAATCAGTGTGTGTTACCAGTGATGACATATGGAACCGAGACGTGGTCCTTCACTATTGGCCTTATGAATAAGCTCAGAGTCGCTCAACGAGCTATGGAGAGGGCTATGCTCGGGGTTTCTCTACGGGATCGAATCAGAAATGAGGAGATACGTAGGAGAACTCAAGTCACCGACATAGCCCGACGGATTAGCACGTTGAAGTTGCAATGGGCAGGCCATATAGCGCGCAGAACAGATGGCCGATGGGGCCGAAAGGTTCTCGAGTGGAGGCCACGGACCGGCAAGCGCAGCGTAGGACGTCCACCCACAAGATGGGCAGACGACTTGGTAAGAACCGCAGGTCGGCGTTGGATGCAGGCCGCTTCCAACCGCAGTTCCTGGAGATCAATGAGGGAGGCCTTTGTCCAGCAGTGGACGTCCTACGGCTGATATGATGATGATGATAGTAGGTATTTGTATTGTTTTTGTGTGGTAATTGATAGAGCGAAGCGAGATCTCCAAATCAACTTAGGCAAATCGGCGTTGTATGTAATTATGTATGTAAGTATGTATATGTTTGTTTGCCCGAGGATAACTGTCAAACCGTTTATCCGATCTTTGATATATAGGTTGGTAGTGATGGCACAATTTCGGTGTGACTAAATGAGCTCAAAATGGGGGGGGGGGGGGGGGGGAAGTTGAGATAATGAGGTTCAAGAGGGGTAAAAAAATGGGACTGTCTAGTCAAATGGTACGTGTAATAAAAGGTATTTGTGAATACATTTCGACCCCGTATTTAGTTTTAGTTTAAACCGTGTAATTTTAAATTTTTAAGCCATAATAAAAACTGAACTTTGACAACGTTCACAGGGTACACAAGTGACCTAACAGTTCTAAAATTTGGTAAGCGCGTAGCTTTAGTGACACAAATATAGGGAAAAGTCTGAAATAATAACAACTGCAATTTCTACCTGCAATTTAACATGAACTCCCGTTGTAACTTGAATGAATCTGTAGGTCAAGTACTTTGGATAATCATT
Organism: Philereme vetulata; assembly: GCA_918857605.2. Classification (NCBI taxonomy): domain Eukaryota; kingdom Metazoa; phylum Arthropoda; class Insecta; order Lepidoptera; family Geometridae; genus Philereme; species Philereme vetulata. The sequence continues at coordinate 5,041,734 of OU975456.1, read as the reverse complement.
TCGTGGCACTATTTTGATAGTCAAAGATTACAAATAATATATTTTTGTTTTTATGGAAGACTCGCGAGATCTCAGTTCGGGGCGAACCACTAGTTTAATAAACAGTGGAATTAGTAAGGTGTTTATCTATCTTCTCTCATGTTTTAGTGTTGAAAACATACCGAATCTCTATTAAAATCTCGATCGAACTCTCGCCCGACAGATTCTATTATTTGCGTATTCGTCATACGAACCCGTATAAGACGTATACCCAAAAAACCAAACAAAATCTAATCAAGAACGACATCCGTGACAACTGATTTCTAAAAACATTTTTTAATACAACAAAACTACCCACAATTTTTAAGATTTTAAGGATTCAACAAACCGTATATATTTTGGCTTAGAAACTAGAATATTGCTCAACTTAAATAGTTCTTAACAACTTTCATAATAATCGTGACCAAATTATGTCTAAATTATAAAATAAACAGTCGTAAAAAAATATTACTTAAAACTTACCCTAAAACCTGTCCATTATTGAGCTGGTCTGCCAGAGGTGGAGACTTGGAGGTGAAGGTAACTTTATCATTAAGCTCGCCACGGCTTCCCCGGCCGATCAGCGGCAGGTGGATCTGAGTACCCTTCGACTCCATCTTTAGGCCTGACGTCATCGCTCTGTTACCATCTTGGGGTCTGTGGCCCTGGAACAAAATAAATTACCATTATAGTATACGCCAAGACATTGTTTTTATTTTTCAAGACAATTAGTGTTATGGATAGGCACTCGGCGCATCACTAATGGCTCCCGTAAGGGCAGCAAAAGCGAGCGAGATAGCAATCCCTGTCTGCCAGGAGCGTTGGCGTCTAGTAGGTACAGTTTGATTAAATACAAGATTCAATATTTTAGAGAATATTTGTAATTTTATATCTAGGTACACAGATTTTCGATCGAGAATATTCGATACCGAATTCTAATAAAACATAAACGAGATTCTCATAAAAGTTAATATTTTTTGTTCTGTGGACTATACTATCATATTACCTTAATTAAAATGTTTTCTGTAATGATTACCAATTAGATGATAGGAGCTGAGCTTGGAAATGTAGAACTCGTTAATTAATGAAGCCAAAATCAATATCTTACAAGGCCAGTGAAGACATTTCTTGGGCGAAGCTTTTATTTAGTGTAAATAATTCGAGGTATCTGATTTAAAATTACAATACAAAAGCAATATTTTTAGAGCTTATTCCTGCATAGAGAGGATCATCATCATCATATATTTATGAGTACGTGTATATATATATCATCTATAGGTATCATTTTCAGAGTTCCACGCATACCACTAGCGACGACCCATCTGTTGCAAGACGCGTACCTACTGTGGATGGATAGTAACCCACCATCTGACTTCATTCCCACTCAAGAACAACTTCCACCAGGGCCGAACTGCTGTGGCCAGTGTGGAAGTCCTTAAATTCAGTTCAGGGGGTTCAGGGATCCCAGACAAACGCAATGCGACTGTGGTGATCCTGCACAGTCGATGCTAATGTGCCCTTTGTGCCTGAACACCTGCACAATGGAAGACTTAAAAATGGCTTCTACTTACGCCATCAATGTAGCTAAGTACCTATCTAACACAATATAAGTAGAGCTATTGACACGCTAAGCAGAAGATCATCATATAAGCCATATCTTTTGAAATGAGGCCCCCCATAGATTCCAGAGCCATCTATGTTGTACGGCCCCCAACTACGATTAAGGATAATTTTTAGGCATACAAGAATAGCCTGTTGCAAGAGATCACAAGACTATTACAAAGATGGCAATTTTGAGGCTCTATATTTTGTAAACGGACTCTTGTATAAAAAAAATCACACTTTTCGTAACGCTCTCGTCACGCATTTGCCAGCTCAAACGTCCCAAGTCCAAGTCAAACGTGCGTAAAGAAGTTTTACTTCAAAAAGTTGGTAACCCTACCCCCGGGTCAAACTGACAGTTGAGAGGTACACAGAAGTTTCGAGAAAATATAATGAAAATTAAATTGTTGATAGGCACATTAGGTACTTGACAATATGACGCAGGTGCAGGTGTAGTGTTGCCAACTTTAAAGACATATTTAGCGGTCGCCATTTTGCTTACGAATGAATAGTTACGAAAACTATCGAGCGCTATTTTCTGTAGAACGCACCAATAGTAAGATAGTTAAATGCATTTTGTTTAGATGTATTTTGAAGCCATAAGTATTTGAAATACTAACTACAAAATACGTCAGCTTCAGGTATTTGAAATACCAATTACAAATTACATTTTACGGAGTTATTAAAATACAAATACCAAATACGTATTTGTATTTCAATTACGTATTTTAATTACAAGTAATTCAAATACTGCTCACCCCTGTCTAGCAGTTGTTCAAATAATGTGCTTTATTTAACGTTCTGCCTTCAATGGCGGTATGTTTTCTGTAATAATTCTTCGAAAATTACCCTTTATCAGTTAAACAGACGAGAAATGATATTATACCGAAGAAGCGCTGACGTCTTCCGGAGAGATTGACAGAATTTATCACATGATCAAGACAAGTGGAAGAAGGGAGAGACATTTGCCCAGCACAGAAGTGAGAAATAATAAAAAAAAACGAGTGGCTTTAGACTGAATTAAAACTACTTTAGCGCCATCTATATGTATGTATTTAAATATGTTTTTATATGTATAAACATATATATATGCGTGTATATTAATATGGGTTTTCATAATAATAAAAATTTAATAAATTTCAAACCAAAATCCATCATTCTCCTTTAGAAATAAAGCTTGTTTTGGATGACGCATATCCTCTTCCATTCTGGAATATTCTCCGCTACTCAGTTAGTAATGTAGTGTAATGCGATAGCAGTTTTATCAATATCTGCCATTAAAGTATACCTATTAAAATTCTCACAAAAATAAATAAACGTTCATCAAATGGTTTTTACCCCTTACTAAAATGAAGGGTTATTAAAATTATAACTTGTACTGTGTATTTATGAGTCTATCTTTTTGTCATCGGATAACCTCAAAAAGTAACAACTTTTGTTCCTCCGACCTTTTGACGACCTCCGTGGTACAGTGGGCGAATAGCTGGCTGAGACGCAGGAGGTAGCGGGTTCGATTCCCGCTGAGGAACAAATGTTAGCATGATCTACAGATATTTGTTCCGGGTCTGGTTGTTTCTCTATACATTATAAGTATTTATTTACAAAAAAAGTATATAAGTATTCTATCAGTTATCTGGTTCCCATATTACAAGCTCTGCTTAGTTTGGGGCTAGATAGCGCTGTGTGAAATGTCCAGAAATATTTATTTATTTATTTTGTATGGTGTTATTTGTCAGATAGTTATCTGGAACTTTATCATGAACCTGTGAAACGGGCCCTAAGTGTTAAAAACGACGAAATAAAACGTATGTATTTTAATATTCAACTGGTAATAACGACACATGTGTGTATTCATGCGCATTGTTTTTAACATCATGATCTTGCAAAAAATAGTTCCATTTCTGTAGGTAAATAATAATGATCTTAGTAAGTTTTAGTCAAATATTGAACTAGATTATCCTTAAATCATAGATATCAAAACCCTTTTGTATCCTATAACATTTTAATCAAACCCAAAATCGGGTCCAATCTATCGATAATGACAATATTTTGTGTCACCGCACTGGCTGAGTAGCGGTAAAAATAATGTTAGGCGCATACAGTAAGTACATAAGTTATTTTCTGCTGCCTGCCATCTGTTGTGAAATAGCTGAACTTTTTCCTAAATCGAAGCTGGTAGATTCAAAATACGAAACGTCGTAAATATTTTTTTTTATCTATAGCAAAATGAACTCTATTATACAGCATGAAGGAGTGTTTCGTTTTTGCAGTTTGTATAATTTAGGCTAATTTGGGATAGGAGATATGCGTCAAATCAACTGGCTATGAGAGAAAGAGAGAAAGAAAATGTGTGCTCGCACTTCTCTCTCTTACCCCTACAATAATATAGGTACGAAACGTACCTCTCTCTATTCTTTCTATCTTTATATCTCCCTCTCAACTTCCGTTTGCACTTTTCGTAACGCATTCACCAGCTTACTTCCCAAGTCAAGCGTGCGTAAAGAAGTTTTACTTCAAAAGTGTTGAGTAAACCGTATTAATATGTTTTTAACAGACCTATTTAGCGACACCCCACAATATGGGGAGCGTGAGTTAAAATGAATCTCCCGCAACTTCATTACAGGGAAGGTTTTAACGATATATCTGTAAGTAACGATTTTCGGAATTATTCCTTTACTTGTGTTGTAAGACCTTGCTTCTTACCAAATTTAATGATTCTAGGTCAACGGGAAGTACTCTATAGGTTTTGATTTATTTGCGATCAAATTTAAATTGCGTTGACTTTTTAGCTAGATTTTTTACGGCTTCAAGAGACCGTAGACCAACGTATATGTATAATATTTATTTCAACTTGACATTTTCATGCGTTCCTGAGAAACAAGGTCTTGACAGACGGACAACAAAGTCATCCTAAAAATAATATTAGTATTAACTTAAATGATGCTACGCTTTTATGCCCGTGCATGACCTACTTTGATTGTCAATCCACGTGGGCTCTCACTCGCAATCACTAGTTATGAATATAGAAAATTGGTATCATGTTTAAAATCTCTGACGTCAGCAACCCTAACTGACGTCAGCTGTCAACCTTCAGAGTCAAGGTGTATCGTTTATCTTCCACACTTGGGTAGGCAGAGTTCTGAGTAAGGGTCTAATGTCATCTGAACGCTACAAACGAATAAAAACGAGTGCTTTAGACCACACGACTGAAGTAAAACTTCTTTTTCAAACTATTAATTTGTAAAATTGTCCAATTACAAAATTGTCCACACGTCTGTAGGTCGATCAGTCTATGTTCATTCTGGACAGACGCAACTCGCACTCGCACAATTAACGTTTAAAAATATACGAAACGTATATCTCTCTCTTTCTATCTTCACTAACTTATATTTCCCTCTCAACTTCCGTTCGCACTTTTCGTAACGCATTCACCAGCTTACTCCCCAAGTCAAGCGTGCGTAAAGAAGTTTTACTTAAAAAAATATGTTGTAGCTTTATCCATTTCTCTACTTTTTGTTCGTTTTCTTCTATTCCTTTCTTCTTCTAACGCCCGCACTCCATTCGCCAGCAAGTTATGGATTCTCAAAGCCAGTCGCCGAAATGTGCGGGCGCTTACAAGCTAAGTTACGAATGACATTTTTAAGTTAGATAAAGTATAGCTATGAATAAAACAGGCCAAGTGCGAGTCGAACTCGCGCACAAAGGGTTCCGTATCTATAAAAACGGGTATGGGAACCCCTCCGTAAATATTAATGTAAGTTTAATTAATTATTTTTAAAGGGAATATATAACTAAATATTCTGTGAATATTTCAAGCGTCTACCTGTTGCCGTTATCAATATCGAGCTAAAACGAGCAAAAAAATCACGTTTGTTTTATGGGAGCCCCCTTAAATATTTATTTTATTCTGTTTTTGGTATTTGTTGTTGTAGCGGCAACAGAAATACATCATCTGTGAAAATTTCTACTGTTTAACTATCACGGTTCACGAAATACAGCCTAGTGACAGACGGACCGACATACAGACAGACGGACCGACATACAGACAGACAGCGGGGTCTTAGTAATAGGGTCCCGTTTGACCCTTTGGGTACGGAACCCTAAAAATGATAAAACCTTTGGCGACTTGCGCAACGATGCTTAAACGTATTTAGTGGTAAATATGATTCAAGGAGTTGTCAAATCATACAAATACGTCAAATATAAACATGTTTAGTCGCTAAATACGTTTAGGAATCGTTGTGCAAGCCGGGCTAGATGAAGTTCGTAAATGGATGAAACGTGAGACACGACAATGGATTATTGTTGAGATTTATTTATGAGATTTTTTGTGACCAATCTGCAGCTTCGCACGCGTAGTTTTTCAATAAAAACATTACCCTCCTTCTGCACAGATGGGTATAAAGGAGCTTATGCCACCCGGGGATAGTGTAGCTTCCCAACAGTGAAAGAATTTTTTAAATCGGTCCAGTAGTTTCGGAGCCTATTCAATACAAACAAACAAATCTTTCCTCATTATAATATTAGGTATAGATACACTACTAGACTAGAAAAGATAAACAGGAAAATCAGTGATAACGAAATACGCTTATTTGTTCAGAGGCTTGTAGCGGCCTTGTAGCGAAATTCGTAGCATTTTGTTCTGTGGTTTTAATTTGAAAAATTACAATAACATTAATACAGAAGATTAAACGAGTATTTATCTTCTAGTTACGTAGGTACCTACTCAGAAAAATATAAATGAACATAAAATAACACAGGTACAAGGGTAAACTGTTAGTTTATGTAACTAACATACTGCTACGAGCTGAGGGTTCGGGATAAAATAATAAAAATTAATCTAACCAATATAACACGTTTAGTCAACACTAAAAAGATACATACACGATCTTAATCACAACACACTAAATCACACCACTGTTGCACAATAAACCACTAAAAGTCACCGAAATATTCGCACGTATAGCCAAATCCAGACTAACTCTTCGGTTTTTTTGCGGATAGACTAATCTCGCTGTTGGCCTCATAGGCCGTTGCAGCTTAAACGAGCTTTTGGCGAGCGCTGAAGGCGCTCAGCCCTATAATTTTATTTTTGATGAGGCAACTAGCGCAAGGGCACCACTTAGGTACGAACCTCGGCTTGGGCTGCTGCCGGGACGGGGATAGGAGAGAAACGCCCGGGTACGTGCTTGTACCTCGTGTAGGCGGCGACTAAAGGGACTTGTCGACCTCGCCGGCGAGATCGGTGTATTTGTGGAGTGTTTACTCTGTCTAATGTGGATGACTCACCCGCATTAGCGGAAGTGATTTCGTCATCCGGGTCTCCGAGAACGTGTCTTGGACGACGGAGGGTTTAACTGATGAGGCAACTAGCGCAAAGGCACCACTTAAGTACGAACCTCGGCTTGGGTTGTTGCCTTGGTGGGGATAGGAGAGAAAAGCCCGGGTACGTGCTTGTACCTCGTATATTCGGCGACTAAAGGGACCCGTCGACCTCGCCGGCGAGGTAGGTGTATCTGTGAAGTGTTTGCTCTGTCTAATGTAGATTACTCAGAAATCTCTTCCGCATTAGTGGAGGTGATTTCGTCATCCGGGTCTCCGAGAACGTATCTCGGACGACGGAGGGTTTTGTTCGCGGGCGGATCTATCGGATAGTTCTGACTCTTCGGGCGTTACTACGCCCTATTTATACCGCTCGCAGTTACTTCGCGAACGTTCTCAAAGGTTCCGCCAGGAAATGGAATTGTGTAGGTATTTCACAGGACTACTAAGTATTTTTTATTCTGTGCAACTGTTGGTAAAAACCGTAGTTGTAGGTATATACCACACCTAGTGCTACCTATTCTGTGACACAGTAGGTATGAACTTCGAGAAGCCGACTATTACCTATTCTGTAACAGTCTTGGGCGTAACAATACTATACTTACTCTATTACTTCAAATGCTGTGGGCAATGACAGTATCAGTCGAAATATGATTGTTCCCATTCTTGATGAAATTATCCACGTTATTACGCATATCCTAAATTCCTCTATCAATTCTGGCTCATTTCCCGATGCCTGGAAAGAAGCTCAGATTATTCCCTTACCTAAAAAATCCAATCCTTCCTCTTTTGTTGATTACCGTCCAATATCAATCCTTCCTTACTTATCTAAAATCCTTGAACGCCTTATTCATCAACAGTTAAGTATCTTCCTTTCCAAAAACTCCCTGTTAAATTCTTTTCAATCTGGTTTCCGTCCAGGTCATAGCACCGTAACAGCTTTGGTTAAAATAACAGACGACATTCGGTCTGGGATGGACAGTCAGAAGTTGACAGCAATGATACTCCTTGACTTCAGCAGCGCTTTCAATAATGTGGACTTCGACCTACTTCTGGGTATTTTATGCTCCTTTAACATATCTCCAATGTCAATTGACTGGTTTCATAGTTACTTGTTTGGGCGCCGTCAGCGCATCCGTGTTGAAGAGTCTTACTCTTCGTGGTGCAATCTTTCTGCCGGTGTCCCACAAGGTGGCGTTTTATCCCCTCTCCTATTCGCTATGTTCATTCATTCTATCTCACAAAATTTAACTTCTTCCTACCACCTGTACGCAGATGACTTGCAAATTTATACTCAAGCTACAGTTGAAAATATTGACGGAGCCATTAGCTTACTAAATACTGACCTTGACCGGATATGTGACTGGAGTAAATCCTTTGGCCTTACAGTCAACCCAAACAAAACACAGGCCATTATAATTGGTAGCTCCATACAGATCTCCAAAATCAATTTTGCACAACTACCATCCATAGTTTTTGACGGAACCCCTATAGACATCACCCAGTCAGTGAAAAATCTAGGAATACAAATACCTGTTTAACCTGGGTTCCCTGTATCAATGAAATTAGCCGCAGGGTATTTGCATCATCTGGATCTTTACGGAGACTTCGTAACTTCTTGCCGACTGCTACCAAGGTTACGCTTGCACAGACCCTTTTACTTCCAATCCTGGACTACGCCGACGCCTGCTATCTTGACATCACTGAAGCCCAACTGAGCAAACTTGAGCGCCTTCAAAACCTCTGTATTCGGTTCATATTTGGCTTGCGCAAGTATGACCATATTTCTGATTTTCGCACAAAGCTCAAGTGGCTCTCCATCCGTCTTCGCCGGAATGCACACATACTGTCCCTTTTGTATAACATCCTTTTTAACCCTTCTTCTCCCTTCTATCTTAAGGAGCGTTTTGAGTTTCTCCACCAGGCTAATGATCGCAATTTGCGTTCTTCAGATTCCCTCCAACTTAAAACTCCTGTCCATACGACAGAGTTTTATAGTCGATCCTTCACTGTAACAGCCGTACGATTGTGGAACTCTTTGCCCCTCTTTATAAGAACATCCAAGTCTATTAGTAATTTTAAAACAAAAGTGCACACCCATTATCTGTCCTTGTGTTGAAGTTGTAGCTGCTTGTTAATTCATCATAACCACTTTTAGAGTTGCTTATTTAAATTAAATTTGTGTTATTACTGGTAATTTAGGTTTATAGTATGTAGATATGTTTTTAAATTTATATAGATGCACCGCCGTCATGTGTTACATTTTTATCCTGTCCATACAAAGGTTGTCTGGAAGAGATCGCTTTTAGCGATAAGACCGCCCATTGTACTAAATCTATTTGTAAGACTTATGTACTGTATTTTACTTTGGTGTACAATAAAGAGTTATCTTATCTTATCTTATCTTATACTATTTCAGACTTAAATGTTATATTTGAAGATTTACGGCTTATGTCAGAGCGTGCCCGGAGCAGTTATTCTTCAGAGGTCTTATCGGCTCACCTATGTAAAGCAGCTCTATTTTTGGTGCTGTTTATCTGACAGCTCTCCAGCTCAATGAATTAAAATACAAGTTATACATATACAACAAAATGAGAAACAAGAAAATGTATAAAGGACGGACAACTTTGGATGGAGAGGAGTATTAGTGAATGTATGATTAGCCAAGGTCAAAGAAAAACGCTGATCTCCTCCAACTCTCCAAGAGGTCTGATACTTTTCACGGAAAGTCTTCAAATGGCATCTTTGCACAGATATGTGACAGCATAGGAGAAAAATAGATTATGAAAAATTATGGTTTTATATTCAGTCAACACTATCTGTATAAAAAAGTTTCCTATCAATTTAACCATGCATTTTCTTTGCAAAATTTTAACGATTATAGTCTTATAACAACAAAACCTAAATTTAGATTACGTTGGTAAATATGATGAATAACTGGTAATAACAAACAGTTTAACTTTCGCTATGAGTAATTTTGTATTATTTGCAAGCGGTATCAAGTCAAATATACCTACTTAATAGTGTACGTTAAACATCGATAGACTATCGATAGTATCGATAGTAAATGGCTATCGATACTATCGATAGTTTTTAAAACAATCGATCGATTGTTTACTCAAGTATTACTTATACATCCCTAGAGTCTAGGTATGCGTGTATGTAGGTTATTCCCCGGCCATAGTGACAAAGGCGTAGACATTAAGATTGTTCTCTATGGTAGGGGAATTACCGTGCGTATTTCATTCATTCAAAGGTGTAGACATTGAGATTATTCTCTATGGTAGGAGAATTACCGTGCGTATATCATTCATTTACAAGACAAAAGACAGTCAGTATTTTTATTGTGGATGTTTGAAGTTGAGTGGAGTGGAGTAACAATAAAAAATGAGTAGCAAGTCACGTGCGTGGGATTACTTCAAAAAGACTAATGAAAAGTTTGCAAAGTGTTCTTTGTGTAAAAGAGAGTTTAAACTAAGTGGAAATACTACGAACTTGATTGATCATATGAAGAGAAAACATAATGAGGTATGGTCATCTAATGTTTCTATTACTCAAGACGTAGATACCACTGAGCAAAATGAGCAAATGGGCCCAACCCCTAAAAAGAGAAATACGGTAAAAAATTATTATGATAGAAGTAGTAAATATCCAGATGGGAAAACAAAGAAAAATTTGGATAACAAATACGTGCGCATGATTGCTGTTGATATGGAACCTTTGCGAAAAGGAGAACATGAAGGATTTCGGGACTTTGTAAATGCTCTCGATAGTAGATATGAAATTCCTGATACAACAACATTGAAGAAGAAATTGCTGCCGGAATATTATGAAAACGTGAAACAGGAGCTGGTCATAGCATTATCGAAAGCAGAACATGTTAGTGTGACTACTGATTTATGGACATCAATTGCAAATGAAGGCATCCTTTCAGTTACTTGTCATTTCTTTCACAACGAAAAATTAATTGCACCATTATTGGAAGTCGTGAAGATGGAAGGAAGTCACAACGCAGAAAATATAGCCAGTGTAAGTATTTTTAATTTTCATTGCCTTGATACCTACCAATTCAGTGTTTCTATATCATCGGACATAAACTGTTATTATTGTTTTCAGGTGTTGGATGCTACTCTTTCAAAATGGGGTGTCAGGTCAAAATGTGAAGCAATAACAACTGATAACGCTCAAACCATGATTAACGCCGCAGTTAAACTGCACATACGACATATACCCTGCTTTGCGCACACACTAAACCTGACGGTGACTGATTCGTTTGCTGTGACCTGCTTAGACCAGATTCTGAAAAAATGTAAATTAATTGTGACATTTTTCAAGATGAGTACTCTAGCTAGCGATAAATTACGAGCTATTCAACGTGAATTAAATAAAGCAGAACTGAGAGTGATCCAGGAAGTGCCTACCCGCTGGAACAGTGCATATCACATGCTGCAGAGACTTGTTACAATGAAGACAGAATTAACTCTCGCACTTAATGAATGTAATCGGGCTCCACCAGGAGTCAATGCTGACGAATACCTAATTATTCAAGAAACAATTCAGATTCTGGAACCTTTCGATCTAGCTACGACAAAAATTTCCGGAGAAAGCTATATAACATTGTCACTGGTAATACCATTGATTCGTGGAATAAAAACGAAATTGGCAGAAGTTGAATCTCAAATTGTTACTGAAAGCGGAAAGAAAATATTACTATGCGTGAAGGGATCAGTTGACAAAAGACTAAGTCCGTATGAAAACAGGACACCTGTTGTACTGGCTACAATATTGGACCCCCGATTTAAGAAGAAGGGGTTCAAAACAAGTGACGAAGAAAAGCGAGCTGTTCAGTGGCTAGAAAAGGCCTATGCTAGCCATTTATCTAAAGAACGCTTGGCTGAAGAAACGCAACAACCAATACCATCCACGTCTTCAGGAACACCTGATGACCTGTTGGGGTTCCTGGACGTTCCGGACGTATCGACCCCGTTAAGTAACTCATTGGTAGATGTCAGGCAATATCTGGAGAAGCCAGTAATTGACAGGAAAGAGTGTCCTATAACATACTGGAGATACAATAACAATAAATTAAAGGAATTAGCGATGCTCTATCTGTGTATTCCAGCATCTTCTGTGCCTTCGGAACGGATTTTTTCGAAGGCCGGACAAATTTTAACCGAACGGAGAAACAGATTAAAAGAAAAAAGGTTAAACGAATTGTTGTTTATAAAACAAAATAGTCAATATTTTAATGTTTGATTTGTGTCTTTAATAATGATGAATGCTGATTTTTTATTGTTATTTCAAATTTAATTGAAAATAAAACTCTTCGTTTCGTATAACATTTGTTATTTTATTGATGTCCTATAATCTTTTTAACTATCGATAGACTATCGATACTATCGATAGCTTTTAGTAAAACTATCGATACGATCGGATTACCAAACTATCGATGTTTAACGTACACTACTACTTAAGTGATAGTACAGTCTTTTATCCTGTCCATTTGCAAAAAAAAAACCCAGATAGCTGCCTGGAAGATATCGCTTAGCGCTAAGACTTTTACACCTTTGTACTGTATTTTTGTTTGATGTACAATATAGAGTATACCTACTAACTTATCTATGGTCGAGTGCAGATTCACTCTCATTTAATTAAATAATTAATTCTAATTTGAATTACGAATAACCTTAAAATTTAAAAGCTAAAGCTATTTATCATGGGCAAAGGTTACAAAGTTATCTTAATTATACTACACTAGTGGTTCGCCACGAACTGAGATCTCGCGAGTCTCCGATTAACAAAAAAAATTATTTGAAATCTTTGACTATCAAAATAGTGCCACGAAATATATAACCATATAACTTGGCCTACAGTTTCATTCAAATTACAGGTAACGGCAGTTCATGTTATTTTAGTTACTCTTGCAGTTATTCTAGATTTCAGACTTTTGCCTATATTTGTGTCACTAAAGCTACACGTATACCAAATTACAGCACTGTGGGGTACCCTGTCAATTTTGTCTACGGTCTGTTTTTATTATGGCTAATAACTTAAAAGCTATAAAAACTTTACTAAATATAAAAACAGTGTCTAAATGTACTAATGAAGACCTTTCATTCGACGTCTCACTTGACCTAATAGTCTCATTTTAAATATTTTTTTACCTCTCTTAAATCCCAATATCTTAACAACCCCTCAACATTTTTAACTCATTTAGTCACACCAACATTCTGCCATCAGTACCTACCTGTGTATTAAATTTCAGTATGATCGGATCAACGCTTCGAAAGTTGTCCTCTGACAAACACACATACATACATACAACGCCGATTTGCCCGAGTTGATTTAGAGATCTCGCTTCGTTCGATCAATTACGCGTTAATCAATAATAAAGAGCTCATACCCTAACTTTTGTAAATATTTACTTAAATATTATAATCATCTAAAACTGACGTCACACGCAATCACAACATGCATCAACTCATCATACAGGAGTTGACACAGGCTTTTACGTTATTTATAGAGGAAGTTTATTTTAGACTATTGATATATCTTTGGTTTATCGTTTATTCTCTGTTTTATTTTTCAAATGACAGACAAAGAAAAATAAAAGCTGAGTTAAGATATACCAAACTTTCAAGTAGATAGTAGATATTATGTACAGAACAACTACAACTGATCTGTGTCCTGAAAGATTACATTTAAAACTTTTGAACAGTTCTTTTCTCTCTTTCTCCAGAGTCGCATTCGCTCTCCTAAAAGAAATATTACTAATATTACTAATATTACTATCGATGGATACGTCTTGGAGGACATTATCATAATTTAATGCTTCTTCTCAGTAGTTACACTCTTGGCAGAGTGGTCGTGGTCGTCACTTCGGGGGTAGTGGCGCGCTTCACAATCCTTTGCCACTCTTTTCGTATTGTCGCTTTTCTGGTGCACTCGTGTAGGGGACCGTCAAGTGCTGCTTGGATTTGGTCCGTCCGCCTCATTGGTGATCTACCGCTTGGTCGTGAACCCTCAACTTTCCTCTGCACCACAAGGCGTTCAATAAACACCTCTCCACATCACGATACGTGCCCGAAGAACGTGATTGCACGGTAGAAGAAAGACGCTGCTTGATGCCGAGTTCTTGGAGTATGTACTGGTTGGTACGAAATTCTGTCCATGATACCCCAAGCATTCTTCTCCAGCACACTCGAGGGCATCTATTCTCTTCTTCTCGCTTTCTCGAAGGGTCCACGTCTCCGTTAGTTATACATAATTTAATAAGCAAGTCTCATTCGCTCTCCTACAGGTCATAATATTTACCAAGGGAGATCGACCGACGGATACATCATGAAGGACATCATAATAGTAGATTATTAACCAAGGGGATAAAGCAGTGTCTTCTGTCGCGGGTGACGATTTAAATCGCGAGCGTAACGAAGGACTCGAGGTTTACTCCCGAGCGTAGCGAGGGTGTTAAAAACGTAAATCACGAGCGAAGCGAGGGATTTAAGACGAGTCCTGAGTGTAGCGAGGGATTTAAGTTCACCCAAGACTAAGACAGCTTTATCACCGAGGAAAATACTGTACTTTTCGTACCATTTGCGAAAAATTAACACAATAATAATATGACATAATATAATAACATAACTTATTTATAAAAAAAAATTAAAATAAACTTAACGTTTATGTATTTGAAGAAAACAAAAACGCGGCAAATTCCTAGACTAATATTTTTTTGTCGGAAAAGCAAAGGCATCAAGCTCATACGGCCTCGTCGGTTTTCGTAATTTTATTTAATAATCATAACTGCATAATAAATGCGTATTCCTTTTTCAAAAAGATGTATAATGCTTTATATACAAACTCAATGGTGTAAACACAGATGTCGTTCAGTATAAATTTCGGTAAGTATTCCTATTTAAATCACATTCTCCCCCTAGAGGATGAATGAAATTCAGTACAATTTTCTTTCCCTGTTTTTAACAGATTTAAAATGACTATGTTCGCCTTTTGTGGCATAGAATGTCACTTTTTTGAGCAAGTGGTACGAAACGGTTTTTATTAGGTTATTATACGGCTTTTAGAATAAGAAGGTCTGTATCTGTATATGTATTCAGTGGGTTTTCTCTACTGTTTTCCTCACTAACAAACCCAATTAGCATAAACATTTTCATAGCGAGTCGCGTGCCATAACTCAGAAATAATTTTACCTAAAATGTTTATACTCACGCAACATTTTTAAACTCAGAAGTAATTATGTGAATTTCATGGGTATGTGTAGCTATAGTACAGTTAACCGTGACACGACCTTTAGACAAAGAACAAGTAACTTTTTAACAAAAATATAACCGACTTGAGATAACAGAAAAAACAATTACTGAACCGATTTCGATGTAATTTCTATGGGATCAATCTGAAAATATCCTTTCAAATATAAAAAGGACGGAGAAATCGGTGAACATAGATAAAACATTATTATTCTTATTCTATGTATTTATTCTTAATTATTTGTCTCTCTTGGTCCTAAAGGTCTCAAGGGAAGACCAGCGCAGGTTCTAACGTCCTGCACACGCTGAGTTGAGACCTTTTTTTGCAACCAATCTATGTACCTACCGAGCTTTAAGTTTTTATGTTGTTTTTATATACTGTTTTATTTTTTATTGTCATTTTTGTATTATGTGTTGTTGCAAAATAAAATATTTGATTTGATTTTGATTTGATTTGAAAAAAAATATACATTCGATCCTCCTCCTTTTTTGAAGTTGGTTAATTACTATTACTAAGCTTTAGACCATAATAAAAAGTACTTAATTAGAGGTCTAGTTAGGATAATAAGTAAATACCAATTTTCTCCAGCTTTCTCTTTATTAGACGGGAAAAATTAGACCTCAAAATTTTGACGTGCTCTTTTCAATAAGTTACCAGGAATATTCTTCTATACAGTCTGTATCTATCTTAGAGAGATCTTAGATAACTATTTGCAGATAACCCTTATCGGTTAGTTATAATTTTAGTAAATAGTGACGACCTGCGTGGCGCAGTGACCAGCCGGCTGAGACGCAGGAGGTAGCGGTTTCGATTCCCACCGCGACACAAATGTTTGCATTATCTACAGATATTTGTTCCGAGTGTGATGTTTTTCTATATATTATAAGTATGTATTTACAAAAATATAGTGTTTCATCATCATCATCATCATCATATCAGCCGTAGGACGTCCACTGCTGGACAAAGGCCTCCCTCATTGATCTCCAGGAACTGCGGTTGGAAGCGGCCTGCATCCAACGCCGACCTGCGGTTCTTACCAAGTCGTCTGCCCATCTTGTGGGTGGACGTCCTACGCTGCGCTTGCCGGTCCGTGGCCTCCACTCGAGAACCTTTCGGCCCCATCGGCCATCTGTTCTGCGCGCTATATGGCCTGCCCATTGCCACTTCAACGTGCTAATCCGTCGGGCTATGTCGGTGACTTGAGTTCTCCTACGTATCTCCTCATTTCTGATTCGATCCCGTAGAGAAACCCCGAGCATAGCCCTCTCCATAGCGTTCTCTCTCTCTATAGTGTTTATTGTATATATAAAGTTTAGTGTTTTATTGTGTCATTTTTTTCTTGTGACGGTATGAATAATTTTTTTTCTTTGTTTCTTTGTATTTGACTTGACGGTGATTAAATGTCTACAGAATCTATTACTGTTTATGACTTACAAAGATAAATAAAAATACATTTACTTACAAATTATTATTTAAACAAGATCTTGTTCACGCGCATATAAGAATTGAAACACATGGTTACTGTTGCAGAAAGCAATTCACTATGAAAACAAAACAATTCATCAGTGAGTAAGCAGATGTTTAAAACATGACCTACCAAATTGAAATCTCGAAATTTTGGATTCTACTGACCTGATAACAAGTTTTGTTTATATTTTGTTCCCAATTTTGCAACTTCACCGAAAAGATGAATGTTCTAAATCTCGTTAGAAGAATAGAAATAGAAACCGAAACATTAACCTAAATTCGACACTCGCTTCAGCACAACGCTACACTGATTTAAAGTTTATTTCACGAGATTTTGATGGCTTGTGGCCACGAAGATATCGCTGAAAAGAATCGCTTTTGACTTCTGGCTTTTACGTATTCACTCATACTAAATCTTCACTGAGATATACAGAGAGCTAAAAACTTTGAGAAATGTTAACTTGTTCATGCCCTTAAATAATTATTGTTGTAACAACAAGTTTATTTGTCAAAATATTATTATTTTTTATATATCCGAACACTTACGGAAAATTCCAAGATTTTTGAAACCATCTCAAAAAAGCCTAGACGGGACCGCAACCTTCCTATTAGGTATGTAGGATGCACTACCAATTGTGCTACAGGCAAAAATCTTAAAAAAATCTCCTTGTAGTTTATTTGTTGTTAAAACAATAATTACAGCCTAGTCGTGTAAGTACTTTACTATTGGAAAATAACCAGCAACTGTGTTTTCTTAAACAAGATGTCTGTTAAATGGTCTGCTAAGAACGTTAGTTCAAATTGTAGGTGCAGTATGTAACTGAATTAAAATATAATATCAAACCAAGTAAGAACCTACATTTTTTGGTTCAAATTAGTTAAAAAGCCTTCCCGGTCTTAATAGGATTACCCCAAAAACTCAATTGTGCTTCGTTTCCAACAAAAAGTAAACAAGTTGATACTTTTACACGTAAATACTAGATTTGTATTTACCTACAGATACTTTCCTACGCATTTTCATTGTGCTAAGTCACAAAGTTGACCTAATTGCCGTAAACAGGCTCAACTCTACCAGGACTAAACTTAACCTCAATCAAAACTCAAGCAGAGGTTTCAACAGTCTTGATCCAGGTATGAGTACGGGTTCTAGATAGTATAGGGGCTCTCTCTTCTTAGTCGGGCAGTCTTGGCAGAGTGGTCGTGGTTTCATTCAGCTCTATTGAAGGCATTGTGAGAGCATTTAGTCATGGTAGAGTGTGTGATGGACTTGATGATTGAGGTCTGACCATATTGTTGGAGAGCGGCCACGCGGTCTCTTGTCCCCCACTCTGCCTTGCACCACTAGACGTTCCATTAAATCCTCTTTAAGCGTAAACGTGTCTAAAGAACTTTAGTACTCGCATTTATACAATCGACGATAATCTATGATTGTGAATTGCAATCCTTATTATTTAATATTGCTTAACATCTGCATGTCAGTGAATGCACGATTGAATTAATTTTATCTGTAGGAATAATCTTATATCCACTTTTAAACAAATCTACATTCGATTTGTATAAAAATTGCATACTTCGAACGGGCTTGATTAAGGGGAGACCGGAGGGACAATCGCCCATACAACACGTACTACCAAGATCATTTCTAATTGGAGCATATTTCTACCTTAATAAGGTATTATTTTAATTTGAATAGTATTTATCTAGGTTCCCAACCATATATTAGATCAAAATACTTACCTAAAATGAAATAGAAGCGTATCGCATTCTGCATGTTTTTACGTCATAAAAGACCTGTTTTCAACCTAATTGTTTTATATTAAAAACAACAACATCTTACGTATCGTAGTCATGGGAACATAGATTATATCGTCTAGTTACAGAATAACAACACAATGAGAAAAATACAACAAGTTTTTAGTCATCATTTTTGGTATTACGGAACACGGTCAAAATCTAATCAAATTGAGAATCGTTCTATTGCTATCACTGTCGCTCTGCGTAGCTAAACTTCGTCACTAAACAGGGATAGCGATATTCAGGCCGAAGTTTTTGACGCGGCCAAATTGAAGTTGTGCTCAGGGTTCGCCGGCGCGTTAAATATCTCCTACATTCATTGAAACAGCTGTGCCTTAGCAAATTGGATTAAATAAAATGAGTCTGTAGTATTGACTACAATAACACTGAAATGAAATATATGCGTAATTTAAGTTTAATAGTTATATGTAAGTAAAAAGAAGCATTTGTAAACAACAACTTGTACGTAATCAGTGAGTGATTTTTCGGGTTATTTCTTTATTTATTAAAAGTATGTATTTACAAAAAAAAGTATTAAATCAGATACTTATCTGATTACCATAGTACGAGCTTTGCTTAGTTTGGAACTAGATGGCGCTGTGTGAAAAAGGTCCAGCATTATTTAATTATTTTATTTAGCCGTGTTGTTGGGTACAAGAGGATTTGATTGATTGATTGAAAATACTTTATTGCACTTATAAAACTAGTGCAAAGGCGAACTTAATGCTAAAGAGCATTCTCTTTCAGATAACCTTTGTGTAGAAAACTTTCGTGATTGATTTCAATCATTATTATAAATACGGGATTTATCACGTACCGTCTTATCGGTGTTGCGACCGACAATGTTTCGGTTCAATTCGTGAACCTTCATCAGGGTGAGGGGTGGTTATTCGGAGCGGATCGCACTCACCGTGATGAAGGTTCACGAATTGAACCGAAACATTGTCGGTCGAAACACCGATAAGACGGTACGTGATAAATCCCGTAACCTTTGTGTATTGTACATACAGATGTGTAGGTGGTGCACAGGAAAGGGAACTAATGAAAATTTGCCCAGGACTAATAAAAAAAGCATAATATAGGTACATACTACATAAATAACTGTAATCTAAGAATATCTGAAAAAATAGTGTTAGTATTTTTAAAATAATTACTTCAACTGAACAATGTAATTATTTAGGAATCCGCATAATGTCTGTCCTAGCTAAATGACCTTTGCTATGTAAATTTTAATAAAATTATGAATTTACCCGCATAATTCCAATAGCATAATTTTGCTTTAATTTACAAGGGTTTTTGATGTAGATGTATAAAATATAGCTGAAATAATGTTAAATACTTTCTCTAATGTTTATCTAGTCAAGTTATGGTGTGTTTAGACATTTCGTTATAAGGTGAGTGTTGGTTTATGAAAATAAAAACATCTTAGGAGTCGGTGCCAAGATTAGCCAAAGGCTAATGATCTCTGAAGTTGCTTGTTATTCTTTTGCCCATAATTTTTTTATGTTTTCGAGAACCTGTCATAAGAACAGCAAAATGCGAGAGATAACTAGCAAAAACAAGGTTGTTAAGCTTTATTTAAAGTAATAGACAGATGCCGGGCATTATCGAAGCAATAGGTTTTTTCTAGTATTATTTAAGTGGTTCTACATTTATGATTTTATTTTGTGTAGTGTCATCATATCATATGAATTGTTTCTGAAAGAGTCAATGAAACCTAAAAGAACCTAATATATTAAAACCATATAAAAATTTATCAAGCCTTGACGGGACGGTATTACGAACCGGGTATACCGACGGTATACGATATTAAGAATTTATTTGACATGTTATTAATCATTATTATTATTTTCCGTTGACATACAATTTATTATTCGTATCATTTTTCGTTGACATGACGTTATATCATAATGTATTTTTATTTTTTTACTGGTTATTAATTATAATTGTTCTATTATGTATTTACCAAAACCGTTGTTCTTCCGCTTTAATCAAGTATTTGTAAAAGATTTCCTAACTGTAGAATGAAAAAAGTTCCGACACAATATTTTATTGTTTGAGAATAAATAAATGAAATGAAATGACTTGAACCGGCAACCTTCCTCTTGATACGTGGATGCACTATCCAAATGTGCTACCGAGCTCTGTCACGTCAGGGTCGAAATTAGTGAGATGGTTCAGATTACGACTAAAACGCCGTTAGCTTAATTTTTGAGATGGTTTTAAAATCTTGGAATTTTCCGTACGTGTTCGGATAACACTATAAAAATATAATAATATTTAAAAGAACTTAAATTGAGACTAAATGAAAAGCTGTATACGTCGTGCTATTTAAGCTGGTTTTTACAATTTAAATGATTTCATGATCAATGTATTTTCCTTTCCACCTAACCTACACTTATTCTCTTGTGATTTTATAGTTTTATCTTAGCAAAAATTCAATTTTCGACTAAAGTATTCGGATTTTTTTTTATTGATTATTATGTCGACGTTTTTGACATTATCTATCTTCTTGTGTATAAATGTATATAAAAGAAAGTCGTGTTAGTTACACTATTTATAACTCAAGAACGGCTGAACCGATTTGGCCTTAGAACTAGGAGACGGACTTAGAATACTTTTTATCCCCTTCTTAGAACCAGGAGACGGACATATGATAGTTTTTATCTCGTTCGACCGTGTTCCCAGTGACGTGACATAAAACGTCAAAGAGAATACAAGTACACTATAAAATATCGGAAATATTCACGCAAAAAGAAATTACGAAGAAAATTCATTATCTCATACATAATGATGGCCGGGGACAACAATTGACCATTCTACCAGGGTGACGTATATTGACAGCCCGCGTTATATGCATGTCAAGGCGGTACGAAGTTCAGCGGGTCAACTAGTGGTTAATATTTTATAACATGATTTGGTAATTCGATAATAAACCTATCATATATATACATTTTGTCATATAGTATCACAGAAACTGCAATAACGCAAAGCGTACTAGCTCCATATTGTATTAAACGATTATAGATAGATTATAAAAAAAGATCCTTACCTGTTGAAGCCAAGTAGCACTTAAATTCAACATAGCACTCGACGTCCAAAAACCTCCACACAAAACATAGAAATGGACGCACGCGCAAAAAAATATCGATTCCAATCTAAAGCCTGCTGGTAATACGATAATTACTTTTTAAAAGATTAATTTTTCCTTATGATAATAATTTTTCGCGTAAAAGTATGCATAGTGGTAATAATCCATTGATATTATCATCTAATGACGGATTTCATTTAAGTATTTAAATACTAGCTGACCAATTCGCAAGCGTGGTTACTCAATAAAAACATTACCCTCCTACGCAGTTCGGTAAAAAGTAGCCTATGTTACCCGGGGATAGTGGAGCTTCCCAACAGTGAAAGATTTTTTTAAACCGGCCCAGTAGTTTCGAGGACTATTCAATGCAAACAAACAAACAATCAAATCTTTCCTCTTTCTAATATTTAGTACTAGCTGACCAATCAGCAGCTTCGCACGTGTAGTTTTTCATTAAAAACATTACCCTCCTGCGCAGTTCGGTAAAAAGTAGCCTATGTTACCCGGGGATAGTGTAGCTTTCCCAACAGTGAAAGAATTTTATGAATCGGTCCAGTAGTTTCGGAGACTATTCAATGCAAACAAACAAACAATCAAATCTTTCCTCTTTCTAATATTTAGTATAAACATCCTCCTGGATCATCTTGGGCGGTAGATCAATTAATTTGAACTAAGTCTATTTAATTTAATTTTTGAGTCATTGACACAGGCTTAAGAAAACAGTCACCGATTTAGGTACCTACTTGTACATAGCTCGCATTTTTATGTACGTAGCTCTCGCCATCTTTTCTGTGAATTGAAGTCATACACAATTAGGCAAACATTGAATTATTATCGTGCAATCACTCTGTTATCAATATAAGTAGTATGAAACTTGTTCACTGTCAGTAGAGCAAAAAACGCTTATCTGTCAATATTTTGCAAGATCCACACGTTCTATACGTATACTTCGTATTCTTTGAGGTGAGAAGACTTGTGCAGCAAAATGTCTATACTTTTGAAGATGAACGCAGGCGCGAACTGAATTAAAGACGTGATCAACTTAAAAAGAAACCGCCTGCAAACATACCGTACCATTATGTAACGGCGCCCTGACTTGCACTCTATGTGCACGCACATTTAAAACTAAGATTGGCTACTCAAGTCATCTTAGAGCGCACCAACGTAACGTAACATAGCAGAATCAATGTCGCCTTAGCTGAAATCGGCCTGGATGACATCATCATCATCATCATTTGTTAATTTGAGTATTCATAAGTTACGCCAGTCCAGCCGTTTTCGCCTGAGATACAGGTTTTCCTAGTTCAGGCAATGTATAAAATCTAACCTATAAGTAGATATTAATCCCTAATGTTAATCTTAGCAATATGAAAAAATGAATAAAGATTTTTTTATTATATCTATTTATTTTTATTCTTTGAGGAAATATCACAGAAAGATCGATGAACTGAGGAAATAATGGAAGGATGTATTGCATGAATTGCTAGACTTATGAGGAGGATGCGCTGAAACTGGATTTCCTGGAGTCACCGTGAGACTTGATACTTACGCTAAATGCTTATCTGTTTTGTTATATATTGAAAATTGGAACATTTCGGAGAGAAAAGAGACTTAAAGAATAGATAAAGAATATACTACTATTTAGAGCTTAGATTGCATAGCAACGAGAAAACTTTCGAGAGATTTACTGTTACCGTATTTTGTTTAAAATACAAAGTAACTTTTTAACAAAAATATAACATACTTCAGAAAACAGAAAAAATCAATGTACTGAACCAATTTTGATGAAATATTTATAGAACCAAAATTTCAACTGTCTACCTATCACGGTTCATGTGATACAGCCTGGTGACAGACAGACAGACAGCGAAGTCTTAGAAATAGGGTCCCGTTTGACCCTTTGGGTACGGAAAACCCTAGAAAGATTCCAACGAATTGCGAACTCTTGAACCTCTTTTCTTAAGGTGGTTAAAAATAGCGCAAAATCACGCATACACTCTTTTAGCTAAGTATTGTTATTCTGTTTTTTTAATAAAATAAAACCATATGTTTTTAATCGTATTTTTTTATACAACTTATATGGCAAACGAGCATGCAGTCCACCAGATGTTAAGTGGCTACTGCAGCCCATGGATATCCACATAGAATTCAAAACAAGCTATTATGTTGTCTTGATCTCTATGTGGATACGTTGTCATACTATAGGACTAAGCTGTTATGCCTATGTGCCAGTAATTACAGGAACATACCATTACCATCTAACCGGAACACAGCAGCACAAGTACTACTATTTGGCGGCAGATAAAGGTAAGGCGGTGGTACCCACTTCCTCGAACCCGTTCACAAAAGCTCTACCACCAGTAATTGGAACTGTATCGGAAATCCTATTGCTAGGAGCTGTCGAAAACTACTCGTAATTAACAAGTCAATTAGTAGTTTTACACTCATTAAAGTATACTAATTCTGTTTATTAGCGAGCTGTGAGCAACGAAATAATTCATTAGCTTTAAAGCTACAATTCTTATATACCTATATAGTCTGCTAACCTCGTCATCATCATATCGCCCATAGTACGTACATACACAGCTGAACATACACCTTCTCCATATTGTCTAGAGCGGCCATGTTTAATCTTCATTATACACAAGTAGATAACAGACATAAAAGCTTACAAAAACCGTCCAAGTGTGAGTCGGACTCGCGCATGAAGGGTTCCGTACCATCTATAAAAACGGCAAAAAAAATCACGTTGTATGGGAGCCCCGTTAAATATTTGTTTTATTTTAATTCATTATTTATTTTTAAAGTGAATATATAACTAAATATTCTGTGAATATTTCAAGTATCTACCTGTTGCCGTTATCAATATCGAACCAAATCGAGCAATAAAATCACGTTTTTTTTGTATGGGAGCCCCCCTTAAATATTAATTTTATTCTGTTTTTAGTATTTGCTGCTATAGCGGCAACATAAATACATTATCTGTGAAAATTTCAACCGTCTAACTATCACGGTTCATGAGATACAGCCTGGTGACAGACGGACAGACAGACAGACAGCGGTGCCTTAGTAATAGGGTGCCGTTTTACCCTTTTAGGTACGGAACCCTAATAAACCGGCCAAGTGCGAGTCGGACTCGCGGACGAAGGGTTTCGTACCATTATCTATAAAAACGGCAATAAAATCATGTCTTTTGTATGGAAGTCCCCCTCAAATATTTGTTTTATTTTAATTTATTTATTTATTTTGGTATGTGAGCCCCCTAAATATTTATTTTATTCTGTTTTTAGTATTTGTTGTTATAGCACCAACAGAAATACATCATCTGTGAAAATTTCAACTGTCTGACTATCACGGTTCATGAGATATAGCCTAGTGACAGACGGACAGACAGGCAGCAGAGTCTTAGTAATAAGGCCCCGTTTTACCCTTTTAGGTACGGAACCCTAATAAACCGGCCAAGTGCGAGTCGGACTCGCGGACGAAGGGTTTCGTACCATTATCTATAAAAACGGCAATAAAATCATGTCTTTTGTATGGAAGTCCCCCTTAAATATTTGTTTTATTTTAATTTATTTATTAATTTTGGTATGTGAGCCCCCTAAATATTTATTTTATTCTGTTTTTAGTATTTGTTGTTATAGCACCAACAGAAATACATCATCTGTGAAAATTTCAACTGTCTGACTATCACGGTTCATGAGATATAGCCTAGTGACAGACGGACAGACAGGCAGCAGAGTCTTAGTAATAACGTCCCGTTTTACCCTTCGAGGTACGGAACCCTAATAAACCGGCCAAGTGCGAATCGGACTCGCGGACGAAGGGTTCCGTACCATTATCTATAAAAACGGCAATAAAATCATGTCTGTTGTATGGAAGTCCCCCTCAAATATTTGTTTTATTTTAATTTATTTATTAATTTTGGTATGTGAGCCCCCTAAATATTTATTTTATTCTGTTTTTAGTATTTGTTGCTATAGCAGCAACAGAAATACATCATCTGTGAAAATTTCAACTGTCTGTCTATCACGGTTCATGAGATACAGCCTAGTGACAGACGGACAGACAGGCAGCAGAGTCTTAGTAATAGGGTCCCGTTTTACCCTTTAGGTACGGAACCCTAAAAACTATGTCAAAATGAAATTACTCATTAGCCTATACATGGCTAAATTGTAATAATATTACTAGGGTTATACCTCATCACCTGCTCTCATGTCCTCTATGCCCAACCACCTGCACACGGAATGACTTGTACCAGGCAACAGAGGGGGGTGTAGAAGTTGCTCTCTATTGGGCTAATCAAATTTAAAAGTCAAATAGCCATTGACACGAAAGAAGAAGAAGGGTATAATTAGAATTGTACACACGGCTACACATCAAGCTATACAATTCCAGTATAAGCTGGCCTCGCATTATGTGGGCTTTTCGTAGAATGAGAGGTCAGCTTATACTGGAAATGCATAGCTTGATGTGTAGCCGTGTGTACACTAGAAATAAAAACAATAAAAAATTGTTAACGGTATACATTTCTTATAATTTATAAAATATAATTTAGGTTTATATTAAATGAGCATTTTTGATATAGATACCTTGACTACTCTCTTACGTCATAAATCGAATGTTATCCATCTAATAAATTAATTGATACACCACTTTAGCCGATGATCGATGATTTTATCGATAATCTCTATTTGGCTACCATTGACCTGACAAGTGCTTTATCTTTCTGATAGTTAACACTGATTTTCTTGATATTCAGGTAAATAGGGTAATAAAGTAATAATAACCTATGTTTTTACTCGACTGCGAAGAAGAAGGGTATTGTTTTTAGGGTGTATGAATGTAATGTATGTATAATGTCTGTATTACCCGTGCGCGATAAGTTGGGACCTGAGCGCGGTGACGTCATATTGGCGTGTTTTTACCGCCCGCAAAAAAGCGAACATAACAAGCAGCCGCCCGCGGCTTCGTCTTTGTTTTTTTTAACCTAATTTATTATGTTACTCAGGGAGGACGCTGCTTTTTATCTAATCTTTTTTACACTATTTGAATAAAATAAAAATACAATGTTTAAGTTTATACATTTATTGTATCTATTATTTACATTATCTCATCTTCGTCACTACTTAGTGGATTTATGCCTTCTAGAGGTTGTTCTTCGTCCTCAGTCTCACTATAATCACTCGACGAAGAGGTATCCGATAAATTTACAACATTTACTATAACAACAAAAACTACAACAACAAAACAATAACACAAACGAAAACTAAAAGAATTCCAGAGCGCGTCGTTACGTGACGTAGGCCAGTACGAGACTAAAAACCTTAGTAAAAAATAGTGATGCGAACGGTACAATACGGGCGCCATCGGGGAAGTGCAGGGGAAGCGGTCGGGGAGTCGCATTTCTAGCAGGTCCCAAGTTATCGCGCACGAGTAATATGTCTGTTCATTTGGCGCTTCGTGTAGGCTAAACGGCTTGAAGGAATTTGACAAATAAGGTCTCATTGGAATCGTCTTAATTACGAGAGTGACATAGGATAGGCTACATGTCAGAGGTGGCGTGCGTGGAGGTTCCGCGCACTTCTCACACCAGAGATAAGACGACGAAATTGGAACCAGATGGGACTCGCAAGGAGACAACACCGTTGAAGCCACGGAAGAATGCAAAGCGTACGCACAGACTCGACCAAAGGTGTTCAGAAGGAGCCCGGTGAGTTTTAGTCAGTAAGAATCTGAGATAACCTTCCGCCACCACCACCCCAAGGCGGAAGGTATTCATGACGGATTTCCTCACGTTAAAAAAGGATAGGCTATATGAAGTTACTATTATTGTCTGTGATATGATCATGTGACACTAAAGTTACGGTATTGTTAATGTTGATTATATTATAGTCCTCCCCTTGCGTCTGCTTACCTTTTTCAGTTGGTTTGCAGTCGGATGTTTTGTTTTTTTCTATTAATACCTATTTTTGTTTCTTATCTTATACAAACATAATTATATATCATCTAACTGCAGCCTGACTTCACCAACTTATAATACAAACACGTGGTTGCTTTCTCTCGTGCAAAATTTATGACCTAGAGTTCTATAGAATAAAAGCATTATTTCAGTGCTCTACGTTATCGTCGATTGTAGTTGACTGATAATTACTGATCGGCGTAGGTAGTGCTATTCACGGGAATTAGTGACCGTTAACTTAACATGGGTATGCTTTCTAAATCCCGGGAAATATATTTTTATTTTATTTAACAGGTTTTTTTAGGAATTCGTATTTTACATGGTAACTATTCAGCTTTATGCAAATACATGTTGTATTGGTCACTAAAGTCCTCCCTTTACCTCACGCTTTTGTAGCTTATCGACATTTTAATTTCAGAAAAATACAGATTTTCAATATTCAGTTCAATACAAAAGTTCAGAAAAATATTCCCGGGAATCGGGGAATAAATACCGGGGCATATCTATATTAACTTATCATTCAGGTGCATTGACCCAAAATAGCACTACCTACGCCGATCCCTACTGATAATAGTCGGCTAAACTACCAGACGTTATAATAACTCGAGCACAGACTTTTGGACGATTTTGAAAGAAAGAAAAAATATTTATTCAGACCACCACAAATGAACACAGAAACAAAAGACACAAAATATAACATAACTAAAAATATTAAATGTGGTGGCAAAAGGGTCCTCAGCTCAGCATTTGCTACAGCATGTTGCCATACTGCAGCGCTGGTATTCTGCTGAGGCCAGTGTTGACCTCACGGACACCCAGACATTTATACAACTATAAGATTTAAAACATTTTCATTACAATTTTCCAACATTATATATAGCACCTTCTACAGATCACTAACTCAAAAAGTCATACAAATCATGACTGACAATTTATTAATTATTCGTGCCAAGCAATACCCAAACAGAGTGACGACAGAGGAAAGTGAGTGGAGAGTGAGAGAGACACTACTATGGCTACCATGGTAATTTGGTCTCTGTCATACTCTGTCGGACACAAATCAGAGTCATTTGCAATAGGCCTATATTTTAAGGGGAGATCGGAGGGTAATCGCCCATACAACACGTACTACCAAGATCATTTCTAATTGGAGCATATTTCTACCTTAATAAGGTATTATTTTAATTTGAATAGTATTTATCTAGGTTCTCAACTATATATTAGATCAAAATACTTAGGTACCTAAAATGAAATAGAAGCGTATCGCATTCTGCATCTTTTTACGTCATAAAAGACCTGTTTTCAACCTAATTGTTTCGTATTAAAAACAACAACATCTTACGTATCCTACTCATGGGAACATAGATTATATCGTCTAGTTACAGAATGAGAAAAATACAACAAGTTTTCAGTCATCATTTTTGGTATTACGGAACACAGTCAAAATCTAATCAAATTTAGGATCGTTCATTTGCTATCACTGTCGCTCTGCGTGGCTAAACTTCGTCACTAAACAGGAATAGCGATATTCAGGCCAAATTTTTTGACGCGGCCAAATTGAAGTTGCGCTCGGGGTTCGCTGGCTTCTTAAGGACGTACAAGAGCTCGTTGTTTCTCAAATATTAGATTTAGTATGTTCTTAAGTACCTAGACTTTGAGGAAACTCTACCTTGAATATTGCTTTGATACGTGAGGTAAATTTAATATCACACACACTCATACAAATTGTAACGTTATTATTCATCGGTGCGACGAATTTGCGCGCTGACTCATAAAGAAATCAGTCAACGGTCTCGAGAGACGACGCATTGCTGATTTTGACTTTATATCGTTCGTGAATAATCCTTATGCTAAACACGATGGAGCGGAAGAGGAAACATTGTGTTTATGTCTTGTTATTTTAACATTTTCTCTCCAAAACCTTAGTATTCAGTATTTTTATTACCAAAAATGGTAATACGTTTTACGTTATTTGTGGGGAAACAGGCTTACGGCCCACCTGATGGTAAGCGGTCACCGTCGCCTATTGACACCGGCAACACCCGGCGTATTGTCGATGCGTTCCCTATACTGTAGAAACCTCTTTACATTTCTCTTGAAGCGTGCCATGTCGTAGCCTAATGTGAAAACCTCAGATGGTAGCCCATTCCACATCTTGCAAGTATGGGGTAGAAAAGATCGCGTGAAGCGTGTGGTGCGCGATACCCAATTGTCGATGATATGTGGATGAGCTTTATTACGGTGTTGAGAAGTGCGGTAGTAAAATCTCGACGACGGGATGAGATCAAATAGCTCCTCAGAACATTCCCCATTATACAGGCGGTAGAATACACTCAGCGATCCAATGTCACGACGTTGACTCAGCGGTTCCAGCGTGTCGGCGAGTGACTCCCATACTGGACCTCATTAAAAATTTCGACTCCCAGAATCCCTATACTCGCCGAGACGGGGAGAAGAATGCCCTGGAACCGTGAAGCTATACAAACCATCAACAAAACAACAATAACCATCATACAAAGTGGATTTAAATAGCCCAACTTAAAGCGATTTTCAACCACCAAACGCAGAAACAGAGGTGTAAAACGGTCTTTATCTGTGACATTGATCGAAAGTTCCCCAACATATTGTAGTTTTAAGGAAAATGTGATCGACTATTATAGATTCTATCGCTAGTTTGCTATATAATGAATCACTGTGAATTTCAATTTGGACCTAACATCCGCTTGCCAAACAGACAAGGCGAGCGATGCCAAAAAAAACTATATTTTCCTTTCACTTAACAACATAACATTTTGGCTTGATTTGCAGTAAAATTATCTACTGTTTCGCAAGAGGATGGATACAATTCGATTGTGAATTAATGTTATTACCGTGACACTATTACGGGTCGTTCGCGCAAGGGCCGGTACACCCTTGACCACGGGTCATTGTACCCTTGTGCAACGCTGGTAAATGCAAATTGCAGTTCACCTGTAAACCCATATTTTATTACGATACATGATTTGTTGGTATGCTCCTTCAAGTAGAAAGAGAGACTGAGAACGTATGCTGTTGACTACGCGGAAGAACATAAAAATACCTTGAATTTAACATTATATCTTCCTGCCCTTATCCCACTGAATGGGGTTATCACCACCCTCATCTGTCATCATCTCAGTAAGTAATCCTTCCTTTCACACCCCTATTATTAATTTATATATATAACCATTTACCTTCATAACCTAAGAATTCGTGAGTAAGTACATAAGTCATATATGTATATATATACAGTGTAAACTCCATGTAACGTCACTCGTTTTAACGACAAACTCTCTAAAGCGTCGAAATCACTCGGCTTTGGTTGGTTTAGCTTGTCTTGCATACAATGGTACACTCTGTATAGCATTACACCCACTCTCAATAACGACAACAATTTGTAATAAAAAGTTCTTTTTAAATTGCCAAATTAGTAAAATCTGCGCAGCTGTGTATATCCTTTCGTCGTTTTATTATCCTAGACCATAATAAACTCGACTGTCGGCATCATACACACCAAACTTTCTAAGAAATCCGTTCTTTTGTTTACAAAATGGGATTGCTTGCACGTGTAGCTGCAGACTGTTGTTAGTAGAAGTGAATTAGTGAAGTTAGTTTCTTTTTCTAATACAGATTTTACTTCTCTCCATTTAACGACAACTCTCTATAACGTCAAAATATGCTCAGTCCCTTGAGTGTCGTTTTATAGAGTTTACACTGTATAATATAATATTACTTTAAAAAAGTAAATATGTTTACAAAATGTATATTTATATTTTTAATAAAACTGTACACACCTTTTATTTACTCACTTCATTATTTATTTTTTTTTTTACTTCGCAGCTGCTGCACAACCTTCGCTTCTGGTTTCAGCTTAAAATCAGCGTTGGGTGCTTAACATCCAACATTATGCTGAGCTGAACGCCATTTTGGTACGCAGACACATGAGTCGAACTTGTTTTATTGGTATAAATTTTGAAACTATCATGGTTATGAACACTATTTATACTAAAAACGGGATATTTACCATGATTTATTGGATTCAATTGTATCAACTGTTCCATAAAATTGTTTCATGTGTCATTTTGTGTGTACCAAATAAATGATTATACTATTCTAATTCGGCTCTATTATCCTTTTCTCAAATCATGTTCTGTTCTTTCTAGTTAGTCACAAGTCTATCATAAATATTAGGGTGACTAAAAAGCAACCAGTGTCACGGTAAGCCAGCATTAGAAGTACCTATCCGAGGCATGGTCACATCACGTATTTTTTACATTTCCACGAGTTATTGTACACTAAATATCAAGCAACGTCCATGAGCGGCATAAAACTTGAAACTAGAATTATATTTCCGACCAGTAGGGTTGGTTATCAGGAACGTGTTATCAGCAACATTTTGTATTACATATCGATAGTATTTTTCAAACTTTCGCGATCACTGTACGTAATTATTAATAAGATATAATAAGGATAAATATCCGTTTTATTTAAGTAAAACTTCTTTTTAAAATGTTAATTTATAAAATTGTTCAATTACAAAATTGTCCACACGTCTGTGGGTCGATCAGTCTATGTTCATTCTGGACAGACGCAAAACGCACTCGCACATTAACGTTTAAAAATATACGAAACGTAACTCTCTCTCTTTCTATCTTCACTAACTTATATCTCCCTCTCAACTTCCGTTCGCACTTTTCGTAACGCAATTCACCAGCTTACTCCCCAAGTCAAGGGTGCGTAAAGAAGTTTTACTTCAATTATGTACATATCCAAAAACTATCCCAATGTCTCCTAAGCTTAGAACCATTTCACAAACACCATTTTAAATTTCCTTTTTGTGATGTCTATTAGTAGGCACATATTTTTTTATTACTGTTTTTTTTTCTTTTGTATGATTAGTATTTGTTTTTGTGTGTGTTGGTATGGGTTTCGTTAATTTTTTCCATCAATAATAATGTTTTTATTATCTTTCAAGTAAAAAAATACAATGTCTACCAGTTAGGGATTTTCAATGTCACATAAAAACAGTCAAAGACCTCAAGATTATAACATCACTTTTTGTGCCGGGGGTTAACTATCATCATTACCTTTCTGTCCCGACGGGGCGCGACGGCTGTCAGTACTTCGAGCTAAGCCGGGCTTATAAACACTGAAAAATCTCTAACTCATACTTGTTCGAATGTACTACAATTCTGAAACCTTAGTATGCTTCGTCGCTTAATATTCATGATATTCGCCCCAAGGCATAGTGCACGGAAATCTATAGGCCTAGAATATTAACGTCTGGGTATGTAAATTTAATTTATGCGGGCCCTACAGAAGAGTGATAGTAAAATACCTACTACCTAGTAGATATTTATGGTAACATGAAGAACAAATATACCTAGTCAGGTCATAAGTATTGTCACACAGTAAAAACTTTTCTTTTAGAACGCTGGGTACAAAAAAGTTTATAGAATTCGAATATCGAATTGTTCATGAAAATAAAAATGTATACTTTTTAGAATTTTACTCATTTTTAATTATGGAGTGGACGCTTAAAGAAGACCGTGTTGCAGTTATTGCGTTGCATCGTTGCGGTTACGCGCCAATTCAAATTTTTGACATACTGAAAAATTTGAATATAACCAAAAGATTCGTTTATCGCACCATCAAACGATACAATGAAGACTCTAGTGTAGATGACAGGTCAAGAAGTGGTCGCCCTCGGTCTGTTAGGACTCCAGCAGTGATAAAAGCTGTGAGCCTTCACAGCTTTTATCACTGCTGGAGTCCTAAAAAAATTTTTACCGTAGAAGAGAGCTACAACAAACAAAATGATAAGGTGTACGCACACTGTAGTGAAAAAGCGAGCAACCGTATTCCGCGTGTCCAACTAGGTCATTTTCCATCCTCGCTCATGGTATGGTTGGGAGTTTCTTATTGGGGCTTAACAGAGGTACATTTTTGTGAGAAAGGTGTAAAAACGAATGCAGTTGTGTATCAAAATACAGTCCTGACGAACCTTGTGGAACCTGTTTCTCATACCATGTTCAATAACAGGCACTGGGTATTCCAACAAGATTCGGCGCCAGCTCATAGAGCGAAGAGCACACAAGACTGGCTGGCGGCGCGTGAAATCGACTTCATCCGGCACGAAGACTGGCCCTCCTCCAGTCCAGATTTGAATCCGTTAGATTACAAGATATGGCAACACTTGGAGGAAAAGGCGTGCTCAAAGCCTCATCCCAATTTGGAGTCACTCAAGACATCCTTGATTAAGGCAGCCGCCGATATTGACATGGACCTCGTTCGTACTGCGATAGACGACTGGCCGCGCAGATTGAAGGCCTGTATTCAAAATTACGGAGGTCATTTTGAATAAACTTTAGTGTCATAAGAATCTATGTTTTGTTAAGTTCATTTTGGTATATAAATCGTTACATAATGAATAAACTTGTTTCAATTATTTTATATTAAACATGTGACAGAATTTATGACCTGACTAGGTAGATCGATAGAAAATTATTTATTTAAGTGGTAAACTAATACAAATGCCGTTCCAGTAAATCTTTTGGAACATTGGTCATTGTCAAAGGAAACATTGTCGGTCGAAACACCGATAAGACGGTACGTGATAAATCTCGTATTTATACTAATGATAATAATAATAAAATAATAATGTTCTTCTTTCGTTTTTTTTCAATTTTTTGGTCAAAAAGTTATTGCCGTCATAAAATGTACTTTATTCATATTTTATTTTATTATTTATTTATTTATTTTCTCTCGACAAAAGGTTCACAATTTTTCTTAAACTAATATTTCTTCGTGTGATCGAAAATACTCGTGTTGATGTTCCGACTAATAAAGTATAACATATTGCTAAAGTTTGTGTGGATGTCTGTTGGTCAACAACGCTATCTGTATGTATAAGTTTGTGTGGTCAAAAACGCCGTCTCTGGCATTATAGCTCCTAACGAATGGACCGTTTTGAATGCAATTCTGTTTAAATGAAAGCTTGTGTTTGCAAGATGCTTTATAGTTGAGTTTGAAGAAAATTCGGGCGGTCGATAGGTATAAAAAATGTTAAAAAAAATCATCCGTAAATAGAACATTGATTGCATACTTCATGAAGCTAGTTAGTGTAGATTCATAAAACGATTCTTATTAAGTTAACCTTCTTTTTCTGTGACACACCTGACCACTCTCTCATGACGAGCTTCTAATTATTACATAATAGAATGAAAACTAACGTTTTTTGTCTGCCATTATCATCAAAACCGCGAGACAATAGAAAATTAGGTTTAAGCTAAAATATTTTAATATGTGTTATTAATTTAAAAATCGTATATTGTTCAATATTAAATACTTAAAAGGAAACACAAGGGCCGTTATTCCATACAAACGTAGTCCGCTGTTTCCTCCCTGGATAATGCCAGTACAGCAATAATTTTTTTCTCAAAAATCTATGGTCACTATTGGCATGTCCCTATGTTTTCCTTTTTTTTCATAAATTAATTATTAAAAGAGATATGAACATTCAAAAACATATAAAATTTGACAGATTATCCGCTGTGTTCAAACATCCAGAAATTAAATTTGACTAGATTATATAAATAAGAACACATTCAAAGCCTATCTAATTTATAATGAAGAAAGTAGTTAAATCGGTTTAAGTTTTGGAGAAGGAGTCAGGGGACTACGAATCGTTAATTTTGTGTAATTTTAATAGGTATTTTCGGTCCAAGCTGCAGTTGTCTCTATCGCGCATACTGCGTCATACTGCGCGACAGCAATAGATTTTACAAATACTTATTTTTCAATTCTCTAGCCCTTGGTGTTTCCTCTTAACGCGCCGGCAACCCTGAGCACAACTTCAATTCGGCCGCGTCAAAAACTTCGGCCTGAATATCGCTATCCCTGTTTAGTGACGAAGTTTAGCCACGCAGAGCGACAGTGATAGCAATAGAACGATTCTAAATTTGATTAGATTTTGACCGTGTTCCGTAATACCAAAAATAATGACTGAAAACTTGTTGTATTTTTCTCATTGTGTTGTTATTCTGTAACTAGACGATATAATCTATGTTGCCATGACTAGGATACGTAAGATGTTGTGGTTTTTAATACGAAACAATTAGGTTGAAAACAGGTCTTTTCTGACGTAAAAACCTGCAGAATGCGATACGCTTCTATTTTATTTTAGGTAAGTATTTTGATCTAATATATAGTTGGGAACCTAGATAAATACTATTCAAATTAAAATAATACCTTATTATGGTAGAAACATGCTCCAATTAGAAATGATCTTGGTAGTACGTGTTGTATGGGAGATTGTCCCTCCGGTGTCCCCTTAAGTACCGGGTCAATCAGTAACCTGAAAAGTATCAGTTTTCCCAAAAAAAATCCACTATTTATCAAAAATAAATTTATAAGCTTGCCTTAAAATCAGTTGTTTCTTTGATTTTCTGCCTCATTTTAGTCTTCTACGGTAAATTATATTTAACTTTGATATACTGTACTATGCTATAAATTAAAACACATCATGCGCAAAAAACCTGCATCGCTGCTGAACAGAGTTCGGGACAATCGCAACAGCATCCTACAACAGTGACTGAGTGTTGGACTTCTCCGCTCTGGAAGGTGCCTTGCGCTAAGGGTGAGTAATAAAAGACATATTTTCCTTGGCGCAAATGGTATCATCTATTTTTCACCCGCTATTCTGTTTAATATTTTATTCTCGTTGATTTATAATTCTTCGTTATTTCATTCTCTGTGTGTGTTAGTTTTAGATATATCGCATATAATGTCTGAAATATATATTTTAAATATATTTTGAAGCAGCTGATAAACTTTTATTTTCTAGAACTTCTATAAATTGAATAGTCTTAAAACTTCCACCCAAAAAAGAGATACCAAAGGAGCACTCAAAATCGTAAGACTACTTTCACAGTGAATACGTTCAATGTTTACATAACAATAGTTACATACCTAATATAGCTACAGTACAGCTGACTTACATAATGCCACCACGATATTATTATATGCTATTAGGGCAACAGATTGTACGGACAAGATTGCCCGCTGCCAGTAACTTTATGTAGGTTCTGAAATAGGTTCTGTGGCAGCCTTAGCTTTTACGTTATTAGGTTTTGTAGGAAGGCAGAGCGTAAACGAAGCTATTACATGACTTCCCAAAAACACAGGATTCAAATCTGACGTTATACTCGTAGAGAATAAGTTCTCATTTTTAGCTGGGTATTCATTAAGCGTCAAATAAATAAATAAATATTGCTTGACATTTCACACAGCGCTATCTACCCCCAAACTAAGCAGAGCTCGTACTATGGGAACCAGATAAATACATACTTATAATATATAGAAAAACCACTAGACCCGGAACCAATATCTGTAGATCATGCAAACATTTGTTCCGCGGCGGGAATCGAACCCACTGCCTCTTGCGTCTCAGCCGGCTGTTCGCCCACTGCACCGCGGAGGTCGTCATTGTCCGACGAGACATTTGTCTCAACACGGACATTCGTCGCCTTTATACGAGGTCGTCTAGAATATGTATAACAATATTTTACTTTACACGGGTTTATTCTACGCTTTAAATGGACTACTTAATATATGGTCAACTGTAAACAGTCCCGGATCTAGAGGGGGGAGGGGGAGTGACAAACCAAGGCACCTGCCCCTCGGCAATTTCAGGGGGGGGGGGGGGCCAAATCTTCAAAAAGAAATGTTTGAAAAAAAAGTTATTTCAAAAAGCGCTTGGCACCCAGCGCATGTCGTACTATCGATTATTCCACTGCTCGTGGGATAATGTTACCCACCTGCATAGTTCATCTGGCAGTTCATTTGATTTGGAACGCTTCTAACTTTAACACCCCCTTCTCAAACGCCGGAGGAGAGGGGGCGCCACATCATGTTTCTGCACCGGTTAGGAAAAATTATAGATCCGAGCTGACTGTAAAGTTAAATATTCATGTTTTATTTTTTAGAGAGAAAAGTTCTCCGTAAAATCTTGGGCCAAGTAAGAAGAGAAGATGGTAGCCTGAGGGTCCGTAAAAACGCCGAAATAGAAGATTTTGTAGCCGAGCCTAACATCATAGGAGAATACAAGTCACACCGACTCCGCTGGCTCGGCCATCTACTGCGAATGGGTGAAGATCGAAGCGTAAAGAGAGCATACTTGGGCCGACCGACTGGCCGCCGACCGGTTGGTCGTCCTAAGTATCGCTGGAACGACAGGATGGAGGCTGACCTGCGCGATCTGGGAGCCGATAACTGGCAAGAGATGGCAATGGACAGAGGAAAGTGGAGAGTTCTCATATCGGAGGCCAAGACTCACTTTGGGTCCCTGCGCCAATGGAGTAAGTAAGTATTTTTTAGAAAAAATGTTGTGACCTCAGAATACAGAAAATTGTGTATTCTGAGCCCGCGACTTTGCGTGTGTGTGTGAGAGTAGGTAAGTATAAATATAAATAGTTCCGTATTGTTACGAAACCTGGTTATTTTATGGCGGAAAATAATAAAATACTCGTTCTTAGTATAGTAAGTAATTATTCAGTTTATGAATGAATATGTGGAAATGAATTAATGATGTAGGTGAGTTTATTTTATTGAGGAAATAATTTTAGACTATAATGTTCTAATACATAACTGGACCACTGTAACTTGAGTGATTTTATGTCATAGAATACAGGGGGTGAGCTAATAAGTTTATTGATAGGGCGAAGCGAGATTTCTAAATCAACTTGGGCAAATCGGTTGTATGTGTGTATGTATGTATGTTTGTTTGTCCGAGGATAACTTTAGAAGCGTTAATCCGATCATCGTGAAATTTTATACATAGGTAGATAGTGAGGGCACAATTTTAGTGTGACTAAATGATCTAAAAATGTTGGGAGGTTGTTGAGATATTGGGATTCAAGAGGGGTAAAAAAATGAAAATGAGAGCATTAGGTCCAATGGGACGTCAAATGAAAGGTCTTCTTTAGTAAATTTAGATTCCGTTATTGTTTTTAGTAAATTTCTTATCGATTTTGAGTTATTAGCCATAACAAATACTGAACTTTGACAAAATTCACAGAGTACACCAGTGAACCCACAGTGCTGTAATTTGGTATACGTGTAGCTTATGTGACACAGATATAGGCAAAAGTCTGAAATCCAGAATAATTGCCATTTGTACCCCAAAAAACGTAACCACATCATGAACTCCCTTTACCTGTAATTTGAATGAAACTGTAGGTCAAGTAAGTTGGTTAAACATTTCGTGGCACTATTTTATTGGTCAACGTCTAAGGCTGGCATGCACAATGATCCCTAAACGTATTAAGCGACTAAACATGTTTAAACTTTACGTGTTTGTATGATATGACATTGACAACTCCTTAAATCATATTTAGCCACTGAATACGTTTAGGCATCGTTGCGAGTCGCCCTAAGAATATTTTTACTAGATAAATCGTGAAAATGTTACAAATAGGCAGAGAGACAGAGTAACTTTCGAATTTATAATATAATGAGTATGAATAGCTTTTATACACATGGTGTCATGGCCGTTTCTAATCATATAAAGCGAATGGGCACAAATAGCTGGGTACGCCAAGTAACTGCAGTTCCAAAGTTCCATAAAAATTTTACTAACTACGACATTTTTATGAGAATTTACAGTAGGCGATCTAAAGGATTGGATTGATAACCGCGCAGATGCCATCCGTTACCCTGAAGATTACGACAGCAATCGTATTTAAAGACTTCCATTGTAGCAATTTCAAATCAAATGTTGTGTTAATGTGGTTACACAGTTGATATGCATGTATTCATGGACTGGTATTGTTGCAATTTCAAATTAAATGTTTCTGTTTTGGTCCAAATACAACCTAAATTAGCTGTGAAGTTTAAGTAGGTAATGTACCGGATAGTTAGCGCAAATATTTTTTTTATGATGACCGTTCTTCTCAGATGGGAAAGGGATAAGAGACACTGGTGTCGTTACAGGAATCAAAAGCGCGAAAGGGATGGCACGTCGTTGTGTCTTCTAACCAATATTAAATTAAATAATTTAATTAGGATTTTTATAATACGGAACAATTAACAGATCGCCCGCACGAAAACGCCATTTTTTTTAACGATGACCGCTCTGCTCAGATGGAAAAGGGATGAGGTGACCTCACAGGAATCGCATTAGCGCGAAATTAATGTAACGTCGGCGTCGTTGTCTTCTAACCCAGTGATTCCTAAAAGGTGGTCCGCGGAACCCCAGGAATTCCGTGGATGGGTCACAGGGTTTCCGCGGTCTGTCCGAGAGTTAAAGTTGAATTGTACTTAAAGATGAATACCCGGCAATTGTTGAGAAATCTGTCCTGGTTCTGATTAAGTTTGTGAAGACTTACCGATGCGAGATTGGTTTGCGTTCAATTGTCAGACATAAAGCCTAATTTTACGGCTATTATAAGAAATAATGTGAAAAAATTTCGTTCTTTACAATAAATTATTACTTAGGTACATTGTATTTCTTTGTTACAATAAATTATTTGCAATACTTTATAATAATTATTTTCATTTATAATTTGTTCATTCTTCGAGTCTAACAGAAATATATTCAAACTACAAGGTAAACATTTTAGTTACCAAAATAGCCAGCTAGGGTTCCGCTAAAAAAATATGTTCTTACCGATAAATTTGAATAACATCATTTAATAATGACCTTAACAGTTATTGTATCTTAAAACCTATATAGACCTATACACAACTAATTTCTATAAATGCGAGGTACCCTGAAGAAACGTTTGTTTTATTTATTTAGTAAATTACTAGGCGTCTCAAAAACGTAACATCATGTCGAATTTCAGCTTGACAGCCCGCGAATAAAAGACAGGCAGATACATGGTGAAACTAAAAGTATCAAACAAACATCCAAACGTTCCTAGACTTTAGTTATCGCAAAACTATCGTTTCTTAAAAAACAATTTTGAATTTAAAAGCTGTCTATAGAAAACGGGCTTAAATTTCCTGTAGGCATTAAAAAAGAAAGATATTAAACAGAGTCGTAAAGCTGGTATTGCGTTCACTTCGATTTCATGAGCTGACTGCGTATTTATACTTTTACGTACACCTCTCAATAAAATAAATTACTAGGTACCTACTTGTTTATAGAAAACTAGCTGACCCGCCCACGGCTTCGCATGCGTGGTATTTTAATAAAAACATTACCCTCCTTTTGCATACTCGGATAAAAAGTAGCCTATTTCCTTCCCCAGGATATAACCTATCTTTTTGCCAAATTTCATTATGATCCGTTCAGCCGTTTAGTTATGAAAAGGTAACAAACAAACAAATAGTTACTCTCGCAGTTGTATTATACATATATAAACCTTCCTCTTGAATCATTATATCTATTGCTGAAAGCTACAACCCTTTAATTCGCAATGTTGGTACACAACAACATTCGATTTTAAAAAATCCTGATCATTTCCTATTAATAGTTGCTGGTAATTTTTGATGTACAATATTAGCTAAAACCAAACGCAACTCAATAAAAATATGTTTATAACAATTTTTGAACGCATCTTTAATCTACGGACAAGATGGCGTCGAGACAACCCGATATGGACGGATCGAAGGTAAAAAAATATTTTAAAATTATGAATTAGCTTTGATTATGATAATTGCATATTGTGTCTCTACTCACAAAAGTTACTTTTAATGATTGATTTACAATTTACCTCATTTTATCTGTTATTTTACAAAATAAAAGCGATTAAAATGATATGTTGTTCCTCGCCGACACTGCGAAGTCGCCAAAAAAGTGTCGGTAATTTTGTATGTTGTTTGTAAACAACACTGTCCCTTTACCAGAGAATCATTTGCCATTTTTTATGTCGTTCACATACAACACTGGCCTATTTACTAGCACGTTATAATTTTGTTAATTTTGAATGCAAGTTACAGTTACTAACTTTTATTTATAAGTTTTTGGCTTGCGTTGGGAATGCTAAAAAATATAATAACTGTTCTCAATAATGCTGTTTTTTTTTGCACCATTTATGTTACGCTTTGGGTGTGGTTTGCATGGTTTTTGTTTCCATTATTTTCAGTTTAAATCAAAATGGCAGCGCACGCGCACAATTATGGCGCTTGTGCCTCCAGAAAATGCGTCTTCTGCTGGTAGCAGCTGCGATACTTCAGATGACGAAGTAATTATCCAAAATCCAACACTTATTCATGATGACAACCTCACCTATTGCAGCTCTGAGCCGAGATCTTACCCGTCGTCGCTCAACAATTTAGACATTTATTCGGACCCGGAACCCCAACCCGAACCATTAAATACAGTTTTATCAGACGAAGATACAGTCCCTCTTTCACCTGTAATCAACAGCATGTTTCCTAACGGTCAGCCGCAAGAACAACTTCCATTCATGCTACATTCTGTTTCTTCAATTCTGTCACCATTGCCTGACTCCCCAGCGACACCAATGTCAACAATTACAACTCGTTCCAAAAGGAAGTCGTCAAATGCAACTACATTTCAGACAAAACGAAAGAAGAAGTATGTTAGAAAACCCATACATTTTAAATTCAAGAAAACAAAATTTAATCATATGGCTGTGCTAGAATTACCTGAATATGTACCACCCATTGACGCAGAAACAAAAAGCCCGCTCGATTACTTCGAACAATTTTTTTCACCCGATCTAATGAATTTAATAACTGAAAACACAAATCTTTATTCAGTTCAATGCCAAACAAAAAACATTAACATATCCACAGAGGACTTGAGAGATTTCATTGCTATAACGCTACTAATGGGTGTAGTGCGT
Source organism: Philereme vetulata (assembly GCA_918857605.2). Lineage (NCBI taxonomy): Eukaryota > Metazoa > Arthropoda > Insecta > Lepidoptera > Geometridae > Philereme > Philereme vetulata. The sequence goes on along the minus strand of OU975456.1, from coordinate 4,999,382 downwards.
ATGCCAGCCTACCGCGATTACTGGAGTAAACCATTGACATATCCTCAAATTGCCGACGTTATGACTCTGAAACAGTATGAAAAATTAAGAAGACACCTACACTTTGTTGACAACACCATACCAAGCAATGATCGTTACTTCAAAATTAGGCCGATACTTGAAACAATTCGTTTGAAATGCCTGCAACTTCCTGAAGAACGCCGCTACAGTGTAGATGAAATGATGGTTCCTTATAAGGGGACAAGAGCAGGAAGTAGACGACAGTATCTCCCAAAAAAGCCGAAGAAGTGGGGGTTCAAAATATTTGTTCGTGCAGGAGTTAGTGGTCTTATATATGACTTCATACCTTACGCTGGAGAAGATACATTTCGAAACCGAACGTTCACCGAATATGAGGACAGCTTAGGCCTCGGAGCTAAAGTTGTCCTTGCCCTATGCAAAACAATAAAAGAAAAACCTGCTACAGTGTTTTTCGATAACTTCTTTACATCGTTGGAATTGATCTACCACTTAAGAAATGAATATGGGATTTTCAGTTTGGGCACGATAAAGACGAACCGCCTCAGAGGTTGCCAAGCTAAACTGCCAACTGACAAAGAATTAGCAAAGAAAGGAAGAGGTGCTAGCAGTCAAGTAGTCTGCAATGAAAAGAAAGTAGCTGTCGTAAAATGGTACGACAACAAGGCAGTTACCTTGGCAAGCTCTTATGTAGACTCGCACCCCATAGAAAAAATCAAGCGATTTTCTAAGGAGACTAAAACTAAAGTTGACGTCGATTGCCCACAAGTAGTGAAACAATATAATACACACATGGGCGGCGTTGACTTAGCTGACATGTTAGTGTCGTTATATCGATCCAAGTTTAATGCAAAAAGATGGTATATGCCTTTATTTGTACAAGCAATTGATATTTGCGTCAATAACGGTTGGTTGATCTACAGAAAAGAAAATGCAAACAACAAAAAGCTTATGAAACTGAAACAATTTAGAATACAGCTTGTGACCGAATTGCTACACAGAGGCAGGCTGGCTAGAACCTATGAGTGTCCTGATGATGCTCAGGCTGAGAAAATCAAAGCGCCTGTAGCGCCAAGACCACCTGACTCTGTACGCTTTGACAACTTTGGACATTTGCCAATATTTGGCAAGCAAGGCCGTTGTAAATATTGTAAAAAAGGATATACAAGCGTTATTTGCAATAAATGCAACTTACGCTTATGTTTAATTGAAAAAAGGAACTGTTATTATAACTATCATGTCAGTTCTTGAATAATACAGCTTAAATCGTTTAATACTTTGCATGAATAGTTTTAAAAACAAAACCAGTGCGTAGTTTTTGTAACGTGACTTTAAAACCTTTGTTTTATGAGTAAAATAGCATGATTTTGGGTATGTGTTTTTTATTTGTACCCTAAACTTCTTGCTCTATATAAGCCGCAGTGTAGGTACAGAACAACATAAATTTGCATGAATAATTTGTAGTTACTGGGACAGTGTTGTTCCTCACCAACATATGTTTTCGCGAAAAATACACCAGCTAGATTTTTTTTTCTATTTTTAGGGGTCTCCCTGGCCTTTAACTAAGCCCCAAAAGTACCAAAAACACATATTTTTAAAACACAATTGTCCTGCGAATTAAAGGGTTAAAATCCGTTGAGTAGTTTAAAAGATCTAAGCGAACAGACAGCGGAAGTGACTTTATTTTATGATCATATACAAAATAAGTCATTATTATAAATACGGGATTTATCACGTACCGTCTTAACGGTGTTTCGACCGACAATGTTTCGGTTCAATTCGTGAACCTTCATCAGGGTGAGTGCGATCCGCTCCGAATAACGTCTCGCTTTGCACTTATTCGGAGCGGATCGCACTCAGCCTGGGGCAGGTATAAGTTGAACAAAATGATTTATTTGATTACATTGGTAGAAGGAATATTGACTAAGTCTTTTACGAGTGTTTTGTCTTTATTTCTAAACGTACATTTTAACACAATTGACAAACCATTCGATTACATATTCGGTTAAACTGTAAATGGGTTAAACAATCGGTTTAAGAAATCATTACGAATTGCCTTAACATTGATACGTAGTATTCATTACCGATTCTTAAGAGAAGTTGTGAACAAAAAACCCATTTGCAATATTATCGATAATTGCATGCAACTTTCAAGAAACATTTTTAAAATAAAGTTATTTTAATTTGGTATATAACGTGAACGAAATAAAAAAAAATTACTGAACAACAGAATCGTCACTAATGTCTAATTTTTAGCAGACTTATAAAAATCATAGTTAAGGCTAACTAAACTACATAATTAGAATTATATATTTTTTCTTTCTATCATACTTAGCAACATGTACCAGTTAAGATAAACTCCCGTTACTTGTCATTTGAATGTCAAATTTTTTTTTTTTAGTTTCAATCGAATCATCTCAGTTCGGGGCAAACCACTAGTAATTATTATGAGTGGTATCTACTAAGTGAAGTCCGTGTACTAAGTAGATTGGAATCTAAAGTTTCAAAACAGTGAGAGCACCAATTAAACATATGTACAAACAATAATTAGAATAAAACTCAATCTACCTATATCAATTCTATCCTCGAGCTCTTTCAACTGACTGATTCAGTCAGATACAAGTTTCAAGTATTGAAATAGTCAAAAGGGTCTCATTGTACTTCTGCTCTAGGATATTCGATCCCTGGCTTGTCGTTGAAGAGATGTTGAGGGTTTTTATATCCCTTTCAACATTGGTCCACCAGGTAGCGGGAGCTCTTCCTCTACCCCGGGGCTTTGTTAGTATGTTAGGGACGGTTTTGACGGAGTAGCTATCATCCCATTACGTAGGTATTTTCCCACTGCTGGGCAAAGGTCTCTCCCTGTTCCTCCACATCTCACGATCACTCGCCACGTCCCACCAGCCATCTTGGAATGCATCGAGGTCGTCACGCCAACGCTTCCTCGGCCTGCACCGGCTTCGACGCCCATCTGCAGGCACCCATTGTGTGACGACTGTTGCCCATTTGTCTGTGACCATACGACTGACGTGACCCGCCCAGTCCCTCTTCAGCCTGGCAGTCTGGCAGTCTACTTAATCCAATCAATATTATTTTAATAATTTATGTCGTTTGTTTCTTGTTTACAGCTTATAAGGTAATTCTGAGCACCTTCCTGATTAAATTAGGTCTTGTATTGCAGACTGCATTACATCTAAGAATGTTATAATTCTTTGTTTACCGTATTCAGTATCTTAACTGCAATCTGATGGAAGACGGGCCAACCGCGTTTTATTTCCTGAGACTCTAAAATAGTTGCGTTTAAAGCCTGTCTGTGCGTCTGTTTGTGATATTAATAGTTCCTAAACGGATAGACCGATTAGATGCGATATTTTCGTTTGAAAGATGGTTAATCGCTGTCTTTAATGGAAATTAGTGCTGTTAGTACGAGGTTTTCAATTTTGTAAAAAAAAATTGTAACTAAGCTGATGCGCCCGCGGCTTCTCACACATGGTTTGACAATGAAAACATTACCCTCCTCTTGCGCAGTTGGGTAAAAAGTAGTTTATATCTTATATATAGTTTATATGTATACACAATTCAAAAATGTCTAGGAAAATTCAACATTGTAGATTTTTATAAAAACGATTAATAATTTAATAACAAAAAAAAATTAAATCAACGTAAACTTGAAATGTCACAAAATTTACTAGTTTTAATAAATGTGTTAAAACATTTTTTTATGTTGCCAAAACTTTATAAAATTAAATTTTTACAATTATTATAATCTGTGTTGCCCCCCCCCCCTGAAGTGAGAGATGATCACAGGCTCTACGACTTCGTCTTGGTATTTTAGTGCAGTCATGCAGTCTCTTATCCAAATGTGCTCGGTTCGCGCGTCAATACGAATCCCCGCCCCAACCATTATCGTCCCGCCTTGGTACGAATGAACCTCTTGTGGATGCTGGAGTCGTCTATGTCTGCCTAGAACTCTGTGTATGTCACGTGTTTTACGTGAATCGGAGTGAAATCCAAACCGGGACTCATCGCTCATCAGTAACGATAACCATTGCCCATTGTTCATTTTTCCATAACAAATGTTCTTGAGCCCAAACATGTCGCCTTCCGCGATTGCCTAGTAGGAGAGCTGGCATATGAAGTGGTTTACAAAAATGAAGATCAACTTTATGTAGTCTTCTTCTTATTTGTTCACATAAATCCTGTACGATCCCTACACGACTTTGGACGCTTATTAACAGCTGGTGGCGTGACTGGAGCCTTTGCAATAGCTGCATCGCCATGATATTGGGTTCCCTGGTTCCTGGTGGACTTTCCTGGCTAGGGGTGGTAACTCGTTTTTTCCCAGTGTGGCGCTTTGTTACATCCCGAGTAATACGATAACGTGACTACAATCAAAAATATATGTTTTCATTGGTGATTACTGATTAGGATATCGGCAACCACGCTTTGGATAATACTGGTTTCTAACTGCCTAGCACTCTCATCATTTCTTCTCTGCTTAAATGTCGACGTTCCATGACATTATAAAGATCACAAGATCAGTAAAAATTATAATAGGCACAGGTAACACAGGTAGTTGAAAATTAAATAAAAGTCTATTTGTTTTAGGCAATGTTAACGTTCAAATCAGGTTAAGGTTTTTTTTTCTAATTTTGAAAATAAAACAACCCCTTTGTTTTTTTAATTCCAAACTTTTTCTAAATATCAAATAGGTTTTAAACTAATCATTTCTAAATAAAATATCCCTAGACATTGTTGATGCGTGTGTGTATATACTAAATTTCATAGAAATCGGTCGAGCCGGTTAGTCGTCAATACGTAACAGACAGGCGAAGAGACAAGAGTTATTTTCGAATTTATAATATTAGTATTGATGATCGTACTTCAATACATACATTTTATGAATTGTATTTATGTAGCACAGGATTGCGGTGGTTGACACACTTGGCACAAACTTGGGAAGGTCTTCACGCTGGAACTTTGTATTGCCTGGGCAACGCACCGCCAGTCACTAGTGACTGGCTACTAGTAGCTACAGTAGGCTAGGATCTCCGCCGCCGAGCATAGTCGAGGCTATGTTTGGCAGTGGTAGAGCCTGGGATGCCGCAGTCACCTTCTTTGAGGAGGTGATGTCCCAGAAGCAGGCCGCGGAAAGAATCCGAGAGGATGACTCTCTCGTAGAGCCACATCGCAGTCGAAGGACCGGGAGAAAGCGAATACTTCTTCGCCTTCTTGCGCTCGATGGGAGCCAGCAGGGTGCGGGGAGCTCCGACTCTGCATTGCACAGGCCTCCTAGGTACCCCGGGGAATGTCCTCAATATTCCAGGACATTCCTCTCTCTCTCAGGGGGGAGTCAGAGGGGTCCGCTTAAGGCAGACATTCACCGACAGGACTGGGTTGAATCCAACTGGGACCCCGTGACCCTGTCAAGTGTGCTAGTGCAGCATCGACACACTCATCTCAAGATAGGCGGTTCTCAAGGGGGACATGCGTACAGCATTATGCTATCGTAAAAAAATACTTGAGAAGGCCTTTAACCAAAAGTGGGTGAAGTCGGGCTGTGATAATGATGATGATGTATGGTAGTCGCTCTAGACTACGATCTAGGAACATGTCTGGTACAAAATTGTTTGCCTAAACCAATACAAGTAAAATCATATGTATTTATAAAACTTTGGGTAATCGGGGTGTGACACGCCGATAGGCCTGAAAAAGCGAGAATCTTAGTAGCTACTTATAAAATACCCAGTTTTGTTTTTTTTTATATGACTTGGAGATGGAACAAGTATATGGCATACCTGATGTTCAGTGGTAACCATCGCCTATAACAAAGTATTACCTTGTAGTTCTGCCCTGCGTCCATAAACTTGAGGTAAAGTAACGTTTTACATGTAAAACGTTTCTAGATAATTATCTAGTAGACAACAGCTGTTCTAGTACCATAAATACCGTTTATAAAATGTATTTACCATCTTTTTCACTTTGATAATTTTTTGTAGAACTTTTCGTTAAAATAAAATGAAACGGTTGCCTATTTTCATTGAAAATTCTTTTTTTGAAAATATCTACGCCCGTCATTATTTAATTAGAATTTTACTGTACTTATAGTGAAAAACATACATATTGAATAGCGTTTTCTGTAGAATTAGAGCAGTTTCAAACCAATAAGTTTTCAACGCAGCTAGGTATATATGCTTTGTATGTAGCTTTTACCATTAAATTATCAAACAAAAAACTCTGAAACAAATAAAAACATTCCTTACCTGCGTATCAATTTGACAGGGCAAATCCACGGTAACAGATGTCAACATTAACAACACGTTTGTCACTAGCACATCCACACGCCAGTCACAGACATCAATTCAAATGTACGCACAAGAAAGGATTTAATATTTCTGTGAGCAGCTCGCGTGAATGTGCCTTCACTTGATGCTCTTGGACCACTGACTGTGAGTGAATACGAAAGCGATACTCGCAGTCCCAGTCTGTCCCACAAACTGATTCATCACAACGCCAGCAGCGTGCCTGGCTAGCGGCGGCGGCGACTATTCTACTTGTGTTGCGCCGAACAAAGACGACGCGGCCCGAACCTACAGCTGTTTAGGTAATGTTTGTGAACTCGACATTATGTACCTACAATCGATTCTCAATTATTATGTGACGTTATTATTTTCATCAAATCAATCATGTTTATCCGTTGCTATCGTAAACGATTCTCGTTTCGATAAACTCGTACGAAATTGTGAGTATGATCTTTTCGTTCTTCGTAGGTAGATCTTGACTCTGAGATAGATAGTAGATTTACAAAAGATAAGATAATTATTCGTAAATTATTATCTAAGTAGGTATCAATTCTGTCCAGGTTTAATCAGTTTTAGAAGATCGTGTTCACCTTTCATGTAATTTGTGATTTTATCGAAACTCGTTACATCAGAGTTCGTTCAGTGCGTCGCGTGCGTGAGGGGGAGCCTCGGTACATTTTCAGTGCTCGTGAACTGGCGGCGACTGAAACAGAAAACCTCGTTCTCGACTGCTCTAACATTGATTTCGGTCATTGTATCCGTCTCTGTCTGTCGCAATGAGCCCTCTTTCCCCCAGACTGCGGATGTAGCTTCTACTTGGGAAACTGCCCTATTTCGGTACACTTCGGTGCAACTGCGACGCTTTTGTAGGCTTATAAAAATATCGTCGCCTAATTATCGGTTCATTGAAGATTCCTCCTAGTGAAAGTACAAATAGGTAGATTTCAATTAGTTGGCAAAATAAATCAATATCTGCCCTACCAGTCAGCCAATAGTTTGACGAATTCGATTTTTTTTCGATTCGATTTCGAATAAATTTTGACGACATCCGTGGCGCAGCGAGCGAATAGCCAGCTGAGGCGCAGGAGGTAGCGGATTCGAATCCTGCCGCGGAACAAATGTTTGCATGATCTACAGATATTTGTTCCGGGTCTGGATGTTTTTCTATGTATAATAAGTATGTATTTACAAAAAAAAAGTATAAATATATAAATATAAATATTTCTGGACATTTCACACAGCGCTATCTAGCCCCAAACGAAACAGTATAGTTGTACTGTGGAAACTAGATAACTGATAGAATACTTATATACTTTTTCTTTTGTAAATACATATTTATAATATATAGAGAAACAACCAGACCCGGAACAAATATCTGTAGATCATGCAAACATTTCTTCCGCAGCGGGAATCGAACCCGCTACCGGGTGAGTATGTAAGTATTGTATCAGTTATCTATTTCCCATAGTAGATAAGCTTCGTTTGGGGCTAGATAGCAGTGTGAAATGTCCAGCAATATTTATTTATTTAATAAAACTACTTCTATCAACTATGAACATAATTGACTTAACCCGTTTTATTCAGGTATAACAGCAAAAAAATAAAAAGCTTTGTCAGTACAGTGATAATAACTGGTAAATGTGGTGATAAAACTGTTACTTTTTATCGAAATAATACGTAACTACCTATCAGTGTTAATTTACAAAATCAAAATCATGTAATACGAATTTGCATCAACAAAGTGATAGAATGTCTGATAGTAAACTTTATTTTATTGGTTACAATATATATGTAGAATTTCTACTTTGTTAAACAGATTTTCAAAAGGCAATGAGGAAAAATCATTGATCATTGATATTTTGTACATCCGCCTTCTACTTAGGTAAGTACTACTAACCATAAATCGCGATCATCGACTAGGTATAGCCTGTAGTATCGACTATATCAATACAGAAATTTGAATAAGGAATATTCAGACTTCTATGCGTACTCATTTAATTCATAATGATAGATTTGGGTGTCTGTACAAAATGATTCAGCAACATAATGTAGTACATCTATACCAACCCCAAATGGACTGAAATATAACCAAACTTTATCTTCATTATATCAACCGTAGGACGTCCACTGGGTCCACTGGGACGGCCAGCTACCTTGTTCCTCGGCCACCTCGGCTTATCAACACCCTACCCTCTGTGTACGTGATAATTTGACACCTAAATATATGAAACTAGCTGATCAATCCGCAGCTTCGCACGCGTAGTTTTTTAATAAAAACATTACCCTTCTTCTCCGCAGTTGGGTAAAAAGTAAACTGTGTCACCCGGAGATAGTGTAGCTTCCCAACAGTTCAGTAGTTTCGGAGCCTATTCAATACAAACAAACAAATCTTTCCTCTTTCTAATATTATTTTTGTAGATATTGATATGTTCTTTAATATTGTAGAACATACTTTTGTTCTGTCATCAATAGTTTCCGCAGCGCATGCGACGAAAGAAGTTTAATGACACTTTTTTACACCTTGTGTTACGTTACTTAAGTTTTAGTAAGGATCCCTAATCTTTTCTAGCAATAAACATAACCTATGTCACTCAGGGTGAATGTAGCTTTCCAATGGTGAAAGAGTTTTTGAAATCGGTATCGTAGTTTTTGAGTTTATTCATTACAAATATACACACAAAAATACAAAAGTAGAAATCTTTCCTCTTTATAATAGTATAGATAGAAGTATAGATTTAAACTAAGGAACTACTTCATGAGTCTAGTCTAATTTTCGTGGCTCATTCATAACATTACTAATTTAAACCATAAACCAAAGTACTTACCTGGCTCCTGCTTACATTTTTACTATACTTTTTATTGCTAATTAAAAACACCTAGTGATGTAAACTCACGATAGCACCAGCACAAACCTCAGTGGTTTTTAGATGCTATATTTGTGAACATCTGTATCAACTGTAATCTTTGTTAAAATAGTAAATATATAAAAAAAATCAACGGCGAAGGTGAATATAGAGCTCGGCCATAGATTTCTCGAGCGATCCATCTTATGTGGCCTGCACCCAACGGCTCCCAGCAACCCTAATCAGGTCGTTTTTCAATCTACTCTAATCAGACAACTCGCTGTAACCCATAACGTAGGAGGAAGCCCCTACGTTATCGTAGGGGCTTTTGTAGGGGGTTTACAGTGAGTTGTCTCCAACAAGAACCTTTCTAACCTCTAACACTTCAGTTTTTAGGGTTCCGTAGCCAAATGGAAAAAAACGGAACCCTTATGGATTCGTCATGTCTGTCTGTCTGTCCGTCCGTATGTCACAGGCACGTTTTACCGAAACTATAAGAACTATACTGTTGAAACTTGGTAAGTAGATGTATTATGTGAACCGCATTAAGATTTTCACACAAAAATAGAAAAAAACTATAAATTTTGGGGGTTCCCCCATACATAGATCTGAAACACAAAAAAATTTTTTTCGTTAAAACCTATACATGTGGGTTATCTTTGGATAGGTCTTCAAAAATGATATTGAGGTTTCTAATATCATTTTTTTCTAAACCGAATAGTTTGCGCGAGAGACACTTCCAAAGTGGTAAAATGTGCCCCCCCCCCCCCCCCCCCCCACTCCTGTAATTTCACAAAATAAGAGAATGATAAAACTAAAAAAAATATATGATGTACATTGCAAACCATGATGTACACTTGCAAACTTCCACCGAAAATTGGTTTGAACTAGATCTAGTAAGAAGTTTTTTTAGTACGTCATAAATCGTAAACCGCAATTTACGTTTCATTCAATCAACTCAAATATAAAAAAGTTACAACGAACTACAAGGACTTTTATATTATGTTACTTGCTGCTACGGAACCCTTCATCGGCGAGTCCGACTCGTACTTGGCCGTTTTTTTTGGCATCTCACGGTCATGTCCATTACCTGTAGCAAATAAAAAATTAGGGGAGCAGAATAAACGCAAAACCCGGGAGATTAGTTATTGTTTCTTTGTTCTTTTTGTTATGTTTCCTGTGTGTGTTTGTTCTGTTGTACTATTGGTGTTGTTCACAAATAAATGTTTTTGATTTGAGATACCTACACAAAATTAGGAAATGATCAGTAGAGGTTTGCTAATACTCTCCCGAAAACTTACTATAAGCGCGATCAACGCCTATGATTCAGATTTAGGGTAATCTTTGAAATAATTCGATATTTTTGTTGTTTTAATTAGTTCAGTAAACCTGGATTTTAAATGTCTTTTAGTTCTGAAAGTAAGCTTTACTATAAGAATAATCAACATTAGTCACCATCTCTGATATCAGTTGGCAATGTACCAAAATACTAGTGACATTGATCCATTTGTGTTATTCTAGCACCCAGATTCTCTTTGACCTTTTTCTATTTACTATAACAGTCTTTTAGTTACATGATTCTCTTCCCTCTGCATAACCATTTCCTTTCTTTTTTTTCGTTAAGTTTATCTCCTTTATTGTAGTTTATATATACAGAGTGTTTTTTTAACTGTAACAGTACGGCAGCACCCATAACCAGAGGAGATACAGGTGCAGTTTCTTTTAAAACATCAGCTCGTTTTCGAAGAAAAACATTTTGGCATTAATATTTTTTGATCAAGTGTGAGTAGCGCCTTAAAATGAATCAAGTTGGTAATTTTTTTTTTTATGCCGATCTATGCAGTCCTTTGTAAGGATCATTTTATTGTATCGGATGAAAAAAATCTGAAAAGCGGAAGTTAGTTAAATTTGATAAAAAGTATTCTCATACAACAGGACAAACAAAATTCCTTCTACAAACATTTTATTAGATTCTAATTGCATATTAAAGAAATATTAATACTGTAGCGATTAAGAAGTTTAGGAACTCCATGCTCTCATGAGCAATTCAAAAACATTTCGTATTTCAGAACAATTTTGAATTTCGAACATGGTTCTTGCACCTGTCGGACTTTTATATCAGTCATTGCATCATCTAATTTGTCCTATCATGTCATTGTCAAATACGCAAAAAGTAGACTTAATTGAAGCATACTTCCTCCATCGCGGTCTGGGTAGCGTTCCTGATACCACTTCAGCGCATTAGTTGGGCTTCGTCGGTTAAGGAAGTATGCTTCAATTAAGTCTACTTTTTGCGTATTTGACAATGCCATGATAGGACAAATAAGATGATGCAATGACTGATATAAAAGTCCGTCAGGTGCAAGAACCATGTTCGAAATTCAAAATTGTTCTGAAATACGAAATGTTTTAGAATTGCTCATGAGAGCATGGAGTTCCTAAACTTCTTAATCGCTACAGTATTAATATTTCTTTAATGTGCAATTAGAATCTAATAAAATGTTTGTAAAAGGAATTTTGTTTTTCCTATTGCATGAGAACACTTTTTATCAAATTTGACTAGTTTCCGCTATTCAGATTTTTTTCATCCTATACAATAAAATGATCCTTATAAAGGACTGAATCGATCGGCATCAAAAAAAAATTTACCAACTTGATTCATTTTAAGGCGCTACTCACACTTGACCAAAAAATTTTAATGACAAAATATTTTTCTTCGAAAACAAGCTGATGTTTTAAATGAAACTGCACCTGTATCTTCTCTGGTAATGGGTGCTGACGTACTGTTACAGTTAAAAAAAACACAGTATACCTAGTTAGGTCATACATTCTGTCACATGTTTAATATAAAATAATTGAAATAAGTTTACTCATTATGTAACCATTTATATACCAAAATGAACTTAACAAAACATAGATTCTTATGACACTAAAGTGTATTCAAAATGACCTCCGTGATTTTGAATACAGGCCTTCAATCTGCGCGGCCAGTCGTCTATCGCAGCACGAACGAGGTCCATGTCAATATCGGCGGCTGCCTTAATCAAGGATGTCTTGAGTGACTCCAAATTGGGATGAGGCTTTGAGCACGCCTTTTCCTCCAAGTGTTGCCATATCTTGTAATCTAACGGATTCAAATCTGGACTGGAGGAGGGCCAGTCTTCGTGCCGGATGAAGTCGATTTCACGCGCCGCCAGCCAGTCTAGTGTGCTCTTCGCTCTATGAGCTGGCGCCGAATCTTGTTGGAATACCCAGTGCCTGTTATTGAACATGGTATGAGAAACAGGTTACACAAGGTTCGTCAGGACTGTATTTTGATACACAACTGCATTCGTTTTTACACCTTTCTCACAAAAATGTACCTCTGTTAAGCCCCAATAAGAAACTCCCAACCATACCATGAGCAAGGATGGAAAATGACCTCGTTGGAGACGCGGAATACGGTTGCTCGCTTCTCAACTACTGTGTGCGTACACCTTATCATTTTTTTTGTTGTAGCTCTCTTCTACGGTAAAAATTTTTTCATCCGAAAAAAGAATTTCCCGATATTTTTTTCCCGCGTACCGCTTCAACAAAGCGCGGCATCTCTTCAGTCTCAGGTCCATTAGACGAGCGTTCAAACGATGTCCTGTTTTTCTTCGATATGCCCGAAGCCCTAAGTCTTCATTTAACACCCTTTTCACCGTGGTTCTGCTTAACCCCATCTGAAGGGCCAACAGTTTCTGCTTACGTTTGGGATTTCTTTGAATTCGCGCCTTCACAGCTTTTATCACTGCTGGAGTCCTAACAGACCGAGGGCGACCACTTCTTGACCTGTCATCTACACTAGAGTCATCATTGTATCGTTTGATGGTGCGATAAACGAATCTTTTGGTTATATTCAAATTTTTCAGTATGTCAAAAATTTGAATTGGCGCGTAACCGCAAAGATGCAACGCAATAACTGCAACACGGTCTTCTTTAAGCGTCCACTCCATATTTAAAAATGAGTAAAATTCTAAAAAGTATACATTTTTATTTTCATGAACAATTCGAAATTCGAATTCTGTAAACTTTTTTGTGGCCAGCATTCTAAAAGAAAAGTTTTTACTCTGTGACAATACTTATGACCTGACTAGGTATATATAAATTATTATATTTGTATATATATGTAGTTTAATAGTATTTAAAGGTAGTTTATGTAGGTTTATGAACATATATACACCGCCGTCTTTTTGATTTTGTGTTGTCCTGTCCATCCATTGACCGCCCATTGAACTTACCTTTATTTTTATGTAAGTATTTCTTTGCATTTTTTTTGTTGGTGTGCATTATAGAGTATTTATATTCTATTCTATTCTAGAGCTTAATTAATAGCAAAGCCAACCAGTACCCATATCACTATCATATCATTACATTGTATTATATGCGAAAACATGTAAATGGTAATTAGGGTTTAAAGTTGTTTCTTATTAGATATAAGTACCGTTTGTTTTCCGAATAAAATAAAATAAAAATATCTATTTGTATGCATTATTCAATGACATTATGAAACCGAAACTTAGTCATTTTACAAATTATCTGTTTTGATCCCACGCTTTCAGTAACATTTGCAATTATAATATAGTCAGTATATTAGTGATGGTTTCATGTAAGACAGACTTTAGAACCACTAGTTATGTAAATTCTTTGAACATTTCAGGCCGTGTAAACACCGACTCGCAACGTCTTTTCGTCCAACATACCTCAGTGCCTTAAGACGAAAGTCTTCAATCAGTGTGTGTTACCAGTGATGACATATGGAACCGAGACGTGGTCCTTCACTATTGGCCTTATGAATAAGCTCAGAGTCGCTCAACGAGCTATGGAAAGGGCTATGCTCGGGTCTTCTCTACGGGATCGAATCAGAAATGAGGAGATACGTAGAACTCAAGTCACCGACATAGCCCGACGGATTAGCACGTTGAAGTCGCAATGGGCAGGCCATATAGCGCGCAAAACAGATGGCCGATGGGGCCGGAAAGTTATCGAATGGAAGCCACGGACCGGCAAGCGCAGCGTAGGACGTCCACCTACAAGATGGGCAGACGACTTGGTAAGAACCGTAGGTCGGCGTTGGATGCAGGCCGCTTCCAACCGCAGTTCCTGGAGATCAATGAGGGAGGCCTTTGTCCAGCAGTGGACGTCCTACGGCTGGTATGATGATGATGATGATGATGATGAAACACCGACTATGACAATCGACCACGGACTTTACCAATCGACTAATAAATAACCGCTTCCGTAAAACAGTAAATGTAATTCTACTTTTAAAATTATTTGTAAACCACGAAACATTATATCGGTACAAGGTTTTATTTAACTGGAACAATGTTATTCTGAATGACCGCAGGCCTTACATTAACTATGTGTTTTATTCATTCAAGTTTATTTTATTATTTACGTATGTGTATCTATGTATGTATATGTGTCTGTTTACTCATTTATTTTCGTGAGGCTACCCATGGGTCCCATCTGAAAACCAGCGCCGCTTACCTTCCTCGGATGTTTGGCAGCAATACGCTGAGACAGGGCCTGTTTGGCCGACACAGCACGGAAAACGATACTAACTGTACCTAACCTATGTATAAGTACTAAAATTTTATCTTGTGTTTTTCCTGTAATTCTGTACCTTAATAATTTTTCTTTTTATCATTATGTATAATCTTTATGTAAGTAGGTATGTTTGTTCTGTTTTGAATGCTCTGTCCTGTGTGTGTGTCAAATAAATGTATTTTCTTTCTTTCTTTTTCTTTCAGGCATTGTCGAAATACTTACATACCGTGATTTTTCAATGATGTTCACATTTTTTATAATTATTGTACCAAGGGCGTAAATTAATAATCAGCCTGTACTGATAATAGGGTCGCTATTTTTAAAAACTGATTGTTTCGTTTGTATGTAAATTTCATGTTTGAACAAACTTGGCATTGTCCTTTAGCTTCGTTAAACTGATAAGTCTGTTGTATATTTGCACTCAACACAATAAATAAAGTAAGCGTGGGGCAAAGATAAAAATAATTAGGTTATCAAATTCTTATTAATTCAACAGCTCACCTTTGTGATTTACGTAGAACTTGTGGTTAAAGATATTTATTCTCAAAGAACAGGGTTCGCTTACAGAGAACATCTAATTACATTATTGGTACTGGATTATGTCCAGTGATATAACAGTAACATTGCTTAACTTAACGCGCCGGCGAACACTGAGCCTAACTTCAATTCGGCCACGTCAAAAACTTCGGCCTGAATATCGCTATCCCTGTTTAGTAACGAAGTTTAGCCACGCAGAGCGACAGTGATAGAAATAGAACGATTCTAAATTTGATTAGATTTTGACCGTGTTCCGTAATACCAAAAATGATAACTGAAAACTTGTTGTATTTTTCTCATTGTGTTGTTATTCTGTAACTAGACGATATAATCTATGTTCCCATGACTAGGATACGTAAGATGTTGTTGTTTTTAATACGAAACAATTAGGTTGAAAACAGGTCTTTTATGACATAAAAACATGCAGAATTCGATACGCTTCTATTTTATTTTAGGTAAGTATTTTGATCTAATATATGGTTGGGAACCTAGTTAAATACTATTCAAATTAAAATAATGCCTTATTAAGGTAGAAATATGCTCCAATTAGAAATGATCTTGGTAGTACGTGTTGTATGGGCGATTGTCCCTCCGGTGCCCCCTTAATATATATTACAATAACTTTATATTCTTTAGTATATAGTTTCCCAATCTCTTTTTAAGTACATACATACTAGGGGGTTTCTTTAACTATATTGGGTAACTTGTTACATTATATATTGCTCCTTCAAATTTTATATTCTTCTTTCCGTAATTAGTTCTAGGTCTCGTTATTATAACGTTTTTATTTTTAAAGCTTCCTGTATTATATTGGTGGGCTTGATATTTCCTCATAAAAGTTATGTCTGTATGTATGTCATTTTTTATTAAGTTTTCTATTAACTTCCAAATGGAACACTGTTATATCAACATGAGGTAATTAAATATCTGAAGCTGAAGTGACAGTGGACGGGGCACGTAGCTTGAAGAACCGACGGCCGTTGGGGCAGAAAGGTTCTAAAGTGTAGACCATGCACTCGAAATCGCAGCGTAGGACGACCCCCACTAGATGGAAAGGCGACTTGGGAGCCGTTGGGTTCAGGCCGCACAAGATCGGTCGCCCTGGAAATCAATGGGGAGGCCTTTGGTAAGCAGTGGACGTCCTGCTATGATGAAGTAAATATGTAGCTTTTCGTGTTTTTATTCTACGTAGGATTTATTTCCTTTAAAATTGATCGAATAAACCAGCTGTTCATAATTATCGTTGTAACCTAACCTAACCCAACCCAATCTATGTAAATAATCTATCTGTGCCAACAGCTGGGCAAATGCCTGCTTGTTCTCTTTTCCGATTCGTGATTTAAATTCTAAATTTCAATTCCCAGAATATCAAAAATGCGTTAAGATTGTCGATCACCATTTGAATTTGGCAGATTTTTAGTCTGGATGCTCAGTCTCCTGATTAATTTAATACCCGGAATACTGCGCTACATCGCTGGCTGGCAAATCTCGAGGTTTACCTTTAAAAAGCGCTCAATAACGAGGAGAATGCATTCATTTTACTTTAATTGAGGTTAAATCACGCAGGAGGCTGTGTACAGGTTAAAAGTTGCACAAAGAGCCATAGAGCGTACCATGCTTGGCATCAGACTGTTAGATCGAGTTCCAAACGTCGAGATACGTAGACGAACGAAGGTTCATGACATTGGGATTCGAGTTATGGAGCTCAAACGGTCTTGGGCGGGACACTTGGCTAGACGTGGTGATGACAGATGGCGCAGGACAGTGACTGAATGGTGGCCGAGGAGCGGGTATAGAAGGGTAGGACGATCAGCAGCGAGATGGGTGGATGACATCGTAAAGGTCGTGGGCCGTCAGTGGGTGCGACTAGCGCAGGATCGTGGTGGATGGCACAAACTTGGGGAGGCCTATACCCAACAATGGGTGAAGTCAGGCTGTGGATGATGATAATGATGATGAGGTTAAATCACGAGTGTTTGTTGTGTAAATATTTTAGTATCGATTCCTAACCAACCTACCATAAATAATGTCAATCCTAAACACATAAATTCATAAATTAAGTTAACTAGGGAAGCAAAGAACGTGGCCTGCTAAAAATGCATTAATCTTATAATCTGTTTTTAGAATGAAGCACAAAGCCCCAAGAAACGGTTCAGCTGTGGTTTACAGTAAACTTCGGTCGTTGCACTGAGGTCTCGCTTCTTTAAAACCTTACAATTAACGACACGATTTCAAAGACGATTTCCTGCTTAGCATCATAGTGCTAATATAACTGTCCAAAGCTTTTTTACGCTCCAAAGCTTATTAGAAGTAATATTTAGACAATACTCACACGTAGAAACTATTAGATAATAGCTACTAGATCACATATTTGATTTAATCGCCGCAATTTTCGTTACATTTCAAGTTCAATTTGTTCCCAGGTTCGGCAGGTTCCATACCGGTCAGACAATTTTTTTCAGAATCAGTTTTACAACTATGAGCAAATTGTTTCTGGGTTTTGTGTCGGGCAGAGAGCATTCCTATATCTCACTCTTCATTCTTTTTAGTCGCCAAGTAGCATGACAACTTTTCTTTTCAGTCGCTTCTTATATGAAGGCTTTGTGAGTTGTTGTGCCAGCTTATTTAACTTATATAGCTTTTTCTGGTAGACTTGAGTATTAGCTTTGATCTCATCAGAGACCATGTTGATTGTAAGTATGTCATGCAGCTCAGTATTTCTGATGAACCAAGGTGAATTTGAAATACTTTTCAAGATGCTATTCTGGTAGCGCTGGATGCAGTTCACATTAGAGATCCAGGCCGATCCCCACAGCTGGATACCATAAGTCAAAATTGGCAAATTACAGTCTTGTACAGACGTAATTTATTATCAACTGATAGTTTTGAGTTTCTACCACGTAACCATTAGAGACCTTTGAATCTCAGATTCAGTAGATCCCTTTTTATTTATTGAAGGAGTTTCTTCCTTGTTAGGCGGCGGTCCAGGTGCATGCCTACATAGGTCATCTGACAGATTCACTGTGTGAGAGTGGGTGGTTACCCAGGTTCACTGCAGGGCAATCGCCATTTCTGAGTGTAAAGGTCATATGAACAGATTTTGAGGCAGTTGCTTTAATTCTCCATATTTTAAGCCAGTCATCTACTTTGTTAAGGCTGGTTTGTAGGAGCTCCGATGCTTCAAGTGGATCCTTACTATTTGCAAGAATTGCTGTGTCGTCGGCAGAGGTGGCAATGGTTACATTCTGCGTTTCAGGAAGCTGTAAATATTGTGTAGAGAACCGGCCCCAAGACAGAATCCTGTGGAGCACCAGCAGTTATGTCGTAAAATCCAGTCTCCTCTCCACCTTCGAGGTCGGATAAATTGAATTTTAAATTTGACAAAATCGCGATTAAAATTTCGCGAATTTCCCGACTTAGTTGAAACATTTTTACGACTTTGTAGAATTTAAAAGTCAATTTATTGAATATATCTATGATTGAAAACTCGTGGCTTGATCGATATCCGGTTTTTTATAAATGGTTTTAAATAACTATATTTTTTGTTTTATTAGAGTTCTGATGGAAAAATTTCTGCCACTTTCTCAAATAATTTAAATGGAAAACTGATTAACCGAATTTTTTTAAGAATTTCTTACTCCTACAATCAACTAAATTCTTGCAAGTTTGCCAAAAAACAATCATCTTAAGTCGTTCATTCAAGAATGTCTTTATTCCTACTGACTCATTCACAACATTTACATAGGAGATCCTTTTATTAATAAAACAAGTATTTCTTAGGATCCAACCTACATCGTAATGTGTAAAGTAAGTGACCGGTAAACCAGGTCGAACCAGGGTCGCGTCGGTCAGCACACGAAACTAAGGTTAGCAGGGTAAATCTCCGCAGTAGGCGCTGTAAATGGAACAGGCGATAAGTTGATAACAGTACCTACTGGAAATAGATTTTTAACCTCCTAGGAATAATATTTCTCTTAGGAATTGCATGGCAGAATCATAGCATACGCTTTTCCAAACTATTAGAATTGCATTATTTATTGATCGAGCGAAGCTAGATTTCTATATCAACTTGTTCAAATCGGCGTTGTGTGAATGTATGTTTGTTTGTCTGAGGATAACTTTTGAAGTGGTGATCCGATCATCGTGAAATTTGGTATATAGGTAGGTAGTGACGGCATACTCCAGGTGTGACTAGATGAGTTAAAAATGTGGGGGTGGTTCTTAAGATATTGGGGTTCAAGAGGGGTAAAAAAAACCAAAATGGGACTATCCGGTCAAATTGCACGTCTAATGAAATGTCTTCATCAGTACGTTTTGACCTCGTTTTTATTATTTGTTTATATCTTGTAGTTTTTAAGGTATTAGCCATACTAAAATCTGAACTTTGACGAAATAACTTTTTTTTTTTAGGTTTAGTGACACAAATATAGAGAAAAGTCTGAAATTCAGAACAGCTGCAATTTCTACCCCTAAAAACTAACCATTTAAGATGAACTCCCGTTACTTCTAATTTGAATGAAAATGTAGGTCTAGTAGTTTATGCATTTCGTGGCACTATTTTATTGGTCAAAGATTACGAAAAATATATTTTTTGTTTTTTGGGAGACTCGCAAGATCTCAGTACTGATTTTTACCCCTCTTGAATCCCAATATGGCCAACATTTGTAGCTTATTTATTCACACCAGAATTGTGCCATCACTACCTACCTATATATCAAATTTCACGATGATCGGATTAACTCTTAGAAAGCTATCCTCGGACAAACAAACATACATTGTAATGTATGTATATACAACGTCGATTCGTCCAAGTTGATTAGGAGATCTCGCTTCGCTCGATCAATTAGTTATTGTGAGGTAAGTTAATAATTGGCTTAACATCGGTTTTTTATCGAGTCAATAGATGTAACATACCTACCAAAATCATAATACATATTTGGATGTGAAACATTTAGAAATGGAAAAAAAATTGAGAAATTTTGCATGGATTTTCATCAAAATAAAATAAAGGACTAAGGGATAGCCTAGTTTTATATCAGTCAAAAAGCTTTCAGAATCATTTCAGTAGTTACTGTGATTACTCTCTTTATACAGTGATACAACAAGCTTTTCCTCTTTTTAATACAGTGGTTCGCCCCGAACAGAGATCTCGCAAGTATCCCTAAACAAAAAAAAATATTATTCATAATCTTTGACTAATAAAATAGTGCCACTAAAAAAGAACCACATTACTTGATCTACAGTTTCATTCAAATTTCAGGTAACGGGGGTTCATGTAAATAATTTTTTTTTAGGGATGGAAAATGCAGTGATTCGGGGTTTTAGACTTTTCCCTAAATTTGTGTCACTAAATCTACACGAATACTAAATTTCAGCAATGTGGAGCCACTGGTGTACCCTGTGAATTTCGTCATAGTTCAGTTTTTACTAAGGCTAACTACTCAAAAACTACAAGGTTTAAACTAAACCTAAAAACAGGGATAAAAAATGTACTAATGAAGACCTTTCATTATACTCCCCACTTGACCTAATAGTGTAATTTTGATTTTTACACCTCTTGAACCACAATATATCAACAACCCCCCCCCCACACATTTTTAGCTCAAAAGTTATCCTCGGACAAACAAACATACATACATACATATAATGCCGATTTGCTCAAGTTCATTAGTAGGCCTATAAATTGACATAGCCCAAAGGATCCGTTTTCTTCGTCTTAGTCGTAGCACTCTTGGCAGAGTGGTCGTGGTCGTCATGTCAGGGTTGTGGCGCGCTTAACTACCCTTCGACACTCTTCTCGCACCGCTGCTCTTCTGGCACATACGGTCAAAGGAACAAGGATTAGCAAACTGAAATAGCAGGGGGCAGGACGCCCCCCCCCCCCCCCACTAGATGGAACAACCTGATATAGGTTGCTGGGAGCCGTTGGGTGCAGACCACACAAGTTCGGTCGCTCTGCAAAATCTGTGGAGGAGGCCTAAGTTTTGCAGTGGACGTCCTGTAGCTGATGTGAGCGGCCAATTCTTTACTCAAAGTGAAACATTCCCGTTTTCAATTGCACTAAAACAGGTCAAGATGCCGGAGCACCTTGTTTGTAGTGTCAACAGACGGACACTTGTGCCTATGTACCTACTCTTCTTTCCTCATAAGAAAGTCTGTGTTTTGTCGTTGGTAAACTAGAAAAATCATATAAAAACTGTATAAGAAGAATAGTTACCCATATTTATTTATATACATAACCATTTACCTTCATAACCTTTCGATTCTACAAGTCATAAGTATATATATAAATAAATAAATAAATATTGCAGGACATTTCACACAGCGCTATCTAGCCCCAAACTAAGCAGAGCTTGTAGGTACTATGAGAACCAGATAACTGATTGATAGAATACTTATATAAATTTTTTTTGTAAATACATATTTATAATATATAGAGAAACAACCAGACCCGGAACAAATATCTGTAGATCAGGCAAACATTTGTTCCGCGGCGGGAATCGCCCACTGCACCACGGAGGTCGTCAATAAAATATAATATATTTTAGAAAAGTATGTTTATAAAATTTATACTTATCTACATTTTAATAAAATTACACACAGCTTTTATTTACTCACTTCTTTATATATTTTTATTTTACTTCGCAGCTGCTGCACTACCTTTGCTTCTGGTTTCGCCTGAAAATCAGCGTTGGGTGCATAACATTCAACATTATGCTGAGCTGAACGCCACTTTGGTACGCAGACACATGAGTCGAACTGTCTTATTGGATTCAATTGTATCTATTGTTCCTTATAATTGTTTCATGTGTCATTTTGTGTGTACCAAATAAATGTTTATACATCTTAATCACTACAGTATTAATACGTCTTGAATGTGCAATTAGAATCTAATAAAATGTTTGTAGAAGGAATTTTGTTTGTCCTGTTGTATGAGAATACTTTTTATCAAATTAGACTAACTTCCGCTGTTCCGATTTTTTTTATCCAATACAATAAAATGATCCTTACAAAGGACTGCATCGATCGGTATCAAAAAAAAATTTACCAACTTGATTCATTTTAAGGCACTACACACTTGACCAAAAAAATTTTAATTCCAAAATGTTTTTCTTCGAAAACGAGCTGATGTTTTAAAAGAAACTGCACCTGTATCTCCTCTGGTTATGGGACTGTTACAGTTAAAAAAAACACTGTATAATTAATTTTTGACTCTTCAGGGCTACAGTATATTCAGCTCATACGATTATTTCAGTGAAATAAAGTTCAGTAACTTGTATAATTTTTAAATAAAAAGTAAGTGGATTGATTCATCGCAAGTTTCAATTTTTCACAAGGATGACCGTAATCAGCACTTTTGTATTAGAAAGGCACAATGCCTCCTACGGATTTCACTTATTCTGTGTCCTTTGATATTACTTACCTTGTTTACAATAAGTAAAATTTTACAAACTCCTAAGAACCATCCTAGTTAATAGTCTTACTAATATTATAAACGCGAAAGTTTGTATGTATGGATGTTTGTTAATCTTTCACGCAGGAACGGTTGAACCGATTGCGATGAAATTTGGTATGTACGTAGATCATAACCTGGAATAACACATAGGCTACTTTTTATTGGTAAACCACGCGTGCGAAGCCGCTGGCAACAGCTAGTTTTCTATAAAAACAACCGTGTCCGAATCAGTCAATCCGCTTGGGAACTACCATGCCACAGACAGACAAACAGATAGGCATGAGCGTCAAACTTATAACAAATTTCTTTTTGCGTCTGGGGTTAAAAATATATTTTATTAAAAATCCAGCTATAGCAAAATAAGCCCTTAGAAAAAAAAATTAATGTATATGTTTTTTGTAAAGGCTTATCTTTCTAGGTCCAAGTCCAATCGCAACAGTATAAAGCGCGTGCGCATTTCAATTGAAATTATTGTCAGTGATGTTGAATTTATGTTAAATGAGCTCAATTGGAGCACAATTGGATGCGGCTGTGTCAAATTACTCATGTTTTGTTACCAGTCGATTTATAAAATTACTTGTTGACCCGCCGAAGTTCGTACCGCCTTGACATGCATATAACGCGGGATGTCAATATACGTCACCCTGGTAGAATTGTCAATTGTTGTCCCCGGCCATCATTTTACAACCATACATAACCATAGACAAAATTACGTTTAGCTGTCATTTGCGTTTTGTTATTCCATGTCAGATGCGTTTTTGTTATACCACGTTTTATAGTGACTTGTATTCTCTTTGACGTGTTATGTCACGTCACACGGGAACGCGGTCGAACGGGATAAAAAGTATCCTATGTCCGTCGCCTGGTTCTAAGAACAGGATAAAACGTATCCTATGTCCGTCTCCTGGTACTAAGCTACCTCCCCACCAATTTTCAGCCAAATCGGTTCTGCCGTTCTTGAGTTATAAATAGAGTAACTAACATGACTTTTTTTATATATATATAGATTTCGGATTTTGGTGAGAGGGTCCAATACTAGCAACTTTATTATTGGTAAAATAAAACAAATTAATTTATAGGCGATGTCGAGGCGACCGACATTTGATCCGAAAACAGGTGCTTATCGGTCAACGCGAAAGTGTTGCAATTCAGCAGACCAATGCAGCCAGTGTCTTGGGGCAACTTTTGCCTGATAGTAACGGAGCAGTTGAGATCAATAGATCTTTCGTATAGGCGATATGTTCTATAGATCGTCTTTGGAAGGCTGAACTGTTTCTTTGTATCATTTAAATACTTTTTTATTATTTCTGCGGGCACTACAACGCTTGGACGTGTGTCTCGTTCAACGCTTGGACGACGCTTGCGTCACAATCATGAACGAGACACAACAGACCGAACTCTATGGCAATGACTAGTGGAGGCCTTCAACTAACGATGGATGCCAAATTGATGACCTAAATTTTAATTATATTATTTATGTGTACTTATCTACTTTAAGTTATTTTTATAGTGCTCTATATTAAGTGGGTTTTCTAATAGGATGTAAGGCAGGGACATGACTTGGATGATGTTTTCTTTGATAAACTAGTGGTTCGCCCCGAACTGAGATCTCGCGAGTCTACAATAACAAACTAAAAAAATATTATTTTTCATTAAATATACAGGTAAGGTTTATGTCAATTGGTGCTCTTTTTTGGGATACAAATTGCAGTTATTCTGGATTTTAGACTTTTACCTATATTTGTGATACTTAAGCTACACGCATACAAAATTACAGTACTGTGGGGTCACTGGTGTACCCTGTCAACTTTTGAAACTGAATTTTTCTAAAAGTAAAAACGGGGTCTAACTGTACTAATAAACACCCTAAATACCTTTCATTTGACGTCTCATTTAACCTAATAGTCTCATTTTCATTTTTTTTACCCCTCTTGAACCCCAATATCTCATCAACCCCAACATTTCTAGGTCATTTAATCACACCAAAATTTTGTCATCACTACCTATGTATCAAATTTCACGATGATCGGATCAACGCTTCGTAAGTTATGCTCGGACAAACAAACATACATACATAAATACAACACAGATTTGCAAAAGTTGATTTGGAGATCTGGCTTCGCTCGATCAATAAAATATCTTTAGGAAGAAGCATTTTGGAGACTTAATAGTGTAGATTACTAAATAAACTCAATAAATATATTACAGCGTAAGACTTGTTTGGTACACAATTCTGAGAATTAACTAGTAAGTGACTTATTTCAAAGTCAATTCAAATGCGCACACGCAGATTGCGTGTCTGTGTCAATTGCAAGCTGATTGGGCTAGGACCCAGAAAGCAGTTTCACTTTTCTCTGAAACTCACAGTCAGTGCAGTTTCAATTATGTACGTAATAGTTTGTTATGTTTTTCTCTTCCTATGTTTTTTATTAGAATACCCACATAACATTTAGGAGAGAAAAGTTTAAATGCGAGACTTGTTTTATCTATGTACCATCAAGTCAGATACCTAGTGAATATAATTATGGGCCTAGAGATCGAAGCGAGCGAAGCTTCTCAGTTTCGAGATTGACCAAAAAATGCTTTTGACTGGCTGTCTGTCTGTTCTCGCCTTGAGGTCACATTTTTCAACCGATTTTAACGAAACTTGGCACACAAGTTCCTTGATTTATTTAAATATCTATTTTTGATCGCGATTATATATTGGGGGGGGGGGGGGGGGGGGGAGAGATGTCTGTAGCGTCTCCGGATCTGACGGATCTCAATCAAATTTGTGAGACACACTAAGGACATCATTCTACACTAGATGTTGTGAAAAAAAAAACCAAATGGGGGGAATGGAGAGTGGAAAAGGGGGAGAGGTTTGCTGTAGCATTATATATGGACGGAATTAGTATTATAAGGGCCCGCGGGGTCTACTGTTCTCACTGAACCAGTAGTAGATAAAGCCTAGAGTAGAGGTACAAATAAGCCTTCGTTCAAAATGTTACAATTTAGACGTAATTTATTTCCTGTATTGTTATGTATTGTAAAAGGATCTGAGGTTTTCCCATTAGGCTACGACATGGCACGGTTCAAGAGATATGTAAAGAGGTTTCTACAGTGTAGGGAACGCATCGACAATACCCCGGGTATTGCCGGTGTCAATAGGCGACGGTGACCGCTTGCCATCAGGTGGGCCGTAAGCCTGTTTCCCTACAAATAACATAAAAAATGGATCATTAAAAAAACAACCTGCCTTGTTTTTGTGCCTTTGTTTCCTGGCTTGGTCGCGAAGGAACAGGCAGTAAAATTGACGTTTCAAAGTGATCCTTGTGATGTTAATGAAAGATTATGACTTTAACTTCACTCATTCAAAAATCTTGAACAGCTTATGTAAACTGACAAACGAAACGACAATTTTCTCCCCAAGTCTGAGCATATAAAACGTGCTCCCAATTAAAACGTGAGAGTTTCTGCGAATAATTACTTACAAAGTCGTTAAAGTCCTCTGTGTGTTGCCAACGAACAGCACGTAATAGCACATTACGTTCAAATTATCATTAAATAGATAGTCTCTTACTGAGGGATTTATTTTCTTATTTCCTCTCTATAGAGCAAGAGAGGATCCAGCTTTGGTGCCCGGGCGGGGGGGGGGGGGGGGGTCCTGACCCCTATGACCCTCCCCCTGGATCCGCCCTTGCTATTATAAATACGGGATTTATCACGTATATCGGTCTTATCCGTCTTATTGGTGTTTCGACCGACAATAATATCCTGTTTCTCCTTTTAAAGATATTTATTAAATTAAACAGCTGCTTACAGTTTTCACCAAAAGTCACGCAAATCCGTCCGAACAGAACAAAACCCTCCGTCCTCCGACACACGTTCTCGGAGACCCGGATGACGAAATCACCTCCGCTAATGCGGAAGAGTCATCTACATTAGACAGAGCAAACACTTCACAGATACACCGACCTCGCCGGTGAGGTCGACGAGTCCCTTCAGTCGCCGCCTATACGAGGTACAACCACGTACCCGGGCGTTTCTCTCCTATCCCCACCCTGGCAACAGCCCAAGCCGAGGTTCGTACCTAAGTGGTGCCCTTGCGCTAGTTGCCTCATCAAAACTTACAGGGCTGAGCGCCTTCTGCGCTCGCCAAAAGCTCGGTTAAGCTGCAACGGCCTCAGAGGCCAACAGCGAGATAAGTCCATTAAAAAAAAACCAAAAGGCAAACTGATTTAAAATTAACACACAAACAAAAAAACTTATATAAATCTTATTTAAACCCTAAGGGACACATAAATGACACATTGTCATGTTGGAACTTGTAGAAAGTCATTTAATTGCGCGAGTGGGCGCATTGTTAGCGTGACGCATTTGTGTTACGTGCTCTGTAGGCATAAATATGAAGAACTAGCTGACCAATCCGCAGCTTCGCACGCGTAGTTTTTCAATAAAAACTTTACCCTTCTTCTGCGCAGTTGGGTAAAAAGTAGCCTATGTCCCCCGGGGTTACTGTAGCTTCCCAACAGTGAAAGCATTTTTTTAAATCGGTCTAGTAGTTTCGGAGCCTATTCAATACAAACAAACAAACAAATCTTTCCTCGTTATAATGTTAGTATATATCGTTTTTCGTGGGTTTACTGGAGCCAAACGAATAAACAGAACTTTATTGTACCGGTCACTCAAACATTCCACTAGATCCCGGCAGTTGATCGACCTTGGCACGTTGGGGCTTAGGATAATTCCGCACCATAATATATTTTGTAACTCTTCTCAGCTGACATAACAATGATGAAATCAATATTATGCTGAAATTGATTGTAACAATCGCTTATCATCATTGACCTTTGAACACAGAACTAGGACATTTTTTCTGATAATAATAATGACGCATTTGTAGTTTGTCATAGATTTATTTTATTTATCAACAAGCGACCTGCTCTGATTTTGCACGAGCGAATGTGTAGAAAAGATCGATTTACGAGGCTGACTCAATTATTTCATCATATGAAAATGTGAAACTCTCGAATGTTTGAGCTAATTGGAGTCGAGACATGGGTCCATTGGAGTACATCTGACCCCATCGCGTTTTCATAATTATTTCTGGTCGAAGCATCGTAACTGGGGGGTAAAGTAAGAGGTTCAAATTATGAGGTATTCTTTAGATGTAAAGTTGGTATATAGATAGATTGTGACCGGGATTGGGATATAGGCTACTTTTTACCCGACTGCGTAGGAGGGTAATGTTTTTATTGACAAATCACGCGTGCGAAGTCGCAGGTGGGTCAGCTAGTATATTGAACAAGGTAGCTCTTCAGTGACTCCGGGAGCTTGTTGTAAACAAACGTAGCCGTACAGAAGATGCTTTTAGAGTTGCGGATACATACTTTACATTTACCGCGACGATTCCGGACAAAGTCATCAGAAAGCGCCAAGGCAGCTAGTGTCTTGGGGGCACTGGCACTGGGTTCCGCTTGCTAGTGGATGAATGAAAACACTTCATTATTTCGGTTATTAAGACGATATACAAATTTAATTTCGGTGACGATTGGGCGGAGCATATAAAGATGCAAAAAAGTGACAGTGCTATTTACTTGCTTAGGTGAAGAACGAGACAAACATGTATCATTGCCGCGCCGCATTGTCTCAGGAGTAAATGACGTAAGCGACAAAAGATAAAATCTCGTAATGCATGATTACCACCAAATAAATAAAAATGTTTTTCCATTAATTTAAGTACCATAATTACCTACATAACTATGTAAATATACTTTAAATCTTATCTAGAGTCGGAAAATGAATGATGTTAGAGTTTTAGAAGAGCTGATTTTGACAATTAATTGTATCGAGAAAAGTTTCACCAATTGCGTTTCTGACTTTAATTTATGTAGTTTAAATCCTGAAGTAAATATTGCTTAAATATGAAATCAGTACCATTTTTCGTTATTGAATACGACAGTTACTTAGCGGCACAATTTTTTTACATACCATCCTAAATGTATTTCATCATCATACAGGACTACTGAACAAAGGCCTCCCCCATAAATTTTCCAAAGCGACAGATCTTGTGCGACCTTACAAGGTCCACCTCATGGACCTCTAAAGCTCTAAAAGGTGTGAAACCTCTCAAGTACTCTCAACGTATTTACTAGCTTTACAAAAGGTGGATCTAAAAGAACCTGTGAGTCTGTAGAAAAAAACAGTCAATGTTATGTTGTCAGAGATGACGATATGTTGATCAGGTAACTATTACTATTTCCAAGGTGATTACTGATTAGCATTCCAATAATCTTGCCCATCTAGGTTCATCAGGTAAAATACGTTCCAGCAACCCAATTTGCACTTGACAAGAGTTTTGACCAATGGTCAACTAATTTTTGGGTTAATCATCCTTCCAACAACCGGGCGTTAAAGTAACATAAACATAGGATGGATACAGACAAGGTTTGTAAACTATAGTAACAACACGTAAGACAATGGCTAAGTTGTAAAAACCAGTGCAAGTTAAGTACACGCGCACTTAGTGTTCCTTTGTTGCTATTCGGTTTCCTTTCAACCATATTTGATGATTTAACTTGTATAGGATCATGGGGTGTATCTAAATCCGCCATGTTGTATAATTATGGGTTATTTTGTAGTTTTAAAATATAGTTTTATTTTAAAATATATTTTTGAGACCTGGATTATGGAAGTATTTATACTATTTATTTAGACCATCTACTTTTTGCCACTCGTAACAAACGAAGAATCTTTTTATAAGTCAGATGGCGTGCAACAAAGGAAACTTACAAATGGTTTGTTTTAATCAAATCTTTATTATGATAAGGAAAACAAATGCGGAAATCGGTTCTTTGGTTAAAAGTATCCTTGAAAAGACGACTATATTTTCAAGGAAGTAAGAACCTTTCCTCGCGAAAAGGACTAGCCCCGGAAAGCGTATAAATTATCATTTATTCTATGCCCCAGTGCGTTGTACTCGCGCTACTGCCTTTGTACTGAGTGACTGGCGTCACAGTCGTAGTATAGTTGCTATGGCTTAGTGCGATCTCGGTGCAAGCGCACTGGGCTACCTTTGTCCTCAATGGTTGTGGTATTAATATTAGTCATTGTAGGGTGCCATTGATGACCGAGTTAGTGGGACAGTTGGTCGATGAAATACACACGGAATATATACATAATCATGTTTAATTCAAATAGTTTTATTTGATACATTTTATTAGGTTTTATTGAAATAGTTTTGTTTCAATGCAACATAAAATAAGTTAAGTACTTAAAATATGTACCTAAATACTTAAAATGATGAAAATAAATATATGATGATAAATATGTAAGTTTGTACGCGATAAATACCCTTTTAAATCGGTATTGATATTGATATATTTGTTAGTAATATCGAACACATAATATTATTTACAAAAAGTCAATTTATAAAAATACAAAGAAAACACTAAATAGACAAAAGTTATAAAAGAAACATAATAGAAAGTGTGCGTTGCGGTGTGACAAATTGGTCATAGGTACCTAACTCAGCGAATAATTTTGCTCGAGGAGCAAACACTGATTTTCAGATAAAACCATCCGAGAAAACAAGTGAAACGAGATGCAATACGACAAAACAAATAATGTGTGGAGTAAATTCAATATGTACCTACCTATTTTAGATCTATGTAGGTATTACTCGTGCGCGATAACTTGGGACCTGCTAGGAATGCGACTCCCCGACCGCTTCCCCTGCACTTCCCCGATGGCGCCCGTATTGTACCGTTCGCATCACTATTTTTTACTAGGGTTTTTAGTCTCGTACTGGCCTACGTCACGTAACGACGCGCTCTGGAATTCTTTTAGTTTTCGTTTGTGTTATTGTTTTGTTGTCTGGAAAAAAGAAGTCAACCATGTGGACAGGCTTCGACAAAAGTATTGGGACGATGACTTCTTACAAGAGACGAATGAATCGCAATTAATTGTAAATTTATCGGATACCTCTTCGTCAAGTGATTATAGTGAGACTGAGGACGAAGAACAACCTCTAGAAGGCATAAATCCACTAAGTAGTGACGAAGATGAGATAATGTAAATAATAGATAAAATAAATGTATAAACTTAAACATTGTATTTTTATTTTATTCAAATAGTGTAAAAAAGATTAGATAAAAAGCAGCGTCCTCCCTGAGTAACATAATAAATTAGGTTAAAAAAACAATGACGAAGCCGCGGGCGGCTGCTTGTTATGTTCGCTTTTTTGCGGGCGGTACAAACACGCCAATATGACGTCACCGCGCTCAGGTTCCAACTTATAGCGCACGGGTAATAGGTACCCTGTCAGAATGTGGCAAGGCATTAGAAATCTCTTAGATAATTTATACATACTTACCTATTGTTTTACTAAACTAGGATAAACATCGTAGCTTTGTGACTTTATTTTCTGTAATATTTATAATAGGACAGATTGTACTGAAAAAGTATTTTAAACTAAATGTTTTTTGGCCAAACACACGATTTAGGAAACTTGGCGAAGTTACACTGTTACAGGAGGTGTGACTCGTTGGGAAAAAAACCCAAAGAGTTACACTGTGACTCGTTGGTTGGTAACTCGTTGGGAAGCCACCAAATAATTGGGGCGAGTACAAATTTATGCAATCAATACATCTTACGCACGATTACACTACTTGACGAACGATAAAAAAACCGACCAAGTGCGACCATGTCGGCCAAATCTAAAAAAATGGCAAAAAAATTACGTTGGTTGTAGGGAGCCCCCCCTTAAATATTTGTTTTATTTTAATTTAATTATTTATTTTTAATGTAAATATATATCTAAATATTCTGTGAATATTTCAAGCGTCTATCTGTTGTCTATCAATATCGAGCTAAAACGAGCATAAAAACACGTTTGTTGTATCGGAGCCCCCTTAAATATTTATTTATTCTGTTTTTAGAATTTGTTGTTATAGCAGCAACAGAAATACATCATCTGTGAAGTTTTATTCTGTTTTTAGTATTTGTTGTTATAGTGGCAACAGATATACATCATCTGTGAAGTTTTATTCTGTTTTTAGTATTTGTTGTTATAGTGGCAACAGAAATACATCATCTGTGAAGTTTTATTCTGTTTTTAGTATTTCTTGTTATAGTGGCAACAGAAATACATCATCTGTGAAGTTTTATTCTGTTTTTAGTATTTGTTGTTATAGTGGCAACAGAAATACATCATCTGTGAAGTTTTATTCTGTTTTTAGTATTTCTTGTTATAGTGGCAACAGAAATACATCATCTGTGAAGTTTTATTCTGTTTTTAGTATTTCTTGTTATAGTGGCAACAGAAATACATCATCTGTGAAGTTTTATTCTGTTTTTAGTATTTCTTGTTATAGTGGCAACAGAAATACATCATCTGTGAAGTTTTATTCTGTTTTTAGTATTTCTTGTTATAGTGGCAACAGAAATACATCATCTGTGAAAATTACAACTATCTAACTATCACGGTTGATGAGATACAGCTTGGTGACAGGCGGACAGACAGACAGACAGACAAACAGACAGACAGACAGTGGAGCCTCAGTAATAGGGTGTCGTTTTGCCCTTTGGGTACGGTACCCTAAAAAAGGAAAAAATCATTGAATCTAAATACTTTATAATAATACTGTTACGGGGCCAAAGTAAATAATAATATATTTTAGAGACTAAAATTACTTTTCTTTTAGTTTTTTCTATCAGTCCCTTTGTACGAGTATCACGCTGAAACTATTAGATGAATTTTTATGAAACTTGGTATTAAACCTTATATACTCATACTATGGAATAACATTTTGGATGATATTTCATGCGATTTTGGATGCGATCTGCGTAGAACTATATGTATAGCATAAAATGGACGAGGCTTATACCTAGGTGGTTTAAATACAAGCTGAGAATGATGATGATGGTGAAATAAATTGAAAGAGCGTAGGTCTGACTTACAATCACTAGCGTAATACACTAGAGCTATTCCCGTCCAAACATAAATAATTCCAGATTATAATTAAGTAGGCCACGGTCACATTAGTTCAAACAATGGGACGTACTAGGTAATCAAAGATTATTCTGAATTAATTAATTACAATTGATCTAGGTATTTAGAAACTTGAGCCATTTGTGATCCTTAGATCTGGAGTTCTCTTTTATTATTTGCCTCAATACAATGTTGATTAATCATTATTCGGGATTTATCACGTGCCGTCTTATCGGTGTTTCGACCGACAATGTTTCGGTTCAATTCGTGAACCTTCATCAGGGTGAGTGCGAGGCGAGACGTTATTCGGAGTGTATCGCACTCACCCTGATAAAGCCATATTTCAAATTCATCACTGGGTTTTGTTAACTCGGAGCGCAGGAAAGTTTGGTTAAACTTTTTCGCATTTCGCAAATTTTGAAAAATATATTCACCAGTAAATGTCAAAATATCGAATTCCCTAAATCGTAGTCTACAAGAGTGTAATTTATCAATTTGCAATATAAATCGTATTGCTCGCTTTTGCAACAAAAACACTCTATTTGACTGTGATGCATTTCCCCAGGCTAGTATACCATACGTCATCAACGAGTGGAAATACGCATGATACACTGTTTTGGCAGCGCGTACGTCGCTCAACTGTCTTATGGTTTTAATTGCATAAGCGGCTGACTTAAGTTTACCTACTAGAATGTCAATATGGCTGTTCCATGTCAGCTTATTATCAATTTTAACTCCTAAAAATTTTACGTCACTTATAAAATTAATTGAATTATTAATAACTGTATTTTGAGCTGGGTCAATACTTTTAGCACTGCCCAGGAAAAATCTCATAATATTAGTCTTGTTTACATTTAGTAAAAGATGATTGCCTTAAACCATTCATTGATATTTAACAATATCTTATCTAATTTCATGCATACCTTTTCTTTATTTTTATCACTAACTACGACTGTAGTGTCGTCAGCAAAAAGTACAATGTCTGTTTCCTTTTCTACGCATATTACCAGGTCATTTATGTATATAATGAATAGCAAGGGCCCTAAGATGGACCCTTGTTGTACACCCATTTTTATGTCAGTCGATTTGAACCCATCAGGGTGAGTGCGAGGCGAGACGTTATTCGGAGTGTATCGCACTCACCCTGATGAAGGTTCACGAATTGAACCGAAACATTGTCGGTCGAAACACCGATAAGACGGTACGTGATAAATCCCGTATCTATATTAATGATTGAAATGAATCATGAGAGTTTTATAAGTACAATGTTGATTAGTTGGTAGGTACGAGTTAATTGTGAAGATGATGGCTCAAGTTTGCAGATGGTTGGCTCAACTAATTTATAAGGGGTTCAAGGGTCAATGACCATTATGGAGTTTATGGTCCCTCCAAACAAAGTAAGCACTCTATCTTTGCTTAGACTACAACGGGAGTCTGTAAACAGTCGACATATTTCGAGGAACGGTTCTGCCCAAATCGAGATCAATCGTTATCATCATTTTGGCATAGGCCTTTCCCGTTCGGCCGCAATGGCAACTATGTTCCACGACCATTGAGGTTTTTATAATATTTGTCTCCAACTAGTTGCCATGGGGAAGTTTTTGTAGTTTATACCACTCGTCCCGATCCTGTGCCAGTCTGTGGCATATCTCAATTCAATAACTAGTGATTCGCCCCGAACTGAGATCTCGCGAGTCAATAAAAACAAAAAAAAAATATTATACGTAATCTTTGACTATCAAAATAGTGCCACGAAATATAATACCATATTACTTGACCTACAGTTTCATTCAAATTACAGGTAACCGGAGTTCATTTCTTTTGTTATCTTTTTTAGGGTACAAATTGCAGTTATTCTAGATTTCAGATTTTTGCCTATATTTGTGATACTTAAGCTATACGCATACCAAATTACAGCTTTATGGGGTCACTGGTGTACCCTGTGAATTTTGTCGAAGTTTAGTTTTTATTATGGCTAATAACTCAAAAACTACAAAAATTTTACAAAAAATAAAAATGGGGTCAACATATACTAATAAAGACCTTTCATTTGACTACTCGCTTGAACTAATAGACTCATTTTCATTTTTTAACCCCTCCTAAATTGAACCCCCATATCTCAACAACCCCTAACATTTTTAGCTAATTAGAATAGTCAGATGAGGCGCAGGAGGTAGTGGGTTCGATTCCCGCCGTGGAACAAATGTTTGCATGATCTACAGATATTTGTTCCGGGTCTGGATGTTTTTCTATATATTATAAGTATGTATTTACAAAAAAAATGTACCTACTATAAGTATTCTATCAGTTATCTGTTTCTCATAGTACAAGCTCTGCCTAAGTTTGGGGCTAGATAGCGCTGTGTGAAATGTCCAGCAATATTTATTTATTTTTTATTTAATTTAGTCACACCAAAATTGTGCCATCACCACCTACCTATCGAATTATTTAGATAATAGAGAAGCTTGGGATTGAAATTGCTCCAACACGTTGAAAATGTTACAATTTAGACGTAATTTATTTCCTGTATTGTTATGTATTGTAAAAGAATCATTAAAAAAACAACCAGCCTTGTTCCTTGCCTTTCTTTCCTGGCTTGGTCGCGAAGGAACAGGCAGTAAAATTGACGTTTCAAAGTGATCCTTGTGATTTTAATGAATAAAGGATTTTGACTTTGACTGTATGTTATGAGTTTTACAAAGTAAAGGATATCTTATTAGTTGCTTAGACATACAATAAGTACCTATCTATGTCTCTAGGAGATGCAAGCTGAGATCACGAATCACTTGATATAATAATTATGCATTCTGTTACCAAATAAGTTTAAATAAGAGATTGAATTTAAAGATTTTTTCTTTAAAAGTGCAAAATTTTATAGAACTCGTCTACATCCGCTGTTTCTTGATTTCTATCCCGGACTTCGTTTGTTTCTATCGCAGATTTTTACCAAATGTGTTTGAATGATAATAATCTAATAAGTAGCGAAATGTTAAAAACTCTCGTGTTAACACTGACTCATAAAATATCAGTCATGAATGTCCACTGCTGAGATCCTTTCTGCCCCAAAGGCCGTCAGTTCTTCGAGTTATATGCCTAGACCACTGCCACTTCAGCTTGTTAATCTTCTGGGCTATGTCAGTGATCTAAGTTTGTCTAAGAATCCGCTCATTTCTGATTCTGTCTTCATATCTTGAAAATATCTTTTAATACTACATTATGGCCACCGTACCCACCACCAGTCATTATTTCCACATCACAATCTCCGAGAAGCTGTAATTCCTCCTGACCATTACAGGTACTACGCAAAAAAGCAATGTAATGGTATCTATTTCTCACACCATTATAAGTAAACCATTTATAAACAGCGGCTGTCCTTTACTAACCGACTGAAATGAATAAAGACCACGATTATTATCGCAGTTCAACCTTAGAGAATGGTGCGTGTAGAATCAGCACCATAATTATTCTATAATTGTGTAAAAACTACGTCAACGTTATGTTATTTTCCGTAATTATTATGACCCTAGTAAGGTATTTATTTGCTGAGTCTAAATAAGGTTATTTGCTAATAATCAGCCTAGTGATATCTACCAGAATATCTATGTTCATTGTCATTGTTGTCCCAACGTATGAAGAAAAAATAAGTTTAAAATCATCTCTCTTGAAACCCGACGTCAATACCTCGACTTGATTAATCTTTTCAAAATCATACATTCGTTGACTGATTCTCATAGCTTATTGTCTTGTATTAGGTTTAATATCAAGCCACGATCTCGGCATCTCTTTCAAAATACTTTCGCCCTACAGGTACGAGTATATATATTTTTTTAATACCTACTAATAATACGTCCTTTTATAATCCGATAGTCAGAATGTGTCGTCTTTACAATGATCTGTTAGTAAATAATGGTGCTAATAATCATATTGACATTTTCAATACTAAATTATTTAAGTAAATTATTTTCCTACCTCTCTGACACCCGTGACCAAAACTTCAGATCCACTGATTCTGTCCTTCTCGCTACCCCGAAACACTCAACGGCCTTCCGTGGCAACTCTTTTGAGGTGGTAGCTGTCGGTCTATGGAACTCTCTCCCTACTCATATTAAAAAGGCGCCTAGTAAACCGGTTTTCAGACGACTAGTCTATAGTCATTTCTTGCAGTCCTCCAGTGGCTGTATTATTGTTATATCAAGTAGGTTTATGTATTTATTCTAACTGTAATCGGAGTTTATTGTTATTTGCGTTTCTTTTGTTTTTTTTTAATAAACATTAATATTGTTAAAAGTTAGCACGCCAACCTTTTTTGTTACCTCTGAGGTTGGCAGGTAGAAAATGCTATTAGCATTAAGCCCACCTTTTGTACATGTAATTTGTATTTTTGTGAAATAAAGTATTAATAAATAAGTTTAAAAAAGATATCGAGGCCACTGTTATTAAAGATAGTGATTCGGCCTTAACTCTCTAAACATTTATATTATATTGATTATTATTTTTATATAACTCATTATTGTAAGCTATTTAAATTTTTTTTTATTTTTGTTGTTACTTTGTTGTTGCCTGTGTAAGTGAATATTTTCCTTCAGCTGGTCTACACAGAACTGCGCTAGAGTTATCATGCCATGTACACATGCTTTGGGATACAATCTAGATCTAAGAGTCGATCACTATATTTTGTATCTGATTGGTTGTATTCTGTTTTATGTGCCTTAGAATAAAATAAAATAAAATAAATCTGCATATTGAGCCAGCCCAAATGAACATCCCAGAAAAGTTTATTTCTATAGTAGAACAGATTAAAATGTCATATTTTCCTTATCCTACCAAACACCTTACGATACATCGCTACGATCCGACGGTAGAGTTCGAACGGTAACGTTTATTTTTCCTGGTGGTAGAGCTTTTGTGAACGAGCTCGAGGAAGTGGGCACCACCGCCTTACCTTTATCGGCCGCCAAATAGCAGTACTTGTGCAGCTGTGTTCCGGTTAGATGGTAATGGTATGTTCCTGTAATTACTGGCACATAGGCATAACAGCGAAGAGATCAAGACAACATAATAGCTGGTTTTGAATTCTATGTGGATATCCATGGGTTGTAGTAGCCACTTAATATCTGGTGGACTGCATGCTCGTTTGCTATACAAGTTGTATAAAAAAAAATATCCGTAGCGTGCCGAAAATATTGTTACGATTACTTATTAGTTACCGTTTGAACTGTACCGTTTGATCGTAGGAATTTATCGTAAGGTGTTCTAAGCATTAGATACATACATTTGGGTGTTTCACTGCCATCATGTTTTTTGAAGTGAAACTTCTGTACGCACGCTTAACTTGGGGAGTAAGCTGAATGCGTTACGAAAAGTGCGAACGGAAGTTGAGAGGGAGATATAAGTTATCGAAGATAGAAAGACAGAGAGTTACGTTTCGTATATTTTCAAACGTTAATGTGCGAGTGCGAGTTGCGTCTGTCCAGAATGAACATAGACAGATCGACGTACAGACGTGTGGACAATTTTGTAATTGAACAATTTTATAAATTAATATTTTGAAAAAGAAGTTTTACTTCAGTCGTTCAGCACACTCGTCTTTTTCATCTTTAAGTTAATCTAAAAGGTATACCAATTCATGAACAATAATGGAGTCTAATATCATCTGCTGGGGGAAATGCTGTATCCAGTACCTACTGGACGTCTTCTGGCTTAATATGATGATGGCTTATATCTATGAAAATCTGATGTATGTTCACAAAAATTTGCTTAAGAAAAATGGCGATAATCATAATTTTAATACTAGAAATAAAGATAAACTCGCTGTTGCCACTTGTAGACTCCATAAAATTAGTAAATCGTTTAAAGGGCAAGGTGTTCGCTTTTATAACAAACTCCCAAGTGATGTACAAAAATTGACAATTAACAAATTTAAAAACGCAATTAAACATAATCTTTATAAAAAAGCCTACTATAAAATATCGGATTATTTAGATGATAGAGAAGCTTGGTTTTGAAATTGCTCCAATTCCTGTATTTGCCATTTGGGGTCGGTTCAAGACCCTGAGTCCACGGGGAACCGGGGCCCATCACGTTTTCTAAATTATTTCTGGTCGAAGCGACGTGTGATCCGCGAGCTGGCGCTTATCTGACTCAACGCATAAGCATTGCCATTCAGTAGAGCAATGCAGCCTGTTTCTTGGGGACACGTCCGCCTGGTAGTGATCTGGAGCAGTTCAGCTATCCATGGATAGTGTGCAACGGTCTTTAGATGATTCAACTGTTTCTTAATTATTTTATAGTCTTGTAAACTAGTGGTTCGCCCCGCACTGAGATCTCGCGAGTCTCACTTGTGTGAGACAAAAATACACAAAAATATATTATTCGTAATCTTTGACTATCAAAATAGTGCCATGAAATAAATAACCAAATAACGAGATCTAGAGTTTCATTCAAATTACAGTTAACGGGAGTTTATGTTATTTGATTACCCTTTTTTGGGTTACAAATTGAAGTTATTCTAAATTTCAGACCTATATTTGTGTCACTTAAGCTACACGTATACCAAATTACAGTACTGTGGGGTTACTGGTTCACCCTGTTTTGTTTTGTCAAAGTTCAATTTTTATTATGGCTAATAACTCAAAAACTACAAAACTTTACTAAAAATAAAAATAGAGTCTAAATGTACCTTTCATTTGACGTCCCATTTGGCCTAATAGTACCATTTTAATTTTTTTTTACCCCTCTTGAACCCCAATATCACAACAACTCCCTCACATTTTTAGCTCATTTAGTCACACCAAAATTGTGCTATGACTACCTACCTATGTATCAATTTTCACGATGATCGGATCGATGCTTCGAGAGTTATCCTCGGACAAACAGACATATTCGCTGAAGGTCGTTCAGGTATATGCGCCGACCTCTTCACACCCAGATGAAGAAGTAGAGTCTATGTATGAGGACATCAGTAGAGCCATACATACGAACAAAACTCACTTTATTGTTGTTATGGGGGATTTCAATGCAAAGCTCGGCATGAGAAGCGATGATGAGTTGAGAGTGGGGCAATTTGGATATGGGCAACGGAACCCCAAGGGGACAGAGGCTGGCCGATTTTCTGGAGAAAGAAGGACTCTTTATGACGAATTCTTTTTTCCAGAAGCCGCCTCACAGGAAATGGACCTGGATGAGTCCCAACGGTTCCACGATAAATGAGATTGATTTCATCTTGACCAACAAGAAACGGATATTCAATGATGTCTCTGTGATTCACAGGGTGAAAACCGGCAGTGATCACCGAATTGTTAGAGCCACATTGAATATGAACGTTAAACTTGAAAGGTCCCGTTTGATGAAATCTACGCTCCGACCCACTCGCGCTCATATCCAAAACCTCGAGAGCTTTCAACTCGAACTTGCAAATCGCTTTGACTGTCTAGAAGTAGATGCATCAGTGGACGAGATCAATAACAGGTTCGTAGAAACCGTCCATACGGTGGGGTCCCAGTTCTTTAAGACCCCCCGTACCAATAGACCTCAGAAACTCTCTGATGACACCCTTAACCTCATGGCTGAACGACGTTCTTTGCGACTGCAGTCTCCCGATGATGCTCAGTCACATAGGCAGCTCAATAGAAAGATTTGGAAATCCTTGCGGCACGATATTCGTACCTTTAATACATCTCGTATTAAAGATACGATAGAGCGGAATAAAGGCTCCAAAGTGTTCGCGAGAGATAATTCTATTGGGCAGAGCCGCATGACGAAGCTGAAGAGGGAAGATGGCAGCATAACGTCAAGTAAAGCGGAAGTGTTAAGGGAAGTCGGAGGGTTCTATGGACGGCTCTACGATTCGGTCACTAAACCTGTTTGCAGTGCGGCCAACGACCCAAGAGCCAAACTGACCCGACATTATACCGAAGATATTCCGGACATCAGCCTGTATGAGATCAGGATGGCCTTGAAGCAGCTTAAGAACGACAAGGCGCCGGGTGAGGACGGAATCACTTCAGAGCTTCTGAAAGCGGGTGGATCACCGGTACTTAAAGTCCTTCAGAAGCTCTTTAATTCCGCCTTGCTTGAAGGTACGACGCCAAAAGCATGGAACGGGGGCGTGGTGGTACTGTTTTTCAAGAAAGGTGACAACACCTTGCTTAAGAATTACAGACCCATCTCGCTTTTGAGCCATGTTTATAAGCTGTTTTCGAGGGTCATCGCGAACCGTCTCGAACGCAGGTTTGATGACTTCCAGCCTCCCGAACAAGCCGTAAAGTTCCGTAAAGGCTACAGTACCATAGACCACATACATAAGCTGCGGCAAGTCATACAGAATACCGAAGAGTATAACTTGCCGCTATGTCTCGCGTTTGTGGACTATGAGAAAGCCTTCGATTCGATCGAAACATGGGCAGTGCTTGAGTCTCTCCAATGATGCCGTATTGACTATCGGTACATCGAAGTGTTGAAGTGCTTGTATAAAAACGCCACTATGTCAGTCCGAGTACACGAACAGAGCTCGAAGGCGATTCCCTTAAAAAGAGGCGTAAGACAGGGAGATGTAATCTCTCCGAAACTGTTTACGACCGCATTGGAAGATGCCTTCAAGCTTCTGGAATGGAAAGGACTGGGCATCAATATTAACGGCGAATACATCACTCACCTTCGGTTTGCCGATGATAATGTGGTCATGGCAAAGTCGATGGAAGAGCTCAGCACGATGCTCGAAGGCCTCAATCGAGTCTACCAACGGGTAGGACTTAAACTGAACATGGACAAGACGAAAATCATGTCGAATGTCCATGTCGTCCCTGCCCCAGTTATGGTTGAGAACTCGGCTCTTGAAGTTGTCGACGCGTATGTATACCTAGGACAAACAGTCCAATTAGGTAGGTCCAACTTCGAGAAAGAGGTCAATCGTCGAATCCAACTCGAATGGGCAGCGTTTGGGAAACTTCGCAACGTCTTTTCGTCCAACATACCTCAGTGCCTTAAGACGAAAGTCTTCAATCAGTGTGTGTTACCAGTGATGACATATGGAACCGAGACGTGGTCCTTCACTATTGGCCTTATGAATAAGCTCAGAGTCGCTCAACGAGCTATGGAGAGGGCTATGCTCGGGGTTTCTCTACGGGATCGAATCAGAAATGAGGAGATACGTAGGAGAACTCAAGTCACCGACATAGCCCGACGGATTAGCACGTTGAAGTGGCAATGGGCAGGCCATATAGCGCGCAGAACAGATGGCCGATGGGGCCGAAAGGTTCTCGAGTGGAGGCCACGGACCGGCAAGTGCAGCGTAGGACGTCCACCCACAAGATGGGCAGACGACTTGGTAAGAACCTTGGGTCGGCGTTGGATGCAGGCCGCTTCCAACCGCAGTTCCTGGAGATCAATGAGGGAGGCCTTTGTCCAGCAGTGGACGTCCTACGGCTAATATGATGATGATGATGATGAAACAGACATATTACCCGTGCGCGATAAGTTGGGACCTGAGCGCGGTGACGTCATATTGGCGTGTTTTTACAGCCCGCAAAAAAGCGAACATAACAAGTAGCCGCCCGCGGCTTCGTCTTTTTTTTTTAACCTAATTTATTATGTTACTCAGGGAGGACGCAGCTTTTTATCTAATCTTTTTTTACACTATTTGAATAAAATAAAAATACAATGTTTAAGTTTATACATTTATTTTATCTATTATTTACATTATCTCATCTTCGTCACTACTTAGTGGACAGGTAAACAAAACTGTTTGTTCCGTTTTTCGTTTTCAAAAAACTCTAACACTTTTAGCACGAGGTTTCTTTCTCCGCTATGCAAAGGTTTACCCTTCATAATGATAACAAAAACACTTAACAAGAACTATAACGACAAAAACTACATCAACAAAACAATGACACAAACTATAACAACAAAAACTACAACAACAAAACAATAACACAAACGAAAACTAAAAGAATTCCAGAGCGCGTCGTTAGGTGACGTAGGCCAGTACGAGACTAAAAACCCTAGTAAAAAATAGTGATGCGAACGGTACAATACGGGCGCCATCGGGGAAGTGCAGGGGAAGCGGTCGGGGAGTCGCATTCCTAGCAGGTCCCAAGTTATCGCGCACGAGTAATACATACCTATACGTACAACGCCGATTTTCCCAAGTTGATTTGGAGATCTCGCTTCGCTAGATCAAAAATAGTATTTAATAAATGTAATTATAAGTTACATATTTAAGTATTAT
The DNA here is from genome assembly GCA_918857605.2 of Philereme vetulata. Classification (NCBI taxonomy): domain Eukaryota; kingdom Metazoa; phylum Arthropoda; class Insecta; order Lepidoptera; family Geometridae; genus Philereme; species Philereme vetulata. Next base: position 4,956,454 of record OU975456.1, on the reverse strand, counting down.
TTTGTTCTGGTATTTGTTAATTACATACAAGTTAATCCCACGAGTTGAGTAAAGCTGAACTGTCGTTAACTTTACGACGCAAAATTACTTGCGTGACTTCAAGTAAGAATGTTCAGTTTGAGCCATGAAGCAATAATTTAAGCTATACATCGCAGTACAATTAAGTATATCAAAATATATAAACAATAACGACGAATCCGTGGCGCAGTGGGCCAATAGCCGGCTGAGACGCAAGAGCTAGTGGGTTCGATTCCCGCCGCGGAACAAATGTTCACATCATTTACAGTTGTTTCTACATATATTAAAAAAAATGTATATAAGTATTCTATCAGTTATCGAGTTCCTGTAGTACAAGCTGTGCTTAGTTTGGGCTAGATAGCGCTGAGTGAAATGTCCAGCAATATTTATTTATTTATTTATAACACAATGTGCATAGAAGATTGTCAAGTCTGGACTCAAGCAATATACAATAACGTTTATAATCATCACCGTACACAAATTAGATTGGTATTGTATATAGGGTGTTTGATAATATACGCACAAAAATGAAAGGGCTTATTTTGATTAGCATATTAAATAAATTTGTGAAATATTTACCACAGAAATGAAAAATTTATTTTGGCATGTAAAAGCAACCAGTTTATTAAACGTATGTTGTGCTATTGCATAATCCTTGCTATCTAACCACAGATACTGTATGTATTGGTGACGTCTCGAGATATCTCTTGTTGCCCTTTCTAACCCAAAATCCGCAGCCATTTCCTAAACAGATATCAAATCGGCCTTAATTTTTGGATGTCGATTGCAAGAGCAGGCAGTAAGTTTTATATCGGATTAATCACCTAAACTAGTATTTTTATTCGAGATGTTTTTTTATGTTTTGAGTATCCGTCACTTGCATATCGTCAGTATATTACCAAACACCCTGTATGTGTGTGTGTCTGTGTGATTTGTCATTACCATTAGTGATTTCTATGCGACGTAAAGTCTCGTGTTCCTAGTAGGGAATGCAATCCCGATCCCGATCTCGCGAGATCTCGTGTAATTTTTCGGGATCAATCCCGACGCATCATATGACGAGATTGACGGGATTGGGCGGCAGTGGTCAGTGACGCTACACATGTCCACTCGGGGCGCAAGCGGCGCGCTGACTGACGGCCGCGAGCGGCAGGAACGCCAAACAGCGTTAGAAAACTATTCCGACTATTTCCGAATATTAGCGACAGGTGACGATAATTATTTAGTTGGTAAGATTAAAGAATAAAGATTTTTATTTTCTTACGAGTAATATGTTATTTTAGTTAACCTCACTATCACAAACAAGCAGTTATAAGCTTTTTCAGTCATCCGAATTTAACATTTTTTTTAAACTAGACGGGATCACGAAAATTCCGGGATTGATATTTCTAATCCCGCGGGATCTCGAATTTGCAATCTCGAGTCGGGATTGCATTCCCTAGTTCCTAGCCATCATGAAAAATTAAAAGTCAGATTTCAGAATACCAGTATCAGTAGGTACTTATATTACTCTAAGGTAAGGTGGATTACGGAACCTTCGGTTGTCTGGGTTGAGGGTACTTAGTCTGTCTTAGATTACGGTGAAGTTATGATGAGTACGTTTCAGTAATTTTAGTAAAACATATAAATAAATAAATAAATATAAATATTGCTGGACATTTCACACAGCGCTATCTAGCCCCAAACTAAGCATAGCTTGTACTATGGGAACCAGATAACTGATAGAATACTTATATACTTTTTTTTTTGTAAATACATACTTAAAATACATAGAGAAACCACCAGACCCGGAACAAATATCTGTAGATCATGCAAACATTTGTTCCGCAGCGGGAATCGAACCCGCTACCTCCTGCTTATATATACTGCTTACTATATGCTTTTGAATCTTGTCACAAGGCCATTTACATGTGAAGAATTAATACACGGAAATAACAATGGATTTTAGAATGGAAAATTAAAAAAATCATGATATTTGTTTGTATTTTAATCTAAAAAGGGTGGTTTTAAATAAATGATTCTTCTAAAAATTAAGTTATAAGTATTTCAATAAAAAAGTGGCACTCCGGGAACGCCGACAGAATTGAAAACTTGAATAAAAGCAGACTACACTACAGATACTTAAATACAGAGGTGTCAGTGACCCAAGAGAATATAATACTTGTCCCTAACAGTCAGTGTCAGTAGTCAGTGACAGGTGTCGGTAACCGTGCCGCGAGTTCAACGGTTTTTTTTCCATCTCAAAATATGTTCAACGCGCCTAAAGAAGTTTTCACTTCAAAAAATCAGGAATACTTACCACAAATACCTAAAAACCCCACCTACCACATATTCTCTTACAAGAAATTGTATAACTAAGTTAGATATTCAGTTTCTAAGGGGGTAGTTACGTGATAAAATATTTATACTCACCAGTTCCTATTTATAGAGGATCAATAGCATTTACATAACTAAGCTACATACTCGTCGGTACTTCCTCTTTTCAAATACGTGATAGTTTAGTAGAGCTGCTTTATAAATAGTGTCGACTATACTTATACCTATATAAGTAGTTTTTTGAAGTAAAACTTTTTTACGCACGCTTGACTTGGGGAGTAAGCTGGTAAATGCGTTACGAAAAGTGCGAACGGAATTTGAAAGGGAGATATAAGTAAGTGAAGATAGAAAGAGAGAGAGTTACGTTTCGTATATTTTTAAACGTTAATGTGCGAGTGCGAGTTGTTAGGTTCTCTTTGGTCACTGACACCTCTGTATTTAAGTATCTGTAGTGTAGTCTGCTTTTATTCAAGTTTTCAATTCTGTCGGCACACTCGGAGTGACACTTTTTTAATGAAATACTCATAACTTAATTTTTAGAAGAATCATTTATTTAAAACCACCCTTTTCAGATTAAAATACAAACAAATATCATACTTATACCTATATAAGTAGTTTTTTGAAGTAAAACTTCTTTACGCACGCTTGACTTGGGGAGTAAGCTGGTAAATGCGTTACGAAAAGTGCGAACGGAAGTTGAAAGGGAGATATAAGTAAGTGAAGATAGAAAGAGAGAGAGAGAGTTATGTGTCGTATATTTTTAAACGTTAATGTGCGAGTGCGAGTTGCTTACCATTTCGGACTATTCGATTGAACCGTCCGAACACAGTAAAACCCTCCGTCGTCCGAGACACGTTCTCGGAGACCCGGATGACGAAATCACTTCCGCTAATGCGGAAGAGTCATCCACATTAGACAGAGCAAACACTTTACAAATACACCGACCTCGCCGGCGAGGTCGACGAGTCCCTTCAGTCGCCGCCTATACGAGGTACAAGCACGTACCCGGGCGTTTCTCTCCTATCCCCGTCCCGGCAACAGCCCAAGCCGAGGTTCGTACCTAAGTGGTGTCCTTGCGCTAGTTGCCTCATCAAAAAATTACAGGGCTGAGCGCCTTCTGCGCTCGCCAAATGCTCGGTTAAGCTGCAACGGCCTCAGAGGCCAACAGCGAGTTTAGTCCATTCGAAAAAAAAAAGAGTGCGAGTTGCGTCTGTCCAGAATGCACATAGACTGATCGACCTACAGACGTGTGGACAATTTTGTAATTGAACAATTTTATAAATAATAATTTTGAAAAAAAAGTTTTACTTCAGTCGTGTGGTCTACAGCATACTAGTTTTTTTATTTTACACAAAGAACAAATGTCTTTTTCATAGTCATAACTCATACTCCGAAAGTTGGTCACTGATAACGGCTCCGTAAATGTAATTTGCAGCTTCAGGGCCGTAAGTAACTTTGAAAATAGAATGAGGCTCATTGCATTCATTCATGATCTAAAATAAAATACAATCTCCCTGACAAATCCTTATTACTATTTAAACATTAAAGAGGCCACATTTATAAAATGCTATAATGAAATAAAACCTTCACGATAAATCCTTATTTCTATTCAACAAGTAGGTAACTTTTTAACAAAAATATAACCGACTTTAGAATAGTTTGTTTTATAGAAAATAATATATAAAACACATTATGCTTCCCTGTAAAATTAGAGCGTTGCCCTCGATTTTTTTGAAATCCCATCATCAGATCCTGACTTGGTGCCAACGGGCCATCCTTTTACAAAAAAGATTTCCTCGAATCGGTCCGCGTCTTCGAGTAATCGGGGAACATATATATTATAAACAAATAGCAACGTATAAACAAATACGAGTAAAATATAGGAACGACGCCCGGGGTTCCTAAAAAAAACCGATTCTGGAATACTAATTTATTCAGGATTTTACAATATAGATTTTACGAACTAAGTTATAACTACTTGACTGGTTCGATGTGTGAACCGAAGTAAAGCCGGCGGCGACGCGGTGCGCGGGGCTCGGCTCCGATGACGTGCGGCGGTGTCCGGCGTGTTGCAATGGTGCAGCGTCGGCTGATTCCGTCGATGCACTTTGACTCTATTTTATGTCGTAAATAATAGAATCGTGCAGGTCGGCAAATATGTAGGATTAGGTATATGTAACATCTCCCCCCTGAGATCAACGACTATTTTTGAAGATTGGGAAAAAATGTCGTTGGCAGCTTCCTCTGGTTAAGGGATGAGTCTGGTACAGCGTAAGTTGGCGCCACCTGAGTTAATTCTATCTCAGTCTTCGATGTTTCATTTGTTCGGCGTATGAAGAATCTACGATATAGTACAATGATAGTGAGTACAAGCGCACCGGATAGTATACTGTAGAAAGGTATGGTTGTATGATAGAACGATGTGGGTTGTTCTATATACACAGGATCTTGTAGGTGTATTTTATCTTGAAGATCGTGCAGTTTTCTCAGGTTGATTGAATTGATCTTGATGTGGGGTGCAGGTGAAGGTACTTCGTCCTGGTGATCTGGAACTCTGGATATCTTCAAAGGTTGTCCTTGGATATGGTCATTGACATTGACAATGGTGAAGTCATCTGTACGTAGTTTGCAGTTGTGCGGTATAGTTGCTAGATAGCTGCCGGTGAGCGTGTTGAGTTCGTCTCGTTCACATGTGAGTCGAACTTGAGTTGGTTGAGGGAACACGACGGCGTAGTGGCGGTCGTCCAGTTTTTCCATGGCGGGTTTCATCAGATCGATAGTAGTCATCTCGCAGGGTTTTCCTTTGGTCATTTCTCCTTGGATGATGTTGCTGATACAGTCAGGTTGAGACTTCAGTTGATGGTTGAGTTGATCTTCACAGATGTACCTCGTACCTAATTTCAGGCATTCAGCCTCTATGTACACGTGAATATTTCCAGTAATTGCGAGGAATGGGAAAGGTGGGATGACAGCCTGCCTATTTTTATTCGGAACTATAACCAACTTATATAAAGTATAAACTAGTGGTGATACCACGGGAAACTTAAAAGCAAAAACTAATTGATCTCCGTTATAAAACGATGCTGGTTTTATAACGTCGTAGTATTCTCTAATTTCTAAGTCTAATAACTGATCTTTAATGTAAAAAGTTTTCAGTTTACCTAACATATTTTTCATTACTTCTATACCTATCATCGAATGATGAGTTTGCGAAGCCTTGCAAAATGCTAGCGCATTTTCTAACCTACTTATTTCACTTACTAAGCTACCTATGTTGTTGCTAGTTATCGCCAATATTTGTGCGAATTTAGCTAGTTTAATTAACTCGTGTCGCGGATACGAATCGGGGTCAATTAGCATCAGCAATGTTTTATTTATTTTAACTTGATTATCTACGATTTTAGCAATAATTTTATTTTGTTCATCCATCCAATCTCGACTGAGACTGATATGATGATTATGTTCTGAAACGATTTTATCTTGATTTTTTCTTAGAACTGAAAGGGCATCATTGTATTTTACAGCATCTGTATAATCTAGATTCCCTGTAATACTCTTAATAACTGATCCAAGGCTATCTACTAAACCTCTTCTAAAACGAGTTGGCTCTAAAGTTTTTAATTGAAGCTCTGCGTTATTTAATTCGTTATTTAAGTGATCTAGCTGAGTTTCGTAGACTGCGTACGTGTAATTATCTACCTTGGTTTTTATTTCAGCGAGTTGCAACCTTACTAAGGTAATGTTAGAGTCTATTTCTTTTAGTTCAATGTATTGTAAAAACGTATGATAATGAGTTGTTAGTCGCATGGGTCCTAGTTTGAAGGGTAAAAGTCCTGGTCCGTCTCCAAGTCCTTCAAGTTTTATCTCCTGTCCGTGAGTCTGTATTAGAGTCAGGAGTGACAGCAACAGGGTCAGCATCCTGTAACAATTTCGCTGTCTTAGGGACTCGTTTCAACCTATTCTTCGCGATGGGACCTTTTTTCTTAGATGTATAGATGTGAATAGGAAGGTCAGCTAAAACAGTATCCTGTGTGTATCTAGGTGCGAGCTTAGATCTACTAGCACAAGGATTACTGATAAAAATCTGTTGGTCGGGTTGGTACTCAACCTCGGATTCGCGAGTTTTATTCTGATTTTCAATAATCGCGGTCCTATTAGCGAGAGATGTCTCGTTTATGAGATCATAGACTTGTATCATCTGCTCTCTGTGGGATTGTGAATATTGTTGTAACAAATGTCCTGTAATGTCGATGTCAGTTGGGTCACGTGGGTCAGTATGTCCCAGTATGAGGTCATATGGTTTACACTTAGTGAAGCTATGTACCGAACTATTATAGGCAATCAAAGCGTATGCCATTAAATTGATAACGGGCTGATCTTTTTGTTTTAATTTTAAAATGCGCAGATGTTCAAGTAAAGTCGAATGAAAACGTTCTATATTTCCATTAGCGTTAGGTGAATGTGCTAAGGTTTGATGATGAATGATTTTATGAACCTTACAAAATTCTGAAAACATCTGATTAGTAAATTCAGTACCTTGATCTGTGATAATAGTGAGCGGTAAGCCATGATGCGTGCTAAATGTTAATAAAGCCTGTATTACACTGAGCGCTGTGCCGTCTCTAAGTAGGTAGGCCTGACCATACTTTGAGAAAACGTCTATTAAAGTAACGTATTTCTCATTTTGGGCAGTGAAGCTGTCCATGTGCACTATCTCAAAGGGCCTTGTAGCTGGTGGCACTATATTGAGCTTGGGCCTAATGGGATGTCTATCGTACTTAGCTTGTCCGCAAATCGTACAATCATTTATGAATTTGGTCACGTGATCTTTCATTCGGGGCCAGTAGTAACGGGCTGAAAGGGCTAGGTAGCATTCGTTAATGCCGCGATGGTTAGTTTTACCTTCGTGGTAATTACGAATGATCTCCTGCTGTCTGAGATATTCTTTGACATTTTCAAGTTCCTTTTTTGCAAGTACCAATTTCATACATGAGCTTTTGAATGTATCCTGTAAAATAGGGAGGATCTTATACATACCTAAAGGAGGGTTAATAAGCATACCTGTCTTAATTTTAGGGTTTACATACTCCTTTATAACATTAATTAAATCTTGTTCTAAGTTAGATTCAGATAACTGTACGGAAGTACGTGTGTGAGTGTCGAATGGCTTGGTCGCTGACGCGCGCTTCTTGACGTCACCTACTATCGTCATGATAAGCTGACGATTGAATTTATTCAAGGGCTCGTCAGTCAAGGGAATTTCAAGGATAGGGTTTTCGTCGGAAGTATGTACAGTCTCTGTTCTTGAGTCAGAGTCGTTGGGGATAGGTGGTGGTACTTCTGATGTATTACCGGCCATAGAGTTAGTCTCTTCGTTACAGATCTCAACGCGAGAGAGAGCATCGGCGTTGGTATTTTTCTTACCGGGCTTATGTTCGGTAGTAAAGTTATATTCACTTAATTTAAGTCTCCATCTAGTCAACTTAGAGTTAGGCTCCTTTAAGTTCATAACCCATTGTAAGGGTTTGTGGTCGGTAAAGATTTTGAATTTACGGCCATAGAGATAAGGACGAAAGTACTTTGTCGCCCACACGATAGCAAGTAATTCTTTTTCTATGGTGCTATAGTTTATCTCGCTTTCATTTAAAGTACGTGATGCGTACGCTATGGGCTTATCGGAGCCCGAGGGACCTTGCGAAAGAATTGCACCTATAGCAAAATTAGATGCATCGGTCGTAAGAATAAAGTCACGGTCAAAGTCAGGATATCTTAATATGGGGTCGTTTGTCAGAAGAGTTTTACATTTTTCAAAGCTATTAACATATTCAGAGTCAAATGTAATCTTTCTACCTTTCTTTAAACACTGCGTTAAGGGCTTAGTTATCCTGGCAAAGTCGGGAATGAATTTACGGTAGTAACCGATAAGACCTAAAAATGATTTTATTTCTTTAGGAGTTTTAGGTAAAGGATATTTCTGTATTGCAGAAATCTTATCGGGGTTAGGTTTAATTCCTTCTCTAGTGATAACATGTCCTAGGTATGCGGTCTCGAGTTTGAGGAACTCTGATTTATCGAGTTGAATTTTAAAATTAGATTCTCTTAGTCTCTGAAATACTTTTTCAAGGTTTACCATATGTTCCTGTAGTGACGTGGAAAAAACTATGATGTCATCTAAGTATACGAGGCAAATTACGTTATTTAGGCCTCGAAGGACGTTGTCCATGACACGTTGGAAGGTGCTAGGGCTGTTCTTCAATCCCATGGCCATTCTTAAGTATTCAAATTTCCCATTTTCCACGGAAAATGCTGTCTTATGTATGTCGGCGGGATCCATCTCAACTTGGTGAAATCCCGATGCTAAGTCTAGTGTCGTAAAATACTGACATTTCCCTAACTTATCAAGTACGTCGTTGATGTTGGGAATGGGATACTTGTCGTCAATAGTCTTTTCATTAACCTTACGAAAGTCTATCACTAATCTCCATTTTTGTCTACCCGAAGCGTCCATCTTCTTCGGAACAATCCAAATAGGTGAGCTCCACGCAGACTCCGATGGTCGGATAATACCCTGGTCTAACATTTTTGATATTTGATCCTGGACTTCCTCACGATGTATGTAAGGGTAACGATAGCTCTTTGTGTAAACGGGTATTTCGTCATGAGTCCTAATTTTATGCTTAATTTTATTCGTGAACGTTAACGCTTCACCCTCGATATAAAATACATCGGCGTAATTAGAACAAAGGGCGAGTAAGTTGGCCTTTTCCTCTGCATTTAAATGGTCAGTTCGCAATCGCGCGGTAACATCCCTAGCGCGTGACGTAATAGATTCGGTGCGCGTGCACTCCATAGTGAATACGGTCGCTTGCGTCGCGTGATCTAACGATAAAATTATATCGTTCTGGGTGTTATTTAAAACCTCTACTATACCACGGCTTTTACTAACTGTGGTTAAGCACTCGCTAATCACACAGTTACAAATAATCTGTTCCGGAATAAAAACTTCGCCGTCCGGGGCGTTAATCGGTAGTCTAACCAATTTTGATGATTCTGCTGGTATGATATCTTCGTAAAGATTCAAGTTTCGCGAGTTATAAAAGCAAATAGGGTTCACTGCGGTTTTGGTAATAAGCACTAAATCTTTAAGGTCGAGTTTAGCTTCCCATTTGGTTAATAAATCCATACCTATTAACCCGTCAAAATGATTGTGAAACCTATACACGAATAACTTAATATTTTCCGAATCTTTAAATTCTGAAAAGCATGGAAGAGTTATAGAATACTCATTTCTACTAGTAGCGTGAACGTTTGTAACTTCGAATGGATCGTAGTTAAGGGGTACATGTGAGAAATAATTTTCCACAGCCTCTGGACTAATAAATGATTGATTCGCGCCTGTATCAATGAGAAAATTTAATGGAGGGTTTGCTATATGAATATAGGGTAACTGTCTCTGAGTCTGTAAATTTAATTCTATTTTGACTTTTTTTATAGTCGTAACTTTGTGAAAATCCTCGGTTTTCGACTCAGGCTGGGGTTGTTCGTCATCTACTTCCTGTACACTAACACTGCTATTTGGTTGGCAGGGATAGTCATAGTCAGTGGGGTAGTTGTAATATTCGTTGTAATAATCGTCGTAATAGTCATAGTCACCATAGTCATAGTATTCATAACCGTCACAGTCATAAGTCAAACACTCATTTACATTAACATCTTTAGTTTTAAAATAATTGGAAGGGGGTGGATTGCCTTGCTTAGCCCAGTTCCAACCACTGGGTCCCGCTGGTGTCGGTCTGTCCCTAGTGACAAAGTGTGATACACCACTCATAGGCTTAGGGCCATGAAAAGAGGGTTGCGGCCTAGGAGGCATTTGAAAGCCACGCTGATAATTTTGCGGCTGAGCACTGAATATTTGTTGAGTGCGTGAAGGCATTCTCGGCTGGTTAAAAGGCGTTTTAAATGATGGGGGCTGCCTTTGTAAAAACTGTGGTCTGAAAGACTGTGAGCTAGGCCCTGAAGGCATATTAAAATTCATGGGCCTGAAGGGCTGAAAAACTTGATTGGGCACTTTAAAATTATCAAATTGGTTTCTCTGACTATCACCTATTTTCTTATCAGGAAAATACACATTCCTACTCTGAATATACATAGTGTTCATTTCATCATGCACATATTCCAGAGCCTTTTCAGTTGTTTCAGGACGCATGCACCTAATGCGTGATCCTAGAGGGTCCTTCAAACCGCGTAAAAAGGCTTGGAGGGTTAGTTTTTTATACAATTCCCGCTTAGCATCTATGGTAGTAGGCAAGGATTCATGCAAGGACACATAAGTCATGATTGTGCTAAAAAGATTTTGGCACCTCTCATAAAATTCTTGAGGGGTGCTAAAACCTTGTGTTAAAATCGCCAAATCGTTGTAGAGGGCTGTTTCGTCTCTCTGATCAGCAAAATTATTTATGAGAGAATTACGGATGCTACTCCAATCATTCGGGATGCCGTTCGCATTGATCTGTCGTGCTGCTGCGCCCACGACTTTATTAAGAATACCATTTAATAATCCCGAATTATTTAAAGGATTTCCGTCTATTCCGTATGTAGCTACTAACTGATCACACAAATTAACAAATCTAACTAACACATTGGGATTCCCATCGAATTCTGGGACCAATCGTAGAGCTTTGCAAATACTATCTAAGCTGGTAGTCATTGTGCTATTTTCAGAAAAACTACTTAAACTGAAATTACTACTATCGGTACTAATATCTAAATTTTCTAAATCCCTATTACTATCAATTAAACTGTTTCTACTACTCATAAGACTCGTTAATTTTCTTGATCGAAAAATTTATGAGTTAAAAAAAAGGACATAATTTTAGGAAGGAAAGCAAGTACTGGAGAAAATTCAGTGGACTTACATAATCTGCATCTCGGTACTTCTTGGGAGGTAATCGATTTCTTGATTCCCGGCGAACGCCTGAGTGTGGATGACCCGGCTCGACCTTGAAAAGTCTATCACTCCTGGATTTTCCTCCTGGATTTCCTGGAATGACCCGGATTATCCTACCGCCTGCGCCAAATATAGGAACGACGCCCGGGGTTCCTAAAAAAAACCGATTCTGGAATACTAATTTATTCAGGATTTTACAATATAGATTTTACGAACTAAGTTATAACTACTTGACTGGTTCGATGTGTGAACCGAAGTAAAGCCGGCGGCGACGCGGTGCGCGGGGCTCGGCTCCGATGACGTGCGGCGGTGTCCGGCGTGTTGCAATGGTGCAGCGTCGGCTGATTCCGTCGATGCACTTTGACTCTATTTTATGTCGTAAATAATAGAATCGTGCAGGTCGGCAAATATGTAGGATTAGGTATATGTAACAAGTAACACAACATCTATATGTGCTTCTTACGTATGCAATGTGATCCCATCTTGTTTTTTTTGAGTCCAGCTGAATTTTTACACGTTGGGACGACACAAGAAGGTATATATAGGTAACCTAATTAAATTGAACACTGTAAAACACGTCACGCGTGACGACTACTTGGGAGTGGATGTTGACGTTTCAGTATTAGGCGCGTTCACTACTTCTAGGGTTTTATTTATTCTGAGAATTAGGTACAAGCCTTGTCTAAGATTATCAATGTACTACATATATAATACGTAGCTACAAAATTTCTCATACTACACAAAATACCTATTCACCTCATGTATAACAATTGAGTTTTCCACACATTCTCTTACATACCTAATAAACATGAAAATTACCTCCATAAAATTACCGCAATCAGAACGTGTCAATTATATGCTGTACGCTGTAAGTAGGTGGGTATGCTGTAAGTAGTAGCTTTGGTTAGGCTCGGGCATCGACTCTTGACTAAAACGGCTTTAAACCGACATGGGTGCTATGAGTGCACGCGAACTAAAAGCACCGAGCTCTGTTGTTGGAAATACCTACTTTGTATTTATGAATGGACATAGGATAGTTTTTTAAGTGCAAACTTCTTTAGGCGCATTGGTAATTTTTTGGGATGGGAAGAAACCATTGAACTCGCGACACTGTTACCGACACCTCTGTACCTATAACAGTTTCTGTAGTGTAGTCTGCTTTTAAATTTTGAATACGCAAATATTGAGCGCTAAATTTAAAACGTATTTAAGGTAAATTAAAAAAAACTTAATTTAAAAGTATTTCCTGCCTAATAAATAATATATTTCCTGGCGATTCAAAAAATACACGTTGTTCAAGTTTTCTCATTTTTCGGATCTCCCGGAGAGCCACTTTTTTCATAGCATTTGGCTATTAGGTATACCTACACCTCAATCGAGAAATAATTGATCGAGCGAAGCGAGATCTCTAAATCAACTTAGGCAAATCGGCGTTGTATGTAAACTACTCAAAACAAAATAGGGCCCACTTGAAATATTTCGATATTTTGCCCGACACATTTTTTTGCGAGTTGTTGGCATACTGATGTATGGAAATGTTAAGTAGGCATATTTATTGATTATAAATTAACACTTAAACGCCAAGTTTAGGTAGTGGGTAGACAAGAAACAAAATCTTACGATATACCGCAGAATCTGTGAGTGCCATTACATTGTTGCTCAGTGGGGTTTGTTGTGTCTAACGAAGAAGTTATCGTAACCTTACCTTTAATTATCGATTACATTACTGTTTGCATAAACAATGCCTGGTTCTCGACATCACATGGACACGGAATCCGCGACTAGAGCCATTGTTTTGCTTCAGCAGGGAAATTCGCAAAGATCGGTAGCTTCAAGCTTAGGTGTGTCAAGACGAGCTATTCGAAATGTGTGGGAACGCTTTCAAGAGACAGGTAGTGTGAGTAGGAGGCGCGGTTCAGGTAGAACCCGAGCGACAACCTCCCAAGAAGACCGATACATCCGACTCTCTGCACGTCGCGAGCGAACTGTAACTGCACGCATATTGAGAAACCGCTTACGTGACGCCACTGGAACGCGAGTGAGTGACCAACTGTTCGCAACAGACTTCATGAAGACCAACCACGCTCCAGAATGCCAGTTGTTCGGCTCAAATTGACCAGAGCCTACCGTGCAGCGCGATTAAGGTTTGCACGTGATCACCTCGAATGGACCATGAATAATTGGAGGACAGTGCTTTTTACAGATGAATCTAAACTAAAGTTTTTTAATGATACAGATGCGTACGAGTTTGGCGACGACCTGGAGAACGTTTTACAGAACCATGTATTCGTGAAACTGACCGCTTTGGTGGACCCAGTATTATGGTATGGGGTGGGATTAGCATAATGGGCAAAACCGAGCTAGTGATTTTGGATGAGGGCAATGTAACGGCCGCCAGGTATGTTCAGCGTGTCATCCGACCTCATGTGATCCCATATTCACAGCGAGTAGGCCCTAACTTCATTCTGATGCAAGACAACGCTCGCCATCATACTGCCAGTGACCCAAAGTGCAATCTCCGAAGCTGGTATCGCAGTTCTACCCTGGCCTGCCATGAATCCAGACCTGAATCCGATCGAGCATATCTGGGACCAGTTGAAAAGAAGCCTTAAAGACAACCACACTGAAATTCATAGCCGACAGGAGTTGATAACTGCTTTAAAAGTGTGTTGGGAGCAAATTCCAGATGAAAACGTCATCCACCTTATAGAGAGTGTTCCGAACCGACTCAGAGTGTGTGTGCGCATTAGGGGAGGACCTACGCGTTACTAAACAAAAGGCATTGAAGCAACCCTAAGAACATGTTTAAAAAAAATGTGCTCGTGTCTTCAACGTGTTGTTTTGGAAAACTGTGTAATTTTAAGTTAATGTGTAAAACGTGCATTTCTTGACGATTTTTTTGGCAAAAATAAGACATTGTAATGTTTTTTAATGATTCTGAATGTGTTAACCTATTTCTAAAATTAAACTTGGAATAAATTGTACGTATTTTTTTTTATTTTAATTTAAATCATATTTTATTGGGTGGGTTCTATTTTGTTTTGAGTAGTTTATGTATGTAGGTATGTTTGTTTGTTCGAGGATAACTTTCGAAGCGTTGATCCGATCATCGTGAAATTTGATACATAGGTAAGTAGTGATGGCACAACTTTGGTGTGACTAAATGAGCTAAAAATGTTGGAGGGTTGTTGAGATATTGGGGTTCAAGGGGGGTAAAAAAAATTAAAATGAGACTATTAGGTCAAATAGGACGTGAAATGAAAGGTCTTCATTAGTACATTTAGACTTCGTTTTTATTTTTAGAAAAGTCCTTTTAGTTTTTGAGTTAGTAGTCATAATAAAAACTAAACTTTGACAAAATTCAATTACAAATTACAGGACTGCGGGGTCACTGGTGTACCCTACCAGTGACCCCGCAGTCGTGTAATTTGGTATGCGTGTAACTTTAGGCAAATGTCTAAAATCCAGAATAACTGCAATTTGTACCCTAAACAAAGTAAACCACATAACATGAACTTCCGTTACCTGTAATTTGAATGAAACTGTCGGTCAAGTAGTTTGGTTATATATGCGATTACATGATGATGGTAATAAGTGTTTAAAGTTGTTTCTTGTTAGATATAAGTACTGTTTGTTTTCCTGATAGTCACAGATTACAAATAATATTTTTTTGTTTTAATCGGAGACTCGGAGACTTGCGAGATCTCAGTTCGGGACGAGCCACTAGTAAAATAAACAGGTTGAGCAAGATAAGTGCAGTTGTACCAAATGCACTCGTCATCTGATCGTCCATATGTGGTTTTATTTTCTCGTTAATAGGTAACTAAATAAACGGCTTCTGTTATCCTTGCCAGGGATGTTGCGGATGCAGATTTTTTGACATCCGTGGATGCGGATGCGTATCTTTAACATTTATTTTTCAAGAAACTTCGTTTTAGCGCCGAAATAAATCATAAATATAAACTATGAACTGCAGAAAACTCGCTTAACATACAATACTCACTGTATATTCACCATAACACTCAAAAACTGCAATTTTCATCGCTAGGTGCAAGTAAACACGTTGAGATTGATTTACGAGATGCAAATGATAAACAATAACAAACGTGTCGGATCTTATCACGGAAAGCTTCACTCCTATTGGTCAATCAGTACGTCCCACCCACGTTGCCTACGTCCGAAGTTTTCCGGACATGTCCGGTAATTTAGGTCTTTGTCCGGGATGCGGAGAGAATCCTATATCGTCCGGAATTTCTACAATCTAAGTAAGTAACGAGTTAAATAAAACATAAAATACACCAAATATTTTTATTACAAATAAATTAACAATCAAAATTACTTATGTTATTTGTCATTTTGATCATTACTGATATTTATTGCTCCCAGAAATATTCTGCAACACTTCACCGCCCGTTTCATTCACAGGGTCCGCGCGCGCGCGAAAATTCGAGAATCGAAATGCTTCGTTCATTCCCATGCACGATCATTACGACAATGTTGTTTTTACAAGAAAGTCAGGAGTTTTCATCAAATGTCCGGAATTTACTCCGGAATTTAGATTTTTTAATTTGGGAACCCTACACCCGCTGCACGCGCCTATCGCAAACCCCACCCAATTTCTTTATTGTTGCGACCTGCACTGCACCTGCATCCGCATGAACATCCGCATCGATTGATGCTGATGCGGATGCCAACATCGATGCGGCGGCTCCGCGTTTGCGGATGCGTATACGAATATTCGTAACATCCCTGATCCTTACTATAATAAATATAAATTCGAAAGTAACTCTGTCTCTCCTTTTCCATTTGGTATAGAGATAGATTATGACTGGGATTGATACTTAGCCCACTTTTTACTCGACTGCGCAAAAGGAGGGTTATGTTTATATTGACAGACCACGCGTGCGAGGCCGTGGGTGGGTAACTTGTCTATACTACTCGTAATACTAATATTATAACGAGGAACGATTTGTATTTTTGTGTGTGTATGTTTGTAATGAATAAACTCAAAAACTACTGTGCCGATTTCATAAATTATTTCAGCATTGGAAAGCTACATTCACCCTGAGTGACATAGGTTATATTTATTACTAGAAAAGATTAGGGATCCTTACTAACTTAAGTAACGTAACCCAAGGTGTAAAAAAGTGCCCTAAAAAGTCTTTCATAGCATGCGCTGCGGAAACTATTGATGATAGAACAAAAGTATGTTCTACAATATAAAAGAACATATTGTTACGAGCTGATGGTTCGGGATAAAATAATGAAAATCAATCTAACCAAAATAACACTTTTATTCAACACTAAAATGTAAAATACACTATCTTAATCACAAATAATCACAACACACTAATTCACAACACTATCGCACAATAAACCACTTAAAGGTCACCGAAATGTTCGCACTTATAGCCAAATCAAGACTGACTCTTCGGACGTCTCTACGCACTATTTATACCGAGCATTATTTCCAGAACCTTCCACTAGTATCTAGAAAAGTATAGGTATTTCGATTGTCTACTATTTCTTAATCTGTGCAACGATAGGTAAAAACGTGGTATGTAGGTCATTCCATACCAAGTATTACCTATTCTGTGACACATTAGGTATAACTTTGAGAAAAATCGACTTATTACTTATTCTGTAACAGCCTCGGCGTAACAATATCAATATCTACAAAAGTAATATAAAGAGGAAAGATTTGTTTGTTTGTTTGTTTGCATTGAATAAGCTTCGAAACTACTGGACCAATTTAAAAAATTCTTTCACTGTTGAGAAGCTACACTACCTATCCCCGCCCGGGTGACATAGGCTATTTTTACCCAACTGCGCAGAAGGAGGGTAATGTTTTTATTGAAAAACTACTTAAATGCAAAACCTGGCTTCAGTCACTAACGTACGATGATACTGAGAAGGTTTTGATCTCTCCTACCTAGCAAAATTAACAACACGCGAACACGTATGCACTCACTCACTCACACACAAACTCGCGCACACACTCACTTCTACACACACACACACCACACAAACACACCACACAAACACTCACAACACACATACTCACACACACGCAGTATTCAACTTAAAATCATAATCATATTTAGAATAAACATTTACCTACTTGTATCGACTTGTTTTAAGCTGGAACGTTGTTCGGTTTGGTTTTGGAAGAGGGCGCTGACACTGTTACTCAGTTTTTTAACTTATGTAGTTGTCAACGTTTTCATTTGTCTATTGTACTTTGTTTATGTTCCAAATAAATAATTTTGAATAATTTTAAATTTTTCGACTTACTATGCTAAAAGTAGGCACGTTTCAAACGAATTTCAATTTGCCTTTGAATACCCCCTTGAGGGATATCTTCACGCGTCTGCGTACTTAAAGAAGAGATCCGAGGATGTCCATCATGGGGTTTAATACTCTCATAAAATATATGCTTTTTAGGGCACCGTACCCAAAGGGTAAAACGGGACCCTATTATTAAGACTCCGCTGTCTGTCTGACCGTCTGTCTGTCTGTCTCTCCGCCTGTCACCAGGCTGTATCTCATGAACCGTGATAGTTAGACAGTTGAACTTTTCACAGATGATGTATTCCTGTTGCCGCTATAACAACAAATATCTACTAAAAACAGAATAAAACAAACATTTATGTGGGGCTCCCATACAACAGACTTGTTTTTTTGCCGTTTTTATAGATAATGGTACGGAACCCTTCGTGCGCGAGTACGACTTGCACTTGGCCGGTTTTTAGGGTTCCGTAGCCATATGGCAAAAAACGGAACCCTTATGGAATCGTCACGTCCGTCTGTCTGTCTGTCTGTCCGTCCGTATGTCACATCCACTTTTTTCCGAAACTATAAGAACTATACTGTTAAAACTTGGTAAATAGATATATTCTGTGAACCGCATTAAGATTTTCACACAAAAATAGAAAAAAAACAATACATTTTGGGGGTTCCCCATACTTGGAACTGAAACTAAAAAAAAAAAATATCAAACCATACGTGTCTATGGGTATCTGTTGTGTATAGATTGCCGAGGGTTAGTGGCTACGTAGTCTCGTATTTGCGAAGGAGAAAATAAAAACCACCAGTCTTGATCAAATAGGCAGCGAGGCGGCGAGGCAGATTTTCTTCCTATTTTTCTTCTTTCTTCCTGTTGCTTCCTTTTCCGATGTTGCCCGAGCACTGAATGCTGACGGCCAATAGGCGCCATCTTTTATACTATTCCTCGCAATTTTCTAGAACATTCACTGCCTCACCCCCTCTAGCCTTTATTTATTACTTTTTTATATTTTACATATTGTTTGTTGTATATTACTATATTTATCTTATAGACTATGATTATTACTTATGAATAATACATACGTCTTCACCCGGCGCCGCTCAGTTTAGAAATGGCGGCGCGCCGTGTCTTCTTACGCTCTCACACACCGGCGCAGCCGGTGTGGGGCAGCAGTACCGGGCATTTTTGCCCTTTCCTGCGGAGTTCTTTCCGACCCCCGTTTTTTACGGGGGGGTCATCGGGTCGGCTCGCGGAGCCTCAGGTGACTTACTCACGCGTTGCTGGCCGCCCGACGGTCTCTCCGCAGGACGGAGTGATTTGCGGTCGGCTGCTTGACGCGGATCTAGGTTGGGTGGTAGGAGGGGTGGGGGTGGGGAGGGGTGGAGGGATGTCCGAGTCTGTTGACGTCTGGTCGTTTTCTGTTACCAGTTCCCGCGAATATGGCTTACTCTTTGGGGGTCTGTCTGTGAGAGGAGCTAGTTCTCGTAAGTGTGAGTAAGCAGAGTTGCCCAGGCGCGCAAACATCCTGGTTGCTAGGCGGCCTATAAATTGGTCTAAGCTCTCAATTTCTAGGTCCCGTTGGATTGTGCTGTTTCGGACGTACCGTGGCGCATCTACGATGGTCCTGAGGCAGAGGCTTTGCTGACTTCGCAGTATCTTTCTGTGGCCTTTGGCTAACAAAGCATACCATGCGGGGGTCGCGTATGTAAGACGCGGACGGACATAGGTCTTGTATAGTCCAACCTTCATTCGGAGCGGTAGGTTGGACTGCAGGACGGGCTTGAGTAGTGCTCGGGTTATACTCGCCAGGCCACGTACGTTCCTTGCGTGTTTTCTCATCGTCAGGTTGCGGTCTAGTGTTACTCCCAGGTATTTCGCCGTGTGCGACCAGGCCACCGGCTGTTCCTCCAGGGTGAGTTTGGGTGGTAGGGTGAGCTTCCTCGAAAATGCGACGGCCTGTGTCTTACTCACATTGACACTCAGTCTCCATTTTGTCAGCCAGGCGGGGAGCTCTGTTAGGACCCTTTGCATCTTAGTGGCGGCGTGGTTTAGGTTCATAGATTTGGTTATGTATGCGGCGTCGTCCGCGTATAGGGGTAACAGAGCTTCTTCTGTTTTGGGTATGTCATCGGTGTATTGTGAGTAACACACTGGGGAGAGGCAGCTGCCTTAGGGGACTCCGGCCCCTATTGGTCGTCTGGAGGAGGTCGCCTGCTCCACGCGCACTGAAAAGCTGCGGCCTTGGAGAAACGAAGCTATTACCTTCACAACCTTCTTCGGTATTGGTGAGGTAGCCATCTTGTAAAGGAGTCCCGCGTGCCAGACTCGGTCGAACGCTTTTTCCATATCTAGGAATACTGCGACAGAGTGCTCGCGCCTGTTGTGGGCGGTGGTGAGGTGATGCAGTACTCTACACAGTTGAAGCGTCGTACTGTGTTCAGACCGGAATCCGTACTGTTCTGGACGCGGGGGGATGTGAGGATTGATGTGGGTGAGGAGGAGCTTTTCAAATAATTTTGATAGGCTAGGAAGAAGGGTAATAGGGCGATAACTCTCCGGGAGAAGGATGTTTTTGCCGGGTTTCGGGATCATGATAACCCAGCCGGATTTCCAGGGAGTAGGGAAGTGACCGCTCCGTATAATCCCGTTGAAGAGCCGAGTTACGGAAGCGATCATTTTGTAGGGGAAGTGACGGATGGCAGCGTTCGTGATGTTGTCCTCGCCGGGTGCCTTCCTTGGCTTTGTCCGACGTATGGCCTGTTGGACTTGCCCGGGAGAGAAGAAAATACCTTCTGCGGTGTCTGCCTCCTGGGTGTCGGCCTTGAGGTAGTTTTGGACAAAGGTTTCCACTTCTACTGTGTGTGCCGGGTCTTTGTCTGGGTTGGGCTTGAACTGATCCTCAAGGCTGTCTGCGAAGATCTCCGCTCTGTCTTCAGCTCGGTATCTGGGGTTACCATCTTGGTGTCTTAGAGGTCGAATGGGTGTTGCGGTGCTCCTCAGCTGTCGACAGAGTTTGTGGAGTGACGCCCAGTCTTCTGTGGCGTCTTCAATCCTTCTCTCCCATTGTTGGGCGTTGCCAGCTTGTAGCTCTGCCTTCACCTCATCGCAGAGGGCGTTCAGCTTGGTCTTCAGACGTGGATCCCGTGTTCTCTGCCATTGTTTCCTCAGCCTACGCTTCTCCGAGAGGAGTCTGGTCAGGTGTGCTGGTGCTCTGGTCAGTCTGTTTTGACGAGGTGGTTTTGAGGCTTCAGAGAGTGCCCCTTGTATCGCGATCGTTATCTCCCAAGCCAGTTGGTCCACATCTGCGGGGTTATCCACTGGTCTCGTGGGGACTGTCTTCTGCAGGGCCTCCGAGAACAGGGTCCAGTCGATTCCAGGTCTAGGTGGCGGTGGTTTGAGGACGGCCGGGCTGGTTTCCAGTATAAGCAGAACTGGTTGGTGGTCGGACTGCATTTCGTCGAGTAGTACCTCCAGCTTGGGGTAGTTCGGTAGGTGTGTGTGGACTGCGAGGTCGATGACATCTGGTGCGTGGTTCTCATTGTCTGGATAGTGTGTGGGTGTCTCAGTGCCTGCGACCTCGTAGTCGTGGGTTTCTGCGTACCGCTGGAGGATACCACCGTCTCTGTTCCTTCTGAGTGAGTTCCAGTTCCTGTGCTTGCAATTCCAGTCACCGGCCGCTATCATCGGGCCTATCGGAGGGGTAGGGAGCAGTTTTCGGAGGTCCGCTGGTGCCAAAGGCGTACTTCCTGGGGGATGGTATATGGCGTGTATTTGTATGGGGTTGCCATCGATGCAGATCTCAACCCCCAGTGCCTTCATCGACACCAATGGCGGCGCGTTTTCGGTGCGGCGCTTTAAATACTACCCTGTCCCCCGCTTCACTACTATATAAACTCGCCCTAAGTGGCGGCCGCGCGTCATTCTCCGTCGTCCGAGACACGTTCTCGGAGACCCGGAGACGAAATCACCTCTGCTAATGCGGAAGGTGAGTCATCTATATCAGACAGAGCAAACACTTCACAGAAACACCGACCTCGCCGGCGAGGTCGACGAGTCCCTTCAGTCGCCGCTTATACGAGGTACAGACATGTACCCGGGCGTTTCTCTCCTATCCCCATCCTGGCAACAGCCCAAGCCGAGGTTCGTACCTAAGTGGTGCCCTTGCGCTAGTTGCCTAAAAAACTTACAGGGCTGAGCGCCATCTGCGCTCGCCAAAAGTTCGGTTAAGCTGTCACGGCCTCAGAGGCCAACAGCGAGATTAGTCCATTCGAAAAAAAAAAAAAAAAAAAAAAAAAGGCCGCGCGTCATTTCCAATTCGAGCGTCGGAGCGGGTGTATGCGCACTCATTTCTACTCTTATTAAATAGAAATGTGTTACCTCCTACCTACATTTACCCATTTTATAGTAAAACAACAATTTTTCCTATTATTCCTATTATAATACTTCCAAACGTTTATTCTTATTATTATTCAAGAATTAATGTAATTAACACTTATTAATACTATCTCTTTAAGAGATATTAAGACAAACATTAACTAATATTTCCATTATAAAATATTCATTAATCAGCATTTTCTATACACTTAAATATTATTCTTATCTTTTAGATATCTATTCTTACTATCTATTTACAAACAAGATTATTCTTAAAGTATATTGATTAATATGTAAACGAGGTAAAATAATACAATTTTCATACTATGGTCATGGGTCGCGACGGTCACTACTTGCACCCCTCTCGCCGCATGTAGTCCTTATGATGCTGTCGTGCACAGTATCTATGCATAAGTCTTCAAAAATGATGATGAGGTTTTTAATATAATTTTTTTCTAAACCGAATAGTTTGCGCAAGAGACACTTCCAAAGTGGTAAAATGTGTGCCCCCCCCCCCCCCCCCTGTAACTTCTAAAATAAGAGAATGATAAAACTAAAAAATAAATACGATGTACGTTACCATGCAAACTTCCACCGAAAGTTAGTTTGAACGAGATCTAGTAAGTAGTTTTTTTTAATATGTCATAAATCGTAAACCGCAATTTACCTTTCATTCAACCAACTCAAATATAAAAAAGTTACAACGAACTACAAGAACTTTTATATTAAGTTACTTTCTGCTACGGAACCCTTCATGGGCGAGTCCGACTCGCACTTGGCCGCTTTTATTATTTATCTCAGTGAGTCTTAATCCGGAGACATGGTCAATACGTGCAGAGCTAACTAACCCGAGTGTTGCCTCAGAATACACAACTACTTATTGGATAACAATATAAGAATCATGTTTGGGTTCTTGCGAGGTAACCAAGGTCTGATGATAGAACCGGGAGAGAATCAAGAGAACTCCTTAATAGATAATAAAGAAAAATCGTTCTCAGGTTCTTTAAAATTGTTAATGCGAGTTGTTTGACTCCAGGGTCTGATAATGGGATTGATCGACAGTAGAAAGGTTCTGTTTAGGTTCTTTCATAACAAATTATGATAACGTCTATTTTCGATGTTTTCAATTAAGAGAATTATAAAGTACAGAGCACCTCTTTTTACCAGTTGGTCATAAACTTAGGCTACTGTAGGTATCTACACGTTTAGTAGTTTTCGCTTAGGTATGAATTCACCGGGTACAGCTAATAACGAGTCAAGTTTAAACACGTACCTACTCGAGTCAAAAAAATTTGTATTGAAATAGAATCAACATCAACATATTACATATAGATCAACATATAGACTTCCTACAAAAGTCTTCTTTCCGTAGACACCCCTACGGAAAATCTACGCTTCTACGTTGGGTCTACGCATAGTAGAAATGCTACGAAAAACTTCCGCCTCGTAGGTAACACTACTTCAGATTTTTTTGGCATCACCGCGATGACGTACGGTCCATAAAACTGACTATTTTACTATACATCCATCTTCCTATGTGCTAGGTGCACTACGCCCACAAAAACTTTTTTTCTTATAAAGTCAAGGGTGTCAAGTCAAGTTGCAATATCGAGTTTAGCTTTATTTCTAGGCTACCTACACATTATTCACCAAAAAAATAAAAGAAAAATCTGCTACAACGTATTACCTACGCCATGTAGAGAATGGGAACGTATGGCCTACGCCACGTAGAGGCTGCTAAGTAAATTTTATGCCATGTAGACGCTGCTACGTAATTTCTACGCCGCGTAGATGTCGTACATAGACGTCGTAAGACGAGCTCAGAAAACTAGAGCAGGGAACCTACGAGGCTACGACGACGACGCGACGCCGTTGTCTTGGTGGTGCTGCTAGTGATAAATAAAGGAAAATGTTTCGGAAATGTTATCTCTGTATATTGCAACAGTGTGATTCAGTTCCAGTTGTATTGTAAAATTGTTATCAGCTCCCGTCCTGCTGGGGTTAAACCCAGCTTGTGAATATATTGTGAATCGAAATGAAAATAAACACTTCTATTTGTTATGAGATAAAAATGGAACACAAAAGATCATAGGACTTGACTTCTGGCTCAAACCAACGACTATCTAGAAAAAGGCTAAATTATATTAATCATTCTTGACTGGTTGGCGACTTGGAGACTCGAGTTTTTGCTAACTACACGAAGCGAGTGTTTGGAAGTAATAGAACAGCTCGCTAGATGGAGTCACCCTAAACCTTCGCTACCGGAAATGCTCACTAGGTAGGTACAAGTACTGGCTATATAATCTATTATAGGTACATTAGGTATCTTCCGGTCAGGCAAAAACTAGAATTTGATTTAAAATAAAATATGTGCGTGTTTAAATCTATATATTTTGTCCAATTGGTACCTACCTAATCTTCGTATTTTTACCTAGCTTATTCATAAAACCGCCTGTTTACAGTAGTTGTTTGGTAGGGACACGCCTTGCTAATTCATTTTGTATAGGCGGTTTTATTGACTTTAATTTAAAGCCATATATGTTGTACAAATTTTTTTTTACATAATTTTTTTTTATTAATCTTTCTAGATAGTATGTACATAGATAAGTGTAAATATTACTACAAGAGTTCTGATATTGATAACAAACTTTGTGTAAAAGCTGTCTTCGTAAACTTTATTCTTTTTAGCACGTTGGCATATATTGGTTTGGTTTTGTTGGCAACCATATTCAGTGTTGCCTGGTTTTAGAAATTCCACAGCAGGAAATTATTGATCGGGTTCAAAGTATGTAGGCTAGTTTAATTTTTAGGGTTCCGTATTTTTATAACTATTATAATGCTGTTCGAATGAGACTTTTTTAAAAATGGGCAGTTCTTATGTTTGTACTTTGGAAGTTCGCAAGACGTGAAACTTTAAATAGGTAGATGTTTTTGTGAGTAGGTACCTAAAAAAAGGCGTAGGTAGGTAAATCCTAATCTAACAAAAATAAACATTCTAGTGTATTAATTTATTATCAAAGATGTAAAAACAAACCTATCAAGTTTGTCAAACTGTATCAGACAAGTTGACGCCTGTGCCCCATTTCCTGGCTCGACATTTCAACATGTTAATATTTCCTAGCATGGCAACATTTTAAAAAGAAAGTGAAGTGAAAGAAATGAATTTACGACGAGAATAGGTCGCGAGTCGCATAGATTTTTGGTTGATTTCATTTTCACTTTGCTTTCGTATTCTCCGTAAGATCTAATAAACTAGCGTTAATTTGTGTTTCTGCTTGTATTTTGATTCAACGGGACTTGCGCCGTTCCACCGATACCAGGCTAAGTACAAGAGTGGCCGGACAGCATCTTTATCGATTTTCTTCCCTTGCCTGGCTTTCAACCAACGCGAAGTGGTGTAACAAGAGCTATTCAGAAACGTAGGATCTGATTCGATTCTCGTGGTTTTATTCAAATACACGCGGTGCTGTGACGTTCCACCCGATTTCGGTGGAAACTTATAACGCGAAATGATGATGAATTCACTCGACGTCGTAAACGCGAACCAACATCCCACGCAAAATGGAAGCAAGATCCAGCCCTGTAACAATGAGTCCAAGACTAATTTGATCGTCAACTACTTGCCACAAACGATGACACAGGAGGAGATTAGATCGCTGTTTTCTAGCGTCGGCGAAGTAGAAAGTTGCAAACTAATTAGAGACAAAGTGACGGTGTTTCCGGACCACATCCTCAATGGGCAGAGCCTGGGCTACGCCTTCGTCAACTACCACAAGGCAGAAGACGCAGAGAAAGCAGTCAATACGCTCAATGGATTAAGACTGCAGAACAAAATAATCAAGGTTTCGTACGCGCGCCCCAGTTCAGATGCGATCAAAGGCGCTAATCTCTACGTGTCGGGGCTTCCTAAGCACATGACCCAGCAGGAGCTAGAGAAGCTCTTCTGCCCCTACGGAAACATCATCAGCTCCCGCATCCTTCATGAGAATGTGAATATGGGCCATCTGCTACAAGTCGGCGCCGAGGAGCAGAACATCCAAGGTCCATCGCGAGGTGTCGCCTTCATCCGCTACGATCAGCGCTGCGAAGCTGAGAACGCTATCCGTGAGTTAAACGGTACTATACCCTCTGGAGGCACAGGACCAATAACGGTCAAGTGTGCTAATAACCCTAGCAACCAGCAAAAAGCCCTAGCTCCTTTAGCTGCATACTTGGCGCCAACCACAGCGCGTCGCTTCGTTGGCCCTGCTGGAAAAGCTCTGCTGGCCATCAACAAAGGTCTTCAAAGATTTTCTCCACTAGCAGATCCGATCATCCAAGGTAATGCTATGGGGGGTTCTGGGTGGTGCATCTTTGTATACAACATCGGAGCTGATACAGAAGAGAGTATTCTCTGGCAGCTCTTTGGCCCATTTGGTGCCGTCCAGAGTGTTAAAATAATCAGAGATCCTGCAACTAATAAGTGCAAGGGATATGGATTTGTTACAATGACAAACTATGATGAGGCTGTTGTTGCCATCCAGTCTTTGAATGGATATTCACTGAATGGACAAGTGCTGCAGGTCAGCTTCAAAACAAATAAGAGTAAACAAGCATAAACTGTCAAAAGTCTAGTCAATAAATTATAGCTAATGCAAAATGTTGATCACTACCCCGTCATGGTTTGTTATCACACCAATTGTATTTATAATACTTCAGATTACCCTACTGAAATATTGACAGAGGTCTTGAACCAATGTTTTTAAAGACTAAGTAGGTACAAATCTTGACATCACTCCAAAATACTTACCTTTCAGCATCTCAATATTGGATTTTCCTTCAGTATATTTTCATAATCCAAGTTTTTTAACCAGCCTTGTAAAAGGTATATTTTTATTTGAAGTTAAATGCAAATTTTAATGTAATACCACCTGTTGTAATACATACCAAATGTAATAATACCTATTTTCAGTTAAAAATGTCTTGTACATAGATGGTTACAAAACCTGGATAAGTAATGCAATGAAAAGGAGTTTTTGAATTAATTAAAATAGGAAATTAACAATTAAAATTAGATTAAGATATTCAAAAGTTCATTGATTCTGTAGTGAAATGATATGAATTTGCTGACAGTAGAAGTACCTTACGGTAAAAGTACCTATGTAAAAGTAGGGGCTTAAACTTGTCCTTTAAGGCAATCTCCGAGTGGGGTTATGCCAATCTGGTCAAGTTCATTGCGAATAAGACCCAGGCTCTGACCCTGTTCTCCGCAAAACGAACTCAATTTAATCTGACTCCTACTTCCGAAATGTATCCGTGCTGATATCTGACCAGAGCTTCTTGGTATCTCATTGACTTCGGCTCCAACATTGAGTCTAAAGCACAGTTGGGTGCAAAAAAGCTGAGTTTACTCTCAAAGGTGAGGCACACACCGGGACAGTTGCTCAACTTGTACCAAGCACAAGTCCGATCGTGTTTTGAGTACTGTTCTCACCTCTGGGACGGATCAGCGAAGTACCAGCTTGAAGCTCTGGAATCAATTGAGAGAAGAGCCAAGAAGCTCATAGGCAACCATGAGCTAGTTGATGCAAGGCTCCCCAGCCTGGAGCATCGACGAAAGGTTGCTAGCCTCGGTTTTTTATCTAGTACAATTCGGGGAGTGTACGGTGGAACATTTCAACCTAATCCCACCATCTCCATTCTATCATCGGATAACCAGACGCTCTGCGGTGCGCCACCGCTATGTGGTTGAAATAGATCCCATTTGCACAAAGTGGTTCTCTTCGACCTTTATTATGAGCACCGTCAAAGAGTGGCACGCCTTGCCTGAGTCTGTATTTCCTGATAGCTACAACCTGGGTGTTTTTAAGTTGCGAGTGAATAGGTTTCTTATAGAAAAGCGTGTACCATCTTAGACTGCATTATCGCTTACCATCAGGCGAGATCGTGGTCAAACGCAAGCCTATAATGAATAAAAAAATGGGTGTCTGTAAAGTCTGTTTACGGACGATAATTTTCCGTGATAACGAGTGAAAGAGAGATAGATGCGTCACAAGCCGAACGCTTAGGCTGATCGTGCCTCTATCGCTTGTCCCGCGCTCTCGCTTGCACGCTCGGCTCAGGCGGAATGTGACACTTTCGTGCGTGCAGCCGGCGTTCATCGATTTATAAGACGTTTATTAAGTCAAAAAAAAGCACTACCACTTTGGGAATGGCAATACAGTCAAGCAGAAAATGCTTATATACAATTTTTTTTTCCACATTTATTACTGTTTACCAAGTAGATATTTCATGTTTTACATTATCAATATAAACATGAAACACAAAATCGAAAAAAAATACTATGAAAATATATGAAGCAATAAGTACATGGTATGTTTATTACCATATGAATAATGACATTTTACAGTGCAATATTAAATTTTTACTATGAGTAAAATATTATATAAAATTATATTTCTATTCTATATTAATTATTAAAGCCAGTGCAATTCCAACATATTTTGAGAAGAAAATAGGTGCAATTATGTATTAAATTGTAATACAGTATACCTACCTTAATACATTTATTTGTGTAATAACCAAAGATGCCAGAATATAATGACTGATTGTAAAAATATATTGAAGTAAGTGACTACTTCTTCCATAAATGTTTTCATACATAATTCTTAAGAATGGCCCCATTATAACTATCGAACGAAAGATCGAAATCTCAAACATGTGCACAAAACCATTATAACTAAGATGACTTAGTTGAATAAACCTAATTTAAATGAAATCATTTGTATGTCGGTGGGTTCAGTTTATCTGAAAAAAATGTTATATATATTTTTTTTTTATTTTCTGACACATCAAAAAATCTCAATCGAAAATTATGACTAAAGGACCATGACATTATACCTGTTTGATTTAATTACCTAGATATTGATCAACATTTTATTGGATGGATTTTTTAAATGTGACTTTACTCTTAACCGATTTGAGCACGTAAATTATAGCTATTGATTGTGTACTCTAGCAAGTGAAAGTCAAATTGGGATTTCGAATTGTAATTTCTTAAATAAAAATAGAGTTGGAGAGATTAGAAATGCGATTGAATAGTTCTGAATCAATAATTTTCTTTAAGGAATTGCAGATTTAATGGTCATCGCACAAAGTATATTCCAATACATTTTGACTTTCACATCATTATAATTATTGTCTCTCTAATTATTTGATCATATAATCACTATTTATTATTACAATT
Source organism: Philereme vetulata (assembly GCA_918857605.2). Classification (NCBI taxonomy): domain Eukaryota; kingdom Metazoa; phylum Arthropoda; class Insecta; order Lepidoptera; family Geometridae; genus Philereme; species Philereme vetulata. The sequence continues at coordinate 4,927,288 of OU975456.1, read as the reverse complement.
AAGTAACTTAAAATTCATCGTAAACATAATTTATTCTCATAATCATCATAGTAATGATAGAAATTCATTTTTGGTGTTTATATTTAATATATTGTGCATTAGTGTAAGTTCAATTAGTTTGATAAATTTACTCATTATAAACATTATAATATAACCTATCTAATGATTTGTATTTTTCCAAATATTCTTTAAATATTTCAATAATAGTTAAATTATTCATAGATAAATGCATATCATTATTGAAATGAAACACAGAGGCGAGATATTCTCAAAAATAAGGGCTTGTACAATGCATTTTAAGTATAATTTTCTTTAATTAATTTAAGGATAAATGTGTAAACATTATTTATTTAACGTACTTAACTATGCGGAGCTAGTCAGTTATAATTTGCGCAACATTAAATTTATAAGTACCTATTACTTAAGTATTTAAAAGTAATTTGTGTTCTCTTAGTTATATGTAGTTAGTTTAGGATTTTATTTAAATTATTTTTGTGTGGTGTTCGGTTAACATAGGATATAAATCTTGAAAAACACACAACACACGTCTAAATGGTGTGTAATAAAACTAGTCAAAGGTAGATAATTACCTCTGAGTAATAATAATGCTCTTAAAATACTTTTGTTAAGCCATTTGTGTGTGAATGTCCTATTGTGAGTCAATCAATTACCCAAATAAGAAAATGAAACACCAAATATGAAATAAGAAAAAATAGGATCAAAGAGCCTATTATTTTGCTAGTTCATTAACTTCTTATAACAGTGAATAAATAATATGTTTAAAGTTCACTGTTTTAGGAAAACTTTAACTGCATTGTATCGTAACATTATTAGTGAGCAATATATGGTCGAATGAGACAATATTGCATAGGTATTCAAGTATTGCCACATTGCAATATCTTGACTCCCCTCTAGCATTCACATTCGGAAGGGTGCTAGATAGTTTCTTCTGATAGCTATCAAGTATCTTTTGTGGGGTAAGGGTTGTGTTCAACAACGAAGGCTGACTGCCTTGCTAGATAGGCAATGATATTTTAGGACATTCACAATATGAAGGCACATTGTAAGGACATCAGCAAACTTATTATTAGATCTAATGTATGTTGTGTCGTCCCTCAAACAATTACGCTTGCGTCTCCACCGAAAATAGAAATTGGTATCAGTAACACACCTGTCCCCCGATTCTGCACGATTTTAACGTATAATCAAAAGAAGCATTCCTAGAGTAGGGAATGTATTCGTTTTTCATCCCTCCATCTCATTCAACGTTAGCGTGATATTATTATACAATAAGATTTTTATAATAGTTAATCGACTTCCTATCATCGAATTTTTCGATACGGGTGGTTTTTTTATGGAAAGCGATACATTTATATCGCTCATTCAAGTTTGTGGTATTTTATTCGTGTTTGGCTTTGACTGTTATAGCTTTTTTCAATAAAAATGCTACATTTTACTAGTGTAAATTTCATTGAAAATGAAAAAAAAAACATCTTGCGCCTTGCCTTGCAATACATTGCTTAGACAGTGAAAATTTGCTCACAGTTTGTGCTTGTTTGGCAATTTAATATTGTATTTGTATGTACTTATCTACATCTTAAAACATCGTTAAATTTATAGCAGAATCGGGGGCCTGTCCCATTTAACGTTTTGTTATGCATTTGTGTTTTGTTTTCAACTAACGTCATGTTTTCTATTTTTATTTAGAATAGTTTCTGTTATATAAAAAAAACTAACATCTTTCTTTAATAGTGTTTATTTTGTCTTAAATATTTTGGTTTTATTTATTTTTGGTTGTATTACTTTGGACAGGTTTGGGTATTGTAAGGTTTTGGCCTAGGATGTAGCTAGAATTTTAAGAAAGAGTACAAATCGCTGATAATGTATGAAAAAGCGTTTGGCTTACTTACATTTCATTTTTGAAATAATGTCAACGAATGTAATCTGACGTAGGGAATATTCATAGTAAATAAATATTGAACTTAGCAATAATATTTAAAAATAATGTTTTATTTCTTAAATCCCATACATACCTAGTTCAATTGCCCTAAATTGGCATAATTTATTTAATTTTGTACGCGACTGTACTCCACCACCTGAGCGAACTCAAAATAGGAACTAACATTTATTACCCACTAATGTTAAGTTGTCCCTATAATCTTAAAAAAAATGGCAACAGTAATAAAATAATACAACTACAACGTGTTACAACCGTAGTCACGCAAATTAATTAATCCGGTTGAAAGATAATTTATTATTTTGACAACGATTCTGTAGATTTTGTTTTTGTACAATAGATAGGGATACACGAGACACCAACCAACCCCAAAATTATTAGATCAGTCGAGGGGTACTTTACCCTATTCAAGCTTTTTAAGGGTGAATGAACTTTGTGACGGAAGGTCGCTGAACTACGCTCGTGGATAAGTATTGATTCGACACCTCTACGCGTGCGGGCGGGCTCGGGCTGGCCCGGTATTACCAACACAATTTCCCTCACATTATCATTTTATTCCATTTCAGGCGTAGATACCAAATAGGTATGATACCTACCTCTTACGTAGGTATTTATGTCTATTGAATAAAAGATTTTAGCTTTGGGTGAGGTAGGTACCTACTTTATAAGCCAGGGCCAAACTTTGGCCATTCAGTGTCGCTAGAGAAAGTTCAATCTACCTAGAAACCATCAATGGAGCAATGTCTGTTCAACTTTTGCGCGTTTTGCGCACATGTGTGGCGCTGGCTTGTATTACAATCTGCTATGTACTGCTACCATGTAGATTAGATTTATGGTACCTAAGTAAATAGGTATCTTAGCAACTAAAATCTAAAATAGGTACCTAGATAAGTAGGTGCGTTTATGTACCTCTAGGAGTTAGTGGTCAACCCTGGATTCAGTATATAAACCACCCGAAGGCTTCTGAGTAGAGGCTTCTATTATTTTTATAAATTTTGTCCCCGACATGATGATTTTTTTTAACACCCCTACCTACCCACAGTAGGTAGTAGAGTAAGTAAGTAGATTACGTTGTGGGCTCAGAATACAGAAAGACAGACACAGAGTGGGTATCTCCCGATTCTTAGTTCGAAAACTAGAAAGGGAAAAAGAAACTACAAGTAGATAGTTTCGAAGCTCAGTCGTCCCAATGGATTTGAAAAAAATAAATGTAGGTACGTAATTGAAAGGCAAAACAACGCGTGTGCGACTACCCCGACCATACCGTGGTTGAACTACGGGGTTATTCCCGCTGGTCCCCCTCGCCCATGACGAAAATCATGTCGAATGTCCGTCCATGTGGCGCCCACCCCGGTATAAGTTGGGAACTATAATCTCGATGTTTTTGACGAAGTAGGTACGTCTACAAACAGTCCAGAATAAGTAGGTCCAATTTCGAGAAAGAGGTCTACGTAGTACATCTAAGTGGTCTGTGAGGTCAGTCGACGAATCTAACTCGGCTGGGCAGCGTACGGGAAACTTCGTGACGTCTTCTCGTCTAAAATACCTTAACATAAATTCTTAATTAGTGCGTGTTACTAGTGTTGATGCCATTACAGAACCGGGGTCTTTTTCTATGGGCCTCGTAAGAAGGCTCAAGGTCGCTCAGCGTACTATGGAAAGAGCTCTATATGTGTGATGTTTCTATACGAGATTGAATCAGAAATGAGGAGATTGGTTGACCAATCAATGTCAGTCACCGACATAGGTAGCTCAAAGGATTAGCAATCTGAAGTGACAGAGGGCTCAAATAATTGACGGGCGTTGGGGCAGAAAGGTTCCCGAGTCCACCAGGCGTTGAAAAGCTTCGCGTAAGTCGGCTCCCTACTAGGTGGAAAGACGACCTGTTAAAAATTGCTGGGCGCCGTTGGTTGGGTGCAGGTCGTACAAGATCGGTTGCTCTAGAAATCTATGGGGGGGGGGGGGGGGGGGGCTATGTTCAGCAGTGGACGTCCTTTGGTTGATATGATGATGATAACCTGCTGTGATCCTATTTGGTCGAGCGAAGCGAGATCTCCAAATGAAAATGTATGAACTCCCGTTACCTGTAACTTGAATTAAACTGAAGGTCAAGTTACTTGGTTATGCATTTCGTGACACTACCTATTTTGATAGTCAAAGATTACATATAATATATTTTTGGCATATCTAGGTACCTATATATAATAAGGCTCGCGAGATCTCAGTTCGGGGCGAACCACTTAGATAATATTTTAGAGGGGACAAATGTTACAAAAAAACTCGCTGGTCCCCTCCCCCTCCCATCACCAACCGGTTAGTTTTTTTGTAACATTTGTCCCCGAACCTCGTACTTTTATAAAATGGATATAAAAGTACGTGGTTCGGGTTATTTTGTAACATTTGTCCCCTCTAAAATATTATCTAAGTCGTAAGATCGAGGATAAAAGTTGTGGTGCGTGCATTTATAAACAGTGATAAGCAATGTCTATCGGTAAATTAAAAGAATTTGACCTAAAAAGTGGCACATGGTCGTCCTATACGGACCGGCTTGAGATGTACTTGAAAGTGAATACAATTAAGGACGAATTGAAACTGCCGACTATGATAGCCGTCATGGGGGATGAAGGTTACGAGCTGCTCGTCAACTTGGCGAGTCCGAAAAAGCCTTCAGAGCTCAAATATGATGAAGCTGTGGAGCTGTTACAGAAGCATCTAGAACCAAAACCGTCGGTATTGGCGGAGAGGTATCGTTTCCGGCAGCGAAGGCAGGCAGCAGGGGAAAATGCAGGGGAGTACATGGGGATGGCGCGTTTTGCAAATTCAGTGACAAATTGGACGACAACTTGAGAGATTAGTTTGTGTGCGGGCTACGTAGTGACGTAATTCGTCAACGGTTATTTGCCGAGAAAGACGCGGATACGATGTCTTTCGGTAACGCGGTGAAGTTAGCCCAGTCACTGGAAACAGCGGAACGGGACGTGGCTGCGGTCGAGGTACGGAGCGTGCCGGAGGCAGCGGAAAGCGCGGGAATGCACGCGCTGGGAGCGCGCGCGGGCCGAACGCGCGCCTCGCGCCGTGGAGGCGCGCCACGCGGCGGCGGGGCGGGCGACGCCGGTGGCCGTGCGGGCGGCTCACTACAGGGGCCTGCCGCAGCAGGCAACTGCAGAGGCTGCGGGGCCACCGGTCACGTCTATGGCGACTGTCGGTTCCGTGACTACGTGTGCAGCCGGTGCAGGCCCGGGGCATCTGCCGCGCATGTGCACGGCCGGGGCAGATGCCGGAAACAGGACGGCAAGGCCTGGAGCGGGCGGCGGTCGTAGTTTCCACTACTGCAAGGCTATCGAAGCCGACGAGGACGGGTCAGATGCGTGCGACAGCGAACAAGATGACTACATCGATTTACATCAGTTGTGCATAAAAGACTATAAGGCGGTGAGTTTACCAATATCAATAAATGACCAAATCATATCGATGGAAGTCGACACAGGTACACCAATATCTTGTATTAGCAAGAAAACCTACGATAGGTATTTTACCAATCTGGTTATACAATCCTATGATTTGTGTCTGAGATTTTATAACGGTACAAACCAAACATTAGGTCATTAGGTGTGATCGTGCCCCGGGTGGAGTTTCAGGGTACGGTGAAAAACTTAGAATTATTTATAATTCAAGACGGAACCACGTCATTACTAGGCCGGCAGTGGCTTACTGAATTAGGCATTTCGATTCCGAGTTTCCAGTGTAACCTGCTAAGTTCTAATAAAGAGGGACCGAGCATCTGTAACAATGTAAATAATTTATTGCACAGGTATAAAGTGTTGTTCGATGGCAGTCTGGGAAGGTTCACGGGGGGCAAGGCGACGCTGCGAGTGCGAGAGGGGGCGGCGACGATGTTCCACAACGCGCGGTCGCTGCCGTTCGCGCTGCGCGAGCGCATCGACTCCGAGCTGGACGGCATGCTGCGCGCGGGCATCATCGAACCGGTTGCCTGCTCCGACTGGGCTTCGCCTCTAGTTCCAGTTAATAAATCTGACGGTACGCTCAGGATTTGTGTGGATTATAAGGCGACTGTAAATCCGGTTTTAATGATCGATCGGTACCCGTTACCTAAAATTGAGGATGTTCTTGTTGTTTTAAATGGGGCTCAGTATTTCAGTAAAATAGATTTTTCACAATCAGGTTGAGCTGGACGACTCTAAGGAGTTCACGGTTATAAATACCTACTCACCGAGGTTTATTTCGCTACAATCGGCTGGTATTCGGCCTTTCTTCTAGCCCCGGTATATTTCAATGTATAATGACAACTTTATTGAAGGGAATACCTAATGTGGCAGTTTTTATTGATGATGTTATAATTGGGTGTCGAAACGAGGCGGAACATTTAAAAGCGCTGGAAACGGTATTTCAAAGAATGTTAAATAGCGGGTTACGTTTAAAAAGATCTAAATCTGTCTTTCTTGTACAGGAGGTATCTTATTTAGGGTATATCTTATCAAAAGATGGGCTGAAGGCAGATCCAGCGAACATCGCGGCTGTATCTGACATTGCGAAACCACAGAATGTTTCAGAACTACGTTCGTTTCTAGGACTACCTATGTAATTTCTTTGCTAAATTCATAAGAAATTTTAGTCAAAGATTAATCCCGTTGTATAATTTATTAAGAAAAAGTAGTCAATGGAATTGGTCTAGCAAATGCGAACAGGCATTCAAGGAAATTAAAAGAACACTAACGAGTTCAAAGGTTTTAGCCCATTATGATCCTTCCAAACAGCTGATTGTGACATGCGATGTCAGTGCGGCGGGAATGGGGGGCGTTCTGTCCCAGCCGGACCGATACGGGGCCGAGCGACCGGTCACTTTTGTGTCGCGCACGCTTACCGCCGCGGAAAAGAATTACTCACAAATACACAGAGCGTTAGCGTAAAGTAGTACAATGTGAACCTCCGCGTATACCTTGGTTTGTAAATAGTAAACTTAGAAGAAATTTGATTGTAATGGCTCACAGACTGCGCTCGGGACATATTCCTCTTGCTATGTTTAAACATATTATGAAAATATCCGACTCCCCCAACTGTGCTACATGCGGAGTTACAGAGGATGTTCATCATCTTCTGGTGGAATGTGTTCGGAGCCAGCCTTTGAGAGTCCATATGCAGACTCAATATAATGTAAATTTGTTAGATGTTGGCGTATTTCAAAGTATCCTGTCTGCCCCGCTATGCGATCCGGCCAGGATACTTTATAAAATGGTGTATGGTATAATTAAGTCTAGTTGTTAAGGATTTTATTGTAAGAATTAACAGGGCTGACATAGTCGCAAACGACTCAAAGTCCTTAATAAAATAAATGAAAAGAAAAAAAAAAGAGCGTTAGCGATTATTTACTGTATGAAGAAATTTCACCAATATGTTTATGGCCGAAAATTTATTCTTAGAACGGATCATAAGCCTTTAGTTTCAATATTTGGCCCTAATACGGGCATTCCTATAATGACTGCGAGCCGTATGCAACGTTGGGCTATAATATTATCAGCATACAGTTATGATATAGAATACGTGAGGACGGACGCGAACAGTGCAGACGGGTTGTCGAGGTTGCCATTGCGTGATAAGGAACCGATTTCGCGCGCGCTCCCGGAGCAGACGTTTTTACATTTTGCTCAGGACGCTTTTCTGTTAGATTATAACGAGATTAAAAAAAATACCGCTAGAGATCCAATCTTGAGTAGAATTTTAGCGTTTATAAGAGACGGGTGGCCCGCTAACTGTGACATTACAGGTATGCAGCCATATTTTAATAGGAAAAATGAGCTTTATGAGGAATTAGAGTGCGTTATGTGGGGACATAGGGTATTAATTCCAGAAACTTGCAGGGATAAGGTATTAAAGGTTTTACATGAACCACACATGGGCATGGTCAAGTCTTAGTCTCTAGCGAGAAGTTACGTGTGGTGGGCCGGGATAGATGAGGCTATTGAAGCCATGTGCCGGGAATGCGCCACGTGCGCGGCACAGGCTGACTCACCACCACGGCAGACTCCGCGCCCATGGCCTTGGCCTTCCAGACCATGGTCTAGACTGCATCTGGATTTTATGGGCCCTATTCTAGGGAAAACCTATCTCGTAGTAGTTGATGCCATGCCTAAGTGGTTGGAGGTATTTGTGGTACCTAGTACGGCGGCAAATTTTACTATAGATAAGTTAAACGAGTTATGGAGCAGATGGGGTTTTCCCAAACAAATTGTGACGGACAATGGGCCACCGTTTACCAGTAGGAAGTTCGAGAACTTCGTTAAAACACGCGCAAATAAACATATATTGACGGCACCCTATCATCCGGCTTCCAATGGGGCGGCAGAAAATGCGGTTAAAACTTTAAAATGAGTAATTAAAAAGGCGGTTTTCGAAAAACAAAATATAGATAATGCGCTCAATACATTTTTGCTATATTATAGGAATACTGAACACACATCTACAGGTGAGAGTCCGGCTATGTTATTGCAGGGTAGGCGGTTAAGGACCCGTTTGGATGCATTAAAACCAGATCGCGAAGCTAAGATTATTCAATCACAAAAGCGGCAAGTAGATAATTCAGGAGGGGTGAATAGGTCACTTAAAAACGGGGAGGACGTCTGGTACCGCCAATATTTAAAGGCTGATAAATGGTTACCAGGAAAGGTAGAATCTAGGTTGGGGCCGTCGAATTTCAAGGTGATCGGTGAGGTAGGTGAAGTGCATCGTCATATCGATCAATTAAAACGTAGGACAAGGAGTTCCTTAATCCACCCAGATCCTGAGAGTGTCTTGTTAGAGTCTGACGCACAGGTAGACAAAGATCTCTTTCAAGATGCAGAGAATGGTGAGGAAGGTGCAAGGTCGGAGCCGGTAGCCAAACGTGATTCTATTCAGAGCTCAAAGAGCCAGGCAAATGAATCTGCGCCAGATCCTCGTGATCCTCCATCGGACGCGTCACCCAAAATCTTATTGCCGAAGCCTCGGCCCATAAGGCAATGTAGATTGAATAAACGTAATTCAAGATTTTAATGTAGTGACTTCTATCGCATACATATAAGAACTACTCTGTCATTATTGGCTTTGATATATTGTTATTCTCGCTTCCGTTCATACTTATAACACATACACATAACAATGCTTTCTATGTCTTTAATATTATGGTTACAGAGAACAAAGATCTTATTAGAATAGAGATTTTCATAAAATTGTTAGTTAAGTATTTATATTGTTATGATTAGGGTAAGTTAAATTTAGTGTAGAGGAATGTGGTGTATTCTGGATTGTGTTGGTAGATTATTGGTGGAGGGGAGATTTAGTATTACGAGGCAGTTCAATAGATCCCTGTTACAGGCTGGTACTGTGTTTCATTGCTCCCGGAACAAAGACTTTACAGACATAAATAGGTTTGTGCTGTTGGTTTAGTTAGGTTAGTAGGTACCTACCTATTACTACTACTGTGTATACTGGGTATGTAGGTTAGGGTAATATATAGAAAAAATATTACCGAAACTAAAAATTAAATATGGCAATGGCACGTCAAATGCATGTCGGAGAGGCAACCGGATAGCGAATGGATGGAGTGGGCCTTGGAGTGGTAGGTACAGAGCACAGGTACAGACTCCCCTCGTATCGGCCGAATTGAACCCAAGTGGACGGGGGCAGCAATACGGGGGTGGGGCATAATATTTTTTTTTAACTAAGCAACCGGATAAAAATGCGGTTGATTGTAAGGTAATATACCCTAATTGTTTAGCTAATTCGCTTTTGTGTGATGATTGATTAGTATTTTTCTATGTGTGTGCCTGGGTGGGTAGGTATTTGTACACGTGTGTCACACACGCTCTTTCATGTAATAAACGTAACGTGTAACGTGGCACCAAAGCACTGATCTAGTGTACATAGTAGAGATCAGTGCACTAAAGACCATATAGAACCTAACTATAATTTAACTAAGGTCTTTGCGTGGCACATCACTCATTTCATTCATTCATAGTTGCTTGATTCGTGCATTCATTGCTTTATGATTTTTGACATTGACGTAACAAGTTTATAGTCTGTCTGTGCTGTGACTGACGTAACTTGACGTAAGTAAACATTGAGCAATTTGAGCAGCTGTTTCGTTTGTTTCGCGATTGTAATGTGATGTGAACTGTTATATATTTTGGTGTTATTCTTTAGATTCTGCATCACTATGCTGAGATGTTACTGCTATTTACCTTCTATGTAAAGCATTAACAAATCTACTATTCATTTTTGAATTTTGAGTACTCTAATTTAAGCGACCTAAACTTAGTCAGTATGGAATCATTATCAAAACAGGAGCTAATATCGACGATAACTAAGCAAGCTGATCAAATTAAACGCTACGAAGGACGTCTGCGAGGTATGTAGCATTTAGGTAGTGTAGTTATAATGTGTGGGAACAATGTCGATGCTGGACAGCTTTTCGTTTTGGAGAAGAAATGCCTATGCATAATTGTAAACATCAGCCAGTGAAACAGTTGTTGGCCTCACTTTGTAGAGCAGAAGATACTGACACTACCGTGCATCTACATAATAAGCAGCTTCTACACCATGGGCCATGCATGATGGACAATTAAAAAAATGCGCTATGATTGCCACCATGATTGCACAGCTGCCTACACTATGGGCCATGATGGACAGTCACAGAATGCGCTATGATTGCCACCATGATTGCACAGCTGTCTACACTATGGGCCATGCATGATGGACAATTAAAAAAATGCGCTATGATTGCCACCATGATTGCACAGCTGCCTACACTATGGGCCATGATGGACAGTCACAGAATGCGCTATGATTGCCACCATGATTGCACAGCTGTCTACACTATGGGCCATGATGGACAATCACAGAATGCGCTATGATTGCCACCATGATTGCACAGCTGTCTACACTATGTGCCATGATGGACAATCACAGAGTGCGCCATGATTGCCACTATCAATGGCACACCTACATTTGTTAAAATTATGGATGTCGAATCAGTAGCAGCTGCCGCTATTTATTTATTTAGTGTATATAACCATTATATAAATGTTCACTGTAAAAGCGCGTCCGCACTGCACCGTAAACAAATACGAACTGAGTGATCGGAGATTGTATGGACACGTCTATCATTGCAAAATTCCTTTGATGTTTGTCTGAAAAACCGACATAGCGGCGATTACGCTCGATCATCACCGATCATGGGCGATTACAGATAATTATGCCCTCTACACGATGGTGATTGTCTATGATCGCCCATCATGGCCAATAGTGTAGAGGCGCTATTAGAAACAGCAATGTTTGTGAGAAAGCATCTGTACCTTTACCAACATGATCCAAACCCGCGAAGACAAAACAACTTAGTACTGCCAGACCAGAAACTCGAAATATACAAAAAAGTCCACATTACACAGCCATCAAAAACTAACTCGCGTTAGTTACACCATTTATAACTCGAGAACAGCTGGATCGATTTTGATGATCTTTGATTTGTTGGATTTGTCTTCGCCCAGAATAGCGGAATAACCATTAAAGTAGGTATCGGAAAAATTTACGCTAAAAAACATATGAAGAAAATTAATTTACTCATACATAGATATAGCTAATGATGGCCGATTGACAATTCTACCGGTGGGTGACGTACATGGCAGCCCGCATCTTAAGCATGTCAAGGCCGTACAAAGTTCGCAGGGTCAACTAGTTTATAATCAAATACCTGTCAGTTTAAAAACTTTAAAAATTGAATTCAAAGACCTTTATGAGTAGTCTCAAATATTTACTAGTACAAAAATGTTACTATTTTCTAACTGATTTTTTTATGACAATTACATGATGACATTATCATTAATATTGTTATCCATTATATATGTACTTAAATGAAAATATAATAATAAGCTTATATTTAGTTAATGTGATATTATAATGTGTAGTGTGACCATTAGTGCTGTGCACTCCCTGAGGTATGAGCGCGGCGAGACGGGGGGGAGAATCGGCTGCTGCGCTCTGTCAGTTCGCCGTCAACGCTCGTGGCGGCAGGTAGTGTTATTTGTATCGGACTGTCTATGTCAGACGCACATGAGATAGACAGTCCGATACGAATAACACTACCTGCCGCCACGAGCGTTGACGGCGAACTGACAGCGCAGCAGCCGATTCTCCCCCCCGTCTCGCCGCGCGCATACCTCAGGGAGTGCACAGCACTAATGGTCACACTATAAATGAAAATATAATAATAAGCTTATATTTAGTTAATGTGATATTGTAATGTAATAAAGAAATATATGTAGGTAAATAATAGTTCCTGATAGTATTATAAGTGACTATTTTAAGAAATTTAATTTAATTTTACCTATTATAGGTACATATGATGTATAGGTATAGCTAACTGTTAAGTTTATTACATAATATTAATTATACCAAGTTTCATCGAAATCGGTTCAGCCATTTAGTCCTGAAAACGTAATAAACAGACAGAATTTACAATATTAGTATGGAATAAGCAGTCTGAAAATCCATTTCTATCATAAATTTTGCATAGTAACTTGATTTTTACAGATGTTGTAGCGGCTTACAAAGGACTGGTAAAGGAGAAGGAAGCTTTAGAGATCAGTTTGAAGGCTCTGAACAAAACTGAGGCTCCCATAGATGGAGGCACAGGTAAGGTTTACATTTAAAAATAACATGTTAGAACAAAGAAGAAATAACATAACAAAGATGTTTAAAAGTATAGTCTAACTTTTTATTAGCTGCAGTAAAATGACGTTTCTAAATGTCATTCCGTAAAATAATGCTGCCAGCCTAATCTCAATAGGGATGTGATTCAGTTCACAAAAATTAATTAAATAACATTATTATGACGTTTTTGTTTCATTTTGAATGTACGTCCCTATACTTCCACTAAAAAAGATCAATCCTCTAGTATAGTAATAATAATAGGTTAAAAAAATACATTACAACTTAATATTAAATCTCAAAAAAAAAAAACCAAACTGATTATTCATTTATGATTCACTCATTTAGCTACATCCCTATTTATTTTTCTTCAAAAACCGGCAACCCACAAAACGTTATTTTACTGCAGCTAATAAAAAGTTAGACTATAATGATTCAAGCATGTAGAAATAACATTTAGAACAAAGAAGAAATAACATAACAAAGTTATTTCAAAAGCAATGATTCAAGCATTTACACACATCAAAAAAGTCTAAGCAACACAACTTTTTTGGTATTATTACTATTTACTTCGTTTTAAATTTTCATGGAATATCAAACCTTCTTTGAATAGTCAACCTCTTTGATAAACAAATAAATACGGGCAGTTTTTTTCAGTAAATTATGTTTTTAAACAATAAAAACACTCTTTTGTCCATTTCAACGACATGTTTCAGAGAAATGTAAAGAGGTTTCTACAGTGTAGGGAATGCATCGACAATACCCCGGGTGTTGCCGGTGTCAATAGGCGACGGTGACCGCTTACCATCAGGTGGGCCGTAAGCCTGTTTTCCCAAAATAACATAAAAAAAATCATAGATGCGGTATTAATGCTTATTCAACAAAAAAAAATTAGTAACCGCAGTAATCATTGGTTGTGTGTCGCAAATAATTGTCTCAAGAGTTTAGTGGAGCGTCGTCATCTTAACACGGAAGAGATGCAAAGAGCTGTAGGTATGCTAGAAATTGAAAACAGTCAAGCCTATGTTGTCCGGCATTTCTGTGTTGCCGACTCTGGAGGCGTTATCACGGCGGCACACAGGTGATCCGTCTGTACAGCACCCAGGCCTAGGGCGTAGTACAGTCAACGCCAAAAGCCGCTGACCATTTACAAACTTCCAAAAGTCCTATACACCTAAAAGATTGAAAGTCGCTGATCTGCTATGCCCACATTACTCAGTGAAAATAGTAAGGTTACAAGTATCGGTGAACATCATCAGAACATAAATTACTGAACGCATTAAAAGTACCCATATCTCGGAAACTAGACGTTCTAAGCTAGCTGTGTCTTGGAACAAATGTTTGATAACTATAAGATTGCATTTCTGACGACAGCTGTCAAACTTCAAACAGACGTATCTCGGAAACTAGATGTTCTAGGCTAGCGGTGTCTTTGGACAAATGGTAGGTATCAATGGGATCTGCATTTCTAATCACAGCTGTCAAACTTCAAACAGCCTTATCTCGGAAACTAGACGTTCTAGGCTAGCGGTGTCTTTGGACAAATGGTAGGTATCAATGGGATCTGCATTTCTAATCACAGCTGTCAAACTTCAAACAGCCTTATCTCGGAAACTAGACGTTCTAGGCTAGCGGTGTCTTTGGACAAATGGTAGAGGTATCAATGGGATCTGCATTTCTAATGACAGCTGTCAAACTTCAAACAGCCTTATCTCGGAAACTAGACGTTCTAGGCTAGCGTGTCTAGGCTAGCGGTGATACTAGAAGAATAATATCGTCGCCCAGGAATCGCTGAACGTCTAAGATGTGTCCAGGAAGTCCAGCCATACAGCGGTTCGACAGTAATGGTTTGGGCTGGAAATGCTAAAAAAATATAATAATTATAGGGAGGCTTAAAAATAAATAAATAAATATGCTTACCCTAACGGGCAGACGGCGTTATCGGACGTATGCGATTTTCAATAAATGGCGCTGTTGGACGCGGGTAAACAGCTCTTATTAGTGCTGAAACAGCTCTAGTTATATAGTATAGTTTAGTCAGTTATGTTTGGTTTAATTTCAGATGATTCTGTATGTGCACTCACTTTGTCGCTGTCCACCTTGACGGCGGAGAAGGCGCGGATGGAAGAGGCGTTCCAAGCTGACAGGAAAGTGACCAGAGATAAGGTAAATAAGAACAGCTAATTTAACTTACTTTACCATGACAGGGTATCATATCTACAAGTCTACTGGAAGAGATATCTATAAAAATAAATAAATATTGCTGGACATTTCACACAGCGTTATCTAGCCCCAATCTAAGCAGAGCTTGTACTATGGGAACCAGATAACTGATAGAATACTTGTATACATTTTTTTTGTAAATACCTAAACAAGTGCTTATAATATACTAGCTTCCGCCAGCGGCTTTGCACGCGTTGTTTGTCAACAAAGAGTAGCCTATGTTTGAATCCAGGTCATAATGTACCAAACATCCAAACTTTCACATTTATAATATTAGTGTGACAGAGAAACATCCAGACCCGAAACAAATATCTGTGTATTTATATATGTATATTTATATTTGTATGTGATATGGGTCGTATTATTTGTGCCTGCAATAAACGAGTTTTATTTAAGCCAAATTGCTCTAGCTAGTCAGGCCATCCCTTTCGCACGTACAGTACGTACCTCACGTGTGAAAGGGATGGCCTGACTAGCGTTAGCGACGTCACAGCAATTTGACTTAGGTAATAAGGGGGCGGGCCATATACCAAATTTCATCGAAATCGGTCCTGCAGTTAAGTCGTAAAAAGTAACAAGCAGCCAGAGAATCAGAGGGACTTTACTTTCGAAATTATAATTCGCCCCGAACTGAGATCTCGCGAGACTCCCATAAAAACAAAAAAAAATATTATATGTAACCTTTGACCATCAAAATAGTGCCACAAAATGCTTAATCGAATAACTTGACATACAGTTTCATTCAAATTACAGGTAACGGGAGTTCATGTTATTTGTAATAATTTTTTGGGGTAGAAATTGCAGTTATTCTAGATTTCAGACTTCTCCGTATATTTGTGTCACTAAAGCTACACGCATACCAAATTTCAGCACTGTGGGGTCACTTGTGTGAATTTTGTCAAAGTTCAGTTTTTATAATGACTAATAACTTAAAAACTACAAAGTTTAAACTAAAAATAAAAACGGGGTCAAAATGTACTCACAAAGACCATTTATTAGACGTGCCATTTGACCGGATACTCCCATTTTGATTTTCTTCTACCTCTCTGAACCCCAATATCTCAACGAAACATTTTTAGCTCATTTAGTCACACCAAAATTGTGCCATCACTGCCTATCTATATACCCGATTTCACGATGATCGGATTAACGCATCGAAAGTTATTCTCGGACAAACAAACATACATACATACAATGCCGATTTGCCCAAGATGATGTAGAGATCTCGCTTCGCTCGATCAATTAATATTGATTAGCTTCGGCCCACGTTATGTTATGTTAGAGGGTTCTCAGTTATATTTGATAAAAAATGGTGTAGCTAAAGATAGACGGTTTTTAAATTTTGTATGAATAAGCTTGTTTTACTAAACATTACAGTATGAAGGTATGCTGCTGGCCACAAGAGAAGAAACAAAAACACTAGTCCAGCAACACTTGGCCGAAATCAACAACCTGAAGGCGAAGATCTCCTATGAGATACAAGAGAGGGAGAAAGAGAGGGCAGATCATGCTGCTATGATGAAGTAAGAATGGACTTTTAATCTGTCAAAAATCCACTGACTGAAAAGAGTATTCCAGTATAAGGTGACCTCGCATTGTATAGGCCGAACAATGACATATCAGATTATTGTGTAAATGTAAATAAATAATGCTGGACATTTCACACAGCGCTTTCTAGCCTATACTAAACAAAGCTTGCACACACTGCTACACATCAAAATATACGACGACCTCCATGGCGCAGTGGGCATATAGCCGTCTGGGATGCTGGAGGTTGCGGGTTCGATTCCACCGTTCGATACACTAATCACTACATAGTATAAAACAAAGTCGCTTTCTCTGTCCCTATGCCCCTTTGTATGCTTAAATCTTTGAAACTACGCAACGGATTTTGATGCGGTTTTTTTAATAGATAGAGTGATTCAAGAGGAAGGTTTATATGTATAATAACATCCATTAAATAGTGGAGAAGTACTGTTATTTTTGAGGTTTCTAATGTGATGTCGTAAATAATTACATTTTTTCCGCTTACATTGCAAACGCAGGCTGAACCCTACGAGTTTTATCAAAATAATGTACTAAGTATTGTACACATTGAAAAGGTCCGTGATAGTATATGTCTATCTCTTATGGATAACCCACAATAACTTTTTTTGTCATTTACTTTTTACGACAAATAATGGCTAATTTTCGAAGCGATTTTAATCAATACAGCATTAATCCTTAACCAATTAAATACCTTGAATACATTGTTCATTTCATATAGATCTATATATCTATATGATTTAAGTGAATATTTTCGAAGATATTACAGATTTAAAAATTGCGGGACGTAGCGTTTGCGGCGGTACCGGCCGGCCGCCCGGTGCGGCAAGAGCGTGCCTATAAATAGCGCGTCTGAGGCCGCGGTTTCCCCTATAGCACTTTGAATTTAGCAGCGATCGGACGCGTTTATTATAAAAACGTGCTTTTCAGCGCGACAACGTATCAGTAATTATAAATAAGTTACGATAAATAATTGTATGATAGTAGTTTTAAAATATAAATTATATTCTATTCTAAGGTTAATTTTTAAATCGCACTTATAGTAATTATAAGTACCTACATAAGGTGAGATAAGATTAGATTAAATAAAACTATAATTTATGGATTGCAATTTTCTATTAAGATCTTGATTAAAATTTACAGTTAGATCAATTTAATATTAGGGAAATTATTTTCAAAAATCGTGATTTAAGGTGAGATATGTAAGTTCAGAAAAAGTACTTAATAGAATAGGTATCTTTTGTTGTTGATGATTGTTGATTATCTTTTGTTTTTAGTCGCACGAATAGCAAATTATTTTTTAAGTACCTACTTTTAATTTAATTAAAATCGTTGTTTAAGTTGAGGTATTTCAGTAAAAAAAAAAGAACTGAATAGAATAGGTATCTTTTGTTTTTTATGATTGTTGATTATCTTTTGTTTCTAAATGGTAAGAATTTAGATATTTTTAACTGCGGCACATACTAATAATATGGCAATTTGTGCATAGGTAATCATACATATAGAACTGAGTATGTACAGAAATTATAAAGTCATGTCTGGAAGACGTCGTCGTTCGAACATAGGTCGTAGTACAGTGAATGCCAGAAGAGTACGTTCAGAAAGAGATGAAGAATCGTCAACGGAACGTGAGGCTCGCCTCAGTCAGGCTCGGGATAGATATAGAGCTGAGAGAGAGAGAATCTTCAGTAGAGCGTGAGATTCGCCGCAGCCGGGATCGAGATAGGCATACGGTTCAGAGGGACAGAGAATCGTCAGTAGAGCGTGAGGCTCGCCTCAGTCAGTTTCGGGATAGATATAGAGCTGAGAGAGAGAGAGAATCTTCAGTAGAGCGTGAGGTTCACCGCAGCCGAGATAGGCAAAGACATCGAATACAGAGAGCCAGAGAATCATCAGCACGAGTTACTAATTCATGGGTGAATAAAGAAAATTCTGCCATGAATTACGATCCTTCGATTTCTTATAAGGACGATCGTATAGTATCAATAGGTACTATTTCAGTAGTGTGTGAACATTGCTTGGCATTGAAATTCAAGGACGAATCGAAAGGCATGTGTTGCTTACAAGGAAAAGTCAAATTCGAAGAAGTTCTCCCTCCACCTGAACCACTTCACTCTCTTCTTACGGGTGATCATCAGAAATCCAAGCAATTCATGCGCAATATACGCCGTTATAATAACGCATTTCAAATGACCTCTTTTAAGAGTAAGCAAGTCGTTGAGCGTGGGTTCATGCCTACATTTAAAATTCAAGGGCAAGTGTACCACTTAGCTGGGAGCTTGCTACCACTTCGACCCGATGATCACAAATTTCTGCAAATATATTTTATTGCAGATCCAGATACACAAGCATCTACGCGGTGTACAAGTGTTGCACAGCCAATTGATAGAGATTTGATTAGATCTCTCCAAGATATGTTACATTCTCATAATTGCTACATACAGTCTTTCAAAACTGCGATTGAGAGTGTTCCAGCAGATAATCCTGACTTTAATGTCGTAATCCATGCAAATAAAGTTCCTGTTGGAGAACACAGAGGACGATACAATGCGCCTTCCACGAGTGAAGTAGCAGTGGTGATAGCTGGACAGCAATTTGACAAAAGAGATATTGTATTGCATAGTCGTGATGATAATTTGCAAAAAATTTCAGAGTTACACAGATCTTATGACAGCTTACAATATCCTTTGATGCTATGTCGTGGAGAAAATGGTTATGCCATTAATATTTCTCAAGTTGACCCAATCGGTGGTACACCTCTGCGTAAAACAGTGTCATGTATGAACTACTATTGCTACCGTATAATGACAAGACGTAACAATTTCAATACTTTGCTTAGATATGGAATGTTAACAAACCAATACTTGGTAGATCAATATGCGAAAATTGAATCTGAGAGATTGGCCTACATCCGTAATAATCAAACTAAATTGAGAGCTGAAAATTACGTTCATCTTCAGGATGCTTTACAGGCGAATGAACACCGCAACGGCATTGGGCAGTTGGTTATACTACCTTCATCATTCACAGGTGGACCTCGATATTTACACGAAAAATCGCAAGACGCCATGACTTACGTAAGAAATTACGGCAAACCTGATTTATTTATAACTGCAACATGTAACCCAAATTGGCCGGAAATCAAAGAAAATATTAACACCAATTTAACTCCACAAGACAGATACGATATAGTTAACAGAGTCTTCCATTTAAAAGTACAGAAACTCCTGCACCTCATTAACAAGTCTCATATATTCGGTCCGCCGCGCTGTCATATGTACACAATAGAATGGCAGAAACGTGGCTTGCCACATGTACACCTGTTGGTGTGGTTAGTGAACAAAATTAGACCAAACCAAATTGACAGGGTTATTTCAGCTGAATTACCGGATAAAGATGAAGATCCTATCCTGTACGAAATTGTAAAGAAACATATGGTACACGGCCCTTGCGGGACTTTAAACCCGAATTCTCCATGTATGCGAGATTCTAAATGCAGCAAAAAATTTCCGAAGTCGTTCCAAACTTAAACAAGTACTAGCGATGACGGATATCCCAAATATCGTCGACGATCGCCAGAACAGGGTGGGCAAAATGCTACCGTCCGAAACCATGATATTGATAACCGATGGATCGTTCCCTATAATCCGCTCCTTTTGAAAATTTTCGATGCCCACATCAACGTAGAGTTGTGCAATTCAATAAAGTCAATTCAATATGTTACTAAGTACATTAATAAAGGCAGTGATCAAGCCACTTTCAGCATATTGATGCGCCGACGAAAATTTACTACTCGGTCGATACTGTTCTCGATTTGGAAGACGCTGTTCATTTTCCTACAGAATTTCTAAATTCTTTGAACCCGTCTGGACTCCCTCCTCACAAAATGGTGTTGAAAGTAGGTTGCCCTGTTATTTTATTAAGAAACCTAAATCCACCTAAACTTTGCAATGGCACGCGTTTGCTGGTAAAATCATTGAAAACTTTCATAATAGAGTGCACAATACTCACAGGATGTGGTACCGGAGAAGATGTATTGATTCCCCGAATCCCTCTGATACCATCGGATTTACCCTTCCAATTTAAACGTTTACAGTTTCCGGTAAAGACATCTTTTGCAAGGAC
The DNA here is from genome assembly GCA_918857605.2 of Philereme vetulata. Classification (NCBI taxonomy): domain Eukaryota; kingdom Metazoa; phylum Arthropoda; class Insecta; order Lepidoptera; family Geometridae; genus Philereme; species Philereme vetulata. The sequence continues at coordinate 4,906,740 of OU975456.1, read as the reverse complement.
CATTAATAAATCGCAGGGTCAAACCTTCAACGTTGCAGGCTTAGATTTGAGCGTTGACTGTTTTTCACATGGACAACTGTATGTCGCTCTTTCAAGAGTGACCTCCAGAGAAAACATGTTTGTATTGTCTAATGACAAGAAAGCTGTGAACGTTGTTTATAAAGACATTCTGTAATATGTTGTAAAAATAAAATAAATAGTTAAAAATGTAAAAAGTAAATAAGTAAAAATGTAGTGTATGAATTTAGATATTCCAAAGATAGCAGGAAATCTTCATGGTATAGGGAAAGGGGGATTTTTTTACTCCAAATTTGACGCGTGCGGGCCACGGGCAGTAATGAATAAATCAAAACTACTGAATCGATTTTAATCACATAGGCTATATATTTTATACCCGTGCGAAGCCGGAGCGGGCCGCTATGTTTTTATATACAACGTTCACAGTTTTTCTGTAGTGTATTTAGTATCAGCATTGCACCCGTGCGAAGCCGGGGCGGGTCGCTAGTAATATTATAAAGAGGAAAAATTTGTAACGAATAAACTCAAAAACTACGTGTCCGTTTTCAAAAATTCTTTCACCATTAGAATGCTACATTATCTCTGAGTAACAAAGGCTATATTTATTACTAGAAAAAATAAGGGATCCCTACTAAAACTTCAATAAAACTAAAGCTATAACCCAAGGTGTAAAAAAATAGACATAAAATGTCTTTCATCGCATGCGCTGCGGAAAATATAATAATATTATAAATTCGAACGTGTTTATGTCTGTGTCTCTCTGTCTGTTACGTTTTCACGACTGAACGGCTGGACCGATTTAGATGAAATTTGATATATATATAGATAGGTTATGACCGGGATTGAGACATAGGCTATTTTTTACCCAACTGCGCAGAAGGAGGGTAATGTTTTTATTGAAAAACTACGCGTGCTAAGCTGTGTATTGTTCAGCTAGTATAATGTATAGAGAAACACCCAGACCAGGAACCAATATCTGTAGATCATGAAATGGCATGGGGGAGGCAATAGGCTTATGGCCTATTTCAGCAGTGGACTAGCGCATACAAACAGGCAGATGTAATTGACTACTTTTGTTTGATGTAAGAAGGTAATTTGTATGTATAAATAGCTTCCGCCAGCGGCTTCCCACGCGTTGTTTGTCAACAAAAAGTATCTGATGTTTGAATCCAGGTCACAATCTATCAACACACCAAATTTCATCTAAATCGGTTCAGCCATTACGATGTAATTGAGTTACAAACAAACATATAAACTTTCACATTTTTATTATATAGTGTGATATTACAGAGAGCTGCATCTCAAGTTGAACAGCGAAAGAAAAAGCAAGGAGAAACTGGAAGATAAAGTAGTACATACTACCGAAACTCAAGGTATGCATTCATTCTTTTTTTTTACCCCTCTTGAACCCCAATATCTCAACAATCCCCCCACATTTTTAGCTAATTTAGTCGCACCTAAATTCTGCTATCACTATCACTATCTATATACCAAATTTCACGATGATCGGATAAACGCTTCGAAAGTTACAGTCCTCGGACAAACAAACATACATACATACAACGCCGATTTGCCTAAGATGATTTAAGAGTACCGCGGAACAAATGTTTGCATGATCTACAGATATTTGATTCGGGACAACTAAATATTGACAATAAAAATAACAAAAGTATAAACGACTTCAGATAACAGAAAAAAACAAACTACTGAACCGATTTCGATGAAATTTCTATGGGACAATCTGAAATTATATCCTTTCAAATAGTAACATAATTTTCCAAATCGGTTGATAAATGACGGAGCTATGAAGTAACAAACATAAAAACGTACAGTCGAATTGAGAACCTCCTCCTTTTTTGAAGTCGATTAAAAAGTATATAAGTATTCTATCAGTTATCTGGTTCCTATAGTATAAGCTTTGCTTAGTTTGGGGCTAGATAGCGCTTTGTGTAATGTCCAGCATTATTATTATTATAATATATATTCAGTGGCGATTTTCCCAAGTATAGGCTGTTAAAATCTTGCCGCCCTTCAATCCTACAATCTGGTGGAAATTGCACAACAAATGAAGTACTCGTTTTAGGATATATCTCTGAGTTAATCAAAGCTCAATCATGTAAGTACGATAAGGCGGGGTAATGTAGGTGCTACTGGTTGTGGGCCGTGATCTGGGTGGTTTACCATAGAATATAAAAGTTTATGGCACCGTTGCTGGAATGTACAATGTAAGGGAAGAGGGAAAAGTGGCTTGTAGACTTCTTTCTGCAAAAAAATCAGAAAACCGCCTTATAGAAATATTAAATAAAAAACATTAATTTATAAAATTGTTCATGAACGAAATTAAATTACGAAAAATAATCAAACGACCTACTGACTGAGATAAATATATATATATAGACTTTAAGGGCGGCAAATTCAGGGACTGTTTTTGAAGTAAAACTTCTTTACGCACGCTTGACTTGGGGAGTAAGCTGGTGAATGCGTTACGAAAAGTGCGAACGGAAGTGGAGAGGGAGATTTATGTTAGGGAAGATAGAAAGAGAGAGTTACGTTTCGTATATTACTGTAGGAGCGAGAGAGAGAAAATAGAGAATATATATATATATATTTCATGCACTGGCTATGAGAGGAAGAGAGAAAAATATGCGCGTGCACCTCTCTCTCGTTCCTACAGTAATATAAGAAACGTAACTCTCTCTTTCTATCTTCCCTAACATAAATCTCCCTCTCCACTTCCGTTCGCACTTTTCGTAACGCATTCACCAGCTTACTCCCCAAGTCAAGCGTGCGTAAAGAAGTTTTACTTCAAAAACAGTCCCTGAATTTGCCGCCCTTAAAGTCTACTCAGCCTACTGGTAAATCTGCCACTGCATTCATTTAAACGCTAACTAATATGATAAATACGAAAGTTTGGATGTTCGTTACTCAATCACATCTTAACGGCTGAACCGATTTCGATGAAATTTGGTAATTATTAATATAGATAGGTCTGGATTGAAACAAAAGCTATTTTTTATTGACGAACCACGCGTGACAAAGCTAGTCCTATATACGTCATACTAATATTATAAATGCGCAAGTGAGTTTGTTTATTACGCTTTCACGTCCTAATCACTGAACGTTTTCGATGAAATTTGATGCATAGATGCACCTGGATAAGACATAAGTTACTTTTTATTGATATACCTAGTTTTAGGCGAAAACTACTTGTTCAGAAAGAAACAGACACTTGTATTTAGCAGATATTTTGCAGGCGATTCTATTGTTTAATGACTAACTAAATAATTAATTAATTAATTAAATTAAGAAGGCTCGAATGATGATTAAATTAATCATGTCGAATGTCCATGTCGTCCCTGCCCCAGTTATGGTTCAGAACTCGGCTCTTGAAGTTGTCGACGCGTATGTATACCTAGGACAAACAGTCCAATTAGGTAGGTCCAACTTCAAGAAAGAGGTCAATCGTCGAATCCAACTCGGATGGGCAGCGTTTGGGAAACTTCGCAACGTCTTTTCGTCCAACATACCTCAGTGCCTTAAGACGAAAGTCTACAATCAGTGTGTGTTACCAGTGATGATATATAGAACCGAGACGTGGTCCTTCACTATTGGCCTTATGAATAAGCTCAGAGTCGCTCAACGAGCTATGGAGAGGGCTATGCTCGGGGTTTCTCTACGGGATCGAATCAGAAATGAGGAGATAAGTAGGAGAACTCAAGTCACCGACATAGCCCGACGGATTAGCACGTTGAAGTGGCAATGGGCAGGCCATATAGCGCGCAGAACAGATGGCCGATGGGGCCGAAAGGTTCTCGAGTGGAGGCCACGGACCGGCAAGCGCAGCGTAGGACGTCCACCCACAAGATGGGCAGACGACTTGGTAAGAACCGCAGGTCGGCGTTGGATGCAGGCCGCTTCCAACCGCAGTTCCTGGAGATCAATGAGGGAGGCCTTTGTCCAGCAGTGGACGTCCTACGGCTGATATGATGATGATGATGATGATGATGAAGAAGGCTCTTATTTCGTAACGTTAAATAATATCTGTATTTTATATGATGCAAGTACAATTTTATTTATTTAATTAACAAAATCCACAGCCCTTATTATATAAGATACAAACTTATACTGAGCGTAGTTTATCTAATCTATTTTTATGTTTAAATACACCTTGACTAATCTTTCTTGTTTAGAATCTTCTACATAACAAAAGTTTTTATGGCGTACTAGCTGTACTGCCCGCGGCTTCGCACGCGTGTTTTTTCAATAAAACAATACCCCCTGCCCAGTCGGGTTAAAAAGTAGCCTTTGTCCCAATCCTGGAGAGACAAGAGCTACTATCGATTTATAATATTACTAGCTGACCAATCCGCAGCTTCGCACGCGTGGTTTTTCAATAAAAATATTACCCTCCTTCTGCGCAGTTCGGTAAAAAGTTCGGTAAAAGTCACCCGGGGATAGTGTAGCTTCCCAACGGTGAAATAATTTTTTAAATCGGTCCAGTAGTTTCGTAGCCTATTCAATGCAAACAAAAAAACAAACAAATCTTTCCTCTTTATAATATTATTTTTGTAGATATTGATATGTTCTTTAATATTGTAGAACATACTTTTGTTCTATCGTCAATAGTTTCCGCAGCGCATGCGACGAAAGACGTTTTAGGGCACTTTTTTATACCTACCCAAGGTACGTTACTTAAGTTTTAGTAAGGATCCCTAATCTTTTCTAGCATTAAATATAGCCTATGTCACTTAGGGTGAATGTAGCTTTCCAATGGTGAAAGAATTTTTGAAATCGGCACAGTAGTTTTTGAGTTTATTCATTACAAACATACACACACACAAAAATACAAATCTTTCCTCTTTATAATATTAATATAGTATAGATTATGGATGAGTTCATAATTTTTTTTATGTTATTTGTGGGGAAACAGGCTTACGGCCCACCTGATGGTAAGTGGTCACCGTCGCCTATTGACACCGGCAACACCCGGGGTATTGTCGATGCGTTCCCTACACTGTAGAAACCTCTTTACATTTCTCTTGAAGCGTGCCATGTCGTAGTCTAATGGGAAAACCTCAGATGGTAGCTCATTCCACATCTTGCAAGTATGGGGTAGAAAAGATCGCGTGAAGCGTGTGGTGCGCGATACCCAATTGTCGATTATATGTGGATGCGCTTTATTACGTTGTCGAGAAGTGCGGTGATAAAATCTCGACGACGGGATGAGATCAAATAGCTCCTCAGAACATTAATAAATTAATTAATTCATGTATTAATATTGTGTTTCAGCATCACAAGCCGAGCTAGAAAAGCGAGTTCGTGATCTCAGTAGCAGCTTAGAAGCAGCGCAAAGGAGATTACAACGCGCCGAGGCTCGTACAGTAGAGACCCCCGCACTACTGGTCCGACTGCAGAACAAACTCGCACTATTGGAGCAGTCGCATTCTGTCGCTATACGAGAGGTAAGTAAAGAGCAACCTTTGAGCTTCTTAACTGAGCTCTATATCCAACGTTATAGAGCTCAGTCTGGCTAGAGGTTCAATGCATATTACAACGCGTCGAGGCTCGTACAGTAGAGACCCCAGCACTACTGGTCTGACTGCAGAACAAACTCGCACTATTGGAGCAGTCGCATTCTGTCGCCATACGAGAGATAAGTAAAGAGCAACCTTTGAGCTACTAAACTGATCTCTATATCCAACGTTGTAGAGCTCAGTCTGGCTTGAGGTTCAATGGATGTTACAACGCGTCGAGGCTCGTACACTAGAGACCCCCGCACTACTGGTCCGACTGCAGAACAAACTCGCACTATTGGAGCAGTCGCATTCTGTCGCTATACGAGTGGTAAGTAAAGAGCAACCTTTGTGCGTCTACACTGAGCTCTATATCCAACGTTATAGAGCTCAGTCTGGCTTGAGGTTCAATGGATGTTACAACGCGTCGAGGCTCGTACAGTAGAGACCCCCGCACTACTGGTCCGGCTGCAGAACAAACTCGCACTATTGGAGCAGTCGCATTCTGTCGCTGTACGAGAGGTAAGTAAAGAGCAACCTTTGAGCTTCTAAACTGAGCTCTATATCCAACGTTATAGAGCCCAGTATGGCTAGAGGTTCAATGGATATTACAACGCGCCGAGGCTCGTACAGTAGAGACCCCCGCACTATTGGTCCGACTGCAGAACAAACTAGATATATTGCATACATCATCTCATTAGATCTTATCATCAGATGAGATGGCACAAGGATATCGGTTAGTTTAATGGAAATTGTTATAGCCCGTTTTGTCTAATTGGGAATAAGATTTTAATAAAACTTTGCTCATGAATTATAATGTTTTCAGGAGCAAATTAAAGCGAAACGCGCTGAAGAGTCCGCCCGCAAAGCGTGCGCTCGCCAGGAAGAACGCGTTGCACTCTTAGAGAGTAAACTGGCAGAACTCTCGGAAACAGTCGGCAAGTACGATCTGAGACGTCGCAATGACCAGAAACTCATACAAAAGCTCCGGGACTCTATGAATGGGAAGCTTATTGAAGGCATCACGGACAGGTTTGAGGGTATGAGGTTTTTATTGCTTTTTAAGAGTACATGGCTACTACAATATACATGTGCCGTCAAGTGATACATTATAATCCTGCCTATACAAATGTTGTCTGGATGGAAGAGATCACTCTTAGCGATAAGACCGCCCATTGTACTAAATCTATTTGTAAGAATTATGTTCTGTATTTTATTTTTGTGTACAATAAAGAGTTATCTTCTCTTATCTTATCTTACAACAACATTCACGGAGGCCCTTGAAAGCTGCTGCCATCAACCCTAAATCCTAATCCGATACTTCAAAGATAATTGATAATTTTTGATATGTAACGTCTTTTCTCTCGGTTTGTGGGAGTGATTTTAGCAAAAGGGACTGAAATGTGTAACAGGAAACCGGGGAAGCGCTTTGACCAATGAGCGTGCGCGGTGGTCAGATGTTACACATCATATGCGACTATTGTAAGGCTCGTAGTTTTTTTTATACCATATTTTGGGTACAGAAATAAAAAAAGTTTGATTTTGAAAATATTTGATACTTCAAGGATGGCTGGGATTAAGTTCTACTCCGATACTTCAAGGAGTTAGGATGGCTAGGGTCAAGTCCTACTCAGATACTTCAAGGAGTTAGGATGTCTGGGGTCAAGTCCTACTCCGATACTTCAAGGAGTTATGACGGTTAGGGTCAGGATAGAAGGGGGTAATGCATAAAACACCTATGTGGGACGTCAGTGTAGATCTTATTCCCCCCCAACCTAGGATTAGAACTAGAGTAAATGTACCATAGCTTTTGATACTATCATGAGAACACTCTTCACCAAAAACGGGATATTTTCTGAGACAATATATAATGTATATTGAGACACGCAAAAACTCACAGATAAATAATAATAAACTTTACACTGTTCTAACCCGCCCCAAACTAAGTACTTGTACTATTGGGACCACATAGCTGATAGAATACCTTATTTGCAAGCAAACAAGCAAACAGACAAACTGACAAAAACAATTTATTATATTATACTTATAGTTTATAGAGAAACACCCAGACCCGGAACAAATATAACCTCAGATCCACTGATTCACTCCTTGCTTTCCCGAAACACTCAACGTCCTTCCGTGGCAACTCTTTTGAGGTGGTAGCTGTCGGTCTATGGAACTCACTCCCTTCTCATATTAAAAAAATGCCTAGTAAACCGGTTTTCAGACGACTAGTCTACAGTCATTTCTTGCAGTCCTCCACTAGCTGTTAAAATACAGTGTAAACTCCATGTAACGTCACTCGTTTTAACGACAAACTCTCTAAAGCGTCGAAATCACTCGGCTTTGGTTGGTTTAGCTTGTCTTGCATACAATGGTACACTCTGTATAGCATTACACCCACTCTCAATAACGACAACAATTTGTAATAAAAAGTTCTTTTTAAGTTGCCAAATTAGTAAAAAATTGCGCAGCTGTGTATATCCTTTTGTCGTTTTATTATCCTAGACCATAATAAACTCGACTGTCAGCATCATACACACCAAACTTTCTAAGAAATCCGTTCTTTTGTTTACAAAATGGGATTGCTTGCACGTGTGGCTGCAGACTGTTGTTAGTAGAAGTGATGGATTTTATCTATACGTTGTCATATTCTTAGTAGCTCACAAACTTTCAAATTGTAAACATGGCTAGTAAGAGCATTACTGGTGCAGCAAAAGACGTCATACGAAAATAACAGACTATACGCAATAGCGTTCAAATTAAAACAGATTTTTATTGTAGGTACTATTTAAGAAGACAAATCAGAAATAAACGTTTTCTTTTCTAATACAGATTTTACTTCTCTCCATTTAACGACAACTCTCTATAACGTCAAAATATGCTCAGTCGCTTGAGTGTCGTTATATAGAGTTTACACTGTATATGAAAACGTAGTACATATGTGTGTTTGTATGTAATAGTATTTTTTGATTTATATCTATATATTAATATATACTATGTATTATTATTATATTGTATGGTTTATATATTTATTTTTACTGTAATCGGAGTTTATTGTTTTTCTTTTGTTTTTTTTTTATTTAAGTATCATTAAGTTAATATTGTTATAAGTTAGCACGCCAACCTTTTTTAATACCTCTGAGGTTGGCAGGTAGAAAATGCTATTAGCATTAAGCCCATCTTTTGTAACTGTAATTTGTATTTATGTGCAATAAAGTATTAAAACAAATAAATAAATATCTGTAGATCACTAAAACATTTGTTCCGCTGCGGGAATCGAACTCGCAAATTATGGTAATTATTCTGGTTTTAGTGTTAATAGTAAATGGACCGTTTGCTAAAATGAGTGACGCTACTATGTGTGTACTGTAGAAGCCCTAAGCCCCTAACTTAACCGCAATAAAATATAAATAACGCTGGACATTTCACACAGCACCATCTAGCCCCAAACTAAGCAAAGCTTGCACTAAGGCAACCAGATAACTGATAAAATATAAAAACGTATATAATAATACTTATATACGTTTTCACTAAATGCTCGACGACCTCCGTGGCGCAGTGGGCGAATAGCCGGCTGAGACGCGGGTTCGATTCCCGCCGCGGAACAAATGTTTGCATGATCTACAGATATTTGTTCCGGGTCTAGTTGTTTCTCTATATATTATAAGTATGTATTTACAAAAAAAAGTATATAAGTATTCTATCAGTTATCTGGTTCCCATAGTACAAGATATGCTTAGTTTGGGGCTAGATAGCGCTGTGTGAAATGTCCAGCAATATTTATTTATTAATTTACTTATGTGCCTTGCACTTAAATGTATCACTATGGTGATAAACTCCGAACTAATCATCTATCTCTATTATTTTTGTAAATAGCCTTGGTTGCCCATAAGTTATAAGATATCTTTTAAAAACATAAACTAGTTTAACTTCCTTTTCCCTTAAAAATTAACGCAAACAAACACAATACAATGTAAATAATATACCTCCGTGGTGCAGTGAGCGGATACCCGGCTGAGACGCAGGAGGTAGCGGGTTCGATTGCCGCCGTGGAACAAATGTTTGCATTTGCAGATATTTGTTCCGGGTCTGGATGTGTTTCTATATATTATATGTATTTACAAATAAAAGTATATATGTATTCTATCCGCTATCTGGTTCCCATAGTACAAGCTCTGCTTAGTTTGTGGCTAGATAGCGCTGTGTGAAATGTCCAGCAATATTTATTTATTATATAAAAATACAAAATACAAATATTGCTGGACATTTCACACAGTGCTATCTAGCCGCAAACTAAGCAGATCTTGTATTATGGGAACCAGATAACTGATAGAATACTTACATACTTTTTTTTGTAAATACTACTTATAATATATAGAAAAACATCCAGACCTGGAACAAATATCTGTAGATCATGCAAACGTTTGTTCCGCGGCGGAAATCGAACCCGCTACCTCCGCGTCTCAGCTGGCTGGTCGCACATTGTGCCACGGAGATCGTCATACCTTACTTGCATCAATTTTCAGAGGGCTCGTCAGAGCTGCAGTCAAAAAGCGAAACGGATAATGAGAAGCTAGCAGACAGTGAATACCTGCAAACACTTATCGATAAAATTCATATCTTGAAGAAGGAGTTCATCGCAGAAAACGATAAACTGGGCTCACCTATTGATATTACTACCATTTTCAATGTAGATGGATATGAGAATATACACTTAAAATGTAAGATTAATAGATATCATTTTCATTTATCACAATTCACGGTAGCACAGCTTTAGGAGCAGGATAGGACGATCTTACTAATAAACATGTGATTTGCAGGTTCAATCGAATATGAGAAATTAAAAACTGAATTTGAAGTGTACAAGGTTCAGAATGCCAAAGCAAGTAATAGCGGCGCCGAAGTCAAGAGTGAGATAGATAGCTTGAAGAACGAGATAGCTGTATTGAAAGAGAAATTGGAAACTTATGTTTTTATGTTGGATGAAGAGAAACAGGATAAAGCCGATACTTTGAAGTTGTACGAAGAGGTTTGTTCATTCTTTAAACTCTAACTTAAGTTGCACGTCATATTATCCCTTCAAAGTTTGAAAATTGTACCTTATATCTAAATCTTTGGAGCTCTATTCAGTTTACAAATTCTCAAGGAGATGAGTCATACAAACAAAACACTAATATTATAAATGCGAAAGTTTGGATGTTTGTTTGTTACTCAGTCACGTCGTAACGGCTGAACCGATTTCGATAATATTTGGTATGCACGTAGATTATAAACTGGATTAACACATATGCTACATTTAATCCCATAAATCAGGTCCCATAGGATAAAATTGGGGTGTCAAGTTTCTATAGAAAAATGATTTTGGTCTTCGTTATCACTTTACACGTTACACAAGTTTATCTTTATTTCTAAGTTACCTACACATTTAGTAGTGTAACGCGTACGAAGTCGCGGACAACAGCTAGTTACAAATAAACCTATTGCCACCTTTTGGAAAGCATTTCTCAGAATTTTCAGATAGATATATGTAGAAGATAGATATCTTAGAATCACACTAATATTATAAATGCGCAAGTTTGGATGTTTGTTTGTTACGCAGTCACGTCGTAACGGCTGAACCGATTTTGATGATATTTGGCATGCACGTAGATTATAAACTGGATTAACACATATGCTACATTTTATGCCATAAATCAGGTCCCATAGGATAAAATTGGGGTGTCAAGTCAAGTAGCAACAGTGAGTTTAGCTTTATTTCTAGGTTACCTACACATTTAGTAGTTTAACGCGTATGAAGTCGCGGGCAACAGCTAGTTAAATTAAACCTTTTCCTCGACCAAATATGCATTACCTATAATAACTGTTTGTCCGCATTACACAAAGTTTAACTGAAAGAGAATTCTATCTAGTATTAAGTTCGGCTATGTACAGATTATTTTTATTTTGTGCAATAAAGAATTATTCATTCATTCATTTTTATACATGCACACGGACAGAAGTAAAAGTTACTTTTTAGCCTATGCTGTCCCACTGCTGAGCAAAGGCCTCCCCTTCATCCCTCCACTTATCTCGATCCTGTAACAAATCCCGCCCGTCCCTATAAAAAGCGTCCAAATCATCGCGCTAACGCTTCTTAGGCCTTCCACGGTGTCGCTTTCTATCCACCCACAGGGATCCATCCAGTTACGATTTTAGCCACCTATTTGCTTGCATGCGGGAGACATGACCCGCCCAATCCCATTTTAACTTGCCAGCCTTAGTACCGACGTCACCGATGCCGGTCCTTGAGCGCAGCGAGGTGTTCCGAATCCTATCTACTCTCTTGACACCTAAAATGCTGCGCTCCATCGATCTTTTGCAAACCCCGAGCTTGGACTTTTGAGATTCAGTCAGTGACCAAGGCTGGGCACCGTAGGTTAGGACAGGCAGATTACACATGTCGATGAGTTGACGCTTTAGTGATAATGGAAGGTCGCCTTTCATGAATGTCTTCATGGACCGGTACCTCTTCCAGGCATTGTCGACACGACGATCGATTTCTTTGTCCTGCGCCTGTTACCGAAGGAAGCTAACTGGCCCAAGTTGATGTAAAAGTTATTAGTATTGTTTTTTTGACCACGAGGTCAAGATTACTCGCGCAAATAATATGCTGGAAATTTCACACAGCGCTATCTAGCCCCAAACTAAGCAGAGTTTGTACCATGGGAATCAGATAACAGATTGTAAATACATACTCATAATTATATATAAACCCAACCATAACAAATATATGTTGATCATGCAAACATTCGTCCCGGGGCGGGAATCATACCCGCTACCTCCTGTGTCTCAGCCGACAATTCGCCCACTGCGCCACGGAGGTTGTCGAAATAATATTCTTATTAATCGTTTAACATGACCACCTTTATTATATTTTCGCATTGAAGTATTTTAATTTATTGAGAAGTTTAACAGCTACAAATATAAAACAGATCTAAAGTTGTGTTTTTTTATGACAGCCAACTAATATAAAGTCACTCCAAAAAGTAATCCTTACTGATGTTATAAATTCGAAAATCAAAAGACTGTCTGTTTGTTACGTTTTCACGACTAAACGGCTGGACCGATTTCGACAAAATTTGGTATACAGATAGATTATGACCGGCATTGGGACATGGCTACTTTTTACCAGACTACGCAGAAAGAGAATAGTGTTTTTGAAGTAAAACTTCTTTACGCACGCTTGACTTGGGGAGTAAGCTGGTGAATGCGTTACGAAAGGTGCGAACGGAAGTTAAGAGGGAGATATAAGTTAGTGAAGATAGAAAGAGAGAGTTACGTTTCGTATATTACTAGTAGAGGCAAGAGAGAGAGGTGCGAGCACACATTTTTTTTCTCTCTTTCTCTCATAGCCAGTTGATTTGTCGTATATCTCCTATACCAATTTAACCTAAATTATACAAACTGCAAAAACAAAACACGCCTTCATGCTGTATAATAGAGTTCATTTTGCTATAGATAAAAAAAGTATTTACGATGTTTCGTATTTTGAATCTACCAGCGCTTCGATTTATGAAAAAGTTATTCCACAACTATACAAATATACAAATAACTTATGTACTTACTGTATGCGCCTCGAAATAAGGTTGACATTTCCTTAAAACATTATTTTATACACGGTGTTTGGTAATATACTGTCGATATTCAAGTGACGGTTGCTCAAAACATAAAAAAGGCTTCTCGAAAAAAAAATACTAATTACGTATATTATTATCAAATTTTAAAGAAAATCGTATTAGTTTAGGTGATTAATTCGATATAAAACTTACTGCCAACTCATACAATCGACATCCAAAAATAAAGACCCATTTGATATCACTTTCGGAAATGGCTGCGGGTTTCGGGTTAGAAAGGGTCAAGAGGTAACTCGAGACGTCACCAATACAGTATCTGTGGTTAGATTGCTAGCATTATGAAATAGCAGAACATAAGTTTTATAAAGTGTTTCTTTTTACATGTCAAAATAAATTTCACATTTATATGGTAAACATTTCAAAAATTTATATAGTATGCTCATCAAAATAACCCCGTTCATTTTATACAACACCATATATTTAGAAGGAGCTAAAGAAGTTTTACTTCAGTCGTGTGGTCTAAAAGCACACTCGTTTTTTTATACAGCTGCAGCTAGTACGTATATGATAGTTCCTGCCATTTAAAGGTAACAAACGTAACATATAATGCATATAAGACTTGCGACTAAGTTAATGTTATTGTACATAGTTCATTTTGACAATAAATCTATTTAATTTATTATAATATAAAAAGCGTTGTGATTTATAGTTATATATCTAGCTTATTAAAATAAAATTATTTGCAGAAACTAATCCACGAGCAAGACTTCCACAACGAAGTGACCTCCGACTTGAAAACGCGCGTACAAAGTCTAGAAAAGCAAGTGTCGACGCAACGCGACCGATACGCGGCCCTATTAGAAGAAACCGATAACTACATACGCGCGAGGAACGACCGGGCGAGGCGGGTTAGCGCCGAGGAAACTGTTTGGAAGGACTCGCATGGACTCTTGAACGTAAGTTTTCAAGTACTAGGCATTCTCTTCTCAATTATAAAATATATATCCGCTCCCTTTATTTAAATGCAAAATTAAATGCCTGGAATGGCTCCAATCACTGTCCTACAATGAAACGGAAGAACTTATGGTTGTTCTAAGTAGCCCACACACACACATTCATACAAACATACTTAATTATTGATTAAAACGGGTATTTATCGCGTATGTACCTTTTTTATTTGTTATCCCGACGTTTCGGCTGTGTTGCAACAGTCATGGTCTCGGGCTGACTGGAGTACTTGGAGCTACCGTCGGGAAGTGCGGGTAGCTGCAGCATCTACCCTCACTTGGTCTTCAGAATTAGAAATGTCCTCGTTCATATTACGACACACTACACTAACCGTATCTACGCACTGAGTCGACCGATTACGACGCGCACACCTAGCAATCACCGGGTTCCAAGACGCTGAGAATCTATAGCCATCTTCCCGATTGAAATTTGGAAATTTCTTGATTTCAATCGCTTCACGAACTATTCTCTTGTAATAACGGCGTTCACTAGAGAGAACCAAACATACTTACACACACACATACGTACATACACGCAACCCAAAATACACCCTCGTGCATAAACGCACGCACACACACACACACGCATACACACGCACACACACACACACTTACAGGCACAGACTAATTAATATACATATACGTACATACACGTACATATTGTATGTGTAACTAATGCACCTTGATTTGAACCTATTGTAATATTTCCTGGAGGAGGGCGTTGATGTCTGCGACACAGTTTAATACTTCTGCAGATATCATCGTTTTTCACATCATTTATACCATTGTTTATGTTCCAAATAAAGAATTTATGATATGATTATGAATTGTAACGCTCTTGACAGAGATGGTACCCACTGCAGTTTTTATTTGATCGGTCCACCGCGTGGACTACCTTCCACGAGGTCTGATGCCCTCCACTCGTTCCTATACGACATAACGCTCAATAGTCAGTGTCCCGCCTCGAGACGTGGCCGTATTAATTTTATTTTCACATTCAAAAATTTAGTAGTATTTTACATTTAGTAGTGTAACGCGTACGAAGTCGTGGACAACAGCTAGTTACATAATAAACTATTAATAGAATTGTCGTACTCTTTACCTTTTGGGGGTTCGTTGAAGTTTTGACTAGAAATATCTGTTTCCCGAACTTCAGCGCTCTCCATCGGAGCAGGTCTCGTGTTAAACTGAGTGCGAGGCACGACAAGGCACGGCGGGTTAGCGCGTTTGGACAGAGTCACATGGACATAAGTTATCAAGTATTATGCATTAGATATAGATCAGTGTGTGATGCCAGTGATTATACGTTTAGAATCGTAGTCTTTCACTATGGTCTTCATAAGAAGGGGTTTCTCAGCGTGCCATGGCGAGGGCTATGCTTGGTGTTTCTCTACGAGATCGAATCAAAACTGAGGAGATTCGCAGACGAACCAAAGTCACCGACGTAGCATAAAGGATAGGCAAGCTGAACTGGCAGTAGGCGGGGCATACAGCTCGAAGAATTGACGGCCTTTGGGGCAGAAAGGTTCTCGAGTGGAGACTACGCACTCGAAAGCGCGTGGGATTGCGCCCCCACTGAAAGACGACCAGTTAGAGGTTTTTTTTTAATTTAAAAATTATAGGCTTGTGTTTGAGCACGAACTCGCCTGATGGTAAGTGATGATGCAGTCTACTATAGTACACTATTACCTAGAAGTAACCTATTCACTCGCGACTTGAAGACCCCTAGGTTGAAATTATCAGGAAACACAGACTCAGGCAAGCCGTTCCACTCCTTGGCGGTGCGCATAATAAAGGTGGAAGAGTGCCGCTTTGTGCGTATGGGAGGTATGTCTACCATTTAGCGGTGGCGCACCGCAGGCGTCTGGTTGTCCGATAATAGAATGGGGATGGTGGGATCAGCTTGAAAAGCTCCGCAGGTTGCTGGGGCCCGTTGGGAGCAGGCCGTCCGAGACGTGGTCTGGATGATTTATGGTGTCGCTCGCTCTGGAAATGTATGGAGGAGGCCTATGTTTAGCAATGGACGTGCTGTGGCTGATATGATGAAACATTAGAGGTGTTCTAGTTCTAATAGAATGAAGGAATGATGGACGACGCACTGAGTTAGCTGTTTGGAAGGAGTCAAAATCGCGCGGCGGGCGTGGCAAATTGGGATCAAAGAGGTCCGTAGGAAAGCCCAACGGATCGTGAAAGTTTGTTGAATACCGTTATACTTGTGTTTTGCAGGATGTCGCGGCGCCGCCGCATATGCTGCACTATGCGCACGAGCTGGCCAGGAAAGATCTGGATATTTCGCAGCTAAGGAAAGAAAAGCATGTCCTGGAAGGACAATACAGGTGATTTACATCTTTCTTTTTATTTTATTTATTTGGGTAAACAAACAGTGACACAATATTAAATTATATCTAAGGTAGTATAAGAAGAATAATTGCAACACCAGCACCGTTTACCACGGGTTACTTAAACATATTATGTTTATGTCTTTAGGCTATGTAATTAAAATTAGATAAATAGTGTTTATTCTTCTACAATCCTAAATATTTTGATCAGCATCATAAAAGGTAGCTTCTAGAATCGTAATAGTTACAAAAAACTACTTCTACACACCCATCCTCCCCGCCCTTTTTCATGAGAGCCTTTGCACGAGCACGAGAACCGCGGCTTCTGCGGCATGTGCTGTTCGCAGTTCTACTCGATGAAAGCCGGTGGGCTACTGAGCGAGCGGAGGTCAAGCACAACCCGCCAGCATGATTCTTTCAAAATAAACCCGCTGGGTTGTGCCGCAGGCTTTGGTGTGTAGAACTGTAGAGCCCTTAACCTAATGGAAAAAATATGATGTCTGTTTTTACAGCAAAAAATCTAATGCTATTGTAATTATCCCCACACATTTTAAATTTTATTAAGATTGGACATGACTAATCCAACCTATGAAAAATAAATGTACATCCATTTTAATTTGTTAATAATGTTTTAGAGACTGTCAACGAGACGCGACCATTGAAAAGGAACGGTACAAGGAAGTCGTTAGGACATTGAAAGAAGAAATTGACAGGTGAATATAATTTCCTTCTTAGATTGTACCTACATTGAAGAAGTTTGAGCCACTCTTCCTATACAACAGAATTTCACGGTCAGCGTCAGTTCGATCCATGGTCTAACGATCATGAACAGTAAGGAAATCCCTTAAGATAGTTTTGTTTCTTACAAAAAAAGCATCGAATGTCAGGAAACGAATGTTTTAAAAATTACTTCTTTCAGACTTCGAAGAATCCAATCCCGTGAAGGCGCGAACCTAGAATACCTGAAAAACGTAGTAGTATCGTACCTAGTTTCGACGGACTACGCCGGCCGACGTCACATGCTGAACGCAATAGCCGCAGTGCTTCACTTCACTAGCGCAGAGCGGAGCATGCTTTCAGCAATACTGTGACAACACTAGCCGCACCACAATCTACACGTAGCCATGATAATACATCCTAAAATATTGTACTAATATCGACGGACTACGCCGGCCGACGTCACATGCTGAACGCGATAGCTGCAGTGCTTCACTTCACTAGCGCAGAGCGGAGCATGCTTTCAGCAATACTGTGACAACACTAGCCGCACCACAATCTACATGTAGCCATGATAATACATCCTAAAATATTGTACTAATATCGACGGACTACGCCGGCCGACGTCACATGCTGAACGCGATAGCTGCAGTGCTTCACTTCACTAGCGCAGAGCGGAGCATGCTTTCAGCAATACTGTGACAACACTAGCCGCACCACAATCTACATGTAGCCATGATAATACATCCTAAAATATTGTACTAATATCGACGGATTACGCCGATCGACGCTCCAATACCTGTACTGTAAGAGTAGTAGAGCTCCTTGTGAAAGGGCTCGCCCGGGAAAGTACTGACACTCATACTTATTTCTACCGCCAAGCAGCATTGCTGTGCTTCGGTTTGAAGTTGCCGGTGAAATTACAGGTACATAAAGCTTTACACTTTATGCCTTAAGTTGATGGATACAGAGCAGTGCATCGCAGGGCACGTATCTAAGGTGCATGACCTACGTGGCAATACTTTGTTATAGGCGATGATTACCAATTAACATCAGGTGGGCCATAAGTTTGTTCCATCTACAAGATGCATAAAAAAACTACTGAGGCTTATTATTTCACTAACATGCTCACAGTGATACAATTGCAACACTAGCCATATATTATATCATATCAGTGATATAATTTTGATGGACTACGCTTTTCGACGTTACACAGTTAAGACGACTGAGGCTTGGTATTTCACTAGCATGCTCTCAGAAAGAGAGACGCTCAATGTTCTGTGCTCTCACTGACAATACTTAGATGTATCATCTTATCCTCGTTTATATCGACGAAATGGGCTGAGGATACGGAAAGCGACAGCAGAAGTGCAGCAGCATGCTCTCCGCGTATTGATGTCCTATTTAATTATTGATTAAAACGGGTATTTATCGCGTATGTACCTTTTTTATTTGTTATCCCGACGTTTCAGCCCGGGACCATGACTGTTGCAACAGCCGAAACGTCGGGATAACAAATAAAAAAGATACATACGCGATAACTACCCGTTTAAATCAATAATTATGTACAGTGATCGCGAAAGTTTGAAAAATACTGATGTCCTATTGTCAACGAAGTATGGTGATTGACATTTGAAGCTCAATACGATACGACACTGCTCAGTATTTCAATAAAACGCTCTCAGTGATAATGTGACAACGCGTATTATCATATCTCCACGTCCTCTCCATCAAATTATCGATGGACTACGCCGATGGACGTTAGAAACTATATCAAAATTGTATGGAATAAAAAAAGGTGATTTATAACGTTCTAACATTCCTAAAATATTTTCTTATAAATTATTCGACTTTGTTATACCTAATCGAAGTAAAAATAAAATTTATTAAAATACGAAATTGTTAGTTTGTTTCTTTGATAATATGGTATGAGTAACCTATACCTTAAGTTTACTACAAAAGTCCTCGAATACAGGTCCGAGGACATAATGTCAAGGTAGATATGGCATGTAGATTCCGTGCATAAAACTCAGCTGTAGTTTATGAAGGTTTTACGACGCACTTATCGCGCCCCAATCTCCCCGTGCGAGTATTTATGTACTAAAATATTATATCACGTGCAAATATCGACGGAACAAAGGCGTAAAAAGGTGGAAAGTTTGCCTATTTTTTATGGGGGAGAGAGTTACGATGTCTATAATATTGGCTGAACTACAAATCATAATAAGCTGGTACCAGAGTGATTTTTTCAATAGTACTAGTACAGCTCAGATAAGATATTTGTACTGTGGGTCTAGATCGAATAAAATAAAGTATTAAGAAATATTGTGTTGTCGAAAAATTTCAAGAATTGACAACAGATGAGCAAAGCGCCAACTGAATGGCGTCCACGAACAGAGTATCGAACGTAGGAGTACATTAAAAACCAGGCCAGAAGTAAAAAATGCAAAGTATGATACAATTCAATGCAACCATCTCTTTCTAGAAGCTTGATAATTTGTTTTTGATATCCCGTTCCTCTCGCCTTTTTAGGGTTCCGTAGCCAAATGGCAAAAACGGAACCCTTATGGATTCGTCATGTCTGTCTGTCTGTCTGTCCGTCCGTATGTCACAGCCACTTTTTTCCGAAACTATAAGAACTGTTGAAACTTGGTAAGTAGATGTATTCTGTGAACCGCATTAAGATTTACACAGTAAAATATAAAAAAAAACAATAAATTTTGGGGGTTCCCCATACTTGAACTAAAACTCAAAATTTTTTTTTCATCAAACCCATACGTGTGGGTTATCTATGGATATGTATTCAAAAATGATATTAATTAATCTAATATCACTTTTTTCTAAACCGAATAGTTTGCGCGAGAGCCACTTCCAAAGTGGAAAATGTGTGCCCCCCTCCTGTAACTTCTAAAATAAGAGAAAGATAAAACAAAAAAAAATATATGATGTACATTACCATTCAAACTTCCACCGAAAATTGGTTTGGACGAGAACTAGTAAGTAGTTTTTTTTAATACGTCATAAATCGTAAACCGCAATTTACCTTTCATTCAATCAACTCAAATATAAAAAAAGTTACAACGAACTACAAGAACTTTTATATTATGTTACTTGCTGCTACGGAACCCTTCATGGGCGAGTCAGACTCGCACTTGGCCGCTTTTCGTTTATTTTGTCTAACCCCGAAGGGCACACAGGTAGTCGGAACTCAGTCGTCGCCGTCGGTCGTCTATGTTTTATCAACGCTCGCATTTTGACGCAAATTGCATGTGCTGTTTTAATTTGTTTAATGTGCATTTTGTGTCATAAAAAATAGATATGGAAAGTGAAGACTTGAATAATAATGTTACATTTAATCTGTAGACCCATTGATACTTTTTTATTTAATTATTGATAGCAACTATAAAAAATACTGTACTTTTTGGTAAATTTAAGTAAACAATAGTGTTTTTCAACGTGTTCCGTACATTTCCGAGTAGAGAAAACTCTTACATGAAATAAAGGCCTTCATAAAGGGATTAACAAAAGAAAATGTTCCGCTTTTTTCCGCCAATTTGAGAGTCAAATAAGGATATAATTAACAGGCTTCTGCTTTCGTTTGACCCACTGCTAAGCAGCAATTAAAAACAATCCCATAAGAAAAGCAAGACATTCTGTTCAGAAACTTGAAGTCTTCTGCTATCCGAAAGTAAGAAAGAACAAATTGACCACGATGAAGATGATGAAAACGACGATGAATCAGACTTTGACAGAATTAAGCACTTTTTTGTAAATGATGATGATGACTATTTTAATATTATAAACATATGAAAAATGACTCCTAAGTGTTTATTTATAGAATATCCGCATTATAATTTTTACAAAATAATTTTGGCCAGGTTTTTAGTGTAAATACTCCTATGTACCTGTTGGTCGTCCAGCAACGAGATGGACATATGGTCAAATCTGGATGAGGCTGGCACAGGACCGTGGAGAATGGTACATGCAAAGTAAGGCCTATCTATACCCAGCAATGGCTGAAGTCGGTCTGTAGATGATGATAATGATAATAGGAACTAGTATATCATTAAATTAAGTGGCTACTGTTGTAGCTTTCCTCATTATTATAAATAGTATATATATTACGTAAAAGATTTATTTGACACACGATAACAGCACAGATAACAAAAAACAAGAGATATAATCATCGAGGCAATACTTTGCTATTGGCGATGGCTACCACTTAACATCAGGTGGGCCATAGGCTTGTTCCATCACCAAGTAGAATAAAAAAAACGAGTGTGCTTTAGACCACACGACTGAAGTAAAACTTCTGCTGCTGCCTGCCATCTTTTGTGGAATAGCTGAACTTTTTCGTAAATCGAAGCTGTTAGATTCAAAATACGAAATGTCGTAAATACTTTTTTTATATATAGCAAAATGAACTCTATTATACAGCATGAAGGAGTGTTTTGTGTTTGCAGTTTGTATAATTTAGGTTAATTTGGGATAGGAGATATGCGACAAATCAACTGGCTATGAGAGAAAGAAAATGTGTGCTCGCACCTTTCTTGCCCCTACAGTAATATACGAAACGTAACTCTATCTCTTTCTATCTTCACTAACTTATATCTCCCTCTCAACTTCCGCACGCAATCTTCAAAAAATCAAAGTAAATTTTAACACAAAAGTACATAGAAATTACAAAAATAAAAATATGTAGAGGTAGGTATACAAAACATTATCAAGACACTTGTATTGAAAAAGTTCACGTCAAGAAACGTGCAGATTGAAGTGGCTGAGGTAGGTGGCAAGCTTTGTCTACTTTATATGATTGAGCAACTATCCTTCTTCTGCAAGCATACTTAGATTCTACAGTTTTACTTAGAAAACTTTCGTGATTTATTTCAATCATTATTATATATACGGGATTTATCACGTACCTACCTACCGTCTTATCGGTGTTTCGACCGACAGTTCGAATTCACTAATTGAACCGAAACACCGATAAGACGGTACGTGATAAATCCCGTATTTATAATAACGAGATGCTATAGTTATTTTTTTTAATTAAAAGGTTCTTCGATATTACTCTAAACCTCATTTAACAGCGTCCTATATTCATCCAACAGTTACTTTCGTCCGTACATCGGTCCCCAGGTTCCGTATATTTATCAAACCTCGTGCAGTCCATTAGCAAATGCTTTGGGTCCAAAAGAGTTGCGAGAGTTTAGACAATTGATGTGATCATTGCAAAACGATCCGAAGCGGCCATGATTTGTGATTCTGTAGGAATGTTATGATGTCACGCAAACATGACCTAACAATTACGGCTAAGCGCGCCCTCCTTGGGTCCCGTATATTAATCAACCCGACGCGGAGTCCATTAGCAGACGCTCGCGGGATTCGCGGGACAAAAGAGTTGCGGAACTCCGGAGACAATCGAAGCGATCTCTGCAAAACGATGTTTTGTAGAGCTACCATATTTTATGATTGTATTAGTATCTACGTAACATTTTTATTTTGGTGGGTAAGTAGTAATAGGTCTTTTTACACAGTGCTTCGCAATGTATGTTAACGACTTTCTACAAAATTTGCTTTTATAAGTATTTTTAAAGTTATTGGTATCATGAACAGAATCACCATTTAATTATTCCTACAGGTTGCTCCGGATTCATCATTATATCAGACATAGATCGTCCACTGCTCAACATAGGCACGGTAGTACACACGGCTACACATCAAGCTATACTTTTCCAGTATAAGCTGACCTCGAATTGTGTAGGCTATTCGTAGAATGAGAGCTCAGCTTATACTGGAAATTTATAGCTTGATGTGTAGCCTTGTGTACATAGGCCTCCTCCATAAATATCCAGTGCGACCGAACTATTAAATTACTGCACTTGTAAATCAGAGTCTTTTATTTGTCAGATATGTGTACTTAGACAGCTGTAAGCCTCTGTTTAAAAAAACAAGAGAACCTTTGCTGTGCATGTACATCAGAGAAATCTGTATTTTTGTATAACAGTTTCCTAGCTATTTTGCCAGACATGAAGCAGTGTTAGCCAGACACACTAGACATAAAAATAGAATGTATCTACCAAAGCACAACTCTACATTTTATAATAGTAACGCTCATTGCATGGCGGTAAATATATTTAATAAATTACAAGACGAGTTAAAAGATTAACCTTTGACTTTATTTAAACGCCGAATTAATAAATAGTTGTCATCCAAATGTTTTTACACTGTGATACTGAATATTTTAGCTATAAGTACCTACTAGACATGACATTATTTTATTTTATTGACTTTTTATATTGTGTAGGAATAGTTAATATTAATTTTTAATTATTTTATGTAATATTTGCACACCAGGACATTATCTGGTGGTAGAGCTTTTGTGAACGGGCTCGAGGAAGTGGGCACCACCGCCTTACCTTTATCTGCCGCCAAATAGCAGTACTTGTGCTGCTGTGTTCCGGTTAGATGGTAATGGTATGTTCCTCTAATTACTGGCACATAGGCATAACAGCTAAGTCCTATAGTATGGCAACGTATCCACATAGAGATCAAGACAATATAATACCTTGTTTTGAATTCTATGTGGATATCCATGGGCTGCAGTAGCCACTTAATATCTGGTGGACTGCATGCTCGTTTGCCATATAAGATGTAATAAAAAAAAATATCTGGTAGAAGGTTAAGAGCTTAAAAAAAGTTTCGTAAAATTGTACCAACTAACTTTCTGCGAATAAATTATCTTTATCTTTAGGAATAAGTTATTTGTTAAAAAAGTTAAAAGTTATATGTGTACTTAGATTATCATTATTGTCATATTACACTAGAGTTTCCAATCTTAATAACTTCATTTCAAACAAAAACTTAAAGAACCAACTTTTTAACAAAAATATAAGAGACTTCAGAAATCAGAAAAAAAAACAATCTATTGAATCGATTTTGACGAAATTTCTAGAACTTTTCAAATCGGTTGATAAATGACGAAGTTCTGTGGTAGATAAAAACAAAAAAAAATATAACCGCATTTAGAACATTCACCTTTTTTTGAAGTTAGTTATAAATATAAAACAGCCTTTCAAAGAACCTATCCACTACCAACTAGCTTTCGTGGGTTCTGATTTCGCCTTAAACAATATTCATATCTTCCGTTATACCACTTACTTAGACACCCACCTACTTAGCATACATTGATCGATCGCCAGTGTCACTGCAATCCATTCCCGACGGAGCCAAGTCCCACAAATTGCCGCGATCATGGTCACCGCATACTAATGTCATGCTGGTATGATGGATGAGCCATACTTTGTCTACTGAGCGCTATGCTTGGTTTGCTGTCTTGTCTCACGGAACCCTTTTGAATTATTTGACAATTATTAAACAAGTTCTTAAAGTCAAAATGTTATAGTGTGACCATTAGTGCTGTGCACTCCCTGAGGTATGCGCGCGGCGAGACGGGGGGGGGGGAGAATCGACTGCTGCGCTCTGTCAGTAGTATAGTATAGTACACGGACGATGTTATACACATTTCTTCAGTTTTCATGATATCATATTTCAATATTGAGAATAAACACGGGGGTTGAGCTCAGAATGAAATTAAATATTTTTTGCATTTATTTACCTAACCCCTTCGCGAGGGACGATTTTGGGTTAGGTTGGAAATAAACCCTTTTTTGCCATATTAGAAGTTGGCGGTGATTTTCATCTATTTCCAGAATTGAAAAAGTAAACTTTGCTCGAAATAACAGGTATTTTTTCCACCAATCGATCAACCACACCCAGATACATACTTTATTGACCATCAACCAAAAGCAAATAGGCAAAACAAGTGCAATTTAAAACCAATTCGACTACCTCCGCGGCAGAGTGGGCGAACAGCCAGCTGAGACGCAGGGGGTAGCGGGTTCGAAACCCGCCGCGGAACAAATGTTTGCATGATCTTCAGATATTTGTTACGGGTCTGGTTGTTTTTCTATATATTATAAGTATGTATTTACAAAAAAAAACGTATATAAGTATTCTATCAGTTATCTGGTTCCCATAGTACAAGCTCTGCTTAATTTGGGGCTAGATAGCGCTGTGTGAAATGTCCAGCATTATTTATTTATTTTATTTATTTAATTGTAAGTATTATTAACTGTAAGTAAAGTTGAAATTGAACCAGCACATTTTGCGCCGCCTTGCACCAGAAATTTTAAAATAAACACACGACTGACACGGCTTGCAACTGTAGTGTCGTCTGACTCAAGTTCTCTTTAATTAAAATTAAACTTATGTTAGGCTTATAAATTATACGGCGATGTCATAATTATTTTGTCTAGAGACGAGACGGAAACAGTTTTTTGTGTAACTTAATTAACGCGAAAGTTGGCAAGGCATTGTTAGTAGCGGAATTCATAGAATACTTTTCTAGAAGCTGATTTTAGAACAGTTACGTATTTGTTAAAAAAAGCGCGGATACTATTTTACAATTAAAGTCGAAGGTGTGATGTCAATGAATGATAATTCGCATTACACACAAAATCTTTAAATAGTTTGGTTGCAAAGATATGGTCGGGATCTCCATTTCAGCTAATATCTATACGCAATGCATAAAATGTTTTTATAGTATCCTAGTATTATGGTTAAAGAGTAGTTAATAAGTAGGCATGCTTCGTCCTAAAAGAATTTATCCGCAGATACTTATTTTATGCAATTAAGCTTAGCTAGTAGGTACACCAGAGCTTCAGTATGTAAGAACATGTAAGAATGTACGAACATTGATAATTTTTGTACGCGAAACAGCTCTTAATATATTGTCTATGCCTGGAATGCTGATATTGATTTAGTTTATCTATGGTTATATTACTAACTTACAGATTTTACTTATCCACATACAAACCTTTCAGCTAGTTTGAACATAGCCTTTTTATAACAAGGCCTATTTAGAAGGTCAGCAGTCAGCAGAGATTCTTCCGTGGTCCAGTGCCAAGCTGCGCAGGATGTTTGTGGTCCTCGAGCCGGAAGTCACGTAATTAAATCTTCGTTGCCAAGAATCTGTCGATAGTTTCATAGCAAGGCTTGTATTGTTTGAACTACTGGTTTAAATGATACCTACTGTTGTAACGTTTGAACTTGGTTTTAAACTCAGTTCCAGTCGTTTTAAATCAAGACCCAATGTGATTATTAATGCAATGTTCAGGCGAGCAACAAATTATTTCTCTTTAAATGTATTTGTCATCACTGGTAACAGACATTGATTGAAGACTTTCGTCTTAAGGCACTGAGGTATGTTGGACGAAAAGACCTTGGGAAGTTTCCAAAACGCTGCCCATCCGAGTTGGATTCGACGATTGACCTCTTTCTCGAAGTTGGACCTACCTAATTGGACTGTTTGTCCTAGGTATACATACGCGTCGACAACTTCAAGAGCTGAGTTCTTAACCATTACTGGGGCAGGCACGACATGGATATTCGACATAATTTTCGGGATCGAATTAGAAATGAGGAGATACGTAGAAGAACTCAAGTCACCGACATAGCTCGACAGATTAGCACGTTGTATTGGCAATGGGCAGGCCATATAACGCGCAGAGCAGATGACTGATGGGGCCGGAAAGTTCTCGAATGGAGGCCACGAACCGGCAGGCGCAGCGTAGGACGTCCACCTACAAGATGGGCAGACGACTTGGTAAGAACCGCAGTTCCTGGAGATCAATGAGGGAGGCCTTTGTCCAGCAGTGGACGTCCTACGGCTGATATGATGATGATGATGAAATGTATTTGTTAACAGGTTAGCTGTCCGATGAGGCACATGTGCCTCATCGATCGATAATTTTTTTTAATAATTATATTATTTGTAGCATTAGTAAATTATACTACAACCAAATTCTACCAATCAATTTATTATTGAACTTATACAAAAAATAAATTTCACTTAAAAATTAACATTAACCTTATTCAAACACAAAATTATTCTTTCA
This sequence comes from Philereme vetulata, assembly GCA_918857605.2. Taxonomy (NCBI): domain Eukaryota; kingdom Metazoa; phylum Arthropoda; class Insecta; order Lepidoptera; family Geometridae; genus Philereme; species Philereme vetulata. Next base: position 4,879,571 of record OU975456.1, on the reverse strand, counting down.
CCGATGTTACTATTATTGTGAGACCCTTTGAACAATTCAATAACAGAAGATTGTTTTCAAAAAGATATTTTTCAGATGTCTAAAGTGTTACGAACATAAACGTACATTTTATCATTAAACGTAAATAATTAATTTCTTATCATACTCATCTAACATTAGCAATTATCGATATAATTAATTTCAATCACTAGGACACATAAAGTATCATAAAATACTTGAAGAGAATGACGTAACTTAATACGAAACTTCATGAGCGTTAGCTGTCATTATTTACTACGAGGACGTGTACAAAGAAGATCGAAACTTGCTTCGGGACAGCTAACCTGTTAATTTATTTTATAATTCAAAAAACACAGGGACCTTAGGGCAGAACGGTTCTCGATTGGAGTCCCTGAGAACCTTCTCCTTTCCGGAAAGCACCGAAAAGTGTAGCGTAGGATGGCCTAGTAGATGGAGAGACTAGATAAGGTTACTAAATAAAATAAAAATAATATAAAAAATTGGTTATTTCAAGTCATTTCAACTCATACTTATTAGGTATTCATAAACTAAATAAGATGAAAACAAAACGAAACAAAAATTAAGTGTAATTAAAATTTAATCAGATTAAAATAAAAAAGAACGAATATAAAATTATACAGTTAAATTAAATGACACATACACACATAAACACATACCTACATAATATATACACGAACGCGGACACGAGGGACTATCAGTGACCGGGGCAACGTCCCTTATAAGGGGGTTGCATGGAGGCTTAACCAGTGCCCCAGAAACGGAGAGTCCCACCTGTCCACCAATGTGCTCAGAATGATGTTGGGGCTGCCACGCAGGCGTTTTAAGAGCGACGCACACCGCTTTCTTATAATGGCGTGGAAGCCATCCGTGTGCGCCTCACTGAACATACCTGATGCACTGCAGAAACGTGGCAACCCCATCAGCACTCTAAACCCATTGTTTTACTGTACGCGCAGCGCGTTGTCCGCCCTCTGCGTATAGGCTACCCACAGGCTGCAGGTGTATAGTGACTGACAGTAGGCTTTAAAAAGCCTCACCTTTACCTCCCTGGAACAGCGTGCAAACCTGCGAGCCACCATATTACATCGGACGGCCAATGCCCTGCGCTCTTTATATCATCATTGTCCTCTAGGTCCTCGGTGACCCAGTGGCCCAGATACTTAAATCTAGTTACGCGCTCGAGAGTAGTTCCGTCTAGATTGATAGATGGCACATTTTGATTACTTTTGGGGCCAGCCCTAAACACCATAAACTCACTCTTCCTAGCATTATATCTGAGCCCATGGGCCTCCGCATAGGACTCACAAATTTTCAGCAGCCTACGTAGGACTCCGATCGAAGGGCTCAGTAACACCATATCGTCGACATAACTAATGTTATTTATACAGACCCCATCTATGTGACAGCCAACTTTAGTGTCACTGAGCTCCCCAATTAAACTGTTCATGTACAGGTTGAAAAGACCCGGAGAAGAGACCCCCTCCTGCCTCACCTTACTGGGAGCCCTTGGGTGCAAGCCGCACAAGATTGTCTCTGGAAATGTAAGAAAGATGCTGAACCTAGGTTATATTCAGCAGTGGACGCCAAATAGCTGATATAACCTAAAAAAAAACATTTACAACATAGTAACGGTTAACAGACAAATTGATTATCCAATAGCCTACAATTCTACGGTCGTAGCACATCTACGAATATCGCAGATGTGCTACGACCGTGTCAATTGCACGTTTGTCATGTACCCCAGTTTGAGGAGGGAAATTTGTAAGCTGTCACAAGAAACATTCTACCTTTATATTCCCCGCTGATGCTAGAGCAGGGTAGAATGGAACACGCCAAGGCATGCCTACAGGGACAATGGGATAAATGTTACGTCTTCGGTACAATCGTGGTGACAAATGAACTCGCATTAAAGTGACTGGTGGCGGCTAGTGGGTTGTGCAAGGAATTACAAAGATCAGGTAAGATTGTGAGTGTAAAATGGATGCAAGATTTCTGGACGTTTTTTATACTGAACCCTTTGTGTCTACTTATCACATCAAGTGATATAATATTATAATTTTTTTAACAAATCAGGTCCTGCCATAATTACTCCAGATTATAAATAGTGTACATTTTTATAGAGTCGTAAATATAATGTAAAATAGATTGTCTTTTGTAAAACTTTCCTAAACATAAACTTGCACTTTCATCTTAAATAAGTTGAAATATGTAGAGACTTACCTTCAATTTCATAGTTCTCTTCTTTTTATTACACTCGTGATCTATAAAAGCACTAGTGTAATAAAAGGTTTCCAAAGAGCTATAATTACTCGTGTAATGTACAAGAATGGAAAAAAGCAAGGTACAAAATAACACCTAGCTTTCTTTTGCTATCAATCTTGCCAAGTATGGCAGTAACGTTAAAGTCATATTTTTTCCTAAAGCATGTTGACGTATTGTGAGAAATCTCCAACAGGAGCACGTGAGCAGTCTTTTGTCCCTAGTTTGATACGAAACAAAGAGTTATAGCCTCTTGAAGAAAGATCTCGTATTGCGTTTATCCCTGCTACCCAACCCTAGACTCTATCCCAAGGCAACAAAACTCATTTTAAATGTGGAATGAAATGGAATATGGTAAATTCTCCTAATAATTTGGCTTGCGACACCCAGTGCACCTCTATCTTGCACTTGTATGTTGCTCATTCAAATTATTCTGAGGATTTTGTTTGTTTGTCTCTGGGAATTGGATTGTGGGGTATATTTGTATATTTATATATTTTGATCTTACTACCTATCTAGAGTGATTCAGCGATGATTCTTATGACTCCAACCCTTCTACAGGTTGGATAGTAATTATAGGTACATAGATTTAGTGGGCACTGTGAGATCTCATTTTCAGTATCAGCATGAGTCATAAAGTAAAAAAAATCTGTTTAATGGGTATACTGTTTAATTTATTTAGAATTTTCAATAAAGCCCTAGGCAAGCGTAGTACAGGACGCCTGCAAGCTAAAAGAAGCGATGACCTAATGCGCTATAGAGGTTGGATGAAGATCGGACTCGGGCTCAGTGGTATCATCATCATCATCCACAGCCTGACTTCACCCATTGTCGGGTATAGGCCTCCCCAAGTTTGTGCCATCCACCACGATCCTGCGCTAGTCTCACCCACCGACGGCCCACGACCTTTACGATGTCGTCCACCTATCTCGCTGCTGGTCGTCCTACCCTTCTATACCCGCTCCTCGGCCACCATTCAGTCACTGTCCTGCTCCATCTGTCATTACCACGTCTAGCCAAGTGTCCCGCCCAAGACCATTTGAGCTCCATAACTCGAATCCCAACGTCATGAACCTTCGTTCGTCTACGGATCTCGACGTTTGGAACAAGTGATCTCAGTGGTATACCCTGAAATAATGCTGGACGTTTCAAACAACGCTATTTAGCCCTAGACTAAGCAAAGCTTGTACTACGTGATTCCGTTTTCTGATTGAATCCATGTTTTGTTTGTAAATACATACTCGTGATGATAGATAAACAGCCAGACCATGAACAAATATTTGTAGAATATGAAAACATGTGTTCTGTGGCGGGAATCGAACTAACAATCTCCAGCATCTCAGCCAGCTATTGCATATGATGTAAGGTAGAACTCTAACCCTACTACACTGTCAAATACAAACGTAAACTCTCCAATGTAGATTTTCCAATGTAGTAAAGTCATATTAGGTAGGTCCAACTTCGAGAAAGAGGTCAATCGTCGAATCCAACTCGGATGGGCAGCGTTTGGGAAACTTCGCAACGTCTTTTCGTCCAACATACCTCAGTGCCTTAAGACGAAAGTCTACAATCAGTGTGTGTTACCAGTGATGACATATGGAACCGAGACGTGGTCCTTCACTATTGGCCTTATGAATAAGCTCAGAGTCGCTCAACGAGCTATGGAGAGGGCTATGCTCGGGGTTTCTCTACGGGATCGAATCAGAAATGAGGAGATACGTAGGAGAACTCAAGTCACCGACATAGCCCGACGGATTAGCACGTTGAAGTGGCAATGGGCAGGCCATATAGCGCGCAGAACAGATGGCCGATGGGGCCGAAAGGTTCTCGAGTGGAGGCCACGGACCGGCAAGCGCAGCGTAGGACGTCCACCCACAAGATGGGCAGACGACTTGGTAAGAACCGCAGGTCGGCGTTGGATGCAGGCCGCTTCCAACCGCAGTTCCTGGAGATCAATGAGGGAGGCCTTTGTCCAGCAGTGGACGTCCTACGGCTGATATGATGATGATGAAAGTCATATGAGCGCAATACCTAGCAACATAGAGAAGAGATCACAGTAAAGATAGAGACGACATAAAATACTGCAATACCTAAAAGCGTTGTATTCGAATATAAAGATCAAACATCGAACAGTGGACCCGTCCGATAATATTTCTGGATATTTGCTTATTCTAGCAAGCTACTCTGAAATAACTTTTTTCTTTTTACGTTTTGTTTGAAAACGGATGTAAAGTCTTTGTTTAAGTCTCCAGAGAGGCAGCACAGTTCCGATCTGCAGCCGTTGCTGGGTTTTGTTTGCTGGTATAGATTAAAGTGTAGGTATAGATACCTTCTAGTACCTTTGTTATAACTTTTGTACTTTTTTAGAAAAATTGTCTTTATTCGTTTAATCGTAGTGGGACTTAGAACAGTTAGAATAGAATAGTAAAAAAAATATTTACAATATTACACACAGAAAAATATATTGGGTTTCAAAATATAGGTAACTTAAAACTAAACAATCTACAATGCAATATAAGTTGCAAAAGGGACTCTAACTCGGCATAATGCTGGTTGTTATACTCGTATAACAACCCACGCTGGTTTTCCGTTAGGAGTTTGCGGACTATAACAAACAATAAAATAAAATAAAAAATATATTGAAAAGCCGACGCAAAATTATTCAAAGTCAAAGTCAAATTATTTTATTCAATAAAATCACAAGGATCACTTTGAAACGTCAATTTTACTGCCTGTTCCTTCGCGACCAAGCCAGGAAAGAAAGGCAAGAAAACAAGGTTGGTTGTTTTTTATGCTCCTTTTAGAATACATAACAATACAGGAAATAAATTACGTCTAAATTGTAAGATTTTGAACGAGTTGGAGCTATTTCAATTTCAACCCCAAGCTTCTCTAGCATCTAAATAATCCGATATTTTATAGTAGGCTTTTATAAAGATTTTGTTTAATTGCGTTTTTAAATTTGTAAATTGTCAATTTTTGTACATCTCTTGGGAGTCTGTTATAAAAACCTTGCCCTTTAAACGATTTACTAACTTTATGGAGTCTACAAGTGGCAACAGCGAGTTTATTTTTATTTCTAGTATTAAAATTATGATTATCGCTATTTTTTCCTTTAACAAATTAATATTTTTGTGAACATACATCAGATTTTCATAGATGTATTAGATATAGATGTATTAATAATACATATGTATTTTTAAAGGTAAAATATATTATATTATACGGCTTTTATTTTTTTAATAGCACTTATATCATGTAAGAGGCTTTCCTGCATTTTTTTCCCGTCAAAAAGATATAGTTTAAGTTTTTTCCTAAACCCATAACTACTCTGCAGGTTCCCAATCGGCGGGGGAATATTGTTCCGACACTTCGATGCTGAGTAGCGGAAACTGAATTTAAAACCAGTTGCCCTATGCCGCTGCGTTGAGAGCTGTATCGAGCGTTGGCGTGGCGCGCAGGAATTCATATTGAAAACCTCTCTTAGCTTTTCATAAAGATACTTGCGCGCGCTATGCTTCATACCTCCAAATAGAATACAAGCCAAATGTAGATTCTGCCGAAGATATCTATACTACTAATAAACGAGTGGATACTTGCTTTGGAATAGTTATAGTTACTTATTGATTCATATTTGTTTTTACAATAGATGTAACATTTTTGGCCCAAAACGTGAGCTCCGCTCAATACAATAATAAATAGGCACTTATTACAGTTTTGTCTTTTCAAATCAAATCAAATCAAAAGTTTTTATTTAAGACGGTTTACAGTCCATTTTGATAGTACAACTTATGCATAATTGGTTAGTAAAAGACAAGACTTTTGCATCTACGGAAACTATTAAAATCCGATCGCAAGAAAACAAAACACGTAAATATTTCGTGTTTATTAGGAACGCGGTATATCGTTATTGCTTAGTATTGTAAAAAAATATCAATGAATACTTAACTGAAGGCGACCTTATCACTAAAATCTCTCCCAGACAACCTTTGTATTATAATATGGAATTTGAACGTGTAACGTACGTCCTACTCTACGTAATTTGTTGTTTAATCAGTACCTATGCAAGTCCGATAAGGGAATATGCGATGTGTGTAAGGAATGAGTAATAATTGTAGGGCGTGGTATCGTGACAGTTACTTGACAACAAATATTCAAGTGAATAAAATGAGACCTTATAGAAACACTTCCAATCCAAATTATATCACAAAAGAATAACGTTTTTTTTATATACAACTTATATGGCAAACGAGCATACAGTCCACCAGATGTTAAGTGACTACTGCAGCCCATGGATATCCACATAGAATTCAAAACAAGCTATTATGTTGTCCTGATCTCTATGTGGATACGTTGCCATACTATAGGACTTAGCTGTTATGCCTATGTGCCAGTAATTACAGGAACATACCATTACCATCTACCCGGAACACAGCAGCACAAGTACTACTATTTGGCGGCAGATAAAGGTAAGGCGGTGGTGCCCACTTCCTCGAGCCCGTTCACAAAAGCTCTACCACCAGTACACAAAAGCTCTACCACCAGTACAAAACGTTTTTCAACGTTTTTTCATGTTACAACGTTTTTTCATTGACACTAAAATATAAAAAAGTAACTTAGATTACGTAAATAGTACTGATAAACCCCATTATTGTACACCACAATAGGCACACATAATAAAAAAACCAGCAACTTAAAAATAGCGGTAACGGTCGAGAAGTACAAGCAGAGAGCATATTACTATGAGTGATCTCTTCCAGACAACGTGGGAATTATGTTTACAACATATGTATATTTTTAGGCAAGGATTAAAATAAAAAAGATCAATTAGGTTTGTTTTGTCCGATTCTTTGCTTGGAAGTAGGTGAATTAACAGAAGTGTTAGAAGAAACAAAAAAACCTCAATCATTAAATTAGTTTTATTTTCTATATCAAATTCCGGTGTGCGTGTGTTCATTATTCTTCTCCTTCGAAACGGTTCGACCGATTCTGATAATAGAGCCACCTGGATGGTTCTTAGCTATACTTGGATCCATAAAATTGATCGACGAAGTCGCGGGCGTTCAACTAGTTATATCTACAATTACAACTAACTGCAGTAAGGTATTTTATAAATGATATTTTGTTTACGAGCCCGTTCTGTCCCACTGCTGGGCAAAGGCCTCCCCCCTCTTCCTTCCATTTATCACGGTCTAGAGCCAGATCCCGCCAGTCTCTTTGGAAGACGTCCAAGTCATCGCTCCAGCGCTAAAAAAAGATATATCAAGATGATAAATAAAGATTGTCATCTATAAGATATGATATAGAAAAAAACTGAATTGTAAAGTAACTTTGGCGCTATTAAAAGTTATTTTACATGATATCACAAAGCTCACAAGCGAATGTTCGCAGTAACCCCGCGGGACCGACGTATGCAAAAGTGCATTTTGCTACAATCCTGCTAGACAATACTATCTGCCTAGACGGTATCAGCTTTATTTGTTTCGTACCTAAAATTTAACAGCGCCACATGGGTGCAGTTTTTTGTTATGATTTTCATTGATATTGCTCTGCTACGTTTTCACGATTTATTGGTAGTTGCAGTTCTTTTAATGCTTTTACCCTTACGTGGCACAGGGTCTGAATACGCCAAAATAATTTGACCCTTTTGATTTGTGAAAATATTTAGCTAATTTTGGTTTTCAATTTGGCTTTATCGCTCGGTTTTTGCGCTGACACTGCTACACAGTTTTTTAACTTATTGCAGCTGTCAACTTTCATTATTTGTTCTTGATTTCAATGTGTTTTTTAACCAAATAAATATGTAGATTTATTGATTTATCATCTAAATAATATTAAGTTATTATATCATAGTTCGTAATGGTTATTCCAATAATTTGCTTATGATGTTCATAAACAATTCAACATCTAAATCGAGTCAAGAATTTTTTATATCAACTATAAAACCGCTCGCTTTCATCACGACACACGTTAGGTGAGTAAACGATGATGCCGTCTAGCATAGATCACGCTTGCCTAGAAGGAACCTGTTCACTCGCCTACCATTTGATTATCAAAACTCAGATACTTTCAATCATCCTATAGAGCATCAAGTAATACTTTTTACCTACAACCAACCAAATTACTACTAAAAGTTATCTACCTAAATAAAATGGTACCTAATATAAGGAAATGAAAATGAAAAATGATTTACTGGTTTAAATAAGAGTATATACAAAGAGTATGCTACAAAGAGTACATATGCTGTGGGGTGCCGGTAGTAGAATGTTACCCCTCCTCTCATGCCCGTGGATGCAGTAAGAGCCTGCTAAGGGTAACCTCCGGAAGATGGGCAGCAGCGTCTTTCCGTGTATCAACATCCCGTACTGCGCTCGCCAACCCGCCTGCCAAGCGTGGTGAGTATGGCAACTACCCATCATGGAGATCCATGGAGGCCTGTGTTCAGTAGTGGACGTTTTACGGCTAAAATGATGATGATGATATACAAAGGTATACCATACAAGTAGATTATTTGTTACAATCACAGTTACAAGACTGGGGTAAGAATAATTATATACAAATCTATAACATATTAATCAAGAAATAAATACCTAAAGTATATAGTAACCTAAGTTAGTACTATCAGTATAATGGTGCGTCAAAAACCGGACCTAGATTTTCTCTATTCCGGTTTTTGACGTCTTCCATTGGACAAACGAGGCTGATCATATAGTAATTATCTTGATTAATGTAAGAGAGAGATAGTGTAAAGTTAATTTAAGTTTTGCAGTAAATTTAAATTTAATTTATAAGGCTAGGTATCTGAATTGTTATTTTTGTATTGTAAATATGATACTTTCTGAAGCCAGGATTTTACAGTGCGCTTGCAATTATGTACATTTAACGTCTGTATATATAGGATTTTTACCTAATATACCATCATAATGTTGTTTAAAATTGGACATCAATATTGAGTTTGGAAAAAACAACGTTTCTGTTGATCGTGAGAGTTCGTTACCTACTTATGCCAAAACAAGCAAGATTTCCTCCTAAAATTGCATCTTTCAGGACTGTCAAAATGCAAATCATTATTCCGCAGCACTCTCCTCAAAGCTGCTACATCCAGCGTCTCAAGCGCCCTTAACATATTTAGAAACGTTTGCGACTCACGGACTTTTGAATTTTTCTCCTCCGTAGACGCCTAGGCTGCCGCGTGTTCACAAACTTGGGTATAGTTGCAATGTGTTTGGTTTTTTGCATTGAGGGCAGGTAGTTGCAAATCCAATCGAAAGAGACAAAAGACGATGTTACTATTGCAAGCATTGTTTTTAGACGTAGAGTTAGTAGTTTTTATCAGCGAAACTATGTAAATAATTTTTCACGTTATAGACTAGATTAGGTTATTGACTAGACTAGATTCTTTATTGTACACTATTAAATATAAACTAATAGAAAATACAGTTCTGTTCACTAATTCATTTTTCTTTGTTTGAGTACTCTCAATTGTATTTCGGTGCAATCGGAGTTCAATGCTATTTATTTATAAATCAATTACGTAAGCTTACGAGGTGTTAGAAATATGAAACCGACTATCATCATCATCACCATATCAGCCACAGCAATAGACATAGAGCTTTCACTGCTGAACATTGGCCTCCCCAATTGACTTCCTAAGCGAACGATCTTGAATCTGTGAAACGAATCGGCCGCGCAGTAATGTCGAATATACGAAAAAAAATTAAAGACGCCATACGATCATTTCGCTATAGCAGTTGAGAACTTGGTCTGAAAGTTTTTTTAGTTGAGAGTTGTGTTTGACAGATGAGAGGTGAGTTTTACAGATGAGAGGTGAGAGTCTGACAGATGTTGAGTTTGTCAGATGAGAGTTGTCAAACTCTCACCTCTCAAATATCAAACTCAACTCTCATCTGTCAAACTCAACTCTCATCTGTCAAACTCAACTCTCATCTGTAAAAATCTCACCTCTCATCTGTCAAACTTTCACCTGCCACCTGTCAAACTCAACTCTAATCTGTCAAACTCAAACCTTAGTTTAAGTTAGGTTCTATCTAGTGGGGGGCCATTCCACGCTGCTTGTTTTAAAAATATATTTCTGTATAGGTAGTAACGTCCTATTCTACTTATTAAGTAGTCTTTTAACAAGATTATGCAAATACGCATCTTCGCCGGGTTTAGTGTACTTTATGTATCTCAGACACCGAATTTACACGTAAATTGAAATATTACACAAAGTATGAGATGTTGTAAGGACTTTGATATAAAGTCTGGTTTAGGCTCTGGCGAGTTCACTTTCTAGATGGAGTATGGAAATGGAAGTTACGTAGAAGATTAATGGTAAAATAGGGGTTTCTAGATAGTCTAGAAAGACATACGAGTAATGTTTATATGAGATTGCTCTTCTTGTATACGGAACTAGCTGTTGCCCGCAACTTCGTACGCGTTACACTACTAAATGTGTACTAATTCATCGCAACATATCACATTAATTTATGTAATGTTCATTGAAGATGTGTGTTTATTTATTTGTTTGTTACTCACTCACGTCAGAATGGCTTAACCGGTTTTTATGAAATTTCATATTATATGTAGAATTTAATCTGGATTAACACATATGCTACTTTTTATTCCATAAATCAGCTAAAAAATGCAGCTACATAAGCGTCTTGTAGTCCACTCCCTTTAAGTTTAATATTGTCGCAATGGTGAGCCATACAAAGCGCTAGCCGTAGTCACCTCAGCCAACTCTCTGCATGTTAGATATAGGCGCAATGATGAGTCATAAAAAAATCTTAGCTCATCGTCGGCTTTGCGCACGTTGTTCTATGGTGTAAAAATACCTACAGCTAATTTTAAGAGACTGTAGTGAGACTCTACCTAAAAAAAGCAGGCTGAAAAACTCAGCGGTAGCTAAACATTTGTTATCACTCATCCTTGCGACCCTATTTATCTCAAAGAGGGTGGGCTGGGAAATCCTGCACTTTCTATTTTATTGACTTATCATTACAACCCAATCGTTAGATAGGTTATTGTTATTGATTTGAGTTGGTCAGGGGACGCTGCAGTTTTTACAATATTCTATGGTCCTGGGGAGTGGGGACGCTGTGTTGGATGCAGATTTTGTAGCCCTACCTAACTTGTAGTGGTTGGTGGTTGAGTGGGGCACGATGCGTTTTTTATTACTAATTATCTTAATGAGGGTAGCCTAGGGAATGCTGCGCTAGCCGATTTTATGATTTTTATGACTAATAATTTTTACGACCCAATTTTTCTTATAAAGATTGGGGGCTGGTGTAGATAGATAGATAGAAAACGCTTTATTGTATACCTTACTTAAATTAACAAATCATAATTAAACACTTAAAACTAGACACGCGATTGGCGGTCTTATCGCTAAAAGCGATCTCTTCCAGACAACCTTTGGATGGACTGGATTTTACGAGAACGTTAAAGGATATGCTGCGATAACTAAATTTTTATGACTTATTGTTGCTGCCCTTTGTGAATTGTAGTTAGTTGGTTGTGGGTGACGCTGCGTAGCTGCAAATTTTTACTATTCATCATTGTGAACCTATTTATCTTAAAGAGGGTGGGCTCGGGGATTCTGCGAGAGAAGCTAATTTTCGACTGTACATTGCCCTATTCATCTTAAAAAGACCCTAATTAAAAATACCTTATTTATACTTGAAGAGAGTGAGACACTGCGGTAGCTGTTTTTTTTGACTTAACATTGCGACTCTTTCTAACTTAAGGGAGTGGGCTAAGGGACTCTACGTTAGCTGCATTTTTTATTGCTATTATTGTACCTATATAACTCGAAAAGTATAGGCTCGTAAAAGCTGCGGAAGCTAAAAATTTATTATCACTCATCACTGCGACACTAACAAGGAAGTGGATAGCAAGACGCTGCAGTAGCTGGTATTTTTTATTGTTCATCCTTGAGACCCTATTTATATATAAGAGGGTATATACTGAGGGATGCTGATGTAACAGTTTATTTAATGACTAATCATTGCAACATCCAGCTAATGCAGCATCCTCCAGCTGCGGTAGCTAAATTATTTTTATGATTCATTGTTGCGGTCCTATCTAACTTATAGTGAGTTGGTTGGAGGACGCTGCGGTCACTGAAATTGTGTATGATTCATCACTGCGACCGTATTTTCATTAAGGATACAGCGGCAGATACTGCGGTAATTGTTTTTTTTTGATGACTCATAATTGCGCCTATATGTAACATGCAGACAGTGGACTGGGGTCACTACGATCGATGGCTGAATTTTGTATGGGTCACCATTGCGACTATACTAAATTTAACTGCAGAACGCGTATGTAACAAATTTTTTTTTATGAATTTACCTAACCTATTTTTGAGAAATGTCTCTTGTCGCGTCGCGTTTGAGAAGTGCTTGCGACAGATATAGAGATAGGATTAGAGAAGGGAAGTAGTTAGAAAAACAAGGTTAGTTTAATACATATATTTTCTTATAATACTAACAGACAGAAATGATTAATAGAATAAAAGCTAAGGCTAGAAGAGCCTTAGGCCTAGCTGAGGGGGTGGGTTTAATTACTCTCTCTCTTAGGCAGACCTTCAGACAGAAGCAAGTAGGAAGATAAGCGGTGGAATAGTGTTCCAGCCGAACACGGGACTTCCCTGTAGATAGGTAGCGGCTCCGGTGACCACGTGGCAGTGTAGTGGCAAAGGCAGAGGCGAGCCTCGTCGTGGGCCGTGTAGGTACGCTTCCCGTAGAAGCCAGTAGGTAGGCGTTGTCTGGTCGTATAAAGGAGACCGTGTGTAGAGAGTCTCCAGGCCGTAGAAGTGGTCCCGGAAGTGAATAGTATCCTGTACTTAGTAAGTCCCCAGGCAGTAGAAGTGTCCCGTACTTAGAACCCTGGAAAGACCAGTCAGGTTTCAGCAAGTGAATGATATCAGTGCTTCGGTGCCATAAGCGAGAGGAAGCCACGTGGCGCGTACAGCGAAAGTGCCACGTGTTAGCCCCAACATCACAGCACCGTAGCGGTTTACAGTATGTAGGAAATACAGAATTACGACAGACAGTCATCAGTACAGCCTGATGACCCACAGCTTACGATGAGGCTGTGAGACAGTGAATGAGACATTCCGCGCAGAGATTAATTTAAAAACTTGCTAGGTTGACACAATAAAACAGAGACACAGAAAGACAGCTTAAATACTAGGTACAAGGTGCTACAGTGGTCAACTTACCAAGTTTGGGTTTTAATAGTAAATGTTGTCTGTTTGAAGACGGGTTTAGAAAGAATAAGGCACGCTAGCGCGTCCGTATTTATACCCAAGCCAACGCTGATAAGGAAATGCTGATGAATTAAAAATAGCATCGTACGACTTATTATGACCGTGCGGTTACAGATTAGGTGAGACTAGAAGCTCCTTAGAATTTATTGATCTTCACTACAGAGCAAGCCAACAAACAGACAGTCTAAATTTACCTTGGTACACTCTATTTCTACGTATTTATATCTATACTAAGCTTGGCGGTTAGGGGTACCAATAGAGATTATGAAAACTGATTTATGAGATAAAAAGTAACATTTATGTTATTTTATGTTTAATAGGTTAGGTTTAGGTTTAAAACTATATATAATGCTGTACATTTCACGCGGCGCTATTTAGCCCCAAACTAAGCAGAATTTGTACTATGGGAACCAGATAACTGATAGAATACTTATATACTTTTTATTCTGTAAATACATACTACATACTTAATATATCGAAAAACACCAGGACCCAGAACTGATCTGTAAATCATGCAAACATTTGTTACGCAGCGAGAATCGAACCCGCTACCTCCTGAGTTTTAACCGGGTATTCGCCCATTACGCCACGGAGGTCATTAACTAAACTTTTGCAAAGTTTGAACTCAATCCGTTCAGTAGTTTGGGCGTAAAGATCAAAATAATTTTCCTATAGAAACATTGACATCCCATTTTTATCCCATGGGACCTGATTTATAAGATAGAAAGTAAACTGTTTGTTAATAAATAAATAAATAATAATTTAATATTGCTGGACATTTTACACAGCGCTATCTAGCCCCAAACTAAGAAGACTTTTTTTTAAATACACACTTGTAATACATAGAAAAACATCCAGACCCGGAACAAATATTTGTAGATCATGCACACATTTGTTCCGCGGCGGGAATCGAACCCACTATTTCCTGCGTCTCAGCTAGCTATTCGCTCACTGCGCCACGGAGGTCGACAGGACTAATCCAGGTTATAATCTACGTAAATACTAAATTCTTCGAAATCGGTTCAGTCGTTACGACGTGATTGAGTAACTAACAAACAAACAAACGATACTCGATAAGACCGCCTGTTATAAGTTTCTTTTTTCTTACGCATGATAGAACTTCGTTTGACCAAGTTGTAAGCGATGATGTGGTCTAAGATGTAGCACGAAGATCTAGAAGAAACCTATTCACTCTTACCTTAAAGAGGCCCGGATCGTATTTATTAGGAAAAACAGACGACTGTAAAGTCTTCCAGACCTCAGATGTACGCATCAAGAACGTAGAACCAAAACGGTGTGTGCGAATGGGTGGTATATCAACCAGGTAAGGATGGTACTGAGCCGTGCGCCTGCTTGTCCTTTGATGGAAGGGGGATGGTGGGATCAGATCGTATAGTTGCTAAGAACATTCCCCAAAATGTATTCTGTAAAATATCGATAGGCTTGCAACTTTAGGGCGGTGTTCGAGACTTTGGGTCTTAGTCTCTGCCATATGTTGCTCACCTATAAGCCTAAAAGCCCTACGTTCTATCGAGACTAAGGTAGCGAGCTCTAAGTAGTTTTTAAACATCATCGAGTGCGCACGTTTATCAGTGGTGTTCTTAAATACAGTCCCGCAAGCTAAACTGAAACTAAAGCACAATCATCACCGCCCATAGAAAGCACATAGCCAAATAGTAATTATTGTCAAAGTATTTTCTATGTTCTTTGTATTTTTTGTTTATATGGTGTACACTAAAGTGTTTATTTTATTCTTTCATTCATTCAAATAAATAAACGAACATACAAACGTTCTAATTTATACTATTAGTGTGATTCACTCCTGGCTTCATGATCAGACCCTGGTAGTCATTATAGTCTCGCAAAAATAATTTAATAGAATCCAAACACGATAAATACTGTTATATAGGTACATTAAATAGTTCTGATGAATCCCTGCTGGCTCCATCATCAGACCCTAGTTGACGATATCGTCAAACATCTCACAATAATAATTTAAAAGAACACATACACGACCGATCTAGTAACTGTTATCCATTAAGGGCTTCGGTTGATTTCCTCTAGGCTCCAACATCAGCCCCGGTAAACATTTTTGTATCATCGTTATAACTCTCACACAAACAACTTAAAAGGACCCAAAAACGACCGCTGTAGTGTTATCCATTAAAGATTTTTGTTGATCCCCTCCTGGCTCCATCGTCACACCCAGGTATACATTTACCATCATACATCTCACCCTATTAATTTAAAAGAACCCAAACTTAACCGTTCTACTCTTATCCATTAAGGAATTCTGTTGATCACTCGTTGGCTCCATTTTATTTTTGGCGACATTTAAAACGACACTACTCTCAAATTTTTCATATAAGAGGTCTTATTCTGACCTTAGGGTTCCTAAAATATTTCAATTTAAAACTAACTTCAGCTATTTTAAAATACTCTTATATCTGACTAAAACGAAAAATGAGATTATGTTGTCAAACAAAGTGGTCCTGTGCCTTTTTTCATGAAAATTTCTGAGAGCGCTGAAATATCTATTAGTTCATTTTATTAGGGGAATCTACATTTAAAATTTGATCGGTCGACTACTAACGATAACTGAAAAACAGATTTTTGTTTTATTTTATACTCTTATTTTGGACCCCTTGGAGTGCGAATGTCAAAAAAATCCTTTCTTAGTCCACCCGTACACCGTAAAAAGAACACACCATCTATATTTCAAGTCTCTAGGATCAGCGGTTTAGGCTGTACGTTGTTTTTCTGTCTGTCTGTCAGTCTCGTAACGATTATTTAATACACTGATGATGATATTGATGGTTAAGAGCGGTCTATTTTCCGGTCTTCAGACGCTGGTAGTCAAATATATCGTGAAACGTCTCGCAGAAACAATTTTATAGAACTAAAACACGATACATCTACTGTTATTCAATAAAGAGTTCTGTAGATTCCCTCCTAGCTCCATCATCAGACCCTGGTGGTCTTACCATGATAAAATGTTCCATTATTTGCCTATAAAAAGTATTTATGCAAAGTTATACGTTCGTAAATGCAAAAAACATTGTTTTACAACAAACTATAACATCCCTTTTCAACCCTATGGGGTGATTTTATGATAGAATTACTATCCCATGTTTTATTATGCACCTTGCTTAGTATTTAAGTAAAGTTTTAAGTATATTAACCCTAGAAATAATGTTTTGCCATACAAAGTTCAACACCCTTTTTCACCCACCCAGGGGATGAATTTTGAAAAATAAAAAAATACCATTTCTCTTATTATTGTTGAAAAATATTTTCGTTAAGTTTCAAGTTTATAAACCCAAGAACCACGGTTTTTCATACAACCGTAAAAACCTTTTTTGACCCCCTTAGGGGATGAATTTCCTAAAATCCGTTCTTAGTATTCACTTTCACACCACAAAGAATATATAATCCATATTTTAAGTCTCTAAGACCAGCAGTTTGGGCTGTGCGTTGTCTATATGTCAGTCAGTCAGGACACCGATTTTTATATATTAGAAAGATTAAGGACTCAGTGTCAGCTTTTACTACATTCATACCTAAAATTACAAACTGAGATTTTTTTTAAATTTTACTAGTTGACCCTTTAAGCCGATTTTAAATAAGATATAGCCTATATGGTCTTAGTTCATACAAAAATCCCATAAAAATATATATCGGGCGAACTTTTCCAAATAGTTTTTCCCTAAAAACTTATACGGACTATTACGAAAGTTCAAATAAAAAATTTCGAAATCTGTTCAGTCGTTCTCAAGTGTGCGCTTACCAACGAACACCATTTCATTTTGTTTTATAGATTTTTATAATATTGTTACGCCGAGGCTGTTACAGAATAAGTAATAGTCGACTTTTCTCGAAGTTATACCTACTGTGTCACAGAATGGGTAATACTTGGTATGGAATATATCTACATACCACGTTTTTACCTACAGTTGCACAGATTAAGAACTACCTACACTTTTCTAGATACTAGTGGAAGGTTCTGGAAATAATGCTCGGTATAAATAGTGCGTAGAGACGTCCGCAGAGTCAGTCTGAATTTGGCGATACGTGCGAACATTTCGGTGAATTATAGTGGTTTATTGTGCGATAGTGTTGTGAATTAGTGTGTTGTGATAACTTGTGATTAAATTCGTGTATTTATCATTTCAGTGTTGAATAAAAGTGTTATTTTGGTTAGATTAATTTTAATTATTTTATCCCGAACCCTCAGCTCGTAACAATATTAAGTCGATGATAAATAAATAATGCTGGATATTAACACAGCGCTATCTAGCCCCGAACTAAACAAAGCTTGTATGGGACCAGATAATTGATTGAATAATTATATACACGTAAATAAACTCGAAATTACAACCAAACCCGAAACGCATAATTACTGACTCAAATGTATAAATTTTCAATATAATTATAATAGATTATTCTTATTATCATCATCATCATCATCATCATCAGCCGGAGGACGTCCACTGCTGAACATAGGCCTCTCCCTTAGATCGCCACAACGAGCGGTTGGTAGCCGTTTGTAGTTTGGCCGTGGTCTCCACTCGAGAACCTTTCTTCCCCAACGGTTATCGGTTCTACGAGCGATGTGGCCTGCCCATTGCCACTTTAACTTGCTAATTTTGAGAGCTATGTCGGCAACTTTAGTTCTTCTGCGGATTTCCTCATTGCGGATTTTGTCACGCAAAGAAACCCCGAGCATAGCCCTCTCCATAGCTCGTTGAGCGACCTTGAGCTTGGTCATGAGGCCATGAGTAAAGGACCACGTTTCAGTGCCATAGGTCATCACTGGCAACACACACTGGTTGAAGACTTTAGTCTTCAGGCTCTGGGGAATTTTGGACGAGAAGATATCGCGAAGTTTCCCGTACATTATTATTTTTTATTCTGACCTAACTCGTCCCACTGCTGTGCAAAGGTTTCTCCTAAGTCTTTCCTATCATCCCCATCCGTCGTTCTTTTCCATTATATTTTAATATTTATGATATTCTACTGTAATTACCCTAAAATGTATTAATGAAAACAACAAAGGAACAAACAGAAAGCACTATTATAATCTCATGATTACGTTTAACAGAAAATCAACCCGATATTTAAACAAACACAAAGGTAACACTGAAAAATGACAGACTGACGAACGGACAGAGAGATTCCACGACGGAAGTTGGAAGCAGAAAGAGGGCGACGTTTTTTTTTTCGAGTGGGCTAATCTCGCTGTTGGCTGTTGGAGGCCATTGCAGCTTAACCGAAGAAAGAGGACGGCGGCTGGTGCTCGCCGCTATTTATGCATTCCAGCGCCTCGCGGCAAATTGTCGTCTACAATACATATTTTTTAATTTTTACTACTATTTTAGACATAAACCAATCATGCTTTATTTTCAATTAGGCATATTAGTTAAAAATACTTTAGATTTATCAATCACACTAATATTATAAATGCGAAAGTTTGGATGTTTGTTTATTTATATGTTTGTTTGTTTGTTACTCAATTACGTCGTAACGGCTTAACCGATTTCCGATTATTTAAGTAGATTGTAACCTGGAATAACATTTAGGCTACTTTTTATTGATAAAAACCACGAGTGCGAAGCTGTGAGCGGAAGCTAGTCGACAATATATTACACAAGGCCTCATTAGTCACTACTAGTTGTAGCCGGGTGAAGGACAGCCGCTTGTGCCTGGGATAGGATTTTTTTTCTTGTTCTCTCAACTTAGTCAGCCATAATCCACAGAAGAAACATAATTAATACGTGCCGAGTTAAGCTGCGGATTTCCTCTGAATATTTTCACAGTTCTGGGTACCACAGTTCTGAGCACGTAAACACACAGTAATTTTTTTAATAGATCGGTTGCTCTGGAAATCTATTTCGGAGGCCTCTGTTTGACAAATGGCATTCCTATGGCTTATTTGATGTTAATGAAACCCATCAGTGTTGAACCTCTTACAGAGATAGATAAATCTTTATTTTACATAACATCAATTACTGAATGTGTATAGCACTAAAAAGAAATACTTAAACAGCTTTAGTACTATTAACGTTATGTATGTTTGTAAATCTCTGCTACTCGTATGTTCTTTATTAGTAAAACTTCGTCTCAAACATTGAATTTTACGTTTGAGGTTCAGCTAAGTTAAATGTTGCGTTAATGTTCGCATGGTACATACGACATTGTAAACTGTGTTATGAGTTCTGCGATATAGGTGGTTTGATACATATGGCTGTTTTGTTCTATGAATCACAAAAGTATTGATCAAAGTTTGTTTTGGATGTGTTGTGGTACCATACAACCCTAGTGTGGAATCAAACTAGTATATATTTTGTAGGTGATTGTTGAGAGTATGTGAATGTTTTCGATTTTTGAAGTAAAACTTCTTTACGCATGCTTGACTTGGGGAGTAAGCGAAAAGTGCTAACGGAAGTTGAGAGGGAGATATAAGTTAGTGAAAATAGAAAGAGAGAGAGTTACGTTTCATATATTACTGTAGAGGCTAGAGAGAAAGGTGCGAGCGCACATTTTCTTTCTCTCTTTCTCTCTAGCCAGTTGATTTGTCACATATCTCCTATCCCAAATTAGCCTAAATTATACAAACTGCAAAAACATATCACTCCTTCATGCTGTATAATACAGTTCATTTTACTATAGATAAAAAAAGTATTTACGAAGTTTCGTATTTTTTAATCTACCAGCTTCGATTTACAAAAAGTTCAGCTGTTCCACAACAGATGGCAGAC
Source organism: Philereme vetulata (assembly GCA_918857605.2). Classification (NCBI taxonomy): domain Eukaryota; kingdom Metazoa; phylum Arthropoda; class Insecta; order Lepidoptera; family Geometridae; genus Philereme; species Philereme vetulata. The sequence continues at coordinate 4,859,258 of OU975456.1, read as the reverse complement.
AGCAGCAGAAGTTTGACTTCAGTCGTGTGGTCTAAAGCACACTCGTTTTTTTATAAATTAAAGTGAAAAAAAAAAATATGAAAGAAATAGATTAATAATAAAATGGAAAAAGCTATATATATTTATGACCTATTTACAAACTCAATATTCTCAAACTAGTCGAAACTTGTATCCAATCCCACAGAAAAGAAATTTGTTAATTCCATTAAAAATATCATTAATATCAATTAATAAAAGTAACAAAGTATATTGGGTGAGTTATGTACTACTAAAGTAAGCTAATTTACTAGCTGTTGGTCTGAAGTGAAGCTAAAGATACTTTGTGCTACCACTACGTAAGTTGGGAGTACTTGAAGTTACTCCGGAAGCCAAAAACTAATTAATACCCGTCTGAAGCCACAAAATGTTCTATGGCACGATGGAAGGATGTAGCTTTTCATGCTGCAAGTAGGTATTGTTTAAATTAAAACAAAGTCATCATTCAATCGTAAGTAGCTGACTTCTCGAAGAGTAATAGCGTTCCTTGTGAAAGGGCTCGTCCCGCGAAGTACTCTACCGCCATATCAATTTTTTTCAGCCGCCAAGCAGCATTGAATTCGAATTAAATTGAACCCTTCAAACTGAAACACAGCATTCACATGTAGTTCACACATTTAATTTCACTTTAACCATTACAGGCACATGAGGCTTTACACCATTTTCTCATTTTTTTATGTTCATTATCGAAGGAAATACGTCCGACTAGTGCGTGTTTCATCGAGTTTTTGATGGCCCCGGTCATAGATTTTAATTGTTAAAGGCAGTATCAGTGGTTTAACATTAGGTGAGCTACTATAGAAGTCTCTGTCATACCACGTATCATAAAAATTTGCGTGAGGTATGTTGGCACTTAAAATTGGTACAAAGTATGATTATAATATTAAAATTTTACTGTATCTTTGTTTGTTGAAATCTGGGTTATTACAAAAAATACTCATTGTCTTATATCATCCTGTAGAGGACGGTGACTCAATCTAAATTTGTTCTAAAACTAAATTAGTATTTTGTAAAAAGAGATCAAATTATATATTCGTTTTACTTAAGTCTCAGAATTACGTAAATTTGTTATCCTCCAAAGCAATGTATCTCAAGTGTTGATACAAAATTTGAACAGCTGAAGCACGTCATAAAGCTGGTATCAGAGGCGTAACTTGGACAAAGCTGCGCGATAAAGTGTGGAGGGTTGGTAGGGGCGCGACACTGCTATAACACTCGTAAAGTACTATGTACTAGCTACAAGAATTTACATTGAAACTGGCGACTTTTCACACTATGGGTTTACAAAGAATAAGCAGACAAACCATTTCTTTCAGAACTGATGGCCGGTTCCTATAAACGTAGTTAACCGCCAACGATACGTTTCTCTTTGAAAAACTATCAAAAATTTTACAACTATTCAAGGAGAATCGTATCGTTATCTGTAACCGATGTTAACAGGATCCGGTCATGTGTCAGTGCGGGAAATGAGTTTCAGCTCTTCTATTTCTGTTTTTTTTTAAAATCAACTGCTCAGTAACATATGTATATGAACAGATACAATATACAATTATTTACATGACTGTAAAACACAAAAGAAACAGTTGAATCATCTAAAGATCATTGCAAACGATAGATAGATCTCAACTGCTCCAGATCACTACCAGGCGGAAATGTCCCCAAGATACTGGTGCATTGTTCCGCTGAATTGCAATGCTTATGAGTTGACTATACCTCAGCCCAAACTCGAATTTCACCGCCGCTTCTCCGCGCGCCGCTGCACGTCCTATCTCACCGTGGTTCATATGTTTACCGGTTTTTTTATGATTTAATTCCTTCATTTTCTTGTTGTGCTTATTTCTCATTACTGCGTCCTTACAAAAACCAACTTAATATTAAATTCTACTTAAGAATTACGTGATCGTTTGGAGGGACAAGCGTCACGGTCTGAAAGCCGAAGCCAGACTGAATCGCGGACCGGGCGTCCGAAGCGAATGGTTTCCTTAGTGTAAAACTTAGGTATTTTCATTTTATGGTAAAATCAAAAGATATTTTGAAAATTTAAAAGAAAGGTGCTCTTATTTATGTTGTGTAGAATTACTGAATAAAGTTTCAAGATCTAAATTGTAGTATTCATCGCATAAGAACGGTTTTAAGATAAATTTGGAGACATCTTTAGATTTTTTTTTCGAGAAAATTTTACAGAATCGTGTTTTCACAACACAGACGTTCTAGAACGTATCCTTAACTATAATATTTATGAATTACAAATTAAAAGCACACAATTTGTTGAACAAAACATTGTTTCTCAATAAGCGATTTATCGTCTCCCCAGGTATAGTGCGCCCTTATGCGTCGTAATAACTTCTTTAATGTTTCTGTCTTAATAACCACTTAGTGACCAACTCTTTTAACAATTTTTGATAGTTACTTTGGGCAGTTGGAAAGTGACAATGCATAAGATACAGACTAGAGGGTCAGAGCTCATTATATTTTTTTTTCACCAGTACGTTGATGTAAAATATATATATTTGACACGTATAAAAAAACAAAGTAGTCATTTTACGAATGATAAAGGCAGAAAAAGTGACATTCCATTTTAACGACTCTCCTTGTGTTTATAAAGTTTTTGATGAAAAAAGTTCTTGGACCGTAAAAATAAAATTTATCGACAGGATGGCAATAACACAATACATATTGCACCAGCAACAGTTGCAACAGATAATTGCATTGCAGAAAAACCATCAGCGATTTGGTTGCCATAAAGTTTTGATGAAAACACACGGGTAAACATTGCTAAATTGACCGCATATTCAAAATATTGAGTGTTATTTAATTGATTTTAAAAATAGAAGAGATTGAAGCGCATGGTCACACATCATTTTATCTAATTGTCCTGTAAAAAATAGAAAGAGGAATCGCATATGAAAATAAACTTTTCAGAAATCTCTTTAGTACGAATTTATTTGTTTCCTGTGCTGTGTAGGTCTGCTTAAAGGTGATCTACAAAACACGAGTGTGTAACAAGCGCCTTAAACTTTTATAATTTAGCAATTTAGAAAATAATTCAATAAATAATTATTTTATATTTATATTTTACATGAATACTAATAAAATAAAAAAAATATGAAATAAAATTCGTTTATTTCAGGCACAAAAATACGACCCATATCACATACAAATGAAAAATACACTAAAAACAACAAAATTGAGAACCTCATTTTTTGAAGTCAGTTAAAAATACTGAATATGCCATGGAGCAGATGCTCCAGTGTAGTCATTTTTTATTTCCGTCCGGGTGGACGGAAATCCAATACTTATAAATTCCATTTTTATAAATCTGGTCAGCGACAGCCCTCAGTACGCTATTGTTGGAGCGACTCAGCCTACTCCAAAACGACGCTACGCGAGCTCGGATGATAGCGAAAAAGTCGGGAACACCAGTCTCGGAGAACATTCTCGACGCACTGCAGTATCTCGGCAACCTCATAAGAGCCCGGTAGGCATCATTGTACTGGACCCTTATGATGTTGATGGCCTTTTTAGTAAAATTAGACCAAAGTTGGCATGTGTACATACCCAGACAATATGCCCGGAATAGGGTGTGTTTTACGTCTGGACTGCAGTTTGTAAAGCGGCGTGCGAGTATGTTACCCCGGACGGCGAGCGCTCTCCGCTCTCGCTCTCGCTCGATGTCGTCATCATCTCTCAGCGTCTCCGTCAGTAAGTGACCTAGGTACTTGAACTGTTTAACCATTTTAATGGTTGTACCGTTCATGTGTACCTCGGGCACACGTCTTGGACCTTGTCCTGACCTAAATATCATCAATTCGGTTTTCTTTACGTTGTACTTTAGTCCATGAGTAACAGAATATTGTTCACAGACTAAAAGCAACTTTCTCAAACCCTTAATCGAAGGGCTGAGGAGCATCATGTCATCGGCATAGCTTAGGTTATTGCCACAAACGTCACCAAGATAGCAGCCTACCCTGGTGCCCCGCAGCTCCCCGATCAAGCTGTTAACATACAGGTTAAACAGGTCAGGAGAGGTCAACCCCCCTTGGCGAACTCCGCATTCTAGTCTGTAGTCACTAGAGGTCGTGTTGCCCCATCTAACATTGTTAGTTTGGTTTCCGTACCAGTATCTCAACAGATTCACTACATAACTTGGCACCTTTGCTTCAATCAGTTTGACTCAGAGAATGTCATAATTTACGAGGTCAAAAGCACGACTCAGGTCTAAAAAGCACGCATATACTGAAGTGTTTTGTGACGTGTAGTAATTTACTGTGCTTTTTAGACTCATTATAGCAGAATCCGTCGAGAGACCGCGACGGAAATCAAATTGTTCATTATCAATTTCTAATCTGTCCTGGAGTTCAGTATAAATGAGTCGCTCCAACAACTTGTCAATGACGGTACCCAAGGAAATAGGGCGGTAGTTGGTCGAGGAACTTAAATTGCTTGTTTTATTTTTCACTATAGGGACAACTATAGTCCTCATTAAGTCCCGCGGTAATTATACCTGATACAAAGGTTGTAAAAACTGCATAAATACTCAAGCAATCTATCGCTACCGCAGAGAATGTGCTCGACACTCAGACCATCGTGGCCCGGTGACTTGCCACGCTTCATTTTTCTTAGGGCCTTCCTCACATCCTTCTGTAAAAACTGTACATCATTTTCAAATATGGTCTGAGCAGCGGGCACACTCCCCACCGGTTGCGGGGCTACTTTAAATGTGTTGGCAAACATTTCAGCTATTGCCGATGGCGCCTGCAAACCGTCTATTGAAACAGGTAAATTTTGCTTGTATTAGAGTTTTTTAGTAGCATTCCAAAAATTTGAAAAGTTTTTGTCCCTTCTATGTGTTGCTAATATATTAATTTATATATTTTCCTCGTTTTTCATACACCATTTTAATTTATTTTTAAATTCCGAACGACTATCTCGCATTTTATTGAATAATTCACCTTCAGACGGTTTGACTGCCATCATCCAACAGCCAAAATGCAGCCTAGCAATTTGGTGACTGTCTCTGACGTGATAGTTCCAGCCAATAACCTTAGGTCGACGTCTTCCCTTCACTGAACGAGTGCTTTTAATTGAAGCTGATTGTAAAACATGTACGATATGGTCATAATAATTATCAATTAATTTAAAATAATCTGCCAAATGGCTTCAGGCTAAAATATTATCACAGTTACATTTATTATTCAAATTATCACTAAACGACAGGTTTTCAAAACAGTACTTACCATACACATCTCTTTGGTCTAAATCCCTTTGTCCCCACTTAATATTTTTCAGCGCATCACGACTGTCAGAGGTTATTGAACCGACCGCTGCACCTATTATGTCACAAACAATACGCAACGGGAAATGGTCTGACCACGTGACGTCATACATAACATTTGCGGACACAACAGTATCCCAGGCGGCTTTGAAAAGTGTACGAGTCCGAGTTCTCACCCAAAAGCTTAACATCTGCACATTCCCACAAGAGATCCTCACATAACCTATTCAGCTCCAGTCCAAAGTTCGCAGAAGGGTGCGCGTTAAAGTCACCTACTACGTATGCTACTTGAACATCACTATCCTCAATAATAGCACTGGATATAGCCAAACAGTCGGTATATTCAGTTATATTTTCACTATTATCCACTGGCATGTAGACGTTCACTACCAAAAAGGATATACCTCCTACTGATATTTTTACAGCCATAATCCGGTCACTACCACTTTCCACGGGAACCACATTGGGAAACTTGGCTTTATTCCACAATATAGCCAAGCCACCGTATGGCCTGCCCTTTAGTATGCCTTTACTCGTGGCAGAGGACAGAGGACTTGGCAACACATCCAAATTCACTATTAATTTGATGTACAAAATTAAGGTCGTGAGGGAGAAGCCAGGTCTCTTGTAATGCGATTATATCAGCCGTCGTAGACAAGTCACGAACACTCTGTGCTGATCCCTTTATGGACTTGCAGTTGTAAGTAATTATACACATACTTGAGGTTGTACTACACATATTGATTTGTTTTATTCGTCCTTCCTGTCGTCGCATACTCACGATATATTCGGAATTTTACCACACGGGGCCAGAATCCCTCATTTAAAAATATGTCAATATTGTGCCTTGGTACAATAACTTTAAACGAATTAAATTCAGTTTCATGTTTTTGTGATAAACAATTAATATTGCTACATTCTTGACCCATTTCTCGGATGTCATCAACAGTCGTAGACTTGTTTAATCTTGAGACATAAACAGCTGATGTCAAGTCCGCTATGCGTAATTTGCCTCCATTCGCAGTACCGTTCAAATTACTTAACCTTTTCCGTTGTTTACGTTCTACTAGAATAAAACTTTCATTGTTCTTATCATTCGCCCGACTATGTTTTACCTGCGAACTTGCACTCAAAACCATATCTCTGTACAGTGGTACATGCGTTGCGGTCGGCCAATGACCGGGTGATCTTGACCTTGAACGCCTATGATTATCGACACGTTTTTTCGATGCACTTGCGACGGTAGGTGTTTTAATATCGCGACGTTTGTTATATTCGAGTAAATTTATACTGCCCCGGTCACTCTCATTCGTGTTGACATGTGCAGGTACACTAGGTCTGCAGGAGGGAGTGATATCAGAAAGTTCCTGGGACTTCTCAGGTGCCCTCTCCATAAATACTGGAGGTAGCTGACTGCCGCTGCCCTGCTCAGCATAAGACCGAAGTTCCCTTATCATACTTTTGACTTCCACTAGCTCCGCCTTCAAACAGTCACATATCTCATTTGTATCACAGATAGTTTTCTTGGCTTTTATGCTAGCCACGTCCTTTCTTAATACAGTCATTTCCTTTAGAAAAGTTGTTACGTCAATATGCTTATTAAGATTTCTCGCCACGAAAGCTGGTAAGCAATCGGGTTCAAACTCTTTGATAAGCTTTATCATGTCTTGGAGGCCTTTTTGTTCGGATCCCTCCTTCCTTCTTATCAGCTTCTTAGTTGGCGCCAATAGTTTGTACGCTATTGATTTGGCAGTTTCCACTTCATCGCTGGAGTAGGCACTCATGCATATTTTCAGGCAGGGTGTCCACTTTGTTGCTTATAAAAGCTAGCAGTTCGTTCACAACAACATTGCATTCCTTACACTGTAATTCACTTGTTGATTTATCACTACGAGTAATTACGTCAATCTTTGGAGATCGTACTGTCGGCATCTTGCAGCGAGCGCGGCGGCTAGCGAGCGACTAGTGAAAGAATACTCCGTAGCTGTGATGATTACAATACCTTTTATTTCTTTTTACATTATTTTTATAAATTTTCGACTGACTGCCATGACGTTTCCATGGTAACTAATGTATTCATGTGTACATGAATACTAATGTATTCATGTGTACAAGAATACTAATGTATTCGTGTGTACCTACCTATTTATTATATCGTTAAGTTATCGTAGATATATAATTACCATTAGGCACACACAGTTAACATTAAAACTAAACTATATAACTATTGGTTCGCCCTGAACTGAGATCTCGGGAGTCCCCATAAAAACAAAAATAAATATTATTTGTGATCTTTGACCATCAAAATAGTGCCACGAAATAACAATTTACTTGACCTAAAATTTGATTCAAATTACAGGTAATGGGAGTTCATGTTAATTGATAAGATACACTTTGTTGGGGTAGAAATTGCAGTCATTCTGGATTTCAGACTTTTTTCTACATTTTTTTCACCAAACGCTACTCACATACCAAATTTCAGCACTGTGGGGTCACTGGTGTATCTTGTGAATTTCATCGAAGTTCAGTTTTTATTTTGGCTAATAACTCAAAAACTACAAGGCTTAAACTAAATATAGAAACGAGGTCGAAATGTATTCACCTTTTACGTACTATTTGACCGGATAGGCACATTTTGTTTTTTTTACCTCTCTTGAACCCCAATATTTCAACAACCCCCTCACAATCATTTAGTTTTAGTTCATTTAGTTGCACCAGAATTGTGCTATCACTACCTACCTACATACCAAATTTCACGATAATGAGATCAACACTTCGAAAGTTATATATACATATATACAACAAATATACATACACACATACAATGCCGATTTGCCCTAATTGATTTGGAGATTTCGCTTCGCTCTTTCAATTAAACGGTTTCATCCTAGACGTTTATAGAGAAATTGTCTACTTTAACTTGTATGTTAACAACCGCTTGGCGGGTGGCTCCAAAAAATTGGCTGTTAATTAAAAAGGCGCTTGCCAAGAAAATGTCAATATCCGTGCTTTAAATGTATTACTTGGCAGGTAGCTTGGGCATTGTTTTATGAACTGTTGGGAAATTGCTGACAAATAACCTAAGAACTTAGAATGCCTATAAAACTTAGAAATGAATAACATGGCCTCAAACCAATTCATAAAATTTGATGATTTATATGTTGTTTAAATATATTTAAAGAAAAAGAGTGCACGAAGTTAAGGGTTTGTGTCATAAAAAATATTGAATTTTCACACATAAAACCATCTTACTTAGAAAACTTTCACGATTGATTTAAATCATTATTATAAATACGGGATTTATCACGATCGTCTTATCGTCGTTTCGACCAACAATATTTCGGTTCAATTCGTGAACCTTCATCAGGGTGAGTGCGATCCGCTCCGAATAACGTCTCGCCTCGCACTGCGTGACGCTGCACTCTGCGCACGAGTACACAAGCGCGGTGGTGGGGATTGCGTCAACGATGGCCCAGCGTGTTGACAGGCTGTGTCATCATCATTATCATCACTGCTGCTCTCTTCAGTAGTTCTCGGTGCAGGCAAACACACAACAGTAACTATGTCTCTACCAGGTTCACTCATTCTTCTGTCGCTTGCATCATGAAGACATGGCACCGATAAAACGGTACGTGATAAATCCCGTATTTATAATAATGATTGTATAAAACAATCCATTAACTATGAACCAAATAAATAAATAACACCCAAACTCACATGTCTGACCCTACACTAATGTCCGGTTGTTGGAAGGATGATTAACCCAAAATTAGTTGACCATTGGTCAAACCTCTTATCAAGGGCATATTGGGTTGCTGAAACGTATTTTACCTCATTTGATTTTAATCAGAGATTTGTTAAACAGGTTGTCAAATCAGTCAACAAAATCTCTTGTCAAACGTGAAAATGGGTTGCAGGAACGCTGATTAGCCGTTTTTCGTTCATTAATCGGTTGTCAAATCGATATTTATTTAACCAGTGCTTGAGCTCTAATTAGCAGAAATAATTTGGCTAATTCGAGTGAATTCAGTGGTTTTATTCTACAAATACATCAGGTGTGTAATCCAAAAGTGCCAATATAATGATTATATATATTTGTGGAAGTGTTATCTCTTAAAAAACTATTGTAAACTGCCTACATAACCTAACCTTTAAATTATTTAATTTTAGGATGTCTCTATCGAATTTAACCAGTAATAATGATGAGGATGATCACGACAGACAAGAGCGATGAGGACAATAGTGGAACCATCTGAGAAATTCACTGAGGAAGAATTCAAGATGCGCTATAGAGTTTCAAAGCCTGTGATTATACAAAATGCCTTGATTGGAGACTCTATATAGCTCATTTACCTACATTGCGGAGTGCTCTATCAGCACCCTACAACAACTACTATTGACTATAAGTTTTTACGCCATTGGGGCATTCCAAAATACTGTAGCTTATCGCTTGGGTATACATAAATCTACAACTTGCCGATTAATAAGTAGTGTCTGCAGATATTTGTCAATTAAGGCCCCAATGTATTAAAATGCTCCAGACGGTGGTTACCACAAGCAGAATTATTATTATACCAGAACAGAATAGAATTGTTTTCACTTGCACATGCAGGCAATCTGTGACGCAAAATTACATGGACATAATTTACAGGTGTTTATTAACTTTATACATCACAAATCTTCTTCTTTGTATGTTCCCAAATTAAGTGTGGTCTACTCTCCTAATTTTCGGCGCCAAGTTAGTCTGTCTTGGGTTGTCGGGTCAGGTAGTTCTTTCTTTTTCATAAGTCTATTCATGCTGATCCACCATGATGATGGGGGACGTCCTCAACCTCTTTTGTGTTCTTGAAGACACAGTGCTGTTTTGACCACATATTATTCAGGTCTTCTCATGACGTGGCCATACCTACTCAGTCTGCTTGCAGATATATCACCAGCTTACAGATGGTATAGGAGCAATCTCAAAGCTTCCTCAGACATATTCATTCTGGATTCTGTCATGCCTGGTTACCCCTCCTGACCATCTTGGCATCTTCATTTCCGTCGTATGCATCTTCAGGATATGTGTCTCTTTTACCATCCAACATTCTGGTCCATACATCATTCCCGGTATAGGCATACGTTGGTCACAAAGTACACCGTTCAAGGATTGCCACTTCTGCCAGGCAAGGCTTCTGCGGCTTACGTTTACCTCCACTTCTGTAGTATGTTACCACTAATCTAAAGGTATTTAAAGTGATTGATTTTTGGTACAGATGTTTCATTGTGATAGTAAACTGTTAAAGTCCCCTCTGTGTTATCCTTACTAAAACAGCACTCCATGTGTTCAGTTTTCATTCTGATCACTCTAAGACCAGCTGTTTCTAAGGCGTTGATCCATGAGGTCAGTGATATTTGCAATTGTTGATGTGTTTTGGCGATGAGCACACCAGCGTCTGCTTACAAGAGATTCCAAGGTAAGGGAACATTTTACACCATAAATAAGTACAAGAAATAGGCAAAAATGAAAGATGTTTTAGTGTACTCAAACGACGTTTTCCATGCCTATCTATGGGATTGCAATCAGTATAATAGTATCTCTTTGCAAACTTTTAGGTCATATTTGTTTTTTAGAGAGAAAAACGACCAAAATAAATTTATTTTCCACACATTCAAATTGTACGTTTGTTTTTTGACAAAAATCTCAAACCTGTAGACATTGACATAAGAAAATTTGTGACGTGTAGGAATGAATGATTGAATTAAAATAATATTTTAGGTGGTGTGATCCTATAAAAATAACACTAGTTTGACATTCAAAAGATGATCCTTTGGTTTCCTAATTATTCATTAATAAACCTACAAGAAACTCGATTTGATTTAACAAGAGGTTTAAGTTAAACCCTATGTCAATTGATTTGCGATTTGATTGGCGTACCAACAACTGGCTGTATGATAAATAAATGATTGATTAAATGTTTTTCCTGTAAGTGAATTTAATTCTTTAAGAAAATAAACATATATTAGGTTGGGGAAACAGTTTCTTCGCATTTTTACATTTAACTAAAGTATGTAGGTACCATTTTGTTCGATAACTTTTTGCCATCTTGTAGGTAGGAACATGATCCCATTGCTATAGAAATTTTGGGGTTTCTGATCAAAATACCGCGACAAGTAGTTTTGGCAGTCCTCTCGCGATGTTAACCTGACACTGCCTAAAGAATTCTGAAGAGACCGAAGCAGGTAGAAATCTGAAGGTGCAAGGTCAGGACTATACGGCGGATGCATTAAGACCACCTACCCAAACTATCTTAATTTTTGCTGAGTGGCTAAAGATGTGTGAGGTCTAGCGTTTTCATGATGAAAAACAACACTCCTTCTGTTGATTAATTCCGGCCGCTTTCTCTCAACTTCTTGCTTTAATCTCATCAGTTCTTCGCAGTAGAGTTCAGAATCGATGGTCCTGCCTGGGGATAACAGCTCATAATGAATAATGCCCTTCCAACCCCACCACACACACAACCCGAGTTTCGCCACAGTCTGTGAAGCCTGACCGGCCTTTGACCACGACCTTTTTCGCACGTTCTTATCGCACGTGATCCACTTTTCATCACCAGTTATCAGCTTCTTCAAACATGGTTCGGTTTCATTACGTCGTAATAAAGAATCACAAATGAGTACACGGTTCATTAGGTTTCTTTCAGTGAGCTCGTGGGGTACCCAAATATCGAGCTTTTTTGTGTACCCAGTTTTTTTCAAATGCGCCAGAACTACTTTGTGGTCGATTCCCAGTTCTTTAGCTACGTCGTAACTACTGATATGCCGATCTTGCTCAACTTTTTAAAAAAAGGCATCAATTTTATACGTAATAGGGCGACCAGAGCGACGTTCATCTTTGACATCAAAATTTCCGGATTGAAAACACTTAAACCAAATTTTTGCTACTCTCACAGACACTGCACTAGGTCCATATATATCGCAAAGTTTTTTCGCGGCTTGCGATGCATTTTTACCTTTTTTGTAGTAAAATTTTAAAATGTAACGAATTTCTTCATTAGATTCACTCATCTTTACAGTACGAAAAACAAATAAAAATCATACATTTTCCTAACTTGAATTTGGAATTTTTCTTCAAAATTTAAACTTTGAATGATACTAAAACCAGCCAGATACAAATAGTATAGCCAAAGAGATTTTATTACAAGTTCATACATACTATAATGCGAAAAGACTTTTTCCCCAACCTATTAGTATACCTTGGCCAATAACTTCACACATATCTAGTAGTGTAACGTTAAACAGTAGCTGCTCTAATTTTTAGTTAACTATCGGTCGCATTACGGTCTGTAGATGCAGCATCAACGTTCAGTTACTTCAAAAGTTATATTCATAAGCGTCGAAATATAAATAAGGTAAGGCGGTGGTGCCCACTTCTTCGAGCCCGTTCACAAAAGCTCTACCAGCAGTATAAAAGTTCTACCAGCAGTACAAAAGCTCTACCACCAGGGTTCCCTAAATATATTTTTTTATGTGATATAAGTACAAATTCACCTTTTTCGGGTGTTTTCCTTTATTTGTGCCTTAAGACCTTGCTTCTTGCCAAATTTCATAATTCTAGGTCAACGAAAATTACCCAATAGGTTTCGATTGATATGCGAGCAAAAAATGCGGTATAAACATCCGTATTTTTTAATTGAGTTAAATTAGTAGTTTGATTTTTTACAGCTCCAAAGGACCATATACCTATGTATTTAATAATAAAATCAATTTCATACCTAGTTATGCAACCAGCAGAGATACGCATAATTACTTTGAATGCATAAACCTGCCAACGCTGCATTCTCGTAGGTGCAGCTGGCCGCTTATCAGCGACCACCTACGTGCGGTGTGCCTCTTTGGTTTATTATTGTAATACTGTCTTGTCTTCTTGTCTTAGACGTTTCAATGTAATATTATTTTAACGAAAATCTTTTATCAAATATAAATGTTTAGTTTTTAAAAAACTCCTCTAACGTTCCCGTAAACTTCAATACCTACACGAGTTCCTGAGAAAAAGGGTCTTGACAGACGGACAGACATAACAGCCGGATAACAAACTGAACGTATATGGGTTCCTTTTTTCCTTTTGAGGTACGGAACCCTAAAAACGGAATTCGTCATACAATTTTGAAAGGCTTTCAGGGGTTTCTGGTCTTAAAAAAACTTGTCTAGTAGCTCGAAGACCACTACGCCGCGCCATAGCTCGTAGACCGCTATGCTGCTACGGCGTAACTCGTAGACCGCTACGCTGCTATGGCGTAGCTGACCGATAGAAGTAATCGCTTGTGAAAATTGCCGGTCAAAGAACCGGTTTCCTCATCACCATTTATTACAAAACCGCAAACAACTTACTAAAAGAAGCTACCGCGAAAGTGTAGGTCAATTTCCAATCATCGCTTTTGGTCAGACAATGCGAAGTTAAAAACATTTTTGTAGTTTCTTTTACACTCTTGACAATTATTTCCAAAGTACCTTTTATTTTTCAAACTTTCGCGATCACTGTACGTAATTATTGATTAAAACGGGTATTTATCGCATATGTACCTTTTTTATTTGTTATCCTGACGTTTTATACTTAACTTCTTTTTATATCATGGGCAACATTACCTCCAGATTGATGGAGTGGCCATGGGTAGGCCCAGTGTCACCGGTTTTGGCTAATATCTGAATGGAGCGTTTTGAAACTAAATTAGATCTTACAGCTCATGATATAAAGTTATGAAAGAGATACGTGGATGATGTCTTTTGCATAATGAAGGGAAGTGAACGGAAAGTTGAACAATTTACTACCTAGTCAGGTCATAAATTCTGTCACATGTTTAATATAAAATAATTGAAACAAGTTTATTCATTATGTACCCATTTATATACCAAAATGAACTTAACAAAACATAGATTCTTATGACACTAAAGTTTATTCAAAATGACCTCCGTGATTTTGAATACAGGCCTTCAATCTGCGCGGCCAGTCGTCTATCGCAGCACGAACGAGGTCCATGTCAATATCGGCGGCTGCCTTAATCAAGGATGTCTTGAGTGACTCCAAATTGGGATGAGGCTTTGAGCACGTCTTTTCTTCCAAGTGTTGCCATATCTTGTAATCTAACGGATTCAAATCTGGACTGGAGGAGGCCCAGTCTTCGTGCCGGATGAAGTTGATTTCACGCGCCGCCAGCCAGTCTTGTGTGCTCTTTGCTCTATGAGCTGGCGCCGAATCTTGTTGGAATACCCAGTGCCTGTTATTGAACATGGTATGAGAAACAGGTTCCACAAGGTTCGTCAGGACTGTATTTTGATACACAACTGCATTCGTTTTTACACCTTTCTCACAAAAGTGTACCTCTGTTAAGCCCCAATAAGAAACTCCCAACCATACCATGAGCGAGGATGGAAAATGACTTGGTTGGACACGTGAAATACGGTTGCTCGCTTCTTCACTACTGTGTGCGTACACCTTATCATTTTGTTTGTTGTAGCTCTCTTCTACGGTAAAAAATTTTTCATCCGAAAAAAGAATTTCCCGATATTTTATTCCCGCGTACCGCTTCAACAAAGCGCGGCATCTCTTCAGTCTCAGGTCCATTAGACGAGCATTCAAACGATGTCCTGTTTTTCTTCGATATGCCCGAAGCCCTAAGTCTTCATTTAACACCCTTTTCACCGTGGTTCTGCTTAACCCCATCTGAAGGGCCAACAGTTTCTGCTTACGTTTGGGATTTATTTGAATTCGCGCCTTCACAGCTTTTATCACTGCTGGAGTCCTAACAGACAGAGGGCAACCACTTCTTGACCTGTCATCTACACTAGAGTCTTCATTGTATCGTTTGATGGTGCGATAAATGAATCTTTTGGTTATATTCAAATTTTTCAGTATGTGTAAAATTTAAATTGGCGCGTAACCGCAACGATGCAACGCAATAACTGTAACACGGTCTTCTTTAAGCGTCCACTCCATATTTAAAAATGAGTAAAGTTCTAAAAAGTATACATTTTTATTTTCATGAACAATTCGAAATTCGAATTCTATAAACTTTTTTGTGGCCAGCATTCTAAAAGAAAAGTTTTTACTGTGTGACAATACTTATGACCTGACTAGGTATATTCTCCAGCCAGATAAATTTATCTCTATAAGATTCAATGTTTTTCATTTGTAAAATGGAACGTACTGCTCTTTTTTGAAGTATAAATATTCTAGAGGATTGTGAGGCATTTCCCCAAGCAAGAATACCGTATGTCATGATTGACTGAAAATATGCATGATATACACTTCCCGCTGATCGAATGTCACTTAGTTGTCTAATGGTTTTAATTGCATAAACAGCTGATCTCAGTCTTCCGACGAGAGTGTCAATATGTTTAATCCAAATTAATTTACTGTCAATATTTATGCCTAAAAAATTAATAGTGTCAATAGTATTCATAAAATGTTTATCAATTATATCTTTTGCTATGTCCTCATTATGTCCAGTACCTAAAAAGAATCTTACAATATTAGTTTTATCTACATTTAGTAATAAATTATTAGCATTAAACCATTTCATTATATTCATTATTAAAATATCTAATTTTGTGCAAACATTATCTTTTATCTTGTCACTTACAATTACCGTTGTGTCATCAGTAAAGAGAACTATATCCTTCTCACTTTCTACACAAACCACCAAATCAATTATATAAAGAATAAACAACAGAGGACCCAAAATAGAGCCTTGTGGTACTCCCATTGAAATATGTTTTGCCTCTGATTTATGTCCATTTGCTTCCTCTTTGCTTTCGGCTTTCAAACCGAACGGACGTGTTCAGTCTGCTCACACTGTTGAAGGTCAAATCTTGGGACTGCGCCCCGGGGCTTCGCTGCCTCGCAGAAACTGTTGGAGCTCCGCCATCTGTCTTCAGGGAGAGGCCGTTGTGCCGCTAAGTGAGTTTTACACTTTTTGCACTTCTTTGGTCTTGAACTGGAGGTTCTTGCATCTCAGCCGTGCGAGTGCCAGCTAAGCTAAACATCAGTGAACGTCCAGCGTTGAAATTACTATACACAAGTGGCTTTGTGTGCTACGAGTTGCGCTACGAACCTTCCACGCACTGCTACGAAGCTTACTCCGTGCTACAAAGTACGGCGCGGTGAGGACAACAACCAGCTACGGCCGTTTCCTTTCTGTAATTTTAATGCACCTGCGCTAAATATAATAGGAGCACCTATACTTTTACGACTAGCATCACACTTTGCTTTCACTTCACTTTGCTTTGCTTTGATCTATCTGCCCAAGCTTTTCAAGATGCAACGTACACCTACAAAATCGGTTTCAACCGGAAAAGAAAAATCTGGGCCTAGCCATTCCGAAACCGAACCAGAGACTGAACTCAATATAACCAGTCGCCGGCTAAAAAGGAGAGCTATACGTAGCCCTGAGCTGATAAACTCATTCAAATTGGAAAGTTCTCTAAACACCTTCAAACAAGATATAAACGAGAACAGCACAAACCTCTTCACCACTTTCCAACAAAACCAAGATGCAAAATTTGCAACTTTTATGACAGACATAAACGTCATTAAACAGGAAGTAAAAGAGATAAGAATATCTAATGAAGAAACAGAGAAGAAAATAAATGTGCTGTCTTCTCATTATGAAAATGTCTGTTTTAAGACCACTAAATTGGCAAACGACTTCGAAGCTAGCAACATCAAAATCAAGTCCTTAGAAAATAAACTTGAAGATTTGGACTGCCAAACATGTGCCTATAAAATAGAACTCAGGAACGTACCGTCCAAAGAGCGTGAATCTTCGGGAGACCTGGCCCACATAGTAGAAAACATGCTAAAAACGCTGAAGATTGAAGTACAGCCAAACGAAATACGCAACATACGGAGACTTCCTGGAAAACCAGATGCACCAAGGTCAATTGTCATGGAAGTGGCTACCACTAATGTAAAGAACAAAATCATTCAAGAAGTTAGGAATTTTAACAAAAGCAACACATTGAAGTTTAATACCAGTAATCTATCAATAGCGGGCACTCCTAAACCAATCTACATTGGTGAAAATCTGACTTTCAAAGCTAAGGGCCTCTTCTACAAAGCCAGAGAATATGCTAAGCAGAACAACTACGGCTACTGCTGCACCGCAAACGGACATGTGTACCTATGCAAACAAGAAGGCTCAAAAAGGCTATGTATCAAAGACGAAGAACAGCTGCAAAATGGCGAACAGAACGCGTGACTAAACTATAGTACGCACCAACTCAACTATTATTTTAGTAAGTATATTAAGTTAATTTTGATAACCCTAGATTATACAGCCCATAGTTTTTTAAATTCCAGGAAACATAGCATAACACTAAGCTATAATAATAATCACACAGAACACACAAATTATTCAAAACTTAAACAAACACTCTTTAAAATACAATATACGAATAAAAGACAAACAAACATGAAATCACAGACAGTTACTTTGCCTCGAAGCAACACATACTATGCTATCACTGTTTTAAAAATACCATTTGTAAAATCTACACACTTTATATTTATATGCAGTGTCCTCAAAAACGTTATCTTATACATAACATGAATAGAACAATAGAAACATTATGTGACAGTATAGATAGCGTGACTGTATCGGAAGTACACTTATGTGAACCAAAAAATTGTTTGTCTTTTATACAAAATTCCAGTAAACAATTTACTATTATAACAGAAAATATAAGAAGTATATCCAAGAACTTCGATGAATTTCTAATCCTTATAAAACGCACACAAATACAACCAGATATTATAATCCTCACAGAATGTTGGCTGTCCAAGTGCTATAATTTACCCGGTCTAGATGGGTATGAGTCCACCTCGACAGCCAACAATCTCATACAAAATGATGGAGTAGTACTCTACATAAAGACTAACCTAACAACTAAATCTTATGAACCGACATTCGTGAATGCAAACTGTAACTGAGAATGTAACTGTAACCATAGTTAACAATAACATTGCAGTAATCTCCGTCTATCGATCTCCTTCTTATAAAAAAATAGATAATTTCTTAAGCTCTATCGATAATGTGCTAACTACTTTAAAAAAGTACAAAAATATAGTCGTGATCGGGTACATAAATATAAACATATTGGATGACGGGGAAACACATAAAGCAGCGGACTATATGAACATACTAGCTTACCATGGTATTCTACCTTCTCACACCTTACCTACAAGAAACAAAAACTGTCTGGATCATATTTTCTTAAAAACTAATCTTGCCGCCCAAACTCTTGTTATCCAAAATAGCTTGACCGATCATAACTCAGTTTTACTAGCACTTAATACCAACAATAACATACAAAAAATCCGAAGAACAAACGCAAAAGTGGACTATACCAAGATTAAAATAGAATTACAATCCACTGACTTTTCAAGCAACTGATCTTTTTGTTCATATTCTGATGAAAATAATTTAAAAAAATACGCACCAGGTTACACTCTCAAGAATGAAAACCCCCATAAAACAGTGGATTTTTCCGGGACTTATTCGATGCATAAAGCACCGTGACAACCTTCATAGTAAAGTACGCAGAGCACCCGATAACGAAAATCTTAGAATAATTTATAACAGATACAGAAATTTCTGCAACTCTCTTCTGCGCAAGCTCAAAAAAGCTTATGAAAAAAAACAATTTGAAAAAGCTGGTAATAACGTCAAAAAAACCTGGCAAGTAATAAACACAATTACAAACTATAAGTCCAAAAAATCACTGCCCCAAGACCTCATTCAAGGGAACGCTCCGATTAAAGCAATCAATGCAGTAAATGAGTTCTTTGCAAATATAGGCAAAAACTTAGCCGAAGCAATATGCTTGATTAATGTTAATCTGCGTGCAATAAGTACTAACACGCAGCACGAACCACTTAACTCTTGTGGGCTGATAGACATTGAACAAACAGAAGTGTTGACGCTTATAAACTACCTCAAGACGGACTACTCTATAGGCTGGGACAACATCTCTAGCAGTATTATAAAATATAACAAACATTCACTCATCACGCCCATAACCCATATCTGTCACCTAAGTTTCTCTACAGCTGTCTTTCCGAGGGCATTCAAAAAATCTATTATATTGCCAATACACAAAGCTGGAGATAAACACACTGTAACCAACTACAGACCTATATCCATTCTTCCAGCACTATCCAATATTTTGGAAAGAGCCCTAAATAACAGGTTGGTCAAATATTTATCTCCGAAAACCAATTTGGCTTTCGACAAGGCAAATCTACAGCAGAAGCGGTATCGGAGCTAAATAAATACATTGTAAATTGCCTAGATAGAGGCACAAAGTGCATAGCTATCTTTATAGATCTGGCCAAAGCATTTGGTACGGTATCCATTTATTTACTTGTGGATAAGCTAGAACGACTCGGTATACGCGAAAATCAACTTAAATTATTCCAGAGCTACTTGAGTGACAGAACACAATGCGTAAAGATCGGTGAACACGTTAGCTCCGAACTACCGGTCACATACGGAATTCCACAGGGTTCTATCCTTGGTCCAACTCTCTTTCTAGCATACATGAATCAGCTATGTGAACTTGAAATGGTGGATGGCAAGCTACTAGATTTTGCTGACGATACAGTTTTGCTGTTCCAGGGAGAGAGTTGGGAAAAGGTCTACGTATGTACACAATCTAACTTTGACCTGGTTTCTACGTGTCTATACCATAATATCCTTACTCTAAACGCTACTAAAACGAAATACCTAGCCTTCTCTCTGCGTTAACCCGGACTACCAAATATAGAAAACCACTTCATAAGAGTCCATACTATACAGTGCCTATCTTCCACTTATCGCTCCGTTTGTGACTGTCCGACACTCGAAAACTGTAACACCATCAAATACCTAGGTGTTACAATTGACTCGCGCTTGTCATATGAACCCCATGTTAATATGCTTATTGCCCGAACCAGAAAACTAATTGCCGTCTTTAAAAATATAAAACACGCAGCAAACAAAAAACAACTCAGAAACACATACTACGCTCTGTGTCAATCGCTGCTGATTTATTGCTTATCGACTTGGGGAGGAGTTTCAACAACACATTTGCTTTCACTTGAAAGAGCCCAAAGAGCAGTCCTGAAAGTAGCTTTTACTCGCCCTTTCATGTACCCGACGAAACAACTCTATACTGACTGCGAAGTTCTATCTGTAAGACAATTATTTATACAACAAATTATTCCAGGACAACACAAAGTAAAACCAGGCATAAACATAATAAACAAAAGAAGAACACAAAAAATATACGAAGAAACAACTTGTAAAACCTCATTTGCACGAAACTATTCCACTTTACTAACGACCTATCAATATAACAAAATAAATAAAATAACAACAATTCATAAAACAACACACGTAGAATGTAAAAATAGATTTAAAAAATATTTACTTAGCATAAACTACCAGCAAACAGAGGATTTATTACGCATTCAATCTTGAAAAGTTTTTGTATACCACAACATTATACCAACGGTAATAAATAGATATTATAGCAAGTGTACAAGACACCTTAATGATGTATAAATATATTTTATAATACATTAATGATGCTATTATTTATTTCTACTGAGTGTTGCAATAATGTTTGATTACATTTTCACACCAACACAAGTTCATAAAATAGTAATTAAGTTAAATTAAATTAAATGGATTGATCGTTAAATTAAAAACACGGGCTTTAGTTGATAAGTATTATTTTTAGTTTTAGTTGATAAGTATTATTTTTAGTCTATAGTTTTTCTTGATGTTTTTTTCCTTGCTCCTAAAGAAGCAATTTATTGATGTACATATTCATAATAGTATAAGGCTCAGTCTGGCTATATTATACCTATAGTATCTGTAGTCAGTCATACCTACCTACATTGTCATGCCCATATTATGTCTATCGAGCCAAAGCAGAGATCCTTTGCGTCTAAACACAAGTTTTTTTTAAACTTAGTTAGAGCAAGGTACCAAAGCATTTGATATAGATAATAAGGTTGTAGTGCAAACCCACAAGATACAACACCCTAGGTATCCTAGAATTATAACTAGTTATTTAAATGCACTTTGTAAACCAGTTTTTTTAAAATAAATACATACATATTCATTCATTGTAGAAAGACTTGTAGAAAGCCAACGCTTTATCCTTACTTGAAAGGGGTGACGGATAAAATTGGAAATGTGTTGAAGAGGTTTTCAATCAAGTTGATCTTCACTCCTCTCTCAAAGATGGCCAAGCATTTACGGACTCCAAAGGATGTTATACCTCTGCAGATGCCTGGTGCTTATAAGATAGACTGTAGCTGTGGCCGCTCTTACATCGGGCAAACCAAACGGTCCATAGCCGAGCGTGTCAAAGAGCATATCGCAGCTGTCAAAAATCGCCAGGTAAACAAGTCAGCGATAGCAGAGCATCTGGTAGACTCGAGACCGAATCATTGGATTGAACTTCATGATCCTAAGGTTCTCTCTAGGGAACGCTATTATTACAAGAGAATAGTTCTTGAAGCGATTGAAATCAAGAAATTTCAATCGGGAAGATGGCTATAGACTCTCAGCGTCCTGGAATCCGGTGATTGCTAGGTGTGCGCGTCGTAATCGGTCGACTCAGTGCGTAGATACGGTTAGTGTAGTGTGTCGTTATAAGAACGAGAACATTTATAATTCTGAAGACCAAGTGAAGGTAGTTGCTGCAGCTACACACACTTCCCGACAGTAGCTCCAAGTACTCCAGCCAGCCCGAGATCATGACTGTTGTAACACAGCCGAAACTTCGGGATAACAAATAAAAAGGTACATACGCGATAAATACCCGTTTTAATCAATAATTACCTTTTATTTGTTGCGACTGTAGTTTATTTAAATATAAATAAATAATTTGCCTTGTATCGAGGCTATCAGGAACTACGAGCACCGGCACCGTAGTACCACAGTACCCAACCCCAGAACAAATATTTGCAACTTCATATAATTATCTGTTCCAGGACGGAAATCGAACCTGCTCTCTAGTTTCTCTGATGCTTTTCCCCCTCTGCACGAAACATTTAATTCAGTTTTATAATATTTAGGTAGAGCAGAGTTACTGCAATCATTTGCAAGTTTGATTCTCTTGTCTAGGCGGTGATCGGATATTATAAATTTCACAAAAAATAACATAGCACTTGCCTCAGTAGTTTTACAGTAGCCCCGCCGTTTCTAAACCGATCCATCTCCAACCGAATTCATCTATCCAAATCCATCGTAAGCCTTCAAACCATTTTACAGCCAGCATGCAATTAATGGCAGCGAGCGGGAATCGAACCCGCGACGTTTGTCAGACATGTCGCGACACGATGTAATGACTCTACTGGGGCATGTATAGTCTGTCCTCGCTAAGTCTGCATTACGGTAGTTGAATTGCTAATCTTGATATTTATTTGAATCTGAAGATTATACGCAAGCATTTATTGAGACTAAATATATACTTTTGATAGTTTTTAGAAAACGTGCTCTATATTACTACCATTAAAAATCAGAAAAATATTTATTTTGCCCTAAAAATCTATTTTTTTATTAATTGGATGGCAACTTTTGTGTAGTCCAGCAGACTGAAATAAGATTGCCATTCATAGCGTTCTGCAAACTTAGCGTGGGCGCTCTGTATAAAGCACATGTTTGAACATTGGACAAGGGGTGGTGTTGAGTTTGATGAAAGCAGAGATCGTTGCAATATTGTACCATCGAGGTGGTTACAATGGTTCATGATGTTCGTTTTCAACTGTGTTTTACACCAATCTAACTTTAGTGGGTATAATCGAAAAACTAACGACCATTAGGACAGAACAGTTCAAACGTAGAGGCCACTCACTGGAAAGTCTCTTATGATTATATTTTACGTTTATACTATTTTATTGTATCTTTTTGAAGTAAAACTTCTTTAAGTAAGCTGATGAATGCGTTACGAAAAGTGCGAGCGGAAGTTGAGAGGGAGATATAAGTTAGTAAAATAGAAAGAGAGAGTGTAACGTTTCGTATATTACTGTAGGGGCAAGAGAGAGAGGTGCGAGCACACATTTTCTCTCTTTCTTTCTCTCATAGCCAGTTACGTTTCGTATATATAAGACACAGTGCAGGCCTATTGTCTGTATCACATTGTTTACTGATGTTTAGCTTAGCTGGCACTCGCACGGCTGAGACGCAAGAACCTCCAGTTCAAGACCAAAGAAGTGCAAAAAGTGTAAAACTCATAATCCCTCCGTCGACCGAGACACGTTCTCGGAGACCCGGATGACGAAATCACTTCCGCTAATGCGGGTGAGTCATCCACATTAGACAGAGCAAACACTCCACAAATACACCGACCTCGCCGGCGAGGTCGACGAGTCCCTTCAGTCGCCGCCTATACGAGGTACAAGCACGTACCCGGGCGTTTCTCTCCTATCCCCGTCCCGGCAACAGCCCAAGCCGAGGTTCGTACCTAAGTGGTGCCCTTGCGCTAGTTGCCTCACCAAAAATAAAATTAAAGGGCTGAGCGCCATCTGCGCTCGCCAAAAGCTCGGTTAAGCTGCAACGGCCTCAGAGGCCAACAGCGAGATAAGTCCATTCGAAAAAAAAAAAAAAAAAAAAAAAAAAACCTATTGTCTGTATCACATTGTAGGAGCAAGAGAGAGCAGTGCGCGCGCTTATTTACTTTCTTCCTTCCTCTCATAGCCATTGCATGAAATATATATATATATCTTAGTCAGAAGTTCGTTTGAGAGTTTGCTGTCGTTACGCAAACGGTGTTTTCTTGATTATATTTTGTAATATCATTTCGTTCTTAAACAATTTTATAAGTTTGTAACAATTTTAATCAATAAAGAGATGTAAATAAAACCATGTATGTGTTTCAATACATATAATTGTCAGAATAAGAGAAGTCGGTAGAGCGAGTAGGTTCGTTACGTTTAAATCTTATACATGTGGCAAGATCAACAGAGGTTAATAATAAATGACTTGGTTTACCGATGGTACACACTTAGATTACAGATTACAGTTATAATATTTTACAGTGAAGGTGGTACAAACAGAGGTTGGCTTGAAGAGCACAGAATTCTTAAGGCTTTTGGCCTATGGTGCAGCAATTACAGAATGTGTTGAGCAGACCTAGTAGAATATATTTATTTAGTATAATAAAGTGGGCGCCATCCGACGAGAGCGTCAGAAAAGAGAGAAAAGTTTCTGGGGTTCAACCCGGATAAAAATAATGGAATAGATACACCTCGTGTTATTTTCTTCGACCGTCCCTGGCGTCTGCTCGGACAGATGAAGCGGGTTTGAGCTGCGGCGGTAGGCTTCGTGGGCAGGCGTGGTCCCGCTGTGCGTCAAGGCAGCTAGCAGGTTGGCAAACGAACGACCTCGTGGCGGTAGGCTTCGTGGGAAGGCGTGGTCCCGGTATGCTTCGAGCAGCCAGCAGGGTGGCTGAAGAACAACCACGCTTTTTGACGGCTCAGATGATAGGTTTGACGGGTGTCAGGTATAGATATGGAGAGGTAGGAAGAAACACCAGGAGCGAAGACCGTAAACGACTTCCCAACTTGGAAATACTGAGCACGAATTTACAATAAAGAGTAACAGGAATACACTGTCCAGAGATTAATTCTGTAGCACGTTTATTAGAAGTTCTCACTGATGTGTCCAGGCGTGGAAAAGAGGCTGAGAAAGATTGACACTGGCCTTATATAGGTGAGCACTTCAACCGTCTTTTAATAATTAGTAAAAAACGCCTTTCTTCTAAGACATTCTAGAACTGAATCTGAGATGTATGGAGGACCATTATCCATTACGATGGTGGCCGGCACTCCATACTTTAAAAAGATGTTGTTTTCTATTAAAAATACAACAGTTTTCGCTGTAGAGTTTCTCATGGGAAATATGCATGTGTATTTAGTGAAAACGTCTGTGACAACAAGAATGAACATGTAGCCCTGGTAAGAGCGAGGTAGCGGTCCCAGGATATCAGTGGATACCATCTGAAAGGGACGTCGGACTCTTTTGGGGTTTTTCATTAACCCCGGAGGACCTTCGTTAGTACTCTTGTGGGCTAAACAAACTTGACAGTTCTTTACATAGTTTCTTACATCTTTATGTAATGATGGCCAGTAATAGGACTGAGTGAGACGTTTTAGAGTTTTATACACACCAAGGTGTGCAGCGGTGGGATGACATTTAGAGAGTATGTCTTGTCGTCCCTCGACTGGGATGACCAGTTTTAGTTCACAGTCAGATGAGAGCGGGTTAGAGTTTCTAACTCGTTTATAGAGACGGTTGGAGATCGACGACTAGTCTGGGAATTTGAGAGGAGACGCCTTGACGTCTTGGAGTTTCTTCAAGTACCAAGAGTCCTTAGTAGGAAAGGGTGCTTGAGACGTAACGTCCGTAGAAGTGACGTTCACGGGGAAAGAGCGTGAGAGAGCGTCGGCCAGGGCATTATCAGATCCCTTACGATACTTAATATTCAGTTTATATCGAGATAATCTAACCGCCCATCTTGCAAGTCTACCAGTTGGTGACTTGAGGCTAACCAGCCATTTTAGGCTACTATGATCAGTGTAGACCGTAGTAGGAAAAGGGGAACCTTCAATGTAGCCTCTGAATTTTTCAAGGGCAAAAATCAAGGCATTTAGTTCCTTTTCAGTGGTTTTGTGGTTCTTCTCAGGTTTACTGAGAGAACGGCTAGCAAAAGCAACAGGATGTTCTTTTCCGTTTTCAGAAACCTAAGAAAGAACACAGCCAAGTCCTGAGTCAGAGGCATCAGTCGAGATGATGAATGATTTAGTAAAATCAGGTATAGAGAGAATAGGGGCTGATACCAATAATTGTTTGATTTCATTGAAGGCACAGAGGGCTGCGTCAGAGAATTGAAACCGTTGTCCTCTGGGCAGTTTCTTCACCAATTGGTTGATGGGAGAGACCACTTTAGCGAATTTATTAATGAAGCGCCTATACCAAGAGGCCATACCGAGGAAACGTCTCACCTCCTTTTGAGTATTAGGGATAGGGTAGTCCAAAATCGCCTTCACCTTATCGCTATCAGTCCGCAGGCCAAACCTATCCACAACGAAACCTAGGAACTTTAGTGATGGTCTACAAAAGACAGACTTTTCTAGGTTAATAGTGATACCTACTTCTTCTAACCTTTTGTGTACCCCTTTAAGAAGGTCTAGGTGGTCCTGGAATGTAGAGCTCATCAGGATGATGTCGTCAACGTATGTGCATAGGCGTCCTTCAAATTCAGGGCCAAACACCTTGTCTATCAGTCTCATCATCCTAGCGCTAGAGTCGACTAACCCGAATGGCATCCTACAGAAATGAAACGCTCCCAGCCCCGGGATGAAGAAACTAGTTTTTTCCCGTGACTCTATATTCAGATTCAATTGAAAAAAAGCATTTTTTAAATCAATAGTAGACAGGAATTTGGCGTTGTTGAGTGAGTCTAGTATGTCTTGTATTCGAGGCATAGGATAGGTATCGATTTTGGTTATGCTGTTCAGTTTTCTACTGTCTAGACATAGCCTTAAGTCTCCATTTGCCTTTGGTACAACTAACAGAGGGGAGTTCCAAGGTGAGTTGCTCGTCTCTATTATTTCCAGCTTTAGCATGTCATTGATTTGATTCTCTACTTGCTTTTTATAGTGGACTGGTATAGGGTAGTACTTTTGTCTGATGGGGGCGTGATCTCCTGTATCGATGACATGTTCTTCCAGAGTGGAGAGACCTAGCCTTTCAGAAGTGGCTGAAATTGCTCTAAAGTTGTTTACTACAGAGTCCAATTCAGCTTTTTCGCTAGCAGACAGGTCCACATAAGAGTGTAGACGTGTAGTGTTATCCATGAGAGAGTTGATAGAGTGTGAGGCGATTGAAGTGCCAGTGTCTAGTACGTCTTGACACACGTCAAATGCCCTGAGGAAGTCCACGCCTAGTACCAGAGGGGTGTTTATGTCGGTGCAAACCCGCAGATTAAAGAGTTTAAGTTTTACCTTAAAAACGATGGAGATAGTAACCTTTCCTAAGGTTTTCAGTTTAGCGTCGTTGCCTACAGTTAAAGTATCCCTAGAGGGCAGAATAAGGGCTTTAAGACCTAGCTCCCTAAGTTGGGACAGTGCATCCCTGCTTAATATTGAGACAGTCGCACCGGTGTCAGCCAACGCTCTGCATTGTACGTCCAATATGTTGAGATTTATAAAGGTTCTGTTGTCAGGCAAGTTTGTTTCAAAGAGCAGAGATGCTTTTAGTTTCATGGATTAGAGAAACTTTTTTAAGAATATGAGATACTCTTTCCATTCCCGGTCAGTGGTAAAACACTTCTTGTTTGTGTCTGGCTTAGGAGATGCCTTGATTGAAATGGTTACCACTGACCTCTTAATTAGTTTTTTGAACAAGTGCAATTGCGAGTTAGAACGTTAGGCTTTTTGCATTTGAAACACACCGGTGTGTTGTAAACAGTGCATTTAGAGTAATGGTGAGATCCACCACATTTGAGGCAGGAAACGACATTTTGTTGTCGGTTTTCGGAAGTAGCCAGGGTTATAGTGTTTATGTTAAATTAAAAATGTAGCGTGTCGTGAAATTGTACACGTTACAAGTTAACTAGTATTTCGACTGACTGACCCATAAAGTTCACTAATTATTTGGACCGCGTGCCCCCTTCCTCGTTCCCCTCACGCACCTTGCACATCATAATACAATACAATCAGTTAGGTAGGTACGATTAAATCCCTAATTAATAACAGCAAAACAACTGCAAGATCAGCTGAGCATTATTTCAAGCCATCTTTCAAATGACGTCGTGTTAACCGTCTACAACATTCATGTTGATATAGCTAGAATATTTAAACTTATGACTACTAAAGCAAGAATGATCACTGACTATCTTATCTTCGAACTTCGAATCCAATTAATCAGTCGGAACTCTTTCGAAATATTCAAAATCATATCAATCCCTGAGCAAAAGCAAGACAACATGATAAGCATCAACCCTATATCAAACTACGTAGCAATCAACTTGAAAAAAGACACATACATACAAATACATAACAATGTCAGAAAATGGAATCAGATCATATCTAGTAGCAGATGAAAGTATATATCTGTGTCATACACAGAACATAAAAAAACAATAGAACTAGCACGATGACTTTTCACTATGAAAACCAGTGTAGCTAAACTCACACATGTAAAAACTAGCACACTTAGAAATAAAAGTATTAATTGGTTGAAAGAGAACGTTCAAAAAGACCTAAAACCATAAAACTCATTTTACGGATATAAAGCCTTAGCCACTAAGGGAACATGGTTTAAAATTCAACAAATAAATAGTAATAAAAAATTAAAGTCTACTCAGCAAAAGATGGCGCTTTAGAAAATATTTTTAATTTAGTCTATTAATTAGAAATAAGACTGATAATGCAATGACTGTTACTTGATTACCCACAAAACAAAGCCACTCAACAACAGATGGCGCTGTCCAAAGAATAAGATTGATAATGCACTGACTGTTATTCGCTTGTCCAAAATACATTGCTACTGCTTTAGTGATGTACCTATCAGGATACAAGACGAATGTATCGATATCGATTATCACCTACCTACTATGGATAACGGAATAGGTACGTCAGGTAGGTACGCAATATAGGTGGTCGAAATAAACAGCTTTTCTTTCTTTCAGATTTCAGATTTATTTATTTCACCTTAATTATAACATTGGTTGTTACAGGCATGTCAATTTTTACATTTTAAAACTTATAATAATTAAATTAAAATAATATAATTAAAGATCATGTCAACAAAAATTATAATGATAATACCTATAATTATAAATAAAATCATAACAAAATACTAAAACAGATAGGTAGGTAGGTCGATTTTCATAACATAATCACAGGTTTCCAACTCATAAATACTTAAAAAAATATATTACTGGAATATTAATACTGAATTATTATACGATGGGCAAACTAAAAGTTTCCGGAATCAATAATACAAAAATACTATTAATGGTCAAAAATGAATTTATTTTTTATTTCTCAAAATATTCTCCCTTTGCGTCAATGCACTTTTTCATACAATTGAACGAATTTTGAAAACATTTGTGCCACTCCTCCGGTGGTGACGTCAGATACATGTTTTTCATACTCTTCGACAGCCTCTTCTGGTGAAGAAAACCGTTGATCGGGTAATTGGTTCTTAATTTTTGGGAACAGAAAAAAGTCATACGGTGCCAGGTCATGACTCTGTATGCTGGATGACTCATAAGTTGTACGTTTTTTAATTTTTTTTATGTTTTGCGTCTTGGGGAAACTGAAAACAGAAGTTATTATATTATTTCACACCATAGGTCTAAAATACATTCAAAAAATCATCAATAAAACAACAAAAGGACTTAACGCTCTAAAACTTACACACCTTTTAATAGGGGGTAACTAATTAAATTTATCGATAACACATTCACACATATTGGGGTCACATCCCTAATTGAGTACCTTAAGTTGAGGTTTAAGAGAAACGCGACCATAAATAGTATGATTTACAGTCTATTTTGTTTGACGATTTTGCATTTTAAACAAAACTAACAATAAACAATAAAATAATACTTACCGGTAATAGGATATGCCGCCTTTTGTTAAATTTTTGGTTCGGCTATAATATTTACACTCCAAAACGGCACAATATGGCATTTTTATATTTTTTTACGTTTACCCCACAGTAATTGAAACACGACTGAAGTGAGCGAAGCTTGTTGTGCGCGGAACTCCGCGTACTTGGTGTTTCGCGGACTCCGCCTACTTACGACTTCTATTGTTTTTTGTGTTCTTTGGTGTCGTATAAGCAAACCTATATATTAAATTAAAGGTGATAAGGACTTCTGTCAGACGAAGGAAGCAGCATGTGAAACAACTATCAATCCTTGCAAGAATATTTGGTTGGAAAGCAATTTCTTAAACAATTACATTTATTTTTACTGTGATCAATGTCAGCTGCGAACAATGGGTCGAGATCAGGTTCATCAGTTGACTCGCGCTGGTATACTTACTTTAGATAGTGGTTGCATAATCAAAACAAATGAGTTCGGAATCATATCACACGACTCTATCAAGTGAGTTGTATATCAAATCAAATAATGCCCCTGTGATTGCTCCTATAAATCATATCATCAATGTCTCCATACCAAGAGAGGTAATGAAAGAACCTGGCATTGATAAAGAACAAAAAAAACTGCGAGAGATTGACAAGCAAATCAAGGTTGTCAAAGAGAATGCACCGATAGCATCGAGCATATCATATCATGACATCCATCATTATGCGGTGATCTACGTGATCATCGACTTGGGTGTCCTGGCAGGCGCTGTGTAGTGGTGGCGCCGCGGGCACAGCGCGTGGTCTCTCCGGGCACCGGCGCAAGCAGCAGCCCAGACCACAGCGCTAGAGCCCGCGCAGCGCCCCCTCCCCCTGCCTGAGCAGTATATCAGTGATCAAAGTGTTAGTTCGTGTACGGTCCGCACACCCTGGTAAGAGATGATAGTTAAATCAGTAAAACTAGGGATAAATTTTAACTGATCTATTGATTGATAAATAAATGATATGATAATGAGACGCGTGGTTTGATTGATGACCAAACGCGAACTGGAGAACTGATGATTTTGATGGCTGGCGTAAAGTGCACGATGGTTCAAATTATGTGGGTCAGTGTACGTGCTCGTACAGTGCACGAGTTAATAAGGCAACGTCACCTATAGTTAAACGGTGTAATTTGAGTGCGCGTACTAGTGAATAAGACTACGTTTATTTCTATTAAGATATCAAAATTATATTACCTCGTTATCATTCAATGCCTTGCTAAGCCTTGCAAGTTTTAGTTTTATGTTTTACTAGCTGTTGCCAGCGGCTTCGCACGCGTTGTTTTCCAATAAAAAGTAGCCTGTGTTAATCCAGGTTATGATCTACGTACATACCAAATTTCATCGCAATCGGTTCAGCCGTTCCGGCGTGAAAGAGTAACAAACATACATACAAACTTTCGCGTTTATAATATTAGTAAGATAATATTTAGTATAAGGATATCATTTATAATTTTTTGCATTTATTTTGTTTCTATTTTTTGACTTTTCGCGGGGAGCATGTACGGGCTAAACCGTACATTCAGCAATATTATTGTTTAGCAGGTATTATTAAGTTGTTCAATAAAGTTAGTTGCAAACTCACATCGGTCGCGTGCGGTCGGTTTAATGTAACAAACCCGGTCCCATCAACTATCAATATAAATCGTATTGTACAGGGGTAGTAGCAACCCCGTACAGTGTCACAACGTCACAAAGTGTCACAATGTCATAAAATAACAGTGTCACAAAGTCACAAAGTGACGTGGGCGTGGGCGTGGGTGTGGGCGTGGGTGTGGGCGAGGGCGTGGGCGTGGGCGTGGGCGTGGGCGTGGGCGTGGGCGTAAGCGTGGGCGTGGGCGTGGCGTGAGCGTGGGCGTGGGCGTGGGTGTGGGCGTGGGCGTGGGCGTGGGCGTGGGCGTGGGCGTGGGCGTGGGCTCGGGCTCGGGCATGGGCGTGGGCGTGGGCGTGGGTGTGAGCGTGGGCGTGGGCGTGGATGTGGGTGTGGGCGTGGGCGTGGGCGTGGGCGTGGGCGTGGGCGTGGACATGGGCGTGGGAGTGGGCGTGGGCGTGTGCGTGGGCGTGGGCGTGGGCGTGGGCGTGGGCGTGGGCGTGGGCGTGGGCGTGGGCGTGGGCGTGGGCGTGGGCGTGGGCGTGGGCGTGGGCGTGGGCGTGGGCGTGGGCGTGGGCGTGGGCGTGGGCGTGGGCGTGGGCGTGGGCGTGGGCGTGGGCGTGGGCGTGGGCGTGGGCGTGGGCGTGGGCGTGGGCGTGGGCGTGGGCGTGGGCGTGGGCGTGGGCGTGGGCGTGGGCGTGGGCGTGGGCGTGGGCGTGGGCGTGGGCGTGGGCGTGGGCGTGGGCGTGGGCGTGGGCGTGGGCGTGGGCGTGGGTGTGGGCGTGGGCGTGGGTGTGGGCGTGGGTGTGGGCGTGGGTGTGGGCGTGGGTGTGGGCGTGGGTGTGGGCGTGGGTGTGGGCGTGGGTGTGGGCGTGGGTGTGGGCGTGGGCGTGGGCGCCCACGCCACACAAACAAACTAGCACTATTTATAAAGTTGGATCGTACGCTACAACAACGTATGACAGATGAACACCTCAACACAAAACCCCGTTGGTCAGCTGGCTCCTGAGCCAGACTACTCTGGTACCCTGGTACCAGAGCCAAACTAACTCGACACTATACCGAAGACATCCCGGACATCAGCCTGTACAAGATAAAGATTGCTCTGAAACAGCTTAAAAACAACAAGGCACCAGGTGAGGATGGAGTTACGACAGAACTTCTGAGAGCGGATGGAAAACCGGTACTTCAAGGCCTCCAGAAGTTATTTAACTCCGTCGTCCTTGAAGGAACCACGCCAAAAGCGTGGGATAAGAGCGTGGTGGTGCTTTTCTTTAAAAAAGGTGATAAAACCTTATTAAAGAATTACAGGCCCATCTCGCCCTTGAACCACGTTGACAAGCTGTTTTCGAGAGTTATTACAAACCGTCTCGCACGCAGTTTCGATGACTTCCAGCCTCCCGAACAAGCCGGTTTCCGAAAAGGATTTAGTACCATAGACCACATCCACACGCTACGCTGGATTATACAGAAGACCGAGGAGTATAATCGGCCGTTATGTCTAGCGTTTGTGGACTATGTAAAAGCCTTCGATTCAATCGAGACCTGGGCGGTACTGCAGTCTCTTCAGCGATGTCAAATCGACTATAGATATATCGAAGTGTTGAAGTGTTTGTATAGTAACGCCCCTATGTCAGTCCGTCTACAGGACCAGAGTACGGAACCAATCCAATTGCAGAGAAGCGTGAGACAGGGAAACGAAACTTCTCCGAAACAGTTCACGAATGCATTGGAGGACGTTTTCAAACTCTTGGCCTGGGACAGACTTGGCATCAATATCAAAGGCGAATACATCACTCACCTTCGTTTTACCGATGATATAGTCATTATGGCCGAATCGCTCAATGAACTCGGTACGATGCTCAGCAACCTCAGTAGGGTCTCCCAAAAGGTGGGTCTTAAAATGAACATGGATAAGACTAAAATCATGTCAAATATTCATGTTGCACCCGTACCGGTAGTTGTTGGGGGCGCTACTCTCGAAGTTGTCGACGAATATGTATACCTAGGACAAACTGTCCAATTAGGTAAGTCCAACTTCGACAAAGAGGTCGCACGAAGAATCCAACTCAGCTGGGCAGCGTTCGGGATACTTCGCAATATCTTCTCGTCCAAAATTCCCCCGAGCCTGAAGACTAAAGTCTTCAACCAGTGTGTGTTACCAGTGATGACCTATGGCACTGAAACGTGTTCCTTTACACATGGCCTCATGACCAAGCTCAAGGTCGCTCAACGAGCTATGGAGAGGGCTATGCTCGGGGTTTCTTTGCGTGACAAAATCCGCAATGAGGAAATTCGCAGAAGAACTAAAGTTGCCGACATAGCTCTCAAAATTAGCAAGTTGAAGTGGCAATGGGCGGGCCACATCGCTCGTAGAACCGATAACCGTTGGGGAAGAAAGGTTCTCGAGTGGAGACCATGGACTGGAAGACGCAGCGTAGGCCGGCCTCCCACAAGTTGGACCGACGATCTAGTAAGAATCGCGGGGAGCCGTTGGGCGCAAACGGCTACCAACCGCTCGTTGTGGCGATCTAAGGGGGAGGCATATGTTCAGCAGTGGACGTCTGCGGATATGATGATGATGATTGTTGTACAATATTGTATTCTAGTTTTTTTTGTTATATGTTATATTGTGTATCATATTTTTTAAAAAGTTTTTTGTATAAGTTTTATATATTTTTATAATTAATTTTATCTCTCAGTTCTATTGAAATGCTATTTTTTAGTCTAGATATAATTAAAACTGATAAAGGTAAAAACTACCACAGATAAATAAGATTTATATAAAGAAAACTGCGTTCGAATCGTTTCATCCGTTTGGAAACTACGGCGCCATAGATAGACAGAGATTCGATCGAAACTTATTTTGACTTGATCATATTCTTATATAAATTATCTAGTGAAAACAGGCACTGGTAGCATGCCTCTTGAACTCCATACTAACGAACCGATTTAATTACCTATTACTTCTACAAGTGCAGCGGCCCTATGCGTTTTGTATGTGTGGAAATTTACAGTACTGCAGGGCTGAGCTTAGCCAATCTAGCGGTACAACATTATTACGTTAGCTGGCATTTTTAGCAATATTTGGTGCATACACACAATACAGGTTGGTATTAAAATACAATTTTAATAATTTTTTTATTCACCTAGAACTAGATATATTTATAGATATTAAAGTCATATGAGAATGACACACACGTAGCGGTGACAATTCAGTGACGTCGAATACTACCTGGCCTACCGCCGGAAACAATGAATTAGGTTTCATAGCTAGTTTTACTTAAACAACTTTAGCGATTTATTTCAATCAATATTACAAATACGGGAGTTATCAAGTTTCGTTTTATCTGTGTTTGGACGAACAATGTTTCAGCTTAATTTATATTTGGTTGATGATGATGCAGCCTCTCAACGATGGGTGACCGTTGATGCAACCCCCACCACCGCGCCGTCTACTTGCGCGCAGAGCACTGCGGCACGTAGTGCGTGGCGAGACGCAGTGCGGAGCTCCAATCAGTCCATGAACCTTCATCAGGATGACCTGATGAAGGTTTACGAATTGAACAGAAACGTTGTCGGTCGAAACACCGATAAAACGGTACGTGATAAATCCCGTATTCTTTGCTAGTGTACTCATTCCTTCAACTATCAAGTCATCTTGAAAAATGGTTTTATCACGTGCAGCCATTTTCATGTAAATTCACAAACGTTGCAAGCAAATCCATTATAATGTTAATCCCGCACTCA
This sequence comes from Philereme vetulata, assembly GCA_918857605.2. Classification (NCBI taxonomy): domain Eukaryota; kingdom Metazoa; phylum Arthropoda; class Insecta; order Lepidoptera; family Geometridae; genus Philereme; species Philereme vetulata. The sequence continues at coordinate 4,823,933 of OU975456.1, read as the reverse complement.
GTTTACATCCAGTTTACAGATCACAACTATTGCGAGAAGTCTGAACATGGCACTCGTCCAACATGTTTCCTTTTTGTACCAGTTTTCACCGGTTTTTTCCGCTCGTTACAACCGTTCAAGTGTTGTTAGTTTTTTGTATGTTAGATTGATTGTTGACTAAATTGATGGAAATGTTTTAGGTAAGTGGATTATTTTCCATTTTTGTGTACTTTTTATTTATTTTTCGTTTTGTAATGGATGGTTATAGAATTGGAGTAGCAGAGAACATTTTGCGAGTTATATATACAGACTAGCCGAAGAAAAGAGTATTATTAAATTTTTTGGTATCTATGCTATAGTTGTCACTGGTCGAAATTCGACAATAGTTAATTTTTAGGGTTCCGTACCCAAAGGGTAAAACGGCACACTATTACTAAGGCTGTCTGTCTGTCCGTCTGTCACCAGGCTGTATCTCATGAACCGTGATAGTTAGACAGTTGAAATTTTCGCAAATTATGTATTTCTGTTGCCGCTATAATAAAACATACTAAAAAGAGAATAAAATAAATATTTAAAAGGGGCTCCCATACAATAAACGTGAGGTTTTTGGTCGTTATTGCTCGATATTGATAACGGCAACAGGTAGACGCTGCAAATATTCACAGAATAATTAGATAAATATTCACTTTAAAAATAAATAATTAAAAAAAAAAAACAAATATTTAAAGGAGGCTCCCATACAACAAACGAGATTTTCTGCCGTTTTATAGATAATAATGATACTAAACCCTTAGTGAGTGAGTCCGACTCGCACTTGGCCGGTTTTTAAACTTAATTGTAGCATTCCTCTTTATAACAAATTTAACTTTCCCAATTCACAGAGTCATCTGTGCGTACAATAAGCTTACAATCGGGTGCAAAGTTTTCTATTCACGTATTATATATATTTATACTAGCTGACCCACCCGCGGCTTCGCACGCGTGATTTGTCAATAAATGTATTACCCTCCTTTTGCGCAGTCGGGTAAAAAGTAGCCTCTGTCCCAATCCCGGTCACAATCTATCTATATACCAACGGTACACCGTTAGAATAGATAGGGAGTGCATCTAAAGAATACCTCATAATTTCTTTATTTCTTACCAAAAGTTTAAATATGAACTTTCTGATCCTTAACTGTAGGAATTATGAATTGCCCATACAAACTTTCAACCCCTATTTCACCACCTTTAAGATTATTTTTTTAAAACAAAAGATAGCCTTTTAGAGGATATAATCTGTCTCCTTGACAAATTTCATTGCGACCCGTTCAGCCGTTTAGTTGTCAAAAAGTAACAAACAAACAAAATTTCAAACAAACAGATTTACTATCGCATTTATAATATTAGTACGGATATAAATTGCCATAGTTTCTACAAAAGCATTTAAAAATACGACACATAAGCACAACGATCCAATAAATAGCTAACTTAATAAAATGTTTGCATGATCTACAGATATTTGTTCCGGTCTTGTTATTCTATATATTAAAAGTATGTATTTACAAAAAAAGTATATAAGTATTCTATCAGTTATCTGGTTCCCATAGTATAAGCCCTGCTTAGTTTGGGACTAGATAGCGCTGTGTGAAATGTTCAGATATATTTATTTATTTTATTTAACTAAACTAAAAATTAAAAAAAATCCAAGGGTAAGTCTAGCATTCAATATCTACAGATATACTAGCCAACAAAAAACTTCACTCAAAGAATACTCAACTGATTAAATAAAGCAACAACACAAAACTACCTCACTCCTTCTGTCGGTTAAGAAAACTTCTACGTTCCGAGTTGTTTTTACATAAATTAATACTCATTTACTATTACCATCACGGAGCAATCTTGCTGTTCTTAATTAAATATGGCCGTTAAAAATATTTATAACCCCTGCATTTTCATTTTCAAGACCGCCTTCGCATTTTTATGGGATTTTAAGAGATATCATCCTACAACGTGGAATGAAAATATGAGCGCTATTATTATAATTTAATTATGAAAGTAAATAAATAATATTTAAGGCGGCTTTTCGCTTTACCGTTATATAAAGATGTACTCTGATATAAGGTAAAAACATGCCAGTAATGAGCTACGTTCTAGAAGCATAAACGAATTTTCGTAAAGCCACAAAGGTATAGGAGCCCTTTGTTTTTTAACAAATAAAATAAATAAATAAATATTGCTGGACATTTCACACAGCGCTATCTAGCCCCAAACTAAGCGGAGCTTGTACTATGGGAACCAGATAACTGATAGAATACTTATATACTTTTTTTGTAAATACATACTTATATTGTGATGTCGCAAGCGGATTGAGTACTATGAGTATGGAGTAATACTGTCTTGTGTGTTGCTAATGTATAATTGTTACGAAGAAATTCGACGAATGTGAGTACCCAGACAAACCTTGCACGGTTTTCAAGGTTATAATGTACTTACTTGTAATAAATAAATTAAAAAAATAAAATTATATAGAAAAACAACCAGACCCGGAACAAATATCTGTAGATCATGCAAACATTTGTTCCGCGGCAGGAATCGAACCCAATAATGTTTTCTTATTAAATAGATCACGTGGCATGGTCTTTACAAAACTTCTCGGTCTTTACGTCTTACGAAACGTGGACGTTTCTTTCATTTATTGTGTACATACCATTGTACTAACGAATTTAACCAGTAAAGTTATTTAATCAGTAACATAAGGGTGCCTATATTTTTAATTTCAACTATTTGTTGCATTAGTATTGATTTGTTTATATCATATCTAAAAAAACGAATAAATATTTTTTTTAAAAAAAATATTTTTTTTAGACATGATAGAACTTCGTTTGACTACAATCTCACCTGATGGTAAGCGATGATGATGGTCTAAGATGTAGCACGAATATCTAGAAGAAATCTATTCACTCTTACCTTAAAGAGGCCCGGATTGTATAGGAAAAACAGACGACGGTAAAGTGGTCTATACCTTAGCTGTAGAACCAAAACGGTGCGTGCGAATGGGTGGTATATTAACTAGGTACGGATGGTACTGAGCCGTGCGCCTGCTTGTCCTTTGATGGAAGGGGGTTGGTGGGATCAGATCGTATAGTTGCTGGGCACATTCAAGCCTAACTTTGTCGCTGACGCCCAATACTAACTAATTACATTAATACAAATTTTTAACTTTATAATTAATTTATATAGTGATTCAATAATATATAGTATTTTAAGAGGCCTGATGGTTTGACGTTCATTCCGTGGAGTCGTGGGAGATCGCTGCTGTGGGATGCTACTTGTGTTGACACACTGGCGCCCTCTCACCTTCATAGTACTTCCCGGGTGGCTGGTGCGGCAGCAGAGGCTGCGGAGAACCTGAAACGGAGGAAATATGATTTCCTGGGAGATCAATACATATTTTTTCCGTTTGGGGTCGAAACTATGGGTCCTTGGGGCTCGAGTGCCCGAAACTTCATTAAAGAGCTGTCCAGACGCCTCATAGACACCAAAGAGGATAAAATCACTACGTTATAAGAGTCGGCACTTTCTTACAAGCCATTGAACGGAGTTATGAACGTACTTTGTACCAACCTGGCAACATAAAAGTAATACCAACACTGTAAAAGCCAATTCGTTATTAGGGCTTGACAAATACGAATCATGCTTTTCCATCGATATCGATAAATATTCGATTTTCGTAGTTGCACCTACCTACTTTTCACCTTAGTGCTGGTCGTACGAAAATAAATATACGCCATAAAAAAACCGTTATTTATTGAACATAATATAACCTGTATGTGCAGTCAGCATCAGAAGTATGTTAATTAATTGACGCAAAATTTGACAGTTGCTCACAGTATATATTATTTGACCATCCTAGCCGCTATCATACTTCTGATGCTGACTGTACCATTCTAGTCAAGTTTTACATTTGAAACAACGTTATGTACTGGTTTTTCAAGCTGTAAAATACAGTCGGTTGACTCAGGACCTGAAAAAGAGATGTTTTATGAGATTTTCAGTACTAATGAATATAGCACAAATATTATCAAAGTTAAGAACACGTACATTACTTAGCAGCACTTCGCAGTTGAGCAATTTTCAAAACATTAGCAGACTGTTCTTCTAATTTTATTGTTTATTCATTTAGGATTTGGCAAAGATGGTATGGCATTCCTTTTCAATCTATTTTTCTTTTTATTAAAAGCAGTTTTTGCAAAATGATTGCCACTTATGAATTTATTTTCGTTTAGTATTTGAATAGGTAAGTACGCCAAGTCCTCATTTCCTGTCAACTTTGCCCATAAACGGCACCTATAACAAAAAAGTTTATCGATAAATTGTACACATCACATCACTATTTGTATTTGCTCAAAGTATGAATTTTGTGAAAATAGTTCAGTTTACGTATTTAATTAGTATTTACATGATATCCACTACAAATATGAGTAAAAACAACTAACAAATACAAGCTAAAGTAAATTGGTATTGAAATACACTAAGTTTTATCTAGCCGGGTCAAATGGAAATCGGGCTAAAAATATGCCAGAATATCTTCTTCTCACACGCCTAATGCCACAAACTTCACATTTTCTTAGGGATTTCTCTCCCATAATATCCAAATACACTCGAAAAGGATTTTAAAAACTGTAAAACACAATAATTCCACAACAATAAAATAACATACAATGTTTATCCAACAAACCATAGATTATAATAACTCAACAGGTCTACCAACAGTAAAAAAGGTATAATGCGTCCAAATCAAATAGACGTTAAGACACCTGCTACCCAAAAGAATCGGTACTCATTTTCATTTAGAGGATTATTTTAATATTAAATTGTTGGTACAAAGTACGTTCATAATTCAGCTTACTATGCAGTGTCGATGGACTGATAGACACCACAGGTGACCAAAGAGCTGGAACTTACCTCGGTCAATCAGCCTAGCCATTCAAAGAAGTAATGTTGCCAGTTTTTTCGGCACCTTACCTGCAGATGGAGACTTAAATGCAGTTATTTATTTATAGGTTTATTTTAAATTTAGTTTTAGTTATTTGATTTAATTGTAGTTTTATTGTTAATTTGTTTCATACTAAAATAAAATTATTATGTTATTTATATAGTTAGAAATTTACAAATATAGTATATGCGTGTAGTATAGGGTTGCCATCCGTCCCGGTACACAGGGACATGTCACCGGTTTGAAACTTCTGTCGGTTTAACTTTAATTTTGATGTGCCAATACTTATACGCATTCCCAGGTCATAATGCTAACGTGGAAAGAATATTTTCTGTAGTAGCTGCACAATGGACTAAAGAACGCAATCACCTTCACGTAGACACGTTTGAAAGCATTATTCAAGTCAAATTCAATAAAAAAATTACATGCCCAGAATTTTATAAGTATATTATGGGCAAACCGGACCTGATAAATAAGGTGAAGAAATCTGAAAAATATAATATTTAGTGTTTCATTCATATGTATAATGATATACTATATATATAGTATATCATACCAGATACAGTATAATCATATGATTATACTGTAATCGACATTGAAGATATCTAACTTATTTTTTAATAATTTAAATCTGATTTGTTATGAAAATAATGTTAAAATTGTAACAAATATAAATGTTGTATTCAGTCAATTACTGGTAATGTCCCGGTCAGTACTCAGGCTGCTATGGCAACCCTAGTGTAGTAGCTCACATTAAACCAGCGATGCCTCGGCTTTCTATTACCCCTTGTTTCTAATAATATAACACCTACTTTGTAACTCTATCACACTGAGTAAAGTACCCCTTTACTCGTATACAACTCGTTGGGACGCACAGCGCTAGTTAGTTCGCGTAATTATTCAGAGCGGCAACTGTCGTTAAGTAATTCCACGCCTACCTGTCTACTGTCTCTACTGCTACGGATAAATTTCCTAGGCACAATAATTCTGAGAACACCTTTGATACTGTTTGTTCTCGATTCAATGTCACTTTTACGGAATTATGTTCTTATTTTCGCTTTCTTGACACGTTTTGATTGAAATCTTTATGAAGTTAGCAGAAAAAATTTTGTAAGTGCCAATTCTACCAAATATGAGGCTCGCTAAATATCTACCACATTTTATATAAATTGGGTCCAAATTAGTAAAAGAATCGTTTACCAATTTTTTTACCTCGACGGTATCTACTAAACATAAACCGATAAGGCTTTACATGAACTATGTCAGAATCCGAGTACTTAACTCGTTTGACTGAACGCTTCACCGATCGATGAATACATGTGCATTATAAGGCCTACAAAATACCCAAAGAATATTCAACTCGAGTCTACTGAAGGTTTAACCAAAAGTTCAGATTGCATTAGATGGATACTAAGAAACCGAAGGCTTACCTAAAATTTTTTTTACTTGTGGAAGAAAGAAAGAAAGATTAAGTTTTTATTTGTAAATGCACATTAGGACTACAAAGCGAGACACAGATATAGTAAAACCTTTTTATTTATCGATGATAGTCAATTGCTTGACAACCTTATGGTAAGTGATGGTGTGATCGAAGATGGAGCACGCTTCCCTAGAAAGAACGTATTCAATCTGGATTTGGACTTGATGACTCCAAGATTATACTGTAGGTACATAGAAGTTACAGTATATAGATATAGTAAGAAGGAGTATGAAAGAGTGAGAAGCAGGTGTGTATACATATATATATCGGCACAACAGTATTTACAAAATTAAGCAGCACACGAAAATATTAGGTGGGCGTGATCGATGCGCGCGCGCGACACGGGTGTACGATCCCAGGTGAATTCGACACTGTCTCTTGCAACGAGCGGCCGGTCGGCATGTATCTCGGTTGCTCGTGCGCCGGAGGCGGCCGCACTAGCTATCGTCTCAGTCGCATAGTAAGGGATTCCATAGCACAGCATAAAATATGGGTCACTAGGCGCATCGATAGAACATCGAAAGTAGCCTACAGCAGAAACATTTACAAAGAACTCATAATAATAATTCATAATTCATTTATTCCTTGTAAATCTAGGTACAATGTTGGTGGTAGGAGTTTTATATTATGCGCAGGATTTTGCCTTGCGGCGTACAAGTTTATTATAATTATTAACAAACATAACATGCTAATACACAAAAATATCATTACACAATTAGTTACCTACTTAAATTCAGAAAAAAAACAAAATGTCAAAAAATTATAGTTAGGATAGAATGTCAAAAAATAGTAATAATGATTTAATAAAACAATTTTTTTTTAATAATTCTTATCTACTAAACATTCGTCAACTGAATAATATGCTTTTTCTATAAGCAATTTTTTGAGGGCATGTTTAAACTCCATGATACTTTCTTTGCCTCTTATGGTCTGTTGATGGTATTTTATTATAGATTATTGGTGCCATACAAAAAACACTCATGCGCACAAGATGGGTTTTACACATAGAGCAACACGGCCACCGGCGGATCGTGTTGCTCTATGGTTTTACACGATTGAAGGCGGAGGCAGCTCGCACGGCGACTTTCTTTGGGATATATGCTAAAAAGATTTAAGATATTCCTTACAAAAATGGCGACCTCGTTAATATATAGGCATGGTAAGGTTAGAATCTTCAATCTCTTAAAATATTCCCTGCATGAGTCCGTTTGTCTCAGGCGGTTCAATGCTCTTATACAACGTTTTTGTGCTTTAAATGCTTGCAATTTATTTGATGAATTGCCCCAAAAAATTACCCCATATCTTAACATTGATGCTACATGTCCGTGATAAGCGGTTAAAAGAGTAGGCATATTAACTATTCCATTCAATTTATAGAGAGCGTAAGAGAATTGATGAAGTCTTTTAGAAATATTGTCAATGTGTTTTTTCCATGTCAACTTTTTGTCGATTGTCAAGCCTAAGAACCGGGTCGCGTCAATTTCACAAATTATTGCACCTAGATAATCTACCTCTATAAGAGATTGACTTCTATCCCGTTGTTCAAATGTCATTAGATTCGTCTTCTCCAAATTAATTTTTTAAATTATTAGATTTAAGCCATTGAATTAGGGATGTCAAAGTATTTTTAATGTCATTGTTATAGTCGTCAAAGTGTTCAAAATTAAATAATATTGTACTGTCATCTGCAAATAGGGTCATTGGGTGTCTAGTGACGCTCGGATAGTCATTTATATATATAAGAAATAATAATGGTCCCAGTACACTGCCTTGTGGAACTCCATAACATACATCTCTAATTCTAGACACATAAGTTTTTTCAGTGTGAGTTTTAGAGCAAATTTTGTTAATATGAGTTTCTTGTGTTCGGTTTTCAAGATAATACTTAATTAAGTTATATGCATTTCCTCTACCTATATTACACCATAGGCTTCAAGTTGGTCGAGTAGTTTAGTGCTCAACATGATCGATGAACTCAGATCTCACTAGTGTAATATACAGTTCTCATAGTATTGGTAACCGCACCGACCCACACTACACCGTAGTTTAACATCGGACGGTTTAAGAATTCGTGCCAAGAGACTTGAATCGCGCACCTCTCTGGGATTACTTTTGGCCGGTGATCAAACTCGAAACGTTGTCGTTTCGTTTTCTAAGTGACTGTGTGAGGTATATTACTGGGACATGAATAACAATGAATGTTCTGCTCAGTGTTTTGAGCCAAACTGATTTGAAGAACGTTTTGAAAAAAATAGATAAAACTGACCAAATTAAACTAAGTTTTTTGTTTTAAAAGGTATTACGATTGGATCTTATTAGTGATGTATTAGTGTAGTAAAGTGATGCCCTTTACACGCTACGCAGATTCTCCTCCATTTATACTCCCAATAACAGAGTTCAAACCAATTATAACTGTTGTCAATTATAACAATTTAAACTTTTAGTAGAGCTTTTGTGAACGGGCTCGAGGAAGTGGGCACCACCGCCTTACCTTTATCTGCCGCTAAATAGCAGTACTTGTGCTGCTGTGTTCCGGTTAGATGGTAATGGTATGTTACTGTAATTACTGGCACATAGGCATAACAGCTAAGTCCTATAGTAAGGCAACGTATCCACATAGAGATCAAGATTCTTTGTGGATATTCATGGGCTGCAGTAGCCACTAAACATCTGGTGGACTGCATGCTCGTTTGCCGTATAAGTAGTATAAAAAAAAAACTAAAATTAGAACAAGTAGAGCTCTTTGTGAAAAAGTTGATGTATTACTGTTTAGATGGTATGGGAGCGGGTGACATTACAGATTCATGAAACTTGGTAAATATGTGCAGAATATAATGCCATGTGGGCAAAGTATTAGTTAGACGTAATCTGTGAGGAAATGCAATAGTTAATGACATTAGCTTGACAGTAGATGGGCCTGTTGACTTGTTCCGTCACCTTATCTAATTTGTCTAATATGTAATATATAAATAAACGTACTTCCGAGCAGAGAGCTGCGGCGCGTAGTGCGAGGTGAGACACAGTTCGGAGCGTCAAAACACCAATAAAACGATACGTGATAAATTCCGTATTTGTAATAATGATTAACATTAAATTTAATATTAATATTTTTATTTAACATTCATCTAATAACTACAGGCGGTGAGATTATCATCAGCTATCGCAGGCGACTGACATCACGTACTACTTACTATATCGCATCGTAAATGATAAAACTGTAATGACGATGTTGACGAGTCCAATATTATGACACCCATTAAAATCTATTCGGCTATATTTACAATTATGTATGTGAGTAGATTTCTACTTCGTGGTATTGAATCCCAAGACATAGTATACGTAGATACGATTACATCACGATATTCTGTGCTTTGTAAAATTACAAAGTTGGTTTTTATTCCGTTTCCATTGCAGAGCGATAAAATTTTTTTAGATCTTCATTTGCAAGTCACTCCGCTGCTTACAAATGTCGGTTGCGTGATGTATTTGCAAGGTCTGAGCGCAAATTTTATAGAAAATGGTGACCGTATATAGCGGCAATCACCCAGCAGTTACCGAAATAAATGGACGTTGTGCGGCGAAGGTTAGGCTGATAATATAACATACTAGCTGACCAATCCGCAGCTTCGCACGCGTAGTTTTTTAATAAAAACATTACCCTTCTTTGCACAGTTGGATAAAATGTAGCTTATGTTACTCAAGGTGAATTTAGCTTTCCAATGGTGAAATAATTTTTGAAATCGGGCCAGTAGTTTTTGAGTTTATTCATTACAAATATACACACAAAAATACAAATCTTTCCTCTTTATAATATAGATAGTATATATAATATAGATAACTGACAATTAACAGAGCCGATGGAAACATTTAACACGTTTAACTAAGTATTTACTAACAAATATGTCATCGTATCCATCTTTGACATCTGAATAACTAGTGGTTCGCCCCGAACTGAGATCTCGTGACTCTCCTATCATCATCATCATCTACAGCCCGACTTCACCCACTGCTGGGTATAAGCCTCTCCAAGTTTGTGCCATCCGCCACGATCCTGCGCTAGTCTCACCCATTGACGGCCCGCGATGGTCTTGGGACACTTGGTAAGACGTGGTGATGACAGGTGGAGCAGGGTAGCAACCGAATGGTTGCCGAGGAATAGCTGTAGAAGGGTAGGACGTCCGGCAGCGAGATGGGTGGTTAAAATAAAATAAAAAATATTATTATACATTATTTGACTAATAAAAGAGTGCCACGAATTGCACAACCAGATAACTTGGCCATCATTCAAATTACAAGTAACGGTAGTACATGTTAATTGGTTACTCATGTTAGGGTTTTTTTTATTTTTTTTATACAACCCATATGGCAAACGAGCATGCAGTCCACCAGATGTTAAGTGGCTACTGCAGCCCATGGATTATCCACATAGAATTCTAAACAAGCTATTATGTTGTCTTAATCTCTATGTGGATACGTTGTCATACTATAGGACTTAGCTGTTATGCCTATGTGCTAGTAATTACAGGAACATGCCATTACCATCTAACCGGAACACAGCAGCACAAGTACTGCTACTTCTAGTGTGGGTTGTTCTGGATATCAGACTTTTCCCTATATTTGTGTTATTAAAGCTACGCGCATACCAAATTTCAGCACTGTGGCCTCACTGGTGTACCCTGTGAATTTCTTTAAAGTTTAGTTTTTATTAAATCTAATATCTCAAAAAATACAAGGATTTTATTAAAAGTTAAAATGGGGTCGAAATGTAGTTATTTAGATATATTCATTAGACATATTAATAGTCTCATTTTGATATTTTTGTACTCCATTTTTTACCTCATTTAGTCACACCAGGCTACCTACTTATACATCAAACTTCACGATCATCGGAAAACGCTTCGAAAGTTATCATCGGACAAACAAACATACATACATACAACGCCGATTCGGCCGAGTTGATTTGGCTCGCTTCACTCGACCAATGAATTAATAGAATTGAAAAATACCTTGTTCATTGAATTTTATGTTGAATGAGTGAAAGTCAGATTTACATAAGCTTCGCAACATACGATCGAGTTGGCACGTGTCTTTTCTTCCATCTTGCAAGAAAAGACACGTGCCGTCTTTTCTTGCAAGATCATGCTTCATAACTACATTACAGCAAAAGGAGAACGAACATTTCAAAAATGAGGTGTCCTTCATTTAAACGTGCCTACACTTTATTGGTAAATGCTAGGAGTAGGTTCGTATGAGTGGGTGGCCAGCTAGTGCGTTGTTGTGGCTAGCTTTTCATGTGTTTTATTTTAGTACTTGTTAACTCTCTCCGGCTTCACGGTAAATAGGTAGGCGTTATTATTATCATATTTTATTATGTTATTTATTTATCCATAGTATATTTAATTGTATTTAGTTGTACACTGCTTAGTAATTAGTGGGCGGATATCCGTGGTCTACTCAAAGAGGCTCTAACGGAAGACCAGCGCTGGGTAGCAAGTGCCACCCAGCACATGCTGAGTTAGTGCGTTTTTGTGACACATGCAGTGAGTACGATGAGACACACACACTGCAATATTTTGCATTTTTTTTAATTTTATCTTTTAGTTATTGTTTCTGTGTTATTTTTGTTATGTCTCCTGTGTGTGTTTGTTCTGTTCTGTTGTACTATTGGAGTTGTTACAAATAAATGTTTTTGTTAATTCATGTTAACGATATATATATTATTTTGTGAAGATGAACCCCATTTCAAGACCATATTTTTAGCTCTAAATTGATATTTGTGTCCACCACATCAGGCACTTTTAGCGTACGCAAAAGCTTTGCTTTAAAATTCGACATGTATTGCTCATTTCCACTATATACATCTGCAGTAAAAACATGCAAACAAAGGTTGACTAAGATTCGGGATTGTTGCCTTGCTATGGCTGCAACTTGCTATCAAAGGTTCAATCATATCCGATTGATAGATGTAAAGTTCTTCGGTTAGGTATACACGCCGTCATATACTGTTCGAGGCTTCTAAGAAAACCGGGAAGTAAAAAATAGCAATGTGTGAACCGTGAACTTTATGCCCGCATAAAGAAGTTTACGATAAAACAAAATGTATTTAGTCATCAAAACATGCGCGTGGCTGAGATCGTTCGATAAACATAAACTAAAAAAGGCCCTTATTCACAAACAGTATGCTGTCTTAACCAATGAGGGTATAATCACTATGTTTATTCCTTACGGTGGTTGCGGAATGTTTGTATAATGTACATAATTATTATTACGAGTCCTGGATAAAATAATTAATATCAATTCAATCAAAATAATGCATTTATTCACAATAAGACAAACTTAACCATACAACACTAATTCACAGTAACGTTCACAATAAAACACATAACAAACATTGAAAATCTTTTGAACAAATCGCACTCATTCGTAAGTAAAGATTTTTTTGTTTTTTTTGCGTCACACGGTTTGTGCATTTGCCATTGGCAAATAAAAAGTTAGGAAACCTAAGACACCAAACCCGGAATATATATACACTAAACTAGGAAAGGATCAGGAGAGAAAAGGAATACAAATTATACAAGATATTTATAAGAGATATTTACAAATTTTCATTAATGGACAAATTTGTGATTTAATATATTTATATTATTTATACAAATAAATGATTCTAGACATTGGTACAAGGATGGATCTAAGGAGGAGAGAAGGATTTTAATATTTGAAGGAAGCGGAACATGGAGGGATACCAGATCTTTGTAAAATTGAACGTGGTCATTGTTATTTCACGAAAAGAAAATGTGATTTACATCACCAAATTCATTTCCACAACTAGTAAAGACTTATTTTTTGTTATTGATGATCGCGTGTTTAAAGCCAACCATTGCTTATTCTGTGACACAACTCGAAAGATTAAGTATAACGTATTCTGTGATATACTCTGGTGGCGGCGTAACAACACGGAATCTTGAGGAAATCTTAGTTTGAAGTCGCGTTGTCGTGAGCGTTTGAATCGCGATTATGTACGCGACTAATGGGTGTCATTATTTTAAAATTGGTTATGTATGTAATTTTTAAATAGCACAAAAATCAAATAAATACAAAAAGTAGGAAGGTTTTGTACCAATGAATTTTAATTTTGCATAACTTGACTTTCTAATATGTATGTAGTTTTTGGCTAAACCGGCTAAGTGCTAGTCGGACTCGCGCACGAAGGGTTCCATTATCAAAAATCATGTCTGTTGTATGGGAGCCCCACTTAAATATTTATTTTATTCAATAGCACAATTTGATTTATTTACCTTATTTGAGGTTGGTGCCGATTAAGCTAGTCCTCTAAATTGTATGAGTGCCCATACAACTCAGAGGACTATCTTACTTGACGTCAACTATGTATGTTTGGGTAAACCCTTTAAGTTTCAACTTTTTTATTTTTTTGGAATGTTGCCTTTATTTGTGCTGCAAGACGTTGCTTTTTGCCAAATTTCGTGATTGTAGGTCAACGGGAACTACCATAAAGGTTATCGACCCATAACCTATAGGGTACTTTCTGTTGACCTAGAATTATCAATTTTAGTTAAAAGCAAGGTTTTATAGCACAAGTAAATGGAAAATTCCAAAAAATATTTTTTTTTTAAATTAAGGTAAATTTTGGTACTTCCAAGTTTTCGCGAAAATTGTGATTTGCCCATATCTTTTTATCGTGTTGACCCAGGACCTTGATTTTTATACAACTAATAGGGACTATAGATCTTAGTGTCTGATATAAATTTCTACTTGCTAGGTCCACCCGTTCCTGAGAAAATCGGTGGTGACACATGTACAGGCGGACAAGAGAGTGATCTTATAAGGGTTCTTTTTTTACCTTTTGAGGTACGGAACCCTAAAAAACAGTAAACTTTAATTTTGCATAACTAGGCTGTAATTTGGCTAAACTACTTAGTTAGCGCGTTCCGGTATTAAGTAGCAATTAACGTTTCAATGTTTATGTTGATTTACATTTGTTAATAGAAAGAATAAACACTATTTATTAATCTCTTAAAAAAATCTCCTAATCTCTTAAAATAAACAGTCGAATCATCTAAATTGTTGACCGTTGCAAACCATTGTAAACTATCTATACTAATCTATAGATAGTTCAACTGCTACAGATACAGAAAAACCAAGAGGAAGTCTCCAACACACTGGCTGCATTGCCTCGCTAAATTCAATACTTAAGTTAAAACGTTTATTAGCAGTTAAAAAAAAACGATAATGAAAACATTTTGTATCTTAAAGATTTATATATTAAAGATTGATTTATTAAAGTAAACAGTTGCTTACAGTTTTAACCAAAGCGAAGATAGATAGTACTTTATTGCACACCATAAACATGAAAACAATTAAAATTAACAAAAAATAAAAAAAACTTACATAAAACTTAAATATAGGAAAATTAATTAGGGACACATAAATAGAACGAAGACTATCGTTAAATATGTCAACATGTTGGAACTCTTGCAGAAAGTCATTTACCAGCGGGAGCGCAGGCTGAGTGGGCGCATTGTTAGTGTGATGCGTTCGTGTTACGCGTGTTATGTTTGTGAATAAGGAGAATGGTGCTTACTGCGTTATTTACTCTTATATGGGTTGTAAAGAAGCGTTGTGAGCCGAAAACTTGCGTTTAATTTTACATCTTAGCGTTATAATACACGTTATTACGTTGATAAATTGTTAAGACATGAATTAGTGCTTTTTATTTTAAATAAAATGTTACGTTAATTTTGTATATACATACTCAACTCATGCACCCAACGGTCCGGAATAGATCGCTCATAGCGATAAGACGGCCAATTGTACCTCACAATATGTTTGTTTTTATGTGGTGTACAATAAAGTGTTTTCTATCCAATTCTTTCTTAGGACTTAGACTGACTACTGATAAAGTATTTGATAGCGTCAGATTTAATACCATTTACATCGATCGTATTCCCTGTTTCTTGGGTGGGTATATCTATAACAAGCTTTCTGCTGTGGAATGTCTGTGTCATCTCAAGCATTATGAATTTAAAAGGTGCCTCACATAAATTCTTTTGAGTTACTCGTACGATGAAACTGAGCACCTACTTAATGTCTTAAAATTATAGTGCAACAAAGCTAATAATTACGATTATTGTAATCAACTTACCCTCTCTCACGGATCATGCAAACTCATACTTAGGCACCCAGCAACACTCAACAATTAAACACACACACACACACCCTTACTCACAAAACACACTTACACACACTCATATCCACTCTAGGATCATAACACCGACCTAATTCATTGTTAACTATAATAATTCATAGTAATATTAGTTCCTGTTATTGCAAATATCAAATATTATTCTGCACAATTTTTATTGAAGTTATATTAATGTACTTCTAATGGCATACATTAATGTAATGTTTTTATATTCTACTTGATATTAAGCAGGGGAGCACAGCTGCCTATCATACAGGCTTCTCAGTCTAGTTTAGGCAATTGAGGCTGATACATAATTGTTGTCACATATTCATCTTAATTTTTGTTACATGTACCTACCTAATAATTATGCATTTAATTTTTGTATTTGTACATTTTTTCATATAAATATTCTTTATCTATATTCCTTGTTCTCTGAATAGGACTTAGACGGACTAGGATGACGATAAAGGTGCAAGGGTCAGGCGCTGTAGTTCCTGTGAATTAATTAGATAATGACATGATTACTAAGCAGTAAATTTAATATTGTTTTAAAAAGATTAAGTATCACCAACATGAAAGTTTATTACGAATATATTCCGTCTCCCAAACTATTCCCAAGACCAAAACTTTACGAGAACGCGCAATAAAAGTGCTTTTAGACCACGTACAATGTATGCTAATGTTTATGGCGAAGGAATTTCCTTTTACGAGCTGCGTCGAATCTGCACGGATCTTTATAGGGGATAGGCGGTTTCTGATAGTAGTTATGTGCTTTTTCGATACGTTGCACATTTGATTTTACTTAATTACTTACCGTTTTGGTTCTACTTCTTAATGTATATAGATAGATAGTACTTTATTGCACACCGTAAACATAAAAACAATTGAAAATAACATTATTCAAATGAATGTATACAATTGGCTGTCCTGATGTAGCTCAGTTATGGAATACTCCATCGTCATCTGCCTTCTCTGAAGACAAAAATCTGCGACTTTATATATTTTCTTCTTTTATATTTTCGTTCTGTATTAGACTACATCGCTTACTATCAGGTGAGATTCTGGTCAAATAAAGAAGACATAGACAGACAAGATGAATACTTTTCAAGTCAATCATCTTACCTTGCATAATCCGTCTAAGAACGGCTGTAAAGCATAATTTTAATTAATAAATGTAAAAAGCTTTCATTTCTATCTACCACCCAGGATCATTCGTAAGTCTATTGTGTTCTTTATTACTGTGAAAAAAATAACTTGCAGTTAGATACAAACTGACCCATCATAAATACACTTTCCTTTTGTTCCCGCACACACCACGAACTTTTTCAATAAATAACAGTTATATTGTGATCTATGATACTCGCAACGCCGCCTTCGGAAATATTTTAGAGTTCAATGGCGGAATTATGAAATATCGCTGGCCTGTCCTCGGCTTATATGAAAATTTACGCACGATACATGTAGACAGTAGAAATTATAGGCTAACATACGCCATCATGTACCAGCATCTAATAACAAATTAAATTAAATCATTTATTTATTTCAACCTATTTAGAATCATACATTGACTGTAAGTATTCAAGGTTTCAATTAGTAGATTATTAACCAAGGGGATAAAGCAGTGTCTTCTGTCGCGGGTGACGATTTAAATCGCGAGTGTAACGAAGGATCCGAGGTTTACTCCCGAGCGTAGCGAGGGTGTTAAAAACTTAAATCACGAGCGAAGCGAGGGAGTCCTGAGTGTAGCGAGGGATTTAAGTTCACCCAAGACTAAGACAGCTTTATCACCGAGGAAAATACTCTACTTTTCGTACCATTTGCGAAAAAATTAACACAATAATAATATGAGATAAGCATTTATTAAAAATAATGACAATTAAAAGTAAAAGTTAACATTCGAAAGATTGGTTCAATTGTTGATAGAGAGAGTTACATTTTTGTTTGGTACATTTATTGTTTATGAGTTGATTTGAGTATTTCTCTGTTCTTGCGTCTGAGGAACTTGCGTTTATGTATTTGAAGAAAACAAAAACGCGGCAAATTCCTAGACTAATATTTATTTGTCGGAAAAGCAAAGGCATCAAACTCATACGACCTCGTCGGTTTTCGTAATTTTATTTAATAATCATAACTGCATAATAAATGCGTATTCCTTTTTCAAAAAGATGCATAATGCTTTATATACAAACTCAATGGTGTAAACACAGATGTAGTTCAGTATAAATTTCGGTAAGTATTCCAAATTTAAATCACATTCTCCCCCTAGAGGATGAATGAAATTCAGTACAATTTTCTTTCCCTGTTTTTAACAGATTAAAAATGACTATTGTTATGTTCGCTTTTTGTGGCATAGAATGTCACTTTTTTGAGCAAGTGGTACGAAAAGTATATTATTTACTCAGGATTGCTTACATAACACTTTATGCCCACATTGTATGACGACCTCCGTGGCGCGGTAGTAGGTAGCGGGTTCGATTCCCGCCGCGGAACAAATGTTTACATGATCTACAGATATTTGTTCCGGGTCTGGTTGTTTCTCTATGTTTATAAGTATGTATTTATAAAAAAATGTATTTATGTATTCTATGAGTTATCTTGTTCCCATAGTACAAGTTCTGTTTAGTTTTGGGCTAGGTAGCGCTGTGTGAAATGTCCACCAATATTTATTTATTTATTATATTTGTCGGAGCATTGATGACTCAGTGTTCCGGATAGTCAATCAACGACTTTTGTTTAGAAACGCCAAGTAGACGTCATTTTTCACTTGGGTAAAGTGAACATGAGCGACAGGGCACACCTTCCGTCTAATCGATCATTTGTTCATTCGTTCGTGAGGTTTGAGCATTGATTCATTCCGGTTGAATACGGATATAGACTGGTTTCACTTTCCTTTTGACCTGCAAACTGATTGGTGGACCCAAGAGCTTCGGTGTTGAACTTACCGCGTTTCCATTCGTCGAATCAGAAGAAATCATTGAAATCATATAGTGAATTAACTTTTTATTTGATTGTGATCGGTGATTAAACGATTTGACTAAAATGTTCATTGGTTATTTCGGGTTTCCGGTCATATCGGACCAACCGGACGGCATGCCCCGGGACGATTCTCCGTCTGATTTATCATTTTGGTAAAGATTTAAAGATATGAGATATGTGTGTGGATGGATATAGAAGTAGAGAAAGACCGAAGAAGAGATGGATGGACTGTGTGAAGAATGATATAGATAGGAAAGGAGTGACAACGGATATTACACCTGATGGAGAGTTAAGGAAGGAAAATACATGTTGTGCTGACCCCGCGTAATGTGGAAAAAGGGCAGGAATAAGAAGGTATAGATTTAAAAATTACAATACTAAAGTAGGTCAAAATAAATACTAAAGGGTGAATTTGCTAACATTTGTCAAATGTTAATGGTACTGCCGGTTTGTGGTCCAATGTTATTTTATCCAGTGTAGTTTATCACAGATTTATCTTTACCATGGCGTTTATCATTAAACTGAGGTTATTCACATATCTGCTTCAGTTTTCTAGGCCCACTAAGTGGAAGGTTCGATTCGTCACAAACTGGTTTACGTATGTGTTGGCCTACCGAACACTGTATGACAGATAAAGAAACTGCTTTTCTCAACTTATAATTCTAGGGAGGCTGTACTTAAGTTTTTTTTGT
Source organism: Philereme vetulata (assembly GCA_918857605.2). Classification (NCBI taxonomy): domain Eukaryota; kingdom Metazoa; phylum Arthropoda; class Insecta; order Lepidoptera; family Geometridae; genus Philereme; species Philereme vetulata. The sequence goes on along the minus strand of OU975456.1, from coordinate 4,804,629 downwards.
GTTCATTGCGTATGTTTCATCCGGGTCTGCATGACTTAGGGTTATTTGTAGTGTGTTTCCAGTCTAAAGCGATGTTTGTACTTTATAGTGCACTCATCGTTGCCACTATGTTTAACTGTGATCTGTGGTTTTTGAACGTTCATTGAGTTCAGATAACTGGACTGTGTAACTCAGGGACTTTAGTGGTAAATAGAAGTGATTTGGTGGTAAGCATCTGCTGCAAGATTCACGAATATAGGTAGGTACGTAAGTTATATTATTTGTATATAATAGAATAGAATTCAATAAACAATCACGGAGTCATCCATTTTTAAGCAATTAAACCTTAGAGTTTATGGATAAGAACGCAAATTGTATCCTTATTTATCGATATTTTCAAATCTAATCAAAAACATTTATTTGTAACAACACCAATAGTACAACAGAACAAACACACACAGGAGACATAACAAAAAGAACAAAGAAACAATAACTGAAAGATTAAAATTAAATAAAAAGGCAATATATTGCAGTGTATGTGGCTCATCTTACTCACTGCATGTGCCACAAAAAGGATCTAACTCAGCATGTGCTGGGTTGCACTTGCTACCCAGCGCTGGTCTTCCGTTAGAGCCCCTTTAATTTGACTCTTTATTTTGACAGAACTGTACTTTTGTTTCGTTTGAATTAGAGAGTGTATCTATTTATACTAAAAACGGGATATTTACCATGATTTGTGAGTATTTGAATATCCCGATATTTCGGCGCAGTTGCATGCGCCATGATCACGGGTAAACTGTTTTTAAAGTTTATAACTGGGTTTTTAGTATAAATAGTGTTCATAACCATGATAGTTTCAAAAGTTATATAGAGTGTATCTATTTATTTTTTCAATTGTTTCCACCATTTTATGCTACCATTTAGATTACCAATGTTTGTATCTATTAACGAAAAAAATTGTATATCAAATCTGAGAAACAGAAATCTCAAAGTTTGTGCGTCATGAAATTTCTTTAAAATAACCATAAAATAATTTGTATCTTGTTTTTCTTATTAAATCAAAACTTTAAGACGCTTTAACCTAATAAATTCACTTGTGTCCCAAGTATTAAACATGAAATGTCTTTCGGAATAAAATGAAGCAACAAGTCCTAAGATTTCATATCGCACCACTTTATTAGTAAGCAAACTTCCTCGGAAATAACTTTCTTGTGAAACATGAAACCGTTAACTCCAAACTTACGTTTTTTCGGCCTTGTTTTAAGGGTAAATTTTCTTTCAAAAGGAGTAAAGTCATAAGAGCTGTAACTACCCTAGCTATAGGTATCATCTAAACAGGTATGAACCGGAGCCAAGAAGCTAAGAAATTTCGATTGATTGATTGAAAATACTTTATTGCACTTATAAAACTAGTACAAAGGCGAACTTAATGCTAAAGAGCATTCTCTTCCAGATAACCTTTGTGTATTGTAGATAAAGATGTGTAGGTAGTTTCATGTGTAGGTAAGTACATTTGCAATAATGAGCTAGTAGATGAAAGACTCCACTGCTTAGAGCATTAACGAAAGTTTGCAAGCATCTCGGTTTTTTATAGGATACATTTCGGAGTATGAGCGGTGGATCTTTTCAATTTGATCCCACCATCCCCATTCTATTAACGGACGACATAGAATGCTCTGCGTTGCATTACCGCTATAAAATGTTAGAAGTACCACAGATGAGTAGAATATATATAATTTGAATAAATATTGCAGATTAACTCTTTCTGTTAAAAGTCCTAGTATTATCTGAAATTTTGCTGTTATGCATATAAATATCAAATATTTAAAAGTTGGAAGCAATCATCCATCTCGTATATATAATAAACGCTTCAGCTTACAAATCTCATTTGGCTAATTAACTTTTTCTCTAGATTATCACAAGATGGAAAGGTAAAGAAATAACTCAGAGCTGTTAAGTGCAGACTGCACTGAATTAGTTTGGCAGCTTACGTTCAGCAAATGACATCCAACAACTAAAATATGATAACGATGAATTTCTCTTCTCGCCTTGATTAAGAAGTAGTCGTATCCAAATTGACCACTGCTGTCAGTACGCTAAAATCGTAATTATTCAACCTGACAACACTTACAAATAAAAGTATCTCATATTGTCTTTGCTCCAGTTTATAAAAAAAGGGGTTCGTTTACAAGCTATCTAGATAGTCGTGAGTTTATGTTTCAAGTCAAATATATCTTCAGGCCGGCCAGCAACCCATATAACCGACAGCTAAGTATTTGAACGTCGGGTAATCTATCTATACCCGTATTTCTTTTAATCTAAACTAGACATGGAGTTCTGACAAGAGCACTAACCAATCGAAGCGGGTAGGGTTGAACAACTCTAGAAAATCCTGCGACTACGTAACGGGGGGCGCCGGAATGGGTGCCCACGTGTAGGCGCCCTTCCCTGGTTCGCAGGGAAGAGTTGAAAGCTGTTTGGCTAGCGTTGGGTCACACTCCCATGAGGGGAGTAGGTGATCCTTCATGAAAGAAACTTGGAGCCGTTTGGCTAGTGATGGGTCACACACTCCCACGCAGGGAGTAGGTGACCCATCTTGCAAGAAGTACCTGTCATATAAATTGAACTAAGCGAGGGTTACAGCAGACTACCGAATCAGTCGTGAACGATTGCCAAAGAATAAGATTTGTCTTAAACGTAATTTAAGCTATAATATAAATACTTTACTGACGTGAAAATGCTTAGCAGACACGACACTTATAGTGTGTTATAATTTCAGATGGGAACGCTGAGATATTAGGCGGGAGAGGCCAGCACACTAAGAATTAAAGGAACCTATGAGGAGGAAAAGATCAAGAGCAAGACAAGGACAGAAAGTTGACATTATCGTAATTAATGAATCCAGATGAGAACAACCATTCTTTCATAAATATTACTACCTAATAAACTGGAGCGGTTGTTAAACCTCTGCATCAGATATATATACGGGTTACGAAAGTACGACCACATCTCACAGTACCGCTCACAGCTAAAGTGGCTCAAAATCCGGTTTCGTCGGGATACTCATATACTCTGTCTTCTTTATAACATCCTTCAAAATCCTCTGTCCCCTTGCTATCTTAAAGAACGTTTTTCTCCTCTTTTTCCACCTGATCGCCCTTCTCGTTCTTCTCAACATCTGTTATTCAAGACGCCTGAGCATAAAACTTCTTTCTTCACTTACTCTTTCACTGTGACTGCTATCTGCTTGTGGAACTCTCTTCCAGTGGAAATCCGCAAGGCCTCCTCTATGGGAATCTTCAAATCCAAACTCTTTAAATACTTCATCTCTCTTCAAGATACCCAACAAAATTGAGCACTTTATGTAGATATATTTGTGTATTTCGTTTATGTATGTGTATTATTATTATTTTTAATTTTTGTAAGTTTATTTCTAAGCTAAAGTTTGATTAAATTTCCTTTTTCTGGCACTACCACTTTCTCCACACTACACAAACGTTAGCTGGAAGAAAATGCTAATTAGCATTAAGTTCGCCTATGTATCTTTTTATTAGTGCAATAAAGAATTTTCTAATCTAATCTAATCTAAATATTCAGGGGGGTCATATTCAAATAGCGAAGCAGATTAATTGTAACTTATCCTTTAGATTACAAGTATGCCAACGATAGTATACCAAGTACTTTAATTTTGACCCTTAGTAATACGCATAGATATTGAGATAAATTTATATAGGAACCCTACCCCCCGCTACAACTGCCGACAAAGTCTATATAAATGAGAAATACTTTACTCCTCTCGGACTGAATGTGACTGTGAATCTCCTATTTAGTTTCATCCTGCTCTCTTAACTTAATGTGCCCTACCATCTGCACAAAAGATAACCTCAACGAGGCTACGCCTAAGCTATTGAAGTGGCAAAGTTTGGTTCCAAAATATTTTACCGTTCACACCAGAAGAAAACAGAATAAGAGAATGTTATCTAAGAAAGGTTGCTCTGAGGTAAAAGCATTTCATAAATATTTTTAGCGGGTCATAACAAAACTGTTTGTAGCATTTGGTTTCTGTTTGAGTAGTCACACTATTTTTGTAAATCACACTTGGCACGGTTATATGAGCGTAGCGGTGAATAATACAAGCCTAATTATAATATTAATACGCTAATGTTGCATAAGTAGGGACTCGGATTATTAATGCGCATTTAAAACGCTTTCAGGTTGAAATTCAGAACATGTTTCAGGGTAAAGTGGCCATGATCTTATTAAGGATTGAAAGAAGCTGCCGTAACCAAAAAGTTAAAATACATCTGTTAATATAGGGCAAAGAAGGGCTCTTCTTGTGCACCAGGAACATATTACCTTTTTATAAACCCGACGTTTCCAAATAATTATTTTGAAAAATAATCTGTATCGATTTATTTCAAACCAAAATTGATTTTAATTATCGCTTCATACAATTCGCACACAGACGCCGCAATGTATGAGAAGGTGAATTTGCAACTTCATTATTGGATGGAAAAAAGCAATTATGAACAGAACTGTAAATTAAAATGTGTCGATCAATTAACCTTGTATAGGATGTTTAAATTGTTATTTACTTTAAGAACACAATTACTCATGGAAATGAAACAATTAATTTAAATGCTAAAATACCTATATAGGCCTGATTTGATTTGATAGTGAAGCTGGATGTTGTTTCTACGACATCTCCGTTTATTCTATGAATGAGAGTTTTTCAATAATAACCCATTATTTAAACCTTATGTGAATGAAATCGCTAACAAGACGGGTGTACTTTGTTTAATCTGATTCCACCATCTCCATTCTATCATCGGACAAGCTGACGCTCGACGGTGCGTCACCGCGGACTACAACCTACGGGTCTTCAAGTCGCGACTGAATAGGTTTGTTCTAGACAAGCGTGTTGGAGTACTATCGTAGACTACATCATCGCTTACTATCAGGCGAGATCGTGGTCAAACGCTAGCTTATGGTTTTTTTTAGTAGCACGTACTATCCCATTGCTAGGCAAAGGCCTCCTCCTCTTCCTTCCACTTATCACGGCCTAGAGCCAGATCCCGCCAGTCTCTTTGGATGACGTCCAAGTCGTCGCTCCAGCGCTTTTTAGGCCTTTCCTAAAGACAGTATGATTTAAAAAAAACAAGATTGACGCTAGCTTACCCAATCAGTAGTTTAGCAGATAGGATCTTCAAAACTTATATTCTTCTCTATTTGTCTTCATGATAGAGCAACTTCAGTCTCAAACACATCTAACTATTAAACATGTTTAATTGCCTTCGTAATTTATTCACGACTGACGCCATCTCACGGGCACTCAGCCGAGTTACTAACTCGAGTCACCAAGTTTTTGTGACAAGCTAACTGAGTTTCACCGAAATGTTTAAGTTAGAGCAATTTGGTAGTTTCTAGCACATACAGGCCTATACCACTACAGTCTACTTTTCAACTGAAATAAGCGTTATTATGCTGTCTTCAAGATATATAATCGCTCGGACGCAAATAATTGTATTGGTTGATATGTCTACCCCTGCTTTGTACTCCAGCTTTGCCATACATAATAATGTGCTTGGGTATATGTATTTAAGATTCATATAGCCACCTTCTTAAGTTTCTTTGCAGTGAAACTGAACTACAATTTCATCTGAGACATAACAAGACTCAAGTTACGGGTGTACTTAAATAGAGTTTCGGACTTGACCGAATCAAGTTAATGTTTCAGTGATGAATGCTGTTTTGAGATTATTGTCTTTGTTTCTAAGTATTTAGAGCAAATTTCCTGTAAATTTAGTCATAGAGGTATCGTACCCATTGATTTAGAGTAAAGCATGTTACTCAATTCAACTTTGGGATTAGTTCTTGTGTAGTAACTTATGGTAGTTGCAATTTTTCGTTGTGTTTACTGAGAGATCCGATAGATATGCAAAAACTTACAGACTTTTTTCTGTAAAACCATAGGTTTGAGTTCTATAAACTCAAAATTACTTCAAATATTATCCGTGCTTGTATTTGAATTTGTTAGAGGTTGTTCGAAGGTTGATCTTGTCTAAACCAACATTTAAAACCAATAAAAACAAACTCAATTCAAATGAAACCCACGAAGCAAACATCCCCAAAACCAAATCAGATAAACACTACCCGACAAACAAAATGCAAAGTAGGTGTATCGTCCCTTTTTTCTCTATTGTTCGCTATTTACCTGCGAGAGGTAAGCACAAATATCTGCAAAATATACGGAACACCATTTGAATATCTAAATTGGCGATCCTTCGGCATCTTCCAAGTTTCCTCATTACCTTCGAGTTCACCTGTTAATTTTTTTCCTGACACGTTTTAGTGATGGGACTTAAACGAGAATTCAAAATTCAAAAAATTCAATATTATTTATTTGGAACATAAATAAAGTACAATAGACAAATGAAAACGTTGACAACTGCAAAAGTTAAAAAAAAACTGAGAAGCAGTGTCAGCGCCCTCTTCCAAAACCAAACCGAACAACGTTCCAGCTTAAAACAAGTCGATACAAGTAAATGTTTATTCTAAATATGATTATGATTTTAAGTTGAATACTGCGTGTGTGTGAGTATGTGTGTGGTGAGTGTTTGTGTGGTGTGTTTGTATGGTGTGTGCGTGTTTCGTGTGTAGATGTGAGTGTGTGCGCGAGTTTGTGTGAGTGTGTGAGTGCAAAATTATAAATGGCCAAGACTATTTTAGAATTTACATTTGTGTAAATTGTAACTATTTTTAAATTTCGTTAAGGAAAGTGAGTTTGATGTAGTACATGAATCAACATTTTTGCATAAGGTGTATTTTCGGATTCTGGAAATACAACCACGTCTTTGAATTTCGTAATAAACTCAAATGACTCCCCATTCGAATTCACCGGAATACTCACATTCTATCCCTCCTATTTAACATCCTTCCTAATCCTTCCACGCCTTGTTATCTGAAGGAAAGCTTCGAGTTCCTTCATTGCACAAATTCCCGAACACTCCGTTCCTCTAAAAACCTTCTCAAAACTCCATACATAGAGCCCCCTCACTTTCCGTATTTAAAGCTAGACTCAAAAACTTTTATCTCCATGAAGAGTCGTGATTCATCTGATCTCTAATATAAATAATATATGTATATAAGTACATATTTAATTATTTTATATATGATATTTATTTATTTCATATTATTTATCTACCTAATATGTATGTATATAACTATATAAGGTTAAGTAATTTTTATTTTTCTATTGTTAAGTTTATTCTTTTTACACCTCTGCCAATTTTCCATTAAGCAATGATCCTCTCCATCCAAAGATTGTCTGGAAGAGATCGCTTTGTTAAGCGATAATACCGCCCATTATACTTACATTTATTTGTTTATTTCTGTATATTTGTTGTGTCTACTTTTAAGGTATAATAAAGAATTTTCATTCATTCATAAATAGGTTCTAGTCTGGAATATGCTGGTTTGAGTCTGGTAAGTAATTTTTTCAGATAAAGAGTGTAGAAGTAGCTAAGAAAGAAAAATAATTTCACCCAATTGTCAAACAACCCAATAAAGGAATCCCTATGATGCTAGGCACTGCAACAATGGCTCAGTAGAGTCATTAAACCAAAAAAATAATAACAAATACTTTCAATTTTGCGGACTCTACTCTCAGTACCCTAATTCAGGCAATATTAGCATTAATCAAGTTTTGGTGGCGTTACAATCGGAAGAGAGCATCACCACCTTTCAATTACATCAAACACCGCATCAGGCATCTAGATTGAATTAAAATTTAATTTTGACTGTATTGACTTACGGAAATTGGCCTCCAGTTCGTGAATTAGAACAGTAGATATCCATAATTATTAATTAAAACGGGTATTTAACGCGTATGTACCTTTTTATTTGTTATCCCGACGTGCTGTGTTGCAACAGTCATTGTCTCAGGTTCTGTTGCAACACAGCCAAAACATCGGGATAACAAATAAAAAAGGTACATACGCGATAAATACCCGTTTTAATCAATAATTATGTACAGTGATCGCGAAAGTTTGAAAAGTAGATATTATTTTATAGAGACTAAACAGGGGCCACATAGGTGTTGATCTTATTTTTACTTCGGATTAAGGCTGATTAAGTTGCACCAACACCATGGTAGTAGGCAGTTCCGCCTTTTACCAGCTTTGCAGTTTTATAAATCTCGTAAAGTATCAGATTTTAAAGAAATGACAAACGAGACGAAGTTAAACGCGCATCGATTCTCCCAACACTACATCCCTGTATTCCTCGGGTAATTTTTATTGTAATTTATTGAAGACGCGTGACTAGGCACTTTCCTCGGAGTCGCCCGTAATAGTCTCCGTGAGAGGACGAAATTATAATTGGCTGTAACAATGTCTCTTCCAAGTGCTGTTTAGTGAATTAAGTATTTTTTGCACATTCCTTTTTCTTGTTTTGCAACTTGCTTTGTCACTTGTCTTTTGTTGGTGTTTATGAAGACAGGCAGGAGTCAAGTAACCATTCTTGTCAAGGTAATAATGAAGTCTCTATTTCTTTCAGTTTCTGTCTTCTGACGTCACTGGTTTATTTATACACAGTTCAATATCAGTAATGAAAATATAACCAGTATTGTACAGTAACATCTGAAAATCGATTACTGTCTCATCATCATCATCATCATCATATCAGCCGTAGGACGTCCACTGCTGGACAAAGGCCTCCCTCATTGATCTCCAGGAACTGCGGTTGGAAGCGGCCTGCATCCAACGCCGACCTGCGGTTCTTACCAAGTCGTCTGCCCATTAGCAGACCCATTACCAGATTACTGTCTAATAATTAAAAAAATCTTGAAACTACATTAACAGTATGTTATATTAGGACAAACAAATATTGCAATGTGTCATACTGTAACACTTTGGAAATAAGGTGACGGTGAACGTTTTCGTTCACCGTCACCCTATTTTCCCTTATAAAAGAACAATAATTCGGATCTAACTTTCAGTTTGACCACAGCTGCCAATGGCCATGAATTTGGGACTTTTAACCTTACACCCTACATCACAACCTTCAGTTACCTTCACATCCACGTATTCCTTAGTTGAATGGTAATAGTAGTAAGCTATTGAAAAACCTAGCGTTCATATTACGTTTCAAGTAAACACGTGCCAGTGTCAGCACAATAAAAGGTCGCAGAACGAAGTAACCGTAAAAATATACTAATTTTATCTGATATACAACGAAAAATCTACAGTTTCAAAAAATACACCAAATACTTTATATATATATATATATATATATATTACTTATTTGTTGGCCTTTTGCCTACTTTCTAGTCAAAACTTACATAATGTTTGTCTTCGGATTGTATATGTATCTAAAATTGCTAAAATATTTCACTACTATTTACAAATATCTTGGAACTAGGATAGCGTACGTAATCTGAAACATATCGGATGCCTATGTAGTAGAAATCTAGAATTGTAGTTACCCTGTACACTCTTATAATTTAAAAGGGTGTGGTGGTGTACCCATGTTATAGCTACATCGTAGCAGTGTCGTAGCAACGGCTACGGCCGTAGTTGTGTCGTAGCAACGGCTACGGCCGTAGTTGTGTCGTGTGTCCTAGTCGTAGTACTGTGTGCTATGAAAGTTTATATTATACTAGCTCACCCGCTCGCGACTTTGCACGCTTGAAATTTCTCGTTCCCGTGGGAACTTCAGGATAAAAACTATATAAAACACTCTTGTCAAAGTGACGCGACACTTCATGTAAATGATTTCACGTCTATGAACGACGGTTAAATTATACGGATATTGTTCATACAAAGATACTACAATCGCTATAAAAAATGGGGTTTGGGGGTAGGAGGGTAAAAAATACTTTTCGCCCTATTCTCATACCTCCTAAAAATACAAAAAAAAAACATTATAATCTGACGACCCGGTTTATAATATTTTTAGTTATTAAGATTTTTTTATAATAGAATATTGTATGAGTGTAATTCTGTACGAAACAAATGTTTGAAAACCTAAACAAACGTTATATTTAGGTATCCCATATCTAGACGCAACGTTAATTAGATGGGACGTTTCAGACTCAGCCTCTCAAAGCACGCATGTAACTTGAGCGTGCCTTACCACAAAAATGCACGAAATCTATAAGCGCTATAGATGAAATACATGTTCATTAAAATTTATGAGTTCTTTGACGTCTATGATAAAAATTTACTCATTTATATCCTTCTTTAATAAATTTTATTTCGGGTTTATGAAGAAAAATGATCGCGGCTTCAGTAGACATTTTATATTAATTAAGGAGAATTTCCTTTCTCATAAACGTTGAGATTATGTAGAATTTATTATTTTTAAAGCTTATTGCTCTTCTCTTATTAAACAGATGCTAAAAGGATTTTCTTGTAGACTAGTTAATATTAGAAGAATTCATTATGATATTCCATCTCTTAAGAACAAACGTAGATAAGTATTCTTTAATTTAGAGACGAACTCTCAAACTTTATTAGTGACTAGCTCACCAAGTAGTTTTTCAATAAAAACATTACCCTCCTTCTGCGGAGTTGGATAAAAAGTAGCCTTTGTCACCCGGGGACAGTGTAGGTTCCCAACAGTGAAAAAGTTTTTTAAATCGGTCCAGTAGTTTCGGAGCCTATTCCATACAAACAAACAAACAAATCTTTCCTCTTTATAATAAATATTAGTGTAGACATAAGCTTTAAGATTGTGTGTATGAGTACCTTAGCCTTTATGTTAATCTCAGATTCATTTTGATTCTCAAAAAAGCTATGAGGTTGGTCAAAAATGGCATTGTCCCGTTTCCTATAGTTATTTTGAAAATATCTTTGAAAAATCTGATATTCAAATACAAAGCCAGTAAAACCATCGACGTACCAACAGCATATGGTTGTTTACAACGCATCAGCGAGGCAGCTGCGCAAATATGACGGCGTAAATACGCCTTAATTGCGCCGTGTGAGAGGCTTACGGGATTAGGATGTTCGGTTATACCATCTTCCTCGCATTATATCAACGTTTAGGATTGGAAGCCCTTTTGCGACCGGGGTTAAAAGTGTACTTGGTTCGCCTACTACATACTAATAAATATCAGCTCTATAGATATAACAGTACAGTGAATGAATGAATGATTGGAAACCCTTTATTGTACACGTTTAAAACAAATAAATAAAATGTTAAATACAAAGCAAATAGTACAATGGGCGGTCTTGTTACGTAGAATCGATCCCTTCCATACAGTGCTGTGGAAGCAATTTTTTAGAGGGTGTTACGGCAGTTTGCGTTGCGCTCGACTTGGCGGGGACCTGTCGTGACTCCAGATAAATTGTGCACTTATAAGTATCATTATAATATATTACAAATCTGTCCGGTAGAGAATCTGTTTTAGTTGAGAATGAGATGATTCAGATGTTACTTACCCATATCAGGCTTAATTTGAGAGTTCTTGAAAGTAATTTTGAGCAGTTGATAAGCGGTTTACTTGTCAAACGGACCATCACATAAAGCGAAGATCACACTAATATTATAAATGCGAAAGTTTGGATGTTTGTTTGTTACTCAATGACACCGTAACGGCTGAACCGATATCGATGAAATTCGGTATATACGTAGAATATAACTTAGATCACCACATAGGCTACCATTTATTCCATATATCAGTTGCCATGGGATAAAAATGGAGTGTCTAGTCTAGCTGCAACAGCGAGTTTAGCTTAATTTCTAGGTTACCTACATTTAGTAGTGTAACGCGTACAAAGTCGCGAGCAACAGCTGGTAATATATATTTGCATCTTACGTATTGTGTGGCGAGCGATATTTTATCATAACATAAAATATTACAGCATCTTCGTCGTATGTGACGCGCTTTTGTTCAAGATACATGCTAGGGCTTTAAGGTGGTAGAGCTTTTGTGAACGGGCTCGAGGAAGTGGGCACCACCGCCTTACCTTTATCTGCCGCCAAATAGCAGTACTTGTGCTGCTGTGTTCCGGTTAGATGGTAATGGTATGTTCCTGTAATTTCTGGCACATAACCATAACAGCAAAGTCCTATAGTATGGCAACGTATCCACATAGAGATCAAGACAACATAATAGCTTGTTTTGAATTCTATGTGGATATCCATGGGCTGCAGTAGCCACTTAACATCTGGTGGAATGCATGCAGGTTTGCCATATAAGTAGTATAAAAAAATCGAAAAACCAAACGATACTAAAATCTTCACCTCAGCGCGATGCGATACAATAATCGCCATATTTATGCGCGCCATATTTGCACAGCCGGCTTTCCCGCTGATGCATTATAAACACCATTTGCATGCCGCTCGGTGTGCCGCCATCTTTATATTGTTTTAGTTAATTACGTGTTGTCTTTCGTTTATCATAGTTATTGTTTTAAGAAGCTACTGCTTTACAGTTTTAGAATAGAATAAAATAGAATACTCTTTATTGCACACCAACAAAATTAAAAATACAAAGAAATACACAAAATAAAGGTAAGTATAATGGGCGGTCTTATCGCTTAAATCGATCTCTTCCAGACAACCTTTGGATCATCATCATCATCATCATCATCATATCAGCCGTAGGACGTCCACTGCTGGACAAAGGCCTCCCTCATTGATCTACAGGAACTGCGGTTGGAAGCGGCCTGCATCCAACGCCGACCTGCGGTTCTTTGGATGGACAGGACAAAACAAAATCAAAAAGACGGCGGTGTATCTATGTTCATAAACCTACATAAACTACCTATACCTACTTACTAGGTTTTAATTAGAATTTTTCTACTAAAATAATATTAATTTCACCATTCTCATTCCTTCCTAATCCTTAAGTCACAGTGTCTTCACAGTGCTTAAAGACCTGCTTATACAATCAATAACGACCTTGACAAATCGATCAATGACGAATCTTGACGACTTCTGTGGTGAAGTGGGCGAATAGCCGGCTGTGACGAGGAGGTAGCGGTTTCGATTCCCGCCGCGGAACAAACTCTTGCATGATCTACAGATATTTGTTCCGGGTCTGGTTGTTTCTCTATATATTTAAGTATGTATTAACAAAAAAAATGTATATACGTATTCTATCAGTTATCTGGTTCCCATAATACAAGCTCTGCTTAGTTTGGGGCTAGGTAGTGCTGTGTGAAATGTCCAGCAATATGTATTTATTATTTATTTTATTTATCATGCGTTCTACCCACCATGATTTACAGCGCCGACGCATGGCCACTCACACACGGCTCTGTATAGCATGAAAGCTGTTCAGATAGCTATGGAGTATGCCATGCTCGGCATCAGACTTATAGATCGTGTAACCAATGCAAATCTGAAGACGAAAGAATCTGTTGAAATTAATATTTCGAATTTAAAATGGAGCTAAGCAGAACATAAATGACAAGGTGGAGTGGCGATAGATAGAGCTAAAGACTCCTAAATAGTGTGCGAGGAGTGGCTATGGCTATATAAATGTATAATGACTGAACGCTTGGACAAAATAGAAAAAGATGGAACAAAGAGTTATTGAAGTTAGGCTGTGGATGATATTGATGATGAGGAATAGTTTGCACTAACCATTAATTTGTGGTGAGTAATCATATAAAAAATCTCTTTAATTTTACTTGAGATAAATATTCGGTCCTCAACAAAACTTCACAATGAGTAACTTCTTAACTGCTAAATCATTTTGAGTATTCTAAACTGTTCTTTGCCTCAATAAATTCAAAACCGAGTGCCATGACCTTTGATGTAAGTGTGGCGTTTCCGAACGAAAGGCACGGTAAAAGAATGACATTGACAGGAGAGATAGATAGTTCTGAGGAAAATAAAAGCCGCGAGATTTTTTTCTCTCGGAAATCCTTCACCAAGTTTCTGGGTTGGATCTCTGGGTCTTCCAGACAACCTCATCCTCGATTACCAAGTGCGGCCGCTTAACCATTGATATTAATGTGTTTGTTCGTGGATGCTTCGCCCCCGGCATCGATAAATGTTCAAGAACTCTAATGCATTTGCGAACTTTCTTTGTGAGCTCAATCTTCATGTATGTACTCGTCAGAGCTGATTAAAATAAACAGTTATGGTAAAACACCGTGTTTCTCCCGTGTGACCCTCCCCACGTGTTTTCCCAAATAACTTATTATTGAGCCAGATAGCTCTATTTTATGATACGAGTGTCGAAGTGCATCCTTATAAGGTATTACAATCATATAATTACGCTGTTCAATCTAAATTGTAATTGGTTCGTCTAAAACCACTGAATATAAAATAGGGCTGCGCAAACATAACCTCAAAGGGGAAATCAATTGATGTTATTTTTATTGACGTTATTATGATTAGGTATTTAAACAAAGGAAAATTTGTACTGCGTACTCTATTTCCTACGAGCTATGAAGAGGGCTATGCTCGGGGTTTCTCTACGGGATCGAATCAGAAATGAGGAGATACGTAAGAGAACTCAAGTCACCGACATAGCCCGACGGATTAGCACGTTGAAGTGGTAATGGGCAGGCCATATAGCGCGCAGAATAGATGGCCGATGGGGCCGGAAATTTCTCGAATGGAGGCCACGGATCGGCAAGCGCAGCGTAGGACGTCCACCTACAAGATGGGCAGACGACTAGGTAAGAACCGCAGGTCGGCGTTGGATGCAGGCCGCTTCCAACCGCAGTTCCTGGAGATCAATGAGGGAGACCTTTGTCCAGCAGTGGACGTCGTACGGCTGATATGATGATGATGATGATGACTCTATTTCCTAAGTGTATTTTGTGAACAGGACCAAATAAAGTCTGCCGGCCGTTGGATTGCACTAGATCAATTTCTCTATATCTAGTGATGATGTCAACTAATTGACCAGCGGCGACCAAACCTTTTAAACTTAGACTTCATTTCTTGCAGTCCTCCACTAGCTGTTAAAATACAGGGAGTTTTTTCTAAGTGTGCACAAATTTGCACAGGAGGTTTAGACTCTGTAGTATATGCGATTATTGAAATAAAAACAATATGTTTCATTTAAAAAAAAATACAATTTTATTCCTTAAAACACAGAACTCGTGGACAATGCGAAAATCATTCATTAAATTGTGTGCGTCGTCAGTGAGATTTGTTATTTATGAATGACCGCGCGCAGAATGAAAAGGGTGTCCATAAATCACGCACTTTTTCAAATATTTTCAAATGAAAGTAATTAACTAATTGAGAGTTAAATTAGATATTTGACTTTTTATAAATAACATTATATATGTCTAAAGTGTTATAAAAAATTTGTGCACACTTAGAAAAAACTCCCTGTATATGGAAAGTAGTATGTGTAGTATTTTTGTTTTATATCTATAAATATATATATATATATATATATATATTTGTTATATCAAGTAGGTTTATGTATTTGTTATAACTGTGATTGTCTAATATATAAAATTCTCGTGTCACAGTTTTCGTTGCCATACTCCTCCGAAACGGCTTGACCGATTTTGATGAAATTTTTTGTGCTTATCCAGTATCTATGAGAATCGGCCAACATCTATTTTTCATCCCCCTAAATGTTAGGGGTAGTCCACCACTAAATTTTATTTTTTTATTTTTTAGACAAAATTTTTAATTTCTATTTTTTTATGATACAACATACAAAAATACATATAATCCTCAATTTTCACCCTTCTACGATCAACCCTTATTTTTTAATAGCAATAATTTATATGGCAAAACAACGTTTGCCGGGTCAGCTAGTATCTATATATATTTGTTATATCAAGTAGGTTTATGTATTTGTTATAACTGTGATTGGAGTTTATTGTTATTTGTGTTTCTTTTGTTTTGTTAATTATCAGTAATATTGGTATAAGTTAGCACGCCAACCTTTTTTGTTACCTCTGAGGTTGGCAGGTAGAAAATGCTATTAGCATTAAGCCCACCTTTTGTACATGTAATTTATATTTTGTGCAATAAAGTATTAAAACAAACAAAACAAACTTCTTTAGAATGGCCCCAAAATTATGACATGCCCATCACTCTAATATTATAAATGCGAAAGTTTGGAGGTTCGTTTGTTTGTTACCCAATCACGTTGTAACGGTTGAACCGATTTCGATGAAATTTTGTATGTACATAAATTATAACTTGGATTAACACATATACTACTTTTAATCCCATTTATCAGGTCTCATGGGATAAAAATGGGGTGACAAGTTAATTTGCAACAGCGAGTTTAGCTTTGTTTCTAGGTTGTACACACGGCTACACATCAAGCTATAAATTTCCAATATAAGCTGACCTCTCATTCTACGAAAAGCCTATACAATGCGAGGTCAGCTTATACTGGAAATGTATAGCTTGATGTGTAGCCGTGTGTACTTTACTTTACTTGTGTAATTTAACTTATCCTAAACAGGAATGATTCGATCCCGTAGAGAAACCCCGAGCATAGCCCTCTCCATAGCTCGTTGAGCGACTCTGAGCTTATTCATAAGGCCAATGGTGAAGGACCACGTCTCGGTTCCATATGTCATCACTGGTAACACACACTGATTGTAGACTTTCGTCTTAAGGCACTGAGGTATGTTGGACGAAAAGACGTTGCGAAGTTTCCCAAACGCTGCCCATGAGGAGATACGTAGGAGAACTCAAGTCACCGACATAGCCCGACGGATTAGCACGTTGAAGTGGCAATGGGCAGGCCATATAGCGCGCAGAATAGATGCCGATGGGGCCGAAAGGTTCTCGAGTGGAGGCCACGGACCGGCAAGCGCAGCGTAGGACGTCCACCCACAAGATGGGCAGACGACTTGGTAAGAACCGCAGGTCGGCGTTGGATGCAGGCTGCTTCCAACCGCAGTTCCTGGAGATCAATGAGGGAGGCCTTTGTCCAGCAGTGGACGTCCTACGGCTAATATGATGATGATGATGAGGCATAAAATGTTTATTGCATGTTTGAACCAAATTTTTGTTCTTACAAATGACCTATTGGCGAATAATCTTGTATAAATATTGAAATAGAAGTGAACAAAATCGTCTAATTTATGTTCAAACATATCGCGTGTCGGCGGCTGTAAGACAATGTCGGGGCCCATTTTTAGGCTGTTTCTGCTAAACTGATGTCATCTGCTGACAATAATAAACATTTGTAATGGCTTGTAGTTTTGGAATTCGGGTTACAATGTCGTTTAGGCACGCAGTTTATAGAAATTATGGTTATCGAATATTTCGTAGACACAGAGAAATAATATACTAGTAGCAAGTTTGAGCTTTCAATATGCTAATATTTTATGGAGAAATTAACCTTTATGTGTACTAATATAGGGTTCAAGTATCATCTATTCATTAAAATTACTAGCTGCAAGATTAACTTCTGGGCAATTAATTTTTAGGATTCCGTACCTCAAAAGGAAAAAAACGGAACAATGTTGTCCGTTTCTCTGTCTGTCTATCAAGACCCTTTATTTCGGGGACGCGTGGACGTATCGAGCTGAAATAAAAACCATATACTCAGGTCTACAGTCCCTTGACTCTGTGGAAAAATCAAATTTCTATATTAACGTAAAAAAAGGAAAATTCGACACTCTCAAGGGAATCAAAATTTATAGGGTACTTTCCTTTGACCTAAAACTATGAAATTTGGCAAGTAATATCGTTTTATACTACAAGTACAGAGAAAATCTGAAAACATATTATTATTAAATCTCAAAACATACAGTCCTTATTCTGAATTTCGGGAAAAGCTTGGAAAAAACTGCGGGACTCGATTCCTGAACTATTTATAATATGTACCTACAAATTTGTACGGATCCCTCGGTGGGCGAGTCCGACTCGCTCTGGTCTGGTTTTTAGAATTACATGATGAAGAGTTTCAACTCGTCGTTGACATATAGATAATTCCCTTTATTTGAAGACTCACAAACAAGTCGTTAGCGGTGAGAGTAGTGAGTATTTACGTAATAATATTGGTTCCAGCAAGATTTTGTTGTTCACTGGGCTTTCTGAAATTGCTATGACTCCTTATAAGCTAAAAGTTTTACTCGAGTTTTAAAAGATTACATTTTTACAGCCTATCTCCATAAATTCTTTCTACAACCATGACTTACGATGTGACGAGCTTACGCCATCAGTCAAGTCTTCCCCTAAAGGATTTTTATGCTTTACCGTAGACCGTGTTAAGTCTGCGCCGAGATTAACTTCACTGAGCATCGGTGCCATATTAGTCGATTTGAATGCTGCTGTCGCTAATAAGCTTATATAAATTTATCTAAAATGGCTGGAAATTTCACACAGCGCTATAAAGTCCCCAACACAGCAACGCTTGTAGTACTTTATGAGAACCAGATAACTGATGGAATACTAACTTTAATACTCATGATAAATAAAGACTTACCCAAATCCGGAACAAACTGTGCAACTCAACAACAAACAACTCATTCGCTGTGCCACGGAGGTCACCTAACCTTAGGGCAGCTGACTCGATCAAGCCAGACAATTGAAAATATATTGTGTTGTAATGTTGAATTTTAACAGTTTATATACCACAATGAGTTGTCTATTTTTTCATCGTACTGTGATATGAGCTAAGTTACGAAATGAGTGTTGGCATGAATTTGTAGTCTGACACACCTACTCAAATTTATATACGTCGCGTCATTCATGCTTCGTCCCGGGCCCGTCCCGGTACATCATAAACTAGCCTTTACTACCCCAGCCCGCTGTGAAGACAGATTAAAGTGAACAATAAAAAATGTTATGGTGTCTTTGGCAATTCATCAATGGATTTGTCGTCGAGCGGTTTTATCTGTGGAGCTCTTTATGAGAGGCATTTTTTATGTAGATGTAAAGATGGTGTATTATAAGGTAGGTAATTATTTACTAAGTAGATACTTTGTTGTGCTATCCTGGAGTTTATTTTATCAAATGAACATAACGGAAAAGCACAGCTTGTGAATAAGCTCAGAGTCGCTCAACGAGCTATGGAGAGGGCTATGCTCGGGGTTTCTCTACGGGATCGAATCAGAAATGAGGAGATACGTAGGAGAACTCGAGTCACCGACATAGCCCGACGGATTAGCACGTTGAAGTGGCAATAGGCAGGCCATATAGCGCGCAGAACAGATGGCCGATGGGACCGGAAAGTTCTCGAATGGAGGCCACGGACCGGCAAGCGCAGCGTAGGACGTCCACCTACAAGATGGGAAGACGACTTGGTAAGAACCGCAGGTCGGCGTTGGATGCAGGCCGCTTCCAACCGCAGTTCCTGGAGATGATGATGATAACGGAAAAGATTCAGTCTACGCCCGATGTTGACAAGTGTCATTTTAACTAATATTCAAGACTGGCAAAGGTTTGGGGCCCAATTTTTAAAATTTATCAGAATAACGTTTATGAAGCCATACCATTATTTATCGATAATGATTTTTGTTCCTGTCATAAGCTGATTTTACAATGGTCAAAGCAACGGCGGTCATTGAAAAAATTTTGTATTAGTAAAAGACTAAACGGTATTATATAGTGACATTGTCATAGTAAAAAACCGGCCAAGTGCGAGTCGGAATCGCGCAAGAAGAGTTCCGTACCATTATCTATAAAGAACGGCAAAAAATCACGTTTGTTGTATGGAAGCCCCTTAAATATTCATCATCATCATTATATCAGCCATAGGACGTCCACTGCTGGAGCAAGGCCTCCCTCATTGATCTCCAGGAACTGCGGTTGGAAGCGGCCTGCATTCAACGCCCACCTGCGGTTCTTACCAAGTCGTCTGCCTATCTTGTAGGTGGAGTTCCTACGCTGCGCTTACTTAAATATGCTTAAATATTAATTTATTATAATTTAATTATTTATTTTTAAATTTAATATATAACTAAAAATTCTGTAAATATATCAAGCGTCTACCTATTGGCGTTATCAATATCAAGCAAAAACAAGCAAATAAATTACTTTTATTGTATGGGAGCCCCCCTTAAATATTTCTTTTATTCTGTTTTTAGTATTTGTTGTTATAGCGGCCACAGAAATACATCATCTGTGAAAATTTCAACTGTCTAACTATCACGGTTCATGATATACAGCCTGGTGACAGACTGACAAACAGACAGACAGCGGAGTTTTAGTAATAGGGTTCCGTTTGACCTTTTGGGTACGGAACCCTAAAAATAATGTCATAAGAGGAGGCCTATACCCAGAAGTTTGAATATTGGTCAACAGTATCACATAAATTAACATTGTTCTATGTAAATTGTTTTGCTCTATGGTGTATCATAATGTTTTTTCTATCTATTTACTTTGTTATAATCAGATAACCAGAATCGCTAAATTAATACCTAAATTATGTTTCTCAGAATAAACGTTAAACAAATATAATATTAAGTGTATGTACGTTCAGGTTTCATGGAAATGTTTTGATAACCACTGTGTTTCCTCCTCAATTCCTAGAATAATATTAGTATGCCGTAACTATCAAAATCAATAGATATTGCTTTTCCTATAAATAGTCACATATCATATAACAATAAATAATGCTGGACATTTCAAACAGAGCTATCGAGCCCTAAAATAAGCAAAGCTTGTACTATGGGAATAAGATAACTGATAGAGTACTTATATACATTTAATTTTATAAGTACTTACTTATAATACATAGAAAAATACGCAAACTCGGAACAAATATCTGTAGACCATGCACACATTTTTCACGCAGTGGGAATCGAACCCGCAACCTCTTGCGTCTCAGTTGGCTATTCGCTCACTGCGCCACCACGGTCGTCTATATGCATTTAATGGCATAAATTAGCATACATATTTTAATTAATTAATATTTAATTAGCATACAACTTTAGGCGCTTGTCTCACCGCCGGCGGTAAGCGAGAAGCGAGTAGAGCTAGAAACTAGAAACGAGTTGGCGAGCAGCGAGAAGCGAGCGTGCAGTTCCTATAGTTGGGTCACTGGGCTATACGGGTGCGGCGGGCGATACTCGCGCCACTCGCTGAGCGCGTGGCGCGTGTGGATGGTTATTTTAACTTAAACAAATAATAAAATAATATTACAAAGTATAAATAATAATGTTAAATTATTGATATTTTGCATCCAAATACTTATTTTTTCCCTTTTTTCCTTCCGTTTTTTAGAATTGCTGCTACCACTACACAAATTATATCATAAAAACATCATCATCGTCTTCTGAACTAAATAACAATGTTAGTTCTAATGATTGCTCTAAATTTATAACAATGCGTGCACTCAGACCCACACTAGTAGAGAAATGACCGCTGGTTCATCTCACGGCGTGTGTTTTGACCGCCAAGCGAGCATCGATGAGCGCGTATCGCTGAGCGAATGTTGTAGTCGCTGAGACAAAATAGTGGAGAGCGAATTCTCGCCGGCAGTGTGAACGGCCAGCGATCACTTATAAATACGTGTCTCTTTTACTGACACGGAATCTATATCTTTTGTTCGTTTTTTGAGCTAGAAAATAGTTGATAGGTTTTCGCTTACTCGCCGGTGGTGAGACAAGTGCCTTAGTTTGTCATAGTTTGCAATTTATTTGTACACCAAAATTTCTTTAAAAAACTAGTTTATATAAACATAACAAATAGGTATATAACATAACATTGACTAACTACACACAATAAAGCTTTGAGAATTTATGGGGTAGGCTAATGTTAGCAGGGGACGTCTTACGGCTGATATGATGATGATGAGTTGATTTGTGAAATGCAGTCAGGCAAGTTACGCCACGAGTGCTTCTGTAATCCGGCATGACTGTCCCGAAGGAAACAGTTAGTAAAATTCTCAAAACACTTTCAAAATATATACAGAATTTCAGCACTAGCTCTCGTTGAAATACAGTCAACTGCGTAAGTGGAATTTTATTCTACAGTTACACTTATTTCGATATTTGAATTATTGGTAATTTTTCTGTAGTCGATAATATCTGTTCATGAGTATCAGAAAGAATGATATCCATTAAAATAATTTTCCCTAGATAGATAGATAGATAGATAATTTCTTTATTGCACACCATTAAAAATAAAACAAACAAAAGAGAATATAAAATTAAATCAAAGGTACAATGGGCGGCCTTATCGCTAAAAGCGATCTCTTCCAGACAACCTTTGGATGGACAGGATATGTGTGAACAAATGAAAATGGCGGCGTTAATCAAATAATACCCTACAACATTTATTAATATTCATTCTTCTTCTTTCGTGTCAATGGCTATTTGATTTCTAAATTTGATTAGCCCAATAGAGAGCAACTTCCATACCCATCTCTGTTGCTTGGTAATATTCATTTATTTACAAGGATCACTTTGAAATGTCAATTTTATCGCCTGCCCTCCGCAACCAAGCCAGGAAAGAATCAGGCAAGAAACATGTTATTCTTTTTAAACATAATAAAAACATTAATATTTATAATTGATTTATAACAATAAAAATAATACAAAAATAAAAGTGAGTAAGTACCTAATATAAATCAACTGTAAAACAAAAGAAAATCTCTACTGATATTGCAAAATCAGGAATCAAAGTCGCACCTTTCCGGCTGAGCCGGTCCGCTTCGTTCAGCTGTCGATAAAGGCTATTTTGTTCTAGCTGTGCATTTTTGCCGCAGATTGTACATACATATAAAATGTCGGCTCTTTCCATCAGACGAGACGAGACACACCATTTGCATTTTATTAAAATCTAAATTTTATTTTTGAGGCATGCCCGTCTTTCCGCTCACATTGCTTTTCGGCATGAGGTTATAAGGAAGGGATATATTTTATTATAGGAGTATACATTTAATGCAAATTTCTTTTACAAATGCAAGGTTGCAGATTTGCTTGGACATAAAAATTTTCCGTTTGTGTTCTGATAACACTATAAATAAAATACTATTAGTATTATCGTCCGATCTTCAAATATTAATATGTCTGGACGTTGCACTACTTCTACTCTATGTAAGTGTAAATATGGTTTTTAAATAAACATTGAAGAGCTGTCTCGTTATTGTAAAACGTAGATATAAGATAGAACATACGTTTTTATGTAAAAACATGTACGTTATGTCTCAGCCTACCATTAGATGGAAAGACGACCTAGAGGTCGCTGGGAGCCGTTGTGGGGCTGCATAAGATCGGTCGTTTTGAAAATGTATGGGGAAGGTTATTGTTCAGCGGTG
Organism: Philereme vetulata; assembly: GCA_918857605.2. Classification (NCBI taxonomy): domain Eukaryota; kingdom Metazoa; phylum Arthropoda; class Insecta; order Lepidoptera; family Geometridae; genus Philereme; species Philereme vetulata. Next base: position 4,781,486 of record OU975456.1, on the reverse strand, counting down.
ACCTAATTTAAAAACAACAATTTCCGGTATATCGTATCTATTCCACATTATTTTAACATCAATCTTGTTCTACGTGGATTTATTAAATCAACAATTTTATATACAAATAAGACCAGGACAAACACAATGGCTACAGTAATTGAATTTACCACTAACGTACTTACATGTGTAGAGGATGATTGTCGAAGAACAACTGAGAGCTTACTTTTTTTTTCAAATGGACTAATCTCGTTGCAGCTTAACCGAGCTTTTGGCGAGCGCAGAAGGCGCTCAGCCCTGTAATTTTTTGATGAGGCAACTAGCGCAAGGGCACCACTTAGGTACGAACCTCGGCTTGGACTGTTGCCAGGACGGGGATAGGAGAGAAACGCCTGGGTACGTGCTTGTACCTCGTATAGGCGGCGACTGAAGGGACTCGTCGACCTCGCCGGCGAGGTCGGTGTATTTGTGAACTGTTTGCTCTGTCTAATGTGGATGACTCTTTCGCATTAGCGGAAGTGATTTCGTCATCCGGGTCTCCGAGAACGTGTCTCGGATGACGGAGGGTTTTGTTGTGTTTGGACGGTTCTATCGAATAGTCCGGAATGGTATGTTCCCAAGGATTCGGACGATGAGTGGCAAGTTCATAATGTCGCTTGGAAGCGAGCTTGGTGAACTTACTAACAACTGTGAATACTTTAAATAGTCGCGGAATGGTGGCGCGACTCGAAAGCCGACTAAGAATATAAAAGCGGCAGTTGGTTTATTAAGCGACTTCTGTTTAAACATGTATAATAAACTAGGAAATATGGCTGAAGTAATCATAAAATCGATTACGGGTTTCACGGCGAATACATCACTCACCTTCGGTTTGCCGACGATATTGTGGTCATGGCAAAGTCGATGGAAGAGCTCAGCACGATGCTCGAAGGCCTCAATCGAGTCTCCCAACGGGTAGGACTTAAAATGAACATGGACAAGACGAAAATCATGTCGAATGTCCATGTCGTCCCTGCCCCAGTTATGGTTGAGAACTCGGCTCTTGAAGTTGTCGACGCGTATGTATACCTAGGACAAACAGTCCAATTAGGTAGGTCCAACTTCGAGAAAGAGGTCAATCGTCGAATCCAACTCGGATGGGCAGCGTTTGGGAAACTTCGCAACGTCTTTTCGTCCAACATACCTCAGTGCCTTAAGACGAAAGTCTACAATCAGTGTGTGTTACCAGTGATGACATATGGAACCGAGACGTGGTCCTTCACTATTGGCCTTATGAATAAGCTCAGAGTCGCTCAACGAGCTATGGAGAGGGCTATGCTCGGGGTTTCTCTACGGGATCGAATCAGAAATGAGGAGATACGTAGGAGAACTCAAGTCACCGACATAGCCCGACGGATTAGCACGTTGAAGTGGCAATGGGCAGGCCATATAGCGCGCAGAACAGATGGCCGATGGGGCCGAAAGGTTCTCGAGTGGAGGCCACGGACCGGCAAGCGCAGCGTAGGACGTCCACCCACAAGATGGGCAGACGACTTGGTAAGAACCGCAGGTCGGCGTTGGATGCAGGCCGCTTCCAACCGCAGTTCCTGGAGATCAATGAGGGAGGCCTTTGTCCAGCAGTGGACGTCTTACGGCTGATATGATGATGATGATGAATCATAAAATTGTCCAATTTAGTACGTAATTACAAATAATCGCTAACACCTATTATGGCTGATATTATGTCGATGATGACAATAAAATCTAAGTCATAAAATCTAATTTTATCGCCAAGTAGCGATCTCTACCAGACAAAGTATCCATTAGCTAGTCTTGTTTGTTTGGTATCTTCAGCAACTATTTCTGGCTTAAGGTCGATTTCTACGACAGGCATAATTAATTCTTTCAAGTTTGTATATATAATTATGTCTACGTCTTAAGCCCCTTTAGAAACGAGGTATTAAAACAGGGGCCCGAATTAAATGAGTTATTTGTTTGTTGAGGGGTTGTTAGATTGCTTAGATATGAAAGTCCTAATACATTTGTTGCGTAATTTCATATCTTTAAATACTAATGCTTATTTCCATTTCACCGTAAAGTTTATAATTGAATTTTGTGAACAAGATTGATACTTCCAGATTGATATTTCCAGTCCATCCAAAAGTTGTAACTAAGAGATAGATCACTACTTTTATATCCGCGAGTTCGAAGTTATATTTTTTGTCAGATATAGTAAAGTAATTCAACTGAAAAGGCTAAGTTTGATCCGAAACCACAGGAGTAAAACCGCAAATAAAAACGTAGTAGGTTTCTGAGAAAACCAGCTTATAAGCTAAAAACGAACAGAACTCATGTTCCACAAAACCAAGATACGCGTAAAACTTTCTCAATAAATCAAACTGTAGTAAGTAACTCTATCGCAAAAAGCAAACTATGTCTTAAGAGACATAAAAATTCACAAGTATTAAAATTCAAGTTTCCAATTTTACGATTCCTGGCACAAAATTTTTAATGCAAAAACATAGACTTACTAGTCCATTAGTGAGTCAGAAAGTCTTGGAGGTAGTGAGTGCTGAGTTAGGGTGGTGCACACTGAAGTGATGTTATATTTCAATTTAATGTACAAGAAAATTTACTTATACTACGTATTATATAATGGCTGGTATTCTTGTAAAATAGGGTTTTTTCAAATTCATTTCCATAGAAAAATTTAAATTTTCAAACAACCTTAATATTAAGTCATAAAATAACAATGAAACAGCCTGTATAAAATAGGTAAACCCATTATAATTAATTCAACATGTAAGTAGGTACCTGTTAAACTGATTAATGGCTGGTTCCTATATCCGTCGGTAACCAGCTACGACTCGTTTCTCCTTGAAAACCTGTCAAAAGTTTGACAGTAGTTTGACACTTTTTCAAGGAGAACGAGGCGTAGTCGGTTACCGACGGATATAGGAACCTGCCAAAAGCGGCATCGACGCGAATATAGTTAAAAATTGTTTATTAGAAATGTATCCATTACATGATAATTATTCAAGCTTTCGGCATTAAACTCACCTCTTAATTCAGTTAATATGTACAAGTAGGCATATAATTAGCAAATTCAGACTATAAAAAACTAGAAAGCGTTTTTTTTAATTAGATTTTTTTATGTGTAGTACTTTTGGCCTTAACAGTATGATTTATGATTTATTATAACTAACGTACGATAATTATCACTACACACAGGGAAACAAATAAAATCATGAGATCAATGCAATCATTTCTGCCACAGCGGGTATCAAACTCGACCAGTCCCAGTTGGAAGCTCAGCCATCATTTCAAATATGTAGGTCGTTTTTTTTTTTATTTTATTCTATTCAAACAAATTCCACAGCTCTTAGTATATAACAGGTGTATCTTATGTTAAAACTTACAGCCAATAAAGGATTTACATTTTATAAATCAAATACTTATACATTGATGACGTGAATCACTTATCGCGCTAAATAGGACCATGCTTTTAAATATAAAGAATTACAATAGAAAAAAAATCCTAAGATAAGTATAACTCATAACCACACACGCACACTAAAAATTAAAGATATACGTTCATACATACATATAAGATACACATTCATACATCACCTACAAATAAATGCACATGCTTAATTTAACTATTCAATGTACGAGTAAGAGTAGTGTAGTGTACACCTAAATACTCCATCCACATCTATACTGACTGTGTGAGCTTTAGAGAAGTAGCTATGTTTAATTAGTTAACATGTTGATTTAGCACTTGGAGAGCTTCCCGCTTGAACCCTAATTTGCTGGTGTTGAAAACATCAATGCCACTAAATGTTCTATAAAAACTTGTAATAGCGGCCTGCGTGTTGTGGCAGCACCTTTATCCAGCCGGGCCGTGGGTTTCATAGCCAAAACAAATCATGAATCAGTGCCAAAAACGCGCGCCTTGGCTCAGGAGATGTCGCCGCATTAGCTTGTTATATTGCCGGGGATAGTGTTACGTGTCGTGAAATCTTGTTTTTGCCTCTTATAGCTTGTTAGTGGTTTATAACTCTATTATTACAGCACTACTCTGAATAACGTGTAGGTAATGGTCTGATGACATAATAATACCATTACGTCCTACTAATACTATAAACGCGAAAGTTTGTATGTATGGATGTATGTTACTCTTTCACGCCGGAACGGCTGAACCGATTGCGACGAAATTTTGTATAAATGTAGATTATAACCTGGATTAACACATGTGCTACTTTTTATTGACAAAAAACGCGGCTTCGCTCGCGTTTTTTGGCAATAAACAAATGCTGGCGGCAGCTAGTTATCTATATAAATATGTAACGAGAAAACTATATCCCTTTTTTAATTAAAAAAATGAGTTATATGTGTTTAAGTACACATAATTAATTATATTTCTATTCATTACTACTTATATTAGAATAATATATACTAGCTTAATCTAATAACGAGTTTTGTTGTATTTAATTTATTACAAGCGTTTTATGAACTGGCAATGTATGTACGAGTATGTTTGTCCGGGTGGAATCTTGCAGCTGAATTTTAAATCAGTTATCTTTAACCGGTTGAGCTGAAATTTGGTATACACGCATATTTTGGATGACAATGCTTGCTTAGGTATGTGACGTCATTCGAATTCCAATATGGCGGATCTTCCATGATGGCGGACTAGTTATTTTTTCTACACTACCACAGTATGGGTATCAAATGAAAGGGCTTGCTGAGGAGAACACGAAAACTAATACAACGTCACATTAGTACAAGCTTTTATTTAGCTTGCAATGTTTGTTTGTTTGTTAGTCCACTTGCTCTTATCCTACTGAGTTTAAATTTGATATGTTGGGTCAGTTCCGATGACAATGCACTTTTATGGTATGTACGACCTGATTCTACGCCCCGAGACACGAAATTTTGTATACACATTAAATATGATAGTTAAAAGTTCCACCATGACATGGCTGCTGCACTCGGGGTTGGCTTCCAAGGAGGAACTTCTCAAGGGTCAACAGCACAGAGACGAAATTTTGTTTAAGCATTTAGATTTAGAATAACTTTGGTGACAATGCATTAATATGATAGGGATGGAGACGGATGGTAGACAACGGAACTTCCGAATGGATAGTAGTGGGCTACTAGTGTTCAGGCTCATTTGAATCTGCTTGTGGTTCTGATTATGAATTTTATAAAAGCTTATATTTAATGAGTAATTTTTCGACAAAATACATAATATAACATTAAATTCACGATTCTCTTTGTCAAATACTGTTCAAACTTGCTCAAAAGCACTTCAAGGGCACCCAATTCCAATTCATCCGAACACGTGTTCAATCCAATGAACATTTGTCATTCGAGACGACACTCGGAATCGATATCTAAAACTATTCGAGTAGGCATCGTTTCAAATCTATTTTATAGAGAGCTGTGGCTGAACTAACCGATTTGATAGATGTATCTGCCTGGAAACGGAGGCTAAACGCATCTTGGGTTTTTTACCAAGAATCGGTTCGTGGTTACATCGAAATCGGTTCAGCCGTTACGACGCGATTGAGTAACAATTAAATAAATATATAAACAAACATCCAAGCTTTCGCGTTTATAATATTAGTGTGATACTGTGATAACTTATGTATTACTAGCTGTTGCCCGCGACTTCGTACGCGTTACACTACTAAATGTGTAGGTAACCTAGAAATAAAGATAAACCTGACTTTGACACCCCATTTTTATCCCATGGGAACTGATTTATGGAATAAAAAAAAAACCTATATCTTAAACAATGTTATAATTTACGTACAAACTAAACATCATCGTTTGAAAACATTTGAAAACATCTCATCATACCTCAGTATTTTATACTAACTCCTTCACTCTTCAGGCTACCAGACTCTGGAATGCACTACCTGTTTCAATTCGTAACGCCAAATCCCTTCCTGTTTTTTTTAAAACATGGTTAATAAACATTATCTGTCGTCCATCGCTCACTAAGACTTTGCAACTTTAAATTTTGTATATAATTTTTTATTGTTTTTTCTAATTACCTATGTATTTTGAAGTAGGTTATTTAATATTATAAAATTATTTATATTTATTTATATGTATATTTTATTTTAGTCATTTATGTACTAATTCTGTTAGTTATTATTTGATTAACGCCGCCGTTCTCATTTGTTCACACAGATCCTGTCCATCCAAAGTTTGCCTGGAAGAGATCGCTTTTAGCGATAAGGCCGCCCATTGTACCTTTGATTTAATTTTGTATTCTCTTTTGTTTGTTTTATTTTTAATGGTGTGCAATAAAGAAATTATCTATCTATCTATCTATCATCGAAATAGGTTTAGCCGTTACGACGTGATTGAGTAACAAACAAATAAATAAATAATGAAAATTAGGTACCTATCGTAGGTATTTTTTGTGAGTTTATCTATAATAAGTATTTATATAAGTATGTTTATATAAGTTTATATAAGTATGTATAGTACACCATTGATAACCCAGACAAAACTCACGATCCATTCCATCGAAATCTTTATCTTTAGTGCTACTAAACGATAAACTGTGTTTTCAAACTGTGTAAAAAGTGTTGCAAATTAATGACTAATATATATTAAAACCTTTTTAATTGTTTTTCATCACTCTTGCTCTGCAAGTAGGTCATAGTAAACTCGAAAATAGCTCCGTAAATGTGACTTACGGCCCTAGGGACCGTAAGTAAATTAGACAATAGAACGAAATATGGAACGACAATAGATCAGATTCATAATTTAATGATTAAATTTTCATTTTAGCAATAAACTGTTATGAACATGGCACCGCAGCTTTTCGTGGTAGCTTTAGCTATTGCGCTACGAAGTGTTGGAACGATATCTCTCCACCTCTATGTAATGTTAGTTCAGTTAATTTGTTTAGATAAGGACTCAAAGCTGATATTCTGTCAACACAGCTAAACCACCCGTAGTGGCAGTAGCTGAAGCTCTCTCTCTCTCTCTCTCTCTCTCTCTCTCTCTCTCTCTCTCACTCCCCGGTCTCCATGTCTTGTCTTAAATATACCAGTGAAATTTTCTTAAGTGTGATAGTTAGTAGTGGTAGTTTTATTGGTTTAAAATAGTAGGTATTTAATTTTGTTATGCATGTATTTAATATGGGTTGATTTTAACAATAGTTGTGTTTATCTTATTATGGCTACCCTTGATCAAGAGGTACGTGAGGTAATATAAACTGGACTCAGCGGAAGACCAGTGCTGCGGCATATTAACATACCGTAGCATCATGCTGAGCTGAGTACCTATTCATCTCCACACAGAGCTTTTAAGTTTGTTAGTTTGTTAGTCCTTAGGTTAGATTTTATTGTTGTTGTGTTTTATTTTCCTTTATTACTGCGTGGTTGTTGAATAAAATGTTTTCTTTCTTTCTTTCTTTCTTTCTTACACAATTATTTTAAAAGACTAATAATTTCCTCACATGTTTTTAAGACAAAACGGGTCTTTTCGCGTACAGATTTATATAATAATCGTATCGACCAAGTTACATCGGCTGTGGTCACGAGAGTCACCAGTCTCTCGTGACCACGGCCGAAAATATCTCCGGTGTGATTGATCGCTTAAAGCCCTTGTATAACACAATATACTATTGTTATTTATGGTGTGCAATAAAGTCTTTTCATTCTGTCTATTTATAAATAACTGACCTATTACCCGTGCACGATAAGTTGGGACCTGAGCGCGGTGACGTCATATTGGCGTGTTTGTACCGCCCGCATAAAAGCGATCATAACAAGCAGCCGCCCGCGGCTTCGTCTTTGTTATTTAATCTAATTTATTATGTTACTCAGGGAGGACGCTGCTTTTTATCTAATCTTTTTTACACTATTTGAATAAAATAAAAATACAATGTTTAAGTTTATACATTTATTTTATCTATTATTTACATTATCTCATCTTCGTCACTACTTAGTGGATTTATGCCTTCTAGAGGTTGTTCTTCGTCCTCAGTCTCACTATAATCACTTGACGAAGAGGTATCCGATAAATTTACAATTAATTGCGATTCATTCGTCTCTTGTAAGAGGTCATCATCCCAATACTTTTGTCGAAGCCTGTCCACATGGTTGACTTCTTTTTTTCTAGTCACTCTCACTTATGCTGGTAAAACTACAACAACAAAACAATAACACAAACGAAAACTAAAAGAATTCCAGAGCGCGTCGTTACGTGACGTAGGCCAGTACGAGACTAAAAACCCTAGTAAAAAATAGTGATGCGAACGGTACAATACGGGCGCCATCGGGGAAGTGCAGGGGAAGCGGTCGGGGAGTCGCATTCCTAGCAGGTCCCAAGTTATCGCGCACGAGTAATATCTTGAAAATTACTTAGTTGCTCTTTATGTAATTTATTACAGCTTTTACAGATTCGCGCCAGTGACGAGATGAATAGCGAGCAAGCATGTGTTAACGAAACGCTCTTCACTTGTCTAAATTATCTGGTCTAAATTATTACGTAAATGAGCCATTTACGTGACAATTTAGACAAGTAAAATGCTTTACAAGTACATTTAAAAAAGTGATGTCGCATCTTTTTGGTCAATGGAAATCTTATAAGCATTTGAATATACTATTTTATTGAAGTGAAAACTTTAGGCGCGTTGGGCATTTTTGAGATGGGGAAAAACCATTGAACTCGCGACACTATTACCGACACCTCTGTATATAATTTGTTTTTTTTTTTTAGTTTGTGTATATACTAACTACATGCTACTATACTAACTACTAACTACATATGACCACTTTCTTAGTAAATTTTCGTTTTTATGCGACATCCATTATAATCATTTTGCAAGATCCATTTTTTTTGTAGTGAAATCTTGTTAAGGCGCGTTGGACCTATTTTGAGATGTAAAAGAAACATTGAACATTGACACTATTACCTTTACCGACACCGTTCCTGACGATTCAAAAAATACACATGTAAAATGTTCAAGTTTTCACTTCTATCGGACTCTTAGCATTTTCTATATTTTTCTGGGCGTCTGATTGAAGCTACGTGTGATCCGAGAGTTGTGCTTATCTGGGTCAACGCATAAACATTGCAATGTCTATGAGACACTTCTGTTTGATTGAACTGGAGCAGTTGAGGTCATTCGCATCCGTCTTTACATTATTCAACTGTTTATTTTGAACATTTTACCATAATTCTGTAATAATAGCTATTATATATTACTAGCTGACCCGCCCGCGGCTTTGCACGCGTGGTTTGTCGATAAAAACATTACAATCCTTCTGCGCAGTCTGGTACAAGTAACTTTTTAACAAAAACTTAACTGACTTTAGATAACAGAAGAAACAAACTACTGAACCAACCTAAGAAAAAATAATAAGCAATAATTAAAACCAAAAAACATATTTAGACAAAATACCTATACTAATATATACTATCAACGGACTTGGTAGTCCACGACGCTACTATGAGCGTATGAATCCCCGTTAAAATAAAGGATATCTTTGAGTTGTGTGAACAATTTATATAGCTTAGAGTTAAAGATATCCAGCTCTATTTTCGCCTTTGCTGCAAATTATATAACTCTTCCTTTTGGATTTGCCGTAACCGGCTAAAAATGTAATCCTGCTTGTCATCAGTTCATTTTCAAGACAGTAAATATGAGATTGGGATCTACAGTCATGACAATATGTATTCATCATCATCGTCAGCCTTTCTCATCCCACTGCTGGGCATAGGCCTCTTTCGTTGTCGCCATTTACCTCTGTCCTGCGCTGTTCGTTATTTGGATGCAGTAAGCAGTCTACTTTCAACACATCAAGAGAAAGGATGTTTTGCCTTCACCTTCGTCTGATGCACGCCACGCCTCTTAACCTCACCTACTGTAAAGTGAAAGTATTTTCGACTTCCGTAAAAACGGAATAAAAATGTATAAGTACTTGAATCAGTAAACGAGTCTGACGAAGGTGAAGGCAAAACATCCTCTCTCTTGATGTGTTGAAAGTAGACTGCTTACTGCACCCAAATAACGAAGAGCGCAGGACAGAGGTGAATGGCGACAACGAAGAGAGGCATATGCCCACATATGACCTGCAATTTTTATAATGTCGTCGACCCATCTTGCCGGCGGACGACCTGCGTTCCTGGTTCAATCTCGGGGCTACCGCTCAGTGAGCACCCTGCTCCACCTGTCATCACCGCGCCTGGCCACATTACCAACTCCATTTGAGTCCCAATATACTAGTCCGTATGCGAATTTTGGTATTGGGGACTCGGTCGACTCGATATGTGTTATTTGATCTAAAATATTTACTTACCTTTTAATTCATCAAACATAGGCACGCCATCTCAAAGCTCTTTCTAGTTTGTGTGTTTATGTTTTTCCAAACTAGTATTTAATGGTAAGTGATAGAGTATAGAATATAATGTATTTAGTAAAAAAATGTGCAAGTGCTTGACGTTTTTGCGTCGATCAAGATCAAACGTATAGACCGATAAAACTTTGAAGTAGAACCGAAATGCTTGATTATTACCTAATTTTAAGTTTAACGGTTTAATTCCCAAATTTATTAAAATACGTAATGACTGAATGAACAAGTATGATATATCATAAATAATATTATTTTATAATTTTACGGTGTCAAATATTAATTTCTGAATTTGTACTGTGGAGGAACCATCCAGGTCCGGCCCGTTATACCATGAGCCATATGATCTTCACTGCTGAACATACGAGTAGGTTTGAGAACATTTTGATCTTGTGCAGCCCGCACCCAACGGCTCCCAGAAACCTTAATCGGGTCATCTTAAACAAACTCACGAACAACATCTTCAACTACGAACGTCCATTCCCAGCAGTTATTAATCGAACGTACGTAAAAAGCGCACTACGCGCACGCAAAGCGTTCGTCAAAAACTCTATAATGGACGGAAAGCAACGTACGAGTGAACGTAGCGTGCGCGTTGAAGTTGTTAGTGTGTTCGCAAACACATCAAAATGTATGGGATATGTTGCATTGCATGCTGTGCAAACAATCTGTACGCGGCTTTAGACCAATATATTATTATAAAATTTCAATATACAATGAATAAAATGGAACTTGACTGTTGAATAAAAACTCGATAGAATCAGCTGCATTTCAATCGGGAATGGACAATGAGCCGCGCTCCTAGTTGAGTACCAGACCGTAGAGACAGAAACAAAAATTTACTATTGTGTCTTATATCAATAATGCCCACAAAAATGTAATGGTAGTCCATCGGCTACAGGTGGAAATAAAACCGTAACACACTAAAATAAAAAATGTAAGTTTGCTTGACTATGGTGCGGTGCGCTAATAGCTGGCTGAGACGCAGGTTACGGATTTCTGCTGCGGAACGAATGTTTGCAGATAATTATTTCTGATATAATAATAATAAATATGACTGGACATTTGACACAGCGCTATCTTGCCCCAAACTAAGCAGAGCTTGTACTATGGGAACCAGATAACTGATAGAATACTTATATACATTTGTTTTGTAGATACATACTTATAATATATAGAGAAACAACCAGACCCGGAACAAATATCTGTAGATTATGCGAAAATTTGTTCCGCGGTGGGAATTGAACCTGCTACCTACTGCGTCTCAGCCGGCTATTCGCCCACTGCGCTACGGAGGTCGTCAGTATATTGTAATCAATATTATATAATATTAGCATTCTTTGAGATACTTTAGGATTTTAGTCCCATATTGCTTTTTTAATATTGTTTATAGATTTGTTTAATAGAATAGCTCTAGCTCCCACTGCCTTAGAGGTTCGCCAATCTTTTTTAAGATAGTGCTATAATATAAAAAACTAGGAGCCTTACAGTAGTCGCATATGATGTGTAAAATCTGACCACTGCGCGCGCTCATTGGTCAAATCAAATAGCGCGCGCTTCCCCAGTTTTCTGTTACACATTTTCGTCCCTTTTGCCAAAATACTCCCACACACCGAGAGGAAAGATGTTACACATCAATAAATAATTAAATAATGCTGGACATTTCACACAGCGCTATCTAGCCCCAAACTAAGCAAAGCTTGTACTATGGAAACCAGATAACTGATAGAAGACTCAAATACTTTTTTTTGTAAATACAGTAATACCCCGACTTACGCTACCCCGTTTTACGCGAATTCGGAGATACGCGGTTTTTCTTTTTGGTGGGCGCGCGCATCAGCTCTCCCACTCCGCCCTGTTATTCTTCCGTTGACGACAGGTTCGAACGTGTTCCGCGTGGGACTGTTTTACGTACGCAGTGCATTTTATTGATAACCTCTAATTATGTCATCCAAAAGAACAAAATATGAGCCATTTGAACATAACAAGTAAAGAAAAACACTGTATTTGGAGCTTAAACTGAATGCAAAGTTGAACCTCGACTTACGCGAATTCGACTTACGCGGTCATCGCTCCGTTCCACATATCGCATAAGTCCGGGTATTACTGTACATATAATAATAGATTGGGGAAAAAGTCTTTTCGCTACTATAATAGTATGTATGAACTTGTAATAAAATCTCTTTGGCTATACTATTTGTATCTGGTTGGTTTTGGTATCATTCAAAATTTAAATTTTAAAGAAGATAATTCCAAATTCAAATTAGGAAAATGTGTAATTTTTATTTGTTTTTCGTACTGTAAAGATGAGTGAATTTAATGAAGAAATTCGATACATTTTAAAATTTTAACACAAAAAAGGTAAATATGCAACGCAAGCCTCGAAAAAAATTTGCGATGTTTCTGGACCTAGTGCAGTGTCTGTGAGGGTAGCACAAATTTGGTTTAAGCGTCTTCAATCCGGAAATTTTGATGTCAAAGATGCACGTCGCTCTGGTCACCCTATTACGGATAAAATTGATGCCATTTTTAAAAAGGTGGAGCAAGATCGCTATATCAGTAGTAACGACGTAGCTCAAGAACTGGGAATTGACTACAAAACAGGTTTGGCGCATTTGAAAAAACCTGGGTACACAAAAAAGCTATATATTTGGGTACCCCACGAGCTCACTGAAAGAAACCTAATGAACCGTGTACTCATTTGTGATTCTTTATTACGACGTAATGAAACCGATCCATTTTTGAAGAAGGTGATAACTGGTGATGAAAAATGGATCACGTGCGAAAAAGGTCGTGGTCAAAGGCCGGTCAGGCTTCACAGACTGGCGAAACCCGGGTTAACTCGCAACAAGGTGATGCTGTGTGTGTGGTGGGATTGGAAGGACATTATTCATTATGAGCTTTTACCACCAGGCAGGCCATCGATTCTTAACTCTACTGCGAACAACTGATGAGATTAAAGCAAGAAGTTGAGAGAAAGCGGCCGGAATTAATCAACAGAAGGGGTGTGGTTTTTCATCATGATAACGCTAGACCTCACTCATCTTTAGCCACTCAGCAAAAATTAAGAGAGTTTGGCTGGGAGGTGGTAATGCATCCGACGTATAGTCCTGACCTTGCACCTTCAGATTTCTACCTGTTTCGATCTCTTCAGAATTCTTTAGGCAGTGTCAGGTTAACATCACGAAAAGACTGCCAAAACTACTTGTCGCGGTATTTTGATCAGAAGCCCCAAAATTTCTATAGCAATGGGATCAATGGGATTCATCTACAAGATGGCAAAAAGTTATCGAACAAAATGTTACCTACATACTTTAGTTAAATGTAAATAAACTATATTAAAAAATCTTTTAAATTTTCTTAAGAAACTTGTGAAGAAACTTTTTACCCGACCTAATATATAGAAAAATACCCATATATTGATATAATTATTTAATTCTTTCTCTATGTGTGCATCGTTTTACAGCTCTACGTATCCGACTTTGGAGCCACGGTCTCGATCGAACGAATTTCAATTTTCCATACATTTTTAATCGCAGTCAAAGACTGAGCGATACTTTGTTAGCTATTTTCAAAGTAGCGTTATTTTGTCTTGCTAAAACCGTTCGTTCCATTGTTTTGCTAGACTGCTTTTGAGAGAAGTAGTAATATATGGCTCAGGGGGCGAATAGCCGCCTGAGACGCAGGAGTGGGTTCGATTCCCTCTGCAGAACAAATGTATGCATGATCTACAGGAATTTGTTCCGGGTCTGGATGTTTATCTATATATTATAAGTACGTATTTACAAAAAAAAAAGTATATAAGTACTATATCACTTATCTGGTTTCCATAGTACAAGCTCTGCTTAGTTTGGGGCTAGATAGCGCTGTGTGAAATGTCCAGTAATATTTATTTATTGAATTCAATGTCCTGGATTAGATATAAGCAGATAAGATTATACCCAAAAAAGCAACATGCGTAAAGGGAGTCATACACAAAAGTCTAACTGTCGAGGAGAAAGAAGAAGATGTGTACGAAATGACTTGGTTTCTGAGTTTCCTTTTTATGTGAAATATTTGATATAACAACTACTACGTATTTATTGAAATAATATATACTAATGATTTAGAAAGGCTGATCGCTGTTTTTTTTATTATTGCACTCTCTGCTCGACCTTGCGTTTTGAGACAACCTGAATACATATTTTACTGAATCCTTATAGTAATAAAATTGAAGATGATGTTTGCAGCGCCTAGTGGTAGGTTGATATTTTATTTATAAATGATAGGAGTAGATACTACTGAATAAGTATCGTAATACATTACATAATCCGATGGAATGTGATCAGTTTTAATTAATGAATTATGAAATTTGTTCCGCAATTTATCGAACATTAATTGCGTAGGTGGCTGATGTTGCGATAGTTATGGAATTATGAAACACGAGGGTTCAAGGAATAAGCTTAAAGTCCGATCTGACAGATAGTGTCAATAGGCTGACCGCATACTAGTGGTTCGCCCCGAACTGAGGTCTCGCGAGTCTCCCATAAAAACAAAAAAATATTATTTGTAATCTTTGACTATCAAAATGGTGCCACGAAATGTTCCCATTTTGCTTGACATACTGTTTCATTCAAATTACAGGTAACGGGAGTTTATGTTAATTGGTTTCTTGTTTTTGGGGTATAAATTGCGGTAATTTAAGATTTCAGCCTTTTGCTTATGTTTGTGTTACTAAAGCTACACGGATACCTAATTTCAGCATTGTGGGGTCACTGGTGTACCCTGTGAATTTTGTAAGTGTTCAGTTTTTATTATGGCTAATAACTTAAAAACTAAAAAGTTTATACTAAAACTAAAAATGGGGTCAAAATATACGTACAAAGACCTTTTATTAGACATGCCACTTGACCGGATAGTCCTATTTTGGTTGTTTTTACTACTCTTGAACTCCAATATCTCAACAACCCCCTCACATTTTTAGCTTATTTAGTCACACCAAAATTGTGCTATCATTACCTACCTATATATCAAATTTCACGATGATCGGATAAGCACTTCGAAAGTTGTCCCCGGACAAACAAACATACATACATACAATGCCGATTTGCCCAAGATTACTTAGAGATCTCGCTTCGCGCAATCAATAAATATTTTCTTGAAATTCAATAGATTGGCCATTTGGCACGTTGGAATATCGATAGACTTCTTGAATTTTTATTTCGCTCACCGATTAGCTTCCTCCCACTGTACTGGTGGAAACGTAGCCTAAATATCTGATATAGTGGGAGTCGAGTGACGGCCAAACATCGCATGATATGATTGTCATGTTATCACACGCATGTCTTCGCTTCAGGCATTCTAAGATAATGGGAGCTAGGTCTTTTTAATGGGGTGAAGGATCAGAGTAAACTGAACTTTTTTCTTGTACTAATCTAACTGATCTATGGTGGAGGCACATGCCTTGCATCCACCAGAGTTTTTCAGAGCGTTCGCTCTTGTATTCGACTTTCCCTCTAGTGAGTGGTCGTCCTAGGCTGCATTTTCTAGTGCGTGGTCTCCACTCAAGAAACCTTCTCCCGTATGCTCTACCCACTGCCTTTTTATATGTAAACTAAAAACTAAGTAAATCAGGTTAATAGAGGTGACTGATATTTTCGAAGATTTTTTAAAGTTAAACTTGGACCACGCAAAGGTTAATATCATGTACATTCCATTTGGAAGGAAGTGAAGTAAGCCGATAGTTATACCCGGAACAATCTCAAGACTCAGCCATCTCACAGCTTATTACAAATGGTTCATTCAAACTAATCTTGCGGTAACGGGCAGCCATTTAACTGCCAGAACTGTTTCTGTCCCGTTTCTATATAATTGGGTTTGATTTTTTTTGTCAGTATTTTTATAAAGAAAATTCCGATCGATTTTGATGATTTTCTTTTGTACTCATGCTGTCTTAGCTATAGTTGGACCCGGCAGGTAGAGCTTTTGTCGAGATTCAGTTAATTTTTAATTTTCTTACCAATGTTCCAAGTGACCTCATACGTAATACAATTCATTAAAGTCGGTCAAGCCGTTTACGAGGAGAAGAATCACAAACACAATTTATTTTTCATCCCTCCATCTCGGAAAGAGTATATTTGTTATTCGATATCTGAGTGCAAAAGTCGTTTTTATCCACCAGAGGATAAAGTAAATTGAATTTAGAACATCGTGTGCACTAAGTTTGTGAATTCAAAACATCATTAAACCTATTACTTCTACCTCCATGGTGCTGAATTAATCATACAACCTTTTTTAATTTGTTAAAAACTTAGACTCGAATCCTTCTTTTCGGTGTATTAGTTTTTTCATTTCCTCGTTTCTTACTTCTTCGTTACGTGTTGCACTCGAGTGCAAAGATTTTTCACCTCGTGCTCTTTTGATTCCCTCGCTAACGCTCAGGATTCTAATTTTTGAATCACTCGCTGCGCACCTGATTAAATTTTAGAATCCTTCGCTTGCTCGGTCATCAAAATTGAGCACGCGGTTAAAAAGAAACTTTGCACTGTTGTATAACAAATAACTATTACCACGCTTCCAAAGCCGCTGGCGGTTTTTATATATAAAAATTTTGCCTCCGTATGTTGCTGTCCACAAAACTGGAAGAGTAGTCGATGGATTGACTTAAATTTTTACCCAACGTTGCATTCCTATTTAAGAGTGGTTTTACAAGTATATTCATATTAACCTGAAGTTTCTACAGGAACGGAAAATTCCAAGCTTGTGAAGCTGCGGGCGGGTCAGCTAATGCTTTATAAAACCAAAGTATTTATAAATTTTGATTTTTATGTAGTGTCTTATGCTTTTGGAAATTTTATACTTTACTTGTACGATATATTAAAGCCGGATGACTACAGATAGCAGATGGTTAGAGATAATTGTCTTCCTTAATCTTGGAGTCTTCAAGTCTAGAGTGAATAGGTTCTTTCTAGGCAAGCGTGCTCCATCTTTGATCACACCTTCACCATCAGGCGAGGTAGTGGTCAAACGCTTGACTATCATCAATAAAAAAATATGCCCTTGTAATTATTAATTATTATTTTAATTAATTGTGAATTTAAAGTAAATTATTATTATTATTTTTATTAATTTGTTGAAATTGAAATGAAATTGTAAATAATTTTACCAATAAATTGATTATTCTGATTATTCTGTAAACTTTTGGTTTACTTCGTAATATTAAGACTATGCCCGTATTCCAGAACTAAATTCAAAGCGAAATCGAGACTAACTCGTTGGTTTTTGACAATTATTTCACTAAAACATATATATGTATATGAATATTATCTGAATGTATGATCAGACTTACTACATGTGTTATGTGTGATTCAATAGAATCAGCTTAACATATTTTAAGCTGTGTTCAAGACGCTTCACAGTTTTAATTAATTACCTACACGCCTTCAAACTTGGATAATTTGATCTCACCTACGATCTGATAAGCTCTATAATGTGTGGAGATTAAATTCGTAGATTTCAGATGCGGATGCGGCAGTGGGAACACGAACCATCCGGAGTCCAAAAGAAGAGCATAGAATAACGACAATTGTTTGAAAATGTGTATACTAGAACCTGATTTATCTTAAATTAAATATTGACAATTTTAAATTAAACGGTGACACTCATAGATATATAACAAGACATCAAAATAATACATTAATTCCTCCACATAGACTTGCAAAAATAGGCAGCAGTTACTTATACATAAGCATTAAATTGTTCAACAAACTTATACATGATGTACGAAACGCGGACACTCCAGTCTTCAGCAGTAAAGTCAGAAGGTTGTTGATGAAAAGTCCTACTATACACATGACGAAGCTCTTGCTGATAACTGTAGTACTATTCACGACGTCCTTCATGGTGCAGTGGACGAATAGCCGACTGAGACGCAAGAGGTAGCGGGTTTGATTCCCGCCGCGGAACAAATGTTTGCATGATCTACAGATATTTGTTCCGGGTCTGGTTGTTTCTCTATATATTATAAGTATGTATTTACAAAAAAAATATATATAAGTATTTTATCAGTTATCTGGTTCCCATAGTACCAGCTCTGCTTAGTTTGGGGCTAGATAGCGCTGTGTAAATGTCCAGCAATATTTATTTATTTAATTATAACTGTGTTAATCAACCCTTAATTATTTAGTTATGACATGTATTTCTGATTGAAATTATGTACTTGCTAACTAGTCCTTAAACGTTTTATGTGAATTTTTGTATTTTGTATGTTTTTTTCTGTAAATTGAGGGTGTACATAGCATCTTGAAATTTATACCAGATACTGAGGTCTATAGTCCCTATTAGGTGTATAAAAATCAAGGCCCTGAGTCAAAACGATAAAAAGATATGGGTAAATATAGATTATCGCAACTTTTTTATTTTTCGGAATTTTCCCTTCACTTGTGCTGTAAGAGACCATGCTTTTAGCCAAAATTGACAATTCTAGGTCAACCGGAAGTACCCTATAGGTTTTGGGTCAAAAACCTATATGGTAGTTCCCATTGAGCAGAATCACGAAATTTGGCAAAAAGCAAGGTATACCACAAATAAAGGAAAAAATCCAAAAAAGTACAAAAGTTGTTAATTAAAGGGCCCCCTACATACATAGTTGACGCCAATTATCCTCTGAGTTGTATGGGCGCTCATACAATTTAGAGGACCAGCTTAATCCGCACCAACCTCAAATAAGGTAAACAAATAAAATTGTGCTATTCAATAAAATCAATATTTAAGTGGGGCTCCCATACAACAGACATTATTTTCTTGCCGTTTTTATAGATAATGGTACGGAACCCTTCGTGCGCGAGTACGACTCGCACTAGGCCGGTTTGGATGCAAAATATCTAAAATTATGCTGAGCTGAAATTTATTGCACTGACTTAGCCTAGAGGACTAGCAAGCTAAAGTGGCAGTGGGCGAAGCACTAGTTCAAAGAACTGACGGCCGTTAGGGCAGAAAGGTTCTCGAGACCACGCACTGGAAAGCGCAGCGTAAGACGGCCGCCCACTAGATGGAAACGGCCTAACTCAAATTTACCTTACCCCGAGTCACGCTTGACCGGGTATAAGAGCCCCTCTACCCCCCCTCAAACTCCCGAAACCTCCTCCCCCATAGTGTTTGGTATCCCCACAACCGGCACTAAGAGCCCTACAATCTGGCCCCGAGGAAATCCTTAAAATCCTTCACCCCAACCCCTTCTATTCATCCACCAACCCTAAAGATTACCCCACTACTCCCCCTCTGGTGTTTGGTATCTCCATAACTGGGAATAGGAGCGCTAACCTTGCTCCAAGGGATTGAACCCCCCCCCCCCAAACCCCCTCCACCCTAAAAAATTCAACCCCTTTAAAAACCATCTCCCTCCCCCCTCCCCCAAATTTATTTCCTCATTTACCCCCTCTCGCCATATCTCGGGAACCAGAGCAGATAGACCCACACTGTTTGGTATCCCCACAATCGGCATCAAGAGCCCTACAATCTGGTTCTGAGGGAATCCCCAAAATCCCCCTCCCCCCTCGAGGTTACCACCTTCCCCGGAGCCTATCCCAGCAACGAGAAGAGATAGACCTCTGGTGTTTGGTATCATCGCAATCGGGAGAAAATCTTCTACCACATCACCCAAAAAGAAAACAAATCCTACACAGTACCATCCTTCTCAAAGACGTCAAGAAAACACCCATCACGCAGAACCCCCTCTGGAGGTCCTGGCGCTAATATTGGCGTTACTTAGTAAGGTACAATATAAAATTGGTTTAAAATAATAGGTGTATTGTTCGTCTAATTTATTATTGTGTAACTGCAAATAAAAATTTACAAGCAGTAAGGGTAGTAGAGTAACCTGAGAAAGTGCTCGCCCGGGGAAGTGCTACCATCATACCTTTTTCTGCCGCCAAACAGCACTGCTGTGTTTCGGTTAGAGGGGTCTGATCGCCGGTAAAATTACAGGCATGAGAGGCACTACACCTACCTCAAAATAGACAACTAGCATCTAAGCAGTACAAATCAACATCAAAATACAAGTAATATTTAATATATAATAAGTATACCTATATATATTTAGTATAGTAAGTAAGTAGTATAGTATAGTAAGTAATATAAAACTAACACAGCACAAAATGTCTTCAAAATTTGTGACCGGATCCGCCCCAAAATCGAACGCTGCACCCCAAGCGGCCCTCCAGAAACAACGGTGGCTGCGTGAAAAGGTTTAAAGAAAAAAGTAGTGTCGGCAAGGTCCGTTAAATCGGAAAAGTTGAGTACCTGAAGCGAAAAAGGCATCATCGGTGTTGGCACAGCCAGCGGAAGCCTGCCCAGTTGTCCCTGCGAGGAGGAAGAGGACGTCGCTATTAAAAGAGCCGTTGGAGCCGAGCGAAACTCTAGCCTCATCCTCACAGCAAAACCGGTCTGTCACGGAAAAAATAACAAAATGGGAGCAGTGTGGGATATCTCCACCCAAGCCCATGGAGTCCGACGATGACTCAATAGCGTCGTGTCTCGACCTCGACACGCCCATGACCAAGTCCAAAGCACGACAGAGTATCCTGGTCGTGCCATCGGGCAGACGAACGGGCGTCGAAATGGACCTAGCTACAAAGCTGGCCAACGAGATACTGCTGAAGGGGAAGGAAGCGGTAGAGTCTGCAGGCAACATGAAGAGAGAGAACAAAGTCATCGCACTTGAAAGTCTGCAGACTCTACATGAAATTGTCCTCTAGCTGTCTGACTCCAGATCCAGACACATCACCAGTCTGGAGAGGGAAAGAACGAGGCACGCTACAGAGCTCGTGCGGGTGGAGAGAGTCCATAACAAAAAAATCTCAGAAATAACCACAAACCTTACGGCGGAACTTTCAAGACCCAGGACCGGCATCAGCGTGTCACAAGGAAACGCATGCGATACGCAACTGGCAGGGGTATGAGACCCAGGAACCTCACCGACTCATCAAAGAAACGGCGCAAGCCCTCCAGGACCTGGACAAACGTATAAAAGCCTCGCCATCACCCGCGAGGAAAGGGGTAACGACCTAGAACCCTTAAGGAGAGACACTCAAGCCTCAAGGCATGAAACGAACACTCTCAAAAACCAGCTGGATGAGCTCCAAAGAGGCGTCAACAAAGAGCACGCAAGAACACAGAAAATTCTGGAGTCTAACTTTAAAGTACTGAAACAAATGGACTCAAAACCCCCAGCGCCACAGTCGGAACCTGGCTTGAGAAACGAAATGGAGGAGATCAAGAACATCCTACAAGTGATGATAGCCGAACGAGCACTCCCATCCGAGTCACCTCAGCCTATTCTTCTCAATTTAGAGGAGCACATACTCCTTCTAAAGGAAAGAATGGAAGCAGTGTCATCCGAGCTCCGAACGCTGCGAGAAGAGAAAATGAGGGCAACACCACCGTCCCTCAGTCTTGAAGCGGAGCTCGCTAAAGCCGACGAAGGAGGCACCTCCTACTACTAATGACCAACTAATGAATGGTCGACTCCAATTGCACATTCTCCCGACACTAAACAAAAACCAGTACGGCTTCATGCCACAGAGAGGAACCGAGGACGCCCTCTATAGTCTGTTAGAGCACGTAAAAGAAGGAGTAAACAACAAAAACGTTGTGCTCCTCATCTCTTTGGACATAGAGGGTGCCTTCGATAATGCGTGGTGGCCGACACTGAAACACCAACTAGTGAGGAAAAGATGTCCGGGAAACCTGTACAGGATGGTATGTTCTTATCTCTCCGACCGGAAAATCACGGTTAACTACGCGAGGGCAGCCTACGAGAAGGAAACAACAAAGGGCTGCGTTCAAGGATCCATAGGAGGACCAACCTTTTGGAATGTTATCCTATACTCGCTGCTGCAAACTCTAGAGATGGAGGGAACATACTGTCAGGCCTTTGCAGATGACGTGGTTCTCGTTTTCACAGGACAGTCGGTGAGCAACCTAGAGCAGTCAATTAACGTTTAGCAATTAAAGTTGTAAAATGGGGAAATCATAACAAACTCAACTTCGCACCGCATAAGACCAACGCGATGCTACTCACTAAGAAGTTGAAATATGACACCCCACAACTATACATGGCCGGCACAAGCTGGACCTCATTGAGGAGATAAAGCTCTTGGGCCTTATCATCGACCGAAAACTAGTCTTCAAGCCCCACGTTTCTGCGCAATGCAAGAAAGTAGCAGATATCTACAAACAGCTTGCGAGCGCAGTGAAAGTAACGTGGGGTCTAAACAGCGAGATAACGAGAACTATATACATCTCCGTGGTGGAACCTATAACGACATACAGCTCATGTGCATGGTCCCAGGCCGTAGAGCTGCAAATGAACAGGAAGCAGCTCAATGCACTACAAAGAGGGTTTGCTCAGAAGGTCTGCAGGTCATACCGGACAGTGTCACTTACTTCAGCACTCGCTCTGTCGGGTTTGCTTCCACTGGACCTAAGGATCCATGAGGCGGCAAACCTGTACAGAGTCAAGAAGAGTCTAGCGAAAGATTACCTCCCACCGGAAGCGGAACTAGAACTCCGAGTGGGATATTTAGAACAGCCCCATCCATCTACTCTCGTTTCCACAGAATACGAAATGCTCGAGGACCCCATCCAACATCTCACCGATTCCCTTTTCTATACAGATGGCAGATCTATGCAGATGAATCAATGATCAAGTTGGAGCTGCCCTAACTTGGTGGGACGAGGAAAAGGAGTCAAACTTCGCCCCCTTTAAGCTCCACCCTGCGTGCACAGTCTTCCAGTCGGAACTCTATGCACTACAAAAAGGGCACTACAGATGGTGACCTTGAATAGAGCCCCGTATTCAACATACTGAGCGACTCAAGATCCTCACTGGACCTGCTCCGAAACCCTACTCTGAGCTATCCCCTGGCGAGGAGTATAAAGGAGAACATCAGCAGGATCATCGAGGAGGGACGAGAAATCCGTATGTTTTGGCTGAGGGCCCAGGAAGGAACTCCTGGAAACGAGAGAGCAGATGAGCTGGCGAAAACTGCAGCACTCAGTGACACCGCACATGACTATGGAAGGATCCCCCTGTCTTACATTAGGAAGAAAATTCTTGAAGAATCGATCCGCAAATGGCAGGATCGATACGAGACTTCCAGTACAGGAGCGGTTACAAAATGTTCCTTCCAAACGTCCAAGGTGCATATCGGATCACTCGCACCACAAAAATAACACCCACGCAAGTGCAGGTCTTGACAGGTCACGGAGGCATAGCCGAGTATCTTCACAGATTTAAGCTGAAAAACAGCCGGGGTTGTGAATGTGACCCGAAAATCAGTTAGACTGTCGCACACATCATACTCGACTGCCCCCGTTTCCTGGCGGCTCGAAGGGACTTAGAAACTCGGATTGACAGAGACTTGGCTGAACCGGACCTGCAAACTATACTTGCAGATCCAATCAGCAGACCACACTTTCTGTCATTCGCCGAGAGAATCTTTCGAGCTGCGACAAAGAGACACACTAACATCGAGCCCCTGGAATCTCAACCAACACCCGTTAGCCGAGCCCTAACTACCACCGATAGCACCGTCTCTCGGCAGAAAACTTCTACAAAGAGCGTCGCTGTCCAAACACTGCTTGCCTGTGGGGAAAGAGGAGTGCCTGGGATAAGAATCCGAGGAGTGGCACTCTTCATGTGGAGTGGCATTTCTGGTTCTGAGGGAATCCCCAAAATCCCCCTCCCCCCTCGAGGTTACCACCTTCCCCGGAGCCTATCCCAGCAACGAGAAGAGATAGACCTCTGGTGTTTGGTATCATCGCAATCGGGAGAAAATCTTCTACCACATCACCCAAAAAGAAAACAAATCCTACACAGTACCATCCTTCTCAAAGACGTCAAGAAAACACCCATCACGCAGAACCCCCTCTGGAGGTCCTGGCGCTAATATTGGCGTTACTTAGTAAGGTACAATATAAAATTGGTTTAAAATAATAGGTGTATTGTTCGTCTAATTTATTATTGTGTAACTGCAAATAAAAATTTACAAGCAGTAAGGGTAGTAGAGTAACCTGAGAAAGTGCTCGCCCGGGGAAGTGCTACCATCATACCTTTTTCTGCCGCCAAACAGCACTGCTGTGTTTCGGTTAGAGGGGTCTGATCGCCGGTAAAATTACAGGCATGAGAGGCACTACACCTACCTCAAAATAGACAACTAGCATCTAAGCAGTACAAATCAACATCAAAATACAAGTAATATTTAATATATAATAAGTATACCTATATATATTTAGTATAGTAAGTAAGTAGTATAGTATAGTAAGTAATATAAAACTAACACAGCACAAAATGTCTTCAAAATTTGTGACCGGATCCGCCCCAAAATCGAACGCTGCACCCCAAGCGGCCCTCCAGAAACAACGGTGGCTGCGTGAAAAGGTTTAAAGAAAAAAGTAGTGTCGGCAAGGTCCGTTAAATCGGAAAAGTTGAGTACCTGAAGCGAAAAAGGCATCATCGGTGTTGGCACAGCCAGCGGAAGCCTGCCCAGTTGTCCCTGCGAGGAGGAAGAGGACGTCGCTATTAAAAGAGCCGTTGGAGCCGAGCGAAACTCTAGCCTCATCCTCACAGCAAAACCGGTCTGTCACGGAAAAAATAACAAAATGGGAGCAGTGTGGGATATCTCCACCCAAGCCCATGGAGTCCGACGATGACTCAATAGCGTCGTGTCTCGACCTCGACACGCCCATGACCAAGTCCAAAGCACGACAGAGTATCCTGGTCGTGCCATCGGGCAGACGAACGGGCGTCGAAATGGACCTAGCTACAAAGCTGGCCAACGAGATACTGCTGAAGGGGAAGGAAGCGGTAGAGTCTGCAGGCAACATGAAGAGAGAGAACAAAGTCATCGCACTTGAAAGTCTGCAGACTCTACATGAAATTGTCCTCTAGCTGTCTGACTCCAGATCCAGACACATCACCAGTCTGGAGAGGGAAAGAACGAGGCACGCTACAGAGCTCGTGCGGGTGGAGAGAGTCCATAACAAAAAAATCTCAGAAATAACCACAAACCTTACGGCGGAACTTTCAAGACCCAGGACCGGCATCAGCGTGTCACAAGGAAACGCATGCGATACGCAACTGGCAGGGGTATGAGACCCAGGAACCTCACCGACTCATCAAAGAAACGGCGCAAGCCCTCCAGGACCTGGACAAACGTATAAAAGCCTCGCCATCACCCGCGAGGAAAGGGGTAACGACCTAGAACCCTTAAGGAGAGACACTCAAGCCTCAAGGCATGAAACGAACACTCTCAAAAACCAGCTGGATGAGCTCCAAAGAGGCGTCAACAAAGAGCACGCAAGAACACAGAAAATTCTGGAGTCTAACTTTAAAGTACTGAAACAAATGGACTCAAAACCCCCAGCGCCACAGTCGGAACCTGGCTTGAGAAACGAAATGGAGGAGATCAAGAACATCCTACAAGTGATGATAGCCGAACGAGCACTCCCATCCGAGTCACCTCAGCCTATTCTTCTCAATTTAGAGGAGCACATACTCCTTCTAAAGGAAAGAATGGAAGCAGTGTCATCCGAGCTCCGAACGCTGCGAGAAGAGAAAATGAGGGCAACACCACCGTCCCTCAGTCTTGAAGCGGAGCTCGCTAAAGCCGACGAAGGAGGCACCTCCTACTACTAATGACCAACTAATGAATGGTCGACTCCAATTGCACATTCTCCCGACACTAAACAAAAACCAGTACGGCTTCATGCCACAGAGAGGAACCGAGGACGCCCTCTATAGTCTGTTAGAGCACGTAAAAGAAGGAGTAAACAACAAAAACGTTGTGCTCCTCATCTCTTTGGACATAGAGGGTGCCTTCGATAATGCGTGGTGGCCGACACTGAAACACCAACTAGTGAGGAAAAGATGTCCGGGAAACCTGTACAGGATGGTATGTTCTTATCTCTCCGACCGGAAAATCACGGTTAACTACGCGAGGGCAGCCTACGAGAAGGAAACAACAAAGGGCTGCGTTCAAGGATCCATAGGAGGACCAACCTTTTGGAATGTTATCCTATACTCGCTGCTGCAAACTCTAGAGATGGAGGGAACATACTGTCAGGCCTTTGCAGATGACGTGGTTCTCGTTTTCACAGGACAGTCGGTGAGCAACCTAGAGCAGTCAATTAACGTTTAGCAATTAAAGTTGTAAAATGGGGAAATCATAACAAACTCAACTTCGCACCGCATAAGACCAACGCGATGCTACTCACTAAGAAGTTGAAATATGACACCCCACAACTATACATGGCCGGCACAAGCTGGACCTCATTGAGGAGATAAAGCTCTTGGGCCTTATCATCGACCGAAAACTAGTCTTCAAGCCCCACGTTTCTGCGCAATGCAAGAAAGTAGCAGATATCTACAAACAGCTTGCGAGCGCAGTGAAAGTAACGTGGGGTCTAAACAGCGAGATAACGAGAACTATATACATCTCCGTGGTGGAACCTATAACGACATACAGCTCATGTGCATGGTCCCAGGCCGTAGAGCTGCAAATGAACAGGAAGCAGCTCAATGCACTACAAAGAGGGTTTGCTCAGAAGGTCTGCAGGTCATACCGGACAGTGTCACTTACTTCAGCACTCGCTCTGTCGGGTTTGCTTCCACTGGACCTAAGGATCCATGAGGCGGCAAACCTGTACAGAGTCAAGAAGAGTCTAGCGAAAGATTACCTCCCACCGGAAGCGGAACTAGAACTCCGAGTGGGATATTTAGAACAGCCCCATCCATCTACTCTCGTTTCCACAGAATACGAAATGCTCGAGGACCCCATCCAACATCTCACCGATTCCCTTTTCTATACAGATGGCAGATCTATGCAGATGAATCAATGATCAAGTTGGAGCTGCCCTAACTTGGTGGGACGAGGAAAAGGAGTCAAACTTCGCCCCCTTTAAGCTCCACCCTGCGTGCACAGTCTTCCAGTCGGAACTCTATGCACTACAAAAAGGGCACTACAGATGGTGACCTTGAATAGAGCCCCGTATTCAACATACTGAGCGACTCAAGATCCTCACTGGACCTGCTCCGAAACCCTACTCTGAGCTATCCCCTGGCGAGGAGTATAAAGGAGAACATCAGCAGGATCATCGAGGAGGGACGAGAAATCCGTATGTTTTGGCTGAGGGCCCAGGAAGGAACTCCTGGAAACGAGAGAGCAGATGAGCTGGCGAAAACTGCAGCACTCAGTGACACCGCACATGACTATGGAAGGATCCCCCTGTCTTACATTAGGAAGAAAATTCTTGAAGAATCGATCCGCAAATGGCAGGATCGATACGAGACTTCCAGTACAGGAGCGGTTACAAAATGTTCCTTCCAAACGTCCAAGGTGCATATCGGATCACTCGCACCACAAAAATAACACCCACGCAAGTGCAGGTCTTGACAGGTCACGGAGGCATAGCCGAGTATCTTCACAGATTTAAGCTGAAAAACAGCCGGGGTTGTGAATGTGACCCGAAAATCAGTTAGACTGTCGCACACATCATACTCGACTGCCCCCGTTTCCTGGCGGCTCGAAGGGACTTAGAAACTCGGATTGACAGAGACTTGGCTGAACCGGACCTGCAAACTATACTTGCAGATCCAATCAGCAGACCACACTTTCTGTCATTCGCCGAGAGAATCTTTCGAGCTGCGACAAAGAGACACACTAACATCGAGCCCCTGGAATCTCAACCAACACCCGTTAGCCGAGCCCTAACTACCACCGATAGCACCGTCTCTCGGCAGAAAACTTCTACAAAGAGCGTCGCTGTCCAAACACTGCTTGCCTGTGGGGAAAGAGGAGTGCCTGGGATAAGAATCCGAGGAGTGGCACTCTTCATGGACAGCAATAAAGAACGGCTCGGAATAAGTTTCTGTCGAATCGGGGCTAGAAATCGCGTAACAATTTCACCAGGCTTGGCAGCACTCATAAATGGGAGCACTTCAAAAACGAGCATGAAGCACAAAACATTCAGTGCGCTACCTGAAACGGAAGTGGCGGGCCACCGATGTAGATTGGTTCGGTCGCATAACAAGACGATCGTTCTAGTTACATTGGAAGCAATTTATACCCCTTTCGCAAAGGCATGCTCGATGCTCACCATGTTGGGAAAAATGGGTGGAGAAGTCGAGGTTCCCCGTGTAATAAGTGTGGATGCGATGATGGTCGGGTACGAGCAGGGAGAAGTCGTAGACCGGCTAGGTTGTATAAAAGCCTCTGAACAAGGTGGTCGTGTACGAAGATAGGGGAGAAAATCTGAACTTCCTTAAGGCACACGACCCAAAAACAACAACCGATAGGTGGGGACATCCAATGCCAACCTCGATCAGTGGATCCAAACGTGTCCAACAAAAAGCAGCTGCCGAAAAAACCGCAGCATATCAGAGCGGTATACTTAAACAAAAAAAGAGAGCAAAAGCCGGAGGCCATCTCAAAGGATTTCTAGATACCTTCAGCTTAATGCTAAAAGGGCTATCAGGAAATCCTTCACCAACAACGGGATGTAAACCGGGGACAAGCAAAGCTCCAACGGCGACAACACCAACAAAGGCGAATAGAACGAGGGCCGACATGGGACAGGTCACTCCTCCGAGTCTAGTTAATGCAACAGTTCCACGGGACCACGCGTATAATGCCTTCCTCGAATTTCTGGCAATCACGAGAGCAACTATAGATGTCAACCTCAAAGTTTGCAAAAACATCTTGCAAAACTTTGAGCAAGGCAATGAAAAGTTGCTCGAAGAAAAATTCGAGGAGGCAGAAGCAGCCATATACAACAACGACAATTTCCAAGTCATAAAGGGAAAAATGTCGGGTAGTTATATGGCAGCATACAACGCAACAAGTGGTTTTGTGGCTCTGAGCAATGAGGAGACCGAGTCTGGAATACCCAAGTTCAAATCCCCTCCAGGAGATCCCTTAGTTGTTGTTGCTAAGTGCACCAGGATCCTACTGGATGACAAGATTCTCGATATGAAGAAATCCATACCGGGGACTGAATTAATCTGGAGGAACTGGGAGCTACCAACAATTGAGTGGGTCAATGGAGTTCCGGGGTGTGGAAAGACAACCTGCGTGGTAGGGCACTTCGATGCCGACAAGGACGTCATCATCACCACAACATCTAATGCAGCTAGTGACCTAAGGGAAAAGCTAGCGCTCCGTGTTGGTGACCTTGTCAAGACCAGAGTGCGCACCATGGCTTTGGTCTTGGTAAATGGCTTCAGAGAGTCGGACAAGTGCAACCATCTCATGGTTGACGAGGCTCTCATGAACCATTTCGGAGCCATAGTCATGGCCGCCAAGCTGTGTGGCGCCATAGAAATGGCCAGAATGACAGAGAAAACTTCTTCGAACTGAGGTACTGCCGCCCAAACCTGGTAACAAACATAAGCCAGAAGTTGCTTTGCACACATCGGATCCCCATGGATGTTGACAGAGCGTGCCTCATGCGGTGGTAGCAGTGTCACGGCATACCACCAGCTATACCTACTACACCGATGATGACAACGACGCAATAGGGTACTTCATCAAAAGAGCAGTGGCTGCTTCAACGAGGAAGATTTTGGAATATAACTTAAAAATGTCAATAAAACACCGAAACGCAGCGGTCGTGGAGAAGCTCTCTCACGATATGGGACGGCTGGACGCAGAGACAACCTAACAAACCATGTAAAATAATTGTAAGTGTAACAAACGAAAATGTAAAATGTCTTAAAAATAAATTAGAAATAATGTTTATTGTAAAGGGTACTACCAAAAAAACCCCATTACAAAAAAAAATATACATATGCATTTATATCTATATAAATACATACCTACTGCTTTTTGGGCGGGTAGGTGTCTAAAAAGAAACACCTCTTGTTAAATCATCTCCTTTTATTTTGTGTAAAAAATATAATTTGTGCATAGACAGTAACCATTTATGTTTAAAAACAAAGTTTGAAGCACTGTACCTGCCATAAAGTGTTATTATCCACATCACTTTAGTTTCAACACATAAATTCACAACCTGAAAATCACCCTACAACACATCACTCACTGCAACTTTCAAGATGGAGGAAATGCGCCAAATCAAAGGCTCTATGGCACAATTGCAGGCTGTTTTCACTGAACAGATGGCGGCTTATGAAGGTAAGCTGCAAAAACAGTCTGATGTTCCATCCACAACAACCGGGTTGGCCGCAGAGTTTTCGGCGTTCAAGTCGTTTGTCCTGATCGCCATGAGGGCTCTACAGGACCAGATACAAGCTACTGCGCATGCTGTTGACCAACTAGAGATGTTAGGCAGGCGCAAGCATTTGCTTCTTCATGGAGTTCCTGAGGAGATGAAAGAGGACATCGCTGCCACTGTTGCGAAGGTTGTAGTTAGTCAGCTCAAGATAACTGGTTTTGCTACGGGCGACATCAACCGCTGCCATAGGATGGGCCGCTTAACATAAAATCGACCTCGACCTATTCTGGTGAAGCTTCGGGACGAGGCTGTTCGTGACAGGATGTGGTTCGCCAAGACCAATCTTAAGGATACTGGTATCACTCTGTCCGAGTTCTTGACGAAAGCTCGTCATGAAGTTTTCATGCAGGCGAGGCAACGATTCGGCATCAATAAGCCTTGAACTCGCGAGGGCTATGTCTTCGTGGTCGGGCCGGATGACACAAGGCGTCGTGTGAGCTGTATGGGTGAACTCGATAAGATATCGGGCCCACGGGCGACGACGGAGCGGACTTCACCGGCCGCAGCGACAAAGCCAGCTGTCGTAAGCAAGGAGCCGACAGCGTTGAGAACAAAGCGTGTAGCAGCGTCGACTAGGACAGCGGCGCCCGTGTCCGTGTGAATGTGTAGGTAGGTAGCATAATCTAATGATAAATCACCCGTTTTTATTTTCTATTTTTTACCCTTTAGCAAAATTTGTTGTTCTTTTTTTGTTTTTATTATATGCTTTCAATGTCAAATTCAAATTTGCAAACTGTCACAACTCAGTTATGTCACAAAAGTTCCAAACCTTTGTTGTGTACTTTAGACATTGTGAATGGACGGGCAGTTTTCGTTTCGATATTTCAATTTGTTTTTTTTCTTTGTTGGTTTGTATTTTAGTTTTGTGTTGATTCTTTGTTTTCTGTATTTTTGATACTCTTTTAACATAACTGGCAGGTGGACAGGCTTATATTTGCATATTTTTAGTTAGGAATAATCAGTTAGAGTTAGGTACATTTAATTATTATAATTTTTTTTTTGTTTTGTTTTCATAATTAGAATCTATTTATTTATTTATGTCATCTTTAGTTAGTAGTGATAGTGAACACTTTTTATCTCTTTCTTCCTGTGATAACGATAACATAAGCAGTGACGATAGTTTTTGCAGTATACCTACGCTTTCTCAAACTCTAGAGACTCAGTTCTCGGACGTCTCAAAAAACTTCAATGTCGTACATATTAATGCGCAGAGCATTCCGGCTCATTACCCCGATCTGCTGGCGTCATTTGACCATAAAAACATTCATGCTGTATTAGTCTCCGAGTCATGGTTAAAACCATGTTTGCCTACAACTTCTTATTCGTTACCAGGTTTCATCCTAATTAGAAACGACCGTATCGATGGACGTGGTGGTGGGGTTGCCATCTACTTGCGCCCTCACATACCTCATACCGTTGTTCATATGTCTCCACAACCACCGTCACCTGATGCGGGCGAACACATTTTTGTTGAAGTCTGCCTCTCTCACACCAAGGTATTACTCGGAGTCTACTATAGCAATAATCTTCGCAATAATTTCTTTTCCTCATTCGAAAGGCTTCTTGAAGACCTCACTCCTTCTTACAATCACACCGTCATTTTGGGTGACTTCAACACCTGTCTTCTTAAGCAGGATTCCCGTTCCATTACTTTTGAAACCCTCGTTAAGGCCAGCAATTTGACCATTCTCCCTTCATCTGCTACACATTTCTTCCCAAATTGCACTCCATCTCTTCTTGACCTGACATTAGTCTCATCACCTAATAATGTATCTAAACACGGCCAAACTTCGGCGGCAGCTTTTTCCTATCATGATTTAATCTTTTTGTCCTACAAAGTTCATCCGCCGAAAGCTAAGCCACAAATTCTTATGCAGCGTAATTTTGGTGGAATGAATTTGGAAAGCCTCCGTAGGGATGCTCAGCAGATCGACTGGACCGACGTCTTAGGTGCGTGCTGCGTTGATGATATGGTGGGTTCTTTCAATAGACAATTGATTAAGTTGTATGACACACATTCCCCCGTACGTGCCATTAAAATCAAACACTTTCCAGCACCATGGCTTACTGATGAAATCCGCTTGGCGATGCACAAAAAGGCTATGGCGAAGGTTAGGATGAGGTGTAGACCTTCTGACAACAATAAGGCCAAATACTTCGATCGCCGAAATCACTGCAACAGGTTGTGTAGGGACGCGCAGCGCCGATACATTCATGACTCCGTAGATAATAATGATCCATCTAAAGTGTGGAAATTTCTTAAAACACTGGGGTTTGGTAAATCTAAACCAGAAAATATATCAAAAATCATTAATATTGATCATCTTAATCAGCACTTCACGAGTTCTTCCAATATTGACGGAATTACTAAATCAAATACATTATTTAATCTTTCTTCACAGCCAACCCCAGACTTTCCTTCTTTTCAGTTTAGTCAATTTGCCGATTGTGATGTTAAGAAAAGTATTACATCTATTAATTCAAATGCTGTTGGCAGTGACAGTGTTAGTCGGAATATGATTATGCCAATACTTGACGAAATCGTTCCTATCATCACCTACATCCTGAATGCCTCAATCGATTCCGGCTCTTTTCCTGACGTCTGGAAAGAAGCACAGATAATTCCTTTACCTAAGAAACCCAATCCATCTTCTTTTTCTGAATACCGTCCCATATCCATACTTCCCTTTCTATCAAAAGTCCTTGAACGCCTTGTCCATAAACAACTCAGTATCTACCTATCCAATAATATCCTGTTAAATCCTCTCCAATCTGGTTTTCGCCCCGGACATAGCACAGTCACAGCGCTCGTCAAGATAACCGATGACATTCGGTTTGGAATGGAGAGTGGGAAGGTGACAGTGCTGTCATTACTTGATTTCAGCAATGCCTTCAACAACGTCGATTTCGACATACTTCTGGGTGTATTAAGCTCTCTTAACATATCTCCAACGGCTATTGACTGGTTTCGTAGTTATTTGTTTGGACGCCGGCAGCGCATCCGTATTGAAGATAATTACTCTTCATGGTGTAGCCTTCTTGCTGGTGTCCCCCAAGGCGGCGTCTTATCTCCTCTCCTCTTCAGTGTTTTTATTCATTCAATATCTCAAAATCTTTCTTCTTCCTACCACTTGTATGCAGATGATTTACAAATTTACACACAAGCCCCGATTGACAACATTAACGGAGCTACCAGTTTAATAAACTCAGATTTGGACCGAATATGTGACTGGAGCAAATCCTTTGGTCTTACCGTAAACCCTAAAAAGACACAAGTGATCATAATCGGTAGTCACAAAATGATTCCTAGGCTAGATTTTGCACAACTCCCACCTGTACTTTTTAATGGAACACAAATTGCTATCAGTCAGACGGTGAAAAACTTGGGAATTATCATGGACACCAAGCTATCATGGGTGCCGTGTATTGCTGAGATCAGCCGCAAAGTGTTTGCTTCTTCAGCTTCGTTGCGTAGACTTCGTAACTTTTTACCGACCGCCACCAAAATTACGCTTGCACAATCCCTTCTACTCCCTATCTTAGATTACGCCGACGCCAGCTACCTCGACATTTCCGAAGTCCAAATGAGTAAACTTGAGCGCCTTCAAAACCTTTGTATTCGGTTCATATTCGGCTTGCGCAAGTATGACCATGTCTCAGAATTCCGCGCAAAACTCAAGTGGCTCCCTGTACGTCTTCGCCGGAATGCACATATTGTATCACTTCTTTATAACATTCTCTATAATCCCACTTCACCTTCTTATCTAAAGGAGCGTTTCGAGTTTCTGTATCAGGGACACTCTCAAACCCTTCGTTCTTCCGAAGCTCTACAGCTTCGAACTCCCATCCATAGTTCACAATATTATGGTGACTTCTTTACAGTACAAGCTGTGCGACTGTGGAACGCCTTACCTTTGTCTGTAAGGTCGTCCCAATCTCTTCCTATTTTCAAAGTCAAGGTATACAACCATTTCCTTTCGTTGTCTCGTAACTGCTAGTTAGTGTTTATGTTATTTATCCTCTTTATGTAGTGTAGTTTATTTATTCTTATATTATTTGTATGTATTTAAGTTTATGTTTATTAGTATAATTAATAGGTATATTTTATTTTGTGGGTTCTGTTTATGTCTGTAGGTACTCTTACACCGCCGTCTTTTGATTTTGTTTATCCTGTCCATCCAAAGGTTGTCTGGAAGAGATCGCTTTTAGCGATAAGACCGCCCATTGTACCTTTATTTATTGTTTATTTCCATTATTGTATTTTTATTTGGTGTGCAATAAAGAGTATTTCATTCATTCATTCCTACTTACTTAAACAATAATAACACAAGTATATAAAATTATATATTTGATAAGAAATCTATATCTAAGTAACTTAATAACTAGTACTATGTATTAAAACTAGTGGTAATATATATTTATGATAAGAAAATAATGTATTAATAAACTTAACAAGTAGTATAAGCTCAATCAAATCAATAGATCATACAGTACCTTACTGTGTAAGTCTCAATAATTTAAGAATGTAATAGAATAAGTTAATAAATAAAGAATAAATTAAAAAAAGCACGGACCATAGAGTCTGTGGAGAGCAGCAGAACAATAAAAAAAAACCTAACCTAACCTAACCTTTTCTTTTTTACCAGGGGAAATCCTTTATGGATTCCTTCCCGCCGGGGGGCGGAAAGGATATGTCGGACTCAGCTAAAAGCGCCATACCGACTAAAACCACCTGGGTGTTCCTTCTCTCACTTTCGGTCGGGGCCGCGGGTAAGTTCCACACTCTTCCGTAGCCACCTCCCTTGGCGTCTGCCCTGTTGGGCCCTTCTTCCAGGCTCGAAAGCACTTCCTTACTTTGCTTAAGGCACCTTAGGAAAACATAAGGTGCCTTCCAGCTCAGTACCTCATACTACTGGCGACAGACCTCCCGATCCATCGCCTGCTGGTCCTCGTTATGGTGGCATTCTAGCTATGTAGGCCAGGCGCCGCCAGCCGTGCCGCCTGCGGCGAATCGGAAGAGAGTTCGGGTCTTCCTCCCGCTCCCGTTCCGCCGCTTCCTTCTGCGTTAGGATGGCTTCGCAGAAAGTTGCTACCCCACTCCACGCCTCCTCGGTCTCGGCCATGGCCTTGACCAGGGCCGCCAACGACAAGTCTCCTCCAACAATTGCCGATACGGCAGTGCGAGGCACCGCCCAAGATGGGCACTCTTCGCGCGTATGTTGTGCCGTTTCAGTAAATCCTTCTCCACAATGGTGGCACTCCACCGACGGCTCTTGTTTCGCCACATCGCACAGATACTTGCCGAAACAGCCATGTCCGGTCAGCATCTGCGAGATGTGGTAGGTGAGTGCACCGTGCTTCCGTTCGACCCAAACCCGAGGGATGGGTCGAACTGCCTTCACCAGTTCCCAGCTAGCCCCCGGGATCTTTAACCGCGCTGTCCACTTCCGGAAGAGATCGTCGCGTGCTTCCTCTTCCCACTGCGCGATTTTTCGTGGATGTGGTCGGTTGCCCGCCTCCTGCGCTTCCACGCCCCGCCAATACCTTGCCGCGAGCACCTGTGCATCAAACTCCCACGGCGGGACACCGGCAAAGACACACGCCCCAGCGTGCAATACGGTGCGGTACGCCCTAGCCACCCTGAGTGCCATTCCACGCTGCGGTTTCCGCAGCAGTGGCACGTTTCAGGAGCACAGGGCATCCGCCCATATCGGCGGACCATAGAGTGCCATCGACCTCACTACTCCGGCATATAGGCGTCTACATGCCCCACCAGGACCTTCTGCATTAGGGAGTAATCTCCCGAGCACTCCGGCAGTAGCCAAAAGTTTCGGGGCCAACCGCCGGAAGTGCTTGTTAAACTTCCAAGTGCCGTCGAGGACGGTTCCTAGGTACTTCATCGTCGACTCGACGGCAATGGAAGTTCCCCCCACCATATTGAGGAACCGGGCGGTGACGCATTCCGAGGCCCATGAAAAATTAGGGCCTCAGATTTACTGAAGGACACCTCCAGTCTCAGAGCTCTGATCCTATGGACCATCAGGGCAACGCCCGCTGTAGCGAGGCGAGCCGCCTCCCGATGAGTCCTTCCGTGGGCCGTCACGAGCGTGTCATCGGCGTATCACGTGACGTGTACTCCCGCCAGTGTTACACCTCGCAACGCCCAGTCGTACCCGATGTTCCACAGGAGTGGTCCAAGAACCGACCCCTGTGGAACACCGCACGACATCGCCTTCCTCCCCCAGCCGTCCTTCGTCGGGAATTCTACAACCCTGCCGTCAAAGTAATCTGCCAGCACTCTTCGCAGATACCCTGGTACGCCGTCGTACTCGAGGGCCACCTTAATCGTTTCCCAGGGCAGAGTATTGAACGCGTTTGAAATATCCAGAGATACTGCCCACAACACTCCACCCTCGGAAACCACCTCTTCTGCCAAGTCCCTGACCCGGGCGATTGCGCTCACCGTAGAACGGCCCCGGCGGAAGCCATATTGCGCATCATCGAGACCTGGGTCCATGCTCTCGACGAGGCGAGCAGCGAGCACACGCTCGAAGAGCTTGCTTACCTCGTCCAAAAGCACGATGGGGCGATAGGCCGATGGCATTTCAACCGGGCGCCCGTCCTTCCGAAAAAGTACGAGCTTTACCGTCTTCCACGCCTTCGGGAATCTACCCTCGTTGAGGCACGCATTGAATAAGGCCCGCACCCACTCCCCCATCTCTCCAAGCGCGAGCACCAAGGCTCGGCCCTGTACGCCATCTGGTCCTGGGGCAGTGTTCTTCAGCCGAAGTTTCATAACAGCTACCCCAAACTCCACCTCAGATATTGGAGGTGCCGCCTCAGCGTCACTTTTGCGTCTCAACCCGATGCCTATAGGTGGTGGCATCCACTCATCCCGCTGGGGGAAGAGAGTGCTCACCACTTGCTCCAGTAGTTGAGGCTCCAGACTCGCAGTTAGCGGGGGGGCCCAAGGTCGCAGTTTTTGACGTATAACACGGTCCGGCCTCTCCCATGGATCACGGTCGAGCACCCCAAACCACTCCTCCCATGCTGCCTCCTTGGCCTGAGCGATGGCTACCTGCAGAGCTGT
The DNA here is from genome assembly GCA_918857605.2 of Philereme vetulata. Lineage (NCBI taxonomy): Eukaryota > Metazoa > Arthropoda > Insecta > Lepidoptera > Geometridae > Philereme > Philereme vetulata. The sequence continues at coordinate 4,743,785 of OU975456.1, read as the reverse complement.
GCAGGTGGTCCGGTCAGCCTGGTATATGTATGGATGTGGTCACCTCGTAACGGATGTAGCGGTGATCCGATAGCGTCTCCAGATCCTCCAACACTCTCCATCCCTGAAAACAATTTACCAGGGAAGGGGACGCAAACGTTAAGTCCACGATAGACCCCCCCTGCTGTCGCACGCATGTGTCAACCGACCCCGTATTAAGAAGGGTGAGTCCCATGGACACCGCCCACTCTTCCAGTTCCTCTCCCTTAGTGTCTGTTGCTGGGGATCTCCACGCGGTTAATTTCGCGTTGAAATCTCCAGCAACAAGCACGGGGTATGAGGGTATCTGCCCAATCAAGATCCCGACATCTACAAGCATTTGCTCGAAGTCGGCGAGGCCTCGATAAGGAGAAAAATACACCCACACAATCGCTACATCACCCACAACAGCCGACATGCACCCACGACCTTTAGACACCCGGTCAATAGACGGAGCGCCCGCGGCTGCCGGTGCTACGATAGTCACCAAGCCATCGCAGTCACCCACCCAGTCATTCCGGGGAAGGACCACATACGGCTCGGTGACCACAGCTACCTTTATCATGCACTCTGCCATGCTCTGAACTAACAGGTCCTGAGCCCTGGAAGAGTGCATGACGTTCGCCCGCAGGAATGCTAGCGCCATCTAAATTGCGGTATCCAGCTGCTCCTCCTCCCGCAGAGAGTTTCGCTGGGACAGCTGAGCGACTTTGGAGCCCGTTTTCACTTTCCCCCTTCTTTTCTGGCCTCTTTGACTCGTTGGAGGCCCCTTTTGGGACCTGGTTACAACGAAAGCATCTCATGGGCAAGCGGTCAAGCACCACCACTTTTGCCGAGATCCAGTCCACTTTGAGCCGGCCATCTCCCGTCACCTTTTTAGCGGCCGCGACTGGGTAGCTCAGCCACAGTGAGTCGCGGGGCCCTATAACGCCAGCCTTTATACTGTCGACAGAGCAGCCACCCTGTTCTGCTACGGCCGACGCTACCTCATCTGGTGTCGCGGAGTCATCTAGCTCCGTGACTCTTATATCTGCGCGCATCACCGGCCGCTGTACGCGTACCACGTCCGCGCTTAAGACCTCTCTGAATTTCTCCGCCAGAGAATCGGCCTTCACAGCACCCGTGGCGCCGGCTATCTCCAGCACCCGAGCACCAGTTGCCCCCATACTGAAACGCATCTCCTCAATGCCGAGGCCCTTGAGGTCAACGCGTTCCTTGGCTCCCCTGAGCAACGCCTAATACGTGACGCCGCTTTCCACAGCACCTGGCAATAGGGTGAGGGTGATGGCTGCCGAATGAGGTGGGCGGAGCTTTGCTTTGGGAGCAGACGCGGGAACGCCAGCCACCTTTTGGCCAGTCTTTTTGGCCGTCTTCTTCGTGCCTTTACGGACCATCAAACTCCACGCCTCGCCTGTTGGCGGAGGCGCAGAGCATTCTAACCGCGGCACACTTGCCGCAGCCGCCTCCTTAGCCGCCAGGCTCACCTTCTTTCCCTTTTTCTGGGATGAGGTGGAGGCTTTCGGCACCACAGTCGGCACTTCACGTTCGGGCCCAGCCTCCGCTCTGCTTAGGCGGGTTTTGTCCGCAGCTAACGGTGGCCGCAAACGCACTTCCGGTAGAAGCCTACTCTCTAGGGCTTCCAGTCTAGCGTTCACCATGGTCCCTACTTGAACCATGATGGCGCGCGACAACCCCTCCACGTCCAGTTGCCGACTCCCATCCTGGGGCTGCGCTGTAGGTCGAACCGGCCGCAGCTTTGCCCTTAATTCCGCAAATTCCTTTCGTAATGCGGTGAGCTCCATTTGCAGGCGTGTGTTGTCGGCCTGCAACTTAGCCGTCTAGTCAGAGATGGAGCGCTTACTCAACACCTCCACTGCCTCCACTATGAATTTAGTCGCCTCGTTAAGGGACTTTTGGAATGGGCCACTCAAGTGGCCAGACTTGCGGGACACCGTTTTGATGACGTCCACGCAATCCAGCACCTGCTTGTTCAGGGACGTCGCAATTTTGTCATCAACCTCCCCTGCCAAAAGGCTTGCCAAACGCGATGGGAGCGTCACTCTCCCTTTCAGCGTCTTTTCCATCGCAACCGTCATCTCCTCGCTTGCGTCCAGAAGGAACTCTTCTCTTCTGGCCACCTTTTCCCTCGCCGCGGCCACGAACTTCCCAGAACTGGTCTGGCGGCCGCTGCCTCTTCCCTTCATCGATTTCGTCACTTTAGGTGACGATACGTCTCCGGTAACAGTTACGTCCGAATCCGATTCAGAGCAAAGGCTCGGGCTCGCTGAGCCCGGCCTCTTTCGTCAAAATTGGGCGGGATCCAAAGCTAGTCCAAGCGACACCATCACCATGCTCCTGTCAGATTCAGAATCCGACAGGCGCGTTACCACCACTTTCAATTCCTTCTTCATGTAAAGGTCGTTTGCTTCCACGCACACCTTCGGGGTGCGCGCTTCCACTTCAGTGTCCTTATTCAGACTAGCGTCAGCGGTGTCAACACATGCCTTCGGGGCGCATGCTTCCACCTCCATCACAACGTTGTCCATATCGCTTGCTATATCAGTGTACAGTGTCAGAGTTTTGCCAGAGTTGCGTTTACGGAGCCGGACGGATTGCCTGGCTACGAAGCAGTTGCTGCCCCTCCCCAGAGTATGAGAGGCAGCCCTCTACTTCGTTAAAAGTAGAGGGGTGGGATTTCCCCTATCGGGGACCCACCTGGGGACCAAAATTACAACTGCTTGGGTCCATTATCTTAACTCCAATGCTCCACATCGTCGTCTCTTTTATCTAGCGGCGAGCTCCCCTGTAAGTTTGGAGTGAGCGCCCTGAAAAGGGCGTGCTCGCCTCCTCCACCAACGCGCCCTGAAAAGGGCGTAACCGCCAACAATACTGCCAGCGAAGCATCGGTCCACTCAGTATCCCGCAAGGAAGCTGACCTATACAGCCGACATACGGAAACCCAAGCGGAAAGACGCCCAGCCAACAATGCTTCTCTACTCTATGATGGCTCTACGAGCCCGTGCCTGTTTCTTCCACTGTGCCATCTGCTTCCCGAGCACCATACGCCCCGCCGTCCACTCATATACTCTGGCGAGCACCCACGCCTCCAGCTCCCAAAGAGGGGTGCCGGCCAGAGCGCACGCCGCCGGGAAACTAACCGAGCGGTAGGCCCTCACTACCCGCTGAGCTATGGCCCTTTGAGGCCTGCGGATTGCGGTCGCGTTCTCCTTCCTGTGGAGACATTCCGCCCTGATGGGTGCCCCGTAAAAGGCCATACTCTTAAGTATGCCGGCATCGTGCCTTTGGCCCTCCCAGGTTTGGAAGGAGCCACGAGAGGGCGTTCGCTGTTCTCAGCAGCCGCGCTGATAGCCAGCTGAAGTGTGGGCCAAAGCGCCACCGGCTATCTAGGATGAAACCCAGGTATTTCATCTGGGTCTTCATCTCGACCCTAACGCTCTTCACAACAATGTGAGCATCAGGAGGGATGCGCTGCCGAGGCCCATGGAAGAACACGGCCTCGGTCTTGTGCAGCGCGACCCTCAAACCTAAGCGGCGGATCCTTCCCGCGACCTAAGATCCGCCAGCCGATGCCAACCTGGCCGCCTCTCTAAAATTTCTCCCCCGGGCAGTGAGGAGAGTGTTATCCGCATAGCAGATGACACTCGTGCCACGGAGGAGGGTTCCTCGCAGGAGCCAGTCGAAGCCGATGTTCCACAAAAGTGGTCCTAGGACCGACCCCTGTGGAACACCAGACTCTGCGCCATACCTATGTACTTGGCCAGTTTTGTCTACGAAGAGGACGGCTCGTTCCTCCAAGTAGCTGGCCAATAGATCCTGCAAGTACCGAGGCACTCCGTGGTACCAGAGTGCCTCCAAGATCGTCGAGTGAGGTACGGAGTTGAAAGCGTTGGCTGTGTCAAATGACACAGCCAACACTCCGTCCCCAGACCCCACGGCCTCCTTTACTTGACCCTTCAGTCGGGCCAACGCGTCCACCGTCGAACGCCCCACTCGGAAACCAAATTGGGCGTCCGACAGGTTCGGCCCTACCGCCCTCAGGTGGTCATTCAGCCGAGCGGTAACGATCCCCTCGAATAATTTACCGGCCTCATCGAGCAGAACGATGGGCCGGTGTGCCGAGGGGGAGTCCACCGGGCGTCCCTCCTTACGGAGAAGGCAAAGTTGCTCCTCTTTCCAGGGTTTCGGAAACCTTCCAGCCGCAAAACACGCGCTGAAGAGGTCCCGAAACCTCTCCTCCATTTGGGAGGCGGCGATAGCCACCACTCGTGCTGGGACGCCGTCCGGGCCGGGGGCCGTCTTCTTGGCGCGAAGACGGAGCGCTGCCACTCCAAGTTCCACTTCCGTGACCGGAGGGACCTCTTCTTGCAGCGAAGCCGTCTCCCGTGGGGGGTCCACCACTGGCGAGGCGAAGCTGGCCCCAGTCGGGAACAAGGACCGAACCACCCCATCCAGCAATGACGGCTCGAGGGTCTCCACAAGTGGAGGACCGAAGGGACGCAGTTTGTTCCGCGCCACCTTATATAGTCTCCCATACGGGTCTCTGTCGAGACCCTCTAGCATCTCGGCTCTCGCCGCGTCTTCGGCGGCAAACATTGCCACCTTAAGGACCTTCTTTGCCTCTATGTATGAGGCGTAGAGAAGGTCCTCGCTCTCCGGGTCTCGCAAGCTGCGCCGTCGGCTCCACGTTTAGGCCCTCCTAGCCACCACACAGGCAGCCCGGAGCCCCGCCAGTTCCTCCGACCACCAATAGACGGCGCGACGAATAGACGACACCGTCCGGTATCCGAGTATCGCCCTCATCGCGATGACCCGCTGCGGACGTCGCAGCAGGGTCTTGTTTCGGCGATCGAGGGCGTCCACCCAGATGGGTGCCCCATTCATGGCCATACTCCGGATCACTCCGGGGTACAGCCGTCGGCAGTTGGCGCTCGGGCCGCCCACGTTCGGCAGCAGCCTCCTCAAAGCGGCAGCAGCCCCCACGACTCTTGGGGCCAACCCAGCAAAGTGAGCCACAAAGTTCCACCTCCCGTCTAAAGTGAGACCCAGGTATTTCATCTGGGTCCCAACTCTCACCGGGACTCCGTCCAGCAGGACCCGCGTGCCTGGAGGGGGTCTTCCCCGAGGCCCATGAAACAACAGGGCCTCGGTCTTGGAGAGGGCGACCTCCAGCCCTAGAATGCGTATGCGGTCGACCACGAGAGTTGTACCCACCGTGGCCAACCGCGTCACCTCTTCCAGATCTCTCCCCTTGGCTACGACTAGGGTGTCATCCGCATAGCACGCGATCCGCACACTTGCGGGAAGCGTGCCGCGGAGCATCCAGTCGTAACCAATGTTCCACAGGACAGGTCCCAGTTCCGACCCCTTTGGAACTCCGCAAGAGATGCGACGGCGCCGCAAACCATCGTGTCCTACCACCAGGACCTCGCGGTCTTGGAGGTAATCCTCCAACAGCCTCCGCAGATACAGGGGCACTCCGTGATAGCGTAGCGCTTCCTGTATCGTTTTTTGTGGGAGGCTGTTGTAAGCGTTGGCTATATCGAGTGAGACAGCCAACGCCTTTTTCCCCTCACTGACCGCCACCTGCGTCCACTCCTTGAGCCAGAGCAGGGCATCCACTGTAGACCGCCCCGCTCTGAAACCGTACTGGGCCTCTGAAAGACCAGGCCCAGTCCTTTCCAGGTGCTTGATGACACGAGAAGCCACCACTCTCTCAAACAGCTTGCCCGTGTCATTCAGCAGCACTATTGGCCTGTATGCAAAAGACGAGTCGACAGGTCGTCCCTCCTTCCGCAACAGGAACAATCGCCAGTCCTTCCAGGGCTTTGGGAACCGCCCCGACGTGAGGCACGCACTGAAAAGTTCCCGAAGCCATACATTCATTTCCCTAAGGGCGAGTCCGAGGACCCGCCCTGGGATTCCATCTGGTCCAGGCGCCGTCTTCTTGCTCCGTGGGCGATCGACGACTACCTTCATCTCCAACTCTGAGACAGGCGGAATGGAGTCCAACTTCTCGGGGAAGGAGACGGCACTCGCCATCGGCGGAGGGGTGTAGATAGGGTCTCCGTGGGGGAAGAGCCCGCCCAACACCCTGTCCAGGAGCTCTGGCACCATGGACTCCGTAACTGGGGGCGCCCGGCACCGGAACATTTCCCGAGCTGGCCCGGCCATGACGGCGCCTCCTACAGTGAGTGTAGGAGCGCCGCGCCGCCGAGCAGGCAACCCGGAGCTCCGCGATCTCTGAGCACCACCAGTATACTTCGTGGCGTTCGGGGTGGCCCCGCGACCTCGGCATGGCCGCGTCGCAAACGGCCGTCACCGCTTCGCGGAAACGGCTGGCAGCGACATCGACGTCTTGGTACGTGGGAGCAGGAAGCCACGACTGGACGATCGCCGCCTCCTTTGCCAATTCGGCATCGAGACGGCTAACGGCCCAGCGCGGGAAATCCGCTCAAGGCACACACCGAGACCCTCTCGCGTTGTGGGAGGTGGATATCTCGAACCTTATATATTTATGGTCCGAGAGAGTCTCCACCTCCGACATCACCCTCCAGGCCCGGACACGTGCGGCGACAGTTGGGGTGGCAAACGATAAGTCGACCACGGACCCCCCGTTGTGTCGTACGCACGTGTGGACCGACCCTCTGTTGAGCAGGGTCAGTCCCGTGGCAACCGCCCACTTCCTGACCATCTCTCCGCGAGTGTCAGTTGAGGGGTTGCCCCAGTCCCGGGCCTTGGCGTTCAGATCCCCTAGAAGGAGGATCTGACATGGCGCCTGTCTTCTTACCGCTGCGGCAAAGAGGTCCACAAAGACCTCCAGTTCCGCATCTGTTTTGTTGGGGGAGAAGTATGTGCCCACTACAGCATACTCTCCCCATTGCGCTACCACGTATCAAGAACACTCTCTTTGACTGAGAGGGGTAAACCACTCGATCGGACCACAATGGCGACGGAGCCGTCCAGGTCCCAAGCCCAATACGGATGGGTAGAGGGGACGTAATACGGCTCCGCCGCTACCGCCACGTCTATTTGCCACTGCGCCAGGACCTGCATGAACAGGTCTTGGGCCTGGGCGCAGTGATTAAGGTTCGTCTGGAGGAAGCTGTGATGTCGGACTTGATCCATCAGTCAGACATCACAACCTCCTTGCTTACCTCCGGGCGAGCGACCTCCGGCGGAATTTGGCTTACAGCTCGACTCCTTCTCTCCAGTTAACCTTAAGGCTAAACACCTCTAACTGCGGCAACACCACCAGCAGAGCGCCGGCCAACTCGGCACCCCGCGAGGAGACTGACCCATACAGCCGACCCACGGGAAACCAAGCCGAACGACACCGCACCAGCAATGCTAGCCACTATCCTTAGACGAGTCCTTGGATCCCCCCACAGACGGCTTGCCTGTCCTATTCTCATCCACTACGCCCTCTGATACTCAGAGGGACGTGCGGAGAAGATGTCTTCCTACCTATCACTATTCCTCCCTACATTCTAAATCCTATCCAGCGGATAAGAAATTGGAATGTCCCAACTCAGTACAAACCCACTACACAGAATCCCAAGCCCACCCTACCCCACCGACAAAATGCCGGCGCCTGGTGGTTTCAGTTACGTCTATTTCTGATGGAAATAAACCTAAAACGGGCAGCAACCGCGAGAAGGCCGACCCCACCAGACTTGCCCTAGGGATCTTCACGACTGATGCGCTCTCCCCCAAGACCATACGCCTCTCTACTCACTCACGTCCCTGAGCTGAGTAAGGAAGGCCTGGATTTATCCAATACAAGCGCCCAAAGCCGCAGGCTAGGCATAGTAACTACAAATGGATACACCCAGACCCGGCCAAAACCTAACCTAACCTAACCTAACCTCAACAACGTCCTCACATTTTTAGATCATTTAATCACACCAAAGTTGTGCCACCTTTGTATTAAATTTCACGATGATCGGATCAAACGCTTCGAAAGTTATCCTCCGACAAACAAACATACATACATGCATACATACATACATACAATGCCGATTTGCCAAAATTGAATAAGAGATCTTGCTTCGCTTGATAACTGTACCAAATACTAAATAAGTTAATACCAGTAAAGATAACTGCTAATTAAAATGTACCAGTACTTAAAGAAATCTTCAGGAACTATCTTTCAGTTCCACCCTCATTTCTCAGTCGTCAAACTAACGAGTTTGGTTGCCGAACAGAGATCAATACCAAAGCATCATTACAGAGATTTTGTAGAAACTTTAGCAGTTTTTGTAGTCACGTGAGCGCTTTTGTTGTTCTAAACTCCATCCAAGCTGGTTGCGGTCGGCAGCTGAATTTCGTAATATACATTTTTTGTTCCTAGCTCGAACGCAATTTCAAAGCATTCTGATGGACCTATTCTGGAAACTTAGATAAACGATTGTGTGGTGCAAGAAAACTGCCATACTAAAACGTTGGAATTGAAATGAACTATCGAGCAGCTGTATCATGGACTAATTGCGCTATGCGTTCTCCGCACTACTGTGCTTTTCAGCCGGCAAATATGCTTGCCCAGTCTGGAACCGGTCCGCACATGCAAAGGTCGTCGATATCGCGTTAAATGATACATGCCGGATAATAACAGGATGTCTGAAGCCAACCCCTCTAAACCTGGTATACCCTTTGGCAGGCATATCACCCCCTGGAGTGCGATGAGATGTGGCCTGTTTTATTGAAAAGCACAAACAAGATCATGATTGTCGACACCCCTTATAAGATAAGATAAGATAACATAACTCTTTATTGTACACCAAAGTAAAATAATTCAGAACATAATTCTTCCAAATAGATTTAGTACAATGGGCGGTCTTATCGCTAAAAGCGACCTCTTCCAGACAACCTTTGTATGGACAGGATCAAAATGTAACACATGACGGCGGTGCATCTATATAGGTATAAATTTAAAAACATATCTACATTTTATAAACTTAAATTACCAATAATAACAAAAATTTAATTTAAATAAGCAACTCTTAAAATGGTTATGATGAATCAACAAGCAGCTACAACTTCAACACAAGGACAGATAATGGGTGTGCACTTTTGTTTTAAAATTACTAATAGACTTGCATGTTCTTATAGAGAGGGGCAAAGCGTTCCACAATCGTACGGCTGTAACAGTGAAGGATTGACTATAAAACTCTGTCGTATGGACAGGAGTTTTAAGTTGGAGAGAATCTGAAGAACGCAAATTGCGATCATTAGCCTGGTGGAAAAACTCAAAATGCTACTTAAGATAGAAGGGAGAAGAAGGATTAAAAAGAATGTTATACAAAAGGGACAGTATGTGTGCATTCCGGCGACGATGGATGGGGAGCCACTTGAGCTTTGTGCGAAAATCAGAAATATGGTCATACTTGCGCAAGCCAAATATGAACCGAATACAGAGGTTTTGAAGACGCTTAAGTTTGCTCAGTTGGGCTTCAGTGATGTCAAGATAGCAGGCGTCGGCGTAGTCTAGGATTGGAAGTAAAAGAGTTTGTGCAAGCGTAACCTTGGTAGCAGTCGGCAAGAAGTTCCGTAAAGATCCAGATGATGCAAATACCCTGCGGCTAATCTCATTGATACAGAGAATCCAGGTTAAACAGGTATCCATCTGTATTCCTAGTTTTTTCACTGACTGGGTGATGTCTATAGGGGTTCCGTCAAAAACTATGGATGGTAGTTGTGCAAAATTAATTTTGGAGATCTGTATGGAACTACCAATTATAATGGCCTGTGTTTTGTTTTGGTTAACTGTAAGGCCAAACGATTTACTCCAGTCACATATCCGGTCAAGGTCAGTATTTAGTAAGCTAATGGCTCCGTCAATTTTTTCAACTGTAGCTTGAGTATAAATTTGCAAATCATCTGCGTACAGGTGGTAGAAAGAAACTAAATTTTGTGAGATAGAATGAATGAACATAGCGAATAGGAGAGGAGATAAAACGCCACCTTGTGGGACACCGGCAGAAAGATACCACGAAGAGTAAGGCTCTTCAACACGGATGCGCTGACGGCGCCCAAACAAGTAACTATGAAACCAATCAATTGACATTGGAGATATGTTAAAGGAGCATAAAATACCCAGAAGTAGGTCGAAGTCAACATTATTGAAAGCGCTGCTGAAGTCAAGGAGTTTCATTGCTGTCAGTTTCTGACTGTCCATCCCAGACCGAATGTCGTCTGTTATTTTAACCAGAGCTGTTACGGTGCTACCGTACCTGGACGGAAACCAGATTGAAAAGAATTTAACAGGGAGTTTTTGGAAAGGTAGGTATGTTGATGAATAAGGCGTTCAAGGATTTTAGATAAGTAAAGAAAGATTGATATTGGACGGTAATCAGCAAAAGAGAAGGGATTGGATTTTTTAGGTATGGGAATAATCTGACCTTTTTTCCAGGCATCGGGAAATGAGCCAGAATTGGAATTTTGAAAAAGAGGAATTTAGGATATGACCATCACATCTCACAAGGCCGCCTTAAAAGCCGTAATAGCTTTGAACGCTTCACAAGGGCCACGAGCGATGACCTGGCTGCCGCTAGACGCACACTGTGGATAAAAAGTAACTCCCCACCGCCTGCTTTTATCGCCCCACAGGAACATTTACCATTCGGGCACGACCTGCCGTGGTCAGTCTGAAAGTCTTTAAACAGGCTCCGCACCCAGGTTGGTCGCTGCAGACTTAATATGTGCAAATAGGAATTTAGGGACTTTAACTTAACGCAGTGCGAGGTCGGTGATCCCGAGCAGTCAATGCAGCACTTGCTAATGTGCCCTTTGTGTCCGAACACCTACACGATGGAGTACTTAATAACTGCCTTAATGCTATTGTTGTGGCCAAACACCTGTCCAACATAGTATAAATGAAAACGTAGAACTCTTGACACGCTAAGAAGAAGACTGCGCTATGAATCAATATTTTATATAAATTACTTTCATCGCTGGACCCTTTTTGATCTCATTTGAATAAAATTATGTGTGTTAAAGTAAATAACTTTAATTGAGCTAGAAATATCTGGTTCGTTTCGGTTTTATCTTGGCTATCATTTGTAAAACGATAGCTACGAATCCAAACGTTGAGCACAATAAACCATCAAATCACAATCCATCCCAGATAACTTCTTATCTCTCCCAATATTTCAGTATCACTTATCTCTGCAATATTTTAGTATCGCTTATCGTTATCTACAGAATAGTGGCATCAGCAGTCCGGCCACGGTTATTGAGGGCCCGGTGCCAAGAGCTCGGCCTAAACGCTATCTCTGGCCTCTATCACCTTAGCTATGGAATTATTCAAAATGTAAGAGAAGGAAAGGGACGGACAGCTATGATCACAATCGACGTCATGTTTATTAAATTTACTATGTTAGCATTGACCAACAGCTTTGCTAACGTTGTGTCCTACATGTCAAATTCATCACACTAATATTATAAATGCGAAAGTTTGGATGTTTGTTTGTTACTGGATGTAAGTTTGGATGTCTGACGACCTCCGTGGTGCAGTGGGCGGATAGCCCGCTGAGACGCAAGAGGTAGCGGGTTCGATTCTCGCCGCGGAACAAATGTTTGCATGATCTACATATATTTGTATATATGGTTGTTTCTCTATATATTATAAGTATGTATTTACAAAAAAAATGTATATAAGTATTCTATCAGCTATCTGGTTCCCATAGTACAAGCTCTGCTTAGTTTGGGGCTAGATAGCGCTGTGTGAAATGTCCAGCAATATTTATTTGAATTTTTTATTTAATTACTCAATCACGCCGAAACGGTTGTACCGATTTCGATGAAATTTGGTATATACGTAGATTATAACCTGGATCACCACATTGGTTACCATTTATTCATTTAATTAGTTTCCATTAGATAAAAATGGGGTGTCAAGTGAAGTTGCAACAGCGAGTTTAGCTTTATTTCTTGGTTACCTACACATTTAGTAGTGTAACTCGTACGAAGTCGCGGGCAACAGCTAGTAACGGATAATTTAGCATAACTTTTTAGAAATTGTAACCACACTCAATACAGTTAACTTCAAAATGTTTCTACAAACTATTTATATGTATTTTAAATGTAGATTAAACACAAAATGTTTTGAAGAAAGCTTAAAAAATATGTCCAATATAGGTCTAACATCAAATTTGAATCTAAAATGTTGAAACGGCTATGTATGTTTTATGTACGTACTAAACATTGTGAAGGTCAGTCTTAGAATTAAAATATCTGCCGCATGTCTAGTTTCATGGTGCATAATATCATAACCATATGAAAGTAATTAATTCGACGACCTCCGTGGCGCAGTGCGCGAATAACCGGCTGAGACGCAGGAGGTAGTGGGTTCAATTCCCGTCGCGGAACAAATGTTTGCTTGATCTACAGATATTTGTTTGTATTGATTAATATTTTGTATTTACAAAAAAAAAACAATGTATATAAGTATTCTATCAGTTATCTGGTTCCCATAGTGCAAGCTCTGCTTAGTTTGGGGCTAGATGGAGATGTGTGAAATGTCCAACAATATTTATTTTTTATTAATTTAATAATATTTAATATTTAATGATAAAATGTGGGTCTACACTTTTGAACTGAGTTAAATTTTAATGTAAACAAAGGTAGTTTAGATGAACATTGTGGTGTGGACAGATTCTGTATGCAATTAGTCGACGAAAGGGAACGAAAATGAACATTTTAATAATAGCGAGAGCTTGTTAAATTTTGTTTGAGTGTGTTTTGTCACTACTGATATAATGATAGAGCCTTATTAACTTCTATTAGTGTTTTCCTACCTATCTGCTGCATTACGTGCCTACTTTTATTTTCTCTTCTTTTTAATGTTATGTGTAGTATGTGGTGTGTTAAATATATGTTAAGTTATTCATATCTTTTAACTACATTAAATACGTTTTACTGAAACGAGTGTATATAGAACTAAGTATTTGATGAACAACAACATTATTTAACAATTGCTTTGACCGAATGGTGGCCAAGCACAGAACTAAGAAGTCCAGAACGTTCGACGGCGCAGTAACTTGACGATATAAAAAAGTCGCGGGCAACTTCTGGATACGCGCAGCACAGGACCGGGAAGGGTGGCGTTTGAAAAGGGAGGCCTACACCCAGCAGTGTCTACTTATGTAACTAAAATTATAGAATGTTTTGTTCAACAAACTCCGTTCTCTACGTATCTCGATAATTAATAAGTATTGCAGTTGATTGTGTAACAGAATATCAAAGTTATCTATATGTATTAAGTTATTGATAGTAACTTTGAACGCATAGTCTTTTAACTTTTTAACAGCGTTTTGGTTGACAAAACTTTATCACCATTTTTAACTCACCCGTTGAGACTTGTGACTGGGTAATTTGACAATTATTAAAGGCAATTGATAGTTCTTTAAAATAACCATAGAGCTTGAGATCGTAAAGTGAAAACATAACTATCAAAAATTTCTATCATAAAACAACGAAATTGGTTGGAAGCAGATAATGTACTTAAATATAATATTCTCAGCACACGCGCTCAGGATCTAGAAACTTAACAAACATTACTATTCACAAACCTCTTACCGTTAAATCGGCGACTTTGTTTCATGCCAGTTACTCGGCCCAGCTACTATCTGCGAGCCGCACTCACCGCGATTTATACACAAACTTGTTGGCAACTGGAACCCGAACATTAGGCTGTATTGTGTGAAGCGATATAAAAGTGTTTAAAGCCTCGGTTTGGCACCGGTTCAGCCAGATTTTTAATATATTGTTCGGAAAAGTTCTGAAAGATTCCTACATCGTGTTGGCAAGACATCAATTACTGCCTTCTTGTCTGGAGAAATAAAATACATGCAGAATATTGTAAGGAATTATTATACTTTGGATATGAAACATAGATATTAAACGCTTCTAAAGAAAAACATTAATTTGACATCAAAATGAGTAGTTAATTATAACGAAAAGTGTGTTATAACATAGCACATGCAAGGCGTAGCTCCGTAGCAGACGTGCTACGACGTAGCAGATGTGCTACGACGTAGCAGATGTGTAGCACCCGGCTACGATGCCAAAAATTACGTGAGATATAATTTTCACTTCAGAAAATCTGGAACGATGTAATTACTTTTGCTGCTTTCTACTTCAATATAAATCCTAGATTTTTATATTGTTTTATGCGGTGAGTACCAGTTGACTTTTGTTAAAGTGATATATACTCGTATCATGTAATATTGTGAATTACGAGCAGACGCGTAATCCAAAAATCTATGTATATTTCAATCCTTAAATCCAGTTGGAATTTTATCTTGTCATTCCAAAGTCTTCAGATGGTGCGTTTTGTACGACACGGTGGATTTAATAATAGTAATTTTTCTAACTTTCGCTATCACTGTACATAATTTTTTATTAAAACAGGTATTTATAGCGTAAGTACCTGTTTATTTGTTATCCCGACGTTTTGGCTGTGTTTCAACAGTTGTGGTCACGGGTAAACTGGTGTACGGAGCTACTGTTGAGAAGTGGTGGCAGCTGTAGCAACTACCCTCACTTTGTCCTCAGAATTAGAAATGTACTCGTTCATATTACGACACACTACACTAACCATACATACGCACTGAGGCGACCGATTACGACGCGCACACCTAGCAATCACCGGGTTCCAGGATGCTGAGAGTCTATAACCATCTTCCCGATTGAAATTTGGAAATTTCTTGATTTCAGTCGCTTCACGAACCATTATCTTGTAATAATGGCGTTCACTAGAGAGCACCTTAGGATCACGAAGTTCAATCCAATGATTTGGTCCCATGTCTACCAGACCACGACTGTTGTAACACAGCCGAAACGTAAGGATAACAAATAAAAATGGTACATACCTGATAATTACTCGTTTTAATCAATAATTATTAACAATAGTTCTATGAACTGATTTATACAAACAATTAATGAATTAATATAGTTTGGGTAAAAATGTATTTATTTACAACAAGTAACATTTTAACAAAAATATAACCAACTTCAGATAACAGTAAAAACCAAAATACGCTACTAATTTTGATGAAATTTCCATGGGATCAATTTAAAAGTATATTCTTTCAAATTAAAAAAAAATCCAAATCGGTTGATATATAACGGAGTTCTGAGCTAACAAACATAACATAACACAAAAATTAAACAAGTTTAAGACGCTCGAATGGAGGCCACGGACCGGCAAGCGCAGCGTAGGACGTCCACCCACAAGATGGGCAGACGACTTGGTAAGAACCGCAGATCGGCGTTGGATGCAGGCCGCTTCCAACCGCAATTCGTGGAGATCAATGAGGGAGGCCTTTGTTCAGCAGAGGATGTCCTACGGCTGATATGATGATGATGATGAAGACTTATATGGTTTTATCATGGATGCCATTTGTCAGAACTGGACCAAATGGGAATGGGACCACACAGAAAGCACCAGCATTCAAAAAAAAAAATCATCAAAATCGGTACACCCAGTCGAAAGTTCTGAGGTAACATAAAAAATACAGTCGAATTGCGAACCTCCTCCTGTTTTGAAGTCCGTTAAAAACAATATGTTATTGGTATTAAAATAAAACGGATATGCTATACGATTAAATTTTCAATGATCCAAAAATCACCATGGTACTTAGTAATTAAAAAAAAAACAATTGTTTTGAGTACTTTTCAGGAGCAAGCTTAAGAAAATGTCATGAAACCAAAATAAACACCGAACACCTTAAACTATTCAATGGAATTGAAATTCATTAAATACTCGTAGTTCGCAAAGACAGGTAACACTCAAATGATGTACACGACACATAGTTAGGGTTCGTCGAACAGAGAATACAATTGCGAACGCTCAAAGTTTTGAAACTTGATACGATACTTCGAGACTTGGTCGAGGTGGTGGTGTCAAAGGAATTCGAAGCTCACTAGTCTGGCCAGTTTTTGTATAAGGATAGGGAACTTTGGAACAATACGCTTCTTCCATGCGCTTTAGTAAAATTCGAATTTTTCAATGAAAATTTTACATTTTTTTACCAGCGGACATTTTTATGAATGGTAAAGTTATGTCTATGAATTATTTCTAGATTTTTTTTACCTATACTTTCCACTGCTGGGCAAAAGTCTCTCCCATGTTCCTCCACATCACACGATCACTCGCCACGTCCCACCAGCCATCTTGGAATGCATCGAAGTCGTCACGCCAACGCTTCCTCGGCCTGTCCCGGCTTCGACGCCCATCTGCAGGCACCCATTTTAATACCCGACCGAAAATGCAGGCATATTTTTATGTTTGAAAATAAAAATTATCTCGCTTACAAACTATTATAAATATGATTTATATATTTCTTTGTATTCTAAATATTATAATTTATCTCTTTGCAAGCCACCTCACTTTTGCTTATCATAAGTAACTTAAACATGGAATCCACGAAAACGCGTTTCATTTTGTTTTCGCATCTACTTCATATTCAAAGCATCATACCATTCACAACTTATTTGTTCTCATTATTCATAAGAGAGTTATTTATCGTATCATAATTTGCCACTTGTTGATACTTATGTAACTTGGCGTGTGAACTTCCATACTCTGATTTTTATCATATATATGTAAACAAAGAAATATCCCTTTTCTATAAGTGCAAGGAGAAGGGAATATTTATCCTCTCCCTCGCTCTCGCGTAAAATTATCTTTTCATTGTTTACATAAAAAATCTCGAATTAAAAATCGGAGTATAGATAAAACTATAGCGTGCAGAATTCAGTATCATAGTATTATCAGTTCATTATCTCATAAGCTTATTTTATTCATTCGTATAGACTATTTAGGTACATTCGAGACTTCATGAAAACAAAGCAATCCCTCAACAATACCTAAACAGTTAACCTCTTAACGACGTCATCAGTCGTCTCACAGGCGCCACACGCATCGTCACTATAAAGAACCCTGGCGCCTGCCACCCTCCACTCTATTCTGGTCCTTCCCATCACTGCCAATCACCCGTGTTATACCTTCATTGGCCTGTCAGAGAGAGGGGGAAAGCTCTGTGTAGGCTGGTGATGTAAAAATGTTTACGCCGTTGACGGCTCTCGGCTCGACGACACTTCAGTTGAGTGACATCGAGGGTTTCAAGGAAATAATTTGTACGGCGGTGAGTGCGACTTGTTGCAAGACGCACATTTAGTTTGATGCACTCAAATGAAAGAAGCAATAGTGACTAAGTAGAATAGTATACTCAGAGAGGTATGGATAAAAGACCCCAGGCTTGCAGGACGATGAGGGATGTTTTTATTTGTTGTACGTTAGATGTTACGAAAATGAAATCAATTGCAATACGTGTGATATAAATTTATCTATATAAATATATAAAAGAAAGTCGTGTTAGTTACACTATTTATAACTCAAGAACGGCTGAACCGATTTGACTGAAAATTTGCGGTAAGGTAGCTTAGAACTTGGAGAAGGACATAGGACACTTTTTACCTAACTGCGCAGATGGAGGGTAATGTTTTCATGGACAAACCACGCATGCAAAACCACAATAGACCACCACCAACCAACAATAGAGTGATTCAAGAGGAAGGTTTATATGTTTAAAACATACAAAGCAACTGCGAAAGTAACTGTTTCTTTGTTTGTTACTTAATAACTAAAAGGCTGAACGGATCGTAATGAAATTTGGCAAGGAGAAAGATTATATCCTGGGGAAAGACATGCTACTTTTTACTCGAGTGCACAAAAGGAGTGTAATGTTTTTATTGAAATACCGCTGGCGAACCACTAGTTATTAATATAATTATTATAGTTATCTAGAAATATAATGACTAACTGAGACTAACTAAATATAAAAAAAATATATATAAAGGGCTAAAGAAGAAATATTAACCGCAAATTAAATTAATTTCCTAGTAGGTAGTAGTTTTAGTTTAGTATATTTAATAATAATTTTAAACTTTAATTCATTATTTTTAAACTCTTTTAAAGATTTTAGATATTCATATATTCGGTGTTTGTTCAAATTTGATCGCCATCGGCTAGAACTAGACTTCACTAGTTTGTCTTATCGACAAGCTATAAAAAACTCGCACAGTGACGCTCACTTAGTAGCCAGAACACTCACTGAGCGAGTCTCTTGACAAAACTAGTCAAGAGTAAAATATATTCAACTTCAATATCCATATAGGTTTTTTAAGAGATTTTGTTTCATATTATTTCTAGGGTTTAAAAAAATACATGGCTTTGGTTTTATTTCGTAACTTACTACCTTACGTATCGTTTAGCAAGTTTCAACTCTACAGCACAAATAGTCTACAAGTATAACGGTGTAACTGGCAGGACAGATAGACAGACGGAAGTGGCAAAACTATTAGGGTTTCTAGTTCAACCACGAAGCCCTGAAAATCAGAGATTGTAGCCTTCAGAAATACGTATTATCAGGCCGATCCGCTCTACACTATTACAGTTTACCTACTTCGGTAAGTTAAGGCATAAGCGTTTTACTTTATAAACAATTAAAAAGTATTTCTGTATTTATTAAGTTGATAAAAACTAAAATGAGATGGTACTAACTTACACCTAATACTTTTGCTGATATGAATGAACAAATTGAAGTTTTTTTAGGGTTCCGTACCCAAAGGGTAAAACGGCAACCTATTACTGAGGCTCCGCTGTCTGTATGTCTGTCTGTCCGTCTGTCACCAGGCTGTATCTCATGAACCGTGATAGTTAGACAGTTTAAATTTTCACTGATGATGAATTTCTGTTGCCGCTATAACAACAAGTACTAAAAATAGAATAAAACAAATATTTAAGGTGGGCTCCTATACAACAAACGTTATTTTGATTTTGCTCGTTTTAGCTCGATATTGATGACGGCAACAGGAAGTAGATTCTTGAAAGATTTACAGAATATTCACTTATATATTCACTTTAAAACTAAATAGTTAAATTAAAATAAAACATATATTTAAGGGGGGCTCTTATACAACAAACGTGATTTTGTTGTCTTTTTTATAGATAATAAGTACGGAACCCTTCGTGCGCGTGTCCGACTCGCACTTGACCAGTTTTTTAATTATACCTTACGAGCTAGATACAATAAAATGAGAAACAAGCAGAATTAAAATGGGCGGTCTTATTTAAAAAAAAACATCTCTTTAGACAGCCTTTGGATGGAGAGGAGTATTGTATTTTAGTATGTACTTTCTTAGGCAATATAGAGCTCAAATCATACATAAGCTTTTAATAAATATTTGATTGTTTTATAAAGTCTGTTCGGTTTAATATCATGCACAGCAGAGTGTTTGTTCTCGATTTGAGTACAACAAGTATTCGAGCTTAAGATAAAGGGTAGTTAATTCATAAACATGGTATCATATTCAAAGTTCTGACACGCAAGACTCGTAGTATTTTAATAAGGTGTAATTTTTTTTTGTTATTTATCTAACAAAATCCACAGCCCTTATTATATAAGATACAAACTTATACTAAGCATAGCATACGGCCAAAAACGTATTTACTTTATATAAAAAGAATTTATAAATAGACAGTCTAAATTAAACAAAAATACGATCAAAACAAATTACGTGTTACACAAACCGGTTGATAAAATACATGGAATACATATATATAAGTAGTTATATCATAAGTTTATACATATACAGAGATGATATATATATATATATATCATCTCTGATATGATTATGGTATATATATATATATATATATATATATATATATATATATATATAAATATATATATATATATATATACCATAATAACCAGTATTTTGTTGCGTTGTTATCATGCATATGTGTCATCCTCCATAATTATTTTTAAATTTTCACTTTAAAAGTTCCATATTTTGCTACATGCATATAAATATAAGCTGCAGTATAAATGTTTGCATGATTAGTAATTTATTGAATTTATAGTTTTTATTTACTAACAGAAAGATATATAGGGTGTATGATAATATACGCACAAAAATGAAAGGAGTTATTATGATGAGCTTATTAAATAAATTTGTGAAATGGATATATAAAATTTATTTTGGCAAGTAAAAACAAACACTTTATTAAACTTTTGATGTACTATTGCATAATGCTTGCCATCTAACCACAGATACTGTTTTGGTGACGTCTCGAGATATCTCTTGTGGTCCCTTTCTAACCCAAAACCCGCAGCCATTTCTGAAAGATATATCAAATCGGCCTTTATTTTTGGATGTCGATGGCAAGAGTAGGCAGTAAGTTTTATACCGAATTAATCACCTAAACAAAGTCAATTTTCTTTAAAATTTGATAAAATAATTAAATATTGCTGGATATTTCACACAGAACTATCTTGCCCCAAAATAAGCAGAGCTTGAACTATGGGAACCAGATAACTGATAAAATACTTGGTTATATACATTTTTTTTAAATACATACTTAATATATTTCAAGAAACAACCAGACCAGGAAAAAATATATGTAGCTCATGCAAACATTTTTTCCGCGGCGAGAATCGAACCCGCTACCTCCTGCGTCTCAGCTGCCTATTCACCCACTGCACCACGGAGGTCGACATATAACTAGTAGTTTGTTTTTTCGAGAAGTATTTTTTTATGTTTTGAGAAACCGTCACTTGAATATCGTGAGTATATTAACAAACACCTTGTATATATAATCACTTGATATCCTTGCTTAAATATACAACAGGGTTCCATCATTAGACTATACGAACGTACCTAAAATAACTTATTAAAATTTATACTTGCGCTGAGTCAAAGTCAAAGTAAAAATCTTTTATTCATTAAAATCAGTAGGATCATTTTGAAACGTCAATTTTACTGCCTGTTCCTTCGCGACCAAGCCAGGAAAAAAAGGCAAGACAGAAAAGGAATAACAATACAGGAAATAAATAACGTCTAAATTGTAACATTTTGAATGAGTTGGAGCAATTTCAATCCCAAGCTTAAATAGGTGATAGGGTAATATACGGCTGGTTATCACTTAAGAGTTATGATTAATTAGCCCTATTTTTGTACAAAACAAACTCGAAAGAATAAACGTGTAGGTATTTACATTTCAGCTTTCTATTTATGTTATTTCATGGTTCATACACATAACACAATAATTCACATTAAATTTCTTTCATTATAGGTGCAGTGTACAACCTACTAATACTTTTTGATTGTAACTCTGAAATAGGCTTACAGCTGTGGCTGTTTTAGTTTTGTCCTTGACATCTTTCTTTATAATGTCCAAACGTAGAAACCTGTTATTAGCCGTACATTTAGTTCTAAGCCACTTGTCCATACAAATTGTATTGCCGTTGGTTTCTCTAAATAGATCCTACTAATATTATAAATGCGAAAGTTTGTATGTATGGATGTTTGTTACTCTTTCACGTCGGAACGGCTGAACCGATTGCAATGAAATTTGGTATGTACATAGATTATAATCTGGATTAGCATGTAGGCTACTTTTTATTGCCAAACCACGCATGCGAAGCCGCGGATTGGTCAGCTAGTAAATAATTAAAAGTATTAATTTGGTTTGGATATTGCGGTACATAGCTATTCGTAGTTTCTGATATCTACATCGTGTCTAGGTCAAGAGATCTAGCTATCGCTTCAGTTAGTACCCTAAGACACAGCAATGCATCTATCGCGGAGATTGGCTTGGGACGTATTCAATTTTGCCGTGCCCTATCTGCCAGCTCTATTAGCGCTCGAGCCGATACAGATTGCACTTCTAACTATTTGAATAAGCGAAAAAACACGTAATTGGAAGCGAATACCGAACAGTCCTATTGGTGTACTACTGGTTTCAAACGTGCTTTAGCTTAATTAGGCAGAAAAAACCTATCGAGCGCAGTTTGAATAACTTTGCTATGCACTTTTGATAATTTGTTTCCTGTGATGAAAGACTATTCATTAATTAAAAAAAATGTGATTACGTCTATGGAAAACACGCGAGCTGAAATAAAGCAATTCTTTTGTCTAAAATTGAAACCCTGTCTCAAGTTTTTTATTTAACTTTCCACTAAATAAAGAAGAGACTGACAAACTTTATTCACCGAATTTGCGAAATCAACTCGAGAAATTCACTGGAGACTTTCCATACAAATACTTTATTGCATTCCTTTGCCAATACAAGCAACTTTCTGAAAGCGAAACTTTAGAAGTTGTCGTCTGTCCCGCTCGCTCTTCATGGCTCATTTGCTACTGAATGAGCTCCGAACTCTATTTAAATTGCTAGAAAGAGATAACGTAACTTGGTAATTTATGTCTCCGGGGCGTTTTTGACTACCCGCCAAAATTTTAACCGACGATGGGGGTTAAAACTTAGTAGGAATTAATTTTGTATGTTCGCTGCATAGATTCACTTTGTAACTATCACTACTACCTACTAGCTGCGTAGATGATACAAGTTTTTCTATAATTATCATCATCGTCATCATCAACCGGTAGACGTCCACTGCTGAACATAGGCTTCCCCCTTAGATAGCCACAACGAGCGGGTGAAAGCCGTTTGCACCCAACGGTTCGCCGCGATTCTTACTAGATCGTCGGTCCACCTTGTGGGGGGCCGGCCTACGCTGCGTCTTCCAGTCCGTGGTCTCCACTCGAGAACCTTTCTTCCCCAACGGTTATTGGTTCTACGAGCGATGTGGCCTGCCCATTGCCACTTCAACTTCCTAATTTTGAGAGCTATGTCAGCAACTTTAGTTCTTCTGCGGATTTCCTCATTGCGGATTTTGCCACGCAAAGAAACCCCGAGAATAGCCCTCTCTACAGCTCGTTGAGCGACCTTGAGCTTGGTCATGAGGCCATGAGTAAAGAACCACGTTTCAGTGCCATAGGTCATTTTCTATAATATCTAACTGTTACTAATAGGACGACTGTTGTTAGGAAAATATATACAAACAAGCTAATTTTTAAAGTCAAAAACCCTCTACTCTCTCTGTTTGCGTTAGAGTTACAAAACCGACATAGCTATGAACCATCATTGTTAAATTACCTTTCTTTCAAAGAAAAACCACGTCCAAATCAGTCAATTTGTTTAGGAGCTACAATGCCACAGACAGACACAGACACTTATTGGCGTCAAATTAATAACACCCCTTTTTGCGTCGAGGTTTAATAGGTTATTATAGGAACTTCACAAAGCAGTAAGAAACAGTCAGAAATGTGATTCACGATCAATTTTCTTTCAAAATGGCTGTCATGTACATAGGGACATGATCCCATTGCTATAGAAATTTTGAGGCTTCTGATCAAAATACCGCGACAAGTAGTTTTGGCAGTCCTCTTGTGATGTTAACCTGACACTGCCTAAAGAGTTCTGAAGAGACCGAAACAGGTGGAAATCTGAAGGTGCAAGGTCAGGACTATACGGCGGATGCATTAACACCTCCCAGCCAAACTCTCTTAATTTTTGCTGAGTTGCTAAATATGAGTGAGGTCTAGCGTTATCATGATGAAAAACCACACCCCTTCTGTTGATTAATTCCGGCCGTTTTCTCTCAAGGGTCAATTTGTTTAGGAGCTACAATGCACCAGACAGACACAGACACTTATTGGCGTCAAATTAATAACACCCCTCTTTTTGCGTCAAGGTTTAATAGGTTAATATAGAAACTTCACAAAGCATTAAGAACGATTGTCAGAAATGTGATTCACGATCGATTTTCATTCAAAACGGCTGTCATGTGTGAATTTTTCCTACTTTTCATCCCATGTTATCAGCGAGCCAAATTACAATCCCCTGCAGGTGAGCCACGCATGTATTAACGCGTAAAAATACGGTGTTGACATCGAACTCATCGAACTAAATGCACTCAGCTAAATTGAAACTCTAAACAATACAGGTGGGATGAAAAAAACCAATTCTCCTAATAGCAGCTTGTTGCCAGGGGACGAATTATTGAACAGTGAACGGTTTTGGTAGATTATTTAAGAAATAAAGCAGAAGCTCATTAGCAGCTCGGAATAAATCACAGAGACTCAAGAACCGGTGAACTTTGTTGACTTCTAGAGTAAATAGGTTCTTTCTAGGCGTATTTTAGCTTTAACCATCAGGTTGGTGTCGAACGATTACTTACAAATATAAAAAAACAAACGAATATAAAAAAATTGGTACTCAAAATAATGTATACTTTTTTATCACACTTCACAGTAATATTATAAATGCGTAAGTTTGGATGTTTGTTTGTTTGTTTCTCAATCACGCCGTAACGACTAATCAGATTTCGATGAAATTTGGTAAACGTAACTGGATCACCATATAGGCCCATAAATCAGTTCACATGGGATAAAAATGGGATGTCAAGCCAAGTTGCAACACCGAGATAAGCTTTATTTCTAGGTTACCTACATATTTAGGAGTATGCAGCTAGTATAGAATACAAGTCACGAAGTAGATTGAAAATGGGTAGGTTTTACAGGCAATAGGAATAATATACGTGTAGTAGAAAGTGATGAACATGGGCTTTTTTCTGCGTTCAGATGAGTGTAAATGTTGGAAAAAGTATACTTAGCGTATAAGTAAATATATTTTAGGCTTTTTAGGTCTTTTTGCCAGACTTTTTACACGTGTCAACTCTGGACAGGGTATACCAAAAAGTCCCATGACAGTATAAGGGTAGCCTATAATAACATTTGTAGACAACTGATGGGCTTAAAGAGCTACTGTAGTGCCTCCGAAATGTTTAACGAAGCATGCGTTGATACTTTCAACGCTATTCAGCGTAGGAGGATAGCGTCTTTCATGTCCAGAGTTGACACTTGTAATAACGTTATCATTAGAAGTCTGGCAGAAAGGCATTCTAAGATGTACAGACGTTGGGTGGGCATTGCCACCTAAACTACTTAAGGTGATTTATTGTGAATTATGTGTATTGTATTGTATTGTGTGTAGTAAATGTGTATGGACCTCATGAGTCTGAAATAAAGATTATTATTAGTATTACATGCGGTGCACGGAGATACTAAATTTCAAGCTGTCTAAGCTTTAACGTGCTCAAAATTGACTTAGTTAGATGCTCGCATGTGGATCAGCAAGCAATTATTGCCATGTCAGCTAAGGGCCTCGTGATTGGCGTTTTAATTTCAATTATTGACACTCTAACGCAGAATCTTTCCCGGATACATTTTGTGTTAAAGTCTTGGAATTGAAGATGAAACACCTATAGGTGTTTTTCATCATCAGCAGCTTTTTGAGCAGACATTGTGCACCTCTGTTAGCGACGCTCATACCTGCCTACCTAATTTTATGTATGGATTTTTGTATTGTAGCTACCTTAATATTTACACGGTAGATATAAGAATAAATGTGTGAGCGTAGGAGCAGAAGTCAAGAAAAAGTTACACGCAAGGCAGCGTATGTGAGCTTCATTGTTACCTAAAATAAATGTATTATAATCATTCAGTGCGTTTTATCTGGCCTCACCTGCGACCACATCAGTAACACCCTCCATTAGTATTAAACTTTAGTTTTTAGTTTTTTAACGATTTATAGAAAAAAAATCAACAAAACTAATATACTATTGAATTTATAAGACCGTTGCAAACGCTCTATATATAGCTCCAACTGCTTCATACTACTACCAGGCGAAAGTGTTCCCAAGACACTGGCTGCATTACCTCGATGAATTGAAATGCTTATGCGTTGACCCAGTTAAACGCCAGCTCTCAGATAGCACGTCGCTTCGAGAAACCGCCCAGAAAGTACTTAAAAATACAATGGGTCCCGTTCATTATGGACCAAGGGTCTGAAACCATTATTTTATTGGAAGCTCCCTTAAATTTAAGTAGGTCCTGTCTATTTTTATTACTGAAGGTTTTATACTCGCACATACCGAAAATACTCTGCTACACTCTACACTAATAATATTGATTGTAAAAATTTATTTAAATTACCGACGTTTTAATTTATATACTTTTCTCCTCAAGCCTCTAAAAATAGGTAAGGGGGGGCATATAATCGCATGTGCGACAAATCCCTATTCATTTATTAAAAAAAAAGGTTAAACTATTATTTATTTCATTTTTAAATTGACTTCTAATTTACATATTTTTCTTCTCATGTGTATAAAAATGCTGGTTTGTCTTAGGAATAAATTATTCAGCTGTAATTATAACATAGATTTGCAAGAGAAAGGCAGAAAGTATATCTGTTTGTTTAGCGGTGGGTTACTTAAGCTTAAGCAGTGCTTAGGGAAGGCCTATTAATATTTCAGTTGCACAAACGTTCCAAGTACTATTCCCAAGAGAATCGGAAAACTGTACAGCTCTGTTTTGCCCATTATTTGTAAACGCAGCCTAGTTTAATGTTTCTCATTCTTTTTGTTTTCTAAATGAGATGGAAAATGACAGTTTATCTGAAGCAAGAAAATGTGAAATTAAAATGAATTTGAACAGGTTTGAAAAAGAGGAAAGCCTAGGAGTGCTTTATTAAGTTATCAAGTAATTTTGTGTGTAAAATTCGTTGGATATATTTTAGTTTAAACACCAAAAGTGTGTATGACAAGCGAATGATTTTTAACCCAGATTGTATTATCGCCATCATAATCTTTAGATAGCTCTGTTTGTTGTTCCTATTCTAATCTATTTGATCTAAAAATATACTCTATAAAATGAAGAAATTTGTTTTAAAATAAATCCTAGTAAATCCATTTGCAAATCTTTGTAAACAAGCCACACGTGTAACAAAGCCAGTGGGAACCGCAGCGATCAGATACGCTGTCCTGTGTCGACCGCAGATAGGCCTGGCCTGCCGATTCATTGGGCTGTTAGCGATCGAGTAGAATGTCCAATGGACTGTCGTTGTCATTGAAACAATCGTATACACATGTTTGTGGATCACAAGTTTGGCCTAGCAAAGAACTTTGTTTGTTCAACTATTTTTTGTTATAAATCTTTAAAAACCCTGTGAGATCTTTCATCCAAGAGTAACAAGAGACTGTGAGACACAAAATATTAGCAGTTCACGCAAATATGTCATCCGGAATAGAACCTGTAATCTTTCGTCTCTCAGTAGGCAATTCGCCCACTGCGGCAGATCTTCTGAATCAACTGTTTTGCCCACATAATCACTTGCTACCGATAACCGGCGCCGGTTAAAACATCTTAATCGGTAAGATGCCAAGAACTTAGTTATTTAATAGTATTATTATTGCTGTGTAGTGTAAAACCCAAACCCAATGGCATTTCAAAGTAATATCACAGATGCCATCGCGTACATTCTTTGTCTCTGCGATGGAAAGTTGGCGTTAATGAAAGTACGCACGCCGCGGCATCCCAAATCGATCCCCGTTGACGCATCTCCAGAGTTCGTGACTGGAGTGGCCGCTGTTACACCGAATAGAGCCCTTCTCTCTCTTCTTTATCAAATCAGTTCGTCTACACCCACTGCTAGGCCTACTCTTTATTCACTCTACGCTTTCAAGTTCTTTGCGAGTCCATTAGGACACTTTTTACAACGTCATTCGACCATCGGGCGGGTGACATCCCTCGGCCGCTATTCCGAGATGTCGTAAGTCCAACGCCCGTCCATTTTAACCATTGTCTAGCCATAACAAAGATCCTTTATGTCCAAAGGTTTTCTGTAAGAAATCACTTCAAAGTAATAGAACCGCCCATTGTACTTTTTGTTTTGTATTTCTATTTAATTTTACTTTTCATGTGGTACAATATAGTGTCACTAATAGATATAGTGTAACTTATAATAGAAAGTTCTCATTCAATTATTTCTTCAAATTATTGTAATGAAATAAAATAACCTATACTTGTTTTTGACTAACCGTTTGACATAGCCATAATGAAAAAGGTAGGTACAGTGGCCAATGTTATGTAACTGTCTTTTACAATTTATTTCAACTAGTTGCCAGAACGCAGCGAGTGAAATTCAACCATATTTTTTTAATTTTTATTTTAGCATTCACCCCTCCTTCTTTATATAAATTTTAACTATGCCAAATTCCTATAAATTTCTCGCCAAATAAATTTTAACACTCTTCCGTGCGCGCATTAAGATAAAATAGGGGTAAACAGTTTTATTTTTACGTATTTATGTTATTAAAGATTCTGTTTAACTGTTATGATGGGTTGTGCAACAAAAAATCCAAAAGTTGCCTGAAGAGGTTCCTCTCAGCGATATGGCCACCCATTGTATTGCCTTTTTATTCTAGCTTGGTTCTTAATTGTATTGTTTCTGTTTG
Source organism: Philereme vetulata (assembly GCA_918857605.2). Lineage (NCBI taxonomy): Eukaryota > Metazoa > Arthropoda > Insecta > Lepidoptera > Geometridae > Philereme > Philereme vetulata. Next base: position 4,715,541 of record OU975456.1, on the reverse strand, counting down.
GGTTGTAATGTAATAAAGAGTTATCTATTTGTCTATCTTTCTAAAATAACATTTAAAAATAGTCTCGAGATCTGTATTCAGGCGGTCAGACTTCTTGATCAATAAGCAACAGTTGCTATCCCACAATTTCAGATAGCAAATAAAAATGCAAATGACAGATGCATCTGAAAATATGGGATACAGTAACTTATAGTAACCATAACATGACAGATGCATCAGAAAATATGGGATACAGTAACTTATAGTGACTTTAAGTTATTGTATCCCATATCAATACGAGAACAGTACCGATACAGTAACTTATAGTAACTATAAGTTACTGTATCCCATACTTTCAGATGCATCTGTCATTTGCATTTTCATTTGATATCTGAAAATGTGGGATACAGTAACTTATAATAACTATAAGCTACTGTATCCCATATTTTCAGATAGCAACTGTTGCTTATTGATCGAGAAGTCTGACCGCCTGCATACAGATCTCGCGACTATTTTTAAATGTTATCTATTAATGTTATTTTAGAAAGATAGACAGTAATGTAGACAATGTAATACAATTTAGACAAAGTAGACAATAGGATATATTTTATCCGTTACAGAAAGTCACATAATTGAGACACCATTCAAACAAAGTCATTCAAAAAGTCACTTTACTTTTAAAAATTAACAAGCCTTGAATTATTAATTCAGTTTCACTTGAGTGTGACCGCGGCCTATTTAAGTTTAACATGCCGTTCCCGTAGCGAATATTGGAACAATTTATGTGAAGACCTTTGTAATTTAGAAGAGCTCGCAAATTGGAGGTATGCTGGTTGACACCTTGGCCTGCTGGCAGAATTTAGATGACTCATTCCAAAGACCTTTGACTCTATCGTTTTGAATTTAGGAAATAGTTTTCATAATTTATCAGACGAGTAGGAAACTAATAAGGGAGTGAGTGCTCACATAAGTTAATTATTCATTAATATTCATAAGAAGTGTGGCGTATAAAGGGTTTGTAAGATTTTCGTATGGAGGCTGGTACTGTCGTATGCCGCTGTATGAATTTTCCCAAAACTTGCGATTCACGATATCCTACTAATATTATAAACGCGAAAGTTTGTATGTATGGATGTTTGTTACTCTTTCACGCCGGAACGTTTAAACCGATTGCGATGAAATTTGGTATGTACGTAGATCATAACCTGGATTAATACATAGGGTACTTTTTATAGGTCAACAACGCGTGCGAAGCCGCAGATTGGTCAGCTGGTAATCTATAAATATGGATAGAGGACACCTATACGAACAATAGTACATTATTATAGAAGGGTTGTAAGCGATCTATTGTATACCCGAGATATTTAGGACGCTAATAGATATAAATATATATATAGGACGCTAATCGAGGGTGTTATTGATCGCTTAAACCCGAGTATAACAAATAACTTACACCACAAATGCGATAACTTTAAAAAGTCCTTTTCTAACAGTATGTCTGCAAAAAAAGTGCTTTCCTGGTATCCATTGTTTTTTTTTCACTACTAGACTATGGTCTCTTTCATTGATCGAGCGCAACGAGATCTCTAAGTCAACTTGGGCAAATCGGCGTTGTATGTATGTTTGTCCAACGATAAGTATAGTACCTAAATCCATTTTGGCCGTATGTTACGCTTAGTATAGGTTTGTATCTTATATAATAAGGGCTGTGGATTTTGTTAAATAAATAAAATAAATAACTTTCGAAGCATTGATCTGATCATCGCGAAACTTAGTATATAGGTAGGTAGTAATGGCACAATTTTGGTGTGACTAAACGAGCTATAAATATTGGGAGGTTGTTGGAGATGTTAGGGTTCAAGAGGGGTAAAAAAATTAGAATGAGACTAATGGGGTCAAATGGGACGTCAAATGAAAGGACTTTATTATTATATTTCAACCCTGTTTTTATTTTTAGTTTAGTTTTGTAGTCTTTGAGTTATTAGTCATATTAAAAAGAAAATTTTACAAAATTCACAGGGTACACCAGTGACCCCACTATGCTGAAATTTAGTATTCGTGTAGCTTTAGTGACACAAATGTAGGCAAAAGTCTGAAATCCAGAATAACTACATTTTGTACCCCAAAAAAATTAACCATATAACATGAACTGCCGTTACCTGTAATTTGAATGAAACTGTAGGTCAAGTAAGTTGATTATATATTTCTAAGTTTTTTAAAATAATCTTAAAATTTTTTTTTCTCGAATCAAGAGGAAGGTCGCGGGTTCAAGTCCCGTCTAGGCTTGAAATTTTTGAGGTGATTTTAAAAATCTTGGTATTTTCCGCATGTGTTCGGATAAAACTATAAATAAAAATACTATATATTTCTATTTTAATAGTCAACGGCAACGAATAATAATATTATTGTTTTTGTGGAAGACTCGCGAGATCTTAGTTCAGGACGAACCACTAGTTTAAAAGAAATAAGAATGGAGGTGGTATTTCATCATAGCATTCTATGAATGTGGCCTCATTCATTTTCAATATCAATATCTCGGGAGTACAATAGATCGCTTACAGCCATTTTATAACAATTTACTGTCCGTAATTACAAGTTTTATTGTGCAACGCAAGATTGTGACGTAATTAAACAGCAACGCATCAGAATGAATGAATGAATGAAAATACTTTATTGTACACTTCAAAAGAAACAGACTTAAAATAAAAAATCACAAAGCAATAAGTATAATGGGCGGTCTTATCGCTTAGAAGCGATTTATTCCAGACAACCTTTGGATGGATAGGACTTTTGTGACATTACAATAATGGAGGGGGGTGTACCTACATTAAAAAAACAAAAACTAAATTTTAGGAAAGCGCTGAACACTTACAATAAAATAAATCAATATACATAAATATACCTACAACAAATAAATTAAATAAATATATATATATAATAACATACATACATACATATTTATAGCGATACTACGACGTTACTGAGAGATACAATGCTTTCACTCTTGTTTTAAATGTGGCTAATGATGGTCAGATATCAGGTAATGATGATCAGACTTAGTTAAAATAGCGGAGATGATTAAGATTCATACATAAAAGACTGAACAATATTAAAACGCGACCAAATGAAAATTGTAAGAATTAATTATTTTGTAATTAATTCATTATTATGTACCTATCTGTTATTATTTATGGTATTTCATATATCGCGCTTAAATAGAAATAATTAAATCTTGTGACTCTCAAAGAGCCTTTTGTAAGTGCTTGTTAATTCATCATAACCATTTTTATAGTTGCTTATTGTATTAAAATTAAATTTGTGTTGGTTACTAGTATTTTAGGTTTATAGTATGTAGGTATGTTTTTAATTGTATATAAATGCACTGCCGTCATATTATATATTAGAATCCTGTCCATACAAAGAGTCTGGAAGAGATCGCTCTTAGCGATGAAACAGCCCATTGTACTGAATCTATTTGTAAGAATTATGTTGTGTATTTTACTTTGGTGTACAAGAAAGAGTTATCTTATCTTATCTTTTGTCCCATGAAAGGACCAATGTGGTAAAGGATTCAGTGCACCGAAAAGGCTTTGTTCATGTACAATTCATGTCTTAACTTAGCAGCATGAGAGCACACGTAGTAAGTAATGGCATCAAAGTGATTGTCTGAGTTGTTTTCGGCGAAGACGCTGTTCTTGAGTTCATTATTCCCTGTATGAGCTTAGTGATGTTGCACGTAGTTTCTGTTTGACATCTTAACTAACTATGTTAATAGATGAATCTGCAAGACCGCATTTTAAGAGTCTAGGAATTCTTACGTTGCCTTGTATCTATCAAGTGGCAACATACGTAGAATCAATCTGGACACTTGAGAAAAACTCGGCCACTCCCATACTTGTAGCACCCGAAATTGGCATAGGCTCGAGTCAATACCAAGAACACTAACTAAGTCGTCGAAGCTGACGCATGTCATGGGTCCGGCCGTCTACAACAAGCTTCTCGAAGCTTCTCGACAGTCACGCAGGCTCCTAGCTCAATTATTTTTAAGAAAAGCTCTGACACTGACTCGCACTTAGCCGCTTTTTTATCCTTTACTTTTAACGAGAAATAATGGCTTATTTACGAAGCGATTTCAAGCAATACAGCATTAATCCTTATCCAAATAAGTACCTTTAATATATTGTGCATTTAATGTATATATACAAACATACAATTAATATATAAAGACATTCTGTAGTATATTTAGTATCAGCAATGCACCCGTGCTAAGCCGGGCGGGTCACTAGTGGCTAATAACTCAAAAACTGCAAAAACTTACCCAAAATAAAAACGGGGTCAAAGTGTACTAATTACCTTTCATTTGACGTCCCACTTGACCTAATAGGCTCATTTTAATTATTTCCCCTCTTGAGCCCCAGTATCTCAACAACTCCCCATATTTTCAGCTGATTAAACCATTTTGCAACACGCGTGTAATACCTTTGGTGCTACAAACATCCATAGGCTACGGTAACCGCAGCCGTATGCTACGGTGGGCCGTATGCTTGTTTGCTACCTTAGCGGTATAAAAAAAATCACACCAGAATTGGGGATCACTACCTACCTATGCATTAAATTTCACGATGATCGGATAAACGCTTCGAAAGTTATCCTCGGACAAACATACATACATATAACGCCGATTTGCCCAAGTTGATTTGGAGATCTCGCTTCGCTCGATCAATAACTGCAAGGATAAACCGTGTTGCATGGTTTATAGATAGAGTGTATTGAGTTTTGATCTTCCTGCTAAGAATACAACAACAACGTAACAACGTGTAACAATACGGCAAGCGTTAAAAGTTTGTATGATGAGATGGGGTTAAGCAGAACCACGGTGAAAAGGGTGTTAAATGAAGAAAAACAGGACATCGTTTGAATGCTCGTCTAATGGACCTGAGACTGAAGAGATGCCGCGCTTTGTTGAAGCGGTATGCGGGAAAAAAATATCGGGAAATTCTTTTTTCGGATGAAAAAAATTTTACCGTAGAAGAGAACTACAACAAACAAAATGATAAGGTGTACGCACACAGTAGTGAAGAAGCGAGCAACCGTATTCCGCGTGTCCAACGAGGTCATTTTCCATCCTCGCTCATGGTATGGTTGGGAGTTTCTTATTGGGGCTTAACAGAGGTACATTTTTGTGAGAAAGGTGTAAAAACGAATGCAGTTGTGTATCAAAATACAGTCTTGACGAACCTTGTGGAACCTATTTCTCATACCATGTTCAATAACATGCACTGGGTATTCCAACAAGATTCGGCGCCAGCTCATAGAGCGAAGAGCACACAAGACTGGCTGGCGGCGCGTGAAATCGACTTCATCCGGCACGAAGACTGGCCCTCCTCCAGTCCAGATTTGAATCCGTTAGATTACAAGATATGGCAACACTTGGAGGAAAAGGCGTGCTTAAAGCCTCATCCCAATTTGGAGTCACTCACGACATCCTTGATTAAGGCAGCCGCCGATATTGACATGAACCTCGTTCGTGCTGTGATAGACGACTGGCCGCGCAGATTGAAGGCCTGTATTCAAAATCACGGAAGTCATTTTGAATAAACTTAGTGTCATAAGAATCTATGTTTTGTTAAGTTTATTTTGGTATATAAATGGTTACATAATGAATAAACTTGTTTCAATTATTTTATATTAAACATGTTACAGAATTTATGACCGGACTAGGTACATATATACAGAGTATTTTTTTTTAACTGGGACAGAACGGCAGCACCCATAACCAGAGGAGATACAGGTGCAGTTTCATTTAAAACATCAGCTCGTTTTCGAAGAAAAACATTTTGGCAATAATTTTTTTTGGTCAAGTGTAAGCGCCTTAAAATGAATCAAGTTAGTAAATTTTTTTTGATGCCGATCAATGCTGTCCTATGTAAGGATCATTTTATTGTATCAGATGAATGAAATCTGAGCAGCGAAAGTTAGTCAAATTTGATAAAATGTATTCTCATACAACAGGACAAAACAAAATTCCTCCAACAAACGTTTTATTAGTTCTTATTATTAAAGAAGTATTAATACTGTAGCGATTAAGAAGTTTAGGAACTCCATGTTCTCATGAGCAACTCGAAAACATTTCGTATTTCAGAACAATTTTGAATTTCGAACATGGTTCTTGCATCTGTCGGACTTTTATATCAGTCATTGCATCGTCTTATTTGTCCTATCATAGCATTGTCAAATACGCAAAAAGTAGACGTAATTGAAGCATACTTCCTCAACCGACTAAGTCCAACTAATGCGTTGAAGTGGTATCAGAAACACTACCCAGACCGCGATTCAATCTTTTCCAAAATCCTTTCCACCCAAAGGTTGCCTGAAAGAGATCGCTTCTAAGCGATAAGACCGCCCATTGTACTATTTGCTTTGTATTTTCTATTTTATTTGTATTTTTTTTTTGTTTATATTGTGTACAATAAAGTGTTTTCATTCATTCAGTCATTCAATACAAATAGATGTTATAGCCTTATCATTCAAAAGAGCAAGCCGCTAAATTAAAATACCCCACAAAAACATCTTAAAGTAACATAAGCGGTTAATTTGTCTTCGTAGCAACTTAAAACTCAAAGGAAGCCAGCTTTTAATAAAGAACTGAGAATAATCTTCCACCAGATACTGGGACAAAGGCACAAAGAACAACACGGTTTATTTTAAAAACATGAAAATCAATTCTCTATAAAGTAATGTATTTTTCTTGGAAAATAAACATAAAACGACCTAACAATGTCAAGACAGTAGTTGGTTAGAAAAAAGAAATCTCTCTGTGCCTAATTTTCCTAGAAACAGGCGTGTTTGCTTTTAACAAACAGGTGTAGTGTATAGTATTCACTACTTCACACACAACGTAACTATAGTTATAAAACATAGTTTAATCACAACATTAACTTTTGACAACTCTAACTAATGTGTGTGTACGTGGACTGAGTGACTACATGGTTTTTTGTAGTTATTATAAATAAAAGCTTAGGAAAAGTTATAAAACATATTTGTAAAACGAATATTGGAATTAGTAAGGAATTCAATAAAAAGTTATGCTACCTAATGAAAAAAAATACAATTTAACTTTAAATACATAGATTTTAAGAAAAGACAAGTTATACTTATTATAAATATAAGTATTATGAAACAAATACTTTTTCAAAACACGCTTTTATTAAATTCATAATCGGAGCCGCAAGCAGATTCAAATGTGTCTCAGTTCACACACTTGACCTTCCATATCTGGGTAAGTGTATCGTTTACAGGCATCTTTTCTACAATATTCGTTTTACAAATTATTTATAACTTTTACTAAACCTTTTAGTTATAAAAACTACAAAAAAATGTGGTCATTCTGTCCACACACACATTTACTAATCACATACTGGCATCACATTATTTGACAGTAAATAAATTTTTGGTTTAGGTTTTGGGAGCGACAGCTACAATCGCATTTTCTGCAGGTGCTCTTGAAGTTGGTTGGGGAAGACCAGCTCGCTGGTGTTTTAAAGTGTGATTTTAAGACAAAATATCAAGCTCAGTGATGGGCAACTGTAAGAAATGGGTTTCCTACCTAACTCAATCCTGCGACTCGTTCTCATTATATACAAGCTTCCGCCCGCGGCTTGCAATAAAATAAGTCTTAATCCATCTTTTTTTTATAAATTATAGACCAGCGTTCGACCACGATCTCGCCTGATGGTAAGCGATGATGCAGTCTACGTTGGTACACGCTTACCCCGAAGAAATCTATTCACTCGCGACTTAAAGATATCCAGGCTGTAGTTATCAGGAAACTTAGACGCAGGCAAGGCGTTCCACTCCTTTGCGGTGCGCATAATAAAGGTGGAAGAGTACCGCTTTGTGCATATGGGAGGTATGTCTACCATGTAGCGGTGGCGCATCGCGGAGCGTCTGGTTGTCCGATGATAGAATGGGGATGGTGGTATCAGGTTGAAAAGCTCCGCAGTATTTTCTCCGAAATGTATCCGATAAAAAACCGAGAGGTTTGCAACTTTTCGTCGATGCTCGAGGCTGTGGAGCCTTGCATCTGTAATATATTCCCGCCCGCAGCTTCGCACTCATAGTTTGTCAATAAAACACTACCCTTCTGCGCAGTCGCAAAAAAGTTGATTATGTCCCAATAACAATCATAATCTATCTGTGTACCAGATTTCATTGAAATTGGTGCAGCCGTTTAATTTTGAAAACGTAACAAACAAAGAGAGAGACAGAACTACTTTCCAATTGATAATAATAGTATATATGATAGTATGACTATACATAATATGTTAACCTAAAATACTAGACAGTATAAACACACAAAGCATCGTAACTGACAACACAGGTACCTAAGACTTTTCCTTAAATTTTAAACTACTCTCTTTTATAACTACATTCAATCATTTCGAGTCCAATTTCATCTGTGTTCAAACTTTAAGTTACAAGTTGAAGAGAATCTACGTCTATGAATCCATTGTCTTCGAGCGTATTACGCGTTTATTGTAACTTCAGTCAAGATCTTACGAGTTAGACGTCCTCCGTGGCGCAGTGAACGAATAGCCTCTCAGCCGGCTATTGGCAAGGGGTCGCGGGCTCGGTTCCGCATGGCAAATATTTGTGATCTGGATATTTATATCAATGAATTGTTATTTTAAGGACAAGCTTGTGTAAAGAAAGTTGTAAAAGTTGCTTAGGAAATTTGATAATTCCGGAAAACTGAAAGTGCTTATTATGGGATTTTTGTTTTGAAATCCGTGCAAAGCTGAGGCGGGTCAACTAGTCATTGTTTAAAAGAATCTCAAGAATAAAGTATACTTTATTATGTAAGCTAGTTTCTCATAGATTGGGCCAAACAAGGAGGAGTCAGCGTCGTGGTCCCAAAGGAGTCCTATCGCCGAACGCGGCTTAATCCCACGAATGGCCCCAACACAACTTATTTCAAATAGAATTTGATTCCGGATTTAACTAACGGCATTTTCTAAATTATATTGTGTGATCTTGTTGTGGCTTGCTAGTAGACTGTCTATATACTGTAAAGAACACACGTTTTGTATGTATCAAATTGAAATGAATTTTATTATAAGTTTTTCTTATGTTATTAAGGTCCATTTGCTATCTAATATCTAATATACTGGTGGTAGAGCTTTTGTGAACGAGCTCGAGGAAGTGGCACCACCGCCTTACCTTTATCTGCCGCCAAATAGCAGTACTTGTGCTGCTGTGTTCCAGTGAGATGGTAATGGTATGTTCCTGTAATTACTGGCACATAGGCATAACAGCTAAGTCCTATAGTATGACAACGTATCCACATAGATATCAAGACAATATAATAGCTTGTTTTGAATTCTATGTGGATATCCATGGGCTGCAGTAGCCACTTAACATCTGGTGGACTGCATGCTCGTTTGCCATATAAGTTGTATAAAAAATATGTATAAAAATGTCGTAACGCGGTTTATATGGTCGCATTTCCTTGACGGGTCGACCGATTTTAATGAATTTATTTTGTATATTTGATAGGCATGAGAATAAATCGTGAAGTATTTTTCACCTTCCTATCCCCGCTGCCATTTTTTAATAGCGATTTTAATATTTATGTTTATACAATCTTGTTATATATATAAAAGAAAGTCGTGTTAGTTACACTATTTATAACTCAAGAACGGCTAAACAGATTTGACTGAAAATTGGTGGGGAGGTAGCTTAGAACCAGGAGACGGACATAAAATACTTTTAATCCCGTTCGACCGCGGTCCCATGTGACGTAACATAAAACCTCAAAAAGAATACAAGTCACTATAAAACGTGGTACAACAAAAACGCATCTGACATGGAATAAATAAACGCAAAAGACAGCTAAACGTAATTTTGTCTATGGTTAAGTATGGTTGTAAAATGATGGCTGGGGACAACAATTGACAATTCTACCAGGGTGACGTATATTGACAGCCCGCGTTATATGCGTGTCAAGGCGGTACGAAGTTCGGCGGGTCAACTAGTAGTATAATAAATAAAATTTGTGATTACAAAACCGCGATTACCATACACTGACTAACAAGATAGATCTATATTTATGCGCTTAATATGATAGATCTTCCACCTTTATTATTTAATTATTTTTAATCCTCTATATTGTACTTCTATAGGACATGGTAATTAATATAACGTCAACTAGATTTAAATTGCATGCTTAGCTTAAGCGAAATATGTTGGATCTAAACTAAAATTGACATCTTGTAATTCAATCTTATTTTATGCAATACATATTATTTCGTTTCATTTCATTTAATATGTGCACCGCCAAGGAGTAGAACGCCTTGCCTGAGTTTGTTTCTTGATAACTACAATCAAGGAGTCTTTAAGTCGCGCGTGAATAGATTTCTTCTAAGCATGCGTATTCCATCGTAGACTGCCATCAGGCGAGATCATGGTCAAAAGATAGCCTGTGATTTATATTAAAAAAAAAGATAACTTGTTATGAATGCATTTTGTGCATGTTTACTTAAATATCTACCTAGTTGGGTAGTATAAGTATGTATGTAGTTGGTATACCATGGTAATTTCCACACCAGTCAACTCTATCCAAAGGATGTCTGGTAGAGGTTGATATTGAGCGAAAAGACCGCCAATTGTATCACATAGATTTACATTGTACTATTTAATCCTTGTGTTTTTTGTTGTGCATTAAAGTATTTTTCACACCACCTGCTCGACATTGTCAAATTATGTAAACCTCACCGAAAGCAGGTGATTAAATCTCTACGGCTGAGCTGGAAGTAAAGTGGTACTGAATTTAATTATGCCCTCTCGGGAATAATGTGATTTGAATTTGGTGCCTCATCTGTATTTAAATTTGAACCAAAAAGACCTTAACCAATAAGAACTTTTTCGTGAATCGAACTAACCTCTGCACAGAATGCACCAACTTAGATTTCATTTTTATTGTCTCGCAGAAAGTGTGAATAGTAGTAATGTGAAAGTATTCTCCTTGTGGATAAAGCTGTCTACATCTTAGGCTTGCATATATCCCTCTCTGCACTCAGGATTCTAGTAACTCCATCACTCCGCTCGTGAGTTAACTCAAGCATCTTTTATTACGTTTGGGATTCAATATAGTGCCCGTAACGCAAGACACTGCTTTATCCTCTCGTTTAATAATCTAATATTACATCCATCTATTTAAAGCTGCACTTTTTATGGTCAGTATATAAAAGTCATTATTATCAAATTATATAATTATCGTATTATCCAAAATATTTATACGATAAGGCTCGCAGTTAAAAAAAGAGATATTTTAACTTTCCAATCCAACTAATTCGGGTCCTGAGAGCTTATATAATTCAGCGACAGACAGCCGTCCGTCTGTCGCTTTGTTTCCCTCAACCCTTGTCACGGAATCAAACGTAACTCGACTGAAAGAGTAATCATGGGTTCCGCAATGATTCTCAGTGGACACAGCTTTGTATTGTAAATAAAATACAGGGTATCCTGTAAAACAGTTATGCGGTTACCTATACATCTTGTAACGCTTTTGATCAATAGGAGAGATTAAATAAGACGATGTATGTGTTTCAATACATATACCTAATTATCAAAATAAGAGAAGTCGGTTGAGCGAGTAGGTTCGTTACATTCAATTACTTATACATGTGGCAAGATCAAGAGAGGCTGATCATAAATGACTTGGTTTAACGATGGTATACACTTAGATTTACAAATTACAGTTATAGTATTTTACAGTGAAGGTGGTACAAACAGAGCTTGACTTGAGGAGTACAGAATTCTTAAGGCTTCTTAAGGCCAATGGTGCAGCAACTACAGAATGTGTTGAGCACACCTAGCAGCATAAGTTTATTTAGTATAATAAAGTGCGCGCCATCTGACGAGAGCGTCAGAAAAGAGAGAAATGTTTCTGGGTTTTAACCCGGATAAAAATAATGGAATAGATACACCTCGTGCTATTTTCGTCGACCGTCTCTGGAGTCTGCTCGGACAGATGAAGCGGGCTTCAGCTGCGGCGGTAGGCTTCGTGGGCAGGCGTGGTCCCGGCGTGCGTCAAGGCAGCTAGCAGGTTGACCGATGAACGACCTCGTGGCGGTAGGCTTCGTGGGAAGGCGTGGTCCCGGTAGGCATCGAGGCAGCTAGCAGGGTGGCTAAAGAACAACCACGCTTCTCGACGGCTCAGATGATAGGTTTGAATGTTGTCAGGTGTAGATATGGAGAAGTAAGAAGAAAGATAAGAAGCAAAGACCGTGAACGACTTCCCGACTTGGAAATCTTGCGCACGAATTCACAATAAAAAGTAACAGGAATTACACTGTCCAGAGATTAATACTGTAGCACGTTTATTAGAAGTTCTCACTGATGAGTCCAGGCGTGGAAAAGAAGAGTGAAGACAGACGACTCTGCCTTTTTATACCCGAGAACTTCCACCGTCTTTTAATCATTATTAAAATCGAATTTCTTCTAACACATTCTAGAACAAATGATGCAATCACTTTTGGTGATGCCATAAAATAAAATTTGACACATCCGGCGTCACTCAAGATAAAGCTGTTGTTTGCTTCAGCTTGCATCAGTCAAGGACACTGATTGAATTCTGTCTTTTATTATTTAAGATTTTTATTTTTATTATGTTTCTAATAAGCAATGGATTATTTAATTTAAGTATATAAAAATGTTTCTGCTGATTAAAATTGAATATCGATCAATAAAAATAGGTAGTGAATTTCTTTGAGTTACATACAACGCCATCTGCAGTAAACATGGCGAACCATGACGAGAACACGCTCGGACTTCGGTACATTGAAAAACGAGTTATTGAGCGTTCGTGCCCCGCCATGTCGCTAGATGTCATGGTATGTAGTGTTTTATTAGTATAGTGTTATGTTATATTACAAATGTAGCGAGTCATGAAATTGTACACGTTACAATCTCACTCGCAAAAGGTTAAAAACCATATCTACTTGTGTATTAAAATGTTATGACATTTGACTGAAATGCTTGTGAGATTTATGCTTGTCAAAGATAAAATAAATAATGCTGCATTTTCCACACGGCGCTGACCCCAAACTAAGCAAAGCTTGTGCTAAGGAAACCAGATCACTGATAGAATACTTACATACATATTTTTTAATAAATACTTACTTGTAATATATAGAAAGAAGATATATAGAAAGATACCCAAACCTGGAACAAATAAATAAATAAATATTGCTGGACATTTCACACAGTGCTATCTAGCCCCAAACTAAGCAGAGCTTGTACTATGGGAACCAGATAACTGATAGAATACTTATATAATTTTTTTTTGTAAACACTTACTTATAATATATAGAGAAACAACCAGACCCGGAACAAATATCTGTAGGCCATGCAAACATTTGTTCCGCTGCGGGAATAGAACCCGCTACCTCCTGCGTACCTCCTGCGTGCGTACATAATGACGGATGGTAGACCTGAATATCCCCCATGTAAGTTCAAAGTAAGTTTGTATGATCTAACGGCCAGTATAGACCTCTAATAAGACCACTAGATATTTTTAAATGCTATCAACATCCACTCATCCAAGCAATAAACGTCAGGAATTAGTATGTACTTTTACGAGTATGTATTACTCGTGCGCGATAACTTGGGACCTGCTAGGAATGCGACTCCCCGACCGCTTCCCCTGCACTTCCCCGATGGCGCCCGTATTGTACCGTTCGCATCACTATTTTTTACTAGGGTTTTTAGTCTCGTACTGGCCTACGTCACGTAACGACGCGCTCTGGAATTCTTTTAGTTTTCGTTTGTGTTATTGTTTTGTTGTCTGGAAAAAAGAAGTCAACCATGTGGACAGGCTTTGACAAAAGTATTGGGACGATGACCTCTTACAAGAGACGAATGAATCGCAATTAATTGTATATTTATCGGATACCTCTTCGTCAAGTGATTATAGTGAGACTGAGGACGAAGAACAACCTCTAGAAGGTATAAATCCACTAAGTAGTGACGAAGATGAGATAATGTAAATAATAGATAAAATAAATGTGTAAACTTAAACATTGTATTTTTATTTTATTCAAATAGTGTAAAAAAGATTAGATAAAAAGCAGCGTCCTCCCTGAGTAACATAATAAATTAGGTTAAAAAAAACAAAGACCAGCCGCGGGCGGCTGCTTGTTATGTTCGCTTTTTTGCGGGTGGTTCAAACACGCCAATATGACCGCGCTCAGGTCCCAACTTATCGCGCACGGGTAATATGTATGATGACTGGGACACTCGTTTACGGAAATATGCTTACGACTTTAATTCTGAGATCTCCAGAGTTTAGTCAGATCATTATTATAAGTACGGGATTTATCACATAACTTTTTAACAGTCTTATAATTAACAGTAATAATAAGTTAAAAAAACCACGATAGCGTGTTCTTAGTAAAGTGTAGTCAGAAGTAAATCCAAACTTTAAATACCTTCTTGGACATCCAGTATAAAGAAATACGCTTACTTTAATTCTCAGATCTACAGGGTTACAATAGTCAACGGTGGCGATTCTGTTGTTTACACTGACTAACTAAAATTGTGTAAAATACGAACGGTCTTATTTTGTTTACGCTAAAGATCAAATTAGAATGACATTTCAAGTGACATTTCTAAAATTAAGTAATTTTTACTACGATGCCGTGTTTGCGGGCTAGTTTAATCAGCACCAATTTGACTGCTGACTAAAACTAGCCCAAAAAACGCCATCATCCCATCACGCGGCCTTCCGGATAAGAGGCGAGATAAAGAAATATCGCAATTTTAATCGTGAGGACGGCTTTAGATTTTCTGCATAGTGGAATCCAGTTATAGTTAGGTGTTCACGTCGCGATTTAGATCCACGCGTAACTTCAGATACTGTTAGTATTGTTTGTCGAAACAGTGATACGTGCGATTCAGAAAACCAAGTGCGGGTTGACAACATTCGCGCTGTCCGGCAATGACACCCGCCCGCTTCAGTCTCTCGTGACCACGGTCGATGTAACTTGGCCGAAACGTCGAGGTTACTCAAAATTATTATTTTGATATAAATCTGTGCGCGAAAAGACCCGTTTTGTCTTAAAAACATGAGTATAGTTCGTGAAAATTTAAAAAGTTCTAACTCTTTATTTACTACAAAAAGAAATTTATTTTGCAATGAAATTTAAATAAAAAAAGTTTTTTTTAAATATATGTTTCAGTTATACGCGTAATTCAAATTAAAGTAACAATATGGTAGGTATCTCCCGGGTTTTGTGTATGTATCTGATTCCATATTTTTTTTAATTTGCCACTGGCAAACGCACAATACCGTGCGACGCCAAAAATAAAACGAGTGTACTTTATACCACACGACTGATATAAATCTTTTTTTTTTCAAAATATTAATTTATAAAATTGTTCAATTACAAAATTGTCCACAGATCTGTAGGTCGATCAGTCTATATTCATTCTGGACAGACGCAGCTCGCACTCGCACATTAACGTTTAAAAATATACGAAACGTAACTCTCTCTCTTACTATCTTCACTAACTTACATATATCTCCCACTCAACTTCCGTTCGCACAATTTATAACGCATTCACCCGCTTACTCCTCAAGTCAAGCGTGCGTAATAATATATTATGAATTATAATACAAGTTAGCTAGTTGCTCATTATACACGAGGCTGTTTTTTGTAGCCCGAGCCGTAGACGAGGGCGTAAATCAGCCGAGTGTCTAGAGAGCTAGTTGCTCACGAGTTTTTTACGCACTTTTTCAACATACTTACGAGGAAAAAACAAACATGTTATGCATAAATCGTTTAATTATCAAAACAATTGGTGAATGTACAATTTTCAAAACGATATTGGATTGTTTTTGATGGCGATTTCACAGTTTGTCCTTACATTGGTAATACTAGCCACTTTTTTAGTAAGTATCTTTTTTTTCTTCTTGTGTAAATGTCGGCGACAAAGTAAATCATTCAAATTACTGGAAGGAGAAAGCACCAAATAACTCATGCTACGAGATGTACGAGTACATGGATGTGGGTTACAGTACGTTTTGATATGCTTCTTAACATGAAATAGATGCACCACAGGGAGCTGAGTTTGTATGAATTGGCGAGTTCAGAGAAATACGCCAAAATATATTTTTAGAAAAAGACTGGGTTTTTTGTTGCTTTTCCTTTGTATGAAACTATCGTAAGCAGCTAAGTACTTTGCTCTAGATTTTGCAGGTATTAGGGCGTTTGTGCACTACAAGTAATTTTACGGTCCGGCAGTCCGAATTTTTACGGTCCGGTATGACATGAAAAAAACGAATGATTAACTTGTGCTCTATAAGGAATTCTACTGTCCGGCAGTCCGATTTTTTAAATAAAATTTCTTTACGCACGCTTGACTTAAGCTGGTGAATGCATTACGAAAAGTGCGAACGGAAGTTGAGAGGGGGATATAACTTAGTGAAGATAGAAAGAGAGAGAGTTACGTTTCGTATATTTTTAAACACTAATGTGCGAGTGAGAATTGCGTCTGCCCAGAATGAACATAGACTGATCGACCTACAAACGTGTGGTCAATTTTGTAATTGAACAATTTTATAAATTAATATTTTGAAAAAGAAGTTTTACTTCAGTCGTGTGGTCTAAGAAGCACACTAAATTTTTTGTGCCTTTTCAGTCTTTACTTGCGGGTGCGGCGCAGTTTAGGGTAGCTCTCTTTGAAACTACGCGTAAATACGCTAGGAATGATGAGTTGCTTAGAACGTCAGCAGTTGCTGGCTTTACTAGTGGTTCGCCCCGAACTGAGATCTCGCGAGTCTCCGATTAAAACAAAGAAATATTATTTGTAATCTTTGACTATCAAAATAGTGTCACGAAATAAATAACCATATAACTTGACCAACAGTTTCATTCAAATTACAGGTAACGGGAGTTCATGCATGTGGTTATTTTATTTGGGGTATAAATTGCAGTTATTCTGGATTTCAGACTTTTGCCTATTTTTGTGTCATTTACGCTACACGCATACCAAATTACAGCAATGTGGGGTCACTGGTGTACCCTGTGAATTTTGTCAAAGTTTAATTTTTATAATGGCTTATAATAACTGGATTTTGTGAACGGGCTCGAGGAAGTGGGCACTACGGCCTTACCTATATCTTTTTATATAAGGTGTATAAAAAAAACCTCAAAAAGTATAAACAATTTACGAAAAATAAAACGGAGTCCAAAACGTACTAATAAATGTCTTTCATTTGACGTCCCATTTGACCAGTTAGCTTCATTTTCATTTTCTTACCCCTCTTGAACCCCAATATCTCAACAACTCCCCCAAATTTTTAGGTCATTTAGTCACACCAAAATTGAGCTATCACTACCTACCTGTGTATTAAATTTCACGATATCGGATCAACGCTTCGAAAGTTATCCTTGGACAAACATACATACATACATACAACGCCGATTTGCCCGAGTCGATTTAGAGATCTCGCTTAGCTCGATCAATTACGTGCAAAGACGTAGAAGACAAAATAATTTTGGTTTCATCCCCTTTTATGTGAAAGGTACATGACAGGGTCATTTTACATATACCTACCGCAGTAAATTGAGGCAGGACGAAATATTATTTTCCGGTCCGGAATAGGGAAAAGTAAAATGTTAGACGGTAAAATTACGTGTAGTGCACAAGCTAGTATTGATGGCGTGCCATATCGGACCGTAAAAAATCGGACTGCCGGTCAGTAAAATTCCTTGTAGTGCACAAACGCCCTTAGGCTTTCATTTGCATTTTATGCTGCATTTAGTATTTTTGGCGGGGTTAAATCTATCAATTGTTAATCTTCTGTACTAAAACTTGACATTTTTACAATTATTTACCACAAAGCAATAAATGCGACACAAACAAAAAAATTAGAAATGACGCGCAAGTTTTTTTTGCACGCGCCAAATGGAAGATGATTGATTACATATACCCACCCATACAGCCTACTTCAAAATTATAATTTTAGAGATAAATTACAAATATTTTATAACAAATTATTGTGAATTATAAGTAATTTGATAATAATAAATGTTTTTTCATCTTCATTAGGAGACATATATTTATTCAAAAATTTAATAGGATTTTCAGCGGCATAAAACCTCTTTGTTGTTACAAAAACTGTATTACCCGGTTAAATTGAAAATGCTCTGTTTACTCGCATATAATTTGCAGTTAGGTACTAACTTAACTTTGTAGGGATAATTCTATTATGCACTAGTGTGTTGTATTATTACGCACGCGTGTGTTATAGTTCGGTTTTAGGTCCTAATAACGATGTACTATGGCTCACTTTACGAGCAAGTGTGTTGAAAATACGTTTTACTTCTAAAAGTAACATTAGTGTGACTGTTGTTGTTGCAGATTAAGAGAAATGTATTAAACTTATAAAAATCTCGTGTCACGGTTTTAGTGATTGCACTCCTCCACACGGGTCGACCGATTTAAAAAAAAAAATATTTTTCACCCTCCTTCAATTAATACTTCAGTGCACTTTTTGACCACGTGCCACCAATGGCACGCGTGCCATTGGTTCGCCAACTGAAATGGTACCATACCCCGTACTAAATAATTACCTGTATATAATTTACATACACTGTAAACTATATACTTTTATTTAAGTATTCTCGTAAAGTGCGTAAAGCGAAGTTAAGTGCTGGTCCTAGGGTTCCCGTTAATCGTCTGAGATTTTCGGTTGAAATGCAGTGCTAATTAGCGCGTATTCACTGAACGAATCATATCTATATATGTACAAATGAAATATCAAGCCAGGACACACAATACAAATACAAATACAATACAAAGTTTGGCTCTAACTATGTGTCCATCTCTAAACATCTGTTGATATAAATATCAACCATAAAATGTATCATAAATTGCACACTTGCTAATTATATCATTAGGGATACATAATTTAAAGGCTTTGATATTCCTATAATACGAAGAAACACCTTTTACATCTAATGCTATATGCATTCGCTAGATAAATTGCGCAACGAGGGAGAAGTCAAAAAGCGGCTTAATTAATATGGGACAATGTCAAGTTATGGATGAAACAGATCTTTGCCTGAGAAAACAGAATTTTGCAAACATATGACACACATTACCTTTGCATGCAAGCATGTTGAGTATGCTAGTTATAAGAATATGTGAACCTTTTTGAGTGCCAAGCGTAATATTTTATCACATGCATATGCGTAGTTATAAGAGTATTCATTAAACAGTAAATTTAGCATGATTACATTGCTAAAGAACCGTTTATTACCACAGAACTTCGTAAGCTAATGAACTTCACATACGGTAGGAACAATTAAATCAACATTTCCCTGTTGAATAAATAAAACTACACACACTACATTCTTGGAAGTACATGAATGACAATGACAGATGTTTTACTGTTAGACAAACTCTACCAGACAGATTAATTAATATTTCCAGATATCACCACATAAACTACAAATAACCTCTTCCATTAATTGACTAGAGAATTTAGTTAGACGAAATTAGCATTGTTTTTTTAACCCTGTGATAATTCTGTGATAAGCTCGCGAAATACGAGAATACATCAAGCCGGCTGCAGTAGAGATAAGATGTAGTAACTAACCTAATACCTTGTAGGCACTAAATCTGTCCAATGTATTTTATTGTCTAGGGAAATTTCAGGTATTTACTTCAAGGGAAATCTGCAATTAACTTCTTTTAGCTAAATTTTATCTAGACGATCACATGCTATTTATTATTTCACATGCTAACTTTCTAGTTTTTTTTTAAGTTATACATTACCTTTCACTAGTTTTCTTTCAAACTCGGCCATTTATAAGACAACATAATAGTAGTACATAAAACAAAGACTGACAGACTGCTAGATGTCTAAATAGGAGGTCTAAATTTAGAGACATCCATATTGTTAACTTAACTTTAGTAGCCAACATTTGTGTATTAGGGAACCAACCAATATATGTACCTAGTCAGGTCATAAATTCTGTCACATGTTTAATATAAAATAATTGAAACAAGTTTATTCATTATTTAACCATTTATATACCAAAATGAACTTACCAAAACATAGATTCTTATGACAATAAAGTTTATTCAAAATGACCTCCGTGATTGTGAATACAGGCCTTCAATCTGCGCGGCCAGTCGTCTATCGCAGCACGAACGAGGTCCATGTCAATATCGGCGGCTGCCTTAATCAAGGATGTCTTGAGTGACTCCAAATTGGGATGAGGCTTTGAGCACGCCTTTTCCTCCAAGTGTTGCCATATCTTGTAATCTAACGGATTCAAATCTGGACTGGAGGAGGGCCAGTCTTCGTGCCGGATGAAGTCGATTTCACGCGCCGCCAGCCACTCTTGTGTGCTCTTCGCTCTATGAGCTGGCGCCGAATCTTGTTGGAATACCCAGTGCCTGTTATTGAACATGGTATGAGAAACAGGTTCCACAAGGTTCGTCAGGACTGTATATTGATACACAACTGCATTCGTTTTTACACCTTTCTCACAAAAATGTACCTCTGTTAAGCCCTAATAAGAAACTCCCAACCATACCATGAGCGAGGATGGAAAATGACCTCGTTGGACACGCGAAATACGGTTGCTCGCTTCTTCACTACTGTGTGCGTACACCTTATAATTTTGTTTGTTGTAGCTCTCTTCTACGGTAAAATTTTTTTCATCTGAAAAAAGAATTTCCCGATATTTTTTTCCCGCGTACCGCTTCAACAAAGGGCGGCATCTCTTCAGTCTCAGGTCCATTAGACGAGCATTAAAACGATGTCCTGTTTTTATTCGATATGCCCAAAGCCCTAAGTCTTCATTTAACACCCTTTTCACCGTGGTTCTGCTTAACCCCATCTGAAGGGCCAACAGTTTCTGCTTACGTTTGGGATTTCTTTGAATTCGCACCTTCACAGCTTTTATCACTGCTGGAGTCTTAACAGACCGAGGGCGACCACTTCTTGACCTGTCATCTACACTAGAGTCTTCATTGTGTCGTTTGATGGTGCGATAAACGAATCTATTGGTTATATTAAAATTTTTCAGTATGTCAAAAATTTGAATTGGCGCGTAACCGCAACGATGCAACGCAATAACTGCAACACGGTCTTCTTTAAGCGTCCACTCCATATTTAAAAATGAGTAAAATTCTAAAAGGTATACATTTTTATTTTCATGAACAATTCGAAATTCGAATTCTATAAACTTTTTTGTGGCCAGCATTCTAAAAGAAAAGTGTTTACTGTGTGACAATACTTATGACCTGACTAGGTATATTATTATATATTCATTTATATACTTATTAGTAATGGGGAAAGCAAGAGAGGTAGAGACAGAGGAGAAAGGGGAAGAGGGAGGGGGGGGGGGGGGGTTGTACACAATATAACAATAGGAATAATACAAAATAAAAGAAAGTACCTAATATAAATTAATTGTAAGACAAAAGAAGATTGTACAGATATTGCAAAATTGAGATGATATCAGCTGTCGAGAGGCTGATTGACATCGGGCCACGGGATTTTATCGTCGCTATATGGCGGGTTCCTATATCCGTCGGTAACCGACTACGCCTCGTATCTCCTTCAAAAAGTGTCAACAAACAAACTTTTGACATGTTTTCAAGGAGAAACGAGTCGTAGTTGGTTACCGACGGATATAGGAACCCGCCAATAGTCCACTATCTGACGTGTAGTTAGAGCCTAGAGGTAAGCTCAAACATTGAATTTGGCATATGCCCAATCATGTGACAAGTTGCAAGTCCACTGCCCCTTATCAGGAATTCTAAAACGGTTACGACTGTAATTTCCTTGGCAAATACCTATTTCAATATTGGAATTTCTGATAATGGTGAGCGACTGTGGACTTCGACGAGGTGAGCGAGTCTGACTGCGAAAGTGACTTCACGATGATCCTTTTTCATCATCATCATCATATCAGCCGTAGGACATCCACTGCTGGACAAGGGCCTCTCTCATTGATCTCCAGGAACTGCGGTTGGAAGCGGCCTGCATCCTTTTTAATAATAATTAAATTTGGAATTTTAATTTGAATGATAAAAGGGTTATATTTTATAGGTTCATGCGAACAGCTGACACTGAAACCCCTCTACGAGATGAAGGTGACGATTTTTTTTCAACTTACTATGATCCTTACGCTTCGCCAGAATCAGAATGTAGGACTTGAAGTTTGTAGTGCTAATGGACTCCAGTCACTGGAACAGTATTATATTTTAAAATTTACTTAAGACCCTAGGGCCGTAAACACATTTACGAGGCTGTTATAGAGTTAGAATGATCAACTTTTAGAGCATGAGTGATGAAAGGTCTATTGTTGCGTTGCGAAAAGAGGGTAAGGAGGTTTCGCTTCTTTACGCTCTACATTATAACACACATCAAAAAAGTCTAAGCAATACATAGTTTTTTAGTAATATTTATATTTACTTCGTTTTAAACTTTCTTTCTAGAATAATTCTTTATGAGGGAGGCCTTTGTCCAACAGTGGACGTCCTACGGCTGATATGATGACGATGATGATCAATTCATTATTGTACACCAGGAATACTTAAATTAGGTAACTAATTTAAGTTAAATATAGTACAATGGGCGGCCTTATTTCTTCCAGGCAAACTTAGGATGGAAAGTAAAGATCGAAGCAGTAATGGGCAGCGGTGCACAGGTACATTTACAAATGAAAGAAATACTTATAATCCTACATAAATTACGTAAACATACATAAATTTAAACCTAAAGATAGACTTATATATACCAAACTCATAACCTACGAGTAAATCAATATTCTTACAAATCTATGAAAACGAGGACAAGAAAACTAGTATGTTGTTTAATATTTTTATTTATATACACCATGTATTATAATTTTGAATAAAAATTTATTTATAAATTGTAATAATACCATATTTCATTTTATTTGAAAAATAACTGAAAAAACTTACAACTCATCTTCAAAATTCACACTGAGAAATTACTGAAAAAAATCGATGTTATTAAAGTTAAATTAAGTAAATATGCATTTATTTCAGACAACAAGTTATGCATATACATGATGAAAGTAGATTTAAGGAAAAACTACAAGAATTGTAGTACGTACCGTCAATAGTGTTATAGTTCTTTGCCCATAATCCTCAATAGATTCAAACCCAATAGACACAGAGTCAACGCTGAGGAACTTGTACGCTAATTAACGATTCCGTTTCAGTTCACTAATTACTGTATTTGTCGTACTAATCTATTCCGTTATCATTTGGGAGTATTTTGTAATGCATTCATGGTGTTGTGTGCTTTTAGAGCTAATATTGCAGTCTATTGGAAATCTAAAAAATAATATTTAATAATACCAGTGGTTCGCCCCGAAGTGAGATTTCGCGAGTCTCCGATTAAAACAAAAAAAAAATATTATTTGTAATCTTTGATTATCAAAATAGTGTCACGAAATAAAAACCAACTTACTTGACCTACAGTTTCATTCAAATTACAGGTAACGGGAATTCATGTACTGTGTTTTTTTTTGGGGTACAAATTGCAGTTATTCTGGATTTCAGACTTTAGTCTATATTTGTGTCACTTAGGCTACACGCATACTAAATTACAGCACTTTGGGGTTACTGGGAATTTTGTCACAGTTTATTTTTTATTATGGTTAATAACTCAAAAACTATATAGAATTTACAAAAAAAAAACGAACTCTAAATGTTCTAATAAATACCTTTCATTTAACGTCTAGTTTGATTAGTTAGCCTCATTTTCATTTTTTTACCCCTCTTGAACCCCAATATCTCAACAACCCCCCCAACATTTTTAGCTCATTTAGTCACACCAAAATTGTGCCATCACTATCTATCTATGTATTAAATTTCACGATTATCGGATCAATACTTCGAAAGTTATCCTCGGACAAACATACATACATACATACAATGCCGATTTGCCCAAGTATTAGGATAATTTTAGTAATATTATAACATATTTTATAACAACCTAATATATATATAAAACCCTAACTTAACAAGCCCAAGTTGATTTAGATATCTCGTTTTGCTCGATCAATTATTATACCTCGCGACTATATTAATAGATAGATAGGTAACTCTTTATTGAACTACCACACAAACAGAAATAATACAAAAATAAGTACTAGGCTAAAGTAATAAGGCAATACAATGGGCGGCCTTATCGCTGGAAGCGATCTCTTCCAGGAAACCTTTCATCCTCATCCTCGGATCTCTAACTCTTCAGGGGGGTAGTCAGAGGTAAGTTTAAACATCACGTTGTTCCAGAGGGTCCAGATCCAGAGAGTCCAGATCCAAAGGATCAAGGTCCAAGGAGTCCAAGTACAGAGTTCCAGATCTAGGGGGTCCAGGTCCAGAGGGTCCAGGTCTAGGGAGTCCAGTTCAACGAGTTCCAGGTCCAGGTAGTTCAGGTTCAGGAAGTCTAGGTCCAGGAAGGGATCCAGCAGGTCCAGGTCCAGGGAGTCCAGGTCCAAAAGTTCGAAGTCCAGGAGGTCCAGGTCCAGAGAGTCCAGGTCCGTCCAGGGCGTCCAGGTCCAGAAGGTCCAGGTCCAGGGAGTCCAGATCCAGATAGTCCAGGTCCAGGGGGCCCAGGTCCAGGTCCAGGTCCAGGGTGTTCAGGTCCAGAGGGTCCAGTTCCGGGTCTATGAGTACAAGTCCAGGATCCAGAAGGTCCATACTTTATGATACTCCATACTTTATGACTGCTTTTTCCACTTGGATATCCTTTTTGAATGCTTTTTCCATTTTGATATCCTCTTTGAATATTGCTTCTTCCACTTCGATATTCTCCTTGAATGCTTCTCCTACTTCAATATCTACAAAATATATGCCACAGGGTTATGTACGAGTATTACCGGGTACAAATTAAAATTGCCTTTGCATTTTATTTATTCAATGACGACCTCCGTGGCGCCGTGGGCGAAGAGCCGGTTGAGGCGCAGGAGGTTACGGATTTGATTCCCGTCGCGGAGCAAATGTTTGAATGAGCAACAGATATTTATTCGGGTCTGGGTGTTTTTTCATATATTATAAGTATTTATTTACAAAAAAACGTATATAAGTATTGTATCAGTTATCTGGTTGCCAAAATGTGAAATGTTCAGCATTATTTATTTATTTATCAATGGAGGATGATGTACTGTACGTACAGGGTCTTGTGGTAAGTTGCAGCTTGCAGCACTAGATAGAAGAAGGACGGAGCCATTGACACAACATTTTTGGATTAGGATTTCTCAGTTCCTATATCCTTTCAGCTTATTTAATTCGGAGAAAGGGCATGGCCATAGATGCAGAGTTGTTGAGACGTGCTCAGCATCTATTTCCATGCCCTTTCTCTTTCTTTAAACGTTTTGCTTTACCGTTTTTAATACTCAATAAAGCCTAATAATAGTCGCATGCCGATTCTACACCAATCAATCTCTCCACACTAACAGCACTTAGTTCTAAGTTTTGTAACCAGATACCCAGAAAAGTAAAAATGTAGCCACATTTTATGTTCTGTGACAAAAGCCGACCAGTGCGGAAATAATACGCAGCGAGCATATGAAATGTTACCAAAAACAATGCAATAAGCATCACATCGGTTGGCGAGTCCAACTGAGCATCTTACAACTGTAACTTTGGCACTTGGCTGCTTCTCTAACTTTGACTTGATGTCAGTTACCACTACCTTTTAACTCCACAACATTTCTCAAAGAGCCTGTCATGGGATTTTTTTATTAATATTGATGTAACTTTGTTACAATCAGTTACAATCAGTCGGTTGTTCCTGACAGTAAAACCGAGCAGTTTACACAGCATTATTTGTAAAAGTCGTCTATAAGCGCTGTATCAATATAAATTTTCTTCAACCAGTTTATCAATATTTACCGGTTATATATTTATTAATATTATTAATTTTACTGAAAAGAACAAAACCTTTTGAGATAATATAGTGTACAATAGTGTAATAAAGTGTCAGTGTTAGTGCTATTCATAAGAACACAAGAACAAAGTGTCTTCCCTTAAATAGACACTGCAAGAAAAGTGCCAATGGACACATTCTTAATCATTTTTTTTATACAACTTATTTGGCAAACGAGCATGCAGTCCACCAGATGTTAAGTGGCTACTGCAGCCCATGGATATCCACATAGAATTCAAAACAAGCTATTATGTTGTCTTGATCTCTACGTGGATACGTTGCCATACTATAGGACTTAGTGCCTATGTGCCAGTAATTACAGAAACATACCATAACCATCTAACTGGAACACAGCAGCGCAAGTACTGATATTTGGCAGCAGATAAAGGTAAAGCCGCGGTGCCCACTTCCTCGAGCCCGTTCACAAAAGCTCTACGACCAGTAGATAGAATCATAATTCAATTATAAACTAAGTTAGCATATAGTAGTAGTAGTAGTTAGTATAGCTCATTAGGCTACTTGGCTAGATTGTAAATGTTTATTAACAAATGGCATATGGAACCGAGACGTGGTCCTTCACTATTGGCCTTATGAACAAGCTCAGAGTCGCTTAACGAGCTATAGAGAGGGCTAAGCTCGGGGTTTCTCTACGGGATCGAATCAGAAATGAGGAGATACGTAGGAGAACTCAAGTCACCGACATAGCCCGACGGATTAGCACGTTGAAGTGGCAATGGGCAGGCCATATAGCGCGCAGAACAGATGGCCGATGGGGCCGGAAAGTTATCGAATGGAGGCCACGGACGGCAAGCGCAGCGTAGGACGTCTACCTACAAGATGGGCAGACGACTTGGTAAGATCCGCAGGTCGGCGTTGGATGCAGGCCGCTTCCAACCGCAGTTCCTGGAGATCAATCAGGGAGGCCTTTGTCCAGCAGTGGACGTCCTACGGCTGATATGATGATGATGATCAACAAATGGATAAACACTTAATTATACACCAGGAAACGTATACAATCTACCTAAATTGTATTGAATATTTAACTATCATTGCAGTATTGTATCAATTGACTGTTTATCTATCATTGTGAATATTGTACCACTTAATTATGTATTTTCTTTGTCATTTGATGTGGGAAGAAACTAACTCCTGACATACAGCTCACGCTAGTTCAGGAGCCAGGGCTTCAACCAGATTTGTAAAAATTGGTTTATAACAAATAAACATTTTTTTGATTTTTTTTTGTTATAAAACCAGAGTATACTTACGATGTATGTAGGTACCTTACATAAAAAAAAATATATTAACCGGATTAAAATCTAAACTGATTACTACAAAATACATACTAGCGGAAGGAATACATACTAAAAAGAGAAGAGAAATGTTTTTCTTTCAAACATATTAGGCATCTTTATATATTTTTTTTGTTTGTTCCGCCTGTTTCCCCTCTGACACAGGTCAGAGATGTTTTCAGGCTAAACATATTGCACAGGCGGTTTACTTTATTTGGTAATGACAGAGTAATTTTTACATCTGTTGGTCCTATATATACATATATTTTTCATATATATATATGTATATACATGTTTTTATTTATGTGTTTGTGTTGTTTTGTTGTTTTTTTCGTTATATTTTTATATATATATTCTTTTTTATTACGTTTTCAAAACAAGCTTTTACAAAATTTATAATCGGAACCGCAAGCAGATTCAAATGAGTCCAAACACTAGTAGCCCACTATAATCCATTCACAAGTTCCGTTGATTAGCATCCGTTTCCATCATCGTTCCATCGTTTGACGACCTCCGTGGCGCAGTGGGCGAATAACCAGCTGAGATGCAGGAGGTAGAGGAACAAATGTTTGCAGATATTTGTTCCGGGTCTGGTTGTCTTTCTATATATTTTATGTATGTATTTACAAAAAAAAAGTAGTACAAGCTCTGCTTGGTTTGGGGCTAGATAGCGCTGTATGAAATGTCCAGCAATATTTATTTATTTATTATCATGACCACCTCTGACAATTGACAATTGCATTGTCTCCGAAGTTACATTATGTAATCCAAATATCAGCTCAATCGAGGGGAACGGGTTTAAAATTCATTTGAAAAATCCACCCGGACCATGCATACATTGCAAGTTAATAAAATGCTTGTAAAATTAAAGTGTCCGTCAAAACTAATGCTTAAACTTAATCCATAGTTATAAATTATTGTTTTTAAAATACTTGTCTGTCTGTCCGGCTGAAAGTTTGTCTTGAATAGGCTCCAACACGGCTCAACGGGTTTTAATGAAAAATTGGTATACAGTATATTATGTCCGGGATTGAGACATAGGGTACTTTTTACCTGACTGTGTAGAAGGAGAGTCATATTTTTTATTAATACACCACGCGTGTGAAGTCGTGTATGGGTCGTCGCGTGTATGGGTCGATTAGTATGTAAAATTTACTACCAGTGTGAAGTCGGGGTGGAACAGCAGTTGTTAGCGATTTTTCGATTCGATTCCATGCACATTGTTGATGTAAAATCAGCTTCTAGACCTTATTCGAGTTTCATTCGAGTTTGCAGTGATAATCCCGAGTAAGCTCTGTGGTTTTCGGAACAGCACGGTCCAAATTTAACAGTATTAAATTATTTTCGATAGCAACACAACAGAAACTGACTGCGGCAACTGCGAACTTTAGCTTTGGGCGGACGAGCAATCAAATTGTTTAGTTCTTGATAAATTTCAGCATCCTTGGCCATATTCTTATGCTTTGTCTCCTGTCACACCTGGTTTATTAGTGGAGGATTTTCAGTGTATATTTTTTTTTAATTTTCTAGTTTTTTCGTGTGATTGAGAAAGGAAGCTTTATCAGCAACAAGTTTAAAAGTAACTAGTAGCTTAATTTTTCTTGTTTTTCTTATAACCCTTGGAAGTTCTCAGTAAATCCCATTAACAGCCACCCATCCAAATGTTGACTGCGCTTATAGTAGCTTTACGAGTTGTTTAATTTAAAACAAAATGTCTTTATTTAGTACATAAACAGCGTACACAAACAATATGAAAACGGTGATACCGGCAGGAGTAAAAAATACTGTGTCGCAGGCATCAACGACCTCCTCCATAAACCTTAACAAATAAAGAATTCAATATTTAGACTAAAAGATGAGCTAAGTTAAAGAAAGACTAAAGTGAATTTAATGTTAAACGGATAAATTAAAAGAATCGAGTATCGATACGATTACAAATATATAATAACAATAATAGTAACTATGTATATGTCCTATAACGTTCTTGTAAAATCCAGTTCATCCAAAGGTTGTCTGGAAGAGATCGCTTTTAGCGATAAGACCACTACTTGTATTGTTATTTGTTTTTTAAATTGTTTTATTTTTCATTTAAGTGTGATTTACAATAAAGCGTTTTCTATATATCTATCTATGATGTAAATTTTAATTATCTAAATTTTATTTTATTTTGAATTTTAAGTAATAACAGAGTAGATTGCAATTAAATGCGCTACGAATGCTTTCAAATTTAAGAAACTGAAATTAATATGATAATGTTCAAATTAGAATTAACTTCAAAAACAAAGAGAAAAAAAAGGAATAACAATAAAGCACGGAGCGATATTTGTATAATCCAACAATTTCAATAAATACAAAAGAAAATCCGCCATCGATTTTCTGTAATAACTTCCTGGATTTGCCAAATGAACTAAAAGAACAAAATTAAAATCTCAATGTAAAAGTCGAGTCAAAGCTCTAACAAGGGTCATTGTCAAAATCCGGGCATTCAGCAAAGCACACAGAAAAAGATGGGAATCTCGACTAGTGACGTTAAACGATATTTTGGACTCCGATTATGCAAGCAAATTTAACTTTCTAGAAACATATTTTAAATGCCTTTTTGTCGCCTAAAATTTTGTTGTAGATTTTTGTAGAAAAAATAACATCTTCTTTGTAGTAGCAACAATAAAACATCTTATATTTTTATTTCTAAATTACCAGTAAGGGTTGATTCTAATTCTTTTCGCTGAATGGTCTTGGGAAATGGGAAAATGGATGATTTCAAATTATTTTATAAATTTCATTGCATAAATATAAGTAATAAATAAATAAATAATGCAGGACATTTGTCACAGCGCTATCTAGCCTCAAACTAAGCAAAACCTACCTATAATAAAAATATATGTTGTGGAGCGCAAAATGCCTTGGTATCCAGTCTCGAGTCAGTGGAGGTCGCAGAGACGTTTGTGTTACTGATCACCTGTGTTAATGCTAGCACTCCTGCACTGCTCCCGCCGCAAAGAAGCCGACAGATATTACGTTGCCTGCTCCCCAGTATCGTGCCTACGCAGCTGCAGTGGCTAGCCGACCTGCTGCCCTTAAACATTTAAGGGAACCAGCTTGCAAGAATGTGCCTTCTTGCACACATAAGTATGGTATATGTATATATATATATATATATATATATATATATAATAAAATCACATTATAGTAATAAAATTGCCCAGAAGAGATACATTTTATATTGTGTATAATTTCGCCATTTCAAATAACCGGTTGTGACGTAGGAAGTTGTGGATTCAATACAACAAATGTTTGTATGATCTACGTGACGACCTCCGTGGCGCAGTGGGCGAATAGCCGGCTGAGACGCAGGAGGTAGCGGGTTCGATTCCAAATGCTGCGGAACAAATGTTTGCATGATCTACAGATATTTGTTCCGGGTCTGGTTGTTTTTCTATATATTATAAGTATGTATTTACAAAAAAAGTATACAAGTATTCTATCAGTTATCTAATACAAGATCTGCTTAGTTTGGGGCTAGATAGCGCTGTGTGAAATGTCTAGCAATATTTATTATTTGTTTCGCGTGTGTTTCTATTTTTCTATTCTATTATTTGTATTTTAATAATAATACTGTTTTATTTAGCATAACCGTACAAGTCGCATCGCAGCCACGTATGAGTGTCAGATCCGCGCCTGCCGGTCGTCTCCAGCCGGGTTGCCAGATGTGTGATTGGGCGATAGTTACGTGATCTCACGTATTAATTCTGGGTAATATGAATAATATTGGTCATATTATGAATAATACTCAATACATTGTTGTTGCTAATATTGTATGGATAGTAATTAAATAAGGGATGTGAGCGATCTAATGTTACCCGATATATTTTGGCATACGAACGAGCGAATGCTAATCAAGGGTTTTATTGATCGCTTACTCCCGAGTGCACGAATCGTATAAATATGCTGGTTCTTATTTTCCTTAAGCACCTTGTCAACTTATGCGATGCGACTTGTACGGTTATGCTTTGACAGGTTTGAGCTTCTATGCGGCTTAACCTCTAATTAACTCACTTTACCTATTTATTTGTTTTATTTACTGGCATTCGAGCAGCTGATAGTGGGTATAACGTAGGTACCCACTACCCACTACACATTTATTCTATTTTTTCACAGTCTAATCACATACCTACTGTTTGTAAAATTATTAATATTGTTCACTTCTTCAATGAATCTGTGTATGATGTCGTGGGTCATGCATTTATTTATGTAACTATTAGCACTATGTTCTACTTCAGTATGACTGTTTATGTTCCCAAATAAATAAAATATAAGAACTCGTAAAAGCAATTAAGATCCAAGCGATCGGTGGCTAGGATATTGTTATAATTCCACAAATTTATTTATATACTCAGGTTTTGGGCCTGAACCTTTATATAAAGGCATTACCAGGGCTTCAGACCTGTTAAGGTCTTTTGTATGTATAAAATTTGCTATGATATGAATCATTATAGCGAGATGACACATAGCGGACGGGACACATGGTATAACTACTATAAAACAGTATTATTATTAAAATATAAATAATAGAATAGAAAAATAGAAACACACGCGGAACAAATATTGCTAGACATTTCACACAGCGCTATCTAGCCCCAAACTAAGCAGATCTTGTATTAGATAACTGATAGAATACTTGTATACTTTTTTTGTAAATACATACTTATAATATATAGAAAAACAACCAGACCCGGAACAAATATATGTAGATCATGCAAACATTTGTTCCGCAGCGGGAATCGAACCCGCTACCTCCTGCGTCTCAGCCGGCTATTCGCCCACTGCGCCACGGAGGTCATCACGTAGATCATACAAACATTTGTTGTATTGAATCCACAACCTCCTACGTCACAACCGGTTATTTGAAATGGCGAAATTATATACAATATAAAATGTATCTCTTCTGGGCAATTTTATTACTATAATGTGATAACAATCCTATATGAATATATATATATATAGGGCAAAATTAAAAATTAAAACGTAAAATTAAAATTGTCCAGAACAGATACATTTTATATAATTTCGCCTTTAAGGAAATCCCATCCCTACCAGCCTCTTTGTAATCAATGGGAATATGCTAACGATCGCACCCGAACCGACTTACAGAAAGAGGCTTAATTAAATCCACGATTCATATTCTAGTGTCTCGATACCCAATCAAAGGTAGGGAAATATGGGATGAATAGTCAAGGATGGGGAGAGGGAATTTTACGGCGTGTATTTGTAGATTTGTGGTTTAACTTTAATTTTGCTAACTTAGTCAGGAAAAGAATAGACAGATTTATCCTAACTCTCTGATTTTGTGTTATTTTGTGTTACTGATTGTATAATGGTTGCTCTGCCTAAAGCTTGTGGAAACAAGACTACTAGTGGTTCACCCCGAACTGAGATCTCGCAAGTCATCCATAAAAAGCAAAAAAATAATAAATTGTAATCTTTGACTTTCAAAATATACGTGCCACGAAATGAACAACCAAAAACTTGACCTACAATTTCATTCAAACTACAGGTAACGGGAGGGAGTTCATGTAAATTGGTTATTTTTTTAGGGGTAGAAATTGCAGTTATTCTAGGTTTCAGACTTTTCCCTGTATTTGTGTCACTAAAGCTAATGCAAAACGCATACCAAATTTCAGCACTGTGGTGTACCCTGCGAATTTTGTCAAAATTCAGTTTTTATCGCGATCAACGCTTCGAAAGTTATCCTGGGGAAAAACAAACATATATTACATAAATACAACGCCGACTTGCCCAAGTTGATTTAAAGATCTTGCTTTGATCGATCAAGAATTGTAGATCAGAATACAGAATAGTCGTTTTAAATATTGTGGTTGGCTATAATAAGGTAATGCGACATTTCTATATATAAAAATAATAATTTATTTATTCAAAATATAAATAAACACCTCTGGCATTTTGCGGAAGTCAGAGCCACATCAGCTATCTGTGTTTTGGAGCGCAGTGTTGAGTTTTTTATACGGTCTGTGAGCCTGACTCCGATGATGCTGCGCTCCATAGCTCATTGACAAACACCAAGGCGGGGCTTTTGAATATTGGTGAGGGACCAAGTTTGTGCACCGTATGTGAGAATGGGAAGAATGCACATGCCCATTATATTCGTTTTAAAGATAGTGGCAGATCTCCTTTCATAAAGTCTTTCATTGACCAATAGCTTTTCCAGGCGTTTTCTGTGCGGCGAGTAATCTCTTTATCCTGTCTCGCCTGGAAAGAGACCATTTGGAAGTGACTACAGAATGGGTTCCAAACGGGCGGCGGCCTCGTGGTAGACCCAGGCGTAGATGGAGGGATGAACTGTATGCATTCCAGAAAGAGTGGCCCCAATTAGCCAATAACCGGGATTCGTGGAAAGAGGGAAGGGAGGTCTTTGCCCTGCAGTGGGACTCTACGGCCTGATAATAATAATAATAAATAAATATTAATAAACACATGTGTACAAAACAAGGTAAAAAAACACAAAAAAGGTATAAAACTTAAAGTATGTGTAATACCTACACATGGGTGCAAATTTGGTTGTGCACTTACCTCCACTCTAGGTAAATACCTGTGTTGTGGAGATAAGTTCTCTTCCGTTCAGCAATAGTACATCTACCTAGTCAGGTCATAAGTGTTGTCACACAGTAAAAAAATTTCTTTTAGAATGCTGGCCACAAAAAAGTTTATAGAATTCGAATTTCGAATTGTTCATGAAAATAAAAATTTATACTTTTTAGAATTTTACTCATTTTTAAATATGGAGTGGACGCTTAAAGAAGACCGTGTTGCAGTTATTGCGTTGCATCGTTGCGGTTACGCGCCAATTCAAATTTTTGACATACTGAAAAATTTGAATATAACCAATAGATTCGTTTATCGCACCATCAAACGATACAATGAAGACTCTAGTGTAGATGACAGGTCAAGAAGTGGTCGCTCTCGGTCTGTTAGGACTCCAGCAGTGATAAAAGCTGGGAAGGCGCGAATTCAAAGAAACCCAAACGTAAGCAGAAACTGTTGGCCCTTCAAATGGGGTTAAGCAGAACCATGGTGAAAAGGGTGTTAAATGAAGACTTAGGGCTTCGGGCATATCGAAGAAAAACAGGGCATCGTTTGAATGCTCGTCTAATGGACCTGAGACTGAAGAGATGCCGCGCTTTGTTGACGCGGTACGCGGGTAAAAAAATATCGGAGTATTCTTTTTTCGGATAAAAAAATTTTACCGTAGAAGAGAGCTACAACAAACAAAATGATAAGGTGTACGCACACAGTAGTGAAGAAGCGAGCAACCGTATTCCGCGTGTCCAACGAGGCCATTTTCCATCCTCGCTCATGGTATGGTTGGGAGTTTCTTATTGGCACTTAACAGAGGTACATTTTTGTGAGAAAGGTGTAAAAACGAATGCAGTTGTGTATCAAAATACAGTCCTGACGAACCTTGTGGAATCTGTTTCTCATTCCATGTTCCATAACAGGCACTGGGTATTCCAACAAGATTCGGCGCCAGCTCATAGAGCGAAGAGCACACAAGACTGGCTGGCGGCGCGTGAAATCGACTTCATCCGACACGAAGACTGGCCCTCCTCCAGTCCAGATTTGAATCCGTTAGATTACAAGATATGGCAACACTTGGAGGAAAAGGCGTGCTCAAAGCCTCATCTCAATTTGGAGTCACTCAAGACATTCTTGATTAAGGCAGCCGCCGATATTGACATGGACCTCGTTCGTGCTGCGATAGACGACTGGCCGCGCAGATTGAAGGCCTGTATTCAAAATCACGGAGGTCATTTTGAATAAACTTTAGTGTCATAAGAATCTATGTTTTGGTAAATTTATTATGGTATATAAATGGTTACATAATGAATAAACTTGTTTCAATTATTTTATATTAAACATGTGACAGAATTTAGGTAGATATAAATGTTAATGTATTTATGTATGAAACGGTTAAAGTAAGTGAGTAGTTTGCGGGTGTATGAGTGTGATCGTGTGTTGGGTTGTGTGTGGTTGAGAATGCGCGTGTATTATGCGAGAAGGGTGAGTTTGTTACGCTTTTGTACAATAGAAGAGATTGAATAAAACGATGTATGTGTTTCAATACATCTAATTTGACAGAATAAGAGAAGTCGGTAGAGAGAGTAGGTTCGTTACATTCAACTACTTATACACGTGGCAAGATCAAGAGAGGCTGATCATAAATGACTTGGTTTAACGATGGTTTACACTTAGATTATAAATTACAGTTATATTATTTTACAGTGAGGGTGGTACAAACAGAGTTTGGCTTTAAGAGCACAGAATTCTTAAGGCTTTTGGCCTATGGTGCAAACCACCACAGAATGTGTTGAGCACACCTAGCAGCATAAATTTGTCTAGTATAATAAAGTGGGCGCCATCTGACGAGAGCGTCAGAAAAGAGAGAAATGATTCTGGGGTTCAACCCGGATAAAAATAATGGAAGAGATACCTCGTGTTATTTTCGTCGACCGTCCCTGGCTTCTGCTCGGACAGATAAAACGGGCTTGAGCTGCGGAGGTAGGTTTCGTGGGCAGGCGTGGTCGCGGCGTGCGCCAAGGCAGCTAGCAGGTTGACCGATGAACGACCTCGTGGCGGTAGGCTTCGTGGGAAGGCGTGGTCGCGTTAGGCTTCGAGGTAGCCAGCAGGATGGCTGAAGACAACCACGCTTCTCGACGGCTTAGATGATAGGTTTGACGGTGGTCAGGTGTAGATATAGAGAAGTAAGAAGAAACTAGGAAGATCAGGAGCAAAGACCGTGAACGACTTCCCGACTTGGAAATCTTGCGCACGAATTCACAATAAAAAGTATAGGGATTACACTGTCCAGAGTTTAATACTGTAGCACGGTTATTAGAAGTTCTCACTGATGAGTCCAGGCGTGGAAAAGAGAGTGAGGACAGACGATTCTGCCTTTTTATACCCGAAAACTTCTACCGTCCTTTAATAATTCTTAAAATCGAATCTTCCTCGATATTCTAGAATGAAAAAATGATGCAATCTTTTAGTGATGCCATAAAGGAAAATTTGACACATCCGGCGTCACTCAAAATAACACTGTTTCTCACATCAGTTTTGCATCAGTCAAAAACACTGATTTAATTCGGTCTCTTATTATTTTATTTTATTATGTTTCTAATAAGCAAAGGATTATTTAATTAGAGTATATAAAATGTTTCTAATAATTAAAATTAATTATCGATCAATAAAATATAGGTAGTGAATTTCTTTGAGATACCTACAACGCCATCTGCAATAAACATGGTGAACCATGATGAGAAACAAGCTCGGACTTCGGTACTTTGAAAGACGAGTTATTGAGCGATCGTGCAGTTAGCTCGCCGCCATGTTGCTAGATGTCGTGGTATGTAGTGTTTTATTAGTAGTGTTATGTTAAATTAAAAATGTAGCGTGTCATGAAATTGGCACGTTACAAGTTTATATCTGTGTGTGTGTGTGTGTGTGTGTATTAGTCTACGTCTTTCGACCTGTATACTAGAGCCTGCTTTTTTATTATATTATTTTTTTATTGTACTATTTTTATCGTATATTGTATTTATCGCTCAACGAGCTATGGAAATGGCTATGCTCGGGGTTTCTCTACGGGATCGAATCAGAAATGAGGAGATACGTAGGAGAACTCAAGTCACTGACATAGCCCAACGGATTAGCACGTTGAAGTGGCAATGGGCAGGCCATATAGCGCGCAGAACAGATGGCCGATGGGGCCAGAAAGTTATCGAATGGAGGCCACGGACCGGCAAGCGCAGCGTAGGACGTCCACCTACAAGATGGGCAGACGACTTGGTAAGAACCGCAGGTCGGCGTTGGATGCAGGCCGCTTCCAACCGCAGTTCCTGGAGATCAATGAGGGAGGCCTTTGTCCAGCAGTGGACGTCCTACGGCTGATATGATGATGATGATGATTGTATGTGAGGGCAAATGAGATGATCATGTAAAAACAACCATTTTTTTTAAATTATATCATATTCTTTCTTGAATCTGTTGTTACTATTAATAGAAATAGAAATAATGAAGTATAGTAGAGACGTATTTTAGATCCATTACTGATACCGGATTAGTAAAACTTTTTTCTAAAGGGAGAAAATATCATGTTCATCCTGTATTAAGTGTAACTGGGGCTTATTGATGCCGCGAACACTTAGCTTGTGGAATGGTTTCCGTGCCGAGATTTTCCTTAATAAAGAGTATGGGAAAAAAGGCATTTTAAATTTATTAAAATGTTGGCAACGCGTGGGTGGTTCCTTAGATGTTACAAACGTCCATAGGCTACGGTAACCGCTTACTATCGGACCGTATGCTTGTTTTGTTAAACAAGTAACTTTTTAACAAAAATATAAGCGACTTCAGATACCAGTAAAACCAAAAACACGGGAAGCACCAGCTTCACCAGGGAAGCAATTAAAAAAAATCTTCAAAATCGATTCACCCGGTCGAAAGTTCTGAGGTAACAAACATAAAAAATACAGTCGAATTGAGAAACTCCTCCTTTTTTGAAGTCTTATTTATTTATTAAGATAAAGATTCTGAAGAAATCGGTTAAAAACACACTTTGACCAACATGCAAAGCCAAATCGCAGAAATTACTTTACATGTTACACCGAGGCTGGGTAAAACGAAAGCCATGTAATTAGTCGAATGCGGCTTGACGGAAAAAAACAAAAATTCTATGAATATGCAATGGCGGTATTTGTTGTGGTCTACGGTACCTGAATAATTTATGTTTATCTAAGGGATGCTGAACGGGGTGATCGCGTGTGAAGGAACCATTTTACTCTGGAAGAGTAGGAGAGTTCCTTGTGAAAGGGATAGCCCGGGATAGTTCTACCGGCATACCTATTTCTGACGTTAAGCATCTTTTTTGTGCTTCGGTTTGTTGTGCCGGTGAAATTACAGGTACATGAGGCTTAACTCCTGTATGCCTTAAGTGGATTTGCATAATGCTACGGTCTTAAGTTATGTGCCCTACGAGGCAATGTTTTTTTTATAGGTGATGGTTTATTATATATGTTTTTTATAGGTGAAAAAAAAACTCTTCTCTGGAATGAGTATTATGGAGTCGAGTTAGTATAGCAGAATTGACTTTTACACAGTGATATGTTACGGTGTCTATAAATTTCCTGAAAATTTGTATGTAGCGTTATTTTAAATAAATTTTTGGTTAATAAACATAAGTAATAATAATCACTAGCAAATCCGTCAACGAACGACCACTGCTAAACAAATACCTCCTCTATAGATTTCCACAGAGACCGATCTTGCGCGCCTACATTTAACCTTTACCAGTCAATTTTATTCAGGTTAAAGAATGGTTATTACTCAGAGAACAATGTTCACTTAAAATGAGTTTTACTAGTGTTATTTATAAATAGATCTATCAGTTACTAGAGTATATAGTAGACTAGCTGTTGCCTGCGACTTCGTACGCGTTACACTACTAAATATGTAGGTACCCTAGAAACAAGCTAAACTCGATATTGCAACTTGACTTGGTATTCCATTTTTATCCCATGGGAACTGATTTATGGGATAAATGGTAGCTTAATGTGGTGATCCAGGTTATAATCTATGTAGATTCCAAATTTCATCGAAATCGGTCTAGCCGTTACGGCGTGATTGAAAAACAAACAAACAAACAAACTTTCGCATTTATAATATCAGTGTAATACAGAGATCTACTAGATTACTTTTTACCGTAAACGTAATTGTTATCTTAGTTTTAAATGTAGATAGTGTTTCACCGGTTTTTATACAATAACCTAGAGATTATTGTAGGTATATCTGTGTACCCTCGTACATAATATTTATTTTCCCGTAGTTAATCCTGTGTTGCCTTAGTTTTAATTTATGTGTATTTATTAAGTTTTGGCGGTAATTTTTTACTGTAAATTTTATTTGTGTATGTATTCTGCCATCAGTGTGTGTTACCAGTGATGACATATGGAACCGAGACGTGGTCCTTCACTACTGGCCTTATGAATAAGCTCAGAGTCGCTCAACGAGCTATGGAGAGGGCTATGCTCGGGGTTTCTCTACGGGATCGAATCAGAAATGAGGAGATACGTAGGAGAACTCAAGTCACCGACATAGCCCGACGGATTAGCACGTTGAAGTGGCAATGGGCAGGCCATATAGCGCGCAGAACAGATGGCCGATGGGGCCGAAAGGTTCTCGAGTGGAGGCCACGGACCGGCAAGCGCAGCGTAGGACGTCCACCCACAAGATGGGCAGACGACTTGGTAAGAACCGCAGGTCGGCGTTGGATGCAGGCCGCTTCCAACCGCAGTTCCTGGAGATCAATGAGGGAGGCCTTTGTCCAGCAGTGGACGTCCTACGGCTGTAATGATGATGATTATGATGATGTATTCTGCCGGTATTTTCTTTTTTACTAGAATTCATGTGGTTGTAGGTATGAAGTTGTCGTGAATTAGATATGTTTGTTTCTTTATAAAGTTTATAAGGGCGTCTTTCGAAAAAATTTTTTTAGATACTTTTTCGATACTATGCAAGCCTTGTTGGAAGCCTAAAGATGGTCTAAAAACTTGAGAGCTTGACTTGAGAGTTGGCCACGAACGACTTACTTCGATTTACAAACTTACAGGTAGTGTTTTGATTTTATAACGTATAAGAACACCAGTCTAAGCGATATTATTTCTACCGACTTCATTATCCTATGCCTCATTTTGCAAATTGCGTGCATTCACCGACTGCTCAAGTTGGTATTCGTATTTCTCTGCGGAGCAAGTTGTCTGCGTCCGCGGCAGCATAACTTGAATTTTCGGACATAATTAAAATTTCCCACGAGATTCCCATTTCTGAGTTAAGCGCTTCATCGCTTACCGTATTTACTTACGAATATTAACTGTATGAGGACTTTAATTATCTCAGAAATTTCATATGCACGTTTTGAACATTTTGCCTTTATAACTAACTAGCTGACCAATCCGCAGCTTCGCACGCGTAGTTTTTCAATAAAAACATTACTCTCCCTCTGCGCAGTTGGGTAAAAATAGCCTATGTTACTTAGGAATAGTGTAGCATTCTAATGGTGAAAGATTTTTTTAAATCGGTTCTGTTGTTTTTGAGTTTATTCATTACAAACATACACACAAAAATACAATACTTTCCTCTTTATAGTATTAGTATAGATAAATTTAAGAGTGAAGAGTTGATTTTTTTTTTTAATTTGACTAATATTTGTCATTAGTTTGATCACGATTTGATAAAGTTGAACCAGATTTCACGCACACATTTCCAATTTCGCAGTTAATCGACGCATTGCCGTCATTGCGAAGCGTGACAGAATATATTGTCATCGATCTAAAATACACACACATCGTTTGCTAGGTGATTCAGTTAACAATAAGTTAAATACATACACTTTCTTTTAATCGTTATGATCACAATAAAGTTTTCCAGAGGTTCATTTGATTTTAAGCTACCTCACTCTTTGCCTTTCGTTACACAACGATACACAGAGCGCCCTGGTAAAACATATGCTGTGTCAAGTCAACACAAACACAAAAAAACACAAACTGTGTTTAATTTTTGAATCAGGGTTTTAAGAAATCCTATGCAAAAATTGGTAGCGTTTTACTACGCGTTTAAACAATTGTTTAACATTATTGTGTTAACAAGGATATATTTTTAAGAAAGAGTGAAACCAAACACCCATTTAAACCGTGTAACCGTGCCCAAAAAACTAAAATAATCCTTTTTACTTGGATACACGATGCGTTACGCTTGGCCCAGTAGCTAGTATGCGAGTAATTGAATGAAATTGCAACTACACCATGTTTAATTAAAAACTGGCATCGAGAGTTTGGCTGACATCGTCTGGTTAACAGATTATTCAGTGTCTTTTTAAAGGGCTCGTGATAGTGATGTTGTTTACAGAGCGAACGATTACTGCAGTGTTGAGTTGATCAAAGCTACTTTCTTTCTACTATGTTGTCTAAAACGGGGTTGGCTCTTGATTTCCTTCAAGATTTGAGAATTGTTCATATTTTTTTAGGGTTCCGTACCCAATAGATCAAACGGGACCCTATTACTAAAACTCCGCTGTCTGCCCGTCTGTCACCAAGCGGTATCTCATGAACCGTGATAGTTAGACTGAGTTAGACAGTAGAAAGTTTCGCATATGATGTATTTCTGTTGCCGCTATAACAACAAATACTAAAAACAGAATAAAATAAATATTTAAGGGGGGCTCTCATACAACAATCGTGATATTTTTGATTGTTTTTGCTCGATATTGATAACGGCAACAGGTAAACGCTTGAAATATTCACAGATTATTGAATTATATATTAGCTTTAAAAATAAATAAATAAATTAAAATAATACAATTATTTAAGGGGGGCTCCGATACAACAAACGTGATTTGTTTGCTCGTTTTTGCTCGGTATTGATACGGCAACATGTAAACGCTTTAAATATTCACAGAATATGGAGTTATATTATGCACTTTAAAAAATTAAATTAAATTAATAATTACGGTGGGGGGGGGGGGGGGGGGGGGCTACCATACAATGTTTGTTTTTCAAATATTTTAAAACAAGTACCTTAGATTTTGAATCTAAGCTAAGCGATATAGAGTTATATATATAAGAGTTTCAATACCATAATATTGTTAGCCATTAGATTCCTATGGCAAGGCTGTTGAAAAAGGCCTCTTTTTTCTCTTTCAACTGTTTTCTCTCACTACCTAATGGAGCCTCACTTTAGGGTACGCTTTCAGATCATCACTTTATTATCGTAAATTATAATCAATTTTCTTCAATTAAAAAACAATGCAGACTTCATCGCAACTTTCCTTAAAAACTAACTGCACTAAATCAAGCTGTGGTATGTCAATGTAAAGTGATATCGATTAGTTCGCGGAAAACATGTATGATTGATTGCTTTTCTGCTCTTAGTACGTCGTTTAAACCTCAACTTGAGTCGGCGGCGAGCGATCAATCAAAATTATATTACCAATAAATCTACGGAAGCTCACGCTGCGTGAACACGCCTATTATACAATGCGATATTTCTATGCTATTGTTTTTAAATAACCCTCTTGTTCCAATTTCGGAAGAGAACTAACCCCCACAACACAGGGTTTTACTAGGGTGAAGGTTAGGGAAATATGTAAAGTGAGACTATAACTATCTATTTATCTATTCCTACTTGACATTAGTATTATTTTTTCTTTTAGCATGCTTAGTATATTTATTGTTGTATCATATACTGAATAAAGTTTTATTGATTTATAATTTTACTCAGCGTAGAAGGAGAAAGCAAATTCTGCATTGGTCCGGGCAAAGGATCTAGGAAATATTCATGACTAGTTGTTAACCACGTCTTCGCACGCGTAACACTACTAATTGTGTAAAGTAACCTAGAGATAAAGCTAAACTCGCTGTTGCAACTTGACTTGACACCCCATTTTTATTCCATGGGACCTGATTTATGGGATACAAAGTAGCCTATGTGATAATCCAGGTTATAACCTACGGATACACTAAATTTCATCGAAATCGGTTCAGCTAGGTTTCTTCTAGGTAAGCGTGTACCATCGTAGACTGCATCATCGCTTACCATCAGGCGAGATTGTGGTCAAATGCATGCCTAGCTGTTACGACGTGATTGAGTAACAAACAAATAAATAAACAAACATCCAAACTCTTATATTTAAAATATACGTGTGATGGAATATACTATTTTTATTGTTGTATTTTTAATTATTGTTCTTAAATATGCAAATCTTTTGATATTTTTTCTTAAATTTTTAACAACTGTTTGCTCTTTCACTTAGAAAACTCTCGTGATTAATTACAATCATTACTATAAATACGGGATTTATCACGTACCGTCTTATCCGTGTTTCGACGGACAATGTTTTGGTTCAATTTGTGAACCTCCTCGCACGTGCGAGGCGAGACGTTATTCGGAGCGGATCGCACTTACCCTGATGAAGGTTCACGAATTGAACCGAAACATTGTCGGTCGAAACACCGATAAGACGGTACGTGATAAATCCCGTATTTATAATAATAACTGTTTGCTCTACTTATTTGATGTGATTCTGAATGGTATTAATCTTATTAAGGAAAAAATATGTATTATTATGATACATATTGTATTATGTAATTGTTATATAGATGTTTGTACGCTTAAATGGCAGAACCTAGAATAGTTCTATGTTATAAGTTTAACCATCAATTATGTACAAACGGCTACACATCAAGCTATAAATTTCCAGTATAAGCTGACCTCGCATTGTGTAGGCTTTTCGTAGAATGAGATTTCAGCTGATACTGGATCAGTATAGCTTAATGTGTAGCCGTGTGTACCTAGGTTCACGAACAATAAAAAAATACTAATTATTTCTAGTAACTACTGTTACCGGCCATCTGCACCACCGCAACACTTTCCTCTAACTTTCCCTAAACGTTTACAACTTCTCTAGGCTTCCTTCAAACAATAAAAATACTTTATTTAAATCTTATAGGCTCCGTTCATAAGCACAACGTGAGATATTGAGCTACGAGTGAAACAGCGCTACAAAATGTAGCAGTAGCTACGCGTGATCGGACGTATATAAAAAAGTTTTTTTGTTGAAAAATTACTTTTTCAAAACAAGCTTTTATAAAATACATAATCAGAACTGCAAGCAGATTCAAATAAACCCAAACGCAGTCACGGTAAACCTATCAAAAGTTTAATTTGTCAGCACAAATTATAGGCGTTTTGGCCGCTTCCATATTGGGCTTTATAGCAATATGCTTCTCTTAGATAGATTGCAAACCAATCCTGTTGACGCTTATCTTGCCTAATTACACAAGTCAAAGTATGAAATCGACCAAGGCATATTTTTATTAAAATTCTGCTGTTAATGACTTCAGAAAACCAGAAAACATTCTCCGCCATCTTGGAGGTCCCGCCATATCGAATTTAGAGTAAACATCTTGGATGGTCCCCCATACTTTGGATTTAATGTGACGTTGTATTAGTTTTCGTGTTTTCCTTAGCATGCCCTTTAATTTGATACCCATACTGTGGTAGTGCAGAAAAAATAAC
The DNA here is from genome assembly GCA_918857605.2 of Philereme vetulata. NCBI lineage: Eukaryota > Metazoa > Arthropoda > Insecta > Lepidoptera > Geometridae > Philereme > Philereme vetulata. Next base: position 4,671,141 of record OU975456.1, on the reverse strand, counting down.
TAGTCCGCCATCTTGGATGAACCGCCATATTGGAGTTAGAATGACGCCACATAGATTGTCATTGTCATCCAAAATAAGCGTGGATACCAAATTTGAGCTCCATTGGTTATAGATCAATTTAAAATTCAGTTGCAAGGTTCCACCCGGACAAACATACATACATTGCAAGTTAAATAAAAGCTTGCAATAAACATTCAGGTTTTGGTATCAATGCAATCTTTATTACGTAGCATCATCCATCACGTACGTAGATCGTTACATTGAATCAGGATACCAAAGTTATAATTTGATTAGATTCAATTACGAGATTGCTTCATGTTTGACAGGTAAAATCATGTGACAGGTAAAGTCGTACACCAATCGTATCGGCTGAGTTAAACCCGGTAAAACTTTTAGCAATACTGATTGCTTCATAATAATTTATTGAGCGTAATCTGCGTCCATCGAGCGTGGTATATAACTCATCGTCAGTAAACTCTATTACGACCTTGTATCCGTTTCGAGTATTAATTTGGATTAAAATGTTTGGGGATGGAATTTTCACGCGTGGATTCTGTGTGGGTGTGTGCGTCTTTCAAATCTCGTTTGATGAAATTTATTTAGAATTTAGTTAATCGGATTAAAAAGTGGCATGTATCAGGTAACTTTTGGGAAGTGTCTAGTGTCTAGTCAATGGTTTTTTGTTCCTAGATCAGGGTGCAGAGGATTGCTAAAACTGACTCGGATTTACTGAAGCACTATTTATTCTTCGTTACATTGCGTGAACTACTCTATAACATAGGCTGGAGGCGATTTGCGGGGCAGCGGGCTAATGACGCCACGTTGGCCCAACGTGGCGTCATTAGCCCGCTGCAAATACAATTTGCATTTTTTTTTTTCGAATGGACTTATCTCGATGTTGGCCTCTGAGGCCGTTGCAGCTTAACCGAACTTTTGGCATGTGCAGAAAGCGCTCAGCCCTGTAATTTTTGATAAGGCAACTAGCGCAAGGGCACCACTTAGGTACGAACCTCAGCCTGGGCTATTGCCAGGGTGGGGATAGAAGAGATACGCCCGGGTACGTGCTTGTACCTCGTATAGGCGGCGACTGAAGTCGACCTCACCGGCGAGGTCGGTGTATCTGTGAAGTGTTCGCTCTGTCTAATGTAGATGACTCGGAAATCTCTTCCGCATTAGCGGAGGTGATTTTGTCATCTGGGTCTCCGAGATCGTGTCTCAGACGACGGTGGGTAATGCAGACTTGCATAAAACCCAGTCACAATATTTACTGCAGTAGCCCTTGCCCCCACAGCATGTATTTTTTCATGACGTACGGAAAGATCGAGATCTAAGGTTGCTTCAGTGCAGCCTGCTAGATTAGTAAGAGTCAAGAAAACCCTTTTACGTAATTTTCGACAACTCTCAAGCCATGTTTCTTTCACCTAGTTTTTATACTAAGAATGGTTAGCTTATGTGCAATACCCGGTCTAAATTCTTCTTTCGTTGTTTATGAAGCCTAAAATTTAATTTTTATTTGGACGAACAGCGTGAACCTGTTAACAAAAGACAAAAATATAATGCCCTCAAAACAAATCATTTGTACAAACTACCACAGCACACTAACAAACGTATTATTTACTTAATTCCCAACACACACGTCCGAAACTAAATCCATTTACCCTACTTTATATTCAGTAAAAGTGGCCAGAAAAGGCCGGAGGATTTAACGAGAGAATTAGAATTTTACATTGTAATAGCTGTTCCGTAGAAGGGGTGAGGAAGTGGAGGGGGGGGGGAAGTGGGGGTTTGACGAGAGTCACCGGTTCCGTACAGTAATGCTCTATATGGTATAAAGTATTTGCTTTTCGAAACTATTATTTGAGTTTGGAGGACGGTTTGAGCAAATATGGTTGACGCGGTTTCTTGTTTAATAAACGTTTAAGCGTAAGCGTATAGATTTTAATTCCATTTTTGTTTGTTATTCAATCACGTCGTAACAGCTGAACCAATTTCGATGAAATTTGTTATATACGTAGATTTTAACCTGGATCCCATAGGACACCCATAGGCTACTCTTTATTCTTTAAATAAGTTCTCATGGGATAAAAATGGGGTGCCAAGTCAAGTTGCAATAGCGAGTTCAGCTTTATTTCTAGGTTACCTACACATTCAGTAGTGTAACGCGTACGAAGTCACGGGCAACGGCTAGTAAAAAAATAATCATGAATTTGAAAAGGGGCAGAATCAACTAACGGTATATGAATGTTGTTCTATGAAAGTATTTAGTTTGAGCCCAAAGCGTGTAGGAAATGTTTACAAATTCTATTTGAGAATCTGGACTTTATTTTATTTCTAAAACAAAACAAGAATTTTCTTCAATTTCACCTGTGCGTCATATATTTTAGCATACATGTCATCAATTAACAGGTAACTATACACTTTAACAAATAATAGGTAACTATATCGTTTTACTTTCTAATTTCCGCATCAGACTTTCTAAGCCTAACTATAAATAAATAATAAATAAATATTGCTGGACATTTCACACAGCGCTATCTAGCCCCAAACTAAACAGAGGGTACTAACAGAGGTAACAGTAGAACTACTATGGGAATCAGATAACTGATAGACTATTTACATACACTTTTTTTTGTAAATACATACTTATAATATATAGAGAAACAACCAGACCTGAAACAAATGTCTGTAGATCATGCAAACATTTGCTCCACGGCGGGAATCGAACCAGCTATCTCCGGCATCTCAGCCGGCTAATCGCCCACTGCACCACGGAGGTCGTCTATTGCTTATTATAATGGTTTTTACAAAAACTACTTTCATTCCTAATTTTCTTACGGTACTCCTAAAACCAGAGGTACAAAAACTCGCTAAGTGCCGTCTCACCTAGGCTCGGTGCACACTTGACTGCCTTGAACTAATTATCACCAGTATGCGCTGCGACCATTCCACCAATAATTGCACTCATTGAGGAAATGCGAATGGTTGGCTTTTGGCGGAGAGACAGTTACGTTGAAAATTTAAAATGAAACTTTACGTAATTGCCATCGCAAATATTGTGAACAGTATTAAACCTGCCACAATGTTTGGGCTTACCACGGTAAAATGATAGTAAAATTTGTTTTAGAAAAAATGAGTGTGCTTTAGACCACGACTGAATTAAAACTTCTTTTTCAAAATATATATATAATATAATAATGTAAGTAAATTTGTATTAGCTAACGTTAGTGACGTAGTTTATGTACCACCCTAATGCTTTTTACAAACAAAGGTTAGACTAAGGTACTTTCGGCAATACCTTCATATATCTAGATAATGCTTAGACGTTGAATTCTGACACTAATAGAACCCTTGATGTGTAAGGTAAAGTGGGGAACCTGAGTTGATAGCCCGTATAATGACATTTAAAATTGCATTAAACGATAGTGTTTTCGGACTTTTTTTAGTCAGTGCCTATTTAATTTATAAAATTGTTCAATTACAAAATTCTCTACACGTCTGTAGGTCGATCAGTCTATGTTCATTCTGGACAGATGCAACTCGCACTCGCACATTAATGTTTAAAAATATACGAAACGTAACTCTATCTCATTCCATCTTCACTAACTTATATCTGCCTCTTAAGTTCCGTTCGCACTTTTCTTAACGCATTCACCATCTTACTCCCCAAGTTAAGCGTGCGTAAATAAGTTTAACTTAAAAAAACAACTAACTGTTTAAATGGACTGCTCCAATGTCCACTCATCTTGCAAAAACCAATCTTGCAAAAAAAGAAAGTAGTGTTAGTTACACTATTTATAACTCAAGAACGGCTGAACCGATTTGGCTGAAAGTTGGTAGGGAGGTAGCTTAAAACCAGAAAAAGGACATAGAATACTTTATATCTCGTTACCGTCGTTTTCGTGGGACGTGACATAAAACGTCAAAGAGAATACAAGTCACTATAAAACATCGTATAACAAAAACGCATCTGACATGGAATAACAAAACAGCTATGACAGCAAATGACAGCTAAACGTAATTTTGTTTATGGTTAAGTATGGTTGTATAATGATGGCCGGGGACAACAATTGACAATTCTACCAGGGTGACGTTTAATGACAGTCCGCGTTATATGCATGTCAAGGCGGTACGAAGTTTGGCGGGCCCACTTGTATTCAAATAAAAAGAACAGCTTTGAAATCAGCTCATATGTTTAGAAGCTATGATGCTATGGACAAAAGACACATACAACATAAATTTGGCTACGAAATAACAAGTAGTTCGCTCTGAAGTTAGATCTCGCGAGTCACCCAACAAACAAAAAAAAATATATTCCTAGGACGACTTACGCAACGATGTCTAATCGTATTTAGTGGCTTAATATGATTTAAGGAGTTGTCAAATCATACAAATACGTAAAATTGAAACATGTTTAGTCGCTAAATACGTTTAGGGATCGTTGTGCAAGCCGGCCTTAATCTTTGACTTATAAAATAGTGCCACGAAATAACGTCCAATTTACTTGACCTACAATTTCATTCAAACTACAGAAAATGCAGTTATTCTGGATGACAGACCCTTACTTATATTTATGACACTAAAGACACGCATGCCAAATTTCAGCACTGTAGGGTCACTAGTGTACTCTGTGAATTTTGTCAAAGTTCAGTTTTAATTATGGCTAGTAACTTAAATCTACAAAGTTTAAACTAAAAATAAAAACAGGGTCGAAATGTACTCATAAAGATTTTTTATTAAACGTGCCATTTGACCGGATACTCCCATTTGTTTTTTATCTCTCTTGGTCCCCAGTATTTCAATAACCCCCCATTATTTATAACTTGTTTAGTTGCACCGGATTGTGCCGACACTACCTACTTATATATCAAATTTCACGATGATCAGATCAACGGTACGAAAGTTATCCTCGGGCAAAGTAACATATATGCATACATACCTACATACATTTGCCGATTTGCCCAAGTTGATTTGAAGATCTCGCTTCACTCGCTCAATAAATTACAGTTAAGTGTTACATAACTTTTGAATTATCTTAAGAATATATTATTAATATATAATTAAGTCTACAATCAGTGTGTGTTACCAGTGATGACATATGGAACCGAGACGTGGTCCTTCACTATTGGCCTTATGAATAAGCTCAGAGTCGCTCAACGAGCTATGGAGAGGGCTATGCTCGGGGTTTCTCTACGGGATCGAATCAGAAATGAGGAGATACGTAGGAGAACTCAAGTCACCGACATAGCCCGACGGATTAGCACGTTGAAGTGGCAATGGGCAGGCCATATAGCGCGCAGAACAGATGGCCGATGGGGCCGAAAGGTTCTCGAGTGGAGGCCACGGACCGGCAAGCGCAGCGTAGGACGTCCACCCACAAGATGGGCAGACGACTTGGTAAGAACCGCAGGTCGGCGTTGGATGCAGGCCGCTTCCAACCGCAGTTCCTGGAGATCAATGAGGGAGGCCTTTGTCCAGCAGTGGACGTCCTACGGCTGATATGATGATGATGAACTTTTGAATTCAGGATTGAGAGCTGAGAAAAGTCTCAGCTCTCAACCCTGAATTCAAACGTTCACATCTGCTAAAGAGCAGATGTGTTTTTTTAAATATTAAAATTTTTTGTAGTTAACGGTTCCTTTAGTTATAACACTATCACAACTTTTGGTTACCCAATCAACATTTGTAGGTAACGGTAGAAATTTTCATAAGCAATTCGATAGCATCAAAAACTTGTGTAACCCTGGACATAAGATAGCTAAGAGAAATCCTTTCTCTGCTCACTGTCTGAAAGATAGATTTGAAATTCTTCATTCTTCAAACAATTATACTCTTAGAGTCATCAGAAAACTTGATATCCAGAACTCCTTCGCATAGCACTTCCTTTTACAGCGCTTTTTTTACTGTCCAGGCTGTTCGGCTGTGGAATGCTCTGCCCGAAGAAATAAGACGGTCATCCTCCTCCACTTTAAGGTGTGTACACCTTCAAGTTGAACGTGAAACAACATTACCTGACGATGTCATCTTCCTAGCGTTATTTATTTACTATTTAAGTATTTTATCGGTTAGTATAGTTTGCCATATAGATATACCCATATATTAGTCTATTTTATAAGTATATTACGTATTAAGATTAAAATCTTAGCATATTTTGTTTTATTAAACCTAAGAATATATGTGTATATGTATCCTGCAAAGTACACCGCACTCCGTTTCTTCGTAAATTTCGCTCCGTACAAAGGTGACCTGGAAGAGATCGATTTCAGCGATAAGGCCGCTCATTGTATTGCCTTATTTATTCTAGCCTAGTACTTATTTTTGTATTATTTCTGTTTGTATGGTAATTCAATAAAAATTATCTATCCATCTATCTTTGGGATGGCCAGTCTGACTTCCAGGGTATCTTTCAATATAATTTAAGATTCAAGTAACACATGGCACGATTTTATGAAATCCTCGAATAAAAGGACGAATGCGGATCTCGTAACTAGCTGAGACCCGACAGAATTTACTGCTAAGTTTCTTGGCGCCTCTTCAAAATATGTCACAGTGCTCAGTCCGCAGACTCATGCAAATGTCTAGGGAAATGCTCATAAAGTTTCTTTTAGGGAATTCTTTTAAGATGGACTGGCGGATTGCCCACCTTGAAATGAATAGGCAAAGTGGTGTTTATGTCAGAATTATACTCTTGACAAGTGTTGAGTTCTGTTTTATGGAAACGAAGTTAGTGTTTTGTTTATTTCTTGAAATGCCTGATTTCCTCGTGTTGTTTATTCCTTATCGTTTTCACGAATTTTAATTTATTTATAATCTTTTTAGCAGCAGTGCAGCTCAGTTTGGTCTTTGCATACAACGCGTTTTCTATCTGACAGCTAAACCAAACCTTGATAGAAATAAAGACAATATGATCTTCATAATATATACCTATAAGTCATACTACACACCTATTCGAATCACGACCTATTCTATAAGAGTGTTAGTATTAAACATTTTATTGATTGTAAAGGGTAGGCATCACGCAGCGTCTCTCTTCCACGGTACATCCTCACCTTCTTTGGACACGTGTCGCGGCGCGGGGAGCTCTCCATTGAACGCTTCGTAGTGCAAGGGAAGGTTGACGGCAAAAGAGCGCGTGGCAGATCGCCTATGAGATAGCCGGATCAAATAAAGGCTGCCTTAGATGTTCCTTTGAACAAATGTGCCAGAAAAGCAGCGGTGCGAGAAGAGTGGCGAAGGGTAGTTAAGCGCGCCACAACCCAGACATGACGACCACCACCACTCTGCCAAGAGTGCTACGACTAAGACGAAGGAATTGTAAGAAGGTTTTGAATTGATATAGTTTGGACTCCCTATAGAGATATCATCAGACATCACATCATCAAGTGGTACGTAAAGGTAAACTCGGCAAGTCCTTAAATCAAGTCCCATTTATAGTTGGGTAGGTACACGTGTATTGTTATCGCAGTACGCCGGCTCTCGCGCCGCTGTCACTCGTGTTAATTAAACGTTCTCATTGCGAATGTACGGTTCTCTGGATATGCCATCGCCAAAACTAATCATTCATGACGTGTCCATGAGGTAACGGGTTCGATTCCCGCCGCGGAATAAAATCTTTGCACGATCTACAGATATTTCGTCGCTGTTCTGACTAAGTGACGTAACCGACATTTTGGCGTAACTGACATTTGTAATGTTACTTTTATCTACTTTTGAAGACCTATGTCTAGATGTATGTTTGACATATCAACATATCTTAAATTTATAAACCATTCGAAGTGTCCTAAGTACCCTTACGACTTATAGTAATATTTTCTAAAATGTCTGTTACGTCACTTAGTCAGAACAGTGACGGGTCTGGTTGTTACTCTATATATTATAAGTATGTATTTAAAAAAATGTGTATAAGTATTCTATCAGTTATCTGGTTCCCATAGTACAAGCTCTGCTTAGTTTGGGGCTAGATAGCACTGTGTGAAATGTTCAGCAATTTTATATATTGACAAAGAAACGTTCGTTAACGTTACCCACGATATTATAGCCAACATCGCCTATAATTTTTCCTCTCGATCCGAAGGTTGATAGTTTTGAACCTCAGCAGCGAGCGTGCTCTTTTTACGCTATAAAAGGGCGCTGTGATTTTTAGAATCAACTATATACAAAATATCAAGTTTGTGGAAAACAAAAACATTTTTTGTATAAATAAAATCGCCAAAACAAACAGAGCTAGAATTATGAATCGAACGTTGGTAGTAAAATATTCTTGTTATTGAACTTTATTGGTACATAATAATTTTAATCAATGCAGACTTCACAAAGACATTTGAATTCAAAGCAACCGTCTTGATTCTTGAATAATTTTCTCGTTGAATATTCCGAGTAATTTGATTATCCTTTCATTTATGTTAAAGACAGGGACAATTATTCTGCTGGCATTATTAGTTAGCGAAAATCAACTCAATTTTCAAACGGAAGAGTTTCGATGTTTCTTGCATGTTGCACAAACACAAATAACGACCGAAGTTTTACTTTTTTATCTATATGACAGAAGAAAATAAACGGGGCAAAAAGCACGCAGTTTTCTTACAAATGCTCCACTATTCCACTCTAGCCAAATTTCATACAAATATACATGATCTCATTTCAAACTTAACCGGTAGCTCGATCCCCACTGACAATAATGAATGAATGAAAACACTTTATTGTTTACAATATAAACAAAAAAATAAAAAACACAAAGCAAATAGTACAATGGGTGGTCTTATCGCTTAGAATCGATCTCTTCCAGACAACATTTGGATGGATAGGATTTTGTTATAACAAAAATAATGGTCGGGGGTGTACATTTATGGCCAAAATATTTATTAAGAGAGTGCATCTAATACCAAAATAAAAATATAACTAAATACTAATATGTATTTAAAAATAAATATAAATACAAATATAACTTATGTTCTTACATTAAATATATATAGCGGCTTCGCACGCGTGGTTTGCCTATAAAAAGTAGCCTATGTGTTAATCCAGATTATGCTCTACATACATACTAAATTTCATCGCTATCGGTTCAGCCGTTCCGGTGTGAAAGAGTAACAAACATCCATACATCCATACATACAAACATTCGCGTTTATTATATTAGTAGGATTAATAATATTATGATATATAAAGGTAAGCTGATATATGCGATTAGATATATAAATCAATTGTGCGACGACGTTTCTGACAAACTTTTAACCCTAGATTTAAATATGGCTAAGGATGAGGCTTGCCGTATTGTTACTGATAACGTGTTCCAGAGACGTACTGCACGGACGGTAAAAGATTAATTATCAATAGTAAAAAATTCTACCCTAAGTAGTCAATCAAAATGTTCAAGATTTTAGCCACGCCTTTTCGCGATTCGGTGCGCAAACAACTGCGACTTATCCAACATAAATGTGAAAACTCTGCACATGGTAATTGTGGCCAGTCGCTACAAAACTTGGAATACCGGTACAGTAATATTAATTTTCTTTTCCATGCAACTCATATCCGTGTGATTTGCAATACTGCACGTGTGTGCGTGCGACACATCGTACGCGTGCACTTGTGTGGAGTTTTTCCGTAATTGGTTTTCGATTTAAAGGTACCTGCATAAATGAGGTCGGCGGACTTGCATTTCGCTTGCAAATGGGTATTATGCAGTGTTACCTCGTAGGGCTTGTAATGGGAAGTTTATTTTGCCGTCTAGCTTGTTGGTAAACGAGAGTTTGATTGAACATGGAGTTCAAAAAAATGGATGAAACCTTCATCTCTTTTAGTAAAGTTTATCATCATCGTCATCAGCCGGGAGACGTCCACTGCTGAACATAGGCCTCCCCCTTAGATCGCCACAACGAGCGGTTGATAGCCGTTTGCGCCCAACGGCTCCCCGCGATTCTTAGTAGAACGTCGGTCCACCTTGTGGGGGGCCGGCCTATGCTGCGTCTTCCAGTCCGTGGTCTCCACTCGAAAACCTTTCTTCCCCAACGGTTATCGGTTTTACGAGCGATGTGGCCCGCCCATTGCCCAGTAAAGTGCTAGTAAAGTTACTGGGTCCGTATTAGATCGTTATCGTAGAAGAATGTTTAAAAAACATAGCTAGGTATGTAAATAGTTAGTTACAGTTTTACAGCTGTATAATAAACTTTGTAGTACGATTATGAGACATATCTCTCTCGAATAAAATTGAAAATGTGAGAAACGCCCGCATTAAATCACAATCCACACTTTAAAAGTAGATTAAAAGCCACATTATGGCGGTGAGTGCCCTTTACTCTAATCTTAATAAATCAGTCTGGCATTGACTTATACAAATGGACTTAAAGACTATTCATAGAAGTCCGGCTTGTGCCAGGGACGAGGTTTTTATGTAGTGTAATGTTCAAGTATAAAAATATCGGTAAGCACGAATTAAATTAACTAGCTTAAATTACGAGTACGACCTATACTTACTCGTTAGTAAGAAAGAAAAAGAAAGAAAGAAAAAAAATACATTTATTTGACACAAACACAAAACAGACCATTCAGAACAGAACAAATACAAAAAAACATACCTACTTATCTAAAGAATATAATAATAAAAAGAAAAATGATTTGAGTACACACAGTAGTAAAATTATTTTACAAAAGAAAAAACACAAGATTAAAATTTAGTACTTAAGTATACATAGGTAGGTACAGATAATATGGTCCTACGTGCTGTGTGGGCCAAACAGGTCTCATTAAAGCGTATTGCTGCCTACCATTCGAGGAAGATAAGCGGCGCTGGTTTTTAGATGGGGCCCATGGGTAGCCTCACGAGCGCAGAAAAATAAATGATTAAACATATACATAGACATACATGGATACACATACGTAAATATTAAAATAAACTTGAAATAATAAAATAGTTAGTGTAAGGGGGAGCTAATTTATGTTGTCTGTGGTGGGTGTCAAATGTATGACACTTGACAGTGACATATTTGCTGCTGACCGAATTTTCGTCGCTTGTGTTGATCACGAGTTGTAAAATTGCCTACGCTCAAAGACGCGCTTTAGTCCAACTAAAGTAAAACTACCTTTGATTGTACTTAATGGTATTCCGTCTGCGTTGTGATATCGTCATACATAGGTCCGTACGAGGAAGAACATGAGGCAGGAAGGAGAACGAGGCAGAGGTAGAGGGATATGAACAATTTCCAGAAAGGTTTGCCTAAAAAAAAATTACGCTCGATAAAGGCGCACGGAAGGCGAACAGGAGTGAACCTTCAAGAAAAATATACTGGAAGCAACAGCCAGGGCCAGAAGACGAGTGAGCAGAGAGTGTGGAATAGTGTTTGTGGGCAGTTCGACAAGAAGGAGAAAAATACTACCTACACAGTTTTCTGTGTGACTGAAAGGCCAGCGCTCTATGCCCACGTAAAGTAAGGTAAGCTATGAGCGCTTTTGTAGCGTTAGAAGTTCTTTCTTCAGTGCAAATTTAAAAAATGTTACTGATTTCAGGGCACGTAAAGGTGGCGGCAGGTCGTTTCAGCACTGAGAAGCTGCAAACCTAAAGGACCCACGAAATGCGACAGATTTGTGTCTAGGTGTCAAAAACACATGAGTACAGACTCGCTTTTGGTAGCAAGACCATTCTTGAACCCATTTGAGCTTATCGTAAAGGTAAACAGGTATTTTATTAGAAACAATACCGCAATAGGCAAAAGCACGTGAGAAGTCAAGAAGAACCAGGATACTGCATTTTCCATAATCTTGATCTGCCAATAGGTTATCCACAATATCTATTAGAGCAGTTGATGTACTGTGATTTCAACGAAATCCAGATTGAAATTGAGGGAGGATATGGTTATCTTCCAGAAACATAATCAGCTGCATGCAAACTATCTTTTCTAATATTTTAGAAAGACATGGAAGCAGACTAAGCAACTTATCATTCTCTTAGTTTTGAGATACACCCATCATGGTTGGGTTAAGTTTTTGGCAAATAATTGAAACACGGTTCAAGATATTTCTATTTATAAGTGGTACAGTAAAATGTTTCGATAATTACAATAGCTATATTGACCAATACCATAATATACCAGTGCGAGGCGAGACGTTATTCGGAGCGGATCGCACTCACCCTGATGAAGGTTCACGAATTGAACCGAAACATTGTTGGACGATATACTGATAAGATGGTACCTGATAAATCCGGTATTTATAATAATTATCATAATATAAAGAGATCTAATCAAATCATTTATTTTTCAGTCAAAATTTACAGAGCTGACAATGCTGTTTATGATACAGTGCTAGTTCACAAATTTGGTTGTTAATAAACAAACGAGATACACTCAAAAAATAAATAACATTAATAATTTGTTCCAAAATTTAATGAAAATATGGTTTATAAGGCTGGTTATTGTGATATTTTCTATGCAACTGGCGAAAGGCGGCATTTACGTCTCTGTTACGGCACGGATGCATATAAAAGACCGTGCAAAATAAAAATTCAGAGAACTCCCATAATCCAAGCCAAGAAGCTTGCACTATTTCTTTGTGATTCGAAACCATTTTGTAACCGAAAACTTTTGACGCACACTAAAAGTTGCCGCGCTCGTTGCAGTGAAGTCAAATGCTATTAAAACTTTTAATGAGTTGAAGCATTCTTTCGAGCGAGTGTTCGAAGTGGTATTAATTAAAAAGAGAGAAGGATCAGGTTCGAGACGTGCCAGATGCTGCTATACACGGACATGTGGGAAGGCCAACTTGGGAAGTTTTTGCTGCGCTTGCCAAAAACAAAGTTTGCCGAAAGTTTCGTGCAAAATGTTATACCGACGCTGTTTATCGAGCGGGGTGAATATCTTTTCAATGTTGAAATATGTTGCAGAATTTGTTGGTACTCTTAAATTGCTATTTCATAAATATACTTGTTGGGGGCGATACTCTCGAAGTTGTCGACGAATATGTATACCTAGGACAAACTGTCCAATTAGGTAAGTCCAACTTTGACAAAGAGGTCGCACAAAGAATCCAACTCGGATGGGCAGCGTTCGAGAAACTTCGCGATATCTTCTCGTCCAAAATTCTCCAGAGCCTGAAGACTAAAGTCTTCAACCAGTGTATGTTGCCAGTGGTGACCTATGTCACTGAAACGTGGTCCTTTACTCATGGCCTCATGACTAAGCTCAAGGTCGCTCAACGAGCTAAGGAGAGGGCTATGCTCGTGGTCTCTTTGCGTGACAAAATCCGCAATGAGAAAATCCGCAGACGAACTAAAGTTGCCGACATAGCTCTCAAAACTAGCAAGTTGAAGTGGCAATGGGCAGGCCACATCGCTCATAGAACCGATAACCGTTGGGGAAAAAAGGTTCCCGAGTGGAGACCACGGACTGGAAGACGCAGCGTAGGCCGGGCCCCCAGAAGGTAGACCGACGATCTAGTAAGAATCGCGGGGAGCCGTTGGGCGCAAACGGCTACCAACCGCTCGTTATGGCGATCTAAGGGGGAGGCCTATGTTCAGCAGTGGACGTCGACCGGCTGATGATGATGATGATGAAATATAATTTGTTATTTTATAATACGTAATTCACTAGACTGATTAATGACATGTAATACTTTTCACTTTATAAATTACATAGGTATTTAATTTTGTAATGTATTGAAAATTATATACAAGTCAATGGTATGATGGAACCTCATACCTATATTACTAAGCAGATATATTACAGATTTATAAAGCCACCGTGTAGAGATAATTTGAACAGCTTAAAATAAGAACACTTCAATTGAATCGCCGAATCGTGTCAGACTGCAATAAAATCAAAATCAACACAAACTTCAAATCTAACAATGACCGATTTGAAATTCGGTCTGCGTCTACTCAATACCTCAGCAGGCTTACAACAATCACGTTCACAACCGTGCAATCTGCGATGTATCCTTTCAACTATAAACCGTTCGAATGGAAGCCTGCGATACGGCACGCACGAACGATTTTACATTGCTCGCTCGCTGAGCTACGTGACCGTGTGTCTCGGAGTACGTTTGCGAGAACATGAACTAGCGTCTAGATTTAGTTTTTAACCAAATAATGGTACTAATGTTTAAAATTTTAAACTAATATAAATGGTGAAATGAATTTCACCATCGTTAGCGTCTAACGTAGATATTCATGCTAGACTTCTAATGGCGGGTTCCTATATCCGTCGGTAACCGACTACGACTCGTATCTCCTTCAAAAAGTGTCAATCTCGTGTCAAAATATTGACACGTTTTCAAGGAGAAACAAGTCGTAGTTGGTTACCGACGGATATAGGAACCCGCCTTAAATCGCTAACGTTTCCGTCTCAAACATTTGCCAATTACATCTTTGCTGATAATTTATGATAAAATAATATTTCTTTAAACTAAACATTTATTACAAAAAGACTATAAAATTATATGCCTTACATTAAGACACATTTTACAAAATTTTATAGTGTCATGTGCAGTTATTCATCTGCTGTATTGGAGTTTCATTACTCGAAGGATTCAAAATCTCTAAAATCTTTTGTCGTTCTTACAGGAGTAAGTACTTATAGCTAGGGTTGGATGTGAACTCTTCTTATAAGTTGCATTAACCTGTTAATGAAGAGTCCCGTCTTGACTGTGGTCGTTAAGGATCACATCTTGCTGAACATTAAGCATATATCTACTAATTAGTAAATAATATTATAAGTATATGCTATCCTGATTAGTTAGTTAAGTTAACTAGATACCTAGTTTATCATAAACAAATATTTCTTGCTCTTGATAATTGATCGAGCGAAGCGAGATCTCTAAATCAACTTGAGCAAACCGGCGTTGTATGTATGTGTGTATGTTTGTTTGTCTGAGGATAACTTTCGAAGCGCTTATCCGATTATTGTAAAGTTTGGTATATAGGTAGGTAGCGATAGCATAATTTTGATCTGACTGAATGAGTCAAAAATGAAGGGTTGTTGAGACATTGGGGATCAAGATGGGTAAAAAAAAACAAAATGAAACTATACGGTCAAATGGCATGTTTAATAAAAGGTCTTTATGTATTTATTGCAACCTAATTTTTATTTAAAGTTTAAACTTTTTAGTTTTTAAGTTATTAGCCATAATAAAAACGGAACTTTGACAAAATTCACAGGGTACACCAGTGACCCCACAGTGCTGAAATTTGGTATGCGTGTCTTTAGTGACATAAATACAAGTAAGGGGCTGTCATCCAGAATAACTTCAATTTGTACCTTAAAAAAGGAAACCAATGTACATGTACCTGTAATTTGAATGAAACTGAAGGTCAAATAATTTGGTTCCGTATTTCGTGGCACTATTTTATTTGTCAACGATTAAGGCCGGCTTCCACAACGAACCCTAAACGTATTTATCGACTAAATATGTTTAAATTGTACGTATTTGTATGATTTGACAACTCCTTTTATCATATTTAGCCACTAAATACGTTTAGGCATCGTTGCGAGTCGCCCTAAGAATATATTTTTTTTGTTTTGGGAGACTCGTGAGATCTCTGTTCGGGGCGAACCACTAGTTATCTGACAGGCAACATACTCTGCAATAACTAGAACCGAAAGAAACTCCTACTTATACTACGTTTCTATTTTAAAAACAAAGTTTATGGCAAAAATAATAAATATGAAATAGCTATTTACCAGTCTAGCTGAATCTAAGAGTTTCCAAACAAGATCAAGGTGTGCCGATGTTAGCGAGCACGTAGGTATACTCGTATACTCGGCTTCGGTTGCTAAGACGAGTAAACACTGCCCTGGACAACAAATGTACAGGCGAGGAAATAAAACCTGTTTTAACTAGGTATACAAATACAAATAGACTGACTAAAATTCTTGAGAGACGCACGTCTAAGAACGTGGGACCCAGAAAAATCACTAACCATTTATTGGATAACTAGTTGACCCGCTCGCGGCTTCACACACGTTTTTTAGTAACAAATTACTCTCCTGCGCAGTCAGGTAATCGATCTTTTTGAGATATACAATTCCGTAGTACATTAATTTGACCTCGGAAGGTTTTACCAGTGTTTGCGATTTAAGCGCACAAAATATATATTTTTCTGCTTTTCTGTACTATAATACATACTTACTATCCTGGCGCATCAACCCCGAAGCGAGTCTTGGCCTCCGACACTAAAAGACGCCACTGGTCCTTATTCTGCGCCACTTCTTGCCAGTCTGACACTTGAAGAGCGCGAAGGAAGATTCTCTGTACTATAAATAATGAATGAAATACTCTTTATTGCACACTAAACAAAAATCCAGTAATAATGGAAATAAACAATAAATAAAGGTACAATGGACGGTCTTATCGCTAAAAGCGATCTTTCCAGACAACCTTTGGATGGACAGGATAAACGAAATCAAAAGACGGAGTACCTACAGACATAAACAGAACCCCACAAAATAATATATACCTATTAATTATACTAATAAACATAAACTTAAATATATACAAATAGTATATAAATAAACGACATAAAGAGGATAAATAACATAAACACTAACTAGCAGTTACGAGACAACGTAAGGAAATGGTTGTATACCTTGACTTTTGAAAATAGGAAGAGATTGGAACGACCTTACAGACTAAGGCGTTCCACAGTCGCACAGCTTGTATACATATATATATATAGGTAATATATAAACCTTCCTCTTGAATCATTCTATCTACTGCTCAAATCTGCATTAAAATCTGTTAAGTAGTTTAAAAGACTTAAGCGAACAGACAGCGGAAGCGACTTCATTTTACACTATGTAAAGATGAAACTTTTTCTGAGACGAAGTGGTCTAGGCAAATATGTAAACTTAAATTTATTTTATTTTCTCATTTTTAAATACAATACCAAAATTGTATTTATTAAAGTGAGAAAATAAAATAATTTTAAGTAAGTTGGCCTTACTTTTATTTTTTTTATTTATTAAACAAAATCCACAGCTGTAACAGCTATAAATAGACGACTAGCGCACCGATGCCTAAAGATATTTAGTGGCTAATTATGATTTAAGGTGTTGTCAAATCATACATAAAAAAATATCATCATCAAATAAAAATAACTAATGATCATGAACGAGCCCAGTCTAGTACAGTAGAAACACGATTAAAAAAACCGTATATATTAAAAAACTACAGCCTTACAGTAGTCGCATATGATGTGTAACATCTGACCGCCGCGCGTGCTCATTGGTCAAAGCGCTTCCATGGTTTCCTGTTACATATTTCCATACCTTTAGCTAAAATCACTCCCATAAACCGAGAGGAAAGATATTACACATCAAAAATACTGTTTTTTAGTGTATTAAAGATTGATAGATATACACAATCTTTAGTAATATATATTATATCTATACTTCTATACTAATATTATACAGAGGAAAAATGTTTTGGTTAGTTTGTTTGTATTGAATAGGTTCCCAAACTACTGGACCGATTAAAAAAACTCTTTCACTGTACGAAGCTGCACCATCCCCGGGTAACATAGGCTACTTTTTACCCAACTGCGCAGAAGGAAGGTAATATTTTTATTGAAAAACTATTGTTGCGCACTATTGCTGCGGATTGGTCAACTAGTCTGTAGATAAATGTATTTATAGTATACCCCAACAGTACATTGTACCTAACAGACAAGCAATGCAATTACGTCGCAGCTCGGACCGGGCGCGAGTATGTAATGTTTGTTTAGCTCGTCTTGTGTCTCGGGAGTTCAGGTCTAAGAGACAGGTACACACACTAAACCATGTAGGCAGAAGCGATTGGTTTATCAAGTAAAATATCTTTTGGCATAAGTGCAAACTCCGGGTACGTCACGCGCGACGAATGATGCCTTGGGTGTTACAAGCGTTCGTAGTACCTGCTTTTTATCTGGTAGGCCGTATGCATGTTTATCATCTAAGTGGTATAAAAATACGGAGCATAGAAATTAGTATGTTATGATAAATAATTATCATGATTATCTAATTAAGCCTATCATAATTGTATGAGAACACCAATTAGTGCTAATTCGTTCTTACGAGATGGAATGACTTGCCTAAAAAAGGTTTCCGCAGAATAACAGCGCCGAGCTGTCAATCGGTGGCGAGGCATAATGCTGAGCTGAAACCCATTTGCTGCAGTAGCATATACACACCTACTTGCCTCTTTTTAATATTTGTCTGACTATATTGTATATTTATTATTTCATGCTATTGTTTCTATGTTTGTTGAATGTAATTTTCTGTTTTCTCTTACTTGTGCTTTCTCTTTGACGTTATACCTTTTGATTCTATTGTGTGAGTTTGTGTGTGCTATGGTAGCAAATAAATGTCTGTCTATGTCTATAAATAAGTTATCATGATCATCATCAGCTCGTAGGCGTCCACGGATGAGTATATGCCTACTTTCTTCTTCTGTTGCCGTTGCCTTTGATCGTGACCTTTGCTGATCCAAGACACGGCCAGCGTCTTTTTTGTATATTTAGATAACAGAAGACTAAAGTGCCTTTAAAATTGATATTTAAGTATTCGGTAGTAATTTTAGGCTTTTTTGGTTCAGTTTTGGTTAGTTCGTAATAATTATTCTTGACACATGGAAAATAAAATCGTAAAAAGCGAGTTTCGTTTATATTTTGAGAATACTTAAAAATATACTGTTTATAATCAACAAACGAAAATAGGATTGGCAAATATTTTAGAAAACCTCGCTTCTCCAGAGCGTACACCAAAATTTTATTTTGAGACTACACTCGCATAACCAAAAGTTGACGAAAGTCGATTCACTAAAATGAAGTTGGGATCCAATTCACAGTGAATAGTTCTGCATCGGCAGATTTGAGGGACTTTCCGAGCCGCGGGAACTCCGCCGGTCGAAGCCACTGCTGTGACAGATACGTTAATAAGGCTTTCGTTTTGCTGGAAATATAGTAATGTACTAACCTAGATTCTAGCAATTTCCATAGGAATTTAAATTACATTCTTAGCAAGTAACGCTATTTATAGATCAGTCGGTCTTTGTATTGAAAATATGCTTTATGAAATAACGTATATCTGCTTACAGAAACATTTTTCTACAATAAGTTGTAGTTACATTTAGTTACAGAAAAAGTATACTACTCTATACATAACTTGATTTATAAAAAAATAGAGATAAATAATTCGTCTTTGTTAATTGACCGAGCGAGCGAAGTGTGCAAAGCGTCTCAGTTTCGAGGTTGGCCAATAAATGCTTTGGTCCGGCTGTCTGTCTGTTCTCGCCTACATGTCGCATTTTTCAACAGATTTTTTTTATGTTATTTGTGGGGAAACAGGCTTACGGCCCACCGATGTTAAGCGGTCACCGTCGTCTATTGAAACCGGTAACACCCGGGGTATTGTCGATGCGTTCCCTACACTGTAGAAACCTCTTTACATTTCTCTTGAAGCGTTCCATGTCGCAGTCTAATGGGAAAACCTCAGATGGTAGCTCATTTCACATCTTGCAAGTATGCGGTAGAAAAGATTGCGTGAAGCGTGTGGTGCGCGATACCCAATTGTCGATTATATGTGGATGAGCTTTATTACGTTGTCGAGAAGTGCGGTGGTATAATCTCGATTTTGACGAAAATTGGCAACCAAGTTCCTTGATTTATTTAAATTTTTTAATTAATCGTGATTTTTGATTGGAAGGAAAATGGGGGAAGTATGCTGTAGTGTTATTTATAGACGGATTTCAATCAAATTAGAGAGGCACACTAAGGGCTTCATCCTACACAAGATGTTGTGAAAAAATTACAAAAGGAGGGAGTGGAGGAGGTAAAAGGGAGGACAGTTTGCTGTAACGTTATATATGGACAGATTTCAATTTCAGAATTTTTTTGGAAAATGTTTACCTACCTACCTGTACCAATCAGACTACGCAGTCCTCTCTGCCTTTACGAGACTAACCCGTAGACACCAGATTAGACCTCCTAAAGCCATAAGAACGCGAGTACTCACTAAAACTTATACCAATATTTTGCTCAACTCTACCTAAGTAAGCCTATTGGAAAATTCAAGAACCTGAAATTCCATATAATATTACACTTACTTCGTTATTTTGCTGCGCATATTAATTTTTGGACTTGGGACGCGAGGTCTGCTGTTCTCACAGAACCACAAGTTTATTATTGACTGATCAAGCGTTCTGATTGAATCCTTTTTGGATAAAATAATGTTAAAATAGTCAAACTAATTCTTACCTAGTTAGTATTTGATTTTTTTTTCGTAAGACATTTATTTTTTCGATGCCCTGTAGGTCATCAAAGTCCCACCGCTAAATTCCTTCTCATTCCGGCACTATGGCGGTTTCACTATCAACACTATGGAATTCTCTTCCTCACTCTATACGCGTAAGTTCATCACTAAGCATTTATAAGCTTAGAATCAAAAATAAACCTTTAGTATGAGTAGGTGTATGTATTTATTATGATGTCAATCAAATCAAATCAAAATGTCTTTATTTAGTACATAAAACAGTGTACAGAAACAAAATAGAAACGGTGATACCAGCAGGGGTACAAATACTGTGTCGCAGGCATCAACGCCCTCCTCCATAAACCTTAACAAATAAAGAGTTCAATATTTAGACTAAAAGAGAAGCTAAGTTTAAGAAAGACTAAAGTTAATTTAATGTTAAACAGACAAATTATAAGTATCGAGTATCACTACGATTACAAATATATAACAACAAGAATAGTAATTATGATAAATTTTATTCTCTAAACTATATTTTATATAGTAGGTAGGTTTTATCGTTATAAATATTGTAAGTATATTTATTAAGGTTAATTAATGTTATTAATTGTAAGGTAACTGTAAGGTTTAATTTCTCATATAAAATTATTTATTTATATATAAAATTATTTCTAATAATATGTATTTAATATCGGAAATCGACGCATGAAAAAAATAATGATTCATAGAACATAAAAAACAATAATTTCACATTAGATTCCTTTTATTATAGGTGCAGTGTACAACCTACTAATACTATTTTGATTGTAACTCTAAAATAGGCTAACTAGGCTGTTTTTGTTTTGTTTTTGTTCCCGACATCTTTCTTTACAATGTTCAAACGTAGAAACTTGTTATCAGCCTTACGTTTTGTTCAAAGCTATTTATCCAAACATTATGTGTCGCCGATGGTATCTCTAAATAAAAAAAAATATCGGAAATCGACGCCGAGGAAGGCCTACAAACCGCTGGAGCGACGGCTTGGACTTCTTCCAAAGAGACTGGCGGGATCTGGCTGACCCTGATAAGTGGAAGGAAGAAGGGGAGGGCTTTGCCCAGCAGTGGGACAGTACAGGCTAGTAAATACAAATATGTATTTATTAAATTTCTCATATGTTCCATTTCTATGTATGTACGGACCACAATAATCAGATATCTATATTTTCAAAGGTTTGCTGGAAGAAAACTATTATTAAGGATAAGCTCGACTTTGTACATATCGTTTTTGTAAGCTTTTTTGTCTGCAATATATTTGTGTACAATAAGGAATAAAGTGTGTGTGAAACCAACATGGTTTTTCATAAAATCTGATCATCAAACTAAAAAATCCAAACATCTGTTTCAAAACTAGCGAACGCGCTCAAAATGCAAACTTGATCGGTTTCCGCTATCTACCGAACTCTGCCGGTAGACAAATCTGCCTCAGGCGTAGAGCCGACTTTAATTGCTTTTTATTGGCACTATTTGTATACAGGATTGATAGGTAATTTTTTCCGGGGTTTTGTTAGGTTTTCTGATGAGTTGTAAAATGGTGTAAGGGCTCTGATAACGGTAGTCCATTGTAGACTGCATCATTGCTGACCATCAGGCGAGATCGTAGTTACGAGCCTCATATTTATACAAAAAAACGGTCAAGTGCGAGTCGGACACGCGCACGAAGGGTTCCGTAGCATTACCTAGAAAAATGGCAAAAGTTATTTATTTTTAAAGTGTTACAAATAATTATTTATTAATTAAAAATAATTATTTATTTTAAATATAATAATATAACTCAATATTCTGTGAACATTTCAAGCGTTTACCTATTGCCGTTATCAATATCAAGCAAAAACGAGCAAAAAAATCACGTTTGTTGTATGGGAGTCCCCCTTAAATATTTGTTTTATTTTAATTATTTATTTTTAAAGTAAATATATAACTAAATATTCTGTGAATATTTCAAGCGTCTACCTGTTGCCGTTGTCAATATCTAGCGAAAACGAGCAAAAAAATCACGTTTGTTGTATGGGAGCCCCCCTTAAATATTTGTTTTATTTTAATTTAATTATTTATTTTTAAAGTGAATATATAACTAACTAAAAAGTGAATATATTGCCGTGGGGCGCCGGCAATAGAATGTTGCCCCTCCGCTCTTGCCCGTGGATGCAGTAGGAGTCTGCTAAGGGATACCTCCGAAAGATGGGCAGCAGCGTCTTTTCGTGTTTTCAATACCTATACTGCGCTCGCCAACCCGCCTGCCAAACGTGGCGAGTATGGCAACAACCCCCTTATGGATATAGTGCAACATAAAACCAGGCCCCGAGTCCCCGGCGGCCCCGCTAATCCTGGCTACGGTAGCAGTCACGGTAACGGCGGGGCCAGGGGTGCTAAGAATCCCCGGGAGACGATCGGCTACCAAACACTACGACGACCACTGGCCCTGGTAACACACAACATCCGCACTTTGAGGACAGACGAAAAGATTGTTGAGCTGGAAGAAGAAATTAGTAGATTACACTGGGACATTTTGGGGTTATCGGAAGTCCGTAGAGAGGGCGAGGACACGATATCCCTTAAGTCTGGTAACCTACTATACTACCGGGAGGGCGACCAATAGTCCCAAGGTGGTGTTGGGTTTCTCGTTCACAAGTCACTCATTAACAACATTATCACCATCGACAGTGTGTCGAGCAGGGTCGCGTACCTGACACTCAGAATATCTAAGCGATATTCGCTGAAGGTCGTTCAGGTATATGCGCCGACCTCTTCACACCCAGATGAATGTCTATGTATCAGGACATCAGTAGAGCCATACATACGAACAAAACTCACTTTATTGTTGTTATGGGGGACTTCAATGCAAAGCTAGGCATGAGAAGCGATGATGAGTTGAGAGTGGGGCAATTTGGATATGGGCAACGGAACCCCAGGGGACAGAGGCTGGCCGATTTTCTGGAGAAAGAAGGACTCTTTATGATGAATTCTTTTTTCCAGAAGCCGCCTCACAGGAAATGGACCTGGATGAGTCCCAACGGTTCCACGAGAAATGAGATTGATTTCATCTTGACCAACAAGAAACGGATATTTAATGATGTCTCTGTGATTCACAGGGTGAAAACCGGCAGTGATCACCGAATTGTTAGAGCCACATTGAATATGAACGTTAAACTTGAAAGGTCCCGTTTGATGAAATCTACGCTCCGACCCACTCGCGCACATATCCAAAACCTCGAGAGCTTTCAACTCGAACTTGCAAATCGCTTTGACTGTCTAGAAGTAGATGCATCAGTGGACGAGATCAATAACTGGTTCGTTGAAACCGTCCATACGGTGGGGTCCCAGTTCTTTAAGACCCCCCGTACCAATAGACCTCAGAAACTTTCTGATGACACCCTTAACCTCATGGCTGAACGACGTTCTTTGCAACTGCAGTCTCCCGATGATGCTCAGTCACATAGGCAGCTCAATAGGAAGATTTGGAAATCCTTGCGGCACGATATTCGTACCTTTAATACATCTCGTATTAAAGATACGATAGAGCGGAATAAAGGCTCCAAAGTGTTCGCGAGAGATAATTCTATTGGGCAGAGCCGCATGACGAAGCTGAAAAGGGAAGATGGCAGCATAACGTCAAGTAAAGCGGAAGTGTTAAGGGAAGTCGAAAGGTTCTATGGACGGCTCTACGATTCGGTCACTAAACCTGTTTGCAGTGCGGCCAACGACCCAAGAGCCAAACTGACCCGACATTATACCGAAGATATTCCGGACATCAGCCTGTTTGAGATCAGGATGGCCTTGAAGCAGCTTAAGAACGACAAGGCGCCGGGTGAGGACGGAATCACTTCAGAGCTTCTGAAAGCGGGTGGATCACCGGTACCTAAAGTCCTTCAGAAGCTTTTTAATTCCGCCTTGCTTGAAGGTACGACGCCAAAAGCATGGAACGGGGGCGTGGTGGTTCTGTTCTTCAAGAAAGGTGACAACACCTTGCTTAAGAATTACAGACCCATCTCGCTTTTGAGCCATGTTTATAAGCTGTTTTCGAGGGTCATCGCGAACCGTCTCGAACGCAGGTTTGATGACTTCCAGCCTCCCGAACAAGCCGGGTTCCGTAAAGGCTACAGTACCATAGACCACATACATACGCTGCGGCAAGTCATACAGAAGACCGAAGAGTATAACTTGCCGCTATGTCTCGCGTTTGTGGACTATGAGAAAGCCTTCAATTCTATCGAAACATGGGCAGGGCTTGAGTCTCTCCAACGATGCCGTATTGACTATCGGTACATCGAAGTGTTGAAGTGTTTGTATAAAAACGCCACTATGTCAGTCCGAGTACACGAACAGAGCTCGAAGGCGATTCCCTTAAAAAGAGGCGTAAGACAGGGAGATGTCATCTCTCCGAAACTGTTTACGACCGCATTGGAAGATGCCTTCAAGCTTCTAGAATGGAAAGGACTGGGCATCAATATTAACGGCGAATACATCACTCACCTTCGGTTTGCCGACGATATTGTGGTCATGGCAAAGTCGATGGAAGAGCTCAGCACGATGCTCGAAGGCCTCAATCGAGTCTCTCAACGGGTAGGACTTAAAATGAACATGGACAAGACGAAAATCATGTCGAATGTCCATGTCGTCCCTGCCCCAGTTATGGTTGAGAACTCGGCTCTTGAAGTTGTCGACGCGTATGTATACCTAGGACAAACAGTCCAATTAGGTAGGTCCAACTTCGAGAAAGAGGTCAATTGTCGAATCAAACTCGGATGGGCAGCGTTTGGGAAACTTCGCAACGTCTTTTCGTCCAACATACCTCAGTGCCTTAAGACGAAAGTCTACAATCAGTGTGTGTTACCAGTGATGACATATGGAACCGAGACGTGGTCCTTCACTATTGGCCTTATGAATAAGCTCAGAGTCGCTCAACGAGCTATGGAGAGGGCTATGCTCGGGGTTTCTCTACGGGATCGAATCAGAAATGAGGAGATACGTAGGAGAACTCAAGTCACCGAAATAGCCCGACGGATTAGCACTTTGAAGTGGCAATGGGCAGGCCATATAGCGCGCAGAACAAATGGCCGATGGGGCCGAAAGGTTCTCGAGTGGAGGCCACGGACCGGCAAGCGCAGCGTAGGGCGTCCACCCACAAGATGGGCAGACGACTTGGTAAGAACCGCAGGTCGGCGTTGGATGCAGGCCGCTTCCAACCGCAGTTCCTGGAGATCAATGAGGGAGGCCTTTGTCCAGCAGTGGACGTCCCACGGCTGATATGATGATGATGATGATATAACTAAATATTCTGTGAATATTTCAAGCGTCTACTTGTTGCCGTTGTCAATATCTAGCGAAAACGAGCAAAAAAATCACGTTTGTTGTATGGGAGCCCCCCTTAAATATTTATTTTATCCTGTTTTTAGTATATGTTGTTATAGCGGCAACAGAAATACATCATACCTTTGTAAAAAATTCAACTGTCTAACTATCACTTAGAAAGATCCTAGGCCTGGTGCGACGAGAAGATGGCACTCTGCGAGGGAGAAAGAATCTGGAGGTAGCGGAACTGGTGGCCGAGCCCAACATCATAGGCGAAATAAAATCTCATCGATTACGCTGGCTCGGCCACGTTGAGCGAATGGGGGACGATCATGCTGCCAACCTAGGAATACCAGTTGGCCGACCCAGATATAGCTGGAAGGATGAGGTGGAGAAAGACCTTCGCGCTCTTCAAGTGTCAGACTGGCAAAAAGTGACAGGGACCAGTGGCGCCTTTTAGTGTCGGAGGCCAAGACCCGCTTCGGGATTGATGCGCCAGGATAGTAAGTAAGCAAGTAACTATCACTATTCTTGAGATACAGCCTGGTATCAGACAGACAGACAGCGGAGTCTTAGTAATAGGGTCCCGTTTGACTCTTTGGGTACGGTACCTATAAAAAAAGAAAGGGAACATTCTGTGTTCTACATATAACAGTCTTAATATTTTCACTAAGAACGGAATAATTTTAGTTACTTATTGGTTTTCCGATAGTGCATGCTCCATCACATTACGGAATAAACTCACAAAACGTAGTAAATTCTTTCTTTTAATGTTCCTAATTCAAATGTAGCATTGCCAATTAATTAACATTTAAAACAAAACATACACATTCCCGTTCTATTTACGGTAAAGAGAAAAAACAAAAGGAAAATGCATGTTAGCTAGTAACCGAAGAGAGGCACGTTACCCATTTATGTCAATACGAGAAGACAGGACTCGGCCAGTAACAGCGACTTATGAGTCGAATGTCCACATTATTAAAGCAGGCTTAGTAGCGCCGAGGGCGGCATGAGACCACAGCTACATACTGCCGTGGCCATAACCCAACTTACCTGTACAAACTCTATTTTTCGTTTTGTGTTTATCTGCTATCAGTTTTCTGACTATGAACAGGTTTGGTGTGAGCAGTCAGGCTTGTAGGAAGAGTGATCCAGTAAGTAATATCCTATTTTATCGATCATGCTCCACCAAAATGGATGATGTGTTGTCGCGCAACGTCTTTGGGTAGCTAATTGTGGTTAGCTGTGACGCTAGTGATTTTTAACATAAATATTAATTCAAATGTCGACTAATTCAAAAATCCAAATTCAAGACAGCTCCTAAAGGTGTGCAAGCTGTTTAAGATCGGCTGCTCTGGAAATTTATATTAATAATAAAATTGAAGTTCCTGTCTGTAATTTCAAAATAATTGCCAAAATGTAAGTGAAAACGATTATTGCCTACCTAATCATAAATGACCGTTTTTAGATTTTTTGTCCGTTTGAAAGTTTGTTTTGAGCTCCGAAACTGCTCAACGGATATCAGTGAAAGTTTTAGAGATTGAAACAAAAATTTAAATTAAATATTCGTGTATGTTCCATTTCGTTATTCTGCAGTGTTCAGAGGAAATGCCAATAATTATTAAACAAACCACACGTGGATGTAAACATTTATTTGATAGACAAAAATTAACTCATTGACCTTGACTTCTGGCCCAAATAAGTAAGTAGGTAAGTTGATTGATAGTAAGTTCACAACATGCATAAGTCGAAAATTCAAATTTTTATTCAACGCTACTTCGATCAAATTAAAATGATCTATTGGAAAAGCAGTTCAGCAGTGTACGTGCTATTACTGATATTAAATAAAAATGAATAATAAAATAAATATTGCTGGACATTTCACACAGCGCTATCTAGCCCCAAACTAAGCAGAGCTTGTACTATGGGAACCAGGTAACTGATAGAATACTTATATACTTTTTTGTAAATACATACTTATACTATATAGAAAAACAACCAAACACGGAACTCTATCCGGATTTTTTTTTTTTATATATATTATAGGCTTCCGTTTGACCACGATCTCGCCTGATGGTAAGCGATGATGCAGTCTACGATGGTACACGCTTGCCTAGAAGAAACCTATTCACTCGCGACTTAAAGATACCCAGGTTGTAGCTATCTGGAAACACAGACTCTGGCAAGTCGTTCCACTCTTTGGCGGTGCGCATGATAAAGGTCGAAGAGAACCGCTTTGTGCGAATGGGAGGTATTTCTACAATATAGCAGTGGCGCACCGCAGAGCGTCTGGTTATCCGTTGATAGAAAGGAGATGGTGGGATCTGGTTGAAAAGTTCCGCCGCACACTCCCCGAAATGTACTCGATAAAAAACCGAGAGGCTAGCAACCTTTCGTCGATGCTCCAGGCTGAGGAGCCTTGCATCAACTAACTCATCGTTGTCTATGAGCTTCTTGGTTCTTCTCTCAATTGATTCCAGAGCTTCAAGTTGGTACTTCGCTGATCCGTCCCAGAGGTGAGATTAGTACTCCAAACACGAACGGACTTGTGCTTGGTACAAGTTGAGCAACTGTCCCGGTGTGAATTATTGCCTAACCTTTGTGAGTATACCAAGCTTTTTAGCAGCCAACTGGGCTTTTGACTCAATGTAGCAGCCGAAATTGAGAGTCAGAGTTAATGTGATACCAAGAAGCTCGAGATGGTCAGATATCGGCACGGATACATTTCGGAAAGTAGGAGTCAGAAAATGACTTCGTTTTGCGGAGAACAGACACGCCTGGGTCTTATTCGCATTGAACTTGACCAGATTGGCATCATTCCAGTCGGAGATTACCTTCAAGGACAAGTTTAAGCGCTCAAACATGGCCTCCCTGAGTGACTGGATCTGCGCTCTACTGGATCGTGCACTAGATGTACCGACTAGATGTGACCGAGATGGGCCTGTAGTTAGAGGGGTCGGCACGACTACCTTTTTTAGGCACGGGTTGCACGTTTGCAAGCTTCCAGGATTTCAGCACTTGTCCAGACTTCACAGAGCGGCAAAAAAAGCGTGTCAGTACAGGAGCGAGCTCAGGCGCGCAGAATTTAAGAACAACTGCCGGAATACCGTCAGGGCCATTGGCTTTGTTCACGTCCAGATTCTGCATCATTTTTCGAACCATTATCCAAGAATCCTGTCTCAGACATTACGTCCCAATCCAGCTGGGCTAGTAGGCGCGCCGTGAGGTATTTCACCCTTGACAGGAGAAATTTTTTCGATGTCGACTCTAAAATGCTGTTCTATACAGAAGTTTGTCATCTTCAAGTTCTTCTTCAAGTCATCTTTCTTCTTCATCTCAAGTTGTCATACTTCTTGTGGTCATACAATTTCACACTACGTCGTATCTAGGTATCTTATCCAAAAAAAGTACGATGACAAACTACTAGCGCAGCAGTGTCAAAATTTATTAAAACTTATCATCATCATCATATCAGCCGTAGGACGTCCACTACTGGACAAAGGCCTCCCTCATTGATCTCCAGGAACTGCGGTTGGAAGCGGCCTGCATCCAACGCCGACCTGCGGTTCTTACCAAGTCGTCTGCCCATCTTGTGGGTGGACGTCCTACGCTGCGCTTGCCGGTCCGTGGCCTCCACTCGAGAACCTTTCGGCTCCATCGGCCATCTGTTCTGCGCGCTATATGGCCTGCCCATTGCCACTTCAACGTGCTAATCTGTCGGGCTATGTCGGTGACTTGAGTTCTCCTACGTATCTCCTCATTTCTGATTCGATCCCGTAGAGAAACCCCGAGCATAGCCCTCTCCATAGCTCGTTGAGCGACTCTGAGCTTATTCATAAGGCCAATAGTGAAGGACCACGTCTCGGTTCCATATGTCATCACTGGTAACACACACTGATTGTAGACTTTCGTCTTAAGGCACTGAGGTATGTATGTTGGACGAAAAGACGTTGCGAAGTTTCCCAAACGCTGCCCATCCGACTTGGATTCGACGATTGATCTCTTTCTCGAAGTTGGACCTACCTAATTGGACTGTTTGTCTTAGGTATAAATACGCGTCGACAACTTCAAGAGCCGAGTTCTCAACCATAACTGGGGCAGGGACGACATGGACATTCGACATGATTTTCGTCTTGTCCATGTTCATTTTAAGTCCTACCCGTTGGGAGACTCGATTGAGGCCTTCAAGCATCGTGCTGAGCTCTTCCATCGACTTTGCCATGACCACAATATCGTCGGCAAACCGAAGGTGAGTGATGTATTCGCCGTTAATATTGATGCCCAGTCCTTTCCATTCCAGAAGCTTGAAGGCATCTTCCAATGCGGTCGTAAACAGTTTCGGAGAGATGACATCTCCCTGTCTTACGCCTCTTTTTAAGGGAATCGCCTTCGAGCTCTGTTCGTGTACTCGGACTGACATAGTGGCGTTTTTATACAAACACTTCAACACTTCGATGTACCGATAGTCAATACGGCATCGTTGGAGAGACTCAAGCACTGCCCATGTTTCGATCGAATCGAAGGCTTTCTCATAGTCCACAAACGCGAGACATAGCGGCAAGTTATATTCTTCGGTCTTCTGTATGACTTACCGCAGCGTATGTATGTGGTCTATGGTACTGTAGCCTTTACGGAACCCGGCTTGTTCAGGAGGCTGGAAGTCATCAAACCTGCGTTTGAGACGGTTCGCGATGACCCTCGAAAACAGCTTATAAACATTGCTCAAAAGCGAGATGGGTCTGTAATTCTTAAGCAAGGTGTTGTCACCTTTCTTGAAGAACAGAACCACCACGCCCCCGTTCCATGCTTTTGGCGTCGTACCTTCAAGAAAGGCGGAATTAAAAAGCTTCTGAAGGACTTTAAGTACCGGTGATCCACCCGCTTTCTGAAGCTCTGAAGTGATTCCGTCCTCACCCGGCGCCTTGTCGTTCTTAAGCTGCTTCAAGGCCATCCTGATCTCATACAGGCTGATGTCCGGAATATCTTCGGTATAATGTCGGGTCAGTTTGGCTCTTGGGTCGTTGGCCGCACTGCAAACAGGTTTAGTGACCGAATCGTAGAGCCGTCCATAGAACCTTTCGACTTCCCTTAACACTTCCGCTTTACTTGACGTTATGCTGCCATCTTCCCTCTTCAGCTTCGTCATGCGGCTCTGCCCAATAGAATTATCTCTCGCGAACACTTTGAAGCCTTTATTCCGCTCTATCGTATCTTTAATACGAGATGTATTAAAGGTACGAATATCGTGCCGCAAGGATTTCCAAATCTTTCTATTGAGCTGCCTATGTGAGTGAGCATCATCGGGAGACTGCAGTTGCAAAGAACGTCGTTCATACATGAGGTTAAGGGTGTCATCACAGAGTTTCTGAGGTCTATTGGTACGGGGGGTCTTAAAGAACTGGGACCCCACCGTATGGACGGTTTCTACGAACCTGTTATTGATCTCGTCCACTGATGCATCAACTTCTAGACAGGCAAAGCGATTTGCAAGTTCGAGTTGAAAGCTCTCGAGGTTTTGGATATGTGCGCGAGTGGGTCGGAGCGTAGATTTCATCAAACGGGACATTTCAAGTTTAACGTTCATATTCAATGTGGCTCTAACAATTCGGTGATCACTGCCTGTTTTCACCATGTGAATCACAGATACATCATTGAATATCCGTTTCTTTTTGGTCAAGATGAAATCAATCTCATTTCTTGTGGAACCGTTGGGACTCATCAAGGTCCATTTCCTGTGAGGCGGCTTCTGGAAAAAAGAATTCATCATAAAGAGTCCTTCTTTCTCCAGAAAATCGGCCAGCCTCTGTCCCCTGGGGTTCCGTTGCCCATATCCAAATTGCCCCACTCTCAACTCATCATCGCTTCTCATGCCTAGCTTTGCATTGGGTATCTCTATGGCAAGCACTGAGGTGGAATTCGCGCATCGCGTTCAGGCGCGTCGGCCAAGCAGCTCGGCCAACGGGCGTTCCATCATCGCTCGGTTCCGTTACCGCTGTACCAAGGACTCGATAGTAGCCGCCGCACGTAAACACCGCGGTATTAAACCGTCCGACATCGGAATGGCTGGTAAGACAAAAAGTGAAAACGCGATTTACATAAACGAACACCTGACTAAGGGCAATCGATCTTTGTTCAAAGACTGCAAAATAAAGGCTAAAGAAGCTAATTTTAAGTTCATTTGGACAAAAAACTGTCGTATCTACGTTCGTCGAAACGAAACTTCGCCAGCTATCCCGATTACTACATCGGCCGATTTGATAAAGATAGGTTAATTCTCATTGATTGTAATGTAGCTAAAACTCTGTATGTCCTACGCGTCTACACTGTTGTTATATTTTTCTTTAAAACTTTTTTATGGTTCGCATTTATACACCTTACAAACCATCAAATTAACACAATTACACAATTTTTACAATTAACCTATCTATCCTTTTTTAATAAACATTTACACAATTACACCTACACACCACACAAACACACATTGTATATCCGCATCTTTTCAAACACTAGTTTCCACACACATCATTGTAATCCTCTATTCGAAACGCTTTACCACTACTGGAGTATTTGTCTTTCACTATGGCTGTACAAGGTAATCGATTAAAGCTTTTTTACCAGAATGTACGTGGGCTTCGTACAAAAACAGATATATTTTATAATAACTTATTTTTATCTGACTTGGATATTGCTTTAATTACGGAGACTTGGTTACATGATGGCATTCTCGACACTGAACTTTGCAGTCCCGAAAGATATGATCTGTTCCGTAGTGACCGCGGTACGCTCGGCGGTGGAGTGATGATTGCCTGCGCGTCCCGCTTAGAAGCTTGCAGGCGATCTGACCTTGACCGTGATAATCTCGAATGTATTTGTATCACTATACCTGCGCGTGCACTCGGCTCACAACATAATCTAAATATTATTTGTGCCTACATTCCACCTGACCGAGCACTCACGTTAAGAATGCAGAAATTTACTGAATTGTTGTCAACGTTTGTAAGTTCTCACCCCGACGATTACTTTGTTTTTGCGGGAGATTTCAACCTACCTTGTATTAACTGGAAATCAAAGCAACCAAATGTCCTCAAAAGGGGACCTATAGAAACACAGAACTCAGCAACTGAATTACTAAACCTGACTTCTTTCTTTAGTTTATCACAATACAATCGCTGCCATAACGCCTTTAATAATTTATTGGATCTTATTTTTACTAACACACCAATTCATGTTGAAAAATTTACATCCCCACTTGTGAAAGAGGATATTTGTCATCCCGCTGTTGAGATCTGCGTAAACGACATTATGGTTCCGTCTATTATACCTCCAAAAAGAACAAACATTCTATTTAGAAAAGCGGATTACATAAATTTAAATAAATGTTTTATTGACTGTGATTGGTCATTTTTAACTTCTATAAAACTAGAAGATGCTATTAATAGTTTTTATTCTTGCATAAATGTAGCTATCTCAAAATATGTACCTCAAAAAACTGTTACATTCACTCATACCTACCCTGTATGGTACAGTAATGCACTTATTAAATTAATAAAAGAAAAAGCCAAATATCATAGTCGCTGGAAAAAATATGGTAACCCTAATGACTATGACTCTTTTTCTATATTACGTGCGCGCCTTAAAAAACTTGAAAAAAAAATGTTATACATCTTACATTATTTTTTCTCAAGAACAGATTAAAAAGACACCAAAATTATTATGGACTTATGTAAAATCAAAAAGAAAGAATCTTTCTAACTATCCTAATGTTATGGAATATAATAATAATAGTTTATCTAATCAACGGGACATTTGCAATTCTTTTAGTGATTTTTTCTGTAAAAATTTCGTTCAACCTGCGCATACTTATAATTCTTTCTCTGATACCAGAGCCCCGTGCTGTGATATTACAGGAGGCATACAGATATCGGTCACAGATGTAAAAAAATTGCTTAAAAGCTTAGATTGTTCTAAGAGCGCTGGTTGTGACGGAATACCCCCATTCTTTTTTGCAAAATGTGTAGAATCGCTAGCAGCCCCTATAAGAGTTATCTTTAACAGATGTTTCCTTGAAGGATATTTTCCCAAAATTTGGAAAACTGCAAATATTGTGCCCGTACATAAAAAAGGTACTAAGACTGCTATTTCTAATTATAGACCTATATCAATCCTCAATGTTCTAAGTAAATTAATGGAGAGGGTTGTTTACAGGCATATTTATCCACTCATTTTTCGCCATATTCCATCGGAACAACATGGTTTTGTGCAAGGTCGCTCAACTAATACTAATCTCTCAATTTTTGCCAACGACGTTCTTCGTGGATTGGATGAAGGTTTTCAGATTGACGTAATATATACTGATTTCGAGAAGGCGTTTGATCGCGTTGATCACATAATCCTTCTTCGTAAGCTCCAAGAGCTAGGAATTCGTGGTAATCTTCTCAGGTGGACAGTGTCATATCTACGAAATCGTTCACAGGCGGTAGTTGTTGCTGGACACCGTTCTGATCTTGTAGATGTTCCCTCTGGAGTCCCTCAAGGCTCTATTTTGGGGCCCCTGTTTTACGCTGCCTACCTGTATGATGTGAGTAGTTGTTTTCATTTTGCCAAATTTCTCATGTACGCTGATGATACCAAAATCTACGCTTTTATAAAGACTGAAGCAGACTCTCAGAAGCTGCAAAATGATATTAAACGGCTATGTAACTACTATCGGGATAATAGAATTGGAGTAAATGCATCAAAATGTTTCCAAATTTCCTTCACTCGTAAAATTAAAAAAGTCACTTATCAATATGAATTAGAAAATATACCTTTGGAACGCAAAAACGCAACACGAGACCTTGGAGTAATCTTTGACTCAAAAATGTTAATGTCTGATCAAGTCGCGGCAGTGGTTGCAAAAGCTTACAGAAATATAGGGTTTGTCTTACGTGTTAGTCGGCAGTTCTCTGACGCTGAATGTATTAAAGTACTTTACTATTCTTATGTCCGTAGCGTCTTGGAATACTGTTGCACTATGTGGAACCCACAATACATAATATATGAGCAAGATATTGAGCGCATTCAATCCAAATTCATTAAAACGTTAAACTATCGCACCTATTGTAATAGAAGCATGACTTACGAGGAATCGTGTAGGTTTCATAAACTCATGCCGTTAAAGGATCGGCGCTCTTTGCTGCAGATGTTGTTTTTACACGACGTTTGCAGTAATAGAATTGATAGCACCGAATTGGCGTCTCTCGTTCTTCAATTCAATACTCCTTTTAAACGTACTAGACACACAACCCTCTTTCATATTCCTTTCAGTCGTACCAACTATGCCCAAAATTCTGTCATCTGTCGCACGCTAGATAGCTACAACAAGGATTTTTCGGCAATAGACATCTTCTCTAATAGCAAAACATCTTTTAAGAAACAAATTATATTTGTTCTTAGTCATATATAGCGCGTTCTATAAAATATTCAGAAATTCACTCAACACACATTACACTCTCTCCCTCACCCCCTCAAGTACACACATTTACACAGCATCCCTACCTTCTTTTGTTCTTCAAATGCGTACCTACTAAATTACTAAAATCATTGAAAATTTAAAATTTAATTAATATAGTATGTTTTTTAATCTTTTTCTCTAGGTGACTAATTTCATAAAAGATAAGTCTATAAATTGAGAATCTGTTATTGGCATTAATCATTAGTTATAAGGATTGTTTACATTGTTAACAAGTGCTGTTGATTCTGTAATGAATAATAAAAAAAAAAAAAAAAAAAATTGAAGTCCCCCATAACAACAATAAAGTGAGTTTTGTTCGTATGTATGGCTCTACTGATGTCCTCATACATAGACTCTACTTCTTCATCTGGGTGTGAAGAGGTCGGCGCATATACCTGAACGACCTTCAGCGAATATCGCTTAGATATTCTGAGTGTCAGGTTTGCGACCCTGCTCGACACACTGTCGATGGTGATAATGTTGTTGATGAGTGACTTGTGAACGAGAAACCCAACACCACCTTGGGACTGTTGGTCGCCCTCCCGGTAGTATAGTAGGTTACCAGACTTGAGGGATATCGTGTCCTCGCCCTCTCTATGGACTTCTGATAACTGCAAAATGTCCCAGTGTAATCTACTAATTTCTTCTTCCAGCTCACAAATCTTTTCGTCTGTCCTCAAAGTGCGGATGTTGTTTGTTACCAGTGGTCGTTATAGGGTTTGGTAGCCGATCATCTCTCAGGGATTGTTAGCACCTCTGGCCTCGCCGTTACCGTGACTGCTACCGTAGCCAGGATTAGCGGGGCCGCCGAGGACTCGGGGCCTGGTTTTATGTTGTAAATCCATGAGGGGGTTGTTGCTATACTCGCCACGCTTGGCAGGCGGGTTGGCGAGCGCAGTATAGGTATTGAAAACACGAAAAGACGCTGCTGCCCATCTTTCGGAGGTATCCCTTAGCAGACTCCTACTGCATCCACGGGCAAGAGCGGAGGGGCAACATTCTATTGCCGGCGCCCCACGGCAAAATATAAAAATTATATATCATATAAATATTAAAATTATGGAGCGAATATTAGCAAAGGTAGGATATAAAGAGATCTATAATTTGCACGAGAAAACGTGTCATATGTGCAAACATATGACACGTTAGCTCTACAGGTGACTGCGTCCTTCATCCAGCTAAATGCTGTAACTTTCCACCACGCATTGTTTTTAAATTTTCATTCAAACACGCGTTAATAACTATTACACTAAACACAAACACCCACACTGCCTCAATCTGAAACGACTACGACTTGCCAACATACATGCATATAGCGATTAGGTTAGGTACAAATTAGGTTATTTTTTTAGTAAAAACGCTAAATGGCATTTTTGTGGGACACAACAACTTACGTAGGAGGTCCATGTAAGTTGTATCCCACAAAAATGCCATTTAGCGTTTTTACTAAAAAATAATCTAATTTGTAGTAATTTATGCATTCAAAGTGAAAAAACAACAAAAACGCGATTTTATAAGAATGTTTCAGACGTAAGTTGTTGTAACTTTCGAACGACAACGGACTAAAACGTTGTATAGTCCTTCGCAACGGTTTACGCGGGGTGCGGGCGGGGGGAATCGCGCGTTCAGTAATACACACTCAAATGTTTAATCTATATATATTGTAATTGTCACATACGGTGGAGTTAGGCTTAAAATTTTCAGTGTATATTGTTGTAACTATCATATACAAAAACGAACGTAAGTAATCTAAATCCGTAGTATAATATTGCATGTATGAGATACAACAACTGAAAAAATCTAGATTCCGCAGAATAATGTTGTAAGTATGACAACTACTGGGGCAGTCTTTATTCCGCAGTAAACTGTTGTAAGAACCTTATCTCAGAAAATACATACACTTTCGTAATTATCTTATAACATAGTCAAGAATACTATAAATTATACTCATAAACCAAATTTCATAACGATATGAAAATCAATGCTTTTAGGCTAATTTGAATCTATAACGCTCTCCTGTAAATCTCCAGTTTTGGAGATACAACAACTTACGTGGGTGGTGCAATATCCTTTATATTTATATTTTTATATATCTGTCTTTATCTTTTCTTTAAATTATATAATTTTATTTTTAATAAAATTGGACTATGTAAATTGTACTGAATGTAGGAGCCGGCGGAAGATCAGCGCGCTGCGTACTCGTATTGACGAGTGCGTGGCGCATAATGCTGAGCCGGATCCTAGTTTGCGGATGCTCATAACCTGGACGTACTAACTGCCTAAGTATTATTTTATGTTTTCTATCTGTGTTTGTTATATTGATACTCCTACTGTCGTATTATTTTTGTAACTGTGTATGTCTTTGTTTTGTTATGTCTGCAAGCAATATGTATTTTCTTTCTTTCTTTCTTTCGATATAACCAAAGCATACTAACAATTACTAGTATAAAAATGTCTTCTAAGTAGCTGACTTACTCCATGGCGAAAACAAAATAAAGGATGCAGTTAACCAAACATATAAAACAATTTGTGACTTTAAACCAGCAGAAGTTAGTCATTCTTTCCGTCTCTAAATCACACATGTTGAATCCGGAAACCCGCTGACGGGCAACATGCCCCTTTGTGCTACATCTCTACATAATGCGGCATAGAACTGTCTCTATTAAACTAAACTGAAATAATATTGGAAGAAACAGGCTTGAAATATATTATACCACTTACAGGTATATGAATTTTACCGTTTCAAAGGGAAAAAATCCTAAGTTGTTACATCTATTCAATAATATTTACATAATATTAAATAGATATATATTTAATAATCTATACTAATATTATAAAGAGCAAAGATTTGTTTGTTTGGATTGAAGAGGCTCCGAAACTACTAGACCGATTTAAAAAAATCTTTCACTGTTGGGAAGCTACACTATCCCCGGGTGACATAGACTACTTTTTACCCAACTGCGCAGCAGGAGGATAATGTTTTTTATTGTAAAACTACGCGTGCGATTCTGCGAATTGGTCAGCTAATATAATAAAATAATAATATAAATCTTTATTTCAGGCAACATTCTATTGTTTATTAGTACAAGATGTTAAAACTTAATTCTACGGCCATATACATATATACAGTTACTAACATACATTATTATAATACGGAAAACTATTTGCTGAGTATAAAATGTTAGTGTTACGTTAAGCATCACATTTTTGATGATGTGTTAAAAGACCGTGATTCTATAAAAACCTCTGAAAAGTATTTATCTAACAACATATTCCACATTTTTAAACACACTTTTTAAAAGCAGTAACCACATTTCCCTCAATATTTACTGAGCAAAAGG
Organism: Philereme vetulata; assembly: GCA_918857605.2. Lineage (NCBI taxonomy): Eukaryota > Metazoa > Arthropoda > Insecta > Lepidoptera > Geometridae > Philereme > Philereme vetulata. The sequence goes on along the minus strand of OU975456.1, from coordinate 4,632,769 downwards.
TCAAAACATTTTCCTCCTTATTTTTCAGACTCTTTAAAACGGCGCTCTACCAAATGGCAGTGACCATTGCCGCTTTTGTAAGGAGGCTATTCATCGTAGCAGAAAGCCGCGCGGAATTGGACAAGCAAACCCAATTACTGGGACAGCCGTGCTTTGAAAAACTTTTGTAACTTGCCTAAAGAATTGCGCGCTGTTTTGTGTATCTCCTAATACTTGTTAGTACTGTGCAATCTCGAGTAAGAAGATACAAATTTGAAGTTATCAAGTGTTTTAATATTGAGATGTTGATCGTTAATCCATAATAATCCTAAGTACATTAGAAAAACATAGAATATTGTAAAAAAAACATAGGACTAAAAAAATACAGGACAAGCAAAATCGAAAGGCATTTCAAGAAGCCAAAAGACTTTATCATTTAAATTGGTTAACCAAAAATGCGATTTAAAACTTTTTGTTCTAAATAAAACATTACAAAGTTTCCGCGGTTACGAAAACAAAACAGAGGAAACGAACCGCCCTGCCGCAGGTACTTTGTAAATATTCTCAAGTTCTTTTTAAAACCTGGAAAAGTCGACCAACTCATTAGTCGAATGAGCGAAAGTTTCCTTTTTTCGTAACTTGGCCAGGTATTCCGTAAACCCTACTGTTAAACAAGTTTTGGTGCTCTTAGAAATACTAAGCAAAAGTGTTCAGTGTTTTATAATTGTAAAAAACAATGCTAACCCCAATTCTCGGAATTTTTAATCAACTTTCGAGCGCATTTCGAGAGTCTCCTCGTAATTCACCCAATATTGTGGTTCTAAATCCACCTTCCCATACATTGCGTCGTTTTGACAGTGCGGCCAAAAAATTTGATCGTGGTCGATTTAAAAAGGTGTGTTTAAAAATGTGAAATATGTTGTTAGATAAATATTTTTCAGAGGTTTTTACAGAATCACGGTCTTAAAACATCGTCAAAAATGGGATGCTTAACTTAACACTAACATTTTATAATCAGCAAATAGTTTTACGTGTTTAATTTTCATCAACTTTCGAGCGCATTTCGAGAGTCTCCTCGTAATTCAATCCAATATTGTGGTTAAAATCCACCTTCCCATACATTGCGTCGTTTTGACGGTGTGGCCAAAAAATTTTAGTGTGGCCGTAAAGCAGACCTGTATGGTATTCGAACTGTTGTTGCGACCGTTCGATTAACAGTCCATGCGACCGTCGCAACGTGTATGGCCACTCTTAGTAAGGGCTACCAACTCTGTGGTAACCGCTTTGTGGAAAGTTTTACTTTCTTTCCGCACCGCGAAGGCATATCGCAACCCTAAATTATTCATACAAAGCTACGTGCCGTGCTTCCGTATACCGAATTAGAACTTTGATCTCTGAATTGCGTGGTATTATTTATTTATTTTGCTAGTTTTTGGTTCATTCATATTAAACTATAGATTGAAAGTTTCTGATAGTGATTACTACTGACTATACACCCGTGTTTGGACTTTCAAGATATTACGATACTTTCAAGATACTGGTGGTAGAGCTTTTGTGAACGAGTTCGAGGAAGTGGGCACCACCGCCTTACCTTTATCTGCCGCCAAATAGCAGTACTTGTGCTGCTGTGTGGCACATAGGCATAACAGCTAAGTCCTATAGTACATACCTAGTCAGGTCATAAATTCTGTCACATGTTTAATATAAAATAATTGAAACAAGTTTATTCATTATGTAACCATTTATATACCAAAATGAACTTAACAAAACATAGATTCTTATGACACTAAAGTTTATTCAAAATGACCTCCGTGATTTTGAATACAGGCCTTCAATCTGCGCGGCCAGTCGTCTATCGCAGCACGAACGAGGTCCATGTCAATATTGGTGGTTGCCTTAATCAAGGATGTCTTGAGTGACTCCAAATTGGGATGAGGCTTTGAGCACGCCTTTTCCTCCAAGTGTTGCCATATCTTATAATCTAACGGATTCAAATCTGGACTGGAGGAGGGCCAGTCTTCGTGCCGGATGAAGTCGATTTCACGCGCCGCCAGCCAGTCTTGTGTGCTCTTCGCTCTATGAGCTGGCGCCGAATCTTGTTGGAATACCCAGTGCCTGTTATTGAACATGGCATGAGAAACAGGTTCCACAAGGTTCGTCAGGACTGTATTTCGATACACAACTGCATTAGTTTTTACACCTTTCTCACAAAAATGTACCTCTGTTAAGCCCCAATAAGAAACTCCCAACCATACCATGAGCGAGAATGGAAAATGACCTCGTTGGACACGCGGAATACGGTTGCTCGCTTCTTCCCTACTGTGTGCGTACACCTAATCATTTTGTTTGTTGTAGCTCTCTTCTACGGTAAAAATTTTTTTATCCGAAAAAAGAATTTCCCGATATTTTTTCCCGCGTACCGCTTCAACAAAGCGCGGCATCTCTTCAGTCTCAGGTCCATTAGACGAGCATTCAAACGATGTCCTGTTTTTTTTCGATATGCCCGAAGCCCTAAGTCTTCATTTAACACCCTTTTCACCGTGGTTCTGCTTAACCCCATCTGAAGGGCCAACAGTTTCTGCTTACGTTTGGGATTTCTTTGAATTCGCGCCTTCACAGCTTTTATCACTGCTGGAGCCCTAACAGACCAAGGGCGATCACTTCTTGACCTGTCATCTACACTAGAGTCTTCATTGTATCGTTTGATGGTGCGATAAACGAATTTTTTGGTTATATTCAAATTTTTCAGTATGTCAAAAATTTGAATTGCCGCGTAACCGCAACGATGCAACGCAATAACTGCAACACGGTCTTCTTTAAGCGTCCACTCCATTTTTAAAAAGAAGTAAAATTCTAAAAAGTATACATTATTATTTGCATGAACAATTCGAAATTCGAATTCTATAAACTTTTTTGTGGCCAGCATTCTAAAAGAAAAGTTTTTACTGTGTGACAATACTTATGACTTGACTAGGTATATGGCAACGTATTCACATAGAGATCAAGACAACATAATAGCTTGTTTTGAATTCTATGTAGATATCCATGGGCTGCAGTAGCCACTTAACATCTGGTGGACTGCATGCTCGTTTGCCATATACGTTGTATATAAAAAAAATGCATTTATTTTGTCGTAAATACGTTTTTAAAATTGCTTCCATAGTTGGAGGCAATTCAAAAAACGAATTATAACTAAATCGGGGGATACAGTTTGGTGTTGCAGCTACATGTCTATCACCTCCACCCAAAATTTATTTACACCACTGGATAGCTAAAGGGTTAAATAATTTGTTAATTTAATGAGAAATGTCATCGCGCGTGGTGGAGGGGGAAGCGCTGTCATTTTGAGGTAATTTTGCTGCGTTTCGAGATTTCCATGTAGTACGACCCGAGGGAGTTCTTAGTATTCAAACATGTTAATAACATATTTTATATTATGTATAGAAAATATTACCCATTCACGTACAACACACGGCCGTGTCCATGACACAGCCACACCGCATTTTTTTTTCAATTTCAAAAGGCCGTAACACACGCGCGCGAGTTGCGAGTGTGTTTACTGTGAGACGATTTGTGAACATGTTAGGCCGCGGCCGCACTACGACCTCGCTTAGCGCCTGGCGTCTAGCGAGACGCCAAAAGAAAAGAAACGTATCAGAATATACGGGGTCGGCCACAGCCTGTACTTGGCGTCCTCACTAGTTGCCTGGGTGATAACTTTTTAAAACAGCTTTATCCATTTGGACCATCATCATCATCATCATCTTCAAGTTATAGTTCTGCTGATGGACGTTAGTGAAGGTGCGCTACTGAGCCCGATCCTCGACCCATCTCATTTAGTCTCTGCCAGCAACAGCTACAGTCCCATTTGACCTCTATCATTTTGCATGCTCTGATAACTTTGTAAGAACATGTGAACAATTTTTTTTTTAATGTTATCCATACAATAAAGCATAAGTTTATATATAACAATAGTTTCGCTTTAAATTGAAAAATTACACTCAGAAACCCTTGTTTATCCTGGAGCAATAATAAAACAGAACAATATTCATTTGGTTTTGTTCTTCGTTGGTAGTTATTAGACACCTGCCAAAACCAACCTATTATAGGCGTTTTAATTATAGACAACCTCCGTGGTACAGTGCGCGAATAGCCGGCTGAGACCCAGGAGGTAGCGGGTTCGATTCCCGCTGCGGAACAAATGTTTGCATGTTCTACAGATATTTATTCCGGGTCTGGTTGTTTCTCTATATATTATAAGTATGTATTTACAAAAAAAAGTATATAAGTATTCTATCAGTTATCTGGTGCCCATAGTATAAGCTCTGCTTAGTTTGGGGCTAGATAGCGCTGTGTGAAATGTCCATAAATATTTATTTATTTATTTATATTTTCACGAGTGTAGTCGTAGTCTCTAACCCAAGATCCGTATGTCCTGACCCAATGGTTATCGGTTCTGCGGCAGATATGACCGTCCCGAAAATTTATACCAAACATATCCAAAAATAATCCCAATAAATCCACTTTTAAACAACCCTTACCCTTATATGTTACTTAATGTTACTTAGAATTAAGCCTACTGTTGTACCTACCTAGCTTTATTTAGTAATTATTGTACCTACCTACTTCTGTTAGCTTAATAGGTGTGTGTGTAAATAAATGCCTTTTATTTATTTATTTATTGATAAATACGTCTGGAAACTTCTATTCATCAGAAACACACACCTACACACAGAGATAAAAGCTTCAAGCTTATTACATCCAGCCCTTTCTGCCTGGTGGTTAAAAAAAGTGCCGCTCAAAAGGCAGTCAATTCAGATGAAAACTCATCATTTTACACCAATAAAAAGAGGCAGGTCCCAGTAGACCGCACTATGCATATCTCTTTACGACTTCACAACTTGTCACCGTAAATAACCCACCAATCGAGCAAATGCAACTATCATTTCGGATGACCATTAAAGTGGAAAGCCTTCGTTTTATAGCTGTGAAACAGAATAAATAATAGTTCAGCTATTAAAAGTAGATAAGCAACTACGATGTTCAAAATACGAATGAGTTGTTGCCCGCGACTTCGTACGGGTTACGCTACTAAATGTGTAGGTAACCTAGAAATAAACCTAAACTCGCTGTTACAACTTGACTTGACACTCCATTTTTATACCATGGGAATTGATTTATGAGATAAAAGGTAGCCTATATTGTAATTCAGGTTATAATCTTTGTTTATTCCAAATTTTATCGAAATCGGTTCAGCTGTTACGCCGTGATTTAGTAAAAACAAACACACAAATAAATAAACAACCATCCAAACTTTCACATTCATAATAATACTGAGATACTTAGCTCAAAGTTTTTGAATAGATAAAAATAATATATTAAATTAACACTTAAGAAAATCCATAAGAGTCAAGCCTTAACCTCCCTAGTTGCTGTCTACGGAAGAATATAGTAAAATTACATTTTAGCGAGTAGAAACATTTGTATGGTCTCATTCGCGTTGACTATACACGTAGACTGCCTGATTTCCTGTGTCGTGGTTTCCAAGATCTATGAATAGTTATTGGTATATCCGTTTGTTGAATGCAATATTGTCTCATAGCGGTAATCGAATAACACCTCTGGCAACTCAGTCACCTACTTCGGTGCGGAAACCGTCACGCAGTAATAATAAAGACTGCAATTTGGCAGCAATCACCTCAAATTATTATATTTTTGGCAAATTCTAGCAAAAGTAAGATTTCCTTCTTCAGTCAGTTCTTCATATAGTGATATTTCAGGGTACCAAATAAATCTATACTATTATTATAAAGAGGAAAGATTTTTTTGTTTGTTGTTTCTATTGAATAGGCTCCGAAACTACTAGACCGATTTCAAAAATTCTTTCACTGTTGGGAAGCTACATTATCCCCGGATGACATAGGCTACTTTTTACCCAACTGCGCAGAAGGAGGGTAATGTTTTTATTGAAAAACTACGAGTGCGAAGCTGTGGATTGGTCAGCTAGTATAACATAAATGAACCTAATTGTACGTATACGACTTTAGAACTAAAACAATTTATACAACTAGGTTGCTCAGTAACTTCTGACTCTACGTCAAAGATTACATACTAGTTACTGCGGTGCGCTGAAGTGCAGCTTTATGCCTTAGGATGCTGCCGTTTTTATGGTTTTCTGCCTAGTCCTTTTTTAAGGTTCGTGTGAATGAGTGAATAGAGTGATTGCGAGACAACACTTTCCTCGGGATTGGTTTTCATGAAATTGATTTTACTTTGGAAAATAGTAGCTCATCTACGGTCCCATACAAGCAGTAATAAGAGCTTATCCAGAAAGGGCAAATTTGCCGCAATTCTCTCGCGCGTATTACGCGCGACTGTTGCATCCAGAAGGAGCTTACCAATGCGCGAGCATTTGGAGACAGATAAACAATGCAGTGATAAAATTTTGGCGCTCCATTTCTCTTGATATGTGCACTCGATCTGAAGTTCGTGTAATCTGGACGCAACAAGGCGTCTCTCTAGTATCTCGACTCGCGCGCAACACCCGCATACAACTCGCGAGTCGAGAGTCTGGCGAAGTGCACGCGATTTACGGGAGTATTTTAAATTCGCGCTGTGCTTGTGGACGCAGTGTATTGGAGCCAAGTATCTCGCCAACGCGCGTATGAATTAACGCGTATCGATTCGCGGCGAATTCGCCTCTTCTGGTCAAGGTCTAACTCTTACATCATGTACGATATCATACGAGGAATACAAACTCTTACCTCATCTGCAGTCTCATACGAGCTTTTACGACGTCGACAGTGATAAGAATTGTTAATTTTATAGGTTGGTCGGCGTGCATCAAATCCCATGTTTTCTGTATGAAGGATAATTTTTTATGCATTCAGTGCAGTTTTGGGAGTTTACGAGTTGTTGACGGTATAGTCCAACCACGCTAAGTCTGAGTCTGATAATAATATCAATAATTTTAGATTTTAAGATATTTATTGCAACAATATAATAGAAAACTTTCATGATTTATTTAGATCATTATTGAATATACGGGATTTATGACGTAACGTTTTATCGGTACGTTACGTTGTCGGTTTTAGTGAGTGATGGCGCTTTTTTATCAGAACCTTATGCCTCTGATAGCTCTTGAGATCTCACAAGGTAACCATGGAGGAAATTATGGATAAAAGGAATGTGCGCACGACGTCTTGAATCCTGGAACAGCCTTGATGATGATCCTTTTCGTGCGCTTTTCGCGAAATCCCTAGAGTCACGGTGTTTTATAGAACGTCACAAAACATAAAGTTTGAGGATATAGCATATAAGTACTAATAATGTAGTAAAAAACAGCGGAATACAGCAGTTTGCGGTATAATGTCGGTTTTAATGGGGTTTTCAGCGATCTTGAACGAAGATCAATAATTCTGACCAGCTCGTGCGGTGGTGCGTAATTGTCTGTCTATATTCTCAGCAACAACATCAGCGAGTTACGGGCGCACGTTAAAAGGAATGGTTTTCGTGGATAGGATATACATAGGTCAAGGAAAGAGTTACTTTATACAGTTAATAGATGGTGTTACCAGTAAGGGAGAAATTATCCGTCCCTCGCAAGAAGAGGCGATAGAAATAAGTACTGTGCCGAACTTTAACAGACTAAGGTAGAGATAGGATGTGTTCTACCGCCAGCCTGGTGGCCATGTCTTCATGATGCAAGCAACAGAGGAGTGACTGAACCTGGTAGATACATAGTTAGTGTTGTGTGTTTGCCTGTACCGAGAGCTACCGAAGAGAACAGCAGTTATGATAATGATAATGATGCAGCCTGTCAATGCGATGGGCCACCGTTGACTCAACCCCCACCACCGCATCCGTCTACTCGGGCTGCGGCGCGTAGTGCAAGTCGAGACGCAGTTTGGAGCAGATCGCACTCACCCTGATGAAAGTTCACGAATTGAACAGAAACATTGTTGGTCAGAACACTGATAAAATGATACGTGATAAATTCCGTATATAGGGTGTTTGATAATATACGCACAAAAATGAAATGGGTTATTTTGATGAGCATAATAAATAAATTTGTGAAATATTTACCTTGGAAATGTGAAATTTATTTTGGCATGTAAAAACAAACACTTTGTTAAACTTATGTTGTGCTATTGCATAATGCTTGCCATCTAACCACTGTATTGGTGATGTCTCGAGATATCTCTTTTGTTCCTTTCTAACCCATAACCCGCAGCCATTTACGAAATAGATATCAAATCGACCTTTATTTTTGGATGTCGATTGCTAGACTAGGCAGTAAGTTTTATATTGAATTAATCACCTAAACTTAGTAAATTTTCTTTAAAACTTGGTAATATAACTAGTAGTTTTTTTTGAGAAGTTCTTTTTTATGTTTTGAGAAACCGACACTTGAATATCGTCAGTATATTACCAAACATCCTGTTTGGAATGACAAGAATATTTATTTATTTTGCCCCAAAAGAGGTTTTTCCTAAGCTGGTCGTTTGACGTCAACGCTTGCACTATCGTGTGGTGGTGATGATGTTTTCTTATTTTTTTAAACGACCTGGTGATGGAGCAAGAATTTGACCCCGCTGCTGGTAAGAGGTAAGAGGTAATGATCTATTTTTTTAGCTTTTGAGGCTTTAGTGTCACTGCGGGCACAAGGCCTATTGTGATCGCCACTTATTGGCGTAACGTAAACGTGCCCTAAGATGCACTGCCCTGCTTTCATCAAAGTCAAAATCTTTTATTCATTAAAATCACAAAGATCACTTTGAAACGTCAATTTTACTGCCTCTTCCTTCGCGACCAAGCCGGGAAATAAAGACAAGAAACAAGGCTGGTTGTTATTTTTAATGATAATTTTAGAATACATACCAATACAGGTAATAAATTACGTCCAAATTGTAACATTTTGAACGAGTTGGAGCAATTTCAATCCCAAGATTCTCTATTATCTAAATAATCCGATATTTTATGATAGTATTTTTTATAAAGATTTTGTTTAATTGCGTTTTTAAGTTTGTTTATTGTCAATTTTTGTACATCACTTGGGAGTTTGTTATAAAAGCGAACACCTTGCCTTACATCAAATTGAGCAATACAAGTGTAAAGTCTCATGTACCTACATGCAATTTTACCGACAACCATACCCTTCGATCCAAAATACAGCAATGCTACAACCCCGGGCGAGCCTTTTGTAAAGTGGACGGACTAATTTACAACATTTTTAAAAGTATAATAAATTTAAGATTAATAAATGTACCTTGTTAGCGTACATATACGGGTTTGTTCGTAAGACATTGATCCTTCAAACCATCTTACGTTGAAGATCCAAGGCAAGAGAGCAAACACAATACCAATGTTTGCCGAAATCTTCCAGTACATAGTCTAAATAAGTAACAGCTGCACCAATCTACAGAATCGGAAGTGACTGAGTGACGTAATCGCTTGTTCTTCTTCTTCTTAGCGTGTCAAGATTTCTACGTTTCCATTTATACTATGTTGGACAGGTGTTTGGCCACAACAATAGCATTAGGCGAGGCGGTTATTAGGTCCTCCATCGTGCAGGTGTTCGGACACAAAGGGCATATTAGCAAGTACTGCATTGACTGCGCGGGATCACCGCAGTCGTACTGCGGTAAGTTAAAGTTGGATCCGCTTGTTACTGGATTGAAATAACTGATAAAACTGCAAAAATGTGCAAATATTTTTTTTAGAACGTTCCTGTTAGCATAAGCCTTTTGATGTTTTCTTAGATGGCATATATAATATTTTTTTTATATTCAAAGGTATAAGTCAATAATAATCATAGCCTGTACCCAATTCTAGTATTCCTAAATTAAATATTTATCTAAGAAGCCCACGCCCGTCCAATAAGGTTTATCATTTGCACGTTATTCTATCTGATCTCGTGCTGCAACTCTATTTATTTCGTACCATTTTAGGGTTCCGTACCCAAAGGGTAAAACGGCACCCTATTACTGAGGCCCCGCTGTCTGTCTGTCTCTCTGTCCGTCTGTATCTCATGAACCGTGATAGTTATACAGTTAAAATTTTCACAGATTATGAATTTCTGTTGCAGCTATAACAAAAAATACTAAAACAGAATAAAATAAAAATTTAAGGGGGGCTCGTGATTTGCTCGATTTAGCTCGATATTGATAACGGTAACAAGTAGACGCTTGAAATATTCACAGAATATTTAGTTATGTATTCACTTTAAAAATAAACAATTAAATTAAAATAAAACTATTATTTAAGTGGGGCTAACATACACCAAACGTGATTTTTCTGATTTTTTTTGTAGATAATGGTACGGAACCCTTCGTGCGCGAGTCCGACTCGCACTTGGCCGGTTTTACTTTTACAATATCATCTCTATACATATTATAACAAATAAATATAACAAGTAATCAAATACCTCTTTGGTGGACAGGTTACCTGGAAGAGATCGCTTTTAACGACAAGGCTGCCCCTTGCACCTTTGATTTAAAGTGTATTTTCTTTTATTTGTTTATTTTTAATAGTGTACAATAAATATTTAAATATTGCTGGACATTACACAAGCGCTATCTAGCCCCTAACTAAGCAGACCTTGTACTATGGGAACTAGATAACTGATAGATTACTTATACACTTTTTGTGTTATAAATACATACTTATAATATATAGAAAACACCCAGACCTGGAACAAATATCAATAAAGACATTATCTATCATCTTTTTGGGTTTTCATCGTGTGATGGTGATATCTGCTTGCTTATTTTTTTATGTTAAATTATGACCCTCGTAAGTTGTTAAAAGTGAGCTGGGTGTTTTCTTTGGTATATGTCTCAATCCGTTGATTGCCACTCGCCAGATTAAGGGCCATCTCACGGCGCTCTTAATCGATTGCTTGCTATGCGCTGATCTTATATTGATTGCATAGTGTGAATCGCCAAACCTTAGGCCGCCTGAAGCTTCAGCTGTCTAACTGATATAGATGAGACTTGCCATAAAGGTTGTCCATTACCCATGACCTCTTTACATCTATTACTTAGTATAAGTTTTTGTGTAGCTACTTAAGTTAATTAACAATCAGTTTCAGTCGAAATAAAGGTTTTTACTTGCTACTCGTTGGTAGGTCGAGGTCGAGCATTTTTTGACAGTTTTCGATAAAAGTTTTCATAAATACTGTTACGAGCTGAGGGTTCGGGATAAAATAATTAAAATAAATCTAACCAAAATAACACTTTTATTTAACACTAAAATGATAAATACACGATCTTAATCACAAGGATTCACAACACACTAAATCACACCACTGTTACACAATAAACCTCTAAGTCACCGAAATGTTCGCACGTATCGCCAAATCAAGACTGACTCCTCGACCGTCTTTACGCACTATTTATACCGCGCATTATCTTCAGAACCTTCTCGATGTTACTACTAGTTACAAGAAACGTGTAGGTATTTCGACTAAATACTATTTCTTAATCTGTGCAACTGTAGGCGAAAACGAGGTATGTATTACTCGTGCGCGATAACTTGGGACCTGCTAGGAATGCGACTCCCCGACCGCTTCCCCTGCACTTCCCTGATGGCGCCCGTATTGTACCGTTCGCATCACTATTTTTTACTAGGGTTTTTAGTCTCATACTGGCATACGTCACGTAACGACGCGCTCTGGAATTCTTATAGTTTTCGTTTGTGTTATTGTTTTGTTGTTGTAGTTTTTGTTGTTATAGTTTGTGTCATTGTTTTGTTGTTGTAGTTTTTGTTGTTATAGTAAATGTTGTAAATTTATCGGATACCTCTTCGTCAAGTGATTATAGTGAGATTGAGGACGAAGAACAACCTCTAGAAGGCATAAATCCACTAAGTAGTGACGAAGATGAGATAATGTAAATAATAGATAAAATAAATGTATAAACTTAAACATTATATTTTTATTTTATTCAAATAGTGTAAAAAAGATTAGATAAAAAGCAGCGTCCTCCCTGAGTAACATAATAAATTAGGTTAAAAAAAACAAAGACGAAGCCGCGGACGGCTGCTTGTTATGTTCGCTTTTTTGCGGGCGGTACAAACACGCCAATATGACATCACCGCGCTCAGGTCCCAACTTATCGCGCACGGGTAATAGGTATATTCCATACGAAGTATTACCTATTCTGTGACACAGTAAGTTTAACTTCGGGAAGCTGGCTATTACTGTACTTTTACTTATTCTGTAACAGCCTCGGCGTAACAATACTATGCTTGTACAAGTATTTACGAAAATTTTTATTGAAAACTGTCAAAAAATGCTCGACCTCGAGCTAGTTTTCGATTACGAGCCTTAGAAACTTTAAACATTCCTCGCGAATTAAAGTGAAAAATCCGCGTACACTCGCATTCACCATTCACCGTCCCGGTACATTCACGTGCAAACGTCCACGTGCAAATTTAATCAGTGCTACACACAGGAAATTCAGCGGCCGCCCGCTCGTTCCCACCTTTTTGTACTGCGATTCGATTTCCGCAAGTTAGATCGGCGTTATTAAAGTACTATTTTCAAAAAAGAAGTAGTTTTGTAATTTTTGTCTCCAGTTGGAGAAGTTTGGGCTGGTATAAACAAATTTTATTTTACTTTCAAAATTTTTGGAAAACTTACAGCTAGGTCAGGTAGCTAGGTACATAGTTATTTACATAATACATGCCGGTAAATACCAGCGCATGTGTGCTGATGGCCAATTAAAAAGATTCCGCAGATATAAAATTTTATTGACACTAGTCTGCATGAAAGGGACAGGGCATATAAATAAAAATATTGAATGAAAAATGTGAAAATCTCTTCAACCATCCAATACTAAATTGGATGGTTGAAGAGATTTTCACATAAAATTGAAAGTATTGCTTAATCTAAAACCATGAAATTTAAAATTTTATTTGTGAATCATTGTTTTCAGAGCCTTTGAAAAAGCGTATCAAAAGACTTTTTTAACAATTGCACATAAATTGCAGCTTCAACTATTCCCTTTTAAATCATCGGGCAATAGAAATTTTTCATTGCTTCTACAAATCTGCAGCAGTAAATCAACAGACCAATAAGTAACATGGAACTATCCTGAGAAAACAAAAGTCATAAATTTTTGCTCGCAGCGGCCGTAGTTTGCGAGTGTCAATGGGTTATGTTTGGAGGTAGAATATCGCCCGTATTGTAGATTTAGGGTCAGCACAGCAGACTAGAGCATATGTTGATGTTTTTTTGGATGCTGAAAAAACTGTTTTTAACTAAAAAAATGCGACTGAAATTAATGGAAACGATCGATATTACTGGCCTGTAATTAAATACTTTATTCGGGTTGATCAACTAGGAGATTATGTCTATTGGGTCAGGATGCGAATGCCACTGCCTATTTAACACACTTACTACTTCTATTTAAGTTTATTTAATAAGTTTTAGTAACACAAATGAACCAGTAAATGTTATGTGAATTATTAAATGGATTATTATCATTCCACATATTTATTTCTTAACTCAAGTTTTATATACATATATATAAACAAAGTCGGGTTAGTGACACCATTTATAAATCAAGAACGGCTGTACCGATTTCCATGATCTTTGACTTTTTAGATTTGTCTCTTTCCGAATAGCAGAATAGCTATTAAAATATTTGTAAATTTACGCAAAAAAAATATGACGAAAATTAATTATCTAATACATAGATGTAGCTAATGATGGCCGATTGACCATTCTACCGTCATATGTATGTGAAGGCGGTACGAAGTTCGGCGGGTCAGCTAGTGTAGTATAAAATTCCCTTGATATTGCAAGATGAAGGTGAGATAAGTTATAATTAGTGCGTTGAACCAAAGCGAAATAATTTATAAATAAATTGGTCAAGCGCGTGTCAAACCACACACAGTGAAGGGTTTCATAACAGGTATGGCTGTATCTTAATCTTTTAACTTGATAACTCCACGCGTTCCTGAGATATAGGATATTTGCCACGCGTTTACGGTTGCGTCGCGCCATTTGAATGCGGTGGTTGAACGCAGTCGGCAATGTTTGTCGTGGTTGTGAAACCGTTGTTTCATGTTAAAATGGGCTTTGATTACATTTCAATAGTAGTGATAAGGATTAAAAATTAAAAAATCCGATAAATACGAACTAGACGTACACACGGCTACACATCAAGCTATACATTTCCAATATAAGCTGACCTCGCATTGTGTAGGCTTTTCGTAGAATGAGAGGTCAGCTTATACTAGTAAAGTGTAGCTTGATGTGTAGCCGTGTGTACGAACGTTTAAAATAATCTTTATTAATGTATAGCATGAAGAGAAGACTTGGTCTACACTTGATAAAAAGCATTATTATGATTATAATTACCCCTAAATGATTGGTATAACGGTCTCCTCCCTCAAACACCCTCATCGGGCTTACACCAGCCATTCTGCATTTCTGTCTTACAAGTAAATATAGAAATGTCTGACCTTAAACCTCAATCACACTTTTACGAGTTTTCATAATGTTATCAATTTATAAACTAGTTTTTATAAAAATGAATCTGCCAAGATCACGACCTTATCATTATTAGGATTCCGTACCCAAAGGGTAAAACGGGACCCTATTACTAATACTCCGCTGTCTGTCCGTCTGTCACCAGGCTGTATCTCATGAATCGTGATAGTTAGACAGTTGAAATTTTCACCGATGATGTATTTCTGTTACCGCTATATCAACAAATACTAAAAATAGAATAAAATGTATATTTAAGGGGGGCTCCGATACAACAAACGTGATTTTTTTGCTTGTTTTTGCTTGATATTGATAACTGCAACAGGTAGACGCTTGAAATATTCACAGAATATTTAGTTATATATTCACTTTAAAAATAAATAATTAAATAAAAATAAAACAAATATTTAAGGGGGGCTCCCATACAACAAACGTGATTTTTTTGCTCGTTTTTATACGGTACGGAACCCTACCAACCACTACCACTTATAAGATAAGAGGCAAGGCACAGGGTCAACCACACACACACATAAACCTTTTCCTTATTTTCAACATGATATTTCGAGCCGGATTACCAGAACTAGTGCTTGAGAAGAGGCAGCACTGTCCTACCAGTTGGACCTGTTCTAAACGCCCTGTACTAAATTATTGTAAAAAAATATCTTTAAATGGATCTGTTTATTTTGTTGTTATACTCCACATTTTCCTCCAAGCATAGGTCATTACTATAGGCATAAACACATGTTACTTACACGAGACACGGATTTCGAATTCCGTAATGTGTAGCAGGCTTTATGTTACTGGTGATCCGTTCGTGTCGCAAAACCACTGAACCAAATTAAACACGCGTTTTTTTCTGTGTTTACATTATTGTAAATACATTTTGGCTTGATGTCATGCACATTGTCACGTCCAATTTGGTAACTACCATCGGTGCAGCATTTAGTACAATAGTGACATAATATTACAATTTAAAAAAAAAAACACCGAGTTGCGCTCTCGAACACAAATCGTAGATGTAGCTACGAAAGCTGCCAAACTCAAGTGGGACTGGGCTGGTCATTTAAGCCGTATGTCGGGTGATCAGTGGGCTAAGCTCACCACCGAGATGAACCCTGACACAGCCAGAAGACGTCGTGGCAGACCAAAGAAAAGATGAAGAGATGACCCGCTCGGCATAAAATATTATTGCATGCAGTCTATCATCTGTGATTATAAACTTGAGAGCAAAAAAATCGCACATTCATGATTTTTTGACATAACTAAAAAAAAAACAAAAAATATTATGTTTCTGTAATGCAGATTCATAGTCTATTTTAATACCTATCCAGTGGTATCTGATTTGTCTTTCAATCATTACATAAAAATGCTTTTGTGGATCAATAACAAAAATGCATGTTTAGTAAAAAATTCTTTATTCAAGTATTGGTGTCAAAGTTATGAAATTAAAAGATAAAATTAATTAAAAGTTTGTTATTAATACCGAGTGTTCCCTCCCCTAGCCTGAATCACTGACTCCATCCGTGTTTTCATTGATGTTACTAGACTTTTGATAAAGTCTTGAGGAATAGCCTCCCATTCCTCTGCGATCGCCTGTTGCAGCTCCTTTAGAGTCGATGGAGGAGCATCTCGGCCTCGAACTCTTCTTTTCAGCTCGTCCCATAGATGTTCGATGGGATTGAGGTCTGGGCTTCGAGCTGGCCACTCCATAACGGTCACATCCACCTCTTGAAGGTACTCGATCACTATGCCAGCAGTATGCGGTCTTGCATTATCTTGCATAAACAGAAAGTTTTCGCCGATAAACCCAGCATAAGGTACGACGTGGCTCTCGAGTACTTCCTCAATGTATCGTATGGAAGTCAATCCTCTTGATTGGCGACCAGTATTCGGTCCGGTGATGAAGGCAAGCTCGGTTTTTGCTTCCATAGACATGCCTCCCCAAAACATGATTGATCCACCGCCATAGGCGACACGTTCTGTTATGCAGCATTGGGCAAATCGCTCTCCCGATCTTCTATACACCTTCCCCCGTCCGTCGTTGCCATGCAAGCACATCCTGCACTCATCAGAGAACAGGACTGCACTCCACTGCTCTTCGGTCCAATTCAAATGGTCTCGAGCGAACTGAAGGCGGGCTTCTCGGTGGGCTGGGGTCAATTTCGGCCCGTTTGCTGGCCTGTGTGCAGTCAGGCCACCTTCTCTCAATCGTCTTCTGACTGTCCACCGGCTAACTTCTACTTCACGAACTTCTTGAAGTCGTTGGCCCAGTTGAACTGCGTTCAAACGACGATTTCTTAAAGATGTCGTTATAAGAAAGCGGTTATCACGCTCTGTTGTAGCACGGGGACGGCCCGATCCTTGTCGCCGTTGGTAGCCACCAGTCTCTTGATACCTCTGGTATACACGCCGAACGGTAAATCGGCTCAAACTCAATTGTCGAGCCACTTGACTTTGCTTAAGCCCCGATTCAACAAGGGCAACCACTTGAGCGGCTACTTCTGGTGTAGTATCCATTTTCGTGTTCCGTTTGATGCCAATATCAATAGAGAACCTTTCACACTGTACGTTGGTATGCAAATGATGACCATTCCCTCAATATGCACTCTTTTATACCTGCGATAAAGCCCGCCGCCGGCCTTACCTGGATCGAGCGACATAAGGGGGTCTATTGTTTTGTTGCTAATGAGTTGTTTTTAAAGGTAAATGTCAACCCTTTATCAGTTCTGCGAATGCCTAGATTATGCACTTTAATTTAATTTGATTTTAATTTGCTGTAAGCTCCAAATAAAAAAAAATTTAACTTTTAAGTAAAAATGTGCGGATGTGCGATTTTATTGCTCTCAAGTGTAGTAACACTAAGTTCTAACATTTATAATTGTAACCACTGGATGTTGTCAGTGTATGCTGTGTTGATGATTCTAAACAATAATAAATAATATAAATCATAAATATGAGCTCCCTAATTTCCTAGCGGACTAAACCATCTTAGCGCTTGAAATAAGTGTCTGGAAATAATGGAGGGAGGCCTTTGCCCAGCAGTGGGACACAGTGGGCTGATAATAATAATAAATGAAATAAATAAATCAGGTTGAAGAGTTAAATTATGAAAATTGCTGATAATCTATTTTGATACAATCACACTGTTTTCTTAAAAGATTGTTTATCTTATTATGTTTTCCAAAAACCGCATTCCGTGGTTCTTGAATTCCTGGTTGGAAAAATCCGTTGCTTAGGTCTGTACATATTGACCATGCCTTTCCTGCGGTTTAAAGCTTATTAGGTTCAGACGATGGTGCTGATCAAGCCCGCACCATCTAAAACTCTGTCCCAGGCACTACATCAGTTGCATCCTTCACCCACCTGATATTGCAATTTGCCACTCGGCGCTGTACAAATCACCTTTAATTTATGATAAAATTAAGGCCTCAGTGGTAATTAGTAGACAGTACAGCAGTAAAACTTAATCTCATAACTACAATGAAAACATTTCAGACGAATATTCTGTAAAATCAGGCACTTACATAAGTAAATGCAAGTCCTTCAATATTTATTCAGAAATTGCTTGGTTAAAACAGCGCATAAAAACTCGTCTAATTCTTTCCACGCCGACTCAAAGCATTATTGCCGCTATATTCAAAGAAAACACACAACGTTTTTTCCACTAGACATTTTAATTTCCTACGTTGTTTGGTGTTTTGAATGGAAGCCAGTGGCCGACTCACGTTACAGTTCAGTGAAAACTGCTGGATCAGTCACTTGTCAATTTTTTTTCAATATTATTGCTTTTAAATAAATAAATAAATGTTGCTGGACATTTCAAACAGCGCTATCTAGACCCAAACTAAGCATAGCTTGTACTATGGGAACAGATAACTGATATAATACTTATATACATTTTTTTGTAAATACATACTTTTATTATATAAAAAAACATCCAGAGCCGGAACAAATATCTGTAGATCATGCAAACAATTGTTCCGCAGCGGGACTTAAACCCGCTACCTCCTGCGTCTCAGCCAGATATTCGCCCACTGCACCACGGAGGTCGTCGATATTATATGGCTATTGGTATTATAACGCTGTTGTGTCCCACTGCAGGGCAAAGGCCTCCCTTCCCTCTTTCCACTTGCCTCTGTTGTTCGCAAGTAAGGGCCAATCCTTGAGGTAGGAGTTTAGCTCATCCCGCCACCTTCGCCTGGACCTTCTACGCGGGCGTTGTTTAGGAGCCATTCTGTGGTGGTCTTCGCCCACATTGTGTCTGACATACGGCACGTGTCTGGCCCAATCCCACTAGAGTCTTCCAGCTTTTTGAGCGACGTCGGCTACCTGTGTTTGGGAGCGTATAACCGAGTAGGATATTACAATAATGTAAGGCGGTGCGCACACAGAACGCGGAGCGGCTGCTGGTGACGCAGTGTACTAAGCATGGAACGAGCGTAGTATGAAATAGCGGTGCGGTTGAAAACCGCGCTAAGCTGCGTTCGATGTGTTGTCTCACGTTAAATCTGCATACAAAACTCGGCAGCCGCGGTTATCACGCCCTGAACCGGGCTCTGTGTCTAGATCGCAAAACTCAAAGGTGATACAGCATAGGCTGTGCCACAGCATAGGTTTCACAATTTATTGCAGAGACACATAGAGTAACCAAGCTGTCGTAGCCATACAGGGGCGAATTCTGAAGGATTTTATTGAACGTGTACCGGCCGTCTGCTTTTTTAATAATCTTTGTTGTCTCGCGATTCTTTTTTTCTGTGGCATTCCACAGATTCCCGCTTTGGTGCCCTGATTGCTGTGGCGTTAAGTTGAGAATAATTGGTTTCTTTGCGGTTTCGAGGAATGTTTTTGTTTAAAACTATTTTGGTTTGGGGATGGAAATATTTGGACAGGCTTTGTACTGTTTTTTGGGCGGTGGATTTCGGAGAGGAACTTGTAAGTAGGTAATAGTTTTTTATAACATGGTTTTTTATGGCGTTTATGAAAACAACTGTTTTATGGGGTGAGATTGTTATGTATTTATGATTTATGAGATAACTAGTAGTTTAACTGTTAAATTACTCTAACTGTTAATTACTTTAACGCGATCTTTTCTACCCCATACTTGCAAGATGTGGAATGAGCTACCATCTGAGGTTTTCCCATTAGACTACGACATGGCACGCTTCAAGAGAAATGTAAAGAGGTTTCTTCAGTGTAGGGAACGCATCGACAATACCCCGGGTGTTGCCGGTGTCAATAGGCGACGGTGACCACTTACCATCAGGTGGGCCGTAAGCCTGTTTCCCCACAAATAACATAAAAAAAAAAAAAAAAAAAAAATTGAGATCTCGCGAGTCAAAAACCAAAAAAAAATATTATTCATAATCTTTGACTAATCAAATAGTGCCACGAAACAACAACAACCATATACCAATACACTTGACCTACAGTTTCATTCAAATTACAAGTAACGGGAGTTTATATAAATTGGTTATATATTTTAGGGGTAGAAATTGCTGTTATTCTGGATTTAAGAGTTTTCGCTATATTTGTGTCACTAAAACTACAGCCATACCAAATTTTAGCACTGTGGGGTCACTGGTGGATTAGCCCAAGTAGACTTGGAAATTTCGCTTCGCTCGATCAATTAAAGGATTACGTTATTGTTTATGTATTGAGGGGAGGAAGGAATATTATTAATTTCTTAATGTATATACTTTCTAATAATCTAGAACGATTTATTTTATATATGATATTTATTTATTTAAAATGATTTATGTACCTAATATGTATGATATAACTTTTGAAATATCGGGATACTCAAATACTCACAAATCATGGTAAATATCCCGTTTTTAGTATAAATATTAATATGTATGTATATAACTATATAATTTTAAGTACTATTTCTTTTACTATTATTAAGTTTATTCTTATTACACCTCGGCCAATCTTCCATTAAGCAATGATTCTCTCCATCCTAAGTTTGTCTGAAAGAGATCGCTTTGTTAAGCGATAAGACCGCACATTATGCTTACATTTATTTATTTATTTCTTAGTATCTGTTGTGTCTAGCTTGCAAGGTATAATAAAGAATTTTCATTCATTCATTCGATTTTTTAATTTGGCGTTTAAGGTTATGAAGACGCCGACGATTACAAAACCTGACACCACCGTTTGATTATAAACAAACTTCTGGCAACAAATGATTCAGTTATTTCAAAAGCACAAGGAAAATAATTTTCCTCGAAGCCCTATACCTTATTAACAAGATAAAGGATATGTTCTCCCTTCAATATGCTAACTGCGTAGGGTTGATGCCTAGAGGCCTATAATTTACGAAACGGCCATCCCTCGACGGAGATAAATGCTATTTACAAAACAACTGGATCCTACCAATATTTACGTCGGAAAATAATTTAAAAGAAAGCGAATTTGCAAGATATGAAAATTTATGTTTTGCGGTGAGAATGTTTGCTTTGAAAAGTTTTGGGTAAGGAGAAAATGCTAAACAATTACAGTTAGAACGTTATTATTGAGATTAAATTGCTTATAGTTTATTTTACTTACCTGATTTTTATTTTATTTAAAAAAAAAAATTGCGATCGATGTTCTCGTTACATACAATACCTACGAGTAAAGATATTTCATAACGAATAATGGATCAGTGTAAAATCAGTCTAAGCCCATAAAAACAATTTCTTGGTGCATGCAGATCCATTGTAATGTATAATGCTCAATTTTCTAGCAAAATAACAATAAATTCAAAATTCCATCTAAATAATTGTTCTCCAGGCTTTTAGCCACCATGTTGCATAATGACAATACAATCCTTCGCATATACATATACTAAGCCGCTTCTCCGCAACAAATTCAAAAATATTGCACCGGTTTGCTGGACCACAGACGGACGAACGCATCTACTTTGCTATATTAAAACCACTCGACCAAGCAAACGGTTGAAAAAGCCACGAGAGAATTCGGGTCAGAATCTAGACCATATTTTGGTTTAAGATTTTCTGGTTTAATCAGTTTTGTGGATGGCCTAGTTTAAAAATACTGTGACCGAGTGCCAGTATATCAAAATAATCGAAATTCTTCTTTTTTTTCTAGTCTTCTACGAAATGCTTTAATTTTTGTATAGCCCAAATAAGGGCTCTGTCCTCATTTACGAGAAGAATGAGCTAAGACTTTTCGAAATGATCTTATTTTTTCGTTAGATGCAAAACCTGTCTAACACCTTAAACATAGTGGAAAAAACCAGCTAAAATAATTTGTTATGAGTATTTCTTTTAATTATGTGATATAATAATATTGGTTTCGAAGCATATGCAGAATTACAGAAAATAATCAAATATAATTACGACGATCTCCGTGGCGCAGTGGGCGAATAACCCGCTGAGGTACAGTAGGTTCGGGTTTGATTCCCACCGCGGAACAAATGTTTGCATAGTTTACAGATAATTATAAGTATGCATTTACAAATAAATACTATATCAGTTATCTGGTTCCAATTGGCTTTGATTAGTTTAGGACTATATATAGCTGTGTGAAATGTCCAACATTATTTATTTAATTAATAATAAAACGTTATGTGGGACGTGTCAATTCGTCTGAGTTAAATTAACTATGTCATAAACTCAGGATGGTAAACGTCTTAATAGTTGGCAAGCATTGTTATTCCGACAAACGGAATGTACTGTAATCTGGAACATACTGTCCTCTAATTGTGGTCCTAATTGCATTTCCCCCTCCCCTCCCTTCTTTCTAGATAGTCGTGGGACATAGGGACGGGAAGTTTGCAGAGCAAGTTCACTCTTTACGAAGTTTGGTTGTGGTTTGTTACTAAGTAATCAATTAAAATCAAACCTTATGTTCGATACCGTGTCTTTTAGTTTGAAGTTTTTGTAGGAACCTGTTCTGTCACAAGTATTTTTTATTTATTCGTTATTGTACACACATAGATTTACAGACAAAAATAGCTTACAAAATGGACAAGTACAAAGACGAGCTTAACTCTAATAAGAGTTTTGTTCCAGCAAACCTTTGAAGATAGAGATATTTGATTATAGTGGTGGGTACGTGCACAGAGAAGGATATTGGAGTAAAATACTAATATATCATATATACTATAATAAATACAACACTTAACCATATTAAATAAAAATAATACCTTTATACTATACCTACTTATAGATAAACATAATACATTACACAAAATATAAATAATATACCTACTTATACATAATAACCTAAAAGCTTACAAGGACAGGTAATGCTCTTTGACTCTAAGCTTAAAAGTGCTTAGTGATGGACTTGCGCGGATAGAGTGTAGTAGAGAATTCCACAGGTTGACTCCATGGACAGTGAAGGAACCGCCATAGCGACTGGAGGAATGAGGAGGGGTTTTGAGAAGGAGGGACTTAGATGACCTACAAGTCATCTCCGGTGGGACAAGAAAATCAAAACGCTCACGGAGGAAAGAAGGAGCTAGAGGATTGAAAAAAGTGTTGAAGAGAAAAGTCACAACATGAAGATCACGTCGACGACGAATAGGAAGCTATTTTAGCTGGGATCTAAACATGGATATATTTATTCCATATATAAATGATTTTTCTCTTACTTTTCATTATAAAATTAACCAAAACGCGGTTAAAAATGTCTACTCATTTGCTTTTTTTAATCGAAATTATTCAAGCACTACCTCACCTAATGGATAGCGATAGTGTGATCGAAGGTGGAGCACGCTTGCCTAGAAACAACCTGTTTTCTCTGGATTTGAAGACTCTGGGATAATAAAACTCACTTAGGCGGTCCTGTACAGTCAAAATTCCGATTCAAATATCGAATCGGAATTAAGAAGGCAGCAAATCGATGCAAAAATCCAATGGGAATAAGAATCGAACGCAAAATTATGTACGTGTGTGATAAGTGTCTTGATTTTGTTTGGATTTGCTGCCAGTTCTTAAAATCAGCATGTGTATTGCTATAATAATTTAAATTAATATTATTGTTATCAGCCCACTGTGTCCCACTGCTGGGCAAAGGCCTCCCTCCATTCTTTCCAGACACTTCTATCAAGCGCTAAAGTGGTCCAGTCCGCTCGGAAATTAGTGAGCTCATCCCTCCATATCTTCTTTGGCCTGCCACGACGTCTCTGGGCTGTGTCGGAGTTCCACTCAGTGGTGAGCTTAGCCCACTGATCACCCGACATACGGCATAAATGACCAGCCCACCAGTCCCACTTGAGTTAAAATTAATATCATCATCATCATCATCATATCAGCCGTAGGACGTCCACTGCTGGACAAAGGCCTCCCTCATTGATCTCCAGGAACTGCGGTTGGAAGCGGCCTGCATCCAACGCCGACCTGCGGTTCTTACCAAGTCGTCTGCCTATCTTGTGGGTGGACGTCCTACGCTGCGCTTGCCGGTCCGTGGCCTCCACTCGAGAACCTTTCGGCCCCATCGGCCATCTGTTCTGCGCGCTATATGGCCTGCCCATTGCCACTTCAACGTGCTAATCCGTCGAGCTATGTCGGTGACTTGAGTTCTCCTACGTATCTCCTCATTTCTGATTCGATCCCGTAGAGAAACCCCGAGCATAGCCCTCTCCATAGCTCGTTGAGCGACTCTGAGCTTATTCATAAGGCCAATAGTGAAGGACCACGTCTCGGTTCCATATGTCATCACTGGTAACACACACTGATTGTAGACTTTCGTCTTAAGGCACTGAGGTATGTATGTTGGACAAAAAGACGTTGTGAAGTTTCCTAAACGCTGCCCATCCGAGTTGGATTCGACGATTGACCTCTTTCTCAAAGTTGGACCTACCTAATTGGACTGTTTGTCCTAGGTATACATACGCGTCGACAACTTCAAGAGCCGAGTTCTCAACCATAACTGGGGCAGGGACGACATGGACATTCGACATGATTTTCGTCTTCTCCATATTCATTTTAAGTCCTACTCGTTGGGAGACTCCATTGAGGCCTTCGAGCATCGGGCTGAGCTCTTCCATCGACTTTGCCATGACCACAATATCGTCGGCAAACCGAAGGTGAGTGATGTATTCGCCGTTAATATTGATGCCCAGTCCTTTCCATTCCAGAAGCTTGAAGGCATCTTCCAATGCGGTCGTAAACAGTTTCGGAGAAATGACATCTCCCTGTCTTACGCCTCTTTTTAAGGGAATCGCCTTCGAGCTCTGTTCCTGTACTCGGACTGACATAGTGGCGTTTTTATACAAACACTTCAACACTTCGATGTACCGATAGTCAATACGGCATCGTTGGAGAGACTCAAGCACTGCCCATGTTTCGATCGAATCGAAGGCTTTCTCATAGTCCACAAACGCGAGACATAGCGGCAAGTTATACTCTTCGGTCTTCTGTATGACTCTGTATGAAAATTAATATATCAGTAAATATTTTCTGATTTAAGCCCGGCTTGCACAACGATCCCTATACATATTTAGCGACTAAACATGTTGAAATTTGACGTATTTGTGTGGTTTGACAACTCCAACATTTAGTCACTAAATACGTTTAGGGATCATCATTGTGCAGTTCGACCTAAAACAGTTGTGCGTTGCGTCTAATTTTAATTCAGATTGTCATTTCTCAGATAATGCAAAAATGAACTATTATGAGAAATTTCGTAGTCCGTATGTTGTCGGATTTGAATCGGACTTAGTGCACAAACATCCTCATACTACGACGAACCAATGTATACTAGACTATACTTGTTAGAATAACAATGCTGTATGTTCTAGTTATCCGTACATGCCAGTTAGCTAACCAGCATCTGTGTGCGGTAGGCCCTCTGGCAATACATTCTCTAATGTATGTTACAAATCGGCGCTGACCCGGCTTAATACCATCGCATCTTGTTTGAGACGATTGATTTAAATACATTTTTATACCAGCAGAATGAGAATTGTTTCTTATTTTGTGAAATCACTAGAACTACATATTTATCTAAAGTAAAGAGTTGATCTATGGGTGGTTGCATCGTTTCTGGGCGTATTTATCATACTCTGTCCAGTTTTACATTATTTTATTTGTTGTGCAATAAAAAATACATCTAATAATCTATCTACTAATAAAAACAAAACGAATGAATAAATTTCAGCATCACACACGGAATTAGGCATGCGAGCTCATCTATTTGCCGCCAATGTTACGCAGGCGGCTAATTACGGACATATTTCGGTGGCCAGTTATCCGGCAGTTCTATATTTTGTACGGTCGATGGAATAGTCACTTTGTTTTATCCCTTTTTAGGGATATTTACCATGATCGTGGCATATAGTAGGTACTGAAATATTGTACAATTAAACAAACTAATATTATAAACGCAAAAGTTTGGATGTTTGTTTGTTACTCAATCATATCGTAATGGCTAAACCGATATCGATGAAATTTGGTATGTACGTAGATTTTTTTTTGTTCATAAAACAATTAACCAATTGTATTTGAAACTACGTTATACATTAAATTATACTAACTATACAAAAACATTTAAAAATAAACATCATTAAATATAAAAACAATCAATAAACCGACACAATTCAAAACACAAGTCACATTAAAAAACACAAAAACAGGACTTGGGTTAAAAAGTCAATTTAAAAAAAAATACACAAATTAATTGAATAAATAAATCATTTTGAATTGATTATAACCTGGATTAACACATAAGCTAATTTTTGTTGACAAACAACGCGTGCAAAGCTACTGGCGGATGCTAGTGGTAAATATTCCGTTTTCAGTGAATCAGAAAAATATTATTTCATAACTCATGCTCTGAAAGTTGGTCATTGCAAACACGATATCCGCTCCGTAAAAGCGATTTATGGCCCCAGGGCAGTAAGTTAATTTGAAAATAGAATGAGGCTCATTGCATTCTTATTATGCTAAAATTAAATACAATCTCTATGACAAGTCATTTTTTTTTAATAAAAGATGGCACATTTATAATACGCTATAATGAAATAGAACCTCCTCGCTCCCATTCGCTCGCTCCTACGTCAAACTATTTCGGGTGTACAATAGATCGCTTAAAGTCCACGTGTGTTATTTTTAGGATTCCGTACCCAAAGGGTCAAACGGGACCCTATTACTAAGACTCCGCTGGCTGTCTGTCCGTCTGACCGTCTGTACCAGGCTGTATATCATGAATCGCGACAGTTAGACAGTTTAAATTTTTGCAGATGATGTATTTCTGTTGCCGATATAACAAAAAATATCAAAAACAGAATAAAATAAATATTTAAGGGGGACATACAACAAACGTGATTTTTTTTACATTTTTATAGATAACTAGCTGTTGCCAGCTGCTTCGCACGGCGTGGTTTGTCAATAAAATGTAGCCTATATGTTAATCCAGGTTATGATCTACGTACATGCTAAATTTTATGGCAATCGGTTTAGCCGTTCCGGCGTGAAAGAGTAACAAACATCCACACATCCATACATATAAACTTTCGCGTTTATAATATTAGTAGGATGGTACGGAACCCTTCTTGTGCGAGTCCGACTTGCACTTGGCCGGTTTTATTAATACACATGTAGGACTCGAGCTGGGCCCTTTACTAGATATAAAAAATGCGCTGTAAATCTTGCTTTAAGTTATGACCAATGATGTAATGCAATTTATGGTGGACCTCTATAAGGTAAGAGTGAATAGGTTTATTCAAGATCTTCGTGCTACATCTTAGACCACATCATCGCTTACCATCAGGTGAGATTGTGGTCAAACGAAATTCTATCATGTTTAAAAATAAAGAAACAAAAACAGGCTATGGTTTTAGCTCTGACATTATGGAACACTGTATAGTATAGATCCAAAACATAAAGAAAAAGATGAATCTCTTGACTTTCTCATACCACGCAATTGTAAGAACTTGTAAAAATCTGTTATTAGAATTAGAATATCATTACAAAGTTGGCATTATCCACAACGTGTCAATAATTCATTAAAACACATATAAACCTTAAGTCACCCACTTATATCAGACGGTTCTGTCTGCTGCCAGGGCCCATGATACAAAGAAGTGCCATCGGGCCCCGTGAACAGATCACCGGGCCCAATGCCCCTTTTTCCTATTCGGCCCGGCACTGGGTCACCGGGCCAGAAGGGGACTAATCTCTTTTTTAAATAACACTATACATACAAACCAAATCCTACCTGAACCCACGCCTAGGATTCCCTGCATCGTCGGTATCAGGAAATACTTATCCCAAAAATCCTATTCCCACTACAGTACCCATCATACCACGTTCACCAGCAAATAGTTTGCGATTAGCTATTGTCGTAACATAGTTATTGGTTTATAATCCATTCTGTGGTCGCACGGGCTTCTGCCCGACAGTAATGGTATTTATGCTACCTGTGATATCCTCCTGTGGTACTGATAGCCTAACTGAATAGTATTAATGTTAAGTAATTAGTAATTACATCTAGTTATCGTGTAAATTGTTCAACGTTGTTCATTTCAATCTGTTCAACAATAAAATATGGCGCTTATCTGTTTCTAGCACATTTCCAAAATTACAAATATGGAGCAACTATCTAAAAGATATTCAGTATCCATATTCATACCATTTATTCATCTTTAGACATAGTAACATGCACTTAGACAAGTCAAAGCTTACAAGTTTTTAATATGAACAGTTACAGTTGTAGTTCTTACTAATATTACTTCAATAGCATTATTAAATTAATCATCATCATCATCATATCAGCCGTCGGACGTCCACTGCTGGACAAAGGTCTCCCTCATAGATCTCCAGGAACTGCGTTTGGAAACGGCCTGCATCCAACGCCGACCTGCGGTTCTTACCAAGTCGTCTGCCCATCTTGTAGGTGGAAGTCCTACGCAGCGCTTGCCGGTCCGTGGCCTCCACTCGAGAACCTTTCGGCCCCATTGGTCATCTGTTCTGCGCGCTATATGGCCTGCCCATTGCTACTTCAACGTGCTAATCCGTCGGGCTATATCGGTGACTTGAGTTCTCCTACGTAACTCCTCATTTCTGATTCGATCCCGTAGAGAAACCCCGAGCATAGCCCTCTCCATAACTCGTTGAGCGACTCTCAGCTTATTCATAAGGCCAATAGTAAAGGACCACGTCTCGGTTCCATATGTCGTCACTGGTAACACACACACTGATTGAAAACTTTCGTCTTAAGGCACTGAGGTATGTTGAACGAAAAGACGTTGCGAAGTTTCCCAAACGCTGCCCATCCGAGTTGGATTCGACGATTGACCTCTTTCTCGAAGTTGGACCTAACTAATTGGACTGTTTGTCCTAGGTATACATACGCGTCGACAACTTTAAGAGCCGAGTTCTCAACCATAACTGGGGCAGGCACGACATGGACATTCGACATAATTTTCTGAATAAAGAGTAAAAATAAATTAATAAACAATTTGAACAATAAAATAAAAATTCAAAAAACAAACATGTCACTAATTAAAATTAGTCATTTGGATGTCCGAGATTTAGATATTAATGTATGTGTGTGAAGTAAAATTAGTGTTACGAGCTGAGGGTTCGGGATAAAATAATGAAAATCAATCTTACCAAACTAACACTTTTATTCAACACAAAAATGATAAATAGACAATTTTAATCACAAGCAATTACAACATACTAAATCACACCACTGTTGCACAATAAATCACTAAAAATTCACCGAAATATACGCACGTATCGCCAAATTAAGACTGCCTCCGCGGACGTCTCTACGCACTAGTTATACCGCGCACAGTAGGTACATAACTCGCGAACATTCTCGATGGTTCCACTAGTAACTAGAAAAGAGTAGGTATTTATAGGTATATACGTAGTATGTAGGTATATTCCACACCAAGTATTATCTATTCTGTGACACAGGAAGTATAACTTCGAGAAGCAGACTATTACTTATTCTGTAACAGCTTCACCGTAACAATATAAATGGTTACGTACCAAGTGTTCAGCTTAGTATTTTCTCTCCTATCCCCATCCCGGCAACAGCCCAAGCCGAGGTTCGTACCTAAGTGGTGCCCTTGCGCTAGTTGCCTAAAAAACTTACAGGGCTGAGCGCCATCTGCGCTCGCCAAAAGTTCGGTTAAGCTGTCACGGCCTCAGAGGCCAACAGCGAGATTAGTCCATTCGAAAAAAAAAAAAAATGTTCAGCTTAGTCTTATAAAAACCATAGGGAATACCACACGCTATGGTTTAAATACGTACCTATGAGTATTAGAATTTTTGGTAGTTTTTATTGGGTTTTGTTGGGTTTGTCTGGAGTTCAGGTTGAGTATAATCTCAGTTATTTTTTACTTAGAAAACTTTCGTGATTGATTTCACTCATTATTATAAACAGGGGATTTATCACGTACCGTCTTATCGGTGTTTCGACCGACAATGTTTCGGTTCAATTCGTGAACCTTCATCAGGGTGAGTGCGATCCGCTCCGAATAACGTCTCGCCTCGCACTGCACGCCGCTGCCCTCTGGTCGCGAGTGGACGGGCGGGGTGGTGAGGATTGGGTCAACGAAAACACAGCGCGTTGACTGGTTGTGTCATCATCATAATCATCACTGCTGCTCTCTTCGGTAGTTCTTGGTACAGGCAAACACACAACACTATGTCTCTACTAGGTTCACTCACTCTTCTGTCACTTGCATCATGAAAACATGGCCTCCAGGCTGGCGGTAGAACCCACCCTCTATCTCTGTTAAAGTTCGGCACATGACTTATTTCTATCGCCTCTCGGATCTTGCGAGGAACGAATAACTTCTCTCTCGCTAAAACCCGGGCCTTGTCGAAACGTATGTAGTGTGTCGAATCAGAATCTAGGGAATGCTCCGATGGTCGAAACACCGATAAGACGGTACGTGATAAATTCCGTATTTATAATAATAATCTCAGTTATTTTAAAATGATTATAGGTCTTAAAAAAAGAAAGAAAAAATCTTGGCATACTTTTAGGCATTAAACATTCAACGTCCGAAAATTTGTCGAGCGACCCCAATACTCTTTGGCCCGTTCGTTTTTACCGTTGTTCGTATTATTGAATTTCAGGGATGACCCTAAACTCAATAGCGAATAATCGCAAAGCGCTGATTCGTGATTTCGAGGACACTTGCCGCAAAACCCCTTTTCGGGTTTTTATCTATTTGTTTATTTTAGTGCCTGTTCGGAATCTAGTTATGTTATTGTTATGGCACTGGTTATGGTAAGGTTCTATTTATGTGGGTTTCAGATAACGATACAATTTGGTTTGGGTTTGTGGGTGGTTATTTTTTATGAAAATTATTTCTACTTTTAATTAAAACAAGATACGAAACAAGACTATAATTCTAAATCCGTTGAACTTAAGGCCTACTTACGTATTGAGTAATCTACACTTTTACTATAAAGAACACGCCACGGCAACGTTATTCGTCTCACATAAGATTTAAATGTTATGACTTTTCTTGGATTGTTGGAAAACATTATGAAGTATTAAGAATGGTTAGTCATCCTAAAATAGAAGAATCTAGAAAAAAGAAACATTCGATAAACGGCGACAGGTACTCAAAGATTCAGCTCTAGTTCGTCAGTAATCGCGTCGGCGGAATCGAGTCTGCGATCGCACTTATCGGATTTGTTCAGCACGCGGCCTGCATGCCATTTGGGATTGCTACTAGACAGGTGTTGGTAGTTTGATTATGAAGCAAAAATAGACGAGATCAAAATTAAATGACCAGAAATAGATGTTTTGCTGCCACTGCGAATATAAATATACATTTTGCTGAATTATTTGAATTATTTAAGAAGATGTAAAATTATATGCAAAACTTGGTTTCAGTCATTAACGTACGATGATACCGAGAATGTTTTGATCTTTCCTACCTAGCAAAACTAACAACACGCGAACACGTATGCACTCACTCACTCACACAAAAACTCGCGCACACTCACTTCTACACACGCACGCACACACACCACACAAGCACACCACATAAACACACCACACAAACACTCACCACACACATACTCACACGCACGCAGTATTCAACTTAAAATCATCATATTTAGAATAAACATTTACTTGTATCGACTTGTTTTAAGCTGGAACGTTATTCGGTTTGGTTTTAAAAGAGGGCGCTGACACTGCTTCTCAGTTTTTAACTTTTGCAGTTGTCAACGTTTTCATTTTTCTATTGTACTTTCTTGATGTTCCAAATAAATAATAATTTAATTGATCGAGCGAAACGAGATCTTCAAATCAACTTGGGCAAATCGACGTTGTATGTACTCGTATGTATCAGTGGCGAAGGGTATAAATAATCATAAGATAAAGCGGTAAAAAAAAAAATGTAAGTTGCACTTACCACATGCATTCACTTTTAAATGTTATTTCATGATTCATGCTCTTCTCACCGAGGGTGAAAGACCCCATTTCAAGAAATCACCGATAATAAGTATAACAGTGTCCTTCAAGTATAATAAAGGTGGCTTTAAGAAAAGCCTTTATATTGATCGTCCAGTCAAGGGCAGATCCAGCTTTGGTGTCGGGGGGGGAGTCACAAGAAGTTATAATTAAATTTTTATAATCATAGATACAAGAAAAAAGAAGGTATTTTATTAATGTACTTAAATACTGTATTTGAAAATTCCTATATTTAAATAACAAAATAAATTTTTCAAATCATCATATATCATATCAGCCGTAGGACGTCCTCTGCTGGACTAAAGCTTCCCTCATTGATCTCCAGGAACTGCGGTTGGAAGCGGCCTGCATCCAACGCCGACCTGCGGTTCTTACCCAAGTCGTCTGCCATCTTGTAGGTGGACGTCCTACGCTGCGCTTTCCGGTCCGTGGCCTCTGGGTTCCATATGTCATCACTGGTAACACACACTGATTGAAGACTTTCGTCTTAAGGCACTGAGGTATGTTGGACGAAAAGACATTGCGAAGTTTCCCAAACGCTGCCCATCCGAGTTGGATTCGACGATTGACCTCTTTCTCAAAGTTGGACCTACCTAATTGGACTGTTTGTCCTAGGTATACATACGCGTCGACAACTTTAAGAGCCGAGTTCTCAACCATAACTGGGGCAGGGACGACATGGACATTCGACATGATTTTCGTCTTGTCCATGTTCATTTTAGGTCCTACCCGTTGGGAGACTCGATTGAGGCCTTCGAGCATCGTGCTGAGCTCTTCCATCGACTTTGCCATGACCACAATGTCGTCGGCAAACCGAAGGTGAGTGATGTATTCGCCGTTAATATTGATGCCCAGTCCTTTCCATTCCAGAAGCTTGAAGGCATCTTCCAATGCGGTCGTAAACAGTTTCGGAGAAATGACATCTCCCTGTCTTACGCCTTTTTTTAAGGGAATCGCCTTCGAGCTCTGTTCGTGTACTCGGACTGACATAGTGGCGTTTTTATACAAGCACTTCAACACTTCGGTGTACCGATAGTCAATACGGCATCGTTGGAGAGACTCAAGCACTGCCCATGTTTCGATCGAATCGAAGGCTTTCTCATAGTCCACAAACGCGAGACATAGCGGCAAGTTATACTCTTCGGTCTTCTGTATAACTTGCCGCAGCGTATGTATGTGGTCTATGGTACTGTAGCCTTTACGGAACCCGGCTTGTTCGGGAGGCTGGAAGTCATCAAACCTGCGTTCGAGACGGTTTGTGATGACCCTCGAAAACAGCTTATACGAGTAAACATGGCGCAAAAGCGAGATGGGTCTGTAATTCTTAAGCAAGGTGTTGTCACCTTTCTTGAAAAACAGAACCACCACGCCCCCGTTCCATGCTTTTGGCGTCGTACCTTCAAGCAAGGCGGAATTAAAGAGCTTCCGAAGGACTTTACGTACCGGTGATTCACCCGCTTTCAGAAGCTCTGAAGTGATTCCGTCCTCACCCGGCGCCTTGTCGTTCTTAAGCTGCTTCAAGGCCATCCTGATCTCATACAGGCTGATGTCCGGAATATCTTCGGTATAATGTCGGGTCAGTTTGGCTCTTGGGTCGTTGGCCGCACTGCAAACAGGTTTAGTAACCGAATCGTAGAGCCGTCCATAGAACCTTTCAACTTCCCTTAACACTTCCGCTTTACTTGACGTTATGCTGCCATCTTCCCTCTTCAGCTTCGTCATGCGGCTCTGCCCAATAGAATTATCTCTCGCGAACACTTTGGAGCCTTTATTCCGCTCTATCGTATCTTTAATACGAGATGTATTAAAGTTACGAATATCGTGCCGCAAGGATTTCCAAATCTTTCTATTGAGCTGCCTATGTGACTGAGCATCATCGGGAGACTGCAGTCGCAAAGAACGTCGTTCAGCCATGAGGTTAAGGGTGTCATCAGAGAGTTTCTGAGGTCTATTGGTACGGGGGGTCTTAAAGAACTGGGACCCCACCGTATGGACGGTTTCTACGAATCTGTTATTGATCTCGTCCACTGATGCATCTACTTCTAGGCAGTCAAAGCGATTTGCAAGTTCGAGCTGAAAGTTCTCGAGGTTTTGGATATGTGCGCGAGTGGGTCGGAGTGTAGATTTCATCAAACGGGACCTTTCAAGTTTAACGTTCATATTCAATGTAGCTCTAACAATTCGGTGATCACTGCCGGTTTTCACCCTGTGAATCACAGAGACATCATTGAATATCCGTTTTTTGTTGGTTAAGATGAAATCAATCTCATTTCTCGTGGAACCGTTGGGACTCATCCAGATATATTTTCTGTGAGGCGGCTTCTGGAAAAAAGAATTCATCATAAAGAGTCCTTCTTTCTCCAGAAAATCGGCCAGCCTCTGTCCCCTGGGGTTCCGTTACCCATATCCAAATTGCCCCACTCTCAACTCATCATCGCTTCTCATACCGAGATTTGCATTGAAGTCCCCCATAACAACAATAAAGTGAGTTTTGTTCGTATGTATGGCTCTACTGATGTCCTCATACATAGACTCTACTTCTTCATCTGGGTGTGAAGAGGTCGGCGCATATACCTGAACGACCTTCAGCAAATATCGCTTAGATATTCTGAGTGTCAGATACGCGACCCTGCTCGACACACTGTCGATGTTGATAATGTTGTTGATGAGTGACTTGTGAACGAGAAACCCAACACCACCTTGGGACTGTTGGTCGCCCTCCCGGTAGTATAGCAGGTTACCAGACTTAAGGGATATCGTGTCCTCGCCCTCTCTACGGACTTCTGATAACCCCAAAATGTCCCAGTGTAATCTACTAATTTCTTCTTCCAGCTCAACAATCTTTTCGTCTGTCCTCAAAGTGCGGATGTTGTGTGTTACCAGGGCCAGTGGTCGTCGTAGGGTTTGGTAGCCGATCGTCTCCCGGGGATTCTTAGCACCCCTGGCCCCGCCGTTACCGTGACTGCTACCGTAGCCAGGATTAGCGGGGCCGCCGGGGACTCGGGGCCTGGTTTTATGTTGCACTATATCCATAAGGGGGTTGTTGCCATACTCGCCACGCTTGGCAGGCGAGTTGGCGAGCGCAGTATAGGTATTGAAAACACGAAAAGACGCTGCTGCCCATCTTTCGGAGGTATCCCTTAGCAGACTCCTACTGCATCCGCGGGCAAGAGCGGAGGGGCAACATTCTATTGCCGGCGCCCCACGGCATAGTTTATTTATATTCTAAAGCAATTCAACTAACATCATTGTAATCGGACAAACAAACCTACATACATACTATGTACTTAAATAACTTTCGAAAAGTGCATCCGATAATCGTGAAATTTAATACATAGGAAGGTGTGATGGCACAATTCTGGTGTGATTAAATGAGCTAAAAATGTTGCGGGGTTGTTGAGATTTTTGGGTGCAAGAGGGGTAAAAAAACATAAAAATGAGACTATTAGGTCAAGTGAGACGTCAAATGAAAGGTCTTCATTAATGCATTTCGACCCTTTTTTTCTTTTAAGTTAAGTTTTTGCAATTTTTAGTTATTAGCCTTAATAAATTTATTTGATTGGATTTGATATTCGTGTAGTTTTAGTGACACAAATATAAGCAAAATTCTGAAATCCAGAATAACTGAAATTTGTATCCCGAAAAGGATGAACCAATTAACATGAACTCCCGTTACCTGTAATTAGAATAAAACTGTTGGCTAATTAGTTGGTTATATATTTTGGGGCACTATTTTGTTATTCAAAGATTACGATTAATATATATTTTTGGTTTTATGGGAGTCTCGCGAGATCTCTTAGTTCGGGGCGAACCACCAGTAATATAAAGTAATGAACCCATACTTTTCTGCTAATAAAAGTCTGGCATTAATGGCTTGCTTGATGCTTTACCTTCAAATTCATACGAGGGTAATGGTGGCTTCAATAGATTGAAATACAACTTATTAAAGGTTACTGAGAGTTGCTGGGTGCAGGCCGTACACAATCAGTCGCTCTGGAAATAAATAAGGGAGACCTATGTTCAGCTGTTGGCATCACATGATGATGATAATGAGCATAACAAATCACCAACTTACGTATTTAAACCATTTGGGTTGAGACCCTGGGTCACTGTTGTGGCCCCTCGCGGTTTCAGAAACCTTTTTGGGCATCTCGTGAATGAGGTACGTAATCTGAGAGGTTTCCCTTGCTCAAAGTATATCCATAGCAATTGAGCGGGATAATCCAGCCAGTATTTTGGTGTGGTTGTAATAATACTGTGGAGCAATTGAGCTATCTATATACCACTGGTAACAGTATTAAGATGGCTTAAAAATGTTGATTTTATGTTTTATTAACGGTATACGTAAATACTCGTTCGGTAAATTAACAAGTGCAAAATTATAATACCTTCATAATTATTTTCTTTAATTATTCAAAACCATTTAACGACTTCCGTTGAGATAAGATAAAATAAGATAATATAGGATGACTTTTTATTTAACACCAAAGTAAAATACAGAACATAATTAAAAGAGTTAGTACAATGGACGGTCTTATCGCTAAAAGCGATCTTTTCCAGACAACGAGATACGTAAATACTTGTTCGGTAAATTAACAAGGGCACAACAATAATACCTTCCTAATTATTTACTATAATTATTCAAAACCATTTAACGACATCTGTTGAGATAAGATAAAATAAGATAAGATAAGATAGGATGACTTTTTTTTTAACACTAAAGTAAAATACAGAACATAATTTTTACAAATAGATTTAGTACAATGGGCGGTCTTATCGCTAAAAGTGATCTCTTCCAGACAACGAGATACGTAAATACTTGTTCGGTAAACTAACAAGTGCAGAACAATAACACCTTCATAATTATTTACTATAATTATTCAAAACCATTTAACGGCTTCCGTTGAGATAAGATAAAACAAGATAAGATAGGATAACTCTTTATTGAACACCAAAGTATAATACAGAACATAATTTTTACAAATAGATTTAGTACAATGGGCGGTCTTATCGCTAAAAGTGATCTCTTCCAGACAACCTTTGTATGGACAGGATTATAATTTATCACATGACGACGGTGCATTTTATATAAAATTAAAAACATACCTACATACTATAAAACACTGCCATTGACCATTGCGAGTTTCTTTAGAGAGATACCTACTATTAAATATTTTCATTCAGCCGTCGATCGCTTTAGCCTGCGTTCGATGGATGCTATAGTTTTCCAGCATAACTCGAGTCGATAATTAAAAACCGTGTTCGAACCACGGCAAGCTTCGATAGAAGCATAAGTTGTAAGACATAGAAAGATCATTAAGCTCTAATGACTCAATCAAAAATAATTAAGGGGCAACTGATTTTCAACTGTTAACATATAAATGATGTATATGTAACTTAGTTAAAGAAAATTCAGTAGGATTTCTAAAACACTCTGACAAAATGCAAAGGCATACAAGGCATCACAATATTTACTTTATCTAGATAGATAGATAATTTCTTTATAGCACACCATTAAATACAAACATATAAAAGAAAATACACTTTAAATCGGTCGGCGTTATCGCTAAAAGCGATCTCTTCCAGGCAACCTTTGGATGGAAAAGATCTATATGATCAAATAAGGACGGCGGAGTAAGATATTATTATAATCCCTAGAAAATGTATATTTTACATTTTATAAAAAATATAGATAATATAAAACAGAATGCTTGTTTATATTATGTATATCATTAAATTACTTAAATATTAATATTAAGATACATAAAATATATAATGTCATACCTACATACATAAATTATGAAAATATATAAGCAAATAAATAATATCTACCACATTGCAAACTTGCAATTTATAAAAAGAAGGTATATGTAATGGCTGTAAAAATATTTAATAATTTACCAAAGAACATTCGAGAGCTGCCACTTCTTAAAGGCACAAATTAAAATTATGGCTTTTAGATTATATGTTTTATACATTAGGAGAATACTTTAATAAATAATGACATGATTAATTTGACAGAGAATATTTATAATTGAATGCTAAATGTTTGACATAAATAGTCTAATGTGAAATAATTAAATAATTAAGTAAGACGCCCTCCGTAGCGCAGTGGGCGCATAGCCGGCTGAGACTCCGGAGGTAGCGGGTTCGAATCTCGCCGCGGAACAAATGTTTGCACTATCTTCAGATATTTGTTCCGGGTCTGGATGTTTGTCTATATATTATATATAAGTATGTATATACAAAAAATAGTATATAAGTATTCTATCAGTTATCTGGTTCCCATAGTACAAGCTCGGCTTAGTTTGGGGCAAGATATCGCTGTGTGTAATGTCCAGCAATATTTATTATACTTGTAATACCTTTTTAAATTTGATGCAAGCTTACGGCACGCCCCTGAGTGGGGTAGAGTATAGTGGAACTAATTTAAATTAAATGTGACATCTTTCTGTATAACCTATATTCTGGCAATAAATGAATATAATTTGATTTGATTTGATATCGCACAATATCAGTCATTCTGGTATATATAGGAGAAACTTATATTCTCTGCCTAAATAACATTTAAATAGTCATATTGCTTCTCGAAAATAATAATAAAAGATTCTTCAATATCTTCATGACCTTAGCCCTCCTTCTCCTTTCCAAAACCGGACAAGCAGATGTACCGAGAAGTACCACCTATACCTGGTCGGCATATCACCTTGCGGTATCAAACGATTTGCTTCAACTTTTCTTGTTAGCACAAAGGAGTGGAACTTACTGCCAGCGTATGTTTTTGTTTGCTCCATCTTCGATCACACCATCACTTACCACCAGATGAGGTAGTGGTCAAGCGCTTGGCTATCTATCATCGTGGGCGAGTTGTTGAACGACTCAATGTTTTCCACTTAGTGTTACGCAACGTACATGTACGCAGAGCTACGGTAGAGCGTTGGCTGATTCTGGCTGATATATATGATGCAAAGGTTCACTCTGTGCCTTATAATTTCATGCTCAAACCAATTAAAATGTAAATTGGCGTTACCGCGGACTTCATCTTACACCGGCGCCTTTCAAAGTTATCGGCCGGTGAACTTTCCCTCCAAGCCCGCAATGAATAAAACATGCGACTGTCATCTGTTATTTTAAACAGGCAACGTCTTGCCATTATATTCTGTTATTATAATTTAAAATTGTATGCTAAACTATCTTCTGCCCAAGTCTGCCCTTTGCAGTAATGCCTTTCTTATTTTTAAATTGGTCCAGCTGTTACGGCATGGTTGGGTTACAAACGACTAAGCATTAGAACTTTAATTGATTAGGAAAATCACATGGATAAATAAATAAATATTGCTGGACATTTCACACAGCGCTATCTAGCCCCAAACTAAGCATAGCTTGTACTATGGGAACCAGATAACTGATAGAGTACTTATATACTTTTTTTTGTAAATACATACTTATAATACATAGAGAAACAACCAGAACCGGAACAAATATCTGTAGATCATGCAAACATTTGTTCCGCAGCGGGAATCGAACCAGCTACCTCCTGTGTCTCAGCCGGCTATTCGCCCACTGATGATTTCGAATCATCATTTACAAGTAGGTATTTTGATAGAAGCTTCTTAAGGCTTAATTTTTTCGGAATTAATACACCGCTTGTCCTTATAAACAATGAGATAAAATCGTTAATTTGCTAGAAAACACAAAAATTACAATAAAAGGTCTTAAATCTATGCTTCTCATTGTATTCAACTTTATTTCTTACCGATAAAGATGGAAAAATAATAGCAACCCGACAAACGGCGACTTTAAATTGGTTCACATTTAGCTGAAGTTTCAAAATCCAACGCCTAGGCTTCACTATAGACGTCAAATGCCCCACTTCCCCAGGAAGCAATATACCACATAATAGGCACTAGTACTTCATAATCTGTGAAAATGCCGAGCAATCTTCCAATACCTAACAATACTTGCCTATTGTCAACCTGTTCAGGTGGAATAGCGACGCTTGTGGCGTTCATAGGCCTACT
This sequence comes from Philereme vetulata, assembly GCA_918857605.2. Taxonomy (NCBI): domain Eukaryota; kingdom Metazoa; phylum Arthropoda; class Insecta; order Lepidoptera; family Geometridae; genus Philereme; species Philereme vetulata. Next base: position 4,592,866 of record OU975456.1, on the reverse strand, counting down.
GTCGAACGCTGCTTAGACCTTTCAAAATTAATACTGTAATAACTACCTAAAATAGTTCTGCAGAACTTTGTAGCGATAGTAGATTGAATAGCAAGAAAAATCTGTGTCTTTTGGGGTAAACATACATTTTTTGTCAAATATTACAAATGTTTTAAATTGTTTCAAGAATGTTTTCTTGAATTTTGAACTATAGTGACTATTGGCGGGCTCCTATATCCGTCGGTAACCGACTACGATTCGTATCTCCTTGAAAGTGTGTCAAATTAGTGTCAAACTTTTGACACGTTTTCAAGAAGAAACGAGTCGTAGCTGGTTACCGATGGATATAGGAACCCGCCTTTAGTCCTTTTCCCAGCTTACGCTGCAATATGCTACCAAGCGCTGTATAAATATCTTAAAAAATATGATTTTGTTTTATATTTCGAGTTCCTCGGGTAAAATAATTATGACACGTTAAATAACATTGATAAATCACATTCTTTTGATAGCTTATGACGGAGCAACGCCATCTGTTAGCAGTTATAAAAACTGAAAACCCTCCATTAATAGTTGACTATACTTCAGCCCAAACTCAAATTTCACCCCCGCTTCTCCGCGCGCCGCTGCGCATCCTATCTAGCCGTAGTTCTTATGTTTGCCGGTTTTTTATCATTTAGTCCCTTCATTTTCTTGTTGTGCTTATTTCTCATTACTGCGGTTTTACAAAAACCAACTTAATATTAAATTCTACTTATGAATTACGTGATCGTTTGGAGGGATAAGCGTCACGGGTACCCCGCCCGAAAGCCGATGCCAGACTGAATCGCCGTCCGGGCGTCCGAAGCGAATGGTTTCATTAGTGCAAAACTTAGGTATTTTCATTTTATGGTAAAATCAAAAGGTACTTTGAAAACTTAAAACACAGGTGCTCTTATTTATATAGTGTAGAATTACTGTATAAAGTTTCAAGATCTAAATTGAAGTATTCATCACATAAGAACGGTTTTAAGATAAATTTGGAGTCACCTTTAGATTTTTTTTTCTATCCTGAAAATTTTACGGAATTGTGTTTTCACAACATAGGCGCTCTAGCACGTATCCTTAACTATAACATATATGAATTACAGATTGAAAGGATACGATTTGTTGAACAAAACATTGTTTTTCATTAAGCGAATTATCGTCTCCCCAGGTATAGTGCGCCCTTCATTAGTAATTATTTTGTAAAGGCCTAATTACAAAATATGATCATACTACCATGGAAAATTAGCTGTAATAACACGAATACTACTTTTTATCCAATAACCAAACGAGCAAGTGCAACTAATAGAAGTACTACTTTTCTTCGTATCGTGCACGTACCATATTAGTATGAAGCTGTAGGGAAAAGCAGAAGTAAGAGTAAATAAAAGATAGAACAGAATATCTACACCAAAGCGGCATGTAGTTCGGCGTAGTTGACACTATCGATTGAATATTCACGGCTGTCACTCGCAACGTCAAATATTCGCAATGCTGACTGATTTGCCGATTCGTGCGTGAATGAGCTATTTTCAGCTGATATTTTAGTGAAAATTAAGCAAGTGCTTGGTTTTGTAATGATATGGAAACAAATGTATGTTGGGATTCAGTTATGAGGCAATATGTTACAAGTACGTGATTTTTATTTTATTTTTTTTATGAGTAAGTGTCGCAATTTTTGCATAAAAAAGATGATTTAGTCTCTCGTAGTAAAGCAAGTATAAACGCAATATAATCATAATAAACATGTGCTATAAAAATGGCATCGTTAAAAGAATTTCTCTCGAGAAAATCTTTTCAGCTGCAATTTCCTTGTAAAATTCTATCTCAAAACTGTATCTACATGTAACGCAAGAAAAATAATTCACAGGCAACTAAACGCTGGCGAGGGCTCTCGGCGCAGCTGCTGCCCTCTAAGATGTCGTTTTCTCTTTCCGTGGCGCTAAAAAGCGCATAAACCGGTATGGCCGATTGTGTAGACTACGCTTAAGATACGTGCCGACAGCGTCGAAAGAGATATTTTGATAGGCTTTGGCTACCATTCTCTATACGAACGTCGAGCCGGTTCACTGGTGGTAGAGCTTTTGTGAACGGGCTCGAGGAAGTGGGCACCACCGCCTTAACTTTATCTGCCGCCAAATAGCAGTACTTGTGCTGCTGTGTTCCGGTTAGATGGTAATGGTATGTTCCTGTAATTACTGGCACATAGGCATAACAGCTAAGTCCTATAGTATGGCAACGTATCCATATAGAGATCAAGGCAACATAATAGCTTGTTTTTAAATTCTATGTGGATATCCATGGGCTGCAGTAGCCACTTAACATCTGGTGGACTGCGTGCTCGTTTGCCATATAAGTAGTATAAAAAAAAGAGCGTGCCTTATAAATTAGTGGACAAATACGCCCATACACTACACTAGCACTAAGTGCGGCGCGACGCTCGCCTTGTCAGAAGGGGAGTGCCGGACTTATCCCCAAATCCTATGCCGAACTGCGAACCATAACATTCACACTCAAATTTGTCCGTGCATGCGTGCGTGTGAATGGTTACCTAAGAGCAAGCATCGCGGGTCGAACCAAGATGAGATCGTTCAAAATAGAATAGACAGGCCCGTATCTCGCAGTAGGTGAAGTCGGCGTGTGAAGAACTTGAGTTGCAACTCCAGCCACATCAGGGCTAGGTAGGGCGTTCTTCAGGTTTTTTTGCGGACTACTTCTCAGTGCTATAATCAGTGTGAACTTATAGTGATAGCGTCGGATAGTCCTCGGTCCGACACTTTATTAAAACCGTTATAAGCTCGATTGGAACAACTCTTATACCTTGCGGCACGCTCCAACTCGAGGACAGTACTAAGTGCTCTCCAGACAACTAGTGTATTGCAGATAGTTTCACAGATTTACGGCTCCGATGCCCGTAAGCCGTGACGGACTTCCACGTACTCCTGTCATTTAAGGGTAGGTAGGTATTAGGGTATTAGGGTTGTGATTTGTGGCGTTCGGTATTCGGTATATAAAATACTAGCTTACCAATCCGCAGCTTTGCACGCGTAGTTTTTCAATAAAAACATTACCCTCCTTATGCACAGTTGGGTAAAAAGTAGCCTATGTCACCCGAGGATAGTGTAGCTTCCCAACAGTGTAAGAATTTTTTAAATCGGTCCAGTAGTTTTGGAGCCTATTCGTTACAAACAAACAAGTCTTTCCTCTTTATAATATTAAGTAATATGGTATCCTAAATTTTTTTGTAGATATTGATATGTTCTTTAATATTGTATAACATACTTATGTTCTATCATCAATAGTTTCCGCAGCGCATGCGACGAAAGACGTTTTAGGGCACTTTTTTACACCTTGGGTTGCGTTACTTTAGTGTTAGCAAGAATTCTTAATTTTTTCTAGCAATAAATATAGCTTATCTCATTTAGGGTGAACGTAGCTTTCCAATGGTGAAAAAAATTTTAAAATCGGCACGTAGTTCTTGAGATTATTCATTACAAACATACACACACACACACAAAAATACAAATCTTTCCTCTTTATAATATTAGTATAAATTTATAGGTACATGCGGAATAGTTATGCTATGTCAAATTGATGAATGATGTTTTACAGGAAACCCTTATCATATGGGCATACATTACAAATTATTTATGTTGTTATTATCATATCAACGATTTGGACTCTACTGCAAAGGCAGTAGAGTCCAAATCAATTTGGGCAAATCAGCGTTGTATGTACGTTTGTATGTTTGTTTGTCAAAGGATAACTTTTGAAGCGTTTATCCGATCGTAGTGAAATTTAGTATTTATGTAGGTAACTAGTGATGGCACAATTTTGGTCTAACTAAATAAAATAATAGAGATATTCGGGAGGGGTAAAAAAACCAAAATGGGACTATCCCGTCAAATGCCACATTTAATAAAAGGTCTTTGTAAGTACATTTTTACCCTGTTTTTATTTCTAGTAGTTTTTAAGTATAAAAAAATGTAGCCATAATATAAACTAAACTTTGACAAAATTCATCGGGTACACCAGTGACCCCACAGTACTAAAATTTGGTATCCGTGTAGCTTTAGTGATACAAATATAGGGAAAAGTCTAAAATCTAGAATTACTGCAATTTCTACCCCAAAAATGAGTAACCAATGAACATAAACTCCCGTTATGTGTAATTTAAACCGTTACGTGTACCTCCACATACATTTCGAGAGTGATCAGTTTTGTGCGGCCTATACTTGACTCGCATATTTTTTTATTCATAATAATTTTTCATTTTATTTTTCAACATGTACAGTCATTCAGTACAGTTTTTTAAGGTCTTCTTACATGTAGCTTAAGTAGGCTGCAGGGCGCTGCAATTATAATCGAGTTCGAAATTGTATAAAAAACCTAGCTGTTGCTACGTACGCGTTACACAACTAAATGAGTACTAATTTGTCAAAACATATCACATTAATGTATGTGATGATAATCAGTAAAGATGTTTGTTTATTTGTTACTCAATTACGTCGTAACGGCTTAACCAATTTCTATGAAATTTGGTATGTACGTAGATTTTAACCTGAATTGACTTACTACTATTAACCTGCTACTTTTAATCCCATAAATCAGGTAAAAAAATTGTAGCTACATAAACGTCGTCGTGCAGTCCATTCCCTTGAAGTTTAATATTGTCGCAATGGTGTGCCATACAAAATGCTAGCCGTAGTGACCCCAGCCCACTCTGCATGTTAGATACATAGGTCACACCAAAAGTTTCCGGAATTGGCCACTTACATAATCAATATTTAAAAAGTTATTTACACTTATATATACATTTTATATACATTTGAAAATAAAACTCTTTAGCCGTAGACTAAAATTTGTTTCATCTGATTGTCAATATTTTTCACATTGTGGCGCCATTTTAAAAATTGCGTGATTAAAATAAAATGAATTTAACCCGGGAAAGTTTTCGTTGCATTATTTTTTACGATTTTAAGTGTAATTTGACAGTATAAAAATATGTCAATGTTAGGTATAATAAGGTAGATATCTCATGGTTCATAATAATTATAATAAAAGGTCAGCCTAAAAACCTGTAATAATAACTATATGTGTAATAACAACAATACAAAATTCTAGAATGTTGTAAAACGGAAGTCAAAAAGCTTATCTATTTAACAAGTCTCAAAGCATAAGAAACATATAGGGAGGTAAATATCGGTATATTATTTCAAATAGTTTTTTTAATTTTTATTGTGTTATCAGAACACATACGGAAAATTCCGAGATTTTAAAACGGTCTCAAAAATTTTCAAGCCTAGACGGGACCTAGAACCCGCAACCTTCCTCTTGATACGAGGATGCACTATCTAATTGTGCTACCGGGCTATGTCACGTCAGGATCGAAGTGAGATGATTCAGATAATAATTAAAGCGCCGTTAGATCCATCTACAGGATAACTTATATAGTGGTTTTATTGACTTGTTCAATGCCAAACGTTGCAGTTTTAAGAGATGTCGCGTGTCTTATTTCAAATAGTAGGTTTTATTTTTATTGTGTTATCTAAACACGTGAGGAAAATTCCAAGATTTTAAATAGAGTCCCGTTTTGAGATGGTTTTACAATCTTGGTATATTATTCATGTAGGTATAAGTATGAATAATGAATAACTTTGTTAACTATATGGATGTTTAAAGTTTCGCACGACGTCAATGAAAAACTTACAACGTAACTAAAAACTACTAAAACGTAAGCACTATTTTCAAAAAGCACCGTAATCGATATCACACTGCTAAAACAATATAGTTCAGGGGCAAGCTTATCAGCTGTTCTGTAATCAAAGTGTAATTTAGCTAGCTAGTAACTATTTCGTAATCTCTGGCTGTATTCGCGACTATGAAGCTCCTTGATCTCTGATAAACTGTGTAACAGTCGGGTTGCATGCGCCCGTTGCATGCACGACTAATAGGGCGTCTATGGCTTGCAAGCTTGGAACATGACATACGGTTGCTTCGTTTATCAGGAAGTTCACCGATCACATGCACGGCAAAAGACTTAGAATCGGTTTGCAGAACTAAATTCAACCGTGAATTGAGACATAAGTAGATTCTTGGCAGTTTCTCATTAAAATTTATAATTTAATCTTTTTTAGAGTTAAATACAATTTTAAGATGAAGTCCCTTAACTTCCTTAATAATTGATCGAGCGAAGCGAGATCTCCAAATCAATTTGGGCAAATCATCGTTGTGTTTGTATGTTTGTTTGTCCAAGAATAACTTTTGAAGCGTTTATCCGATCATAGTGAAATTTAGTATTTATGTAGCTAATTAGTGATGGCACAATTTTGGTCTGACTAAATAAGATAATAGAGATATTCGGGAGGGGTACAAAAACCAAAATGGGACTATCCCGTCAAATGGCACAATTAATAAAATGTCTTTGTAAGTAAATTTTGACCCTGTTTTTATTTCTAGTGTAAACCTTGTAGTTTTTAAGTTATTTGCCATAATAAAAACTAAACTTTGACAAAATTCATCGGGTACACCAGTGACCCCACCAGTACTAAAATTTGGTATGCATGTAGCTTTAGTGATACAAATATAGGGAAAAGTCTGAAATCTAGAATTACTGCAATTTCTACCCCAAAAATGAGTAACCAATTAACATAAACACCCGTTACCTGTAATTAAAATGAAACTGTATTATGTATTGCATGGTACTATTTTTATAGTAAAAAATTACAAATATTTTTTATATGGGTGAGTAGCGAGATCTCAGTTCGGGGCGAACCAGCAGTTTATACAGCTTATTTTTGTTCCGGTTGATTAAATACATATAATTATTGAGTATATTTGTCTGCTCTTGGTCGCTACCATTAAATTAGTTACAATTATATTTTATAGAGGGGTAAGTGTTATACGAATAGGTTAACGTGAGTCCCATAAAATCATCATCATCATCAAATCCGCGATTAAACATCCACTGCCATCCACACCAACGGTAAAAAGCCTCATCATTTTCATCGATAGCGTTTCGAAAATACGGATAGAAAAGACCAAAAAAGTAAGCTGTTTTTTGGGGAAAATTTCGCCAAATGATTTGCAGTGATTTGCTCACATATCACTGCAAATCATTTGGCGAAATTGTCCCCAAAAAACAGGTAACTTTTTGCATATCACTGCAAATCATTTGGCAAAATTGTCCCCAAAAAACAGCTTACTATTTTAGTCTTTTCTGTCCGTATGTTCGAAACGCTATCGACGAAAATGATGAGGCTTCCTACCGTTGGTGTTCAATCGACTTATAATCAAACATTCTACAAGTAAATTTTCACTGTGCCCTGAAATTACTGTAAATTACTCAGATCCAACATTAGATACCATTGAAATTACCAACATAATTTGATTCAGTGCTCAAATGCAACGCAAAACGATAGAATTTTGATGATTTAATAGTCGGGTATTAGGTTTCAATGCATATTGTGTCTATTGACCGTAATTTCACTTCACAACCATATATGTTGTTAGTAATAATTATGTAAAATGCATGAGCGATAATGGCCTATTCAAATCACCTCGAATATCAATAAAAACCGGCCAAGTGCGAGTCGGACTCGCGCACGAAGAGTTACGTACCAATCTATAAAAACGGCAAAGCATGATGTCTGTTGTATGGGAGCTCCACTTAAATATTTATTTTATTCAATAGCACAATTTTATTTATTTACCTTATTTGAGATTGGTGCCAATTAAGCTAGACCTCTAAAGTGTATGAGCGCCCATATAACTCAGAGGACTATCTTAATTGGCGTTAACTATGTATGTATGGGGAAACCCTTTAATTTTCAACTTTTTTATTTGTTGGAATTTTCCTTTATTTTTGCTACCTTGCTTTTTGACAAATTTCGTGATTCTAGGTCAACGGGAACTACCATATTGGGTTTCGACCCAAAAACTATAGGATACTTCCGGTTGAGCTAGAATTGTCAATTTTGGTTCAAAGCAAGGTCTTACAGCACAAGTAAAGGGAAAATTCCGAAAAATAAATATAGTTGAAAATTAAAGTAAACTTTGGTACTTACAAGTTTTTGCAAAAATCTAAATTTTCCTATACCTTTTTATCGTGTTGATTCAGGGCCTTCATTTTTATTTACCTAATAGAGAATATCAGACTTAATGATCTGATATAAATTTCAACTTGCTAGGTCCACTCGTTTCTGAGAAAATCGGTGGTGACACACGGACACACGGACGGACAGACGGACAAGAGTGATCTTATAAGGGTTCTTTTTTTACCTTTTGAAGTACGGAACCCTAAAAATGAATGGTTTTTGTGAGTTTTCGCATCACTTGAGAACGTCAGAACCGATTTGGCTATTTTTTAAATGTTCGCAATAAAAAGGTATTTAGAAAAAATACATTTTGAAGTTGTCGGGAAACCTAGAAAATTCTGGCAAAACTTTGAAAGTGCTTTGAGGAACCAGATATAAAACATATACATGTACACACGGCTACACATCAAGCTATACATTTCCAGTATAAGCTGACCTCTCATTCTACGAAAAGCCTACACAATGCGAAGTCAGCTTATACTGGATATGTATGGCTTGATGTGTAGCCGTGTGTGCGTATATTTTTATATATATGTACTTTCAATATTATAAAATCAATTTCTTGGTGAACAGATTACTAACAAGTAACTTTTTAACAAAAAATATAACCGACTTAACCAAACTACTGAACTGATTTTGATGAAATTTCAATGAGACCAATATGAAAGTATCTCTTCAATCGGTTGATAAATAACGGAGTTCTGAGGTAAAAACATAAAACCGAATTGCGCCCTTGTACAATTTGAGGGTTGCCCTCGATTTTTTGGATTCCATCATCAGATCCTGACTTGGTGCAAATGGGACCACCTGGGAAGTATCCCTTTTTAAACAAAAAAGTATTTCTCGAATCAGTCCAGGCCTCTTCGAGTAATCTAGGAAAAAACATAAAAAAAAAGATTCCGACAAATTGAGAATCTCCTCCTTTTTTTTAGTTGATTAAATAGCAATCTCTTATATCAGTAGATTTTCATTCCTCATCAAGCAGTTTTGAAAAGATTTAGGTTTGTTATATAGGTATTTTTACGTCCACTTAAGTGTTAGTCTCTGCCACATAATTAAGTTACCTACATTCAATCATAAAGCCAAATCTAAATGTCGTAATACTTTCAATTTAATTTCAATACCTGTCAGTACCTGTATAAAGCTCGCTATGTACCTACATTATAGCTTCCGTTATAAATAACACGATTTCTTTTAAAAGGGTTTAAACTGAAACTAAAAATGGTTTTTGAAAACCACCCATTTATAAACTGTTCGTTTTCTCATCTACATGAGTAGTATCTGCTGTAACCAATTTTTTTTGCCAATGGTCTGCATAAATGTTATTTGTTTATTTTAATTTATTTCTATTATTATTTGACATTTGTAATATATTTTTGACATACCAATGTTATGCAACGTATTGAAATTGTGAATAACTAATAAATAAATAATGCTGGACGTTTCACACAGCGCCATCTAGCCCCAAACTAAGCAAAGTAAATAAATAGGTTTTTATTTCTCACAGAAAGTATATACATGCAATCAACTCGAGCTTGTATATACAGATTTAAGATATATCATTATTATTATCAGCTCCTGTGTCCCACTGCTGGGCAAAGGCCTCCCCTCATTCTTTCCAAACACTTCTTCAAGCGCTAAGATGGTCCAGTCCGCTCGGAAATTAGTGAGCTCATCTCTCCATCACTTCTTTGGTCTGCCACGACATCTTCGGGCTGTGTCAGGATTTTAATAATTTACGAATAAGAATAATTTATTAAACAGAACATACATATACAGTTATACTTACATTTTATAATTTAAATATTTGTATTTATCAGATTAGTTACATGCATAAAGTGACAAGCTCGATGAGACCCTGCGCTACGAACTAGTTTGAGACAATCTCGTCGGGCAAAGCTTATAAATTTTTACATGATCTACAGATCTGTGTTCATGTCTGTGTTCAACACAGATCTGTAGAGCATGTAAAAATTTGTTTCCGGCTATTTGTCCACTGCGCTACGGAGGTTGTCTAACAATTTTGAAAGGATCTATAGATTATAACCCGGACTCAAGTTGACAGTAGTTAAAATTACGAAATTATGAATCAAATCAAACCAAATAAAAAAAAAATCAAATCAAAGTATTTTTATTCAATAAAGATACACAGATGTTTGTACACTTGGAAAGGTCATAATTTTCACAGAATATAATCATACATACAAAAATTCACGTTATAACATTTAAGGACAAGTTAGCAAGTACATAAGTACAATCAGAAACACATGTCATAACAAAATAATTAAGGGTTCATTCATCATTTCAGCCGTAGGACGTCCACTGCTGGACAAAGGCCTCCCTCATTGATCTCCAGGAACTGCGGTTGGAAGCGGCCTGCATCCAACGCCAACCTGCGGTTCTTACCAAGTCGTCTGCCCATCTTGTGGGTGGACGTCCTACGCTGCGCTTGCCGGTCCGTGGCCTCCACTCGAGAACCTTTCGGCCCCATCGGCCATCTGTTCTGCGCGCTATATGGCCTGCCCATTGCCACTTCAACGTGCTAATCCGTCGGGCTATGTAGGTGACTTGAGTTCTCCTACGTATCTCCTCATTTCTGATTCGATCCCGTAGAGAAACCCCGAGCATAGCCCTCTCCATAGCTCGTTGAGCGACTCTGAGCTTATTAATAAGGCCAATAGTGAAGGACCACGTCTCGGTTCCATATGTCATCACTGGTAACACACACTGATTGTAGACTTTCGTCTTAAGGCACTGAGGTATGTTGGACGAAAAGACGTTGCGAAGTTTCCCAAACGCTGCCCATCCGAGTTGGATTCGACGATTGACCTCTTTCTCAAAGTTGGACCTACCTAATTGGACTGTTTGTCCTAGGTATACATACGCGTCGACAACTTCAAGAGCCGAGTTCTCAACCATAACTGAGGCAGGGACGACATGGACATTCGACATGATTTTCGTCTTGTCCATGTTCATTTTAAGTCCTACCCGTTGGGAGACTCGATTGAGGCCTTCGAGCATCGTGCTGAGCTCTTCCATCGACTTTGCCATGACCACAATATCGTCGGCAAACCGAAGGTGAGTGATGTATTCGCCGTTAATATTGATGCCCAGTCCTTTCCATTCCAGAAGCTTGAAGGCATCTTCCAATGCGGTCGTAAATAGTTTCGGAGAAATGACATCTCCCTGTCTTATGCCTTTTTTTAAGGGAATCGCCTTCGAGCTCTGTTCATGTACTCGGACTGACATAGTGGCGTTTTTATACAAACACTTCAACACTTCGATGTACCGATAGTCAAAACGGCATCGTTGGAGAGACTCAAGCACTGCCCATGTTTCGATCGAATCGAAGGCTTTCTCATAGTCCACAAACGCGAGACATAGCGGCAAGTTATACTCTTCGGTCTTCTGTATGACTTGCCGCAGCGTATGTATGTGGTCTATGGTACTGTAGCCTTTACGGACCCCGGCTTGTTCGGAAGGCTGGAAGTCATCAAACCTGCGTTCGAGACGGTTCGCGATGACCCTCGAAAACAGCTTATAAACATGGCTCAAAAGCGAGATGGGTCTGTAATTCTTAAGCAAGGTGTTGTCACCTTTCTTGAAGAACAGAACCACCACGCCCCCGTTCCATGCTTTTGGCGTCGTACCTTCAAGCAAGGCGGAACTAAAAAGCTTCTGAAGGACTTTAAGTACCGGTGATCCACCCGCTTTCAGAAGCTCTGAAGTGATTCCGTCCTCACCCGGCGCCTTGTCGTTCTTAAGCTGCTTTAAGGCCATCCTGATCTCATACAGGCTGATGTCCGGAATATCTTCGGTATAATGTCGGGTCAGTTTGGCTCTTGGGTCGTTGGCCGCACTGCAAACAGGTTTAGTGACCGAATCGTAGAGCCGTCCATAGAACCTTTCGACTTCCCTTAACACTTCCGCTTTACTTGACGTTATGCTGCCATCTTCCCTCTTCAGCTTCGTCATGCGGCTCTGCCCAATAGAATTATCTCTCGCGAACACTTTGGAGCCTTTATTCCGCTCTATCGTATCTTTAATACGAGATGTATTAAAGGTACGAATATCGTGCCGCAAGGATTTCCAAATCTTTCTATTGAGCTGCCTATGTGACTGAGCATCATCGGGAGACTGCAGTTGCAAAGAACGTCGTTCAGCCATGAGGTTAAGGGTGTCATCAGAGAGTTTCTGAGGTCTATTGGTACGGGGGGTCTTAAAGAACTGGGACCCCACCGTATGGACGGTTTCTACGAACCTGTTATTGATCTCGTCCACTGATGCATCTACTTCTAGACAGTCAAAGCAATTTGCAAGTTCGAGTTGAAAGCTCTCGAGGTTTTGGATATGTGCGCGAGTGGGTCGGAGCGTAGATTTCATCAAACGGGACCTTTCAAGTTTAACGTTCATATTCAATGTGGCTCTAACAATTCGGTGATCACTGCCGGTTTTCACCCTGTGAATCACAGAGACATCATTGAATATCCGTTTCTTGTTGGTCAAGATGAAATCAATCTCATTTCTCGTGGAACCGTTGGGACTCATCCAGGTCCATTTCCTGTGAGGCGGCTTCTGGAAAAAAGAATTCATCATAAAGAGTCCTTCTTTCTCCAGAAAGTCGGCCAGCCTCTGTCCTCTGGAGTTCCGTTGCCCATATCCAAATTGCCCCACTCTCAACTCATCATCGCTTCTCATGCCTAGCTTTGTATTGAAGTCCCCCATAACAACAATAAAGTGAGTTTTGTTCGTATGTATGGCTCTACTGATGTCCTCATACATAGACTCTACTTCTTCATCTGGGTGTGAAGAGGTCGGCGCATATACCTGAACGACCTTCAGCGAATATCGCTTAGATATTCTGAGTGTCAGGTACGCGACCCTGCTCGACACACTGTCGATGGTGATAATGTTGTTGATGAGTGACTTAAGAACGAGAAACCCAACACCACCTTGGGACTGTTGGGCGCCCTCCCGGTAGTATAGTAGATTACCAGACTTAAGGGATATCGTGTCCTCGCCCTCTCTACGGACTTCTGATAACCCCAAAATGCCCCAGTGTAATCTACTAATTTCTTCTTCCAGCTCAATAATCTTTTCGTCTGTCCTCAAAGTGCGGATGTTGTGTGTTACCAGGGCCAGTGGTCGTCGTAGGGTTTGGTAGCCGATCGTCTCCCGGGGATTCTTAGCACCCCTGGCCCCGCCGTTACCGTGACTGCTACCGTAGCCAGGATTAGCGGGGCCGCCGGGGACTCGGGGCCTGGTTTTATGTTGTAAATCCATGAGGGGTTGTTGCCATACTCGCCACGCTTGGCAGGCGGGTTGGCGAGCGCAGTATAGGTGTTGAAACACGAAAAGACGCTGCTGCCCATCTTTTGGAGGTATCCCTTAGCAGACTCCTACTGCATCCACGGGCAAGAGCGGAGGGGCAACATTCTATTGCCGGCGCCCCACGGCAAGGGTTCATTACTACAGTCATAATTAAATATTAGGTTGGGGAAAAAGTTTCTTCGCATTTTTTAAGAAATTTTTAAAACATTTTTTAATATAGTTTATTTACATTAAATAAAGTATGTAGGTACCATTTTGTTCGATAACTTTTTGCTATCTTGTAGGTAGGGACATGATCCCATTGCTATAGAAATTTTGGGGCTTCTGATCAAAATACCGCGACAAGTAGTTTTGGCGGTCCTCTCGTGATGTTAACCTGACACTGCCTAAAGAATTCTGAAGAGACCAAAACAGGTGGAAATCTGAAAGTGCAAGGTCAGGAATATACGGCGGATGCATTAACACCTCCCAGCCAAACTCTCTTAATTTTTGCTGAGTGGCTAAAGATGTGTGAGGTCTAGCTTTATCATGATGAAAAACCACACCCCTTCTGTTGATTAATTCCGGCCGCTTTCTCTCAACTTCTTGCTTAAATCTCATGAGTTGTTCGTAGTAGAGTTCAGAATCGATGGTTCTGCCTGGTGGTAACAGCTCATAATGAATAATGCCCTTCCAATCCCACCACACACACAGCATAACCTTGTTGCGAGTTAACCCGGGTTTCGCCACAGTCTGTGAAGCCTAACCGGCCTTTGACCACGACTTTTTTCGCACGTTCTTGTCGTACATGATCCACTTTTCATCACCAGTTATCAGCTTCTTCAAAAATAGTTCGGTTTTATTACGTCGTAATAAAGAATCACAAATGAGTACACGGTTCATTAGGTTTCTTTCAGTGAGCTCGTGGAGTACCTAAATATCGAGCTTTTTTGTGTACCCAGTTTTTTTCAAATGCGCCAAAACTGTTTTGTGATCAATTCCTAGTTCTTGAGCTATGTCGTAACTACTGATATGCCGATCTTACTCCACTTTTACAAAACTGGCATCAATTTTATCCGTAATAGGGCGACCAGAGCGACGTGCATCTTTGACATCAAAATTTCCGGATTGAAACCTCTTAAACCTAATTTGTGCTACACTCACAGACACTGCACTAGGTTCATTACCATCGCACATTTTTTTCGCGGCTTGCGTTGCATTTTTACCTTTTTTGTAGTAAAATTTTAAAATGTATCGAATTTTTTCATTAGATTAACTCATCTTTACAGTACGAAAAACAAATAAAAATGACACATTTTCCTAATTTAAATTTGGAATTATCTTCTATAAAATTTAAACTTTGAATGATACCAAAACCAGCCAGATACAAATAGTATAGCCAAAGAGATTTTATTACAAGTTCATACATACTATAATGCGAAAAGACTTTTTCCCCAACCTATTAGTACTAAAGTCAAGTTATTAGTATCAGCAAGAGCTTCGTCAAGGGTATAATAGGACTTTTCCATCAACAACCTTCTCACTTTGTTGCTTTAGTCTGCAGTGTCCGCGTTTCGTACACCATGTGTAAGTTTGTTGAACAATTTAATGCTTATGCATAAGTAACTGTTGCCTATTTTAGCAAATCTATGTGGAGGAATTGATATATTATTTCGATGTCTTGTAAAACATCTGTGAGAGTCATCTTTTAATTTAATATACATCAGGTTCCGGTATATATATTCTCCAGCCATTGTCATTATTTTTAGTTTGCAAAGTTTATCTCTACAAGATTCTATGTTTTTCATTTGTATTTCATTTGTATTTTATTTTTCCATTTTTTTCCATTTGTAAAATGGAACGTACTGCTCTTTTTTGAAGTATAAAATTCTAGAGGATCGTGAGGCATTTTCCCAAGCAAGAATACCGTATGTCATGATTGAGTGAAAATATGATAATAAAAGTACTCTTTTAAATACAATAACAGTGGCAATAAACTTACAAACGGATAAAAAGTACAACGCAAATGCAACCAACCGACCTACCAGACCAGAATATACGCGCTCGCGCTCGCCAGTAAAGCTGTAATCTCTTAACTTTTATTTACCGTGTTGGAGTCGAAATATGGCGAACATGGGATTTTATGGATTTTGCTTTGTTAGAATAATCATTTATTTTTATTTAAATATTAGAAAAAAAATTAATATTTATATTATTGATAGAGCGAAGCGTGATCTCTAAATCAACTTGAGCAAATCGGCATTGTATGTACGTAGGTCAAGTAAATTGGTTATGCATTTCGTGGCACTATTTTATTAGTCAAAAATTAAGGCCGGCTTGCACAACGATCCCTAAACGTATTTAGTGACTTAACATGTTTAAATTTTACGTATTTGTTTGATTTGACAACTCTTTATTTAGCCACTAAATACGTTTAGGCATCGTTGCGGGAGTCGCCCTAAGAATATTTTCTTTAGTGTTTTGGGAGACTCGAGAGATCTCAGTTCGGGGTGTACCACTAGTATTATATAGGTATTTAATAATAAAGACCATTAAAGAATCTATGACCGTTGCAATCTATTTATAATATATCCTTACGAGCTAGAACGAAAGTGTTATATTACAACAAAGGTTCGGAAGCAGGAAAGCTTCTCTATCACTTGATTACTTGTTTAACTAAATAGTAGTTCGCCCCGACCTGAGATCTTGCGAGTCTCCGAATAAAACAAAAAAAAAATATTTGTAATCTTTGACTATCAAAATAACTAAAGAAAAAACCCAACTTACTTGACCTACAGTTTCATTCAAATTATTGGCGACGGGAGTTAATAAATAAATAATTAATAATAATAATTACTGGACATTTCACACAGCGCTATCTACCCCCAAACTTAGCAGAGCTTGCACTATGGGAACCAGATAACTCATAGAATACTTACATATATACTTTTTTTTTAAATACATACTTTTATTATACAGAAAAACATCCAGACCCGGAACAAATATCAGTAGATCATGCAAACATTTGTTCCGCAGCGGGAATCGAACCCACTACCTCCTGCGTCATAACCGGCTATTTGCCCACTGCGCCACGGAGGTCGTCATGGTCGTAATGTATTGTTGTTACACTTATATTTGCCTATATTTGTGTCACTTAAACTACACGCATACTAAAGTACAGCACTGTGTGGTCAATGGTTTTATAATAGTATATTATGATACAAGTGAGCTAAGTTGCTCATTATACACAAGGCTGTGGGTTGCAGCCCGAGTCGTAGGCGAGGGCGTAAATCAGCCGAGTGTCTAGTGAGCAAGTTGCTCATGAGTTTCATATGCACTTTTTCAACACACTTTCGAGGAAAAAACAAATCTCTTGACATTTTTACAATTATTTACCACACAGCAACAAATGCGATACAAACAAAAACATGAGAAATGAGGTGACAGTTTTTTTTGCACGCGCCAAATGTAAGGTTCATATAACATTGATTACATATAAACATACAGCCTACTTCAGAATTATAATTTTAGTGATAAAATGCAAATATTTTATAACAAACTATTGTGTATTATGAATAATTTGATATAAATGTTTTTTCGTCTTAATTAGGGATATATTTATATAATCTAAAAATGTAAATGGATTATCAGTGGCATAAAACCTCTTTGTTTTATAAAACAAAACTGTCTTATCCGGTTAAATTGAAAATGCTCTGTTTACTCGCATATAATTTGCAGTTAGGTACTAACATAACTTTGTAGGGATAGTTCTATTATACACTAGTGTGTAATATTATTATGCACGTGTGTGTTATAGTTCGGTTTATGGCCCTAAGAGCGATGTAATAAGGGTCACTTTACGAGCAATTGTGTTGAAAAAAAATATAAAAACTTTATTAAAAATAAGAATGGAATCTAAATGTTTTAATGAAGACCTTTCATTTGACGTTCCACTGTACCTAATAGTCTCATTTTCATATTTTTTTCACCCTCTTGAACCCTAACATCTTAACAACCCCCTAACATTTTTAGCTCATTTAGTCACACATTTAGTCAATTTCACGATGATCGGATTAACGCCTCGAAAGTAATTCTTACAAACATACATATATACAAAGCCGATTTGCCCAAGTTGATTTAGAAATCTCGCTTCGCTGGATCAAGTAACAAAGAGTTCTTAATATTCACATTGGTTTGATATAGTATCTAATGATCAATAAAAATAAAATAAATAAGAAATTGAATAATTAAATAAAAGTTCTATAAAAATAAGAGATGCTAATACATGTCATACTTATAAAATGATGTCATCAATTGTTACAATAATAGTTTTTTGTCCCCTTTTAGGTTTCCGTATATCCATTTCCAAGACGAAAATCACCACATCGTAAACCATATCTCTACAATACACCACAATCCATAACCTGCGACAGCCAGAACCGAGCGACACCCTCAAAAAGTAAATAACGACATGGAATTTATATGGCGGTGTCGTAAAAGCGTCCGTCCGGTAGGCGCACTTAGCGGGTTATTGTTGGGCATATCCGGCTGTGACCGGATCTGTCAACTACGGGCAGTGGAGATAGGTACATATAAAAACAAAATAAACGAAGTAAGCTCAAATTGGCCGACATCCCCTGATTTCTCAGGCGCAGATGAGAATATCTAACTAGAGGGTGGGTAGTCGGGGGCAAGTACAAATACTATACAAGGTCAAATATACAGATATAGAAATATAAAATATTTATTATTGTAACCACTGCTTATTTCTTGGATTTATCGTGTTTACGTCAGGGTGAATGTGATCATTGATATATACTTTTATTGTTTATTGTACACAAGAAAATACATTTAAAAGTACATAAATAGAGACATGTACAAAGGCGAGCTTAACTCTAAGAAGAGTTTTCTTCCAGTAAACCTTTTACCTCTGGAAATTATCTAGAATACATAATTCGGTAAGTAAATACCCTAAGTTACTTTACTTTCTATTTGCGACATGTAACAAGTATATTCACTTTTATTTAAAAGACGACCTCCGTGGCGCAGTAGGTGAATAGCCGGCTGAGATGCAGGAGGTAGCGGGTTCGATTCCTGCTGCGGAACAAATGTTTGCATGTTCTACATATATCGGTTCCGGGTCTGGTTGTTTCTCTATATATTATAAGTATGTATATATATAAAAATGTATATAAGTATTCTATCAGTTATCTGGTTCCTATAGTACGAGCTCTGCTTAGTTTGGGGCTAGATAGCGCTGTGTGAAATGTCCAGCAATATAATAATAATAACGGCACATTCCTTTTTATAGAAAATCATTGATTTATCGTAACCAAGCGTATATCTACATAAATATTATAGTTTGGATTAGGAACTCGCAGGTTTTCATTCATCAGTATATCATCAATTTACACCCACAAATCATATTCATATCAATAATTAACAATAACCCGATGATCAACGCGGTTAATCCCGCCATGTTGGGTTGTTCTAGAGATTTATGGCGACTACTGAATTACTTCGGCCGCTGTCACATGATGGATTGCTGGAAGGGGTAAGAAAATCTCGTATCGGATGTAGAGGCGAAAAGCCGCTACGGCCTGAGCGCTTCGCATGTAGATTAGATTAGAAAATGACTTAATTGCACACCATTAAAATATACAAATGAAAGAAAATACATTTTAAAACATAGTTACAATGGGCGGTCTTATCTCTCAAACCGATCTCTTACAGCCAACCTTTGGATGTAACTTGTACTTCATGTACTGCTCAGAGGTTTTGGTGTATCAGTGAATGTGTTATGTTGGTAGGAGCTGGTGGCCACTCACCTCTAAAATTTTCGAAATTAGTACACCACCCAATATTGCTTCCTTGAATTGCACGTTGTATGTTTAGTTTTAAATACAATCAGTCTTAGCAATAAATAGGTATAATTAATAAAAATTGCACGAGAAAAACATCTTCCTTTATCTGTGGCTAAATGGAATTAGATGAAATGTCTACAATTTGCAGTTCGGCTAGTTTGACGACACTGACGAAGTGTATTTTTGAATTATGAGGCAATTGTTGGTGGATTAGGTTACTTTGGTTCAGTTTCGAGGTAGTGATAAATATACTTTGAAAGTTAGGGCGTAGAACTAATACCAAACTGTATAATGAATTAATTCAATTTAATGTTAGATACGATCGGGGACAAGGTCGACCTCTAAAATATCTGGATGGATAACATTAAACGAGAAGCAGAACATGAAGTCTTGTATCATGATCTACAAGATGTTACAAGATCGCCAAAAGAATCCAAGATTAGGTCACCATAATGATGATGTTGAATGTTAGAGAAGATAAAAATATCATCATAATCCACAGCCTGACTTCACCCATTGTTGGGTATAGGCCTCCCCAAGTTTGTGCCATCCACCACGATCCTGCGCTAGTCTCACCCACTGACGGCCCACGAACTTTACGATGTCGTCCACCCATTTCGTTGCTAGTCGTCTTACCCTTCTATACCCGCTCCTCGGCCACCATTCAGTCACTGTCCTGCTGTCATCACCACGTCTAGCCAAGTGTCCCGCCCAAGACCATTTGAGCTCCATAACTCGAATCCTAACGTCATGAACCTTCGTTCCTTTGCGGATCTCGACATTTGGAACTCGATCTAACAGTCTGATGCCAAGATAAAGATTATTAATATGTTTGAGAAAATACAAAATTTAATGAAAATACACCACTTTTAAACGTTTTAGTCGCCACAAGGAGGCCCTGTGATAATGAAAGATGGTGAATATTTTTGGTTTATTTTTTACCTTAGTAAAATACTTTGTTGTTTGACGTAAGTCTAGTTTAGTTTTTTCCATCGCATAAAGCTCTCGCTTTGTTCCAGGTAAAAATTCTAATCTGGTTTTTTGGCACCGGCCACCGCGTCAACGTTAGCCAAAACGTTTAGCTACTGCCAAAGCCACGACCCAATTCATCAAGTAAAAAAAATAGTAAAAATCAATGAGAGAGCACAATCAAAGCTAACAACGCACTGTGTTGCCAAAATCGCTGTCCATTCGCACGTGGCGTCTCTTGGGTCAAGCGGTGCTATTGCACAGTTTTGGCAAGTTATGTGTAGCAGTATCTCAACTTTTACAAAAATCTGTCAACATTATCATTAAAACCTGTAGAAAGAAATAACGTTTTGGTTTATTCATTAATATATTGTTAGGAGCTGAGGGTTCGGGATAAAATAATGAAAATCAAACAAACCAAAATAACACTTTTATTCCACACTAAAACGATAAATACACGAAATTAATCTCAAGTAATCACAACACACTAATTCACAACACTATCCCACAACAAACCACTAAAAGTCACCCAAATGTTCGCACTTATAGCCAAATTCAAACTGACTCCTTCGGGCGTCTCTACGCACTATTTATACCGCGCCAGTACATATCTCTCTCGAAGTTTCTCGATGGTTCTACTGGCGACTAGAAAAGTGTAGATATTTCGACTGACTACTATTTCTTATTCTGTGCAACTGTAGGTAAGAACGTAGTATGTAGGTATATTCTACAGCATGTATTAGCTATTCTGTGACACAGTAGGTATAACTTCGGGACGCCGACTACTACTTATTCTGTAACAGCTTCGGCGTAACACATACTTATGTTAATCTTAAGCATCATTAATTTACAAATTAACGTTACATCGCATTATCGAGTATTGGGTCAACTCACTCATGTTCGTATGTAGCATTGCAAGCACAATCCAAGAAACACTGCCATGATAATTCGTAGGTGAAAATCGGGAATAAGTTATTCCATGTTATTTTATTATATGAAGTTACCTCACTGCAATAACGCATTACATTCGAGGCCTGTCGGTCATGTCGGGCCGGAACGGATTTCTACCCAGCGTCCGGACCGGCTGAATGACCGGACAGCTAAATGACTGAAACGAATGTCTCGTAAACCTCACGCATTCAATTACGGTTTTTTGGCCGGAGTGTAAGTAATTGCAGTACTGTAATTGATCCAGTTTATTTGTTTTGTTACAAATGTTTTGGGAACCTGGACTAAGGTCAGTATTTGTACCCCACTTGTGAGCGCCATTCAGATACTAGACGGCCGTTCATCAGCGAGATGCGTAGTCGATGCAGCAAGTATTATGTGCTGATCTTTGATGAGATTGGTACAGGACCGCGAGGAATGGCAGAAGCACACACTAGATTCAGTATTCAGTTTTTTATTGCGTTCATACAAAGTGGATTAAAATGTTACATGTCAGATCTTATTGACGAGTCAAGAGTCCAGCCTTTCACATGTACCCTGTAAGTAAGGGCGTAGCAATATTAAAGCCAAGTAGGTAGAAGTTGAGCGAGTTTTATTGTTTAGTGAAGTCATTATTGTAGAAAACTATTTGCATGTCTTGTCGTTAAAAGAGTCGTCTAGTGATAAAATGGTATGCCTCATCATCATCATTCATCATCAACCTATAACAGTCCACTGATACATATAACTCTCTCTCAGCTCTTCTCATCCAATTTTTTTCAGTCACAGTGCGTAAATCGTCTCTTCATCTAGGCAGAGGGCGCCCTAGACTTCGCTTGCCTAGACGCGAACTCCAAAACACGTTATGTTATGTTATGTTATGTTGGTGGACTCCCTTTTCCGCATTTGAACTCTTAAGTGGTCCATTATGCGTGAGAGAGTTGGCTATATAGATAGCCAGCCTAACTCCGACCAGAAGCGCAGAAGTTTCCTGGGGTCCTCGCAGGCTTCACGGAGTGACCTTGGATTGTCCAGGATTTCTGCACGTTGTGCTGTTACCCCCACGCATTCCAGGACTACGTGGGCTGCTGATTCTTCTTCGGTAAGACATCCCCTGCAGAGTGGGCTGTCTGTTGCTCCCATGATGTAGAGGTGTTTGTTGAGGGGACAATGTCCTATAAGGGTCCCCACGATGATTCGAAGGTCCAGTCTCTGAAGGTTGAGCAGTCGTCGTGTCAGTCGTGGCGAGACAGCCGGCAGAGCTGCCCTCGACTGTCTGCAGTCCATGATCTGTGCCCAACGTTCGTTGTGTATGTTTAGAGTACGATGTCGTATCCATGTTCGTAGTTGTGTGAAAGGTAGAGGGAGGAATGGATGTGGGCCTATAGCCGCGGTTTCCGATTCCAAAACACGTGTACCTGAACGAATAATTATTGGTTCTGCGACAGATATGACCAGCCCACTGCAACTTCAGCTTGCTGACCCTCTGAGATATGTCCATCACCTTGGTTCTCTGTCGGATAGCCTCGATATGCCTCAGGACAATAGAAAAAAATCGTTTAAAAACAGCCATTTACGATGTCATATTTTACTTAGAAAACTTTCGTGACTGACTTCAATCATTATTATAAATACGGGATTTATCACGTACCGTCTTATCGGTGTTTCGACCGACAATGTTTCGATTCAATTCGTGATTCTTCATCAGGGTGAGTGCGATCCGCTCCGAATAACGTCTCGCCTCGCACAACACCGATAAGACGGTACGTGATAAATCCCGTATTTATAATAATGATGTCATATTTTGATGATGAAATAAAATGTGGTCAATGTTACTCCTAAAATATATTATTACTTAATTTAAGTACGGTTCACTAAAAGAGGCTCCAAAGAAAGATTTGCACTGGGTAGCTAGTGTGATACGCTGTGTTGGAGCCCTTTTGTGACTGCGCATTAAAATGTTACTCTAAGTTATTATTTGGTGATTCTTGCCGTCACTTTAATTCAATATAATTAGATTATTATTTTTTTAGGATAAGGTGTCGCGTACAATCATCGTCAATGTCACGGATACAGAATTGTTTGCTTTCACGCTCGTTATATTTCGTCTCGATAATATAAGATGATTATAAACGGTTTCCTTTAATTTTAAATTCTTACAGTAACCATCAACTTAGATCTGTTACATCTTTTGACGACCTCCGTGGCGCAGTGGGCGAATAGCCGCAGGAGGTAGCGGGTTCGACTCCCATCGCATAACAAATGTTTGCATGATCTACATATATTTTCCGGGTCTGGTTGTTTCTCTATATATTATAAGTATGTCGTCATCATCATCATATAAGCCGCAGGACATCCACTGCTGGACAAAGGCCTCCCTCATTGATCTCCAGGAACTGCGGTTGGAAGCGGCCTGCATCCAACGCCGACCTGCGGTTCTTACCAAGTCGTCTGCCCTTCTTGTAAATGGACGTCCTACGCTGCGCTTGCCGGTCCGTGGCCTTCATTCGAGAACTTTTCGGCCACATCGGCCATCTGTTCTGCGCGCTATATGGCCTGCCCATTGCCACTTCAACGTTCTAATCCGTCGGGCTATGTCGGTGACTTGAGTTCTCCTACGTATCTCCTCATTTCTGATTCGATCCCGTAGAGAAACCCCGAGCATAGCCCTGTCCATAGCTCGTTGAGGGACTCTGAGCTTATTCATAAGGCCAATAGTGAAGTACCACGTCTCGGTTCCATATGTCATCACTGGTATGTATAAGTATGTATTTACAAAAAAAATGCTATATAAGTATTCTATCAGTTCTCTAGTTCCCATAGAGCTTCTATAGGTCCGCTTATTTTGAAGCTAGGTAGCGCTGTGTGAAATGTCCAACAATATTTAATTGTTTACTTATTTAACTATCTGCCGGGCGTCCCGCTGCAGCCACATTTTTTTTAACCCACTTCAAAATGGACGAGGTTCTCAATTCGAATGTATGTTTTTTTTTGTATGTATGTTACGCGATCATTCCGCCAATTATGAATCGATTTTGATGATTCTTTTTTTGTTTGGTAGATTATACTTTAGAGACGGTCCCATATTGATATATTTGTTCAGGGTCTGGTTGTTTTTATAAGTATTATATTATAAGTATGTATTTACAAAAAAAAGTATATAAGTATTATATCAGTTATCTGGTTCCCATAGTACAAGCTCTGATTAGTTTGGGGCTAGATAGCGCTGTGTGAAATGTCCAGAAATATTTTTTTTTATACATGTTATCTAAATAGATTTAGTGTTTTTTAAGAAAATCAACATAAACAAAATATATACCCAGATAATGTTCATATTCATATCATTTATTCATCTTTAGACATAGTAACATGCACTTAGACAAATCAAAGCTTACAAATTATTCATATGAACTTATCTATTACAGATTCAACAAATAACATTAAACTTATACCTACAACACATACGATTTCAGGTTGGAACATATATTACCTATCTTATAATTTACAAACCACATAAAATAATGTTACCAACATACAATAAATTTTCTGCAAGAGCATTGTCAAATGAATAGAGTAAAAATTAATTAATAACTAATAAAAAAAACATTTCAATAATTTAAACAATAAAATAATGAAAAAAACATGTTCTGGTTTGTAGTTTCCTTCGGCAAAGTTTTCAAGGCAAGGATCACTTTTAAACGTCATGAAATGCATTCTGGCTATTAATGCCCTATGAGTCGTATTATTCAATTTTGTTTGCGTATTATCACTTGCTCTTAAATTCAGAGTTTTCAGTGTCTTTCAAGGTAAATAATGAATTTAAAATTTGAAGTCGGTTTTTGGTTTTTTGTAAAAATATATTATTATGTTTCCTGTGTGTGTGTGTGTGTGTCTGTGATTGTTTCGTTAGATCCCTGTTGGTGCTGTCACGAAAAAAATATTGATTGGAGTTACTAGAAATATCTATGTAGCTGATTTGGTTCTCTAATATATTTATTTTATCTTCACAGCCATCAGCAACAAGAATAATTCCCTTGCTTATCGCACTAATATTATAAATATGAAAGTTTGGATGATTGTTTATTTGTTGCTTTGTTACTCAATCACTCCGTAATGTATGTAGTATATATATAGGGTTTTTGATAATATTCGCACAAAAAGGAAAGGGGTCATTTTGATGGGG
This sequence comes from Philereme vetulata, assembly GCA_918857605.2. Taxonomy (NCBI): domain Eukaryota; kingdom Metazoa; phylum Arthropoda; class Insecta; order Lepidoptera; family Geometridae; genus Philereme; species Philereme vetulata. The sequence goes on along the minus strand of OU975456.1, from coordinate 4,567,517 downwards.
ATTTTATATAATTTTGTGAAATGCTTACCATAGACATGTGAAATTTATTTTGGCATATAAAAACAAACACTTTATTAAATATATGTTGTGTTATTGCATAATGCTTGCCTTCTAACCACAGATACTGTATTAGTGACATCTCAAGATATCTCTTGTTGTCCCTTTCTAACCCAAAACCCGCAGCCATTTCCGAAAGATATAACAAATCGGCCTTTATTTTTGGATGTCGATTGCAAGAGTAGGCAGTAAGTTTCATATCAAATTAATCACCTAAACATAGTCGATTGTCTTTAAAATTTGATAATATATCTAGTAGTTTTTTTTTCTAAAAGTATTTTTTTATGTTTTGAGAAACCGTAACTTGAATATTTACAGTATTTTTATATACTACTCATATGGCAAACGAGCTTGCAGTCCACCAGATGTTAAGTGGCTACTGCAGTCCATGGATATCCACATAGAATTCAAAACAAGCTATTATGTTGTCTTGATCTATATGTGGATACCTTGCTATACTATAGGACTTAGCTGTTATGCCTATGTGCCAGTAATTACAGGAACATACCATTACCATCTAACCGGAACACAGCAGCACAAGTACTGCTATTTGGCGGCAGATAAGGGTAAGGCGGTGGTGCCCACTTCCTCGAGCCCGTTCACAAAAGCTCTACCACCAGTAGATGAGAGAGAGTATATTTAGTAGAGAGTATATTATCAAACACCCTGTATATACATAAGTATAAGTTATATCATAAATATAAGTATGTATATGTAATATGGAAGGTACACCATTACACCCCAGGTAATGCCCACATAGTTCATTACATTCAAAGGTTGTCTGGTAGAGATCGCTATTCAGCGATAAGACCGCCAATTCTTCTTTTCGCCAAGTTCTTTTTAGATGTATTGTTTAAGTTGTGCAATTAAGAATTATCTAATCTATCCGTCTTCGCCAGAATGCACATATTCTATACTTATTTCATTCTCTTTCATCCCACTTCACCTTTACACACTAAAGGAGCGTTTCGAGTTTCTGTATCAGGCGCACTCTCAATACCTTCATTTTTACAAAGCTCAACAGCTTCGAACTCCCATCCATAGTTCACAATTTTATGGTGACTCCTTCACAGTACAAGCTGTGTGACTATGAAACGCCTTACCTTTGTCCATAAGAACGTTCCAATCTCTTCCTATTTTCAAAGTCAAGGTATACAACCATTTCCTTACGTTGTCTCGTAACTGCTAGTTAGTGTATAAGTTATTTATCCTCTTTATGGTAATGTTCATCTATACCTAGTCAGGTTATAAATTCTGTCACATGTTTAATATAAAATAATTGAAACAAGTTTATTCATTATGTAACCATTTATATACCAAAATTAACTTAACAAAACATAGATTCTTATGACACTAAAGTTTATTCAAAATGACCTCCGTGATTTTGAATACAGGCCTTCAATCTGCGCGGCCAGTCGTCTATCGCAGCACGAACGAGGTCTATGTCAATATCGGCGGCTGCCTTAATCAAGGAAGTCTTGAGTGACTCCAAATTGGGATGAGGCTTTGAGCACGCCTTTTCCTCCAAGTGTTGCCATATCTTGTAATCTAACGGATTCAAATCTGGACTGGAGGAGGGCCAGTCTTCGTGTCGGATGAAGTCGATTTCACGCGCCGCCAGCCAGTCTTGTGTGCTCTTCGCTCTATGAGCTGGCGCCGAATCTTGTTGGAATACCCAGTGCCTGTTATTGAACATGGTATGAGAAACAGGTTCCACAAGGTTCGTCAGGACTGTATTTTGATATACAACTGCATTCGTTTTTACACCTTTCTCACAAAAATGTACCTCTGTTAAGCAGAAACTCCCAACCATACCATGAGCGAAGATGGAAAATGACCTCGTTGGACACGCGGAATACGGTTGCTCGCTTCTTCACTACTGTGTGCGTACACCTTATCATTTTGTTTGTTGTAGCTCTCTTCAACGGTAAAAAATTTTTCATCCGAAAAAAGAATTTCCTGATGTTTTTTTCCCGCGTACCGCTTTAATAAAGCGCGGCATCTCTTCAGTCTCAGGTCTATTAGACGAGCATTCAAACGATGTCCTGTATTTTTCGATATGCCCGAAGCCCTAAGTCTTCATTTAACACCCTTTTCACCGTGGTTCTGCTTAACCCCATCTGAAGGGCCAACAGCTTCTGCTTACGTTTTGGATTATTTTGAATTCGCGCCTTTACAGCTTTTATCACTGCTGGAGTCCTAACAGACCGAGGGCGACCACTTCTTGACCTGTCATCTACACTAGAGTCTTCATTGTATCGTTTGATGGTGCGATAAACGAACGTTTTGGTTATATTCAAATTTTTCAGTATGTCAAAAATTTAAACTGGCGCGTAACCGCAACGATGCAACGCAATAACTGCAACACGGTCTTCTTTAAGCGTCCACTCCATATTTGTGGCCAGCATTCTAAAAGAAAAGTTTTTACTGTGTGACAATACTTATGACCTGAATAGGTATATTATTTGTATGTATTTAAGTTAATGTTTATTAGTATAATCAATTTTAGTCATCATATTTTATTCCTGTTTATGTTTGTACTCTTACATCGCCGTCTTTTGGTTTTGTTTATCCTGTCAATCCAAAGGTTGTCTGGAAGAGATCGCTTTTAGCGATAAGACCGCCCATTGTACCTTTATTTGTTGTTTATTTCCATTATTACTGTATTTTTGTTTGATTTGCAATAAATAGTATTTCATTCTAAGCTGATGGCTGAACCGATTTCTATGAAATTAGGTGTGTTGATAGATTATGACCTGGATTCAAACATATGCTACTTTTTGTTTCAAAACAACGCGTGCGAATTCACTGACTGAAGCTAGTAAAAATATATTTTAAATAATAAACTAATAGTTCTTACTCATATATAGTAAGTCTCCTGCTATCGCACTATTATTCTAAAGCCCCGACTATTACAAATCGTATAGGAAACTCATACACGCACGGCAATCTAGGGTCTTATCACATCCATCTTCAATAATTAAATTTTATTGCTGTTCATAAATCTAGCCTCTTATAGCGTGCTGGAGGAAGTAACGTTTCTATCGTATAATGATAAGGGGTAGAAGTCTTGAAAGTGTGTATGTTGAAGCCATTTTACATACAATTCAAGGCTAAGTTGTAATTGAAGTGTATTTATACAAGTAATTTTCCCCGAAACGCGATCTATTTAAAATAAAAAAAATCGTAATCTTTGACTATCAAAATAATGCCATGAAATAAATAAACAATTAACTTGACCCATAGTTTCATTCTAATTACAGATAACGGAAGTTCATGTGATGTGGTTATATTTTTTTGGAGTACAAATTGCAGTTATTCTGGATTTCATACTTTTGCCTCAGCTTTATTATGGTTAATAACTCAAAAACTATAAAGAATTATTTATTATGTATACATACATACATACAATGCTGATTTGCCCAAGTGGTTTTAGAGATCTCGCTTGGCTCGATCAAAAATGTTATGTACTCGTATATCATTTGTTGATAATTATTTGTTTAAAAAGGATAAAAAGTACTAATCATCATAATCATCGTCAGCCTATCTTGTCCCACTGCTGGGCATAGGCCTCTCTTCGTTGTCGCCATTCGCCTCTGTCCTGCGCAGTTCTAACCCACATACGACCTGCGATTTTTAAAATGTCGTCATCCCATCTTGCCGGTGGACGACCGGCGTTCCTTCTCTGGGCCACCACTCAGTCAGCACCCTGCTCCAGCTCTCATCACCGTACCTGGGCACATGTCCTGCCCAACTCCAGTTGAGTTCCAATGTGAAACGCCTTGCGTGAGTTTGTGTTTCCTGATAACTACAACCTAGGGGTCTTCAAGTCGCGAGTGAATAGGTTTCTTCTAGGCACGCGTGTACCATCATAGGCTGCATCATCGCTTACCATCAGTCGAGATCCTGGTCAAACGATGACCTATAATTTGTATAAAAAAAATTCAATGTGAATTTCAGTATTGGGGACTCGGTCTAGCAGTGTGATGCCGAGCATGGCGCGCTCAATGATAAAGTACCCATTGCTAGGTAAAATCCAAATTCTATAAACATGATTTGTGACCTAAATACAAGTATCGAAAAACAATACAGCCATCTAAGATGTACACACGGCTACACATCAAGCTATACATTTCCAGTATAAGCTGACCTCGCATTGTGTAGGCTTTTCGTAGAATGAGAGGTCAGCTTATACTGGAAATGTATAGCTTGATGTGTAGCCGTGTGTACATAAGCTTTGCAATTTCGCATAGCTGCCTTACAGTGATTTTTACTAATGCAATCAAAACTCAGATTAGTTAACTGCTATACATAAACTATGCCAAAACTAAACTGTTACTGAACGCATATTAGGTACTAAATACTAATAACCATACTGTTTCGGTACAGGGTTCAAAGATACTAAATTGTTTTGATTTTGACAGTTCGACTGTATGTAGGTATGTACTTTCTTTTTATTTGTTACATGTGTCTAATAACTAGTGATCGGCGTAGGTAGTGCTATTCACGGGAATTTGTGATCGTTAACTTAACATGGATATGCCTTCTAAATCCCGGGAAATATATTTTTATTTTATAAAGTCATTGTTGTCACCTGTTTCGAGTATAATCAGATCCCGCTTATTGACCAGTAAATAATATGGCAAACAACACTGTACGGGACTAGTCTTAACCAGTTAGTGGTCTAATATTTGTCGTCGTGCGTACTCATGGTATCTTATACAGTTTAACTTCATTTACATCGACATTCAGAAATATATACCAGGGAATTAGGGAATAAATCCCGGGCATATATCTATATTAACATATCATCCAGGTGACCCAAAATAGCACTACCTACGCCGATCCCTTCTAACAACACATCTATTATCAACACGAGATCACACATATATCTATCTATTAACACGAGATTTGTGTGACAATTTTATCCTTCTACCCTTTAATTTAAAGGTTTGTGTGTTTGCCTTCCCGTGGTTTATTAGCATGTTAATTGTAGTTACAGCGACTCTGATAGAGTTACTCCACCTGCATTGCGGGTTTCAAGATGAAGCCAGAGAAAAATGTAAATGAGCAGAACTTTCATAACTTTCGTAAGCAACTTTTAGTTTTAGTTTGTGAGTGTATTCAGCGGAGTATTCTAGATTGTTGATAAAGAAACTACAGTCTAAATTACAAGTTTAACTTTATAGTGAAATATGTAAGTTTTTTTCTCATTTAGCTAATGACGGAGCACGTAGAGATTGTCCGAAAAATATTATAAATTAAAAATAATATTCATCTTATTTACTCTAGTAATTTATGATTTAATAATCCGTGTGTGATTTAATAACCGTGTTTCTTCTTATGTTACCTGTCAGAGCATTACCTGTCCTTTTAAATTTTTAGGTTATTATGTATAAGTAGGTATATTATTTATATTTTGTGTAATGTATTATGTTTATCTATAAGTAGGTATAGTATAAAGGTATTATTTTTATTTAATATGGTTAAGTGTTGTATTTATTATAGTATATAGTATATATTAGTATTTTACTCCAATGTCCTTCTCTGTGCACGTACCCACCACTATAATCAAATATCTCTATCTTTAAAGAATTGCTAGAAGAAAATTATTATTAGGGTTAAGCTCGCCTTTGTACATGCCAATTTTGTAAGCTATTTTTGTCTGTAAATCTATTTGTGTCCAATAAAAAATTCAAGAATGTTATATTTTATAGTGTTATCTTTTAATAACACTTAGGTTAAACAGGGTTAGGTTTAAATGTTACCTAATAATTTCCGATTAGAGGCAAATACGCGTATTGTAATTTCTTTTGTAACATTCAAAGTATTTTGTGTGAATTGTAACAGTAAAGTATTTCTACACTTTTACGACAAACAAGACGCAATATATCAACTGCATCCATCTCACCCTTTCTAAAATAAAAATATTTCAGGTAAACCGCTGCCAAAAGTGAACCCAGTATGTGCCGTACAATAAAACTTGCTCCGTACACCTTTGGAGTTCTCTAACTTTCTACTTGTCGCTTGAAACTCGATTGAAACTTTTATGCATCGTCTTTCGCATATTTTTATGGGTGAAGTACTTGCGTTACATTATTTTGAGAATAACAACATCTTAGTTGAAGTTATGGCAACGTAGAGTTGAATTTCGTTTTTAACTTTACCCCATAAGCACTTATCATTAAATTGACGCTCGGTGTGTCAAAAATTTTTATATTTTTATTTTTATACATTACTAGCTGACCAATCCGCAGCTTCGCACGCGTAGTTTTTTAATATAAACATTACCCTCCTTTGCGCAGTTGGGTAAAAAGTAGCCTATGTTACTCAAGGTGAATCTAGCTTTCCAATGGTGAAAGAATTTTTGGAATCGGACCAGTAGTTTTTGAGTTTATTAATTACTAGCATACACACAAAAATACAAACATACAAATCTTTCCTCTTTGTAATATTAGTATAGATAGGCTTGTGTTTGACCACGATCTCGCCTGATGGTAAGCGATGATGCAATTTACGATGGTACACGCGTGTCTAGAAGAAACCAATTCACTCGCGACTTAAAGATACCCAGGTTGTAGCTATCAGGAAACACAGACTCTGGCAAGGCGTTCCACTCTTTGGAGGTGCGCATAATAAAGGTCGAAGTGAACCGCTTTGTGCGAATGGGAGGTATTTCTACCACATAGCGGTGGCAAACCGCAGAGCGTCTGGTTTAAGATATGAGTGTAAATTTTGGAATTTCAATAAAATATATGTTATATTTGGAGCTGTTTTTCTTACTTTTAAATATAATTTTTTACCAGAAGTATATTATTTCATAATTAAAATAAACCCTTTTACCTTCTACGGAGGGCGAAACGATGCATCCTTTAATAAATTTAAATTCATAAAGTTATCAGGGCAATATGCAAATGAGCCGTATAAAAATGTTAATTAGTACAACCCTTAAGCCTTTACCCCCATTAAGGGGGTGCCGGTGTGAATGCCAACCTACACTCTGTATTAAGGTGTTTGATTTATGTTATCGAAATATTTAGTTAAAGGGTTCTATGGGAGAAAACTATTCCGAAATTTACTTCTGGTACAACTCGTATATATCTATACTAATATTATAAAGTGGAAAGATTTGTATTTTTGTATTTTTGTGTGTATGTTTGTAATGAATAAACTCAAAAACTACTGTGCCGATTTCAAAAATTGTTTCACCATTGGAAAGCTACATTCACCTTTAGTGACGTAGGTTATATTTATTAATTATAGAATTAATTATAGAAAAGATTAGGGATCCTTACTAAAACTTAAGTAACGTAATCCAAGGTGTAAAAAAGTGCCCTAAAACGTTTTTCGTCGCATGCGCTGCGGAAACTATTGATGATAGAACAAAAGTATGTTCTACAATATTAAAGAACATATCAATATCTACAAAAAACTATGTAATATTATAAAGAGGAAATATTTGTTTGTTTGTATTGAATAGGCTCCGAAACTACTGGACCGATTTAAAAAAATCTTTCACTGTTGGGAAGTTACACTATCTCCGGGTGACACAGGCTACTTTTTAGCCAACTGCGCAGAAGGAGGGTAATGTTTTTATTAAAAAACTACGCGTAAGAAGCTGCGGAATAGTCAGATAATTTGTCATAAAAATAAATACAATAATTTTAAACTTAACTAGCTGTATCCGCCGCAAATTCGTACGCGTTTTGTTTTGTATTTGTTTTTTTAGGGTTCCGTACCCAAAGGGTCAAAAGGGGCCCTATTACTAAAACTCCGCTGTCTGTTTGTCTGTCACCAGACTGTATCTCATGAACTATGATAGTTAGATAGTTGAAACTTTCACAGATTATGTATTTCTGTTGCTGCTATAACAAGATATACTAAAAACAGAATAAAATAATTTTTTAAAGGGGACTCCCATACAACAAAAGTGATTTTTTTGCCGTTTTTATAGATAATGGCACGGAACCCTTCGTGTGCGCGTCCAACTCGCACTTGGCTGGTTTTTATTTATTCTACAAAAGTTACATACTACTAGTAATACATAAAGCACTGTAAAACCTTAAAGGTTTGTCTCTGTGCTTGGAGACACCCGAGCCAAATTATGTAGATACTACAAAACCCGTCACCTCTCCCTAAACATAATTTTAAAGACACAATCACACACAACCGACACTATTACCAAAAATATGTACCTAAACATAGTAAGTAGGTGGCAGCAATAAATTAATATATAAGATAAGATAAGATAACTCTTTATTGTACACCAAAGTAAAATACAGAACATAATTCTTACAAATAGATTTAGTACAATGGGCGGTCTTATCGCTAAAAGCGATCTCTTCCAGACAGCCGTTGTATGGACAGGATCAAAATGTAACACATGACGGCGGTGCATCTATATAAATTTAAAAACATATCTACATACTATAAACCTAAATTACCAGTAATAACACAAATTTAATTTAAATAAGCAACTCTAAAAGTGGTTATGATGAATTAACAAGCAGCTACAACTTCAACACAAGGACAGATAATGGGTGTGCACTTTTGTTTTAAAATTACTAATAGACTTGGATGTTCTTATAGAGAGGGGCAAAGCGTTCCACAATCGTACGGCTGTTACAGTGAAGGATCGACTATAAAACTCTGTCGTATGGAGAGATGATGTCGTATATAAATTAATACAAGACTTATAAGTATAGGAAGTTTAATCTTTTTAAAATTTATTGTTAATTCCAATTTCGTAGTTACTGCTAAATGTGTAATGTAGCAAAACATCGTCGCTGTCAGTTCAAAAGGACGTATGTCAAAGTTTCCTTTTACCAAAAGGACGTATAATGCCGAAAATCATGTTTCAAGTAAAATTTGTTATCAGGCACCTTTGAAATCCATATTTTGTTTAATTTAAAGCTTGTCCCTGAATATTATTGATCAATGACGCCAAATTTAAAAAATAAAGTTTTTTGTGTCTCCTGAAAACCTACTGTTATATCATACAACCTTAAGATTGTATTGCCCGACGAGATACAGTCTCAAACTAGTTCGGAGGGCAGGGTCTTATCGAGCTTCTCACATCATATTTGTAACTAATCTGATAAATACTGAAATTTAAAATATAAATTGTGAAATTTAAGCACAACTATTTATGTATGTTCTGTTTATTATATTATTCTTATTTTTAAATTATTCATATATATAAATTAAATTATTCATATAGCTCGAGTTGATTGCAAGTGTATATTTTCTGTGAGAAAAAAAAACTTTTACTTTACTCTTAAACCTATATCGACTTTTCTCTACTTTCTATAAATATAACTAGTTGACCCGCCGAACTTCATACCGCCTTGACATGCACATAACGCAGGCTGTCAATATACGTCATCCTGGTAGAATTGTCATTTGTTGTCCCCGGCCATCATTTTACAATCATACTTATCCATAGACAAAATTACGTTTAGCTGTCATTTGCGATTTGTTATTCCATGTCAGATGAATTTTTATTATACCACGTTTTATAGTGATTTGTATTCTCTTTGACATTTTATGTCACGTCACACGGGAATGCGGTCGAACGGGATAAAAAGTATCCTATGTCCGTCTCCTGGTTCTAAGCTTCCTCCCCACCAATTTTCAGCCAAATCGGTTTAGCCATTCTTGAGTTATAAAAAGTGTAACTAACACGACTTTATTTTATATATAGAGATATGCAAGTGTTATAAATATTTTACTTAGAAAACTTTCGTGATTGATTTCAATTATTATTCTCTTTGTCGGTTCGTCGGTCGTACGTTTCAATCATTGTCGGTCGAAAGACCGATAAGACAGTACGTGATAAATCCCGTATTTTGAATAATGATTGGTGTTATACATAATTACCTTTCAGAAGAAATTTACTAAATTATAGTGAAAATTGCATCAAAATCCATTGCGTCGTTTAAAAAAACTAAGCGCATAAACAGACACACCCGGATAGTGACTTTATTTTCTACCACTTAGAGATACTTTTAGAGACACATATAAGCTCCTGTTAACATTGTATTTATTTTATTTATTTCACAAAATCCACAGCCCTTATTATGTAAGATACAAACTTATACTAAGCGTAGCATACGGTCAAAAAAGGATTTATTTTATATAAAAAATAATTTATAAATAGACAGTCTAAATTAAACTAAAAATACGAACAAAACAAATTACGTGTAAGAACACATAAAGGTTGATAAAATACATAGAATACATATATATAAGTAGTTACATCATAAATTCATAAATATATATATATACCATAATAACCAGTATTTTGTTGCGTTGTTATCATGCATATGTGTCATCCTCCATTATTATTTTTAAAGTTTCACTTTTAAAAGTTCCCTTGTTGTTATGACAAATCTCAATCGAGAAGAACTCCTTATTGTAAACTCTTTGTAGTCTGTTAACGATTGAATGTTGTGCATAGTTAGTTGATGAGTGTGATACAGCAAATAACTTTGTATGTCTAGTGCGGTATTTCGGCGCACAGAAACGCAAAACTCTTTCCGTAAGTTCAGGGCAATCCATATGACCATTGCATAGACCATGAAGTAAGGCCATATCTGCAAGAGTTCGTCGATCCTGAAGGCTTGTGAGACTATGGTAACTGCACGATGCTTTATAGCTTTGTGGATAAATATTTAATTATAGTAATAGTTTAATTATTCAAACACCAAGTTACCACTTAACATCAGAGGGCTTAGCCAAGTTACGTTCGATTAGCAATGACGCTAGTCGATAAGACCGAAAATGTATGGGATTTTACACAAATGCTATGGAAAGATCACGTGATATATCGACATCAAACCTATGTAGAAATCGAATTGATTTGAAACGAATGTAACTTGGCTACGGGCCCAGGTGGGCGATATGTTTGTTCCATTACCGGGTAGTATAAAAAAACTTGCAATCGTTTTAAAGATTTGTTGTTTGGTACTCGAAGGTCGTAAATAATGAAAATTAAGAGAAGTAGAGTAATCCCATTGGTTTACTGGAAAAGTTCGTATTTATTTATTCAGAATTAGCAATGGCAAGTGAGCATCGAACCAATTTCCGTGTAATCCACGTACCGGATTGTATTTTTACAAAACAAGGGAAACGTTTGCAAAACGAACTGCACATACAGACTATAGATACTGCGCGCAATTTTCTAATCCCAACTGGCCGGGTGGATTTGCATCCAATGAATATTTGTTCAAAACATTTTGGCGGTACGCGGGCACCCATTGTCAATGTTCCTAAACTTCCCAATCCCGACACTTTGACACTCAAACTTCAACCGTATTGTCATACCAATACAGGCCTATTACGTGTCGGGGAATATTGGATACAGGTATAGGTAGTAGAAATTTTAGATTTTGTTGTTTGCGTGTTACGCTTTTCAATACTGGAGCCTGTTTTGAAACGGGATGCGGAGTTTGTTATGAATTACCAATTTGGAACGAGGTGTTCTCGAGGTGCGATCTTACGAAGACATTTATATATCATCCTTAGAATCCACACTAAAATTCCAATGCATTCCTCACACACACGAAAAAGAAGGGGCCAAATTGCTTGCAAAAACATACTCAATATAACATCAATATAACATACTCAATATTGTTTGCAGAACCACCTTCATGCAATACCAGTTTATCTTTATGTCAAATCATCTCCTATAACAAAATAATAAAATTCTAAATATACAGACTTTAAATGTACATACTTGCAAGCGCACTGTAAAATCCTGGCTTCAGAAATTATCATACCATGAAACGGAGGATTTGCTAATAATACAAAAATAATTATTAAGATACCTAGCTTTATAAATTAAATTTAAATTTACGACAAAACTTTAACGAACTTAACATTAGTCTAAGATAAATACTATAAGATCAACCTCGTTTGTCCAATGGAAGACGTCAGAAACTGGGATACAGAAAATCTAGTCCAGTTTTTGACGCACCATTATACTGATAGTACTTACTTAGGTTACTATATACTTTAGGTACTTATTTCCTGATTTGTTATAGATTTGTATATATTTATGCGTACCCCAGTGTCTAGTTACAAATTAGCTACTTGTATAAATATGTTACCTTTGTATATACTCTTATGTAAACCAATATATCATTTTTTAATTTTTTGTTTTCATTTTTTTCATTTAATTTAAACGAGAATATTAAATATTATAATTTGCTTCTTTTTAATTATAATTTTTGTTTGGAAAGTCACAACATGGCACAAATATTACTCGTGCACGATAACTTGGGACCTGCTAGGAATGCGACTCCCCGACCGCTTCCCCTGCACTTCCCCGATGGCGCCCGTATTGTACCGTTCGCATCACTATTTTTTACTTTTTACTTCGTCAAGTGATTATAGTGAGACTGAGGACGAAGAACAACCTCTAGAAGGCATAAATCCACTAAGTAGTGACGAAGATGAGATAATGTAAATAATAGATAAAATAAATGTATAAACTTAAACATTTTATTTTTATTTTATTCAAATAGTGTAAAAAAGATTAGATAAAAAGCAGCGTCCTCCCTGAGTAACATAATAAATTAGGTTAAAAAAAACAAAGAGGAAGCCGCGGGCGGCTGACTGTTATGTTCGCTTTTTTGCTGGCGGTACAAACACGCCAATATGACGTCACCGCGCTCAGGTTCCAACTTATCGCGCACGGGTAATACAAGTAAATACTATGTCTCATAACACGAGACTTCTCAAATATTTTTTGTTGACAAAATACCCGTATTTTTTGAGAAAGTCTTTGATATTTATTCACTTTTTACAATCTCTGACCTTAAAATTTCCACAAAATAAGGTCTCAACAGACTCCTTACAACATGTTTAAGTTACGACACACAGAAAAAGTTAATACGTAAAAAAGGAAAAGGCCTATATAAAAGTATATACCACAAAACAAAGAGCTATCTAAAGGAATGAGAAGGGTCATAACTCTATACGTCAGAAGGGACCGTAATAAAGGCATCATACCTAAATTACTTTTTTTTACTTCGTATAAAGTAACAAACAGTAAAACGAGCCTGGGGCGCGTTTATAATGTACTTTGTTACGGAAGTTAATCTTGTACACGTAATGAACGAATGGATTTTGTTTATGGGCGTTTGATTTAGTAATTGCTAACAATATTGACTGTTAATATAACCATTAACTGCCATCTTATTAGCAGTAATTAAAATCATTTTATTAAAATTACATAAACTAACTGTTATATTATATTTAGCAGTCTATTAGGACTCTGAGTTTGCTGCCTACTTCACGCACATTCTATTAATTTCTTAGAAAGGGTGTTTAATAAAATATTTTTAAACACACTTGCTCGTAAAGAGAGCCATAGTACATCGTTAATGGCCATAAACCGAACTATAACACACGCGTGCGTAATAATATAACACACTAGTGCATAATAGAATTATCCCTACAAAGTTAAGTTAGTACCTAACTGCAAATTACATGCGAGTAAACAGAGCGTTTTTAATTTAACCGGGTAATACAGTTTTTGTAACAACAAAGAGGTTTTATGCCGCTGAAAATCCTATTACATTTTTGGAATAAATAAATGTATCCCTAATTAAGACGCAAAAACATTTATTGGTATCAAATTACTTGTAATTCACAATAATTTGTTATAAAGTATTTGCATATTATCACTAAAATTATAATTTTGAAGTAGGCTGTATGGCTATATGTAATCAATCAACTCACATTTGGCGCGTGCAAAAAAAAAAACTTGCGCGCCTTTCCCTTTTTTTTTGTGTGTATCGCATTTGTTGCCGTGTGGTAAATAATTGTAAAAGTTTTAGTACAGAAGATTAACAATTGATAGATTTAACCCCGCCAAAAATACTAAATGCAGCACAAAATGCAAATGAAAGCCTAATACCTGCAAAATCTAGAGCAAAGTACTTAGCTGCTTCATACAATGGAAAAGCAACAAAAAAACCCAGTCATTTTCTGAAAATGTGTTTTGGCGTATTTCTCTGAACTCGCCAATACATACAAACCCAGCTCCTTGTGGTGCATCTATTTCATGTTAAGAAGCATGTTTGAGCTCAAACATTGTGTTGATATCAAAACGTACTGTAACCCACAACCATGGACATCCCGTAGCATGAGTTATTTGATGCCTTCTCCTTCCAGTAATTTGTATGATTTACTTTTGTCGCCGACATTTACACAAGAAGTAAATGAAGATACTAAAGAATTGGCAAGTACCAATGTAAGACAAACTGTGAAATCGCCAACAAAAACAATCTAATATCGTTTTGAAAATTATACATTCATCAATTTTTAATAATTAAACGATTTATGCAAAACATATTTGTTTTTTCCTCGCAAGTGTGTTGAAAATGTGCGTATGAAACTCGTGAGCAACTAGCTCACTAGACACTCGGCTGATTTATGAGCGACTTAGCTCACTTGTATCATAATATACTATATTTCATCACAGACAAACAGGCAAACAGAAACTGTATAACTACACTATACAAATCTAAACAAGAACAAAATAAGCCCTGTGTCAAATACAGTGTTTGACTAGTACCTCTTGTAATTTAAACCTCAGGCAACTTTTAGTTGTATTACGATCTATAGAAGCATCACTTTTGCATAACTATCATCCATAGTTTTTGACGGAACACCTATAGACATGACCCAGTCAGTGAATAATTAAGGAATACAGATGGATACCCGTTTAACCTGGCTTCACTGTATCAATGAGATTAGCCGCAGGATGCTTGCATCCTCTGAATCTTTACGGAGACTTCGTAACTTCTTGCCGACTGCTACCAAGGTTACGCCTGCACAGACCCTTTTACGACGCCTGCTATCTTGACCTTTCTGAAGCCCAACTGAACAAACTTGAACGCCTTTAAAATCTCTGTATTCGGTTTATATTTGGCTTTCGCAAGTATGACCATGTCTCTGATTTTCGCGCAAAGCTCAAGTGGCTTCCCGTCCGTCTTCGCCGGAATGCACACATACTGTCCCTTATCCATCCTTTTTAACCCATCTTCTCCCTTCTATCTTAAGGAGCGTTTTGAGTTTTTCCACCTGGCTAATGATCGCATATGTATCTGTATTTTACTTTGGTGTACAATAAAGATAAATTACTCTCGATAATACTCTCGAAGTTGTCGACGAATATGTATACCTAGGACAAACTGTCCAATTAGGTAAGTCCAACTTCGACAAAAAGGTCGCACGAAGAATCCAACTCGGCTGGGCAGCGTTCGGGAAACTTCGCGATATCTTCTCGTCCAAAATTCCCCAGAGCCTGAAGACTAAAGTCTTCAACCAGTGTGTGTTGCCAGTGATGACCTATGGCACTGAAACGTGGTCTTTTACTCATGGCCTCATGACCAAGCTCAAGGTCGCTCAACGAGCTATGGAGAGGGCTATGCACGGGGTTTCTTTGCGTGACAAAATCCGCAATGAGGAAATCCGCAGAAGAACTAAAGTTGCCGACATAGCTCTCAAAATTAGCAAGTTGAAGTGGCAATGGGCAGGCCACATCGCTCGTAGAACCGATAACCGTTGGGGAAGAAAGGTTCTCGAGTGGAGACCACGGACTGGAAGACGCAGCGTAGGCCGGCCTCCCACAAGGTGGACCGACGATCTAGTAAGAATCGCGGGGAGCCGTTGGGCGCAAACGGCTACCAACCGCTCGTTGTGGCGATCTAAAGGGGAGGCCTATGTTCAGCAGTGGACGTCTTCCTGCTGCTGATGATGATGATGATGACAATAAAGATATCTTAGCTATCTTTTCGGTGCACGTCAAAAGTTGTTAACTTGCATCGAGTTAAGATACTTTCGTCTTCATTATATTAGGCATAAGATGGCCACGGTTGTGGCTGGCGTCCAACGGCTCCCATCTAGTAGATGGATGCGGTTTTACGCTTTGCTTTCCAGTATGTATTTTTGACTTGAAAACCTTTAGACCCACCGTCTCTCAAATTGACAATTATCATTGTCATAATAACAGTGGCTGTCTATAAGAAATCTGCCATGTCAGAACGACCATTGTATTTGTAAATAGCTTTAAAAATCATTTTTATTTGGAACAATTTAACCAGAGTGTAATTACAATAAAAACCTGTCAAGTGCGAGTCGAACTCGCGCACGAAGGGTTTCGTACCATTATCTATAAAAACGGATAAAACATATTATCTGTTGTATAGGAGGCCTCCTTAAATAATATTTTTACTCGGTTTTTAGTGTTTGTTGTTATAGCGGCAACAAAAATATATATTCTCTGAAAATTTCAACTGCCTAACTATCACGGTCCATGAGATACAGCCTGGTGACGGACAGGCAGAACATACAGCGGAGTCTTAGTAATAGGATCCCATTTTACCCCTTGGGTACGGACCCAAAAAATAAAAACGATGATACCTGAGTTTATAAAATGAGTATTATATACTATGTTGCAGATAATAATGCCTTGTTGCGCGACAAGATAAAGTGTGGGTTCCAATACCACTCTACAGATAATCACATTATATAACATTCAATAGAAGTGGCAATAATCGGTAAATAAAATGTTTTTTGCTTTATGTCTTTTTCTTAGTTTAACTTTATGGTGTACGATAAAGTGTTTTCATAAATAAATTCACGCGTTCAATTAATTCGATAAAGTGAATACTTTGAGTAGATTGAAATTATAAGAGACATCTGACGACCACCGTGGCGCAGTGGGCGAATAGCCGTCTGAGACGCAGGAGGTAGCGGGTTTGATTCCCACCGCGAAACAAATGCATGATCTACAGATATTTGTTCGGGTCTGGATTTTTTTCTATATATTAAAAGTATGTATTTACATAAAAAAGCATATAAGTATTCTATCAGGTATCTGGTTCCCATAATACTAGCTCTGCTTAGTTTGGGGCTAGATAGCGTTATGTGAGTTGTCCAGCAATATTTATTATTATGTAACGGAGACACAGCACAACTAAGTACAAAAAACACAGGTTATAAACAAGAGAAATAATTAGTAGACAGGTGAGTAGTAGCATTGTCTTCCAAAAATTATCCCAGTGTGCACCAGCCCTTATAATCGCATGGCACTAAAACGCACTCGGTCACAAACAGTTGCGACAATTTACGTAAAATGGCGACCGCGACGCCTATATCCACTTTTGTAACTGTTAATGTCCCTGTTCTCATTATTGGACCGTGCAGGCGAATTAATGAAACCCGGTTTTTATGACCTGACTGAGCCTGACCTATGACACTTTGACGCCATAATGCTTATATCTTATGGGTTGCGTGCATTAAACACTTCACGCAGGTCTTAGTAAAAGCAGGAACAACTGTTGTGTTGTTTTACTTTCTTGTGTATAAAATAGGTATTGTTTGCCTTCAGTCTTCACACTAGAGTATTCATATTTCAGCATTTATTTCTGCAAACAAAAGTTGTCTGGTGTGCTTTATCTGATAATAAATAGTAATAAATATTGCTGGACAACTCACACAACGCTATCTAGCCCCAAACTAAGCAGAGCTTGTATTATGGGAACCAGATAACTGATAGAATACTTATATACTTTGTTTTTGTAAATATATACTTATAATATATAGAAAAACAACCAGACCCGGAACAAATATCTGTAGATCATGCAAACATTTGTTCCGCGGCGGGAATCGAACCCGCTACCTCCTGCATCTCAGCCGGCTATTCGCCCACTGCGCCACGGAGGTCGTCAAATATGTTGCATTGTATAACTGAAAACATATATATGTAATAGTCTCCAAGACATTTGATAATTAAAAAGTAACATTGGAGTATGTCTTGGTGACCTAATGAAATCCTAGGATTTGCTTCAGTGAAGTTTCCTAATGGTTTATAGGTGCTGGCTACAATCGTAATTAAGCTGGTGAAACAAATACTTACCAAAGAATTAAATATGACGTTAAATTGTCCGATACTATTTTTTTTAGTCTTGGTCAGAAAAATTGTAATTAAATCAGTTACCCTATTATATATTTTATTTTGAAATTAACTTCTGCTATCAAGTTCCGGCCGCTATCTATAGTTGCATTGACATACGTCGAGATAGGAGAAAAGCTTGTATTTAATTAATTAAAATAAACTCCAATTAAATTCCAGTATTTGGGTTATTATCGGTAATTTTATTATTGTAACTAGTTGCCGATGCATAGTGGTAGAAGTTCGACAGTAATTTTTTTTTTCTTTCATTTTCTCGATATAAACTTTATGCCAATTCTCACAATCCACCATGCGCGCAATAAGCTTCAAATGCGGTACAAAGAATATCTTCAAGAATTAATATATATACATACTCTTGCACTTACTATAAAACACGCTGACTAATTAAAATTGTGTAAAATACGAACGGTCTTATTTTGTTTACACTAAAGATCAAATTAGAATGACGTTTAAAGTGGCATTTCTAAAATTAAGTAATTTTTACTAAGATGGCGTGTTTGCGGGCTAGTTTTAGTCAGCACCAATTGGACTGCTGACAAAACTAGCCCCAAAACACGACATCTTAGTATAAAATACTTAATTTTAGAAATGCCACTTTATATGTCATTCTAATTTGATCTTTAGCGTAAACAAAATAAGACCGTTCGTAATTTATACAATTTTAGTAAGTCAGCATAAGCAACAGAATCGCCACCACTATCACACTAATATTATAAATGCGAAAGTTTGGATGTTTGTTTGTTTCATACTCAATCACGCCGTAACAGCTTAACCGATTTCGATGAAATCTGGTATTTACGTAGATTTTAACCTGGATCACTATATAAGCTACCATTCATCCCATAAATCGGTTCCCATGGGATAAAAATGAGGGGTCAAGTCAAGTTGCAACTGCGAGTTTAGCTTTATTCCTAGGTTACCTACACGTATTTAGTAGTGTAACGCGTACGAAGTAGCGGGCAACAGCTAGTTTGTTATAATCAATAATTCATTCATTCAGGAATCTTTAACCGTTATTTAAAAACATGTTGAATTTGACATTTCAATTTATTCTGTCATAAAATTGTATATACCTTCATGTCAAACCTAGCAAGCAGGCGAGTACTATCGAGTTAAGTTGAGAACAGGGTCTAAAATATATATTTCTTCCCTTTCCACTAGAACGAGACACAAATCGAAGTTTAGCAGTAGTTAGTATAGCCTGTTTACTTTGTTCTCGCAAACTATTGGATTAATGGAAAACAAATATGCCTGGGTTATCTGTTATTTCGGCTGCGAGCTTAATGTGTGCACCCATTGTTGTTTTAAGGCGTGTTTTTTGCAAATACTTTTAAATTGACAGTTGAGTGAAGGTGACTTACATCTAAAAAAGTTGACGCAATGAACAGTCTATCGCCAGATTTCCCCAACCAAGTCAACTCTTAGAACACTTAACCTGCCCCGATACATTACTTTAAGCTTTTGTATGTATTGAAAGAATCTAATATAAAAACACCTTCAGATTTTAAAGTTTTTGTACTCGTTATCACTAGGAAATACAATTTACGGTATGACCGTTTGCCTTCGCCATCCCAGAACGAATGCCCGGTGCTGTCGAATTTACGATCAAGAAAAAAAACCTTTGAATGACACGTCATTCTCCAAGTTTGTAAAACTTCAACTTATTGACTGCAACCGGATTTCCGTTGAGGTATTCATTCAAAAATTGATTCTAAAATTGTATTATTTATTTAATAACTTTTAAATAAATAACCAATTATTTTAAACAATGCACTATAAAAGATATATATAATTATAGTTTACTTCCGTCAATATTTCATTAATCATGATTTAATAAATCAATAAATTGCAATCAAATATTAAATTATGCAAGTAGACATTCATATAATTAAAAACGATAATTTGTAGGCAAAGTATTTTTGTAATAAGTATGCATTTTTAAACAAGTTAATATAAATTACAAATTAAATTATAGCTCACTTCCGTCAATATTCCTTTGATAATTTATCACATAAAATACAATCATTTAATATTACCAGTTATATAAATCGAAGAGATAATTTATAAGCAAGCTAACAATTCGTCCATCCTGACAGTGGTTCGCGTCCTCGCGAAGTTAGAATGATACAGCTAACACAGGTGAACAAAGAGAAAAAAATGCATATATACACTTCAATAATTTGAACAACAATGATAAAATATTAAACTTTTCACTTAAATAATCTTTTCACTTAATAAGTTAATTTTACAGCATTCACAAAAAACAAAAAAAAAATGCAAATACAAAATATGTGTAAAACCAACATCTCATCGGGATTTAGTATCATCATTGAATATCAATTGAAGTCCTCGCTTGCAATTGTGCACATTTTATTTTTTAATGATATGAAATATTTTATATCAATAGTAAATATTTTATTATATAAAACTAACATAACATCGAGCCAGACAAGGATAAGATTTATTAATATATGTATTTCTTAACAGACGGATTCTATTGTAATAAATATTGACAATACCGTAATTTAAGCATCATCATATCAATTATAAATCCCCGCCTGCGATTGTGCACGATGCACTTTTAAATTGTGTACGCTCATAGCCATAAATTGTATACGCTCATAGCCATTAATTGTATACGCTCATAGCCATACATGTTATACGCTCATAACCATAATTTGTATGCGCTCATAGCCATACATGTTACACGCTCATAGCCATATATGTTATACGCTCATAGCTATATATCGTATACGCTTATAACAGTATGATTCACTTTGCACTTCATCATTTCACTTCATTTACTTTGCTCATAACAATTTTATGATAATTGCACGGAGGAAGACGCACAGCAAACGCGTGCAGGCTTCATTATACTCGAAGAGGGCTCGGGTATCTGTTATTGTTAATTTAATGTTATCTTAGGTATCACCCTAGATATTATCCTCATATTTATTTATAAGCTGTAGAAGAGACCTGATTCTGCTATATACTTAGTCAAAAGATTTGTCTTTTTACAGACATAGACACAGCTTGACTAGTTTACTTCAGCTACTTCCCCAGCATTAAATCGCCGGTATACTGCCGTGCCGGAGTGCTGCAGGCACAAATGCGGTTTTTGTGCTATAGCTGTAGAAGAGGGCTGTTCGTACAACCTATAATAAGTGCCCCAGAGAATCACTATACCAAAAGTTTTATAAATTAAATAAAATACTACAATGACTCCCTTACAGTGCAGACTGTCCGTTTATGGAACGCACTACCAGTGGCTATCGGTCGTGCTAAACCACTCACTATTTTCAACTTATGGTCAGGGAACACCATTTGACTAGTTGTCGCTAACTATTGGTTATCCCTTTCATATTATGAATATATTTTTTGTATTTAATGTAAAACATTATCTATCGATGTATATTATAGCATATACAATTTAAAGTATGTAAGTACCTATGTATGTGGTACACCATTAATACCTTAGGTAAAACTCACATGACCTATTCAATCCAAAAGGTTATGTAGTAGAGATTATTACTTAGCGATAAGATTTCCAAGTGTATTGCAATGTATTAATTTGAAAAATGTCAATTTTAATTTTTGTTGTTGTTTGTGGTGTGCAAAAAAGTATTATCTATGATATAATGACATTCGTTTGCCAGTAACATCTATGAGAATCTGATTTATGTATATAAAATATTAATTTGATTAAGAAAATAGCGATAATCATAATTTTAATACTATAAATAAAGACAAACGCGCTGTTGTAGATCAATAGTTATAGTTTAGATGCAACTTATTTTTTAAATGCACCTATTATTTTGTAAAAGTTTTATCAAAAATTTACCAGCCTTGTTTCTTGCCTTACTTTCCAACTTGGACATTTCAAAGTGATCCTTGTGATTTTAATGAATATATGTTCTTTGGATTATTAACCTTTGGTCTCTAGCTAAACAAATGCATCTGAAGTAAAGGTATTGCTATTGCCATCCAACGAAGGTTTTTACAATAGATTAAAACAATATTACCAAGAACTTGAAATAAATATATTTTCTGCCTACCCAGCAACATCTGCAGCATATCCAGAGGGCGGTCATGCGGTGCCTACCCCGGTGTCAGTTGGGAACTCAAGTCTCGAACACGTTGTTGAGCATGACCACCAAGGACACACATAGCCAGTTGTTGGTACGCCAATCAAATCGCAATTCAGTTGACATAGTGTTTAACTTAGCACTCTTGTTAAATCAAATTGAGTTTCTCGAAAGTTGATAAGTGAATAATTAGCTATCCAAAGGATTATCTTTTGAATGTCAAACAAGTGTTATTTTTATAGGGTCACACTACCTAAAACCTTATTTTAGTTCAATCATTCATTCCTATACGTCATAAATTTGCTTATGTCAATGTCTACAGGTTTGAGATTTTTGTCAAAAATCAAACGTACAATTTGAATGTGTGGAAAATAAATTTATTTTGGTCGTTTTTCTCTCTAAAACACAAATATGACCTACAAGTTTGCAAAGAGATACTATTATACTCATTGCAATCCCATAGATATGCATGGAAAACATCGTATAAGTACACCAAAACATCTTTAATTTGTGCCTATGTCTTGTACTTATTTGTGACGTAAAACCTTACCTTGGAATCTCTTGTAAGCAGACGCTGGCGTACTCATCGCCAAAACACCTCAACAATTGCAAATATCAGTGACCTCATGGATCAACGCCTTAGAAACAGCTAGTCTTAGAGTGAGCAGAATGAAGACTGAACACATGGAGTGCTGCTTTAGTAAGGATAACTGCACAGATGGGACTTCAACAGTTAACTATCACGATGAAACATCTGTACTTAAAGGGCATCACTTTAAATACCTTCAAATCAGAGGTAACATACTACACAAGAGGAGGTAAACGTAAGCCTCAGAAGCCTTGCCTGGCAGAAGTGGCGATCCTTGAGCGGTGTACTTTGTGACCAACGTATGCATATACCGGGAATGATGTATGGACCAGAATATTGGGTGGTAAAAGAGACACATATCCTGAAGATGCTTACGACGGAAATGAAGATGCCAAGATGGTCAGGAGGGGTAACCAGGCATGACAGAATCCAGAATGAATATGTCTGAGGAAGCTTTGAGATTGCTCCTATACCATCTGTAAGCTGGTGACATATCTATAAGCCGACTGAGGTGGTATCGCCACGTCATGAGAAGACCTGAAGAATATGTGGTCAAAACAGCACTGTGTGTTCAAGAACACAAAAGAGGTTGAGGACGTCCCCCATCGGCATGTTGGATCAGCATGATTTTAATGGCCAGACTCATTAAAAAAAAGAACTACCTGACCCGACAACCCAAGACAGGCTAACTTGGCGCCGAAAATTAGGAGAGTAGACCCCACTGAATGTGGGAACATACAAAGAAGAAGATTTGTGATGTAAAAAGTAAATAAAACACCTGTAAATTATGTCCATGATTTTTAATTTTGCGTCACAGATTGACTGCATGTGCAAGTGAAAACAATCCTATTCTTTTCTGGTATAATAATAATTCTGGTTGTGGTAACCATTTAATACATTGGGGCCTTAATTGACCAATATCTGCAGACACTACTTATTATTCGGCAAGTTGTAGATTTATACCCAAGCGATAAGCTACAGTATTTTGGAATGCCCCAGTGGCGTAAAAACTTATAGTCAATAGTAGTTGTTGTAGGGTGCTGATAGAGCACTCCGTAATGTAGGTAAATGAGCTATATAGAGTCTCCAATCAAGGCATTTTATGTAATCACAGGCTTTAAAACTCTATAGCGCATCTTGAATTCTTCCTCAGTGAATTCCTCAGATGGTTCCACTCTTGTCCTCATCACTCTTGTCAGTCGTGGTCATCCTCATCATTGTTACTGGTTAAATTCGATAGAGACATACTAAAATAAATAATTTAAAGGTTAGGTTATGTAAGCAGTTTACAATAGTTTTTTTAAGAGATGACACTTCCACAAATATATATAATCATTATATTGTCACTTTTGGATTACACACCTTATGTATTTGTAGAATAAAACCACTAAATTCACTCGAATAAGCCAAATTATTTCTGCTAATTAGAGCTCAAGCACTGATTAAATAAATATCGATTTGACAAGAGATTAATTGACGAAAAATGGCTAATCAGCGTTTCTGCAACCCATTTCCACCTTTGACAAGAGATTTTGTTGACTGAATTGACAACCTGTATAACAAATCTCTGATTAAAATCAAATGAGGTAAAATACGTTCCAGCAACCCAATTTGCACTTGACAAGAGGTTTGACCAATGTTCAACTAATTTTTAGGTTAATCATGTTTCCAAAAACGGGGCGCTAATCCAGTTTTACATTGTATTCATTTATACGATAAAAGTTACATACTAACAGTATTATATAAAGCACTGTACAACCTTAGAGGTTTTTGTCGGTGCTTAGAGACATTCAAGCCGCTATACATTATTTAGATACCTACTTAAAGATCCGTCATCTTTACCTACACATAAGTTACAATTTCATCGGATCTACCCCCCAAATTACCGTCTACAACCTGTTACCAAATGTATGTGCACAAACATAGTAAGTAGGCGGCAGCATTTGCAAATTATAAATATAAGTACTTTTTATTATTATTATTCTTCGTAAATTTCATTATTGAATGAAAAACAGGCACTACAATCCTCACTGCCTAGCACGTTAGGCACTATGGTGGAGTTAGGTACTAGATATCATAGTTAGGCAGGTCCAACCTCGAGAAGGAGGCTAGTCAACAAATCCAATTCGGTTGGGCAGCATTCGGGAAACTACGTAACGTCTTTTCGAACAGAAACGCGGTCCCCCACTATGGGCCCCATAACAAGGCTGAAGGTCGCTCAGTACACCATGAAGAAGGACATGCTCGGTGATTCCTCACGAGATCAATTAGAATGAGGAGATCCGTAGACAAATCAAGGTTACAGACATAGCCCAGAGGATCAGCAGGTTGAAGTGGCAGTGCGCGGTACACACGGCTCGATAAACCAACTAGCCTTTGGGATAGACAGACAGGTTCTTGAGTGGAGACTATGTATCGTAAATATGACGCGACAATGGCCGCTGAGAGCCACCGGGTGCAGGCCGCACAAGATCGGTTGCTCCTGAATAAATTGGGAATTGCCCTTGACAAACAAAGCCTATTGATTTTGAACGGTCTACTTGGCCGCTCAACACACGTGCCGTTGCAACTCCAGACATTCGTGCATTTCACAGCTGCTTAAAGGTGCCGAAACAGACTTAATTTGACATTTGACTTTGAATGAGCAGAACTCATTTTAGAGTGTTTGTCTTTGACTATTCCTACTACTTTAGGTCACGCCATGAGATCCGTGCTGCGACCTCGTGTCTTTACTACGAGAACATGCAAGTGGTACGCGATCTGGCATAAATATCTTACGACCACGCTGTGGGACACCAGGGCTGCAAACTCGTTCAGGCCTCCAGCTGTGATCCCGTGTAGTCCCCCGGCTGTGATTTCAGTGACGGCCGCAGCCACGGCTCCGACCGCGCCTTTAAGGTGATCTTGACTGCAATCTGCACCGCCGCGCTGCAAGCGCGTTCTCGACTCCTGCGGTCGCGCATTGTAGTGTGCCCACGTTCATATGACTACTGGCATTTCCGTGGCTACTCGAACTCAAGAGATCCGATACGTCTTGCATCTCTTTAGTATTCCATAATCCTTGAAATAAAAATAAACACACTGAATAATTGTTTTCCTATGGTCACTATAAAACAAAGATATACAAACTACATTATATCCGGGTTTGGTTGCTTCTCTATATATTACATGTATGTATCGACAAAATGTATAAAGGTATTCCATCAGTCATCCGGCTCCCAAAGTACAAGCTCTGCCTGGTTTGGGGTATATAGCGCTATGCGAAATGTCCAGCAATATTTATATTTATATCAAAGGATGTCATACTACATAGTGTGGGTAGATTTACATAATGAACAACGAATAGCTTAAACAATATAAGCGGGTAAAATAAAGGAACAAAGAAAGAGATAACATCAGTTCATTAACTTCTTTGGTTTTTAAGAATTGCGTACACAGGTGAAATACGTGGTAAAATACCGATTCACTTTTATACTATACACTACTAAAATATGATCTAGCTATATAAAACATATCCATAGATATCAAGACCATAACAAAAAAATATAGCCACACATGGCGCCTATAAATAATCTCATCTGACGAGATTGGATCAACCATCAGAAACTGTATCGATACAGTTTATTAACTTGTAACGCGCCGTGATCGTCGTAAATGGTTGATCATGCATACTAGGTTAAACATTCTACATTTCTATTGTATTTAAATATTCGAAATCGGCAACTAGGTAGGTAACCACTGCATTGAAGACATGGCACTCCCTTTTTTATATTTCAGAAATGATAATGTTCAAATAAAAATGATGCAAACGCAAGGTGAAAAAACGTTTATATTGAAACAGTGTGCTTAAAATAAATTAGGCTTCTAGCGGCCTAAACCAGACCACGTCATCAGAGGGTTCACTACTACTCAAAGTTCATGCGAACCTTCTTTATTCCTTCACTATTAAATTTTGGCCAGCACCTTCGCACACGTGGCTTGTCAATAAAATAAAACCTATAACTTATTCCAGTTTATAATCCATCTATATACAACATTTCATCAAAATCAGTTCAGCCGTTAAAGCATAACAAACAAAGAAATCCACTTTCGTATTTATTTATAGTAAGTATGGTTGATTTACCCATATTTTCAAAATTATGCAGTAGAGAAACAAAAAGAAAATAAAAAAATGGGGATCCAATCCGCTTCCATAAAACATTTACAGGCACAAGAAAACAGATTTAATTGTTCTTCTAGAACGTATTTTGTGTAGCGTGGTATTTTTTTCGTAGCGTGACAATGTATTTCTTCTAGTACATTTGCATCACTTACGTAACATAACAATTTCAAAAATCGAACATAAATAAACGATTGCTAAAATATCAGTAAAATTATATCATAAGAACTTTACTTCAATTCCAAGGCGTACGTTATCCCACTTCTGAATTTGAAAGAATTTAATATAAAAACACTGTCAGATTTTAAAGTTTTTGTAATCGTTATCACTAGGAAATACAATTTACGGTATGACCGTTTGGCTTCGCCATCCCAGAACGAATGCCCGGTGCTGTCGAATTTACGATCAAGAAAAAAACCTTTGAATGACACGTCATTCTCCAAATTTGTAAAACATCAACTTATTGACTGCAACCGGATTTCCGTTGAGGTATTCATTCAAAAATTGATTCTAAAATTGTATTATTTATTTAATAACTTTTATATAAATAACCAATTATTTTAAACAATGCACTATAAAAGATATATATAATTATAGTTTACTTCCGTCAATATTTCATTAATCATGAACTGATAAATTAATAAATTGCAATCAAATATTAAATTATGCAAGTAGACATTTATATAATTAAAAACGATTATTTGTAGGCAAAGCTATCATTTTTAAACAAGTTAATATAAATTACAAATTAAATTATAGCTCACTTCCGTCAATATTCCTTTGATAATGCTAATTTATCGCATAAAATACAATCATTTAATATTACCAGTTATATAAATCGAAGAGATAATTTATAAGCAAGCTAACAGTATGTATTTAGTTCGCGAGTAAGACTACATAGATATCGACAAATATTTATTTGCTACCATAATTATGTATAATTAGTATATTAAAAAAAATAATAAGAATTAAAGCTTTTATTTCCAAAATTGTCGTAGAATCTGAGTTTACGTGCTTTATTTCCAACACTTTGGCTACCAAAGTCGAGTGTAGGCCTCCTCCATACGGTTCCATTGTAATCGATCTTGTGATGGACGAGTCCTTCCCGCTGCCTCCACGACATCATTGCACCACCTTCTCCCTGGCCTACCTCTCGCTCGTCTAGCATCTCCTGGGTACCAGTGCAAGATCCGCTCACTCCAGCGCTCGTCTTTATTTGCTCTGGCAATGTGACCCACTTACTTCCATCTAAGTTAACAGAGCGTTTCTGCGTCAGTAACCTTCGTGGTATTTCTTATGCATTCGCATATCTTTTAATTTAAGGTTCAGCATTGATCTCTCTGTTGCTCTTTGATAAGAAGTAACAATTTAGCATATTAAGTACATATTAAATAAAATATTAAGAAGCGGTCTCAGTCTTCAATCTGTGTCTCTAGACCCGGCACGAACCGCCAGTATTACGCAATCCAAAAAAACAGGTTTCTATCAAAAACTGACAAGATTAGTTACTGAATGAATGCGTCAGTGATCATCGCAGAACATCCGTTGGGGCAGTGAGGTTCTAGATTTGAGACCACGAACTGGATAACACAACGTAGGACGGCCCCTTAATAGATGGAAAGACGACCTGATAAAGGTTGCTAGGAGCCGTTGGGTGCAGGCCGCACAAGATCGGTCGCTCTGGATATCTATAGGGAGGGGGAGGGGGGGCTCTGTTCAGCAGTGGACGTCCTATGACTAATATAATGATGATGAATGGGTGACTAGGAACTAGTTGGAAAAATCAATCATTAGTGTTAGATTGTTACAATTGTTAGATATCCCGTCTGTTTGTTGAGTTTTCATAACATAACGGCTTTACCAATTTCGATTAAATTTTGTATATAAATACACTATGAATTTTATTAAGGCATAGGCTAATTTTTATTCATAAAGATAGTTTATTCGCAAAAAATAGTTGATACAATTTTACACTGGTCTAATGTATACAATTTAAGCTCATAACATTCTACCAGATAATGTCCTGGTGTGCAAATATTACTTATAATAATTAAACGTTAAAATGAACTATACCAACACAATATAAAAAAAGTCAATAAAATAAAATAATGTCATGTCTAGTACTTACAATTAAAATATTCCGCAATAGTCATAAAACATTTGTATGATAACCATTTATTAGTTCGGCGTTTAAAATTGACGAACCAAGCGTGTGCTAATAAATATGTACAAGCTTCCATCACACGCGTGGATTGTCAATAAAAAGTAGCCTATTGTGGCAATTCTGTTGTCTACGCTGATTAATTAACATGTCGTAAAATACGAACACTCTTATTTTGTTCACTCTAAAAATCAAATTAATATGAAGTTTAAAGTGTCATTACTAAAATGATTTTTTAAAAGATTGCGTGTTTGCGGGCTAGATTTAGTCAACACCAATTTCACTGCTGACTAAAACTAGCCCGACACGTCATCTTGATAAATATCAGTTTATTTTAGAAATGCCACTTTAAATATTCTATTTTAATCTCTAGTGTGAACCAATTATGAGTGTACATATTTAACGAAATTTATTTAATTAGAGTAAACAACAGAATCCCTAAATATGTTTCAATCCAAGTATCTGTTTGGTTTCTGCTGTGAATTGAGGGTACTGAGTAAATCACCACCGATCCTTTCAACGGCAGCGAAACTATAAGTTACTATCAACAATATGACACACAAAGCGGTACTATTCCACCTTTATTATGCGCACCGGCAAGGAGTGGAACGCCTTGCGTCTGTGTTTCCTGATAAGCTAGGGGTCTTCAAGTCGCGAGTAAATAGGTGTACCATCGTAGACTGCAGCATCATCGCTTACCATCAGGTGAGATCGTGGTCAAACGCTGGAATATAATTTACTAAAATAAAAAAAAAACTCCGTTAAACCAATCAAAATTTTAAGAATTTGTTTCATTCATAAAATAAAATAACCTAAGATCGAACAGATGACAATTAGTAATATCTAACAACGGGAGTTTTATTTTATCTGTACTATCTAAATATTTAGACTATTTGACGACCTCCATGGCGCAGTGGGCGAATAGCCGGCTCAGACGCAAGAGGTAGCGGGTTCAATTCCCGTCGCGGAACAAATGTTTGCATGATCTACATCAGATATTTGTTCCGGGTCTTGTTGTTTCTCTATATATTATAAGTATGTATTTACAAAAAAAAATGTATATAAGTATTTTATCAGTTATCTGGTTACCATAGTACAAGCTCTGCTTAGTTTGGGGCTAGATAGCGCTGTGTGAAATGTCCAGCAATGATTTAGTTCTAACTAGCGTTGAACATTATATTCATTTCCTGAAAGAATCGTTTCAATACAATTTTCTATATGAAAAGCCTTATTAACATGAGTCCACCACTGGTCATTGCACTCAATCCTGCAACACATGTATGTGAGTTTTTTATTATGTCCGTTTGTTCCGAGCGGCGGTCCCCGAGCTGTTATTGGTCAGATTCACCCGGAATTTTTAATTCCATTGCACGAGTATTACCTGTATCACTTTAAACAAATTTAGTAAAATCAGCGATAAGTACTTTAACTTTAGATTTTATATTAGTGAATACTTCTAGAAAATTAAGACGCTAGTTTTCTTTTCTTAGTTTCTAAAGATGGTGGCATCAATCCTTGCTATACTTGATATACGGTAACCATTGCCTATAAAATATTGCTTGTCACAGGTAAGGTGTAACTGTGATTTGAGCAACATGGCTTGCTTTGTGCCCTGAGACGTACTGGTCAAGTCTCATGTCTTGTAATTGTATCAAATAGAATATAAACACACGTTGATTCGTTACGTTTCTTCATGTTTTGGTTTTTAATTTTAAAATTGACACACTTTCTGAGAATGCAAGTACGCGTAAAGCATGTGTTCGCAAATTCCACTAGAGAGGAATAAACTGCTTACTGTAAAATCATATTACATTGAGAACCTACGTTATGACATCGGTCCCAGGTATGTTTTTTTTCATGCACATTCCTATGAAACACTCTAGTAATATTATCACAATCCAGGCATGAGTTGTTTGATTTTGACCTAGTTTTTAAATAACAACTGTTCTAAGAATGTTTTCAGCTAGGAAAGATTGTCAACAAGCGTATTCGGATGTCTAGAAGCGGCCTAAACCTTCAACGCCAGGATTGTTCACAAGCTAACTTACTTAACTGGAATGGTGTTAAAGTGAAAATTCTGTACCCTAGATATATTATTATACTGTGACTTGGGTTTTTATTTCACCCTGTGGTCGTTATTTTTATTTTTACACGCCGAGAGTTATGGCTCTTAATTGAAATGTGTTGTAGATTTTATAGTCATTATTGTGTAATTTGTTGTGTTGGCTTAAATGGTAGTGTTGCAGACTGTATTCGATACTTTTGCAGATTTATTGAATCGCCTTGCCATTCAAATTGTGAAAAGTTTCATAGTTTTTGTAATCCATTAGCTATATGGCGGTATAAGGAAATAACAAGCTATGTCAAACCATAATAGAAAGACAAAATCCCTTTACGTGAAATTGATTTCCCATTTACCCAAATCCATCAAGTTAGGCTCGAAAAAGCACATTAGGCCTTGCCATTCCAAGACAAATCACCGGCCAAATATAATGCCTCTTACCCGTAAGTCATACCAAATATTGCGCATCCTATCACCCTATTACGGGTACCTCATCCACAAATATGGAGTGCAAAACTTCTACAAAAGGAAGGTAGTAAATAATTTGTTCTAGCGACATCTGGGAGCATCCCCTTCCGTGTAGGGCTGAAATCGCAGAACTAGAGCACAGTGGAGGATATAAATAGCTGCGTTGCTTTGTAGCACTCTGCTTGATGGATAAATAATTAGACGACCTCCGTGGTGCAGTGGACGAATAGCCGGCTGAGACGCAGGAGGTAGCGGGTTCGATTCCTGCTGCGGAACAAATGTTTGCATGATCTACAGATATTTGTTCCGGGTCTGGTTGTTTCTCTATATACTCATCATCATCATATCAGCCGTAGGACGTACACTGCTGGACAAAATGGGCAGGCCATATAGCGCGCAGAACAGATGGCTGATGGGGCCGGAAAGTTCTCGAATGGAGGCCACGGAACGGCAAGCGCAGCGTAGGACGTCCACCTACAAGATGAGAAGACGACTTGGTAAGAACCGCAGGTCGGCGTTGGATGCAGGCCGCTTCCAACCGCAGTTCGTGGAGATCAATGAGGGAAGCCTTTGTCCGGCAGTGGACGTCTTACGGCTGATATGATGATGAATCTCCGTTCAATCGGATGGTTCGCGGAGCAAAAGTAAAATAGGTCCGTTATTCCATCATATCTTCATAAGTTGATAAGAAGAAGAATTCATAAGAAGAGAAGTCAGTCGTCATAAGTTGATTAACAGTATATATTTTGTTTAGATTCTTAACCCGTCAAGGATCACGCCAATACATTTTTGTATGTTTGTGATGGCTGGAAATCACAAGAATCGTTAACAAACAGATTGATGTACCTACAAAGATAAGTTGTTGGTTCTTGACATTAATCGATTTAAAACCACAATTTTCTCGTGATAATCAATTTATGACTAATTATTCCAATATTCCAGGTAAAAATAGGATTAAAACGGTTTAGTTAGGACTAGAACCGTAGAAATATATAATATTAATATAGCGTACGACTGCTTTAATTCCTATGATGGACATCATTGGATCTCAGTCCGTAAGGATATCTCACAAAGAGGTAAGGAACCGTTCAAGTATTACGTGAGCACCATATGGGGGGGGGGGGGGGGGGGGTCTATGCTTTGCTTATTTTTGATGACATGGGAGGTGGGGGAGTCTAGATGGTAATTACGTCAGCAGTAATTATTTACTTTTTTACATTATGGCAACCCACACATTGTCTGTGCTTAAAAACGAAACGCATATTCGGGGATTCCCACAACATTTAATACGTTTGGGTACTCGCTTTGAACCGAGTAGGGGAATTACCGCATACTGTTCACTTGTCTAAATTTCTTCCATCAATCTATTGGTTTGTTTTGGTACGATTGATGATTTGACGTGTTTTAGGCAAAGCACTCGTAATATACATAAGATTATAATAATTTGTTTATAACTCTATGTTGTATACCGTGTCAATAAAGTTTGTTTAAAAATTAATATTATGTACGTTGAAGTCCTCTATTCTAAGCACTCTTTATTTCTAGAATTATAACTGATGCTCATGAATCAATAAAAAAAAAACAGAATACTTACATTAAAAGGAAATTACATATACCAATATAGATACTGACTTCTGACATACAGCTCACGCTAGTTCAGGAGTCAGGGCTTCAACTAGAATTGTAAAAAATGGTATAAAACAAAGATTTTTTGATTTTAATATTTTGTAAGCATGGGAGGGGGGGGGGGGGCGGGTAAGAGCTTTGCTTACTTTTGTTGACTAGGGGAAGGGGGGAGAATTGTATTAAATCTGCTTACGTAATACTTGAACGGCTCCTAGTCAGAGGCAAGTCCAAACATAACATTTGATACATACTTTTTGCATAGAAGTTCGTGGCAGGTTGCAAGCCCCCATTGTTGCTTATTAGAATATTTACAGGATGGCACAAGCCTTAGAGTTTTGGGATCCAGGACATACTGGTTTCCATTACCGTTTTGAGCACGTGTCAATGCAAATTTTTTAAAATATTAGAAAGAGTTCTAGTGCATTGGCCGGGATTTGAACCAAAAAACCTCTGAATCGAAAGTCAGGGTGCATTCCAATAGGCCTCCGTGGCTCTTAAATAAATACTTGACATCACATCGTTAAAATAAGAAAACACACGTGGAATGACTGAACCTCTTTCTCCTGTAAGCTGTGCCTGGGAAAATGGAATGAAGCGGTCACACCCACCATTCTATTGAGCTTTGTTACATACGCGGCAAGGTGCTGCGACAATTTGTTTTGGTAAATAGATGGCTTTGTCGGGACACTGGCTGCACATAATCAGACATTTTCTGTGTGGGTTTCACCTTTCTTGTTACAAAAAAAAACGAGGGAAACAAAATTACATTTTTCTTTACCCCTCTTGAATTCTAATATCTCAACAACCCCCTCCCCCAGATTTTTATGTCATTTAGTCACACCAGAATTTTTGCATCACTACCTATGTATCAAACTTTACGATGATCGAATCAACGCTTCGAAAGTTATCCTCGGACGAACAAACATACATACAACGCCGATTTTCCCAAATTGATTTCGAGATTTCGTTTCGTTGTAGCTGGTTTTGACGACCTCTGTGGTGCAGTGGGTGAAAAGCTGGCTGAGATACAGGAGGTTGCGG
This sequence comes from Philereme vetulata, assembly GCA_918857605.2. Lineage (NCBI taxonomy): Eukaryota > Metazoa > Arthropoda > Insecta > Lepidoptera > Geometridae > Philereme > Philereme vetulata. Next base: position 4,533,280 of record OU975456.1, on the reverse strand, counting down.
GTTCGATTCCTGACGCGGAACAAATATTTGCATGATTTGCAGATATTTGTTCTGGGTCTGGTTGTTTCTCTATATATTTTAAGTAGGTTCTTAAAAAATAAATAGTAATAAAGTACTTATATATATACACTTGAGAGCAATAAAATCGCACATCCGCACATTTTTACTTAAAAGTTAAATTTTTTTTTATTTGGAGCTTACAGCAAATTAAAATCAAATTAAATTAAAGTGCATAATCTAGGCATTCGCAGAACTGATAAAGGGTTGACATTTACCTTTAAAAACAACTCATTAGCAACAAAACAATAGACCCCCTTATGTCGCTCGATCCAGGTAAGGCCGGCGGCGGGATTTATCGCAGGTATAAAAGAGTGCATATTGAGGGAATGGTCATCATTTGCATACCAACGTACAGTGTGAAAGGTTCTCTATTGATATTGGCTTCAAACGGAACACGAAAATGGATACTACACCAGAAGTAGCCGCTCAAGTGGTTGCCCTTGTTGAATCGGGGCTTAAGCAAAGTCAAGTGGCTCGACAATTGAGTTTGAGCCGATTTACCGTTCAGCGTGTATACCAGAGGTATCAAGAGACTGGTGGCTACCAACGGCGACAAGGATCGGGCCGTCCCCGTGCTACAACAGAGCGTGATAACCGCTTTCTTATAACGACATCTTTAAGAAATCGTCGTTTGAACGCAGTTCAACTGGGCCAACGACTTCAAGAAGTTCGTGAAGTAGAAGTTAGCCGGTGGACAGTCAGAAGACGATTGAGAGAAGGTGGCCTGACTGCACACAGGCCAGCAAACGGGCCGAAATTGACCCCAGCCCACCGAGAAGCCCGCCTTCAGTTCGCTCGAGACCATTTGAATTGGACCGAAGAGCAGTGGAGTGCAGTCCTGTTCTCTGATGAGTGCAGGATGTGCTTGCATGGCAACGACGGACGGGGGAAGGTGTATAGAAGATCGGGAGAGCGATTTGCCCAATGCTGCATAACAGAACGTGTCGCCTATGGCGGTGGATCAATCATGTTTTGGGGAGGCATGCCTATGGAAGCAAAAACCGAGCTTGCCTTCATCACCGGACCGAATACTGGTCGCCAATCAAGAGGATTGACTTCCATACGATACATTGAGGAAGTACTCGAGAGCCACGTCGTACCTTATGCTGGGTTTATCGGCGAAAACTTTCTGTTTATGCAAGATAATGCAAGACCGCATACTGCTGGCATAGTGATCGAGTACCTTCAAGAGGTGGATGTGACCGTTATGGAGTGGCCAGCTCGAAGCCCAGACCTCAATCCCATCGAACATCTATGGGACGAGCTGAAAAGAAGAGTTCGAGGCCGAGATGCTCCTCCATCGACTCTACAGGAGCTGCAACAGGCGATCGCAGAGGAATGGGAGGCTATTCCTCAAGACTTTATCAAAAGTCTAGTAACATCAATGAAAACACGGATGGAGTCAGTGATTCAGGCTAGGGGAGGGAACACTCGGTATTAATAACAAACTTTTAATTAATTTTATCTTTTAATTTCATAACTTTGACACCAATACTTGAATAAAGAATTTTTTACTAAACATGCATTTTTGTTATTGATCCACAAAAGCATTTTTATGTAATGATTGAAAGACAAATCAGATACCACTGGATAGGTATTAAAATAGACTATGAATCTGCATTACAGAAACATAATATTTTTTGTTTTTTTTTAGTTATGTCAAAAAATCATGAATGTGCGATTTTTTTGCTCTCAAGTTTATATGTACCAATTCAATGTGTTATCTCGTTCTCATAGTGCAAGCTTTTCTTAATTTGAGGCTAGATAGCTGTGTGAAATGTCCAGCATTATTATAATATTACTATTTGTGAATACGACAAAAAAAAATCAATTCTATAATCACACACACACACACACATTACCTACACACCGTCCGGATAAGCATCGATACTTTTTTCCTTCAGCAAGACATCAGATACGGATGTAAAATGCCTGAAGCTTTTCGGTTCACAAAGGTTTTTTTTGATTATAACAAACAAAGCTGGAATAATAATTTGTGTTCTCGAAAAAACGTCATATTTTGTTATTTTATTTGGAGAATAATATTCTTTGTGAGTTAACGTGCTTTTTTTTATGAAGCTATAATTTCATTTTTTACCTACGTAGTTGAAACTTGCAAGCTGAATTTGTAAGGCAAGTACACAGGCAATGTGCCTGTCTAACTCTGGCAAAATATCCAATGATTGTTTGAAAGATTAGCTTTTAAGTGATACGACCGGTCATTACTATATTGCCTTGCTTTCGTTTTTGTTCATTTTAATTTTTATTATTTTACAATAAAGTGCTTTCATTATTTATAGAAACTAAAAATTACAATGATTTACTAAGTATAATACAATTCAATTTTAGAAAACATAGGCACCTCCCTCCGGACTATGGTTCTTATTGGAATGTTCAATGAATGTGTTTGTAAGTGTATGAGTATGTTAATTGCGTGATTTCAGTGCGAGTGTATAATTGAATATAATAAATAAATATTTATTATGACTTACCAACTTCCAAATAGGGCTTCACACGCGTGGTTTGTCCATAAAAAGTTGCCTATGTCTTAATCCAAGTCATAATCTATATACAACCTGTTTTGCTATTTCCTACATTAATTTAAAATACACATTCGAAATCGAATTTTCAATACTGCTTGAATATTTATCTAGTAACCGATACATTTACAAAAAACCATTAATAACTTCATTAATTCATTCATCATGTAAACTGACTTATGCCGGGTTCCTATATTCGTCGGTAACCGACTACGACTCGTATACGACTCCTTGAAAAAGTGTCAAACTAGTGCCAAACATTGACACTAGTTTGACACTTTTTCAAGGAGAAACGAGTCGTAGCTGGTTACTGACGGATATAGGAACCTGCCATAAGTCAGCTTACATGATGATTGAATATGATTTGTTTACCTATTTTAAATAGGCTGTTTCACTGATATTTTAGGGCTTGAAATTAAAATTGATTCTAAGTTGAACATTTTCTCTTGAATTAAAAAAAACCTATTTTACAACAATACTAGCAGCCCTACCCGTGTTTTCATATAATATCGAAAATAACAAAACACGTAGTACACACGGCTACACATCAAGCTATAATTTTCCCGTATAAGCTGACCTCTCATTCTAGGAAAAGCCTACACAATGCGAGGTCAGCTTATACTGGAATATATGTGCTTGATGTGTAGCCGTGTGTACATATAACATTTTATCAAACCCAGTCCGTTTATTCGTGAAAACGTAACGAACAGACAGACAGACAGAATTACTTTCGAATTTATAATCATCATCATCATGCCAGCCATCGGAAGTTCACGGATAAACATAGGCCTCCCCCATAGTTTCCCAGATTACCCAACAACCTTTATCAGGTCTTCTTTCCCTAATATAGTCCGAATTTTTATTACATGTGGTCGTTTATACGACGACCTCCGTGGCGCAGTGGGCGAATAGCCAGCTGAGACGCAGGAGGTAGCGGGTTCGATTCCCGCTGGGGAACAAATGTTTGCATGATCTACAGATATTTGTTCCGGGTCTGGTTGTTTCTCTATGTATTATAAATATGTATTTACATCTAAAAAAAAAAGTATATAAGTATTCTATCAGTTATCTGGTTCCCATAGTACAAGCTATGCTTAGTTTGGGGCTAGATAGCGCTGTGTGAAATGTCCCGCAATATTTATTTATTATTATTTATTTATTATGTGTAGATTGCATGGATATATTTTTATTTTTTTATTGATGATAATCAAGCGCTTGACCACTACCTCACATGGTGATGTGTGATGGTGTGATCGAAGTTAGAGCACGGAGATGGATATGTTTTTCTGTATTTTGATAATGAGTAATACATATTAATTATTAACTATTTATCAATTTACACGTTGACTGATCAAACTGTTAACACTAGTGGTTGTGTGAGAACAGTAGACATTTTTTTTACATATTATAGATCTTCGTTTGACCACAATCTCACCTGATGGTAAGCGATGATGTAGTCTAAGATGTAGCACGAAGATCTAAAAGAAACATGTTCACTCTTACCTTAAAGAGGCCCGGATTGTATTCTTTAGGAAAAAGAGACGACGGCAAAGTGTTCCATACCTCAGCTGTACAGATCAAGAATGTAGAACCTAAACGGTGTGTGCGAATGAGTGGTATATTTACGTGGTACGGATGGTACTGAGCTGTGCGCCTATTTGTGCTTTGGTGGAAGGGAGATGGCGGAATCAGATCGCAAAGTTACTGGGCACATTCCCCAAAATGTATTCTGTAAAAGATCGATATGCTTGCAACTTTACTGTGGTATTCAGAACTTCGCGAGCCCTTATAACCATGCAATCCGTCCATATATAATGCTATAGCAAACTGTCCCTCCTTTTTCCCCCTCCATTCCCCATTTTGGATTTTTTTTGCAACATCTTATGTGAAATGGAGTCGTTAGTGGACTAAATTTTACATAAGATGTTGCAAAAAATAATGCCTCACAAATTTGATTGAAATCCGTCGATAAATATTTCTACAGCAAACTTCCCCCTTTTTCTTCCTTTTTTACACTTCAATTAAAAACCGCGATCGACTTAAAACTAAAATAAATCAAAGACCTTGCGTGCAAATTTTCGTCAAAATCTGTTTAAAATGCGACCTTTATGCGAGAACAGACAGACATACTGACAGACGGACAAAAGTATTTTTTGACGAAAGACGTTTTGCTCGCATCGCTCGCTTGGTCAATGAAGGACATTCTCTTATTCTGGTTTCTTTTATATTTAACCCTGATAAGTTAGTTACGCCATATCTAAATCTAACCATACTTTCGTTATTTACACCGTTTGAGATAACCTTTCATGATAAACAGAACTACCTTTCGCACAGGAAAAAATAAGGGAAATAAATCTCTAGCCTGTCAAGTGTGGTATATATTAGGCGTTACAGAATAAATCAAGCTTTATGTTATGTATATATACATATATATATCTCGAATAAGTTGTGGAGCTGGCAGAACTGAAATTATCGAATAAGGAGGAAAAACAAAAATGCAAACCGATTGTGATTACGCAGAAATCATTTTACACAAGTTTTTGTTACTTATCTGGCCAAAAACCTCCGTGGCGCAGTGAACGAATAACCGGCTGAGACGCAGGAGGTAGCGGGTTCGATTCCCGCCGTGGAACAGATGTTTGCATGACCTACATATATTTGTTCCAAGTCTGGATGTTGTTCTATATATATACGATTATTTATCTTCTATTCAACAGGACTGACCCATGAAATATGCAATGATGTGTTGCTCTGGAAACAAAGATTTTTATTTATTAAAAATTCTCTAAAATACTAAACTACACTATTACACAACACCAAAACACCTACCTGTAAAACAAAGAAACGACATTAAAGCTTAATCTTCATTATTAGGTAATCCATACGTAGGAGATAGATACGTAGGAGAACTCAAGTCACCGACATAGCCCGACGGATTAGCATGTTGAAGTGGCAATGGGCAGGCCATATAGCGCGCAAAACAGATGGCCGATGAGGCCGGAAAGTTATCGAATGGTGGCCACGGACCGGCAAGCGCAGCATAGGACGTCCACCTACAAGATGGGCAGACGACTTCGTAAGAACCGCAGGTCGGCGTTGGATGCAGGCCGCTTCCAACCGCAGTTTCTGGAGATCAATGAGGGAGGCCTTTGTCCAGCAGTGGACGTTCTACGGCTGATATGATGATGATGATGATGTGGTAATCCATAACACACTTTGTTCGGTATTATATCTTAATACAATTTTGTATCAAAAGGCAGTACACTGTTTGACATTGCAAACCACCATATTATTTTTCAACACGCCTAACCTGCTTTACCGACAGTCTATACTCACAAACAACCTACTTTACCGACGGCAAGACTCGACGACTATTTATTTACATATAATAAGTATATATATAAAAAAAAAGTATTTAAGTATTCTATTAGTTATCTGGTTCTCATAATACAAGCTCTGCTGAGTTTGGGGCTAGATAGAGCTGTGTGAAATGTCCAGCAATATTTATTATTATTTATTGTAAAGGTGTTTTACGTGGCTTGTCTACTTTTTAGGCCTGAACTGGTATTTTTGTATTTTATATGTACGAACTCGTAACCAAAGCTCATATGGCACCCATATATCCAGCTGTTGTACACCCAGGCTTTTTCAAATGCGTCAAACCTGTTCTGTGTTCATACTCAGTTCTTTAGTAATATCGTAACTACTAATACTCCGATGTTTCTTCTATATTTTGTAAATAAACATTGATTTTATCTGTAACAGGGCGTCCAGAGAGAAGTGCATACATAACATTAAATTTTCCAGACTGAAAACGGTTGAACCAACTTTGTGCTACTATATACACCGCACTTAGGCCGTAAATTGTAAAAAAATGTATTGTGTCGTATTTTCTAAAATGTACTGAATTTATTTGTATCCAATTGAAAAATAGTGTGTGTTTTCAAACACATATTTTTCTTAGAAAACTTTCGTGATTGATTTCAATCATTATTGTAAATGCGGGATTTATCACGTACCGTCTTATCGGTGTTTCGACCGACAATGTTTCGGTTCGTAAACCTTCATCAGGGTGAGTGCGTATCCCGTATTTATAATAATGAACAGATTTTTCTTTAATTAATTCAAAAAAAATCATGAACATACTTTCTCCCCGACCTATATATTAACGTAGCACGGAAGCTCTAAGCTGAAAATACCACTAACGGTCACCCAAGCAGCTATAGCGCGGAACGATGCTTACTATAGCTGATCTGTTAAAAACATCAAGCTATGTATGTATTTTATTTTATAGCATTATCGACACTTATCGACATCACCGACATAGCCGGACGGATTACCACGTTGAAGTGGCAATGGGCAGGCCATATAGCGCGCAGAACAAAATGGCCGATGGGGCCGGAAGGTTCTCGAGTGGAGGCCACGGACCGGCAAGCGCAGCGTAGGACGTCCACCTACAAGATGGGCAGACGACTTGGTAAGAACCGCAGGTCGGCGTTGGATGCAGGCCGCTTCCAACCGCAGTTCCTGGAGATCAATGAGGGAGGCCTTTGTTCAGCAGTGGACGTCCTACGGCTGATATGATGATGATGATGATCGAAACTTACGCACCTGTAGCACAATTGGCAGTGCATGCTCGTATCAAGAGGAAGGTTGCGGGTTCAAGTTTCGTCCGGCTTGAAAGTTTATGATATGGTTTTCTTAGAATCGACCTACAATAAGAGCGCTGTTTGGTCACCATCTAACCCGGCTAATTATGTAAAATTAGCAACAGCAGTGTGAAAAGTCAATTGGTCGCCAAACGTCAAATTGCACATAGAAACTAGCGAACAAAGAGTCGGAATCTGAAATAAATATTTGGCATAGTATACGAGTATTTGACGTTTGGCGACCTATTGCTTATCGCACTGACGTCGCAAATTTAACAAAGTAAAATTCAGCCACCAATAGCTATAAAAACCACGATGATAAATTGAGGCAGAGTTTTGGGGCAGAGTGTTTCAACGAGCAATTGTTTTTAAATTTAGCGTTGACTTACCTTTCGGCTGACAGATAACATTAAACTAACTATGAATTAAATAGTTTTGATAACTAAATCTTTATTAAAATCATTATGCTGTACTTAAAATATGTTTAAAATGTGCCTCTTTATCTGTTGTAAGTAAAATCCACTTTAGAAAGAGGCATAACACCTGCTCTCCACAAAGGGCATTTTTTATTCTCTTTTTCGCAGGCCACTTGTTTTGTGCGAATTCATCGCCATCAAACGATAGTAATAAAGATAGATTAACGGACGAAGCCTTCCCTGTGCGATCTCTAAGCTAAAGACCGTATTAACTTATAAAACAGGTTTTCAGTACCCGTTTATCGGTTTTTCCTGATACGTACGCAGATCAGTTATCTAAGCACGGCGACGCACGGCGAGTTTTGATAGCCGGCTCTAATAATATAAAATATCAAAACAGTTGGTTTTATTTAATGAAATCTATATACTTTATTATAATTTTGCAAGATTTCTGTCACGTCTCTTTAGAAATTGAATGCCCAAATAACCTGTAACAAATCTGTACCAAGAAACGCCTTTTCTACGCATCAAACATTTCTTTTAAAACTCTTGCTCTAAAAACATAAAGAGCTATGCATGATCGGTATGCGGGTTTTTAGTTTGGCAGATGGACGCAAACTGTTTTCTTTGTAAATTTGGCCTATGCGAGCATTTGAAAGTGGACGGTAGCTTTTGCGGAATACATAATTCAGTGAGAGGATTTATGGTGGTAGAAATGGGAGGGAATAAGTAAAGCTTAAGTTAAAGTTCAATTTCTTTGCAAAAATATTGTAGTCTATCTCTCTAGCTGAACCTTGAAAGTGATTACTGTTCCATTAGTACTAAAGGTACCTTGTCTGTAACTAGGCAGGCGTAAGTTAGCCACAAAACGCATTTCATGAACATAACTTTGTCTGGAAAAAAGAAGAACATAACGATATCAGTGGAACGGCAAAAAAACAATCTAAATCGAAGCAATAATTACGAGTTTTTAAACTTTATTATGTAACATAACTAAATATCATGTTGTGTATTGCATGACGAGATACTACTAAGAAACTTGTAAATCTTAATTTTATTTCCTGGTGATCTGTGGTGCTTTCTTAGCCAACCTACGAGGTGCATTCAATAAGTACCTAGCCTCATCGCCAGAGGGCGCTGTAGTTTCAAAAGAGTTTTACCACAGTGTAGCACATTCTTTTTTAATTCTTTTTTCAAATTTTCATCCCAATCACTTCATTTGTTTTAATTTGACAACTTATGGAAGCGAACGAATCGATCGGTTTTACAAAAATGGAAAAAGAGCAATATCGTTCGATGATTCGATTCCTATTTTTGGAAGGGAAAACGCGCATCGAAATCAAAGAGCGCTTGGATGCTGTGTACGGTGACTCTTCTCCATCGATGGCCACCGTCAAAAATTGGTTCAACGAGTTTGCACGTGGCCGTACGTCGGTTTTTGATGAACCACGTCCAGGTGCACCGAAAACAGCTGCTACGGAGGAAAACATTAAAAAAATCCATGATCTCGTATTGGCAGATCGCCGATTGAAGGTTCGGGAGCTAGCTGAGACTGTAGGCATTTTAGAAGGAACAGTGCATCATATTCTTCACGAGGAACTCGGCATGAGAAAGCTGTCGGCGCGATGGGTGCCGCGTTTACTCACACCGGAAAACAAGTGCAACCGTGAGACCACATCGGAGACGTGTTTGGCGCTGTTTAAGCGGAATCCAGCGGAGTTTTTGCGTCGTTTTGTGACCGTCGATGAAACTTGGATCCACTGGTACACACCAGAGACCAGAGACACACCAGAGCAATCAAAACAATGGATCCAGACCGGGGAACGTGCTCCAAAGAAGGCGAAAACTGTAAAATCGGCCGGAAAAGTTATGGCCACCGTTTTCTGGGATTCACAAGGTGTGATCTACATCGATTACCTCGAGAAGGGTAAAACAATTACAGGGCTTTACTATGCCGATTTATTGGGCCGATTCGACGCCGAATTAAAGAAAAAACGACCCCATCTGGCGAAGAAAAAAGTGCTGTTTCACCACGACAACGCACCGGTTCACACGTCTGCCGTTGCCATGGCCAAATTGGTCGAATTACGCTACGAATTGCTGCCCCATCCACCGTATTCTCCAGATTTGGGCCCTTGTGACTTCTTTCTGTTTCCTAATCTGAAAAAAATCTCTCGCTGGGAATAGATATGGATCAAATGAGGAGGTCATCGCCGCCACGGAGGCCTATTTTGCAGAGTTTGACAAAAACTATTTTTCGGACGGGTTAAAAAAGTTGGAGCATCGCTGGGCTAAGTGTATCGAACTAAAAGGAGACTATGTTGAAAAATAAATTGCCACTTTTCCAAAATTTTCGTTTACTTTTTGTAGGCTAAGTATTTATTGAATGACCCTCGTATGTATCAAAGTAGCACTTTATTTATTAGTTTTTTTTACTATTTTTTATATATTTACTTACTATTTTAACAGTTATACATATATGTTCACAAATATAGCATCTAAAAACCACTGAGGTTTGTGCTGGTGCTATCGTGGGTTTACATCATCATCATTATCCACAGTCTGACTGAACCCATTGTTGGGTATAGGCCTCTCCAAGTGTGTGCCATCCGCCACGATCCTGCGCTAGTCTCACCCACTGACGGCCCGCGACCTTTACGATGTCGTCCACCCATCTCGCTGCTGGTTGTCCTACCCTTCTATACCCGCTCCTCGGCCACCGTTCAGTCACTGTCCTGCTCCATCTGTCATCACCACGTCTAGCCAAGTGTCCCGCCCAAGACCATTTGAGCTCCAGAACTCGAATCCCAACGTCATGAACCTTCGTTCGTCTACGGATCTCGACGTTTGGAACTTGATCTAACAGTCTGATGCCAAGCATGGTACGCTCCATGGCTCTTTGTGCAACTCTTAACCTGTACACAGCCTCCTGCGTGAGCGTCCACATCTCGGCACCGTAGGTCATGGTGGTTGAATAAGCGGGTCTTCAGACACTGTGGAAATTTAGGCGACCTAAGGATGTCGTCTAACTTGCCGAATGCAGCCCATCCCATTTGGATCCGTTTAGAGATCTTCTTCTGCTGATGCTCTTTACATCACTAGGTGTTTTTTACATAACAATAAAAAGTATAGTAAAAATTTAAGTAGGTAAATAAGCAGGAGCCAGGTAAGTACTTTTTTTATGGTTAAGATTAGTAATGTTATGAATGAGCCACGAAAATTAGACTAGAAAGTGTAACCAGCTTAAAAAACTGTAATTGAATGAATCAAAATAAAAAATAAAACAGAAGGTTTCCTTAGTCATTCATTCTCTAACGTACTTCTGAATCTTTGATTCTATAAGAGGAAGTTTCAGTGAAGAAAGAGCAGTCACCGTTATTTATGCACTTGTACTTGAAAAGGGGCGGCATTAATCTATCTTTATTACCGGCCGATGTTTCTCACAAAAGTGTTTATGTGAGCCGCAGTGACCCAGCGGAATGTAGAGAGCCACAGGTGGAAGAAAAAAGCTGCGTCAGTTACACCCACCGCGTGACGAATGTTTTCATAATCTGTAAAGATCATGCGAACATAATACGCAGAATATGTGGCCCAAAATTAAAAATATAAATTTTATATATTTTAAATATTGTAAGAGTCAGTTTCAATTGGGTATATTAAAAATGGTTTTGTATATGTTTAGTTACATATTCGTATAAAAGGCTCGATTTTTGATAAAATAATGGCATATCAATAAAAAACCAGAAGTTCCCAAAATTAGTTTATTTAAAAACACAAAACTGTACCGTAATCTTAATTGAAACTTAACCTAATAACGCGTATGCCCCCTTAGCTGCAATAACGGTCTGCATAAGTCCTGGCATGCTTTGCACTACGTTTTTTATGTCAGCTTGAGGAATTCCTTTCCATGCTGTCTTTAGCGCACACTACAACTCACGGAGAGTCTCTGGCGGGTCTGTATTTAAAATAGGTGAGGAGCTATTTGATCTCATCTCGTCGTTGAGATTTTACCACCGCACTTCTCAACAACGTAATAAAGCTCATCCACATATCATCGACAATAGGGTATCGCGCACCACACGCTTCACGCGATCTTTTCTACCCCATACTTGCAAGATGTGGAATGATCTACCATCTGAGGTTCTCCTATTAGGCTACGACATGGCACGCTTCAAGAGAAATGTGGTGGACTCCGGGTGTTGCCGGTGTCAATAGGCGATGGTGACCGCCTACCATCAGGTGGGCCGTAAGCCTGTTTCCCCACAAATAACATAAAAAAAGGTCCAGACCCAGATATTTTGTTAACATGTTACTCGTATAATAATTGTGATTAAACTGTAACCCATTGCGTATTTTTATCGTTTTGTTTATAATATCGACATTTCTCGTGAAAGTTATAATCCCGATACAGAAAATCTTTTAATCTAGAATACTTATGTGACTGTTGATGATGACGTGTATTAATTATCCCTGTGGATTTTTCACTATCTGGAATTTGCCACTATTTAATATAATTTTCTGATTTTTGATCTACAAATATTTATTCCAGAGTTTATCAATGTAGGTATTAAAAAAAATCTAGTATTCTAATTGAGGAGGTTAGAAACAAAAAGTGACATTTACACATTTTAGTTTTTTTCAGTAAATTGAGTAAATAAATAACTAACCACTACTATTTTTAAATGAAAATGTTACTAGTTGTTCCGGAAACAGATATTTAGATTGGTTTTTCTATGAAACAAGTCACTTTTTAAACTTTATCTTTACAGATAATGATAAAATTTAAACATTTGAGTCGGATAAAAAAACGAAAATGACCAAATAAGTAGATGTCACGTTTTGTTCCTAACCTCCTCTTTGTTATTTGGTTCCAACAGTATAAGCATTTCTTAGTTTGGGGACTGTTTATTCATTTATTTATCTGTATGACCGTTTATAGCAATTAGGCTAGCCATTGTATTTTACCTGTGTTGAAGCTCGTTTGATCGCCGGACCGTTTAGTGAAACGTTGCCAATAACTTGTGGGAATTCGCGGGTAAAGATGCGTGCTTCGATGGGAATACGCGCTGTTGGCTTTTATAGATTGGAAAACGGAATTTTTTGCTTGTATTTACTGGGCAGTGAAGTAGAAAGCCTTTTCCGTAAGGTAAATTTGTACCGGGTCAAGTGAGTCGCAATATTTGACCCAGAAAGAGTGAATGATAAGAGTGGTGTTTATTAAAAGCTTCTTACTTTTGATACAATGGTGTATCTACGATGAAACCAAATGAACAAAATACAGGGTGAATTTGTAAATAGTCGACAAGTTTCAAGGAACATCTCTGTCTCTATCTGTGTTTAACATAAGTTTCTTGTTGCTAAATTACTCATTTTCAAAAGAAACTTTTAAAAATTCTTAATCGAAACCCCAAGCAGTTGAAAATTCATAAATTCCATTCTTTAGCATCCGTTTCCATCATAAGATTACCTCCATGGTACCATATTATTGCATTGTCACTGAAGTTTTATTATGCATTCCAAATATTAGCTCAATCGGTTGTGGAAAACTGGTTTCAGTTGCGAGATTTGACAAACTAACAAATATTGTACGTTAAATAACAGCTTCTAATCATAATAATTTGTATTTATTTCAATTCACCTTCATATACATGGCGGTGTCTTAGATAAGATTTATATCTGCAATCTTATCTTAGATAAGATAAGATTGCAGTTTGAAAAATACGGTGGAGTTTTATATTAATACTGGATAGAAATAAACACAGGTAATGATACAAGTGAGCTAAGTTGCTTATCATCATACTCGAGGCTGTGGTTTGCAGCCCAAGCCGTAGGCGAGGGCGTAAATCAGCCGAGTGTCTAGTGAGCAAGATGCTTACGAGTTTCATACGCACTTTTTCAACACACTTGCGAGGAAAAAACCAACATGTATTGCATAAATCGTTAAATTATTAAAACAATTGGTGAATGTACACGTTTCAAAACAATATTGGATTGTTTTTGATATGCATTCCAAATATTAGCTCAATCGGTTGTGGAAAACTGGTTTCAGTTGCAAGATTTGACAAACTAACAAATATTGTACGTTAAATAACAGCTTCTAATCATAATAATCTGTATTTATTTCAATTCACCTGCATATACATGGCGGTGTCTTAGATAAGATTTATATCTACAATCTTATCTTAGATAAGATAAGATTGCAGTTTGAAAAATACGGTGGAGTTTTATATTAATACTGGATAGAAATAAACACAGGTAATGATACAAGTGAGCTAAGTTGCTTATCATTATACTCGAGGCTGTGGTTTGCAGCCCAAGCCGTAGGCGAGGGCGTAAATCAGCCGAGTGTCTAGTGAGCAAGATGCTTACGAGTTTCATACGCACTTTTTCAACACACTTGCGAGGAAAAAACCAACATGTATTGCATAAATCGTTTAATTATTAAAACAATTGGTGAATGTACACGTTTCAAAACAATATTGGATTGTTTTTGATATCAATTTCACAGTGCTTGCGTATACCAAATTAGATTTTTCATTTTTGAATTGAGTGGTATTATTTATTTATTTGGCTAGTTGTTGATTCATTCATATTAAACTATAGATTCAAAGTTTCTGATAGTGATTACTACTGACTATACACCCGTGTTAGGACTTTCGAGATATTTGAAACTCTTATGTTGACACCTTCTCAAAACAACTAAATTTATTTTGATGTAAATACGTTTTTAAAATTGCTTCCATAGTTGGAGGCAATTTAAAAAACGCATGATACCAAAATCGGGGAACACAGTTTGGTGTTGCAGCTACATGTCTATCACCTCCACCCAAATAGTATATTATGATACAAGTGAGCTAAGTTGCTCATTATACACGAGGCTGTGGTTTGCAGCCCGAGCCGTAGGCGAGGGCGTAAATCAGCCGAGTGTCTAGTGAGCAAGATGCTCACGAGTTTCATACGCACTTTTCCAACACACTTGCGAGGAAAAAACAAACATGTATTTCATAAACCGTTTAATTATTAAAACCATTGGTGAATGTACAATTTTCAAAACAATATTGGATTGTTTTTATGGCAGTTTCACAGTTTGTATTACATTAGTACTTTCCACTACTTTAGTATCTTCATTTACTTCTTGTGTAAATTTCGGCAACAAAGGTAAATCATACAAATTACTAAAAGGAGAAGGCATCAAATAATTCATTCTACGAGATGTACATGGTTGTGGGTTACAGTACGTTTTGATATCAACACAATGTTTGAGCTTAACAATGCTTCTTAACATGAAATAGATGCCCCACAGGGAGATGGGTTTGTATGTATTGGCGAGTTCAGAGAAATACGCCAAAACATATTTTCAGAAAATGACTGCGGTTTTTTGTTGCTTTTCCATTGTATGAAGCAACTAAGTACTTTGCTCTAGATTTTGCAGGTGTTAGGCTTTCATTTGCATTTTATGCTGCATTTAGTATTTCTGGCGGGGTTAAATCTATCAATTGTTAATCTTCTGTACTAAAACTTGATATTTTTACAATTATTTACCACACAGCAACAAATGCGATACAAACAAAAAAATAGGAAATGGCGCGCAAGTTTTTTTTTTTTGCACGCCAAATGTATGTTGATTGATTTTATATAGCCAAAACACCTTACTTCAAAATTATAATTTAAGTGATAAAATGCAAATATTGTATAACAAATTATTGTGAATTATTAGTAATTTGATAATAATAAATGTTTTTTTCGTCTTAATCAGGGATACATTTATTTATTCCAAAAATGTAATAGGATTTTCAGCAGCATAAAACCTCTTTGTTGTTACAAAAACTGTATTACCCGGTTAAATTAAAAATTCTCTGTTTACTCGCATATAATTTGCAGTTAGGTACTAACTTAGCTTTGTAGGGATAATTCTATTACGTACTAGTGTGTTATATTAATACGCAAGTTCGGTTTAAGGCCCTAATAACGATGTACTATGGCTCATTTTACGAGCAAGTGTGTTGAAAAGATAGTTCTAGAATACAGGAGGAACCGTTTTTTGAAATTTATTGACTGTTTCCAATCTTTAAACCGTTAACAGGTATATTAGATTTGATGACAAATTTTTTTATTGCACTAATAAAATAATATATAGGCGAACTAAATGCTAATTACCATTTTCTTTCAGCTAACCTTTGTGTAGTGTGGAGAAAGTGCTAGTGCCAGAGGATGGAAAGTTAAACAAACTTTAGCTTAGAAATAAAATTACAAAATTTAAAAATAATAATAATACACATACATAAACGAAATTCATAAATATATCTAAATAAAGTGCTCAATTTTGTTAGGTATCTTGAAGAGAGATGAAGTGTTTAAAGAATTTGGATTTGAAGATTGCCGTATAGGCGGCCCCGCAGATTTCCACCGGAAGAGTGGAACTCCACAAGCGGATAGCAGTCATCATCATCCACAGCCCATAAGTGCCCACTGCTGGGTGTAGGCCTCCCTTTGTAAACGCAACCCTTCCCGGATAGCAGTCACAGTGAAAGAATAAGTGAAGTTTTATGCTCAGGCATCTTGAGTAAAAGATGTTGAGAAGAACAAGAAGGGCGATCAGATGGAAAAAGAAAAAAAAACGTTGTTTAAGATAGCAAGGTTACAGAGGATTTTGAAGGATGTAATAAAGAAGATATGAGAAGTATATGAGTATCCTGACAAAACCGGATTTTCGGCCACTTTAACTGCGAGCGGTACTGTGATTATAATATATGTATAATTCTAGTGGATATATATTTAATAATGAGTAGTATTGTTTTCAATTGTTGTCTATACATCATATACCTTTATTCCTTTCTTCCATTTTTCTATTCTATTACAAAATGCAACCACTTTATTTTTCCTGACAATCTTAAACGGTAACGATCAAATCTCTAGACGTCCATTCTCTATTATCATCTCTATATTATAAAAGTGCTTTCAAGGAGCACTTTACCTAAGTTGGAGTCCTGGTTATGGCGATACTGCCTGCAGGCAGTCTGCGCTTTATATCACCTATATCAGGATAGTAAGTGTTATACTGGCGTCTTTAGTAACTTTAAATATAATATTTTTTTCTTTCTAATATTGCCGTGACTACCAGTAGTCCACTTGTCGGTCATAACACCTAACGTATGGCCTTATTTTTATTGTTTTTACGTTTCTAATGTTATTTATGTAAATAGGTGTACGGTAATTATTCGTGTAAGGCCAGTTTTATAATTTAATAACGTTAGAAGTCGCATTATATAACATGTAAAAAAATTTATACGTAAAAACTTACATATAATTTTAAATCCCAATTTGTCAAAAATCCAAGAAATTCCTCTTATTGCTATAAATAAAATAAAAATCTTTTATGTAACTTGATTTATCTTTTTAGGGTTCCGTACCTCAAAATGTAAAAAAAGGAACTCTTATAAGATCACTCTCTTGTCAGTCTGGCCGTCTGTCCCTGTGTCACCACCGATTTTTTCAGAAACGGGTGGACTTAGCAAGTTGAAATTTATACCAAATACTGAGGTCTACAATCCCTATTAGGTGTATAGAATCAAGGTCCTGAGTCAACACGATAAAAAGATATAGGCAAATTTTAATATTCGCGAAAACTTTTAAGTTTTTTTTTTCGGAATTTCCCTTTTACTTGTGCTGACACAATATTGACAATTCTAGGTCCTATAGGTATCCTATAGGTTTTGGGTCGAAAACCTATATGGTACTTCCCGTTGACTTAGAATCATGAAATTTGGCGAAAAGCAAGGTTACAGCACAAATAAAGGAAAAAAATCAAGATTAAGTCAAGTTGAAAATTAAAGGATATATTACAGGGTATATAATACATATATAGTTGACGTCAACTAAGATAGTCTTCTGAGTTGTATGGGTGTTCATACAATTAAGAGGACTAGCTTAAATAGACACCACCCTCAAAGAAGGTAAACAAAAAAAATTGTGCTATTGATTATATCATATATATGTTTAAGTGGGCTCCCATACAACAGACATGAGTTTTTTGCCGTTTTTATAGATAATAGTACGGAACCCTTCGTGCGTGAGTCCGACTCACGCTTGGCTGTTTTTTTGGCATTATATGTATTACTTTGACCAATGTACTAGTGTTGGATATTAGTTTTTATGGGTTATTAATGAAAGTCAATAAAAAATACTAATTACGAACTAGCTAGGGTTTCAATCATTATTATAAATACGGGATTTTTCACGTACCGTCTTATCGATGTTTCGACCGACAATGTTTCGGTTCAATTCGTGAACCTTAATCACGAAAGTTTTCTAAGTAAAATAGCTAGGGTTTATTATTGATATTACGTACATGTGACATGTTTGACCTAACCCACTTGCAAGACTAGGTTACGGACAGTATATTTTTATTTCTGTTACATTCTCGTCGCTGTAAAATCAATTATTTACTGCGAAGGCCCAACTGTAACTGAAATTCATTCCATTTACTTCGAGATATTATCGTCGTGAGTGATCGACTCATTTTGTAAATTTCATTTGTTGTTAGATTGCTTTTCGTTTCTAATGGGGTTTTTTCGCAAATTATTGGTGAACGTACCCTTGTTTGTGTTCATTTTGAATTCGGTAATTAGAGTGAAGTTTTTCCTTTAAATTATTATTTATTAAAATCCAGTCTAAGCCATACGAAAGAAAGCAATTTTCAATATTTCTAAAGCAACTAACGCTCTTTGTATAATGCTTCAAAAAATTACTTAAAATACTTTAATGTGCGAGGCGAGACGTTATTCGGAGCGGATCGCACTCACCCTGATGAAGGTTCACGAATTGAACCGAAACATTGTCGGTCAAAACACCGATAAGACGGTACGTGATAAATCACGTATTTATAATAATACTTAAAATACATTTGGCCAACCAAAATTCATAAACTCAAACATAATTCATATGTACTTAAACGGCATTGTCGCATCTATTTGTTGACGATCCTTGTATGTAAACTCGCTCACTACACTTCGCTGGTACCGAAATGTCATCGCAGAACGTAGTGGTGTGTTTTTGTTAGAGTAATACAAAACTATCCACTCCATACAAATATTGAAGGAAACAAACAGAAATAACGTACCTTCTTAATGTTATTCTTAATTTAATGCGCTCGCATACTGTCATAGTTTTAAATACCTATATAGTTTTCTTAAGTTCTCATATAAAGTGAATGCATAATACTTTTTTTGAGAATAAAGTTTCTTTATCCGTATCATGGGCATCTTTGTATCTTTGTATATTTAGTCTTTAGACTAAATATTCCTTATAAAATGCAATTTTTTGGAAGAACAATGCATCATATAAATACACTGCATAAATAAAACACAAATGAAAACCTTGAGCCATGTAGACTATGAATAAGTCTACTACTGTAGCAATTATTAATAAATAGTGCTGGATATTTCCCACATCACTATCTAGCCTCAAACTAAGTAAGGTTTGTACTATGGGAACTAGATAACACAGAATACGAGTATTATAATAAGAATAATTTATTAAACAGAACTTAAAAAAAAAACAGTTGTACTTAGATGCTATGTTTTAAATAAAAAACTTATGATTTGATGATATATTTGTATATAAAATATACTACTCATATAATATATTAAGATAAATAGCGATATCTAACAAACAACAGAGGAATACATACATTTAATATAAAGAGAAACATCTATAACAAATATCTGTAGATCATGCAAAAACGTATTCTGTGTTGGGAATCAAACCCTCAAGTTTTCAGCTGGCTATTCTCCCACGACATCACAGGGAATATCTTTTACATCTATAAATTAAAGGTTATAAATACAGCTCCTTGGCACAAGTTACATCATTAGTTGCGGAAAGGACGCAAACGCTGTACTGCCTCGGACAGTACGTTTGGCTTGGGGCAGGATAGTAGTTTTGCCTATACCATCCTCTCAGTCTTAAGAGGATATGCGGGCAGCATTTCGTCCATACAAACGTAGTCCGTGCCAAACAGTATTTTACGGTACAACAACGGCTATTGCTGTACAAAGCGCAAGTTGGGCCGCACGTAGAATACTGTTCCCATCTTTGGCACGGAGCTCCAAAGTACCAATTGCTTCGTTTTGACTCCCTTCAGAGAAGAACCATTAGAATCATCGGTGATCCCAAACTCGCCGACAGGCTGGAACCGCTGAGTCAACGCCGTGACATCGGATCGCTCAGTGTATTCTACCGCCTGTATAATGGGGAATGTTCTGAGGAGCTATTTGATCTCATCCCGTCGTCGAGATTTTATCACCGCACTTCTCGATAACGTAATAAAGCTCATCCACATATCATCGACAATTGGGTATCACGCACCACACGCTTCACGCGATCTTTTCTACCCCATACTTGCAACATGTGGAATGAGCTACCATCTGAGGTTTTCCCATTAGGCTACGACATGGCACGCTTCAAGAGAAAAGTAAGAGGTTTCTACGCATCGACAATACCCCGGGTGTAGCGGTCACCGTCGCCTATTGACACCGGCAGGTATCAATAGGCGACGGTGACCGCTTACCATCAGGTGGGCCGTAAGCTCGTTTCCCCACAAATAACCTAAAATGTCCCCTGTTTCCTTTCTGGATAGTGACAATAGAGCAAATATTTTTTTACCATACAATCTATAAGCACCACTGTTATGCCTCCACGTTTGGTTTTTCTCTATAAATTAATTATTATAAGAACTAGGAACCTTCAAATTTCACAGAAATTGCAAATTTTTACCGCCCCTTTTCAAACATCCAGCAAACGAATATAATTACAAATAATTAAAATAAAACCAAATGCCAAATCCCTTTTTTAGTATGTTATGTTTGAAAAATAAATTAAAATCTGAACAGTTTTGGAGGAGGAAACAGCGGACTACGAAACAGTGTTTTCGTCTATTTTAAATGGGTATAATCAGTCCGAGCCGCAGTTGTCTCTATAGCCCGCTATGGAGGTGTGTCGAGGGAGGAAAGGGCTGGACCAATACGTATACTAAGAAGTGACGTGTCTTAGTCGATAATTATATCGATACTTCCAGTGTTGTTTGTTTATATCGATATCTTGTGACATCTTTGGTTAGAGCACTGAGAGATAGTTTGTTTTTACTTTTGAGCCACGAAGGATTATAGAATGTGATCACGTCACGTTTAATTTATTGGCCATAATAACCACAGACGTAATTGTTCTAAGTTCAAAATCACTAACGTATGCTTGCTCTAATGGATGACTGACCGAATGTTGAAACGCCTTATTTTAAAATCGGTAATAGTTGCGCTCGCCTGATCGTGCGTGCCAAACGTAGCTACGAGCAGGTCGCCCCGTCCGTCTGTTAATAAACGTCAAAAGTAGCCATCTGTCAGTGAGTCGATTTTGACGAATATTGTATACGCATTTAAATTTGGAATACGTACTGAACTTCGGTGAAGTTGCAATAATATGGTATCATGGAGGTGCCCTCATGATGGAGATGGGTGCTTTATAATGGAACTTCTGAATGGATAAGTGTGGGCCATTAGTGATTGGGCTCATTTGAATCTGCTTGCGGTTCTGATTTGAATTTTGTTTATCATTATATTCAAAGACCTTCGCGCTTTTCAAGTGTCAGACTGGCAAGAAGTGGCGCAGAATAGGGACCAGTGGCATCTTTTAATGTCGGAGGCCAAGACCCGCTTCAGGGTTGATGCGGCAGGATAGTAGTAGTTGTAGTATTATATTTGTTCATGACTTCAGATGTATAGGTAGAAAACTATACATTTATTAACAGAATGAATATCCAATTATTTACAAGACTATAAAATAAATAATAAACAGTTAAACTATCTAAAGATTGTTGCAAAGGATCTATAGATTACCCAACTGCCGGTAGAAAACTAGGAAGGTAAATAAAACATGGTTCTTAG
Organism: Philereme vetulata; assembly: GCA_918857605.2. Classification (NCBI taxonomy): domain Eukaryota; kingdom Metazoa; phylum Arthropoda; class Insecta; order Lepidoptera; family Geometridae; genus Philereme; species Philereme vetulata. The sequence goes on along the minus strand of OU975456.1, from coordinate 4,511,678 downwards.
TATATTATATTTCTTTCTTTTCTCTCACTGGTAAATATCATAATATGCGACCGTCAACTATGATGATGTTGCTATGTTTTCCAAAGCAGTATTTTTTACATCCATGTAGATACTGTAAATATAAGAAAAACTACATAAAATTGTATTTATTTAAAAAAATTGTTGATTGGCCGCGACTTTACCTGCCAACTCTCTGGATCTCAACCACAGACCGCCTACCTTATTAAACTGCAGCTAAAAACTATCTAGGAGACCCCGTAAGTACAAAAAAATATCATAAAAATCGATCAAGTAGTTTATAATACAGACTAGCTGAGCCTCCAGCGCCTTCATTGTGCCCACTGTAATCTGTAACCATGAGTTATTTTAAAATTAGATGTTTCAAATTTAGGTCATTCATCCATAGAGCAAGCATGCATTAGACATTTTGAACTTAGTACACATAACCATAGTCATTTTTTTAGAGCTTCTGTCTCCCATTTTGAAACAACAGAAAATAATTGATCGAGAGAAGCGCGATCTCCAAATCAAATGTTTGTTTGTCCGAGGATAAATTTCGAAGCGTTGATATGATCATCGTGAAATTTGGTATGTAGGTAGGTAGTGATGGACAATTTTAGTGTGACTAAATGAGCTATTGCGTGGAGCTTGGAGATATTGTATTATATTTCTTCACTATTTTGAGAAAGTCTAAATGTGCACATAAATGAATAGAAAAATCCATTAGGGCATGGCCGGGACTTAAACTCTCTAAACAACCTATTAACACGTTCACTGCGCCATCATTTTTAAAAAACTTTCAGCTGGTGCTTTGGAGACCTAAAAGATCTCGAAACTAACCTACCCTTTGGTGCGTTTGAGACCTTATCAGTCTCCTAAAAATACAGTTTTGAAAATATTTTATATCTTCCAAAAAACCAATGACGTAATATTTTGAAGTTTTTGTGGGTCAAGAGAGGCTATTGCTCTACACTTTGTTAGGTTCGCACGCAGTTATGACATTAGAATAAACTACAAATACCAAAAAAAATTAGGTATCGATTGTATCTTTTACCGCAACCGAAGATAGTTCAATATGTGTAGTAAAGTAGTGATAGGAATAAAATAATGTCTCGTCGATTGAAAAAGTTTTATTAAAAGTGTTTTTCATTAAAACATGGTAAGCACATTGATTGTTTGCATGTCCACGTCGATGCTAGGACAACACTAAATCGAGTCACGCGGCGCCCGCGCCGCCCACCTTCCCTCTCTTGCGTCTACGAGGCGTACGATTTCACGAGTACCGACAGGTCTCCTAACGCAAGGAATGGAAATAATTATACTACGTACGTTAGGGACCTAATCTATCTCTATATTTTTTTTATGTCCTTGAATTCACCTTTAAATAGGAAGCAAATATGTATATTTGTCTTACTCATACTTAAAGAACTTTACACGTTAGAGCCTCCCGCAAGGAGTGAAACAACACGATTATAGTCAACGCACAATACAAAAGTCCTGCAAGAGATCTGTTAGATCTCGTAATGCACCGAACGTGTTAACCGGAAGTCAGTACTCGAAATGTAAGTTCCTACCTACCGATAATATACGGCAATAATCAATACAATACGACTGAATAGAAAAGTATAATAAAAATTGCATTTCCATTTTCCTCGATCGTATCTCGTTGCCGATACCTACAATTCGTATCCCATTCCACTTCGTCACCTTTACAATTTACCCTATGAAATGAATTTAAAAAATAGTCTTTGTCTGGTGGTTGCAATCGTTTTAATGGTTTCTTGAGTTGTATTGCAGTGAACCGATATTTATAGATTAAAAATCTATAAATATCGTTTCACTCATGTTTCGGACAAAAATAGTAAAAACAGAACCCTACTGGTGCGACTTTGTCCGTCTGTCTATCACAGCTGAAATAAAAATAGCATTTTTATAGAAACTTACAGTGCGGGTTATGTTATAAACTACTCCTATATCTATACAAGCTATATATTACCTATATAAGATATAATAGATAGGTACTCATTATCATAATACCAACAACAGGATGTCCACTTCTGAACGTAGGCCTCCCTCATAGATTTCCAGTGCGATCTTGTGCGGCTTGTATACAACGTTTTTAAGCTCGTCTTTCCATCTAGTGGGGAGCCTAGATCTAGATAGGTACTTCCTAGACATAATCATACTAGTTTTCTCTTTGTTAGCGCTTTTGGCGCAATTTACCTGATGACTGTCATCAGATCAATTACGTTAAGCAACGTTTTGTTTAGTCATTACACGGATGGATGAATGTTAGTGCTAATTTCAACTGAGCGCTTCTCTGTGTAAGATGACATATTATCTTAAGGAGCGTTTTGAGTTTCTCCACCAGGCTAATGATCGCAATTTGCGTTCTTCAGATTCACTCCAACTTAAAACTCCTGTCCATACGACAGAGTTTTATAGTCGATCCTTCACTGTAACAGCCGTACGATTGTGGAACGCTTTGCTCCTCTCTATAAGAACATCCAAGTCTATTAGTAATTTTAAAACAAAAGTACATACCCATTATCTTTCCTTGTGTTGAAGTTGTAGCTGCTTGTTAATTCATCATAACCACTTTTAGAGTTGCTTATTTAAATTAAATTTGTGTTATTACTGGTAATTTAGGTTTATAGTATGTAGATATGTTTTTAAATTTATATAGATGCACCGCCGTCATGTGTTACATTTTTATCCTGTCCATACAAAGGTTGTCTGGAAGAGATCGCTTTTAGCGATAAGACCGCCCATTTGTAAGAATTATGTTCTGTATTTTACTTTGGTGTACAATAAAGAGTTATCTTATCTTATCTTATATGTCGATCTTTTCTTTAACAGAGTTGTTCAGCCATGTCAGAGGTCTACGGGCGGCCTATGAACTCCAAACTACAAACCTAGGGTCAGGCACTATCTCATTCAAACTTACTTAATTTCTTTACAAATGTATCTATTCTCAGGGCCGCATTTTAAGTGATCAAGAAAAACAATTGTCATAAAAGAAGAATTATAACTTTAAGAAAGTATTACTTCAGCTCCTGCAAGACAATTATCTCGGTAAATGTGACGTCACCAAAATGATAGGAAAGCGACGTCTAAGATCCTCAGTTGGTATAATGGAAATCAATAAAGGTCCCCGCGGCCAAACCCTACTCTTACCCACTGGGTTTTGGGGATGGAAAGTGGAAAGGGTAGAGAGGATAGTATCTAACAACTGTATTGTTTAAATAATATGTGATTGAACGAGGCTGACAAATGAACACTATCAGTAGGTGCTACTCTTTCGAAAACAGTTTAACTAAAACATCTTAAACATACCTACCAATTTTATATTTTTATTATATATCCATACAACAACGGTTATCTAGACAAGATGCTATTTCTATATTTATTTTTGTTTGTTGTGCCGTGAAATATATCTCTCTATTATTTTTTTAGTTCATTAAAGGCACACAACGATGACAAAACGTCTTTAGCTACTAAAAGTGTTTTACATTTTTATTTATTTATTTAGAGAAACCAACGGCAATACAAATTGTTTGGATAAAAAGCTTAGAACTAAACGTAAGGCTAATAACAGGTTTCTACGTTTGAACATTGTAAAGAAAAACGCTAAAAATAGGCAAATCCTCCCCTGAACTGCACCAGAAAGCTCCCTTTTTAGAAAACTTTGACATATTTGTATTATTTGACCACTCAATAAATCATATTTATCCACTAAATACGTTTAGGCATCGTTGCACAAGTCTTTCTTAGTGTCAAAGTTCTTTGTGTCACTCATTTTTCACATAGTTTAAAAACTGTATATGTTGTTGGAAGTGCTTCGAACTACATACGGCAAACACTATAAATACGGACGACGCGAGTAGGAGGGCCTTCTTCACCCTCCGTCGTCCGAGACACGTTCTCGGAGACCCGGATGACGAAATCACTTCCGCTAATGCGGGTGAGTCATCCACATTAGACAGAGCAAACACTCCACAAATACACCGACCTCGCCGGCGAGGTCGACGAGTCCCATTAGTCGCCGCCTACACGAGGTACAAGCACGTACCCGGGCGTTTCTCTCCTATCCCCGTCCCGGCAACAGCCCAAGCCGAGGTTCGTACCTAAGTGGTGCCCTTGCGCTAGTTACCTCATCAAAAATAAAATTATAGGGCTGAGCGCCTTCTGCGCTCGCCAAAAGCTCGGTTAAGCTGCAACGGCCTCAGAGGCCAACAGCGAGATAAGTCCATTCGAAAAAAAAGGAGGGCCTTCTTTTCGCTGCGAATCGCCGTGCTGAATGGACGTACCTATAGATCTATAGATTTGTTATGTATTCTTATTTTTTTGGGCTAGATTGTTCTTTTAGTTATAATTATTTCTCTTTATAATTAACTTATTTTTAGAATAATAAAATTGTATTTTTTAATATAAAACTGCTTCTGATTCCTAAAAATATTATATTGTACATAAGCCAGAGTGTGAACGAGTGAGAAAAGGGCACGCAGTTGATATATAATAAATTTAAATTCGACTCTATACCTCTTACAAACCACGTCACACACATCCATCTCCTCACAACGCTTTTAAATACAAGGGAGACGATTCGATAACACATTCGTATAGAGTGTTTGTGACATTGAGCTCGCTGAATACGAGTAACGAGTCCCTCGAAGTTGACCTGTATATTTGTGCTCGTTTTGGGTTAAAGATATCGCTTTCATTTTTAATGAGGATGCGAGATCTTTTTGCGAAGGGTTGGGGTTTTGCTAGAAAAAACTCAAGTTTTCTACACTTTTTGCTCATTCATCTTTTGAAAGACTGTTCTTAAATACTGAGAACTAGCCCGGCTTGCACAATGATTCCTTAACGTATTTTCTTAAACATATTTAGGCATTAAATACATTTAAACATTGTTACGCAAGTTGCCCTTAAATTCTTTACATTAAATTGATTTTTGTAAGTTTTCGAGTGACACAGTTGCATGCAAAAACTTAAAAACCATGTTAAATATCTCGTTTTTGGGGAAAAATGTGCATAACAATTATAGTTATAATTGAGACCTACAGTTCAGTTCATAATTCTTGACATATTCATCAACATTATCATCTCCTTGTATCCACTCATTATCCTGTATAAGCCTCCTTTATTCATGCCATGTATTCCTGTCTAGATCTAAATCTAGCAGGTGGTCACACTAATATTATAAATGTGAAAGTTTAGATGTTTGTTTGTTTGTTATTCAATCACGTCGTAACGGCTGAACGGATTTCGATGAAATTTGGTATATACGTACATTATAAACTGAAATAATACAGGATATTTTTTGTTGATAAACAACGCGTGCAAAGATGCTGGCGGTAGCTAGTAATTTATATTACTCGTCGAAAAAATTCTAAGATAAAAAGTTAGATTTTTTATAATTTAGGCGCATGCAAATCGCCTAAAAAGGATGTTTCATGGATAATAATTACAAAGGCATGAACTCTCGAATTTATTTTACTTAGATTACTTTCGTCATTGATTTCAATCATTATTAGGGTTGCCACCTTTTTTAAGCTAATCGAGTAAATTTAATTTATTAGGCAAAAAAAGTACAACATCTGAAAATAAAGTACAATTTATTTACCAGACCTAGCAACATCTTAAATATATTAACAGCGTCTTTACAATCAATCCCTAAATTTAAATATATAAATAATTAGTTTTTTTAATAGGTTAAGGGACATTCTATTGCGTTCATCCCGCCACTTAGCATTCATCTGAGAAAAAACTCTCTCTGTGAATGATGAAGTGGCGGGAATGGATGACAGAAACGACACAATTTTTTCACATTTCACAACATTACATGATATTGACAATGACGTTTTAGGTTAGCAAAGCAACCAAAGCAGTCCATTCCGTGGATATAGTGCAACATAAAACCAGGCCCCGAGTCCCCGGCGGCCCCGCTAATCCTAGCTACGGTAGCAGCCACGATAACGGCGGGGCCAGGGGTGCTAAGAATCCCCGGGAGACGATCGGCTACCAAACCCTACGACGACCACTGGCCCTGGTAACACACAACATCCGCACTTTGAGGACAGACGAAAAGATTGTTGAGCTGGTAGAAGAAATTAGTAGATTACACTGGGATCTTTTGGGGTTATCAGAAATCCGTAGAGAGGGCGAGGACACGATATCCCTCAAGTCTGTCTCAGAGGGCGACCAACAGTCCCAAGGTGGTGTTGGGTTTCTCGTTTCCAAGTCACTCATCAACAACATTATCACCATCGACAGTGTGTTGAGCAGGGTCGCGTACCTGACACTCAGAATATCTAAGCGATATTCGCTGAAGGTCGTTCAGGTATATGCGCCGACCTCTTCACACCCAGATGAAGAAGTAGAATCTTTGTATGAGGACATCAGCAGATCCATACATACGAACAAAACTCACTTTATTGTTGTTATGGGGGACTTCAATGCAAAGCTAGGCATGAGAAGCGATGATGAGTTGAGAATGGGGAAATTTGGATATGGGCAGCGGAACCCTAAGGGACAGAGGCTGGCCGATTTTCTGGAGAAAGTAGGACTTTTTATCATGAATTCTTTTTTCCAGAAGCCGCCTCACAGGAAATTGACCTGGATGAGTCCCAACGGTTCCACGAGAAATGAGATTGATTTACGAATATTCAATGATGTCTCTGTGATTCACAGGGTGAAAACCGGCAGTGATCACTGAATTGTTAGAGCCACATTGAATATGAACGTTAAACTTGAAAGGTCCCGTTTGATGAAGTCTACGCTCCGACTCACTCGCGCACATATCCAAAACCTTGAGAACTTTCAACTGGAACTTGCAAATCGCTTTGACTGTCTAGAAGTTGATGCATCAGTGGACGAGATCAATAACAGGTTCGTAGAAACCGTCCATACGGTGGGGTCCCAGTTCTTTAAGACACCCCGTACCAAGAGACCTCAGAAACTCTCTGATGATACCCTTAGCTGAACGACGTTCTTTGCAACTGCAGTCTCCCTATGATGCTCAGTCACATAGGCAGCTCAGTAGAAAAATTTGGAAATCCTTGCGGCACGATATTCGTACCTTTAATACATCTCGTATTAAAGATACGATAGAGCGGAATAAGGGCTCCAAAGTGATCGCGAGAGATAATTCTATTAGGCAGAGCCGCATGACGAAGCTGAAAAGGGAAGATGGCAGCATAACGTCAAGTAAAGCGGAAGTGATAAGGGAAGTCGAAGGGTTCTATGGACGGCTCTACGATTCGGTCACTAAACCTGTTTGCAGTGCGGCCAACGATTCAAGAGCCAAACTGACCCGACATTATACCGAAGATATTCCGGACATTAGCCTGTATGAGATCAGGATGACCTTGAAGCAGCTTAAGAATGACAAGGCGCCGGGTGAGGATGAAATCACTTCAGAGCTTTTGAAAGCGGGTGGATCACCGGTACTTAAATTCCTTCAGAAGCTCTTTAATTCCGCCTTGCTTGAAGGTACGACGCCAAAAGCATGGAACAAGGGCGTGGTGGTTCTGTTTTTCAAGAAAGGTGACAACACCTTGCTTAAGAATTACAGACCTATCTCGCTTTTGAGCCATGTTTATAAGCTGTTTTCAAGGGTCATTGCAAATCGTCTCGAACGCAGGTTTGATGAATTCCAGCCTCCCGAACAAGCCAGGTTCCGTAAAGGCTACAGTACCATAGACCACATACATACGTTGTGGCAAGTCATACAGAAGACCGAAGAATATAACTTGCCGCTATGTCTCGCGTTTGTGGACTATGAGAAAGCCTTCGATTAGATCGAAACATGGGCAGTGCTTGAGTCTCTCCAACGATGCCGTATTGACTATCGGTACATCGAAGTGTTGAAGTGTTTGTATAAGAACGCTACTATGTCAGTCCGAGTACACGAACAGAGCTCAAAGGCAATTCCCTTAAAAAGAGGCGTAAGACAGAGAGATGTAATCTCTCCGAATCTGTTTACGACCGCTTTGGAAGATGCCTTTGGAATGGAAAGGACTGGGCATCAATATTAACGGCGAATACATCACTCACCTTTGGTTTGCCGACGATATTGTGGTCATGGCAAAATCGATGGATGAGCTCAATCCGATGCTCGAAGGCCTCAGTGGAGTCTCCCAACGGGTAGGGCTTAAAATGAACATGGACAAGACGAAAATTATGTCGAATGTCCATGTCGTGCCTGCCCCAGTTATGGTTGAGAACTCGGCTCTTGAAGTTGTCGACGCGTATGTATACCTAGGACAAACAGTCCAATTAGGTAGGTCCAACTTCGAGAAAGAGGTCAATCGTCAAATCCAACTCGGATGGGCAGCGTTTGGGAAACTTCGCAACGTCTTTTCGTCCAACATACCTCAGTGCCTTAAGACGAACGTTTTCAATCAGTGTGTGTTACCAGTGACGACATATGGAACCGAGACGTGGTCCTTTACTATTGGCCTTATGAATAAGCTGAGAGTCGCTCAACGAGTTATGGAGAGGGCTATGCTCGGGGTCTCTCTACGGGATCGAATCAGAAATGAGGAGATACGTAGGAGAACTCAAGTCACTGATATAGCCCGACGGATTAGCACGTTGAAGTGGCAATGGGCAGGCATAGCGCGCAGAACAGATGGCCGATGGGGCTGGTAAGTTCTCGAATGGACGCCATGGACCGGCAAGCGCAGCGGAAGACGTCCACCTACAAGATGGGCAGACGACTTGGTAAGAACCGCAAGTCGGCGTTGGATACAGGCCGCTTCCAACCGCAGTTCCTGGAGATCAATGTGGGAGGCCTTTGTCCAGCAGAGGACGTCCTACGGCTGATATGATGATGGTGATGATTGTCAGTCGAAACACCGAGAAGACGGTACGTGATAAATCCCGTATTTATTTATAATGGTTCTCAAATTATGTTAAATAATAATGCCATAAAGACAAATTAATGCATGTTATCTAATATTGATCACTGTGAAATATTTTGAAACCAATTCGCATGCTAACTTCAAATCATTGTGGTGTACGTGGTCATTATAAATTCGATCTGAACCAATTATATATCAAATATGTACCGAGTTATGGTTAGCTGTTTACTGTTTAGAATTCTAATTTGACTGTAAAGTTTATTATTTTAACCAGTTGTAATGTACAATTTGATTTTGTAATGAGCAGTATTTTGAAATTTTACCGATAGCTATAGTTTGTAGGTTAACATTAAAATCAAAATGGAATTGGTACTGTAAAATCAATATTTGAAGTTATGGTTGTAGATAATTTGAAGGTCTCACTTCTCGTCTGTCTCTTAACACAAGATAAATAGATAGATAGATAGAAAACGCTTTATTGCCAATCACACTTAAAATAAAAAACAATATAAAAACTATTATCAATACATGCAGAAATACAAGTAGCGGTCTTATCGCTAAAAACGATCTCTTCCAGACAACCTTTGGATGGTCTGGATTCCACGAGAACGTTATAAGACGGTAGCTATTAATAAAAATAATTGAATATTGAATATACAGTGTACTTACCTAACCAAAATAAATAAATATATACATATATTACTCTGGGACAGATCAGCGAAGTACCAACTTGAAGCTCTGGAATCAATTGAGAGAAGAGCCAAGAAGCTCATAGGCAATGATGAGCTAGTTGATGCAAGGCTCCTCAGCCTTGAGCATCGACGAAAGGTTGCTAGCCTCTCGGTTTTTATCGAGTACATTTCGGGGAGTGTGCGGCGGAACTTTTCAACCTGATCCCACCATCTCCTTTCTATCAACGGACAACCAGACGATTTGCAGTGCGCCACCACTATATGGTAGAAATACCTCCCATTCGCGCAAAGCGGTTATTATTTATTATGCGCACCGCCAAAGAGTGGAACGACTTGCCAGAGTCTGTGTTTCCAGATAGCTACGAGTACAACCTGGGTATCTTTAAGTCGCGAGTGAATAGGTTTCTTCTAGGCAAGCGTGTACCAACGTAGACTGCATCATCGCTTACCATCAGGCGAGATCGTGGTCAAACGCAAGCCTATAATATAATAAACAAATATATATATACAAGTACTCATCAATGGATTAGGTACATCAATGGTGCCTGTGCGGTCAGCGTGACGATGCCAGTTTGTCTTGAATTATACTGACGTGGCGTTCCGTGAAATAAATAAACCTATTGAATAATACCTTTATATAATATATATAAAGCATAGAACATAAATATTCCATACGAATCATAAAAAGGTATACTATATAAAATACTATAAGTACTATATAATATAGGTGTTTAATAGAAGGGTGAAATAAAAACCAAGAGTAGCTTAATGATAGATGATAAAATGAGAAATGAGCATTGTAGTGCAGACAGATGTTTAAATAGAACTGTTTTAAAGATGGGAAAGGATTTGGCAGTTCTAATGTGTGGTGGAAGAGAGTTCCATAGATAGATGGACAAGACCATTTTTTATGCTTCGTTGTAATTATAAAAAATATTAAACATTCCTACCTATTATGCTATCTGGAAGAGAATGCTATAAGCACGAAATTGCTTGCAAATTTTCATTGATAATAACTTTCTACATAGAACATAGATAGAACCAGTTTCTATGCAAACTCCTTTTTCGTCCAAGCTGTCCGACTATGGAACGCCTTGCCGGTCTCCATTAGGAAATCCCCCTCACCTTCCGTATTTAAAGGTAGACTCAAAAACTTTTTATCTCCATGAAGAGTCGTGATTCATCTGATCTCTAATATTATTAATGTAAGTATAAGTATCATCATCATCATCAGCCGGAAGACGTCCACTGCTGAACATAGGCCTCCTCCTTAGATCGCCACAACGAGCGGTTGGTAGCCGTTTGCGCCCAACGGCTCCCCGCGATTCTTACTAGATCGTCGGTCCACCTTGTAGGGGGCCGGCCTACGCTGCGTCTTCCAGTCCGTGGTCTCCACTCGAGAACCTTTCTTCCTTAACGGTTATCGGTTCTACGAGCGATGTGGCCTGCCCATTGCCACTTCAACTTGCTAATTTTGAGAGCTATGTCGGCAACTTTAGTTCTGCGGATTTCCTCATTGCGGATTTTGTCACGCCGATTATACTCCTCGGTCTTCTGTATAATCTGGCGTAGCGTGTGGATGTGGTCTATGGTACTAAAGCCTTTTCGGAAACCGGCTTGTTCGGGAGGCTAGAAGTCATCGAACCTGCGTGCGAGACGGTTCGTAATCACTCTCGAAAACAGCTTGTAAACGTTGCTTAAGAGCGAGATGGGCCTGAAGTTCTTTAATAAGGTTTTATCACCTTTTTTAAAGAAAAGCACCACCACGCTTTTGGCGTGGTTCCTTCAAGGACGACGGAGTTAAATAACTTCTGGAGGACTTGAAGTACCGGTTTTCCACCCGCTCTGTCGTAACTCCATCCTCACCTGGTGCCTTGTTGTTTTTAAGCTGTTTCAGAGCGATCCTAATCTCGTACAGGCTTATGTCCGGGATGTCTTCGGTATAGTGTCGGGTTAGTTTGGCTCTGGTGTCCTGAGCCAACTGACCGACGGGGTTTTGTGTTGAGGTGTACATCTGTCCAAAAATCTTTTCGACCTCTCTCAGAATCTCCGGTTTCGACGAAATGATAGTGCCGCTGTCGGTCTTCAGCTTAGTCATTTGGCTTTGCCCTATAGACGAATTTGCAAACACCTTTGAACCTTTGTTTCTTTCTATTGCAACCTTAATACGAGATGTATTAAAGGTACGCAGATCGTGTCGCATAGATTTCGAGATTCGTCTATTAAGCACGCCGTAGGCCGACATATCAGCTGAAGACTGCAATCTCATTTCATCTCGGCTTAATGGTTTCATCTAAGAGTTTCTGGTTCTTAGTTCGGCGGAGGGCCTTAAAAAACTTAGATCCCACCGCTTGGACAGTTTCCACCAACCCGTAGTTTATCTTGTTCATTGCAGCTGGCTAGGCACTGGAAGCGATTGTGCAGTTCTAGCTGAAAGCTCTCGGGGTTTTGGATTTGGGCAGGATTCGGACGGAGCGCAGACTTCATCAGACGTGCCCTTTCAAGCTTAACATCGATATTTAATGTGCCTCTAACAATGCGGTGATCGCTCCCGGTTTTCACCCTGCTGATCACGGAGACATCATCAAATATTTGCTTCTTGGTCGTCATAATGAAGTCTATCTCATTTCTAGTGAAACCGTCGGGGCTTATCCACGTCTACTTTCTGGCTGGCCGCTTCTCATAGAAGGAGTTCATCATGAAGAGGCCCTCCTTCTCCATGAAGTCGGCCAGTCTCTGGCCCCTTCGGTTCCGCCGCCCGAATCCAAATGGCCCCAGTCTCAGCTCATCGTCTTTCCGTGTGCCTAGCTTTGCGTTGAAGTCCCCCATTACAACCGTGAAATGAGTCTTGGAAGTATGTATGACCTCGGAGATCTCCTCATACATGGCTTCCACTTCATCGTCTGGGTGTGTCAAGGTCGGCGCATATACCTGTATGACCTTCAACGAATACCTTTCGGTAATTCTGAGTATAAGGTATGCTGCCCTGTTCGACACACTGTCGACTTTTGTCACGTTGTTAACGAGGGACTTGCGGACGAGAAATCATCGGTGGTGGTAGCTGGATCGCTGCCGGGGATTCTTAGCACCCCCTGCTCCGCCACTGCCCTGGTTGCTACCATATCCAGGAATGACGGAGCCGCCGGGGACTGGGGGCCGTTTGTTTGTTGTGTCTGTCATAGGGGGGGTTTTGCCATAATCACCACGCTTGGCAGGCGGCTTGGTGATCGCAGTGGTTGGTGATTAGTACACAGAAGAATGCTGCTGCCCAATCCCTGGAACAACTCCCTTTGCCGGCTCACATGGCTCCCGTGGGATGAGAAGGGGTTGCCCTATTATTACGCCGGGACCACACGGCCAAGTAACAAAATCCGTACAGTATAAGTATGTCAGTGAGTATAAGTATGTAACTACATATTTATTTATTTTATATATGATATTTATTTATTTAGAATTATTTATGTACCTAATATGTATGTATATAACTATTTAGGGTTAAGTAATTTTTCGTTTTCTGTTATTAAGTTTATTCTTTTTACACCTTGGCCAATCGTCCATTAAGCAAGGATCCTCTCCATTCAAAGGTTGTCTGGAAAAGATAGCTTTGTTAAGCGATAAGACCGGCTTTTATGCTTACTTTTATTTGTTTTGTTTCTTTAAATCTGTTGTGTCTAGCTTGTAAGGTATAATAAAGAATTTTCATTCATTCATTCATTCTATTTAGTAAAAACAAACTTTATTAGGAATCGGTGCTAACGATAAACTACAAGATTGCACTCAGCCACCTGTTACGTAACCAAAAACCATGTCTAATCTCGATTCATTGCGAGAAAAGAGATCGATCACGTCATTTGAGATCACCCTTAGTTTTCGCCCCACGGTTCAACGACCGGGGGTTGACCACGCGACAGGATGCGCCTGGCTTAAACCGGTTGCAAACGGTTTTGATGAATTGGTTTCAATCGGTATTAGTTTATATTTTTTTTTGGCTACTTTAACATAGTATATTTCATTCATTCATGCTGGATTTTCTATTTTGTTTTAGTAGTAGGTATTACAAGAATGATTATAGAGTGCATTGAATAAATTTATTACAGCAGAATAGTTGAGCATGAGTCCATTTTTAGGATTCCGTGCATCAAGAGGTAAAAAAGGAACCCTTATAAGATCACTCTCTTGTACGTCTGTCTGTGTGTTACCATCGATTTTCTTAGGAACTGGTAAACCTATCCGGCCATATTCCAAAAAAGTACAATAGTCCAGGTTTAAACCAGAACTAAGAAGTCTAGGTTTGTTTCGGTATTAAAATTGGTACCAGGATTAAAATGCGTTCTTATTACAAAACACAGACCAACAAAAGATCACTTAGTACCAGAGATAGACCATGGTTTATTTATATCCATAGATTATATTTAGATATTGGTAAATAATCATTCATTTATTCTACAACCATACAATGCAACGTTCCGTTTCAATTATTGTTGATTTTTTCTTTAAGGTATAAAAGGATAAGAAATATGTTTAATGATAGATTATTAATCTATTTATTACTAAAATAAGTTATAATCTCTCAAACATGGGCGATTTATTGTTTGACAGTTTTTTGATATTAAAGTTGTTATCATTTCTTGAATAACTCATGCGTGTAACGGAGTGAATTTTCGTCATGCATGCAAAATTCAAAATCATCAGTCAGTCAGTCAGACCATGTCAATCAAAACAATATTTGTGATGGAGCTTTGTTGAGAAAACACTTTGAAAAAATAAAAAACACAGAAAAAACTCGAGGAAATTCTAGGCGATCCCCCTTTAGCTTGAACAAATACCAATATACATATCTATTTGTACATAATTGACCTGAGTTGAGAACGCGTTGGTGTTAAAAAATGGAACAAAATACAAATGAGGGGGTAAAAGTTGGAGTTTTGAAGAAAAAGTAAGTCTTATGAGCACTATTAGAATAATAATAAGTACATATATTACTTTGTTTCCCTTTATAATGCTTCATACGTTTATATCTAGTTCATGAAATTTCCTACAATGTTTTTTATTGTTTTACAGAACTGAAGAAATGTGCCAGTCTATCACTCACAAAGGGACTTTAAAAAAAGACAGAAATGCTGGAAGTTGAACACATAAACAACATAAAGTAGCTCAATAAATAAATATGGGATTAGAAATAGCTTTATTAGAATGTAAAAAACACCCTATTATTAACAATAAATGACTATTATTATAAGACACCATTATTGAAAAATGTACCTAAAATTTACCAAATATAGAATAAAATTGAAATACATATTTGATTATGACTGTTTTAAAATAATAATTATTAGTATAACATTACTAGGTATTTCAAGACAGATTTTGAAAATGGTATCCACATTGTTATAGGGTTTCATAGGTATATACAATATAAATTACATTAAAATGAGTTTAAATAAACTGGATTCTCCTATTATTCCCCTATTATGAATATACCTTGGTATTGGTATAGGTTCCCTTGAAAAAGTCAGTTTATTGCTATCTTCCTCACCAGGAAACCGGTCTTCTTTCATGTTAATGGCAATATTGTGAAGGACAGCGGAACCGTAGGTTCCATAGACCAAAACACCTTTCCTATGGCACCTATTGTAGTTTTCATCTTTGGGAGTTCTGGGATTCAGAAATGGTAAAAAAATATGGAGTACATGGATAACCACTGCCTTCCTGTAATATTTAAGAGAATGCACCAGCTTCAAATCTCTGATCTAATCTGCATTCCCGGAATATTCTTGAGTCATGCACACTGCCATGCTACATGGTCACTATGTCCATAATCTTCAGGTCAGCATCACAAACTACCTGAAAAGTTAACACTTTTTAGTACTTCAAATCTTTACTTAATATTTTGTTTTATACCATCTTTGTAAAATTTTTAAGATTTATCTAGTCCCCTATCTTTTTTAGATTTGTCTAGATCAGTTTAGCTTCATAAAATAGGTGTGATTGTATGTAGGTATATTTTATTAGACAGTAACAAACTAAAATCAAAATTACCTGTAAGTACATTAATTGAAAAAACATCAAATTTGCTATTGTGCTGAATTTTCTTATGCTCTCCTCTTGCTGGCCTAAAGTTGGCATATTTATAAATCTTCTGGGCATCCGTGCTAGCTAGCTGAGATGGTAACTTAGTCAGCTGGTTGAGATTTACCGTGTAAATAAGCAGTAGGTATCGTCTTAAATCTAGAATGAACAATAATAATGTATTAGTAAATTGATCATATTTGGTTTTATAAAACTTGTGTATTACAAGGTTATAAACACTTACTTTTTGGCGAATCCAATTGCGAAGCGCGCAAACCACTTGAAATTTCGAGGCTCAAAATGCATCCTCTACATTCGTGAGATAAATCTTCACGCAATAAATAAACAGAAATCTTCATCACTTAATTAGAAAGGATTCAATCGGTGACGATGTCTATCAGATCACCGGAACGTCTCCAGCATATCTATATCTTCTAAATCTATCAAGTCAATAATGTTAATACACATTTCGGTAAATTATTTATCAATACGTAACACAAAAATAAAATCAAAGATAACCTCAAAACAAGAAAAACCAGAGTTAAACTAGGGGTCTCGGGAGTCTAACTTTAGACCATAGACGATTCATGGTTTAGTGTTAAACTTATTTTTGTAATAAAGTTTATTGTAGAATCTGGTATAAATTTGGTTTAAACCAAGTACTATTTTTAGACTGCGTTTTGGAATAAGGCCGATCAAGTTTAAATTTATACCAGATACTGAGGTCTATAGATTCTAATAGGTGTATAAAAATAAAGGTCCTGAGTCAATATAATAAAAAGATATGGTTAAATTAAGATTTTCGCGAAAACTTGTAAGTACCAAAATTTACCCTAATTTTCAATTTTATTCATTTTTCGGAATTTTTCCTTTACTTGTGCTGCAAGACTTTGCAAAATCAACGCAAGCAAGGTACTTTCGGTTGACCTAGAATTGTCAATTTTGGTTTTTTAACCATTAATTTTGGGTTTGGGGCGAAAACCTAAGTGTTAGTTTCCGTTGACCTAGAATCACGATTTTGGCAAAAAGCAATGTATTACAGCACAAATAAAGGACAAAAAAATAAAAGTTAAAGGGTGTCCCCATACATACATAGTTGACGACAATTAGGAAAGTCCTCTGAGTTGTATGGGCGCTCATACAATTTAGATGAATAGCTAAATCAGCACCACCCTCAAATAAGGTAAATAAATAAAATTGTGCTATCGAATAAAATAAATATTTAAGTGGGGCTCCCATACAAGAGACATGATTCGTTTTTATAGTTAATGGTACAGAACCTTTCGTGCGTGAGTCCGACTCTCACTTGGCCAGTTTTTTCTTGAGAAGTTTGCAGTTGCTGACGTAGATTTATATTTTATATAAAGATAATATAAACACTTTATTCACAGAAATTAAAAATATATATATTATAAAATTTAATAATGTCATTAACTACTGCGAATGTTCTCATTTTTAAGGAAAATTAATATTTCTACATCGTAAAATTTCAAGTGTGAGTCATTTGACGGGTAAATCGTAACTCCAATTTCAGTTAATTGCAAGAATATCTTTAAATAATGATCACGACTGCCAACATATATAACCACTAAAGCATCCAGAATTTTTATCGTCACTTCTCACGAATACAACTGCGACCAACAAAATTAAAGACTGGTCGTGTATTTGAAATGAGCTTACTCATTGTAAGCTGTATTGTAGCTTACTTTGGTTTAACCCCTTCCATGATGAGTTTACTAATAGCGGGTTTCTATATTCTTCAGTAACCGACTATGCGTTTAAAAAAAGCGTTTTCGTATCATACAAAAAAAACTTCAGAGGTGTCTAGGGACACCCGGATGGAACGAAGTTCCTTTCGAATAGTATTTTTATTTATAGTGTTATCCGAACACATGCGGAAACTTCCAAGATTTTTTAAAATCATCTCAAAAATTTTAAGCCTAGACGGGACTTGAACCCGCGACCTTCCTCTTGATACGAGAATGCGCTACCATCTGTGCTACAAGGCAATTCACGTCTAGGTCGAAATTAGTGAGATCATTCAGAATTACGACTAAAGCGCCGTTAGCTCCATCTACAGGAAAACTTATATAGTTCTTTGTACCTGCTCAATGCCGAACGTTGCAGTTCAGTAGATTGACAAGAGATGTCGCGTTGCTTATTAAAAAAATAAAAAAAAATCTTGAAAAAATCCTTTCGAATAATTAGTGAATGAATTGTAATAAAATGTTTTTTTTTACAGTTATAATACATTTTTTTTATGATTAACAAATATAATGTAACATAAACTTAATCAGTAGGCTCAATTTTAGTAATAATTGGCTTGTGGCTTTAGGTCAAGTGGGACGTTAAATGAAATATTAATTGGTACATTTAGACTCCGTTTTTATTTTTGGTAAAGTTTTTATAGTTTTTGAGTAATTAGCCATGCTAAAAATTGAACTTTGACAAAATCACAGGGTACACCATTGACCCCACAGTGCTGTAATTTGGTATGCGTGTAGCATAAGCGACACAAAAGGCAAAAGTCTGAAACCAAGAATAACTGCAATTTGTACCTTAAAAAAGAATAACCACATTACATGAACTCCCGTTACCTGTAACATAAGCATTTATTATTGTCTGTATAAAATCTCTACTTACCTTACTCCATCAGCAATATCCGGAACTTGTGCAGAAACACTGTCAGGATTCATTATTGTCATTATTTATTATGTACAAAAAACCTGTATAGACGCAATAAAAATAATCGTCACGCCACCACACTGTTCAATGCGAAATAGAAAGACGTAACGAAAATAACTGGCTTGCTTTCTATGAGAAAGAGAGAGAGAGACAGACAGAGAAACACGCGCACGCCGAACGGCTTACAACTATAGCAAAAAGTGTCGTTACAACTTTTGGTCTTAATTTTTTCCATCTAGCCCCCTTTCGCAACGCGCGATAAGGAACTTCGTTCCAAAAGGATAAGGTGAATTTTTTGTGCATCAACATCATAATCATTTTCAGCCCGTGTCGACCCACTGCTGGGCATAGGCCTCTCTTTGTTTTTGCCATTCTTCCTGATCCTGTGCCAGTCTGAACCACGTACGACCCACGGTCTTAATGATGTCGTCCACCCATCTCGCCCAGTTCTCAGCCTCCACTTTGTTAGGGCCTTAGTCCACCTGTCGTCCACTTGAGCCCCAATATTCGCTTGCTGACGTCTTGTACTTTAGTCTGCTTGCGAATTTCGGTATTGGGGACTCGATCTAAGAGTGTGATGCCGAGCATGGCGCTCTCCATGGCTGTCTGTGCTACACTTATTCTGTACACAGCCTCCCTCGTGAGCCTCCATGTCTCGGCACCATAAGTAATAGTTGGCAGAACACATTGGTTATAGAGACGTGTTTTAAGACATTGTGGAATACGAGTGGATTTTAATATGTCAGCTAGTTTTTAGGATTTTTGTGCAACTTGATTCATATATTTCTTGTTAAATATTTTTAATAAATAAATATTGTTAAGCGTACATTGTACATCCATATTACTATTTCCCTGATTTTATTTGAGACTGTAACTTACCACTATCTCTCTAAAATAAGGTTGCTTGTATGGGCCTAAGATGATACCTACCTAAGATTTTTTGAAACGCATTTATGGCCTATATTTCCCGTAAGTAGAGTTAGGTGGCAGTTACAGAGGATTGTTTTAAATAATAAATATAAATAAATATTAATATTTCTGGACATTTCACACAGCGCTATCTAGCCCCAAACTAAGCATAGCTTGTACTATGGGAACCAGATAACTGATAAAATAGTTATATACTTTTTTTTGTAAATACATACTAATAATATATAGAGAAACAACCAGACCCGGAACAAATATCTGTAGATCATGCAAACATTTGTTCCGCAACGGGAATCGAAACAGCTACCTCCTGCGTCTCAGCCGGCTATTCGCCCACTACACCACGGACGTCATCAAAGGTTGGTGAAAACAATCATTTTAAAATTAATTATTATGATGATAACTGTATACTAGTGTAATTATTGATTAAAACAGGTATTTATCGCGTATGTACTTTTTTATATTGTTGTCCCGATGTTTCGGTTGTGTTGCAACAGTCATGGTCTCGGGCTGACACACTATACTAGGGTTGTATACGGGTTGTATACTAGTGTGCTGCTTAGTTGTAAGAACACTATAACTGTAGATAGGTACTTAATATTCCGTAGTATCCTGCACATTACATTTAGTAGAAACTTCTCGAATAATTCAGCGGAGCAAAACGTTTGAAGGCGCTCCCAACTTGGTGTCGAACTTACTGTCTCGCTTCCAAAACTAGAGCTCCCGTTGGAGAATCAAAAGGATTTTTGTTTAGGAACAAAAACTCAATATAGAAATAATAAATTAAATTTATTTTAGACATTAATTGATTATTGATGCATGTTTACTTAATTATTTATTATTTTACATTAAATATAAAAAATAAAAATAAAAAAAAAATATAATAAAAAAAAGTTAATAACTGACTAGCGGAAACAAATACAAGTGATGGTCATATCGCTGAACGTGTTCTCTTCCAGAGAACCTTTGGATGGACTGGATTTCACGGGAACGTTATAGAACAGTAGGTCTTAAACTTATATAAAATTTAAATCTCCTAAGTTATAACGTGTATTCTGCCCGTCCTTACCAATGGTGCCCAAACTTGGTCATTGACAGAATCTCAAAAGTACAAACTCAAGGTTTGCCAAAGAGCCATGGAACGCAGCGTGTTAGGGGTAAAAATAATCGACAGAATCCGCAATACCACACTGCGCGCGAAAACCGGCACCGCAGATGTTGACAAGACTGCCAGGCTGAAGTGGGACTGGGCGGATCACGTCAGTTGTATGGTCACAGACAAATGGGCAACAGTCGTCACACAATGGGTGCCTGCAGATGGGCGTCGAAGCCGGGGCCAGCCGAGGAAGCGTTGGCGTGACGACCTCGATGCATTCCAAGATAGCTGGTGGGACGTGGCGAGTGATCGTGAGATGTGGAGGCCCAGCAGTGGCAAAATGTAGGTTAAAAAAAAAGTTGTAACTTAAGTTATGATTAATCTTTAGGGTAAAAAATAATATATATATAACAGTTATTATATACACATTTTAGCTGAGTAAAATATTACAAGTAATTAAACCAGTTACGTTCAGTATTGCCTGTGCCACCTAAAACAATATAGCAGTGGTTCCAACATCAAATAGCTAGTTGGCAACTGTATTCCCCTTTTTCCTCCTATTATTTCATAAAACTGAACAAATAAATGTAAATTTGTTACGGTTCCAGAGACCGAACCAATCCTTTATCACTAAGGCATTCTCAATTAATACACAAAATAAAATAAAATTAACTATAATACAATTTTGGTGTAAAGTTTGTAGGGCTATTATTTTTAGAGCGAATGTAACATCGCACTATCGTTATTTAGAAATTATTAAACCCAGTTGAGTATTAGTCTATAATATTATAAGTAATACTATTTTTATGATTGAATTGTATAAAGATTACTAAGCTTCAATTTAATCAAATCGTGGGGTGACTAAAATATCTATAATTGAAAATAAATATATAACAAATGAAAAACATTTATTTGACACAACATTAAGGGACCACATTAGCAGATGGTAGAATACAGATACGAATACATATATGTTTTATTTACCAAAAAGTTTCACAATATAAGTGTTATCTTATTTTTTGGCTCAGTTACGTGGGTAGTTACACAAAAAACAAAATGCCAGAAGCCAAAGTATATCAATTCAGCATATAAATATTGTTCCGTAGATTATCTCGGCTGGTAGTATCAAAAGTGGTACTGTAAGTTAGAACTATAATTTCATCTGTGCGGTCGCGAAGAACGAACAAAGGGTAGGTGACCTACTTATGTCGAATTTGTGAAGGTATAGAATATGGGGAAACTGCGATGGGGTGGCTCGTTTGTTCCAGGGTAGGTTGTTAATAGTTCGAGAGAGCCTGTTGAAATATTTCTTTAGGTTGAATTTTGAAGGTATTTTTGGAGCTGGAGTAGCATACATCTTTTTCATCACTCATACTGAAAGTAGGTCATTGTAAACTCGATAAAGACTTCGTCAATGCGGTTAACGGCATCGTAAGTAAATTTAAAAATGGAAGGTGGCCTATTTTACTTTTAAATAGAAATAAGGATTTGTCATGCAGGTTGTATTTGATTTTAACTTATTATGTTAACATTCATATTAAGTTAAAATCAAATACGACCTCCATGACCAATCCTTATTTCTATTTAAAAATAAAATAGGCCTCATTCATAAATAGAATCTCTGTCTATGTTTAAGGTTGTTATCTATTTATGTCGCGAGTGAATAGGTTTCTTCTAGGTAAGCGTGTACCATTGTAGACCGCATTATAGCTTACCATCAGGCGAAATCGTGGTTAAACGCAAGCCTATAATGTAAAAAAAATACTAAAAAAATGTATTCACAAAAAATAAGTATATACCCCATAGCACAAGATTTGCTTTGATGGCGCTGTGTGAAATGTCCAGCGTTATTTATTATATGATTTATGACAAATCTTTATTACTATTTAAAATTAAAGAAGCCATAGTTTAGTGGTGGAAGAACAGTGGATACCGGGAACGTAATATTTTTTTTAGCAACAAACTGTTGGAAAAAAACTTTTTTTAAATTCCTCGCAATCATGATAAAAAGATACCAAAATTGTGTGTCCTTTCTAAGAATTTATCGAAAACCTAAAAAATAATCATGAACAGCCTAGAAAATCACTTTCAATTACGCAGGTAACACTGCGAGTTGAACTTAAATTCAACTTGGATAAAGTCAGTTTTCTTACCAAACAAAAGTTGAGTCAGACGCTGGCTAACCACATAGACCCCGTGCGTAAAACCACGGAGCAAACATGTTACTACTTCAAATACAACTGATATCACAAGGCGCAGTATAACCTGTACGCTGTTCACGGTAGAGTTATCTACATAGATAAATTATACATATACAAGGTGTTGCCATTTTAACTAAAAATGGCGGAGTATATTAATGAGACCATAAATATAAAATAAATAATGTTATTTTTTAAATCCAAAAACTTTATTTTAGAGTTTTTGTGCCAACCGCCCTACCGTACGCACCATACGCGCTCTGTTGACTGGTTGGGTTTATTGACTGGGCCGGGCCATTGACTGGGCGAGGTCATTGAACTAGCGGGGTTGTTGAACGACTCCAAATAACTTTATAGTAACCTGTGGCATCGTAAAATAAGCTAGTTCTCTATTATTTCGGTTCTGATAATGAAGCAAGAACGTTTATAGATTCATTTATTTTTTATTTTTTGTTTATAAACAGTCTTTTCAATATAATTAGTTTAAATTTCAACACCTTATATAAACTATCTATGACCTATGATCTATGATCTACATATCTATGATTTATTTGCAAAGGTTTTCATATGATTCATCAGTTTCTATTATTTCTTTTTATTTTATTTTATTATTTTAGGAACGACAAACAGGTATACATTGTGTAGTAAGTTACATGATATGGTGTGAACAAATAGTGAATATACAACCCACGGTGTCATCCACAGATCACCATTTTAAATCTTTTAAACGTGGTAATTATTTTTAATAAATGTTTTATTACTACAAAGCTATTAGTACAATGTATGACATTTCAAAGCAATATAATTATAGTCATTTCTAAATATTTAAGCTATAATCTCAATTTCGATAAAAAAAGGGATTAGCAGGATTCTTGATGTCAAATATTTTTAATAACATTTTTATTAAAATTTTTGTTAATGGCATATTAATGGCATTTGTTAATGCTTGTAGCAGTTTATGGAATAAATGAACAAGTGGATTTAAAAATCATGAGTATTTGGTTTACAAAATAAAACAGAACAGACACTTTAATGCATTTAATTGTAATAACAACACACACGCAACGACACAAACATTTTTTGATCGACGATTTATTGATCGAGTGAAGCGAGATCTCTAAGTCAACTGGGGCAAATCGGCATTGTATGCATGTTTGTTTGTCCGAGGATAACTTTGGAAGCGGTTATCCGATCATCGTGAAATTTGGTATATAATTATGTAGTGATAGCACAATTTTGGTGTAACTAAATGAGCTAAAAATATAGTATATATATATATATAATTACCATAGTCTCACAAGCCTTCAGGATCGACGAACTCTTGCAGATACGGCATTTCTTCATGGTCTATGCAATGGTCATATGGATTGCCCTGAACTTACGGAAAGAGTTTTGCGCTTCTGTGCGCCGAAATACCGCACTAGACATACAAAGTTATTTGCTGTATCACACTCATCAACTAACTATGCACAACATTCAATCGTTAACAGACTACAAAGAGTTTACAATAAGGAGTTCTTCTCGATTGATATTTGTCATAACAACAAGGGAACTTTTAAAAGTGAAACTTTAAAATTAATAATGGAGGATGACACATATGCATGATAACAACGCAACAAAATACTGGTTATTATGGTATATATATATATTTATGAATTTATGATGTAACTAATTATATATGTGTATTCTATGTATTTTATCAACCTTTTTGTGTTCTTACACGTAATTTGTTTTGTTCGTATTTTTAGTTTAGTTAGACTGTCTATTTATAAATTATTTTTTATATAAAGTAAATCCGTTTTTGGCGGTATGCTACGCTTAGTATAAGTTTATATGTGACATAATAAGGGCTGTGGATTTTGTGAAATAAATAAAATAAAATAATAATAAAAATAGGGGAGGGTGATTGAGATATTAGGGTTTAAGAGGGGTAAAAAAAAAACCAAAATGGGACTATCCGGTCAAGTGGCATGACTAATAAAAAGTCTTTGTGAGTACACTTTAAACCAATTTTTTTATATTTTGTTTAAATTTTGTAGTTTTTTAAGATATTAGCCATAATAAAAACTGAACTTTAACAAAACTTACCGAGTACACCAGTGATCCAGTGAGATGAAATTTAATGTGCGTGTAGGTTAAGTAACACAAATATAGGGAAAAGTCCGAAATCTCAAATAAATGCAATTTGTACTCCAAAAAATTGGACCAAATTACATGAACTCCCGTTACCTGTAATTTGAATGAAACTGTAGGTCAAGTGAATTGGTAATAATTTCGTGGCACTACTTTATTAGTCTAAGATTAAGGTGGCTTGCACAACGATCCCTAAACGCGACTAAACATGTTTAAATTTTTGGTATTTGTATGATTTTACAACTCGTAAAATCATATTTAGCCACTAAATACGTTTAGGCATCGTAGCGCGAGTCGCCCTAAGTATATTAATTTTCTTTTAGGAGACTCGCGAGGTCTCACTTTGGGGGCAAACCACTAGTTATACAATGATGAAAAAATATCAATCTTATTTGACATTAAATAACATAATTTTTTTAACTGAAAAATATAAGTTACATTTTAATAACTAGTGGTTCGCCCCGAACTGAAATCTCGCGATGATCCTATAAAAAAAGGAATATTATTTGTAATCTTTGACTACCAACAAGATGTCACAAAAAACATAAACAAATAATTTGATCTACAGTTTCATTCAAACTACAGGTAACGGGAGTTCATGCCAATTGGTTAAATTTTTAGAGGTATAAATTGCAGTTATACTGGATTTCAGATTTTTCTCTATATTTGTGTCACTAAAGCTACACGCGTATCAAATTACAGCACTGTGAGATCACTGGTGTACTCTGTGAATATCGTGAATGTTCAGTTTTTATTATGGCCAATAACTTAAAAACTACAAGGCTAAAACTACAAATAAGAACGGGGTCGAAATGTACTGACCTTTCATTAAACTTCCTATTTGAACTCATAATCTCGTTTTTTTTTACCTCTCATTAACCCCAATATCTCAACAACCCCCATATTTTTGGCTCATTTAGTTACACCAGAATTGTGCCAGTATCTATTTATTCAGCTAGCTGTTACCCGCGACTTCATTCACGTAAGAATTTTCAGATCCCTACCTTGAGGAATTATAGATTGCCCATACAAACTTTCAACCACTATTTCACCCCCTTGAAGATTATTTTAGAGAGAAAAGATTCTCTTTCCTTCCCCAGAATATCTACTTACCAAATCTCATTACTTTTCATTCAGCCTTTTATTCGCGAAGGAGTAACAAACAAACAAATAAACTGAGATACTTTCGCATTAATAATATTAGTATAGGTTTCACGATGATCGGATTAACGCTTCGAAAGTTATCCTCGGACAAACAAACAAACATACATACATGCATACATACAACGCGGATTAGCCCAAGTTTATTTGGAGATATCGCTTCGATTGATCTATACTATAAATAGGAAATATTTGTTTGTTTGTTAGTTTGTATTGAATTGGCTCCGAAACTACTGGACCGATTTAAAAGATTCTTTCACTGTTGGGAAGCTACACTGTCCCCTGGTGACATAGGTTACTTTTTACCGAACTGCACAAAAGGAGGGTAATGTTTTTATTGAAAAACTACGCGTGCAAAGCTGCGGATTTGTCAGCTATTCAATATTATTTACAAAACATTATTTAATTCCAATAAGCAAATTTCAAACCATGCTTTATAAAAGCAAAAAATATTTGACATCTTGAACTATATTTACTGTTGTAGGTATGTACACAGGGTCTTTCCCTGTAATAAACAGATCCCAAGACAGAAAATAGCCCGCGGCGGTGCCACAGAACAAATCATAGTTATTATGACCGTCCGTTGAATAGAACGGTGACTGGGGAGTCATCTCTGGTGAAATTATAACAGGGTGCGCCATCACATTTGATAGGGGTGAATTTAGTACTGATTCGGCAGGGAAAACCGATATTGGAAGCCGTATAGTTGGGTTTTGATCAGGGTTCTAGTTTTCTGGTTTATTTTATTTAAGTTCATGTCTTTTTCTCTCAACTCACCTTTTGATTATTTTTTTCATTGAATAGCCAAGCGCTTGATCACTACCTCACTGATGGTAAGTGAAGGTGTGATCGAAGATGGAGCACGCTTGCCTAGAAAGAACCTATT
Organism: Philereme vetulata; assembly: GCA_918857605.2. Classification (NCBI taxonomy): domain Eukaryota; kingdom Metazoa; phylum Arthropoda; class Insecta; order Lepidoptera; family Geometridae; genus Philereme; species Philereme vetulata. The sequence continues at coordinate 4,484,961 of OU975456.1, read as the reverse complement.
CACTCTGGACTTTAAGACTCTAAGATTATACTGGTTTGGAAAAACATACGCCGGAAGTGAGTTCCACTCCTTACTTGTGCTAACAAGAAAAGTTGAAGCAAATCGTTTGGTACGGCAAGGTGGTATGCCGACCAGGTATGGGTGGTGATTGAAGGTTCTGTGCGTACGTATTATCTGAATTTAATTAAAACAAAAAAACACTTTTCCAAAGTGTATACCAATTTTACTCTATACATTTTTGATAAAATTTATTTAAGAGTAAAGTTTAAAGGAATTTTTATTATCATGGCTGGAAGCCCCTACTTTCAGATTAACAGATATACCGAAGTAAACACGCTGTGGCCACAGTTTTATCCAACCAAGGATTTACAGTGACATAAAAAAAGCAATTTAGATAAGGACAGGGCATTAAAGTGTAAAGTTATTAAATTTTGCATCCGACTACTTTAGTCAAAGCTAAGTCAAAGCCAAACAATATTTATTGCTATGAGGATCGCTAAGAAATGTCTTGCTGTAAGTAAACTCCATGTTGATAAATAAAATAAATAAATATTTCTGGACATTTCACACAGCGCTATCTAGCCCCAAACTAAGCAGAGCTTGTATTATGGGAACTAGATAACTGATAGAATACGTATATACTTTTTTTTTGTAAATACATACTTATAATATATAGAGAAACAACCAGACCCGGAACAAACATCTGTAGATCATGCAAACATTTGTTCCGCGGCGGGAATCGAACCCGCTACCTCCTGCGTCTCAGCCGGCTTTTCGCCCACTGCACCACGGAGGTCGTCAAATGATGCAATAGAAAGGTGCGCATTTTAACTTGGAATGTCTATATCGTGACCGCACAAGCCCTTGAACCACCTTACTACTGCCTATAACAATTGCTTGAACTCCTAGTGACTAAGTCGCAGTAATCGTTAAAGTTTTAAACTTTTTACAACTAGGCCTGCATAGCTTTGAATTACGCTCGTCACCCTGAGAAGTACAGTTGAAAGTCCAATGCAATGTTTTTTTATATAATATTTTTTTATCGTTGCAACGTTTTATCCTGTTTTTAAATCCTGTGTAGTGTAGTTATCTTTATTTAGCTGTCGTTATTATTCTAGTTATATTTTTCTCCGTGAGCTTTTCTCTTATCTTCTCGATATCTTACAGCAGTATATGTGACAAGTATTATGATTATTTACATTCCTTAATTCCATTTAACTATAACAATTTCCAATTGTTATTATTTACATTGCATTACAAATTAATTATTACAATACATTATTTACATTACATTAAAAGTTAATTAACTAATTTAACAATACTTAAAAAAATAATTAATTAATACATTATAGAGATTGTTTACATGTCAATTCATGTTTTATTTTTTAAATTTTGTTGCAATGCAATGTGTTAGGTACAATGTTAGTGTCCATGTGCTCTCATATTCGTGGAGCATTATTGAGTTTAACTCGTAGCCCGTAGCATTAGTGCGGAAGTGGCGTAGCCGCTAGTACTATGTATCAATTAGGTAACGCTTGGTCAAGTACAGTTAAGGAAACAAGCGACGGGTGTAATTTTTTTTTATTGATTATCGCATGAACCTATAAGAACTAAACTGGGATATGATAGGTTTGTTGAGTATTTTTGAAGTTTTCGGTTTCCACTAAACCGAAGGGGGGGTTTTTTTAAGGACTACAAAGGCACATTGTCTACACACAAAATAAATCGTCAAGTCAACCATTACGGAGAAATAATAACTTGTAATTTTTTTATGGCGGAGCAAAATGCCATTAACAATAAATATTTCCATAACAATAAATATATACAGACGACACAGTTGAATCATCAAAAGATAATAACTCAACTGCTCCAGATCACCACCAGGCGGAAGTGTTCCCAAGACACTGGCTGCATTGCCCCGCTGAATTGCAATACTTATGCGTTGACCCAGATAAGCGACCGCTCTCGGATCACGTCGCTTTGACGGACGTCCAGAAAGAATATAGAAAACGCGATGGGCTCCGGTATTGTAAAGTTACATAATGAAACAAATAATTACAACCCAAAACTTGATTAACTCTTCCTATATGTGAGTGGGTTAATAAATATAAATACATATAATAACAGAAATCATATAGACATATACAATCATTTATTCACTACATTAGCACACAATATAAATTTCAGTTACATTTTAAGAGAGAGAAGATACTTAAAATTAAACAATTAAACAGTATAAACGCGAAATATAAACAAAAATAAGGCAGAACTCGGTAGATACTGTGTGCTACAGCAGTAAATGGGACTCGACTCGGCATTATGCTCGCCGTGATGGTAAGCGCTGATATTCTGTCGAGACCGCTCCATTTAGCCTCTAGACCCTGAGAGTATTGTGTTGTCCATATCCAATTATTTACATCTCACTTAAGAAAATACAAAGAATCTAGTTGAATATTATCCTTATACTTAATTACATTGCAAAATGGTAACAAAATAAGGGTTTTCATCTACTATATTTAAAAAAGATAAAATATAGGTTGTTTTTGGTATGTTATCATTATCAATCTATGATTTAATACAATTTAATTAATTTTTTTCAGAAAGGTGCCTTTATAAATTATTGTTTAAGGTATGTAGTAACCGTGCCACATACGAGTTTTTTGGCTAAAATAGGATATTTGCCATGATTTTGAGAGATTTCGGAACACTCTAAAACTCACATATCATGGTAAATATTCCGATTTTAGTGAAAGTACTGTTCATATCCATGATAGTAACAAAAGTAATGATTTTAAAATTACCCCATTATTGGGCAAAGGCCTACCCGCATTTCCGCCACTCACACCGGTCCAGTGCCACCGTATTACAGTTTCTTTGAAAGGGACTGGCCTTTTTTAATTAAATAATAAATTATTAAAAACTCAAAAGTTTCTCATGCTTGCCATTGTTTTTTAGTTTATAAGGTTTCATTTGTAACAGTTGTTCTTAGTCAGGACAAAGATCAACCAATTACTAATACCTTTCCACAATATGTGCAAAAATAGAGAAATCGTGCTAACAAAACCAGCCAAGTGTTTCATTCACCACGTGTACAATTCCAAACCGGCGGCGCGCGCCAACTAGATACAGACCGCAGCCGGCCCCGAAATGTTGCTACATTTTGTAAATACAACACTATTTATTCAGCATCACAGTCATATTCACAAGAACCTTTTAGTAAAATGATATAAAGTCACACACCTACATAGAACCATTACATTGAATTATAAAACTTAGAATAGAATAGAAAATGCTTTATTGTATTTTTTTTTGCTAACCGATCTCGTCCCACTGCTGGGCAAAGGTCTCCCCCAAGTCCCTCCAAGCATCCCTATCTGTCGCTATTTCCCACCATCCTCTTTGGGAGGTGTCGAAATCGTCCCGCCAACGCTTTCTCGGCCGACCTCGACGTCGCTTTCCGTCTTCAGGCGTTCATGGTGTTGCAATATGGGCCCATTTCTCATTATTTTCATTTATTGTATCATCATCATTATATCAGCCGTAGGACGTCCACTGCTGGACAAAGGCCTCCCTCATTGATCTCCAGGAACTGCGGTTGGAAGCGGCCTGCATCCAACGCCAACCTGCGGTTCTTACCAAGTCGTCTGCCCATCTTGTGGGTGGACGTCCTACGCTGCGCTTGCCGGTCCGTGGCCTCCACTCGAGAACCTTTCGGCCCCATCGGCCATCTGTTCTGCGCGCTATATGGCCGCTCAACGAGCTATGGAGAGGGCTATGCTCGGGGTTTCTCTATGGGATCGAATCAGAAATGAGGAGATACGTAGGAGAACTCAAGTCACCGACAAAGCCAGACGGATTAGCACGTTGAAGTGGCAATGGGCAGGCCATATAGCGCGCATTTATTGTATACCACACTTAAGTTAACAAAGAATATTTTAAACATATACGTGTAACTAGATACGCGATAGCACAATTACTACTTTTAATGTAATGTCCACTTTAAGGTAACTGTACATATATAATTTACAAGCACCTAAAGTCAGGCCATTTTAATAGGTAACATTTGACAATTCATCAAAATTCAACAACGTAACCTTGTAACGGCGGGCATAAAATAATATATTTTTTGGTTTTGTTAGAACTGCATAATTGCTTAACTTTTTTCAATTACGATTACATATTTATTGCAATAATGACCGATACGAGTACGAGTTCGGTACGAGTTGTACCAAACTGACAGACGTCAGCAGACGTCAAATGTTACCTATTAAAATGGCCTGACTTTAGTTAGCCCCATAATCCACATTAGGATACATCCTTGAGAGGAACTCTCAAGAACGTATCCGCTGCGACTTCCTACGCTGAAGATTTGACTATCCCGTGAAAAGTGGTTCACTGTGCTTTGTAGCTCTGTATATTTTTGACGTCGAAAAAAGACAATATAACAGTGTGCTAGGAAACAAGTTTTTGTATGTTCTTATTTACTTAAAAAAAACATACGACATGCGTTTTATGCGAACGGGCTGTGGGCTAAGTTTACTATAAAAATATGTAGTATTTATAGTGAACTCAGCCTACGGGCTAAGTCGACCACTTTCTACCTTTTCCTTGGTCAACCCAGCTCATAATTGCGTCAGCCAGCCCGCGGGCCCAGTTGACCACTTTATCAGAGTCTAGCAGTTGCCCGCAACGTCGTCTGCGTGGGCTAATTAAAATCTTATCACTACTACTATCAACGTTACACTTTCATTTGGAACGAACTCCGTGGTGCAGTGGGCGAATAGCCGGCTGAGACTTAGGAGGTAGCGGGTTTGATTCCCGCCGCGGTACCAATGTTTGCATGTTCTACAGATATTTGCTCCGGGTCTGGTTGTTTCTCTATATTGTAAGTATGTATTTACAAAAAAAAAATGAATATAAGTATTATATCAGTTATCTGGTTCCCATAGTACAAGCTCAGCTTAGTTTAGGGCTAGATAGCGCTGTGTGAAATGTCCAGCAATATTTATTTATTTATTTACTTAAACCAGTAAAAATTTCAATATTTTCTGGGGACTACTAGGTATTGTATTTTCCCGTAATAATAAGACTACCCTATTTGTGTTGACCTAGGCAGGCAGTTTAAATAAAAACACTAAGTGAAACGAGTCATTTCCTGATTACAAGTTGAAAAAAATCCCTATTCATTTCGACCTCATTGACAATATTAAAAACTACAATTTTAGATTCGAATAAGGCTAAGTACTAAAACGAGCAAAATGATAAAACTCAGAAAGAACGAAAACTGCGAGTCGCCATTGTGTAATTCTTAGAGGCATTACAACATGTCGTTTTATAATACATATTTATAATCAAGGTATAGTGTACATGAAGAAACGTAGAGCAAATATAATAGTCCGAAGGTTTGCACGTTGTTCAAAAGACGTTAAAATAACTCTCTTTAGAGCATTTTGTACTTCATTCTACACATGCAGCCCTCAGAGTCCAGTACAACAACGCGCTGAAGATGATATTGGGGCTTCCCCGATTCTGCAGCCCGTCGGGAATGTTCGCGGAGGCTCGCATCAATTGTTACCGTGCAACAATGCGCCTGCGCTGTGCATCCTTGGTGAGGTGGGTGCGGGCGAGCACCAACGTCCTTCTCGGCGTGATTGGAGACCACCTCAACTGTCCCTACCTGAACCACTGCTGTAAGCTCCATTTGCCACACAAGCCCTTCCAAAGAGCATTATGAGTTTTTTTAAGTGAGAATACCTGACTTTATATATATAGGACTTATGATTATTTTGTGTTATTTGAATTTTATTTTTTTATTATTATTTGTGTGTATCAATTTAATATGAGACTAATGTAGCTTAAATTAAATTATAAATTAAATTAAGTTAACACACTTGTACACACGGCTGCACATCAAGCTATACATTTCCAGTATAAGCTAATCTCTCATTCTACGAAAAGCCTACACAATGCGAGGTCAGCTTATACTGGAAATGTATAGCTTGATGTGTAGCCGTGTGTACTAACCCATTTGACATTTTTAATTAAGTTGTTACTAACAAATATGGATATTTGACATCTGAAATAAATGAATTGAATTAGAATAAAGATCTTACCTGCAATATTGAAAATACCTTACTACCTACTACATACGTTATTTTTAAAGCGGTCAACTAAGGCTAAAATGAAATGTGGGCGGGCCAAGCTGACCCCGAAAACATTGGAAACTGTCAACTGAACCCGCAAATAAGATTGGCAGCAGACCGAGTTATCCGTGGGTCGAGTTGACCAATAAAAAAACTTAAAGTGGTATATGGAGCCCTTGGGCTGAACTTAGACTGAGTTGATCACAAAGACAATATGTATGTCAATCTGGACTTTGATCTATATCCATACTAGTGGTTCTGTGAGAACAGTAGACCTCGCGATCCCTCTAACCATGCAATATGTTTATTAAAATGCAAATAAAAGTCCAAAAGTAATTTCCGCAAGAAAATTAACGATTAAAGTCCAATTTCGAATTACAGCTGCTTGAATTTTCCAATAGCCTTACCTATTTACTTCTGACCAAAATATTGGTATAAGTTTTAGCGATTACTCGCGTTCCCTTGGTTCTAAGAGGTCGATTCTGGTGTCTACGGATTCGTCTTATGAAGTTGGAGAGGACTGCGTAGTCTGATTGGTATAGGTAGGTATACAACTTCCGAAAAAATGCAACAATTGAAATCCATCCATATATAATGCTACAACAAACGATTCCCCCTTCCACTTCACCTTTTGGAATTTTTTTACAACGTCTCGCCTCGCACTTTATTATCCCAAATGTCAAATAGAAAAAAATATCGTTTCTTATTCACAAGTTTAAGAAAGGATTTTAAATTATATATATATATATAATTTAAAATCCTTTCTTCTATATATATATAATTTAAAATCCTTTCTTAAACTTGTGAATAAGAAACGATATTTTTTTCTATTTGACATTTGGGATAATAAAGTGCGAGGCGAGACGTTTTTCGGAGTGGATCGCACTCACCCTGATAAAGGTTCACGAATTGAACAGAAACATTGTCGATCGTGACAGCGATAAAACGGTACGTGATAAATCCCGTATTTACAATAATGATAATAAAGTATTTTTGGTTGGATACTTTTGCACCCTTGCAATTTAGTTCAGTAATGATCCGTCTGTATAAAACCATTTTCATTTTGTGAATGTAAGTTTCAGAAATAATGTTTCACCTTATGCCAGTCAGTTGTTTGTTTATAAATACAACGCCAACTGGATCCAACCAACATTCAGCCCTCAAAATTCTGCTACATTTCGTAAACACGACACTATTAAGAATTTAGAATAACACTCAAATGTGTCCTTTCAGTGAAAATGCTCGGAAAATGATGTAAATGGAACTATTCATTTCACATTACCTACAGTACAACTATACTTAAAGTTCAAGTGTGAAAGTACTCTTAAATTAAGTGTTGTATCCGTTATCTGATTCCCAAAGTACAAGCTCGGCTTAGTTTAGGGATAAATACTGCTGCTATTTTTAGAAAAAAAATGAAAGGAAACTTCCCTTAAAATTTCCGGACGTTGGCCGTGAATTAATATATATATTCAGCCTATTTTGAATGTATTTGAACTCATTACTTTCTCAGTATTGGTTAGTCTGATCTCTTATATTTTTAGTCCGGTGGTTCTATAAAAATTCTTCAACTTTATCTGACACAAAACTTATTTCAAAGTGACTTGATTATAGGTTGATTGATTAGTTGGAAATTTTCTAGTGCACTTGAGGCATTAATTCAAATAATATATAAAAAAATCGATGCACACTCATAATCTGACTGTCAGTCGTAACTTTCATGATAAATTTCAGTCCACAGTCATAAATTGTGAAACTCTGAATTCACGGCCAACGTCCGGAAATTTTAAGGGGAGTTTCCTTTCATTTTTTTTCTAAACAACCATTAGGATCTGCGTGCGAAAATCATCGCAACTGAGGTTGGCAGCTGCGGGGGTGGGGGTAAGGGGGTGGGGCCATCCCCTTCGCTATTTTCGGGACTTGAATTATAGTCCGACCAAGCATTGAAGAGCTTTTACCGAATTTTGTGTTACGTTTTACGGCGGAATCCTAAGCGTGTTGGTTTTCTAAATTATTCAACGGAAAGTTTTTTAAGGCCTGCAGACTTAAGTTGTCTATTAATAATTCGAAGTAACGAATTCACCTTTTTCAAGGTGGAAAATGTCGTAGTTTTTTATTCATCGTCCTGGAACACTCAAAAGTTGAGACAAGGTTTATGTCCTTAGAGAACACCTCAAAGTTTTAAAATTTTCTAAAAATAATTTGCAGATTAAAAGTGTCTACTCGTAAATGTAAAACATAAAATTCCCTTTTTATCTTATGCCCTCACACCTTTTAATAAAAAAAGAAAAAAATACATTAACATCCTTTTAAATCCTGAACTCTCAAGTATAATTATGATTAAAATCAAGTGTAAGTGACGCAGAAAAACTGCGCATATTTCACACAAACAGCTGCTTATTCTGTGGAACTGGGTAGTTCAGTAAAATTGAGTGAAACAATTGGAACAAAATCACTGTCTCAAATTAAAGGAATATTCCACATTATTTGAGCACAAAGAGACGCGACAGACGCGTCAACACGAGACGCGGCTAAACAAGAAATTCCAAATAATCAACCTATTCACACAGGGCGAATTTACTCGTACCTAAATCTACCGAGGGTGAGCGAAAGGGAGGATCGTATCAAGACTCGAGACTCCCCCATGGCGTCGCTATGAGGGGACTCGGAGGGAATTTTAGGTTAGTGGACATGTAGGCATAAAGACGGGAACACGGCAAATTTGTTGTCTCATTTAGTTCGTGTCGTTTTGTGCTTTTCGTTGTGCGTCACGTCATAGTTCGTCATCGTATCGTGCTTTAGAGTAAGTTAGTTAAGTGTAAATATATTTTAGTGGGTGTTTTTATTTGCGCGCCAATTTTCCCTTGCTCGGTGAGTGCGCTAACTTTTATACGTCAAAATACATTTTCTGGATAGTGAGTGATAAATTGTGTGCGGTAACAACTAATTGACGATTGAAAAAGTAATAAAAAACACTTGTGTTTACCGCCCTTTGTTTGTAAACAGTGCCGCGTGCGTTTAGCAAGTGTAAACATTGACCAACATACCTAATACACTTTTTCGTGTGAAAATTATTTTGATAACACCGTAAGCAGCGCCGCGATTTACGCGAACAATTTCAGAAAAACGCCGCTCAAAAATATTATTCTGAAACGTAAATACGTGCCAAATATTTTACTGTGTATAAATGTATTGTAAATAACTGTAAATAGCCGCCTAAGTTCCTGCAAAATATCAAGCGAAGCAAAGTGTACAAAAAAACAAAAAAATACAAACATAAAATACAAAAATTAAGTGTTAAAACATAAAATAAATCTCGCCTCGGGAAAACGGGGGTCGACGGTGTACAACAGTTACTATACCGATCGATAATATTACGCATTACGGGGTGACTGAGAGGAACGCACACAGACGCGCGCCGTACGCACACATTCAAGCCCCACCCCTCCGTCGTCCTCACAAAAACAGCTTTAACATAAAAAAAACCGAATTTACTCCTATATTATAAGAAATATAGTACAAAAACTGATTTTTAGTGTTCAGTAACTGTGATAGACATGTTGGTAGGCACGAATTTCGGGATGAACCCGATCCTGTTTGGGTACAATATGCAGCCTCCGATGAGCAACGTCAGCATGCCGCCTCCAACGCCGATGATGGAGTCGGCTCCAGTGACGCCCGTCCATAGCAACCACCACAACCACAATCATCCCAATAAAGAGAAGCGTTCGTCTTCTTCTCCGTTGACGCTTTCGGAGATAACTGGCGCTCCGCCAGGGGCCGGGAAGGATGCTGTGAAGCTGTTCATTGGCCAAATTCCTCGTCATCTAGAGGAAGAGGATCTGAGGCCAATGTTTGAGGAGTTCGGGAAAATCTATGAGCTGACCGTGCTGAAGGATAAGCACACTGGTATGCATAAGGGTAAGTTTTGTATGGTTGACTTTAGTATCTAACTAGTTAATAGTGATGACATAACAACTAGTTAATCGTTCTTTTGTTCTGAAATGTATAACAAAAACCACTTACAGAGGAGTGAGTCAAACTGGTGGAACGTATTTTATTGAATAATCATTTTTATATTTTTGTGACAACTACAAATTAATTCCAATTTGATGAAATGGATAAGAGTTGGTATTACAGATACCTACTTCTAAATAAAATTTTCATGAATGGCAATTCAACAATGAGTCCGTTTGGGAGTCTCTACCTGAAGTGGCTAGCAAGGTATTGTAAAACCAGTAATAAAATACTAAAAGCTTTGAACGTGGAAAAAGCTTACGCCATTTACAATAATACCTTTGCCATTTAGATTTTACACCCCAGAGTTTTATTGTATACTGCCACTTTTATGCACTTCAAATGAAAATAAATGGCTCATTCACATACGACCACCTACAAAGGAATAAATCCAGTTAATCAAAATCATACCAACAATTAAACAAGTGCGGTCACGTCATGCAAAGATTAAAAACCTGCAATTTTTCCTCGGAGAAATAAAGAAAATAATATCAAGAAAGGCAGATTATGCAGTTTGCATTGTTTATAGTATTTTGAAAACATTTCAGTGTAAACAATTCTGTGGCGTTCGTTTATGGTATTCCGTACCCTTTTCGGAAATACAGAACCTTTACTAATCGATATAATACTTGACATTGATTTGGGTCTCTTGTGCCAGCCTGAAGTTTTGTGGTTCTAAAGATAGGCCTGAAATAAGTTCCTATAATCTTGTTAAAACTTTTATTATTGCCAACACACTTTTGTAATCATAACGTTATATTCGTAGAGCAACGTCGTGATTTAACAACATAATGCGGTTATAATTCATTATACATTTTATAGAACTTCATGTTTAAAATACTACTACTCTTCAAAACAACAATGGCGTAGGAAAATACCTAATGGATACCTCCATCATTAGACAACTCAGGCCATTAAATACTGTAATTTTTTCAACTACTAAAACTTCTATCAGGTACTGAAAAACAGTTGAAACGTTTAAAATAAAACAAAGCGTCATTGTTTCTAAAGGAACACATTGGTTTGTTGTTTGATTTTACTAAGGTATATATAACCCTTTTTTGTAACGAAACTTCAAGTGTGGCAATAAAAGCTTGCATTGTATTTCATTTTAAACTTTGATCCGGTTTTACTAAGCTCTGAATTAAAAAGCATAAACAGAAACTGCTTTAGCGTATCGCGCTTTTGTCACGTGATGTGTTTCTGAGGGATGGCGAAACAAAAGCATGTATAGTTTTTATGCGTGACGAAATCCAAGCGAAAATTTATAGGCTGCTTACTTTTTGTTTACATTTTAAAGGTGTGATATAAATTTAAACTTAACACAGTTACATATTGCAATAGAAACGCGAAGCCATAATAACAGTTATTAGAATAACTTATAGGTTAATGTAAGGTTAAGAAAAGGTGCTACACAAATGCTATGGTAATTTTTTTGGAATTTGACTTAGTTTCTTTAAACTCAAATCAGAGCTCTCAGGTCACTTAGACGACTTTACTTACAGATATCAGGAGTAGCCCAGTATAAGTTTTTCTAATTCATTAACTTCATATTTATGATATAATTCTTTTAATTTGATTTATTTGTTACCGGAATTAAAACACTTTTTAAATGAAATATTTATAAGCTCACATTTGCTTCTGCCAGTACTGACTAACAAGATCACATTACCCCTGAAAATATAATTAAACCAGTACAGAAAATTAATCAAAGTTAAGGGATGTAAACCACGAGCCTTACGTTACAAGTAAACACAAATTGTTCACATTCATCATAACAGTAATATCGTGCTTGAAAATCGTTACTCGCAAAGTACACCGTATTAAGGGCAATCCACACCGTATAACACCGAATATGGAATTTGCGATTCGCTCGAAGTGAAAACGACTAATAAAAACTCGCCGCGACAAATTTTTCACCCACAGTCAAAACAGTTTGCGTGCGACCATACAAATAAAGCTCTGGCACAGCTTATCGTAGCACAGCTGCTTTAATTATGATATATGATACATGCTAACAACCTGTGCTAATAATCTGGTCTAAGTTAGGCTGGCAAAACATATAGCCAACTCTCTCACGCATATAAGCACATTAGATTTCAACCGCTAAATAGGGAGTACCACCAATATAGGCAAGGGTTTTACTTTGTCAAAACAGACAAACTGACAAATTGTCGAGGGGTGAAATAACTGAATGCATTTAATAAGAGGGCTTACAAAATCCTAAAGCATTCAAGAGGGCAATTCAAACTATATTATACTATGCATGTGCATGTCAATTATTAAACTAGTACTTTAAGGACAAGTAAGTTGGATATTGATCTAGATTTGTTTAAATTTGTTACCGGTCTGGGTATATATGACTACATCCGTTGCGCACTAGACGAATAGCCGGCTGAGACGCAGGAGGTAGCGGGTTCGATTCCCGCCGCGGTACAAATGTTGGTATGATCTACAAATATTTGTTCAGTCTGGATGTTTTTTTTTCGTTTAAGTATTTTATCAGTTATCTGGTTCTCATAGTACAAGCTCTGTTTAGTTTGGGGCTAGACAGCGCTGTGTGACATGTCCAGCAATATTTGTTATTATTTATATATACTCGTATATACATCGATTTTCATAGCGCCTGGTGCTTACTGTGAGAATCCTGGTGTTTAGTCAGAATGTGAAAATTGGGTGTTATTTATTTTATGCTCTATTCAAGACTTTGCATTTTCTTATGAAGTGAACCAATGGTTCTCTTACAAGCTGCGGCCAAAGTGAAATTGTGCACACCAAAAGCTGCAAAACATGTTATGAGCAGTTCTTGCATGCTCGAATTGAAAAATTATTTTGGAGTTGTTGCATTTGCGCTGTTACATACGTAAGCCTAAAAGGTTTTGTTTAAATGGGATTACTGTGGCTTATGTTTGCTGCAACTTATGTGGAAGTAATCATAAGTGGTTGTTTGTTTTTAAAAGTGGACGCCGGACGCCATCTTGTCGTGCGTTCAAAATAGGTCGCTTGATAAGGGATGCGATGGACGCGTTTATAAAATAGATAACATCCTTGTTACGACAACAAGGTAAACAACTGTTTAGATGCATAGATAGATAACTCTTTATTGAATTACCACACAAACAGAAATAATACAAAAAAAGTACTAGTCTAAAATAAATAAGGCAATACGATGGGCGGCCTTATCGCTGAAAGCGATCTCTTCCAATTTGTTTAATTTTTTTTAAACGAGCTAAACAGTGTTTATTTTTATTGTTAGGTATATACCTCAGATGTTTGTGTTAGCCGTGTTAAGTAATTTTGAAATTAATGACATTTTGCTTATTTACCGATTTTGTAGCCTGCGTAGTTTGTCCTGAGATAGACTCAAACTGAAAAAAACTAGTTTTCAAAGTACTTTGATTGCAATTAAGTAGTATTTTCTTTTACTAGCCCGTACTGTTCCACTGCTGGACAAAGGCCTTCCCCTCTTCCTTCCACTTATCACGGTCTAGAGCCAGATCCCACCAGTCTCTTTGGAAGTTGTCGAAGTCGTCGCTCCAGTGCTTTTAAGGACTTCTTTGGCGTTGCTTTCCATCTTTAGGAATCCGTAGCAGTGTTTGATGTTCAATTTTCTAATTTTAAAAGATTTCCTATAATATTATACGTAGCAACAGTCAGAAAACTTCATTCTCAAATTTGAGAATGAGGTTTTCTGACTGATGACATTTGACCATTTTCGCTCTTCATTTGCCATAAAAATTGTATCCAAATTCCTTTCCGACACAAAAATTCAGGCATCGTTATACTACCTTAAAAAAGCAATTACAATAAGTAGGGGAGGAATTATGAGAGGGGAGAAGGGACATAAAATTTAATAACACCATAGAGCAAAGGGACAGTCAGGGGACGGAAACCTGTTTTATTTTTGTTACATTCGGAACGGTAAGTGAGAAATTGATGGCCATACGTTTCCGGCGAGGTCAAAAAAGTCCAATCAGCAAAGTATAGCATAGCTATATGTGATGTCTGTATAACAAGGGTAGACAAATATCTGATATATTGCGGGTAGTTGGTTTTGCCCAGCACTTGGGTCAGCCATTTCAATAAACGTGGATTGTACCAGCACCCTTTTAGTTTCAATAATTGATCCTGGATTCCCTACTTCAAGATATATTTCACTATACACGGTATAAATTATGCCGAGTCTGAATGTTATTATTTTTATTAAATTAAACCTAACTACGTATAATTTTTTTATAGTAACTTAAACTATAAAAATGTATGCCTGTAAGAGAATATAAATTAGGTACTACAAAAAAACTTATAAGTGGTACAGTTTAGTTAAAGTAATACATAAAACTTCACCTTTGTGCGAAGTTACGTCACGTGGAAGAAATTAATATCTTTGTATAGTTTAACTGTAACTTCGTTTGACCACAATTTCACCTGATGGTAAGCGATGATGTGGTCTAAGATGAAGCACGAATATCTAGAAGAAACCTATTCACTCTTACCTTAAAGAGGCCCGGATTGTATTCTTTAGGAAAAACAGATGACGGCAAAGTATTCCATACCTTAGCTGTGCACATCAAGGTCGTAGAACCAAAACGGTGTGTGCGCATGGGTGGTATATCAACTAGGTACGGATGGTACTGAGCCGTGCATCTGCTTGTCCATTGATGGAAAGGAGATGAACTATCGTACTAAATTCAACAAAATGAGAAACAAGTGCATGTATAATGGGTGGTCTTATTGATAATGACAGCAATACCTTCCAGACAACCTGTGGATGGAGAGGAGTATTAGTAAATGTAACTTTAGTGGAGTTCCAGCGGTAGCTGAATGGCGTACTCCAACAGACAGGTTTTATCACGTACCGTTTTATTGGTGTTGAGACCGACAATGTTTCGGTTCAATTCATCAGGGTGTATGTGAATCTTTATCAGCGTGAATGCGATCCGCACAGTACTACGTCTCGTCTCAGACTCACCGATAAAACGGTACGTGATAAATCCCGCATTTAAAATATTGATTGAAATGAATCACGAATTCTAAAAACATAAAAACATTAGTTGTTTTGCAGCGAGATGGGCAGACGATGTAGCAAGCATCGCGGGTCTAACCTGGATGAGGCTGACACAGGACCATGATGAATGGTACTAGCAAAGAGAGGCCTATACCTAGCAGTGGTTGAAGTCGGGTTGTAGATGATTATGATAAATTCATAAAACACGTAATGACAATTTCGTTTTATATATAAAGTTTTTTATTTTTTTAGCAAAAAGACAACCCAATACTTACACTTTTCTGCTCATACTTATTTATTTCGTACCTTTCATTGGCAATGCCATTGAAAATTGTTTTGTACATTACTTTCA
The DNA here is from genome assembly GCA_918857605.2 of Philereme vetulata. Classification (NCBI taxonomy): domain Eukaryota; kingdom Metazoa; phylum Arthropoda; class Insecta; order Lepidoptera; family Geometridae; genus Philereme; species Philereme vetulata. The sequence continues at coordinate 4,469,444 of OU975456.1, read as the reverse complement.
AATTAACAATCCGTTTTGTTTTTACACAAAATTTTGCTCCTTAATTTCAAATACGACCCTAAAAACGACATTAGAAGAAAGATTGTTCTTTTAAATGAATTTCGCAACATTAAATATCGGGACCTTTTGTGTCGGAATGAACAAAATGATACCTGGGTCGTGAAAATTACCAACTCAATGGAAGGGTTAAGTGGTGACGTAATGTCAGTGTCAACGTGACGTTTCTGTCGCAGTAGGCATCTAATGGCAATTCGTGATTCAGAATACAATGATACTATAATTAGAATTCCTTTGCTAATTAGAATTTCCTACACTCAGCTTATGCTGAATTCTGCCTCTAGGTAATATTCGATTAGAACAAATAAAGAATGAATCATTTATAAGTACACCAGTGAGAAACACAGTCACAGCACACAAATTAACGTTGACATAATTTTATTAAAAATGGAAGTTATTTTAAATTTGATCATTAGCCTACTTGGCTAGATTGTAATCAACCTAAATATACACAAAGAAAATAAAACTGTCTTAGAATCGTATTGAAAAAGTGTTATTTAAATAACAAATTACTAACCTCATTACTCGTATAATTTTTATAACTATGAGTAATAAAACATTTAAATAAAATTACACTGGAACGAAATGACATGACATTACGAACCAAAGTCGTGGATGTAGGTAGAAGGGTCAATCAGCTGAAGTGGAGATGGGCTGGACACTTGTCAAGGAAGAAAGACGGAAGATAGACTAGAGCAGCAATGACATACCACCAGCCAGATGGTCGGACGACATCGCGAGAGTTGCGGGAAGGCAATGGATGCGCTCGGCACAGGACCGGAGAGAATGGCATGATAACGAAGAGGTCTGTACTCAGCAGTGGGTGGATATGGGCTGAGATGATGATGATGAAAATTAAATTGTTGGAGAGTTTCTTTTAAATGATCTGAGGAGTAACTTGGGCTAATCATCATCATCATATCAGCCGTAGGACATCCACTGCTGGTCAAAAGCCTCCCTCATTGATTTCCAGGAACTGCTGTTGGAAGCGGCCTGCATTCAACGCCGACCTGCAATTCTTACAAAGTCGTCTGCCCATCTTGTAGGTAGACGTCCTACGCTGCGCTTGCCGGTCCGTGGCCTCCACTCGAGAACCTTCCGGCCCCATCGACCATCTGTTCTGCGCGCTATATGGCCTGCCCATTGCCACTGCAACGTGTTAATCCGTCGGGCTATGTCGGTGACTTGAGTTCTCCTACGTATCACCTCATTTCTGATTCGATCCCGTAGAGAAACCCCGAGCATAGACCTCTCCATAGCTCGTTGAGCGACTTTGAGCTTATTCATAAGGCCAATAGTGAAGGCCCACGTCTCGGTTCCATATATCATCACTGGTAACACACACTGATTGAAGGCTTTCGTCTTAAGGCACTGAGGTATGTTGGACGAAAAGTCTACTTAGTTAGACTTGGGCTAATAGAAGTTTGTAAACCAGTAAATTACATTCTAACCTTTATCCCACCCGGTCATCAAGAGGCCTATAGGTACAGTATTATGCCCATATGGGCAACAGTTTTCGTTTAACCAAGCAGAAAACGGGGTGACATTTTTTGGTTTGTTTTTCGCTTCAATATTCTTTGAACCTGCCTACTCATTCGTTAAAATACCTAAATTTTACACCCACCTACTGGCCATTATTATAACGACACACAGTTCAGAATCGAATAGAACGTACAAAGTTCAGTCAATAAAATTATGCATGTATGTGTGACGTTAGATTTACATAAGGCTCCCACTCATACACCGATAAACGAGGCTACATCATACATATTTATGTATGGAAAAGTATCGAAAAAGTTTGCATTAAAATAAAGATTAAATGACGGGTATTTACATTTAACATTTTAATCCAGTTAGATGTTAGGGCATATATTTTTCGGCTTGCTTTTTATATATTTATATGAATTTTATAATTATGAAGCAAATACTGGTAAAGACAGCGACTACATACCTATACAAATTAAGTTTTAACTTTTTCTTATCTAGAAAATAAAGCAACATAGTATTAAAGATTGACAATAATCTAAATCTTCACTTTACATATCTTAAAACTTTTTAATTCCAAAAAGTTAATTTAAGTCGAACACTTTTAGTATTAAATTTGCGATTATAGAATTGTTAAAAGGTGACTCGTAGCGCCACCTAGGACAGTATATAACAAAACACTTCATATTGTGTGGTACTAAAGAAATTCAAATATTAGGAGGTTCTCAATTCTGTTGAATTTAATGTATTTTATTTATGTTTGTTTATATTTGTATGTGATATGGGTCGTATTTTTTGTGAATGCAATAAACGAATTTTATTTTATTTAATAGGTGGTAGTCTGTTCAAGAGTGGTACTTATAGACACCACAATGTTTTCATCTTGAACATCATAGTGCTCCAAATTGTATTACACACTTAAAAATAATGTGATGGAACTTGGAATATTTTGTGATAACCCCAATTTTTGTTAGCTTTAGTCAGTTTCTTTTTGTTGATGGGACCAACTGCAACCTATAAAATTAGCAATATCTATCAAAATCAAACATTGCATTGACTGTGATCAACAAATTTAGTATTTTACTAGATATTGTTACGGGAATTGGCCTGTGATGAAATCTAGTACTTAAGGCAGTGACCTGAATTACTGTTTTGATGTCGGTTCATCACGAAAATAAAACCCTCAATAAAAAACGAAAAAGACTACCAGAAAGTACTAGACTAGACTACGAGAAAGTACTAGACTAGACTACGAGAAAGTACTAGACTAGACTACGAGAAAGTACTAGACTAGACTACGAGAAAGTACTAGACGAGACTACGAGAAAGTACTAGACTAGACTACGAGAAAGTACTAGACTAGACTACGAGAAAGTACTAGACTAGACTACGAGAAAGTACTAGACTAGACTACGAGAAAGTATTAGACTAGACTACGAGAAAGTACTAGACGAGACTACGAGAAAGTACTAGACTAGACTACGAGAAAGTACTAGACTAGACTACGAGAAAGTATTAGACTAGACTACGAGAAAGTACTAGACTAGACTACGAGAAAGTACTAGACGAGACTACGAGAAAGTACTAGACTAGACTACGAGAAAGTACTAGACTAGACTACGAGAAAGTACTAGACTAGACTACGAGAAAGTACTAGACGAGACTACGAGAAAGTACTAGACTAGACTACGAGAAAGTACTAGACTAGACTACGAGAAAGTACTAGACTAGACTACGAGAAAGTACTAGACTAGACTACGAGAAAGTACTAGACTAGACTACGAGAAAGTACTAGACTAGACTACGAGAAAGTACTAGACGAGACTACGAGAAAGTACTAGACTAGACTACGAGAAAGTACTAGACTAGACTACGAGAAAGTACTAGACTAGACTACGAGAAAGTACTAGACTAGACTACGAGAAAGTACTAGACGAGACTACGAGAAAGTACTAGACTAGACTACGAGAATGTACTAGACGAGACTACGAGAAAGTACTAGACTAGACTACGAGAAAGTACTAGACTAGACTACGAGAAAGTACTAGACGAGACTACGAGAAAGTACTAGACGAGACTACGAGAAAGTACTAGACTAGACTACGAGAAAGTACTAGACGAGACTACGAGAAAGTACTCACCGGCTTATAAAAAGAGGTAAGTTTTTTTTTAATAAATAAACAAGATATACGGCTCCACATCTTTTCCTTAACTTTACGATTGCTACGATATGTAGAGGCCCGTAGCTCGATGCACAGGTATGAAATGGGTCAATTGCCGATGTTTTTTACGCGGAGTCTATTATTTGTTTTTTCCTATTTAATGCTGCAGCTTTTTTGCTTAGAAATTATGGTGAATATTTTTGTAAGGAGAACAGTCTGGCTATCATCGGGGCTAGTTGTGAGAAGTTTTATGGGAATTTTACCACTACTGCTAACATAAAACGAGTCTTCGGAAATTGTAAAGCTTCCGCTTGGTAATAGTATTTAATTGATTGTACTGTTAGTCAATCACGCCATAACGGCTGTACCGATTTCGATGAAATTTAGTAGAGACGTAGATTTTAACCTGGATCACCACATATGCTACCATTTATCTCATAAATTAGTTTCCATATGATAAAAATGGGGATCAAGTCTAGTTGCAACAGCGAGTTTAGCTTTATTTCTAGGTTACCTGCACATTTAGTAATGTAACGCGTACGAAGTCGCGGGCAGCAGCTAGTAAATAATAAAAAAACAAGTAACTGCTTGTTTCGAAATCGTATTTGTTTGGTTAAACAACTTTGTATATCTTCCGTTTAACATACCCTCATCCTTGTCTTCCTTAGTTGTCTGTTAGAAAAGGAAGAGAAAGCTAAACCAAAATTATACTGAAGGTAAACTAAAGCCGCCTTTTAATATCTAAGGAAAAACAAGTGTGCTACAAATAAAAGCTACATTGATTTACCCCACACTTACAATTTTAACCCATACGAATATAGAATGATAGCAAGCGAGATCATTGCGAACGGCCCGGGTTGGCGCAATCAGCCGTCCGTCAATCAACGGCCCGCCTTACTTAATTACCCTCCATCGCCTGGCGTACGGCCTGTTAAGTAGTGGAAGCTGTGCTATAAACAGTATAGAAATTGGAACGAATTATTAGAAACCTGAATGTATATAAGTACGCGGTTATGTTATGTTATGTTGGTGGACTCATTTTTCCGCATTTGAACTCTTAAGTGGTCCATTATGCGTGAGAGAGTTGGCTATATAGATAGCCAGCCTAACTCTGACCAGAAGCGCAGAAGTTTCCTGGGGTCTTCGCAGGCTTCACGGAGTGACCTTGGATTGTCCAGGATTTCTGCGCGTTGTGCTGTTACCCCCACGCATTCCAGGACTACGTGGGCTGCTGATTCTTCTTCGGTGAGACATCCCCTGCAGAGTGGGCTGTCTGTTGCTCCCATGATGTAGAGGTGTTTGTTAAGGGGACAATGTCCTGTAAGGGTCCCCACGATGATTCGAAGGTCCAGTCTCTGAAGGTTGAGCAGTCGTCGTGTCAGTCGTGGCGAGACGGCCGGCAGAGCTGCCCTCGACTGTTTGCAGTCCATGATCTGTGCCCAACGTTCGTTGTGTAGGTTTAGAGTATGATGTCGTATCCATGTTCGTAGTTGTGTGAAAGGTAGAGGGAGGAATGGATGTGGGCCTATAGCCGTGGTTTCCGATCCTCTTTTTGCTAGTTCATCTGCAGCATCGTTGCCCAGTGATCCACTATGCCCCTTAATCCATTGTAAAATCACCTTGTTTTTCATGGCGATTCTTTCTAGAGCTAAGTGGCATTCGTAAACGAGCTTGGAGTTACAGCTGTGACTTTCCAGAGCTCTGAGTGTTGCTGCACTGTCGGAGAGGATTCGTATATTGTAGTTTTCGATCTGCCTCCTCTTTATTGCGGTAGCTGCTTCGGTAATGGCCATACATTCACATTGGAAGATGGAACTGTATGTACCTAGTGTCAATGATATATTTATGTTGAGATCCAGTGAATGAATTCTCGCGCCCGTTCCCTGTTTGGTTTTTGAGCCATCGGTGTAAACGCGGACTAAGTGCGCGGTAAAAACACGTTTACACGTCACAAATTTTATATTCTGATACTGGTACTCCTTTGATACCTCCGACGACCTCCGTGGTGCAGTGGGCGAATAGCCGGCTGAGACGCAGGAGTAAGCGGGTTCGATTCCCACTGCGGAACAAATGTTAGCATGATCTACAGGTATTTGTTCCGGGTCTCGTTGTTTCTCTATATATTATAAGTATGTGTTTACAAAAAAAAGTATATAAGTATTCTATCAGTTATCTGGTTCCCATAATACAAGCTCTGCTTAGTTTGGGGCTAGATAGGGCTGTGTGAAATGTCCAGTTTTTTTTATATAAGTATGTGTAAAACTGATTTAGGCTTTTCATGGTTTAAAGTTGGTCCCTTGCAGATTTTATTGCCAATAATGTACATAAGAAACAAATAACTCGAAAAAGTTAGATGTAAATTTTTTGGGAAGACTTATTTTGCGATTTGTAGACTTTTATTACTCTAACCTCAGTTGCTCACTCGAAGCTTTCTGTTTCTAAACACTTACATTATCAAATACGAAAAAATACAGCATACATCCGTGGATTACTTAAATAAGCTACCAGCTCCAGCGCTGGGTAGTCATCGCAGCTCAGTACATGCTGAGTGACACTTGCAGTGGAAATGGTTGGACGCAGAATCAATGTTATTTTAGGCTATTATTAGTCTGTTCTTTTTTACATCTCCTCTATATGTTAATTTTGTTCGTACTGTTACCAGACACAAATAAATAAATGAATTTTGCCGTTATTTGATTTTATTTTGATTCGAATTAATAAATGTCTGTATTCACCCTTGTACATAATTTTATCTTTTTACGGATATTTTAGTGCAAAAATTAATTCCTAAGAGTAGTTTTTTGAAGTTAATTTAATCTAAAACTGCATCTAAATGTGGATATACACGGCTACACATCAAGCTATACAGTTACAGTATAAGCTGACCTCGCATTGTGTAGTCTTTTCGTAGAATGAGAGGTCAGCTTATACTGGAAATTATAGCTTGATGTGTAGCTGTGTGTACATAAGTTTAAATTTTTTTTGAATATTTATTTTCATTCATAATGTATTAAAGAAGTTATTTCTTAATTGTAATCCGTTAATTTGGGCGGTTATATGATTCATGGATTCGGACAGATGGGCAATTATCGTCACGCAGTGGGTGCCTGAAGATGGGCAACAGCGCCGAGGAAGACCTAGTAGACGCTGGCGTGATGTTTTCAATGCCTTTGAGACAGATTGGTGGGATTTGGCAGGCAAGCGAAAGTCCTGGACGACAGTGGAGGAGACCTTTGCCCAGCAGTGGGATGACACAGGTTGATTAAAAATACGTTACTTTATTAAGTTGGTTATAGTTATTATTCTTTGCTTTTATGTTACCTTATCTAGCTTAGCCTAGTACTGGAACATAGACTTAACACGCTATGCGTACCGTGGTGATGTAGGCGTTGCGTTTTATAGTGCGATCATGTACAGGGTCCGGTTTTAATTAGAAATAAGATACAATGATGGAGGTTTTGGGTGTGTCGATGTGAGTAACGTTAATTTTAGGGTTCCGTACCTCAAAAGGTAAAAAATCAGGAACCCTTATAAGATCACCCTCTTGTCCGTCTGTCCGCGTGTCACCTAGCAAGTTGAAATTTATACCAAATACTGAGGTCGATAGTCCCTATTAGGTGTATATAAATCAAAGTCCTGAGTCAACACGATAAAAAGATATAGGCAAATTTACATTTTCGCGAAAACTTGTATGGACCAAATTTTACCTTAACATTTTTTTTTATCTTATTTTATTTTTCAGAAATTTCCCTTTACTTGTGCTGATTTGACTTGACCTTGATTTTAACCCAAATTGAAAATTCTAGATCAACCGGAAGTGCCCTATAGATTTTGGGTTGTAAACCTTTAAGGTAGTTCCCGTTGACCTAGAATCATGAAATTTGGCAAAAAACAGCACAAATAAAGGAAAAATTTCAATATATAAAAAAGTTGAAAATTATAGAAAGAAAGAAGAAAGAAAACATTTTATTCAACAACCACACAGTAATAAAGGAAAATAAAACACAGCAACAATAAAATCTAACCTAAGCACTTACAAACTAACAAACTTAAAAGCTCTGTGTGGAGATGAATAGGTACTCAGCTCAGCATGATGCTACGGTATGTTAATATGCCGCAGCACTGGTCTTCCGCTGAGTCCAGTTTATATTACCTCACGTACCTCTTGATCAAGGGTAGCCATAATAAGACAAAGACAACTATTGTTTAAATCAACCCATATTAAATACATGCATAACAAAATCAAATACCTACTATTTTAAACCAATAAAACTATCACTACTAACTATCACACTTAAGAAAATTTCACTGGTATATTTAAGACAAGACATGGAGACCGGGGAGAGAGAGACAGAGATAGAGAGCTTTAGCTACTGCCACTACGGTTGGTTTAGCTGTGTTGACAGAATATCAGCTTTGAGTCCTTATCTAAACAAATTAACTGAACTAACATTACATAGAGGTGGAGAGATATCGTTCCAATACTTCGTAGCGCAATAGCCAAAGCTACCACGAAAAGCTGCGGTGCTATGTGCAGGCGTCACCAGAAGAGACTCTGAAGCTCTGGTATTATATTTATTATAATCGCGGAACCAGGTTAATTTGCGAAAGAGATATTCTGGTTTCCGGCTCTGAAAATGGAGATGTCTTCTGGAGGACATTTTAAGAAGTTTTGCGCTATTTATAAAAGGTGTTATATGTGCCCTAGCTGGGATAGAAAAACAAAACCTAGCACAAGCCTTCTGTACACGTTGAATTAACTTCTCAGTCGGAGCCAAAAAAAGGGGCCCATACACACATACTTGACGTTAAATAAGATTCATTCTTCGCTTTCTTCATTCAAGATTCACGCTCATACAATTTAGAGGACTAGTTTATCGGCACCATCCTCAAATAAGTTGAATTAATAAAATTGTGCTATTGATTAAAATAAATATTTAAGTGGGGCGCCCATAGAACAGACATGATTTTTTTTCCTGTTTTTATAGTACGGAATCCTTCGTGCACGAGTCCGACTCGCACTTGGCCGGTTTATTTCATGTTAAAGTTTGTTTTTTTCCGAATATATCAGTGTAAAGACATTTCAATAAATAAATTTTTTATCGTTCTCATCATCATATCAACCAGGACATCCACTGCTGAACTTCCCATAGATTTCCAAAGCGACTGACCTTTTGTCAACTGCACGTAAAGGCTCTAAGCAACCTTTATCATGCCATATTTCCATCTTGCACTCGAAAACCTTGCCGCCACAATGGCCCAATGGCCCAAATTATAGTCTTATAAACCTCTATTATTATTATTCAAAAATATTCTAATATATTGCAAAAAAAATATAAATCAATCACTTTTGAACTTAACGAGTCAAAACTGACTGATTGATACTTAAATCGTGTAACGTAACTAGAAGTTGACCTCTAGAGACGTATACTGGTCAACTATCAACACTGACGTCGCAAATTATAGCTGGTGTACTTGTAACTTAAAATACTTGATATTGAAGGCTATACTGTGAGCATAAATTAAACTAAAGTTAGGTTGAAGAGCACTTAAATTATTCCATCCTATTTTTTATAAGGACAGACAGTGACAGTTGTTATTTAAGTGCTGTGATGTTTAAGTCCAGAAAATTGCCCATCATAATCAGTCCACATTAGTCCACTACTGGACATAGGCCTTTCCTAATACGCACCACTGAGCCTGGTCTTTGGCACTTTTTATCCAATTTCTGTCAGCCTCCTTTCTCCAAATTCATGTCATCGCTCCACCTAGCCGGGGGGCGCCCTACACTACGTTAGCCAAGACGCGGTCTCCACTCAAGAACTCGTTTACCCCAACGGTTGTTGGTTCTCTGGCATACATGGCCAGTCCACTGCCACTTCAGTTTGTTATTCCGCTGGGCTATATCGGTGACCTTGGTTCTGTGTCGGATAACCTCGTTACGGATTTTATCCTTAAGAGAAACTCCAAGCATAGCCCATTCCATAGCTCGCTGTGCAACCTTAAATTGGTAAACTAGTCCTATCGTGAGCGTCCACGTCTCAGCACCATAGATCATTAAGTGTAGGACGCACTGATTGAAGACTTTAGTTTTGAGGCATTGTGGTAGGTGACGACAAGATTTGACCTAATTTCCCGAATGCTGCCTATTAATTTTTTTTTCTGCCCAGCCTAACTAAAAAGCGTTCATAATACCGAATTATTTTCTCTCAAGTCACCACTGACCTGAATGACTATGCTGATCACCATCTGATATCCAAAAGAAAAGATAGCAAACAGCGGCATTTGTTACACAAGTGTGTTCTTTCTAATTTTATCACAAAAAAAAAACATTTCCCTTCATCAATCTATTATCTAAAAACTTAATTAATATTATTTTATAGCCTTGTTCATATCTAATCTAAAGAGTCCGCTGGATCGCACTGCCGGGCAAAGGCGGGAGGCCTTTGCCCGGCAGTGCGATCCAGCGGACTCTTCTTCTATTCATCCTAGTCTAGGGCTTTTGTCGACCAGTTCGCACTTTGCGCGTCAAGTGTGCGCACCATCCCGTCCCCATATAGAAGAAATAAAAGCTAAAACAGTACAAATGCGCACACTTAACAAAAACGGTAACAACAATTCCACCGATCGATGATCGCTGTTTTCCCCCCATGTATTCAATATCATTTATCAGAAACAAATCAATGGGCTTATCCAGCTTAAGTGACACGCATAATTACTTTCCTGAATCATGTACTGACCTTCTCGTAACGTTATATTAATCTGTTGGCTTTCCTTCTAGCGCGTGGGCGGGCGTGGGTGAGATTATATGAGGCGATATGTACCTATCACTACCTGCTTCATTTTATTAGTATAACATTCTTGACCTTCCTCATTATAAATGAACAAATATTGCTGGACATTTTACACAGCGCTATCTAGCCCCAAACTAAGCAAAAATTGTACTATGCGAACCAGATAACTGATAGAATAATTATATTCATTTGTTTTTGTAAATACTGACTTACAATATATAGAAATACATCCAGACCCAGAACAAACATCTGTAGATCATGATCATGCAAACATTTGTTCTGCGGCGGGAATCAAACCCACTATACCCTCTGTGTCTCAGCCGGCTATTCGCCCACTGCGCCATAAAAGTTGTCGTATTATTGCGTATTATATTTGCGTAATGCTATCAAAGTTTGACTGTTTTAAAAATAGGAGTACGTTAAGGTTATCGCGTTTATAGATTTTTATTATTTTGTGTAATAAAATCTCGTTTTGAAAGGGGTGGAACAAAATAATTGTTTTAATTCGTCTACTTTCAGGAAATAAGATAATATTTTTCCTAAACTGTAATATAACTTCAGGAAAATAAAGCACATTTTGTATTGAAACATGATTTGGAGTGACTTACGTATATCTAATATATACATCTATTGATAAGAGTAGTGAGCTGAAGAGATAAATGAAGGACTGGATTGGGTTTTAACTATAACACGGTTGAGTTACGAGAAGTTCACCTTGCTAGAATGAGACAGCAAATGCTTTCCCTGTTCCACCGCTTAGATCCCCCACCCTGGGTGAAAGAGAACGGGTATCCAGAAAACTTCTATGGTGAGGCGGCAAAAGAAGCTAGTTTTGACGAGGGTTTGATTCTTGAACCAGGACATATTGTGATTAAACTCTTTTTTAGAACATAATATACAATTATCTATTACCGTATTCAGGTAATAAGCCAGGTTTCATATTGTACATAACACAAAATATTATCCCATATTAGGTTATACAGGGTGGCAATTACAACAGTATCAGTTTTTAAAGAGGTGAATATGTGTTAAACCACACGAATAATAAAATATAATATATATATATATATATAGTTTTATGGTGAATCCTTCACTGTAACAGCATAACACAAAATATTATCCCATATTAGGTTATACAGGGTGGCAATTACAACAGTATCAGTTTTTAAAGAGGTGAATATGTGTTAAACCACACGAATAATAAAATATAATATATATATATATATATATATATAGTTTTATGGTGAATCCTTCACTGTAACAGCATAACACAAAATATTATCCCATATTAGGTTATACAGGGTGGCAATTTCAACAGTATCAGTTTTTAAAGAGGTGAATATGTGTTAAACCACACGAATAATAAAATATATATATATATATATATATATATAGTTTTATGGTGAATCCTTCACTGTAACAGCATAACACAAAATATTATCCCATATTAGGTTATACAGGGTGGCAATTTCAACAGTATCAGTTTTTAAAGAGGTGAATATGTGTTAAACCACACGAATAATAAAATATATAATATATATATAGTTTTATGGTGAATCCTTCACTGTAACAGCATAACACAAAATATTATCCCATATTAGGTTATACAGGGTGGCAATTTCAACAGTATCACTTTTTAAAGAGGTGAATATGTGTTAAACCACACGAATCAATAAAATATATAATATATATATAGTTTTATGGTGAATCCTTCACTGTAACAGCATAACACAAAATATTATCCCATATTAGGTTATACAGGGTGGCAATTTCAACAGTATCAGTTTTTAAAGAGGTGAATATGTGTTAAACCACACGAATAATAAAATATATAATATATATATATATATATATATATATAGTTTTATGGTGAATCCTTCACTGTAACAGCATAACACAAAATATTATCCCATATTAGGTTATACAGGGTGGCAATTTCAACAGTATCAGTTTTTAAAGAGGTGAATATGTGTTAAACCACACGAATAATAAAATATATAATATATATATAGTTTTATGGTGAATCCTTCACTGTAACAGCATAACACAAAATATTATCCCATATTAGGTTATACAGGGTGGCAATTTCAACAGTATCACTTTTTAAAGAGGTGAATATGTGTTAAACCACACGAATCAATAAAATATATAATATATATATATAGTTTTATGGTGAATCCTTCACTGTAACAGCATAACACAAAATATTATCCCATATTAGGTTATACAGGGTGGCAATTTCAACAGTATCACTTTTTAAAGAGGTGAATATGTGTTAAACCACACGAATAATAAAATATATATAATATATATATATATATAATTAATATATATATATATATATATATATATATATATATATATATATATATATATATATATAGTTTTATGGTGAATCCTTTACTGTAACAGCATAACACAAAATATTATCCCATATTAGGTTATACAGGCTGGCAATTTCAACAGTATCACTTTTTAAAGAGGTGAATATGTGTTAAACCACACGAATCAATAAAATATATAATATATATATAGTTTTATGGTGACTCCTTCACTGTAACAGCATAACACAAAATATTATCCCATATTAGGTTATACAGGGTGGCAATTTCAACAGTATCAGTTTTTAAAGAGGTGAATATGTGTTAAACCACACGAATAATAAAATATATAATATATATATATATATATATATAGTTTTATGGTGACTCCTTCACTGTAACAGCATAACACAAAATATTATCCCATATTAGGTTATACAGGGTGGCAATTTCAACAGTATCAGTTTTTAAAGAGGTGAATATGTGTTAAACCACACGAATAATAAAATATATAATATATATATAGTTTTATGGTGAATCCTTCACTGTAACAGCATAACACAAAATATTATCCCATATTAGGTTATACAGGGTGGCAATTTCAACAGTATCACTTTTTAAAGAGGTGAATATGTGTTAAACCACACGAATCAATAAAATATATAATATATATATAGTTTTATGGTGAATCCTTCACTGTAACAGCATAACACAAAATATTATCCCATATTAGGTTATACAGGGTGGCAATTTCAACAGTATCAGTTTTTAAAGAGGTGAATATGTGTTAAACCACACGAATAATAAAATATATAATATATATATATATATATATAGTTTTATGGTGAATCCTTCACTGTAACAGCATAACACAAAATATTATCCCATATTAGGTTATACAGGGTGGCAATTTCAACAGTATCACTTTTTAAAGAGGTGAATATGTGTTAAACCACACGAATAATAAAATATATATAATATATATATATATATAATATATATATATATATATATTATATATATTTTATTATTCGTGTGGTTTAACACATATTCACCTCTTTGTGTTATGCTGTTACAGTAAAGGATTCACCATAAAACTATATATATATATATATAGTTTTATGGTGAATCCTTTACTGTAACAGCATAACACAAAATATTATCCCATATTAGGTTATACAGGCTGGCAATTTCAACAGTATCACTTTTTAAAGAGGTGAATATGTGTTAAACCACACGAATCAATAAAATATATAATATATATATAGTTTTATGGTGACTCCTTCACTGTAACAGCATAACACAAAATATTATCCCATATTAGGTTATACAGGGTGGCAATTTCAACAGTATCAGTTTTTAAAGAGGTGAATATGTGTTAAACCACACGAATAATAAAATATATAATATATATATATATATAGTTTTATGGTGAATCCTTCACTGTAACAGCATAACACAAAATATTATCCCATATTAGGTTATACAGGGTGGCAATTTCAACAGTATCACTTTTTAAAGAGGTGAATATGTGTTAAACCACACGAATCAATAAAATATATAATATATATATATATATAGTTTTATGGTGAATCCTTCACTGTAACAGCCGTACGATTGTGGAACGCTTTACCCTTCTCTATAAGAATATCCAAGTATATTAGTATATTTAAAACAAAAGTGCACACTCATTATCTGTCCCTGTGTTGAAGTTGTAACTGCTTGATAATTCTTTATTCTTATGATTACTTTTTTATTATAAATAAATATGTGTTTTTATTAGTATTTTAGGTTTATAGTATGTAGGTAAGTTTTTAATTTTATATAGATGCACCGCCATCATGTGATAAATTATAACCCTGTCCATACAAAGGTTATCTGGAAGAAATTGCTTTTAGCGATAAGACCGCCCATTTTACTAAATGTATTTGTAAACCTAATGTTCTATATTTTTATTTGTTGTACAATAAAGAGTTATATTATTTATTTATTTATTTAATACTTTATTGCACAAAAATACAAATTACATGTACAAAAGGTGGGCTTAATGCTAATAGCATTTTCTACCTGCCAACCACAGAGGTAACAAAAAAGGTTGGCGTGCTAACTTATAACAAAATTAATGTTAATCAAAAAAAAACAAAAGAAACACAAATAACAATAATCTCCGATCACAGTTAGAATAAATACATAAACCTACTTGATAACAATATTAATACATAGAATATATATATGACAAATATAATAAATATATATATATATATATTTATAGATATAAAACAAAAAATACTATTACATACAAACACACTTAGGTACTACGTTTTCATATATTTTAACAGCCATATATTTTGTATTTCTTATCTTATATAAAAAAAAATTGTATGGAGGTTAAATTGGAATCAGCTTATTGAATAAAATATTTACCTAATTTCCTATGATACTCACCTATCTAACTTATTCAACGCGTGACTTAAGGACGAGCACAAGTGTCCATTTTCTCGTAACTACCTTACAAAGTGTATATACATTTTAGCAGATGTTTTCAACTGATATGGATTTAGAGTGACTTGCGCAACTATGCCTAGTATTTAGTGCCAAACTATGATTTAGGGTTGTCAAATCATACAAACACGTCAAGCTTAAAGAGTTTTAGTCGGTAAATATACAGGTATCATTGTGCAGGCTGGGCTTAGAATTACATTATATATTTTAAAAGAACCCGTTTGAATATTGACACTCTCCACGTCGGCTCCATGTAGCCCTGAGGAAAATATTTCTTTTAACAAGTTAGGTACCGTTTACAACATTTGTAACAGCCAAAAATGGTTGATTGATGAGACAATATAATTTTAGCAATATTTACTATTCAGGGCACTCATATTGTCTATTGTAAAGCATTCAATCAGTAATCAAACAACCTCTCTACAACGCGGTCACATTAACTAGACGCTTGAACATGTGACGTCATTTTGGCGCTCAAGTACGGTGTGGAAAAAAAACCGGCCAAGAATGAATAAAAAATATTTATTTATTTTGAAAGGTAATATACAACTTCATATTCTGTGAAACTTTAAGGTGTCTACCTGTTACCGTTATTAATATTGAGCATAAAAATAGGAAACACACACATTTGTTGTATGGCTCCCCAATTAATATTTATTTATTTGGCATTTTTCGACAGGAATGTAGTCGATTATCTTTTAGTCGTCATCGCTATAAACAATGGATTGAAAGTTGTCATTAAAACTGACTCCGCCTTCACTCTCAATAAAATTAGCCAAATTATCGACGCGTGTATCGGTAACAAAGATGCTGACCGTACTGACACTTGCCGGGTGAGAAAAGGGAATGCGGGGGGAAGCGGGCGGGAACCGCAGTCCAGCAATGCGTCGAGTTAGTGTGACCGCGTTGTACGTGACAGTTTATACCAAAACATTGATGTTTGTTTGTTACTCAATCACGTCGTAACGGCTACACCGATTTCTATTTAGTATGAATGTTATTTAGTATACACGTAGGTTATAACCTAGATTAACGCATAGGCTACTTTTGTTGACAAACAACGCATTTGAAGCCGCTGGCGGAAGCTAATAATAAATAAGTAAATAAAATATATCGACGTCAAATAACATAGTCGCAACTATTGAGGGAGTATTACCGCTACTCTAAGTTGACTGATTTTTTTTTATAAAGAACTCTTTCGTGATTTATTTCAATCAATATTTTAGTACACGATTTATCACGTACCGTTTTATCGGTGTTACCACCAACAATGTTTATGTTCAACTCGAGAACATTTCACAAATGTCCACAAAAACACAATATGTTACTTTTATTCTATTTTTATGTTTTTTTTTTGTATGTACAAACTTTCATTTGGTGCAATAGACCTAACAAATGGTAAAACGACTGTTTTTTTTAAAGAAAACTCGTGTTTTGCTTTGTTGTTAAAAACACAGCAACATTTTGCACGGTTACTGCTTTTGGTCCAACAAAAATACACGATAAATACCCGATTAGTAACAAGAGAAGATATATATATACCAATGCAATGAATTACAGAAGTTTGCATGTTAATGCAATTGTTAAATGAAATCAATTCAAATAAAAAAAAACATTTATTTGTGAACAACATCAATAGTACAACAAAAGAAACACACACAGGAGACATAACAAAAAGAGCAAAGAAACAATAGTTAAAAGATTAACATTAAATATAAATGCAACATACTTCAGTGTGTGTATCTCATTGTACTCACTACAAACTCACTTGTTAAACTCAGTAATAGCTGCTTCACATCAACTGGACCATGTTTTCATCACATACTATAAAAATATTCTCAGAAGGTTAGGTTGAAAACCTGTCCCAGTTAGGCTCCCAATATGACCTGTTACCGCAATCACGACCTACTATGGTTAGCGACTGAAACTACACCTAATTTTAGTTTTAGTTGAGATTTGGTTTGATAAAAAGTGGTTCATCAAATTTTTATAAGGATTAGCCACGCCCCTCGCGTTTCAATGTGCAAAAACCAGCAATTTTATCTACATAAATGTGGTCATTTTGCGTTCGTACCCATTCCGTTACAAATGGAAACTCGGAATACCGGCTCGGATGACTTTTCTAGCAATAAAAGTTGTCAATCAATGTTTGAAGTCTAAAAGGCTAAAAACTCCGACACCAAGGTTGAGTCATACAATTTTTTAAGGCGTAAAATATGAATCAAACACAATTTTAATCGCCAAATTTTAATTTTAATATGTTAGGTCATTTGTTTCTTATGTATTTAGTAGAAAATTATGTATTATCCTTTCTGTAAATAAATATGTATTTATTTTATACAGTAGCCTTTATAACAGTACCGTTCAAGGTTTGTTCAACTGTCGTAGCAAGCGCAACGCCGCTACGCCGTAGCAAGCGCTACGCCGCTACGCCGTAGCAGCTGTAGACATTTTATTAACCGTTTAGTTAGACAGTTTACGTGACAGTCGGACGTACGGTATTTTAACGTTTTATTTTTCAACCTTTAACGTTCTAAACGATTGTTAGCTTTGACTTTGAGAAGATATAATATATTTTAACATACTCACTTGTATTATAATATTCTACTACTCGTATTTTAATGAACTGATTTCCGGTTATGTGTCTATGTTAATCTTTTAATATACATACTATCTAACAATAAGTTGACTCCAAAGTCTACATAACTACAAATTATACCAGCCTATTTCACCATCAATTAAATCATACAACGCCTATAACCGTTTATAAGAAGGTTCTATTGCAATGTATGCTTAAGGTGTAATCTGCTCTTTGTGACGATGTATTGATGGTAAAGAGTATATTTTGCTGGGTTATGGTCACGTGGTTTTGGCAGGATATAGGCAACGGGGTGGCAAAAAGGTTTAGTTTTGAGAAAACAATAGAAATTAAACATATTGTTCTATATATAATTGTCATTTTAGAAACCTTTTTTATTTTAAATATTCATGCCATGTTCTATTTATACTAGGTAGGGTATTTAATATTAAAAGCTGTAATTTTACATAACCCATATCTATATGATATTCAAGAAAACTATAAATTATTATCTCAAATAGTTTCATACGCAAAACTGTAACATCAACTTTCCCGTCCATCTGGAATTAAGGCAAAAAACCTGGAATTAAACTGCCATCAGTTACCCAACTACCAAACTTACTATCACAAAGTTTTGATAAGGGCCATGTCACACTAGAGGGCACGCATGCGCGACAGTATAGGCTCATACCCTGACGTCACCCGTGGCTCCGTGGCCAGTCTCAAGCCGTCGGCCAAGCCAAGCCGCCAGCCCGCCGGCACTGCGCGATCCTCGCGTAAACAACACTATGTCACAACGCTTATGATAATACTCACACACAAACCAATTTTGGTGTATATTATTTCAATTTTGATGTATTAATTTTCTCAACTATAAGTGTTTTAATGTGCGGTGGTTGACAGCCGGCGTTTGTTATCGTGTCTTTTTAGTGCCATTTTAAAATAATTCTAAAAGTGATATAAATAGAGCATATGATATATAGCCAGTACAAATGTTTGATTCATTGCCTTCATGCCTACTATAGTATTAGTAGCTTTGAGCGTAAGTTAGACAGCTAGTTAGGATAAGTTTTAATTAGGAACGTTTTAATACAAAATTACCTCTGAAGATGTCTCTTATTTGTGGAGGTAAGTTAGCCTCTGCGGAGAGACATGGATTGGTTACACGTTGGTGACTCACTTTTTGTTTCGCACAACTTGACAGGGACATTATCTCGTGATTCATAAACTCGCGTCATGATGTCGAATGCCGTTTGTAAATGGTCGATCACTGATACAAATTAATTGATTTTAAATAAAATTTAATGAAAATGTAAGAGCCTTTCATAATAATAAAAAAAACAAACATAACGTAATATAAAAATAAACAAAATACAACATTAATTAGAATTTGTCATTAATATCAAACAATTGTGCTTGTGACATTTACATTTTTTTACAAGCTTTAAGAACCTAAATGTTTGCAAACCCCACGTGACTGAACATTAAAATAACCTCAAACTCGTATAAAAGAGGAGCTTACCGGCTCTCGGATGTGAAACCGAATAAATTCACTGACGGACCTATCTCAGCCTACCGACTTGAAACTTTGCCTCAGATTTATAGACATACTAACTATACTTGACCCAAGCTTCTATTGGGCTCGGCACTAGTAATTATAAGTTTATAACTTAGTGGTGTTACAACTTGGTAGAAAACAGTTAAATTTTATAACATGTTTTGAAGCTAAGTAACGGTTTTCTAAATAATGCTAATATAATAATTAATATGATGAATGCATGCTTTTGTACACTAGCCTAAACTTACTGTTATAAATTAAATATAATTGAGCTCATTTTAAGTGAACTGTAATTTGTTCTTATGAGAATAAACTCTTTAAACTGAAACCGAATATTTACAACTCTACATGCAAATTTCCGAAATAAATTCGAGTATTGGCGTGGTAAATAATACAGAAACAGTATTCTAAAATAGATGTAGTGTTCTTAATAGTAATCATTGGAAAATAGTGTATTATTTTAAAATGCTTTAAGAACGCTTGAAAGCGATGAAAGTCTTTTACAACCGGTGGCCACTACGATGAAAACAAGCACATCGCTTACAAATCGACCACAATCACCATTGTGTACAAAAATATACTCAAATGAATATTTAATAAACGGTTTTCCAGTAACGAGAGCGTCCCAAGTCCATCCTATAAGATTTCAATTAAGATATTTAAATGTTTCCTAGACTTATAAAACAATGATTTCTAGTTTCTTGGCAGAAAATTTAAAGTTTGCTTTTCAAAAATAAGTATTAGTGATGAAATATAATTTAGAAGCATTTTAGTGCGTTCGTAGTTTTGTATTATGTTATTAGTGAGAATTTTTTAAACCTTGCTACAATTGTATGTGTTTTTTTGCGATGTTATGGACCTGAGTGATGATTCATTCTGTGGGTGAATAAAGTGGTGAAATATGATTTTGAAGCTTTTATGTGGCAACACTGCTTTAAATGAATAATGAGAATATTTTTTTAACACCTTGTTATGATTGTATTGTAATTTGTTCGCGATTTTATAAACTTGAGTGAAAATTAATTTTGTGGATCTAAAAAGTGGTGAAATATGATTTTAAAGCTTTAAAGTAAGTTGGCAACACTGCATTAAATAATTCATAATTAATTCTTAGTCATGTTCATTACTTTTGTGGGTGAAAAGTGAAGAGGCTAGTGTATATCAAGGTTGTGTTTTTCAATGTGCGAGATTTTGGAATAAGTGTGGTTTAAATTTACACAAAACTTTTTGTGTAACGGCTTAAAATAATGAATATATTATAAGTAATATACTTAAATAATAGTTACAATTAAATGAATATTTATCGCGTGTGAACTTTAGAGTTTATTTACTCATCGATCGCAAATGTATAACGTTTTTTTTTATTATTTTTTGTATGAGTTTTTAAATAATTTAATTGTCTATTAATGTATTGATCAAATTTCATTCATAAAAATTTACAGGTTGAGTGAACAAACCAAATCGTTGAAATACATCATTTAAAATGTTTATTTCACCGAATGTGAAATTGTTTAATGGCGGTAAAAAAATTTAATGTTTGTCGGTCGTAATGCTGTGAAACATGTTTTTGTGGATAATGGCTTTATTCGGATTTATGTGGTCTGTTCAATTTGTTTTAAAACTAAATAATTATAAACGTTCACAAGAGTGTACCATTTACTGTTTTTAGTCATCATCATCACCATGGATTTTTGCATCAATAAAATATGATTTAAGCGTCAGGTTGGGGAAGATAAACAATTGATCTCGTGGCTTAATGGCGATTGGCAGCCTTGATCACACTTTAATAAACCCAGAGTAGAAAATAAAAAAAACGTAATCTTATCACACTTATATTATAAATGCGAAGATTTTGATGTTTGCTTGGATGTTTGTTTGTTTGTTACTCAATCACGCCGTAACGGCTGAACCGATTTCGATTAAATTTGGTTTATACGTAGTTTATAACCTAGATTACCATATAGTCTACCATGTATCCCATAAATCGGTTCCCGCGGGAAACAAATGGGGCGTCAAGTCAAGTTGCAACAGCGAGTTTAGCTTTATTTCTAGGTTAACTACACATTTAGTAGTGTAACGCATACGAAGTCGCGGGCAACAGCTAGTTTCAAATAATTCTTTATGCAATACATTTTAAGATATTTACCATGTAAATGATAAACAGGTGTAAGCTAAAATTGAATAGAGATATTTGAGATGATTTTAAAAATCTTGGAATTTTCCACGTGTGTTCGGATAACACTATAAGTAAAAATACTATTTGAAATAAGCAACGCGACATCTCTTGTCAATGTACTGAACTGCAACGTTTGGTATTGGGCAGGTACAAAGAACTATATAAGTTTTCCTGTAGATGGAGCTAACGGCGCTTTAGTCGTAATTCTGAATCATCTCACTAATTTCGACCTAGACGTGAATTGCCTGGTTGCACAGATGGTAGTGCGTTCTCGTATCAAGAGAAAGGTCGCGGGTTCAAGTCCCGTCTAGGCTTGAAATTTTTGAGATGATTTTAAAAATCTTGAATAGAGATTATTTATCATTGACATATTCTGATAATCTTTTAACTTAGTTTGTGCAATAAATAAAAAAAAACAGCTAAATGGTACATTTTTATAGAGTACTAGAATATACAACGGTTCGGAACTCTCATGAGATAGGGTTTTTTTTTCTTTTGATAACGTGGTGAGAACTCCAACGTGTAAAAAATTCATGTCGTGTATACACTACGGCTTGCGTAAAAATTTAATAAATAATTTATTCTTATAAAACATGCCACTGAAAACTTTTATCTTCAAAAATAATGGAAAACTTCTTTTTATGTGTAGACATTTTGCGCAGTACTTCTTTGTATGTGATAGTATTTTGACAAAGTGAGATTTGAAGTTAAACATGTAAAAATGTGAAAAGAATAGTGAATAATAGCGGTTATATCTGGTTTTTGGTGTTCAAAATGCAGCTACGCGTTTATTTTGCAGAACCCGCCCTGATGTCGGAGCCAATATTGAGCCTTTACAAATCCCCCTTATCAGGTATGGTGGTAATTTCAGATGGTAATTTGGAACGCACAGAGATAAGTTTGATAAATATAAGTAAGAAGTAGATAATATTCGTTATAACATGATAATGAGCGCCTATTTTTTGGTGGCTCAAGGTGTGTTGTGTTTTATTTGTTAGAGGAACGTGTTTTGCATTGATTGTTTTTAGGATTCAAAAGTCAATTCAGATGAAATGACAAACAAGTTACGATTGGTTTTGTTGGTCTCTTCGTATACATGTTTCGTAAAATTCGTTTCATAAGTGAAAAAATATTGCTCCTAAATTAGTAATGTCATGCTAAGTGTGCCGGGTTTTTCGGTGGCTTAGGGTGTATTGTGTTTTATATTATTAAAGAAACGTGTTTTTGGTTTTAGGAATACTCATCTATTATGACAATTTTGGTTATGAAAGCAATAGTAATAGTGTGAAAAAATCTACTGCAAAAAAGTCTAATACTCATCAACAATTCATATAAATCTACATCTTCTTTTACACTTGTAGCTTTATCCCAAAATGAAAGTAGTTTATTCGCTAAAATTTTCAGAAGTAGTCTGAAACCACCATATAAGAAAAGTAGCATATCTATATACTAGTATATAAAAGAAAGTTGTGTTAGTTACACTATTTATACATAACTCAAGAACGGCTGAACCGATTTGGCTCAAAACTGGTGGGGAGGTAGCTTAGAACCAGGAGACGGACAAAGGATAATTTCTATCCCGTTCGACCGCGTTCCCGTGTGACATGACATAAAACGTCAAAGAGAATACAGGTCACTATAAAACGTGGTATAACAAAAACGCATCTGACATGAAATAACAAAACGCAAATGACAGCTAAACGTAATTCTGTTTATGGTTATGTATGGTTGTAAAATGATAGCCAGAGACAACAATTGACAATTCTACCAGGGTGACGTATATTGACAGCCCGCGATATATGCATGTCAAGGCGGTACGAAGTTCGGCGGATCAACTAGTTAAATATAAAATCTTAACTATTTTACTCCCAATCTCATTAAATGGATGTCTTTTAACGAGGTGTAGATTTATAAAAAGTTGACACAATTAACTAACACATAAATAAAATCTGCAATTAAAGCAACATGCCCGTTTTAATAAAACGCGATTACTAATCCTCTGACGCCAGGTTTACACGCAGTTTTTTAAATAATCTGCTTTTTGAAAGAACCTATGTATATTTTTATCCATATAATTAAAAGTCGCAAGCATTGAATGCTGTGGGTAGCCGAACGATGCGGCACACACATCTCTGGTAAAGAAGGCCGCACATTAAACTTTTAGCATTTAATGTATTTGTCTCAGTTTTCATCATTGTACTTATTTTATGATATGCGTATTTTTTCTACTTAATTGATTTCAATGGTGTGGTACAGTTAATATTAGTTTGTCATCTTGATGCGTAAGATTGTGTGTTACGATAATTGTATGATCTTTACTCTATTATCCTTGGCAGCAGCTTTAAGTATAATTTAAACATTGATAATTATGGACATGGTAATATTTAATGGGTATTTTTATATACGATTATAAGTTTACGATGATCAATTACACTCTTATAGGCTTACTAGGGCTACATAGATAGATAAATAGATAACGCTTTATCACACTTAAATAAAAAAAAACAATATAAACAACAAAAAACAAGATACACATAATTGCAAGTGGTGATCTTATCGCTAAAAGCGATCTCTTCAAAGCAACCTTTGGACGGACAAGATTTCACAAGAACGATATATGACTATAGCTTTTAATAAAAACACAGAGCATTTTGTTTATTTTTCTGCAAAAGGAGTCAAGCCGAAAACGATTGGAGCAAAATTGTCGATTGACGACCTCCGTGGCGCAGTCGGCGATAAGCCGGCTGAGACGCAGGAGGTAGCGGGTTCGATTTCCGCTGCGGAACAAATGTTTGCATGATCTACAGATATTTGTGCCGGATCTGGTTGTTTCTCTATGTATTATAAGTATGTATTTACAAAAAAAATGTATATAAGTATTCTATCAGTTATCTGGTTCCCATAGTACAAGCTATGCTTAGTTTGGGGCTAGATAGCGATGTGTGAAATGTCCAGCAATATTTATTATTTATTAAAAAGAAAAACTAACTGCTCGTTCACCATGCCACAGCCGTTGTTGACATTGTCAAGAAAAATTTTATATGTAAATAATATGCGAATGTAAAGCCCTTTTAGTTTTTTGTGGTTGTGGTTATAAAAACGTTCAATGTGTGTCTGGTCTACATCACTCCGAGTATACATTTGTATAACTCATATCCTTAACGACGCGCGAGACGACGTTTTTTTATTACGCGATTTTATGTCGACGGGATTTTCGCGAACATGTTTTAACGTTCTTGAAATATTATTGAGAGAAAGCCTTTAGATAGACACCGTGGTTTTATTTTGGTGATTTTAATCATGTTGAGTCTTTACTCGCCGTTCTAGTATTATAGAGAGAGGAAATATCACGCATTTAAATAAATAAATAATGCTGGACATTACCACCACGACCCAAACTAAGCAACGCTTGCACACACGGCTGCACATCAAGCTATACATTTCCAGTAAAAGCTGACTTCGCATTGTGTAGGTTTTTCGTAGAGTGAGAGGTCAGCTCATACTGGAACAATATAGCTTGATGTGTAGCCGTGTGTACTATTAGAACCGGATAACTCATAAAATACTTGAATACATTTTTTGTGTAAATAAAATAAACATCTACAAAACTTAGATTAATACCTTGTCTTTACTTGTTTATAGTCAATAGTCAAGAATTAACTACCAGGCTCCTTTCATACACTTATTCTAAAATATGTTGGATAATTTGACGACCTCCGTGGTGCAGTGGGCGAATAGCCGGCTGAGACGCAGGAGGTAACGGGTTCGATTCCCGCTGCGGAACAAATGTTTGCATGATCTACAGCTATTTGTTCCGGGTCTGGTTGTTTCTCTATGTATAATAAGTATGTATTTACAAAAAAAAGTATATAAGTATTCTATCAGTCATCTAGTTCCCATAGTACAAGCTCTGCTTAGTTTGGGGCTAGATAGCGCTGTGTGAAATGTTCAGAAATATTTATTTATTTATTTATTAAAATCCTCACACATTGAGGCACTGCCGATCAAATATCGCTGTAATCGTTTATGTCCTAAAAGGTTTTCTCGAAAAATATGTATACGTCAATCACAGACTGTGGGTACAGTGTTTATCATTTTAAGGCTGTATTTTGTACACGCTCACTGCACCATCAATCACTGCCTTTCAATTTATTACAAAAATGCCTAAACGCTTTCAGCGAAAAATTTAAAAATTCAACGTCATTTTTAGTCCATATTTTTTTATATAAATTCGCCCAACTAGGGTTTTTATGTCTCCGAAATATAAGGACAGAATAGGGGTGTGAGTTTTGTATTGCTAAAATGCCCAGTAAAATATTGGAAAATTTTTGGTAAGGTAGGTAAAAATGTTTGAAAAATAATAAATTAAACGGATTTTTTTATGCTATTTTGTAAATAATAAAGTAAAAACTGGTGCGTTTCACCTATAATATTCAGCCTCTATCAGATTTTATTGTCAAATAAAATTCGTGAATGAATATTTAAAATATCGACCATCAATATCTCTGGTTCCCATCGTACACGTTCTGCTTAGTTTGGGGCTAGATAGCGCTGTGTGAAATGTCCAGAAATATTTATTTATTTAATATAAAATGATGTGTAAGTGTACATTCATTGCATATTAAATAAAAAAAGGAACCCTCGACAGTGGTTTATCGTCAATCCTGCATTTTGGTCTCTCAGCCTTTGTCTACGTTCTCACAGTCTTTGTCTTTCACATATGTTTGTTTGATAACGATGATTGCAAGATTGACGTTGGTGGCAAACGAATCCTAATATGATCTAGAGATATTTGTTCCAGGTGTTTCCATATACATTACTAGCTGACCCGCCCGTGGCTATACATGCTTGAAATTTCCCGTTCCCGTGAGAAGTTCGGGATAAAAACGATATAAAACACTCTTGTCAAAGTGACGCGACACTTCATGTAAATGACTTCACGTCAATCAGCGACGGTTAAGTTATATGGATATTATAAAAATAAAATCACTATTAAAAATGGGGGGTGGAGATAGAAGGGGGAAAAATATTTTACGACCAATTCTTATACTTACCAAATATATAAAAAAAATCATTAAAATAGCTCTACCCATTTCGGAGGAGTGCGACCACAAACACTGTGACGAGATTTTTATATAATAAATTAGTGTAATCTATCAATTATATTGTTCCCATATAATACAAACTTCGCTTAGTTTGGGCTAGATGTAGGTGTGTAACATGTCCAGCGTTATTTATTATTTTCTTTCTAATATATAAAAATCTCTTGTCACGGTTTTTGTTGTCGCACTCCTCCGAAACGGGTCGACCGATATTAATGATTTTTTTTTTGTATATTTGGTTGGTATAAGAATAGGTCGTAAAGTATGTTTCACCCTCTTATCCCCACCGTTCATTTTTATTTACGATTTTACTATTTTTATAAGCTTTTAATTAACTTGCAATGTATGTATGTTTGTCCGGGTGGAATCTGGCAACTGAATTTTAAACCCGATCCTCTCAACCGATTGAGTTAAAGGAATACTTATGTAACTTTGGTTACAATGCAATAATATCTTACCATGGAGGTGATCTCTTGATGAAGACGGATGCTAGACAACGGAACTTCTGAATGGATTATAGTAGGCTACTAGTGTTTGGGCTCATTTGAATCTGCTTGCTGTTCCAATTATGAATTTTATAAAAGCTTGTTTTGAAAAAGTAATTTTTCATTAAAAATTTATTGTATAAACAATATTTATATAATTTAAACGTCGTTCATTGACGTGAAGTCATTTATATAAATAATAATAAATATTGCTGGACATTTCACACAGCGCTATCTAGTTACAAACTAAGCAGAGTTTGTACTATGGGAACCAGATAACTGATAGAATAATTATATACATATTTTTTGTAAATACATACTTATATAATATATAAAGAAACAACCAGACTCGGAACAAATATCTGTAGATCATGCAAACATTTATTCCGCGGCGGGAATCGAACCCGCTACCTCCTGCGACTCAGCCGGCTATTCGCCCACTGCACCGCGGAGGTATGAAGTGTCGCGTCATTTTGACAAGAGTTTGTATTCCGTAGTTCCCACGGGAACGGGAAATTTGAAGCGTGAGAAGCCGCGGGTGAGTCAGTTAGTTATTTATAATATGTAATCAAGAGGCTTCAAATTCAGAGGTACCTACTAGAAAAAAAACATTAAGCGTGACCGCATACGATCAAAGCACCATTGAATGACGCGCAACGCCATAAAACACATTTTACATCAATACACGCCTATTCATGCTTTCCAATTTCGATGACGCGTCGGTCAATTTTATTTATCGCTTTGTGGCATTCGTCATTTAAAACTTTAATTGCTTTAATTTTAATTGCAAATGGAAATTTTAAGTGCGGTCAAGTAGGGGTCAGCGTCGAGTGGAGCGTCCGATTTTAGTGGGTATAGATTAAAAAAACACATTGAAATTGTTTTATCGAATTGGATATTTTATACTCAAAATTTACTTTTTTTAAAAATGAAGTATCAACACAATCTCCTGGTCCACCTGATGTTGATCGACTACTAATGACTATAACAAATGCATCACCTTGCAGGTGTTACGACCGTCAACCTGTGACGTACAGGTGAAAAATCACATGTACCTCTGGGCAAGGAACAAAGGCATATCCCATAGAATTACAGAGCGACCGATCTTGTGCGGCCTGAGACCAACGGCTCTCAGAAACCTTTATCAGGACTTCCACTGATGTACAAAGCTAACCCCCATAGATTTACAGAGCGACCGATCTTGTGCGGCCGGCGACCAACGGCTCTCAGTAACCTTTATCAGGATGTCCACTAAAAAACAAAGCAATCCCCCATAGATTTACAGAGCGACCGATCTTGTGCAGCCTGAGACCAACGGCTCTCAGTAACCTTTATCAGAATTTCCACTGATGAACAAAGGCATCCTCCATAGATTTACAGAGCGGCCGATCTTGTGCGGCCTGCGACTAACGCCTCTCAGTAACCTTTATTAGGTCTTCCTTTCATCTAGCGGGCGACCATCTTAGTGCGCTTTCTAGTGCGTGGTCTTCACTCGAGAACCTTTCTGCACCAACGGCCGTCTTTGAGCTATGTGCCCTGCCCACTGCCACTTCAGATTGTTAATATTTTGTGCTATGTTTACTTTGAATCTCCTCATTTCTGATTCGATCTCGTAGAGAAACACCAAGTAACCACGATAAGTGACTTTGAGCGTTCCTAGGAGTTAGTTGAGTGCTTAAATTAAACTACTAATTGATCATAAACACTTTATTAGATATATTTAAGAAGTAATTAAGAAGTAAATCTCGTTGAAAAAGTATAAATCTAAGTTGATGAGTCTGCCCCCGACTCTTTTGTATGATTTTCAGTTGTGCACTGTTTAGGTATTTTGAAGTCGCGTATGTAGGCTACTTATGATGTTTTATCGATGCGCCTAGTGAATTATATTTTACGCTGTGCTATGGAATTCCTTACTTCGCGACTGAGACGGTAGCTAGTGCGGTCGCCTCCGAGCAAGCGAGATGCATGCCGACCGGCCGCTCGTTGCAAGAGAAATTCACCTGGGATCGTACACCCGTGTCGCGCGCGCGCATCGATCACGCCCACGTAATATTTTCGTGTGCTGATTAATTTTGTAAATACTGTTGTGCCGATATATATATATATATATATATATAAATATATATACACCTGCTTCTCACTCTTTCATACTCCTTACTATATCTATACGTAAACTTCCGATTCGGTAGAAACGTAAAATGTACGTTACCCACCGTACAACAGAAAGTATAGTATTTTAACAAAATAAAACTGGGCTTACATGGTTCCATTTATTAAATATTTTCAAGTTTTATGTCAACATGGCAGAAAAAAATACCAACATCTTACTTTAGTACCATTATACACGGTGAAGTTGATATCACTGATTTTTCAAAATAAACCATAGTCCACAACCGAATTATAACATCAAAAAATATGTCTATGGTTTTTGAAAGACATAAAAGTTACGAATTTAAAATGTCTGAATTAACGTTACTCCCTACACACAACGCATACGATATAATACTATCACAGAAGAAATAATAGTTCTATGGTATCGCTACCGCGGTGAGTGACCTTTATGTCACGCTTAAAGTCTGAGCAACATAAGACTTATTTGAAAACGCCTAGTTTTTTAGTTTGATGTTTTTATTTGATGCTATAGAACCGTTGTAGGCGATGGTCTAACAACGTTTGTTCTGGAAAAACAGTGATAATAAAATCACCGTGTATAATACATATATTATATACACGGTGTCCTTTAAATCACTGTTTTCCCAGAACAAACGTTGTTCAGACCATGGTCTACTAACAGTTTATAACATCAAATTAAAAAACAAAACGAAATTGGTCTTTGAAAAATAAAAAAAATTGCGAACTAAAAACGTCTATTTTAACGTTACGCCCTACAACATAGCGTGCTGACCGGTAGCTACTAGGTACTAAGAAGTAGGTAATACGCTACGGCTAGCGTAAGTTCATGGGAACTATAAGTCACGGTTAGTTTTAGAACAAAGCTAGACTTAATTGAGAAGGTCTTGATTTTATTTTTCTATTCTCTTATTTGATGCTATAAAAAGTTAAAAGACCATGGTCTGAGCAACGTTTGCTCTGGGAAAACAGTGAGTTAAAGGACACCGTGTATAGGGTGGCGACGTGAAAAGTGACAATATTCGAACCCAACGTCGTATTGGGTTTTTAAAGAATATAGGAATTATCCTAAATCCCAATTAGTCTGCATGGTAGTTACGAGAATTCTTTTAGAAACCCTTGTGCATTGCAGCACTGTACTCATCCTCAAGTCACAAGTTAAATAAATTAGGTAGGTATCAAAGGAAAGTAGGTAAACTTTTCATTAATTGATACTGATTTCAATTTATCCTTCGAACTTTACGGGCTTAGGACCGACCAAGTATCTAACGTATATGTAGTTATAATTAGTGATCGGACTTTTGGGTGCTATTGACAAAATTTGTCATCAAATGTATGGATACGACCAAAAAATCCGGGAAAAATTCCGTATCTTGGAATTACATGTATCACTGGGATATGAAATATGGACGAATGTCGGAATCACGAGTACGACTATGAAATAAAGAATGGATACGACTATAGTGACAGTAGGTATGATCAATGGTTATCTAGGTATTTTGCAAGAGATAAGCAATTTTTATGGTTGTCGTCAAAAGGCTCCCTTTGTTCAATTTTGGGTACCTATTAATGGTTATTGTTAATTTAAAATTGTGAGATTGCATGTATGAAAAAAACTCAGTAGGTATACCACTTTATGCTATAAATTATTAAATATAGTATTAATAATATTTTTCTAAAATTAACACAATTTCTTAACATTTTTCAAAACTCTAATAAGGTTAAAAGAGAAATATCGGGATCGCGGAATTTTCAATTCCGGAATGTCATATCCATGTTAGTGATAACGTCTAAAATAGCACCCAGTCGCCGATCTTTGGTTATAATAAAGCGGAATACTTTATTTTATAAGGATATGTTACTGTATGAATATTAATAAAAAATAATGTATATTCACCTTCCTTCTTTAAACACTGACAATATTTACGTCGCCACCCTGTATTAAAGTTTGACCATTAAATAATCGGGAATTGAATCCTCACCAACTTTGATAAATGATTCAAAACTTTAGCTATACATCACAAATGTCAAATGATTTTTACCGTGATGTGAATATGAACTTTAATAAAAACGCATAATATAAAAGCCATGATATAAGGTTCCTATATGTATAAAGGGTGTTTGTTAATATACGCACAAACATGAAAAGGGTTATTTTGATGAGCATAATAAATACATTTTTTAAATATTTACCATAGAAATGTGTTTTTTTTGGCATCTAAAAACAAACTTGCCGTGGGGTGCCGGCAGTAGAATGTTACCCCTCCTCTCATGCCCGTGGATGCAGTATGAGCCTGCTAAGGGATACCTCCGGAAGATGGGCAGCAGAGTCTTTCCGTGTATCAACATCCCGTACTGCGTTCGCCCACCCGCCTGCCAAGCGTGGTGAGTATGGCAACTACCCATCATGGAGATCCATGGAGGCCTGTGTTCAGTAGTGGACGTTTTACGGCTGAAATGATGATGATGAAAAACAAACACTTTATTAAAATTATTGCATAATTCTTGCCATCTAATTACAGATACTGAATTGGTAACGTCTCGAGATATCATTTGTTGTTCCTTTCTAACCCAAAGCCAGCAGCCATTTCCGAAAGAGATATCAAATCGGCCTTTATTTTTGGATGTCGATTGCAAGAGTAGGCAGTAAGTTTTGTATAGAATTAATTACCTAAACTTAGTTGATTTTTTTTTAATTTGATAATATAGGTATAACTAGTAGTTTTTTTTTTGGCAGTATTTTTTATGTTTTGAGAAACAGTCACTTCAATATCATCAGTATAATATCAAATATACCGTATAAAAATGGGTACGGGGGGTATATTAGTATTTTTCAAACTTTCGCGATCACTGTACATGATTATTGATTAAAACGTGTATTTATCGCGTATGTACCTTTTTTATTTGTTATCCCGACGTTTCGGCTGTGTTGCAACAGTCATGGTCTCGGGCTGAGTCAGCCCGAGACCATGACTGTTATATTTGAGATTGATGAACTCCGAGACTATTTGACCGATCACCAAGGAAGTTGGTACACCTAACGGCTTTTTTCATGCCGAAGTTTTTAATTTTTTTATTGACAAACCTCGCCTCTTAATCCGTGGGCGGAAGCTAGTAGAATATAAATGTTCTAATGAAAAGAAATAGTGACACTCTTCGACTTCGAAGTTTTACGACTTTTATGCGTTAGAATATTAATGCATTAAAAATTGCTATTTCTCTTAGTTAATCATTGTGTAGTGTAGCTTGGGTGGTAGTCCTTTTTACCCAACTACGACCAATTCAAAAGGAAGGGTTATGTTTTTAGCAGTTTATGCATGTGAGTATGTATTAATAAATGTATGAATGTGTGCATATATGAATGTATTTATGTATGAATGTATGTATGAATGTTTTTTTTTTTAGATTATAGGCCATCGTTTGACAGTTTTGAGTGAAATTTGTACGATGCAAAAGGGTATAAAATAGTTTGGTATGTCAAGTACAGCACAAAGGCGCATTGAACCCAATCTGACCCACCAGAACATTGCAGTCAATGCGACCGGATATGATATCGAAGAGAAATGCAGCGATTCCTAAGAGACGGTGTTTTAAAATACGTACTTGCTTATTCATAGTTGTCTTCGATATAATCCAGTTGTCCAATATGTTCAATATACGTATTGTGGACACCAAATAGTATAAGCGTATTCTAATGATCTACGATCATATGCGTAATACACATTTTTGATGCATATTAAATCATTAATGGGTTTGCAAAAACGCTTAACAAAACCTAATTTTTTACATGCGTTACTTTTTATTTTATCAATGTGTGTATTCATAACAAGTTTTTGGTCAAGATAAACTCTGAAGCCCTTTACCATGTCAACTTTCTTTAATGTTGAGCCTTGAATAGAATAAGTGAACGTAACAGGATGATTTTTTCGTATAAAAGATATGGCTTCACATTTGTCCGTATTTACTTTTAATCTGTAATATTCTGAGAGTATGTTTAGGTAATCTTCCAAATTAGAAGAGTCGGTAAGGTCCTTAACATCAAGGCATCATACACGTCTACTACATTGAAAACTTGATATTTATAAAAAGAATGTATATGTAATGACTGTAAAAATATTTAATAATTTACCAAAGTACTTTCAAGAACTGCCACTTTTTAAATTAAGACACAAATTAAAATTAAAGTATAAGATAAGACGTTTTATCCATTACAAGAATACTTTAATAAATAACATGATTAATTTGGCAAGGAATAATTATAATTGAATAAGAAATCTTTGACATAAATAGTCTAATGTGACCAAACAATACCTCTAAAAGTGAACAATTATGAAAGTTTATCGCTCGCCCCTGAGTGAAGTAGAGTATAGTGAAACTAATTTAAATTAAATGTGACATCTTTCTGTATAACCTATATTCTGGCAAGAAATGATTATGAATAAATATTTTTGTGTTATTAGCTTAAATTAGAAAACATGAATATCTGAAGCATGAGTAAATACCATATAAAAAGACGTTGTAGAGAAGTGGATCCAGATGTAAACCCTGAAGAACCTCTGAGGGGATTAACGAAATTCGAAAGGAAACCACCTACTACTACCGCTTCAGAATTATTAGCCTGATAAGATGTTACCCCCCGCAGAAGGTGTCCTTAAATTCCTAGGTGTTGTAGTTTCCGCAGCAGAATGAAGTGATCCACACGATGAAATGCTTTTTCAAAATCAGTGTAGATCACATCAAATGTGTGTGAAAATGTGATGAAAATGTGATGAAAATGTGTCACAAAGACAGCTAGATTTGTAACAATTGATTGACCGGCTCCTGCTCCTGTGGGATACCGGGTGATACGAATACCAAATATATAATATACCTTTCTTCCGGTATTTTTTATTTACATTATACTATAATAAGCCTGTATATAGTATTTTTACGAGGGTATCAACATCAGGTTATTAAAAAAGTCAATTTACATCCTATTTGCAGAAAGCGAAAATATATCTCAGAAATAATTATTTTTCCCAAAAAAATATTTTTTTTCTATTTTTTCCTGTAACAACGAAGTTGTTTTATTTAAGCGGAACGAATGAACACCTGAACACAGAAAACAGGAGAGTGTTGGATTGAAGATCAGCCGAACATAAACCTAGCATTTGTTCTGTGACTTTGGTGGTACCTCCAGTTTTGCCAATATTGCTTTGGATGGTGTATCCCTACCAGTCTGCTCCAACTTTCGGTACCTTGGGTCATTGATCCAAAACGAGGGCAACATAGACCGGGACGTTAAAAACAGAATAAATTCGGGATAGATGAAATGGCGACAGGTTACAGGAACAACTGCGATCCTCGAATACCCCTTAAACTTACGGGTAAAATTTACAAGACGATCATAAGACCTATTGTAATGTATGGTTCTGAGGACCCAAGAAAGGGACGGATGAAAGAAGAGTGCACGCGGCGGAAATGCGAATGTTGAGATGGATGTGTGGGGTAACGAGAATTGATAAGATAAGGAATGATCATCTTACAGGATGTTTATAAGTAGCCTCAGTGATAGAGAAATTGAGGAGTAAGAGGCTAGCGTGGTATGGGCATGTCATGCGAAGGGAAGAAATTCATGTGACTCAAAGAGTGTTAGATATGATTATGGATGGATAAAGAATAAGAAGAAGGCTGAAGAAGAGATGGATTGACTGTGTGAAGAATGATATAATTAGGAGAGAAGTGACAACGGAGATGACGGCTGATAGAGAGATGTGGAGGAGAAATACATGTTTTGCCGACCCCGCGTAATATGTGTAGGGATTATGGACATCATGAAATAAATATTATTTATATTTATATGGGAAAGGGCAGGAAGAAGAAGAATAAACACCTAATTGTATCATAGATAATGACATACAAATCAAAAGGGACCGTAGTCAACTTTTTTGGTAGAAGCTCCTAGAATAATATCCACAATAATAACTTCTATTAAAAATTTGTAAGTAACTATGAAAACATAACAAAAATGACAGAATTACCTGTGTCTCTTATTCAATTTTCATGATTAAACGGCTAAACCGATTTTGATGTAATTTGGTACATACGTAGATTATTACCTGGATTGAGACATTAGCAACTTTTTATGACAAACTACGCGTGCGAAGCTGCAAGAGGAAGCTATAATAAAATAAATCTCTAATTTTTTATTATTATGTTTCGCCATTTGTGAATTTGTAGTTAATAGAAAAATGTGTTGAAGATTAGACGTTTTAATAATTTTTGATAATTATACATATATACTAATATGAGAAAGAGGAATGATTTGTTTTATTTATGTTTGTAACGAATAAACTCTAAAACTGGTCCGATTTCAAAAATATTTTACCTATTATGTAAATATTTTTAGAACGCTACAATATCTCGAAGTAACATAGGTTAATTTCATCCAACTTCGCAGAAGGAGAGTAATGTTTAATTGAAAAACTACGCGTGCGAAACTGCGGGTTAGTCAGCTAGTACTTAATACAAAGAGTGCTAGAGTTCCTTGTGAAATAACTCGCCCGGGGAAGTACTACCACCGTACCTATTTATGCCGCCAAGCAGCATTGCTGTGTATCGGTTTTAAGGTTGCCGGTGAAATTACAGGCATATTTAAACCTTATACCTCGAGTTGATGGATGCAGGGCAGTGCATCGTTGAGCACATTTCTAACGTGCGTGAACTATGAGGCAATTCTCTGTTATAGGCGATGGTTACCACTTAACATCAGGTGGGTCATTAGCTTGTTCCATCTTAGTGAAGCATAAAAAATACGCCCTTTAACTTTACGGGCTTAAAATTATAAACAAAATTCGTCCGACTTGATCCGAATTCCTCGTACGCACGCATCGCACGTGTGCGTGTGCCTATTTTAACTCGTACTAAACTTAATTTCTGTTAATCGTACCTTTTGCCTGTCTTAAACTCTGTTGTCGTTGGAGGAGAAAGAAAGAGATCACTAAAACCGAAGTAATGACGATAGAGTTGATGTCTATTGCAGCTGTCAAATCATACATTCTCTTCCCATTGCACTTATTTACTCGAGCAAATGTAAGTTAGTCAACAACGTCGTCCTCACCTTATTTTATTTGAGTATGTGCAGTTTTATACCAGTTACTGGTGAACAGGCGCAGGTATCCTGCATTCCAGCATGAATGCGGCTAAACATAGTCTCGCCTTGTCAGCAAATTTTTCTTTACGATTTGGCATCACATCAGAACCAATTAATTGTAGTAAATATTGTGAAACGTATGTTGGTTTGTATTATTTCTGGGCGGATGTTGGATAATGGGTTTTAGTTTGATATGCCAATAAAATAAATTCAACTTTCTTATTGCAATTTCGAGTTGTGCTACAAAGAATATCACTTACGTTTAATGCTAAACAGAGTAATGGATTGTGTTAAATTTGTTACACTGCGATCCAAGAATATAGCAATAGCTACGATAATAACTTATAATGTACCTATAGTGTTAAGTCGAAATTTTCTTTTGGTTTACAAGAAATATATTTTAAATTTAACTACACAGGTAATTTTTGCTTTAGTACAAATTCAAATCTCTTAAATACATTTCCGCAGAAAGTAGTATTTGAAATATCCAAGTGGAATTCCCTCCATTTGACTTCATCCACAATCGGCCGACCATCAGAATTCAACCAATAAAATGGCTGAAAAGGCTCGCTTATCTTCAAATCGGAGAAATTATAAAATGGGATTTCATTTGAGCTTTAATTCAGGTGGGAATAAAACCCTGCCTTCCCGACCTGGAAAGGGTGGGGGGAGGAGAAGTATAATTGAAATTTTTCTTAATCCCTTGAGACTTGGTTCACAAAATGTTCGTTCAGTTAGATGGGTAGATTAATGCTTCTTGTGCGGTTGTTATTACAAATAAGACGGGTTATTGAGACACTGTTTACAAGCTTTGTTTGGTTTGGATATTGAAAAAGAGATTTCAATGTTTATATTTTCGTTTGAGGATTTACGTAAATTGAAATAAAAATGGTGACAGAATAGAAATATATTTTACGTTGGAATGTATTTTTTCAATTCGTTTTCGCTACCCGTCTTAACCATCTTCAAATTATTCAATTGAAACCGAATAGGACATAACGGTCATCACCATCCATCCACTACTTAAAATATAAGTTCCCTATAAAGTCAAAGTCATAGTTAAAATCTTTTATTCATTAAAATCACAAGGATCACTTCAAAACGTCAATTTTACTGCCTGTTCAACAAATTAATATTTTTGTGAACATACGTCAGATTTTCATAGATGTATTGACAAGGGAATGTCATACCTAATATTTATTTGTTTAAACTTATTGCGTAATGATTATCTGGGGCCCATACTATAAATTGCACAAACAGCCCTCTTCTGCAGCACAAAAACGGTATTAATATCCAGAG
Organism: Philereme vetulata; assembly: GCA_918857605.2. Taxonomy (NCBI): domain Eukaryota; kingdom Metazoa; phylum Arthropoda; class Insecta; order Lepidoptera; family Geometridae; genus Philereme; species Philereme vetulata. The sequence continues at coordinate 4,431,663 of OU975456.1, read as the reverse complement.
CAGTATACCGTATGACATAATGCTCTGGAAGTAGCTGAAGTAAACTAATCTAGCTGTGTCTACGTCTGTAAAAAGACGGATCTTTTTGATTTCGTATGCCGCAGATTTAAGTCTCTTCGACAACTTATCAATGTGAGGGCCAGACACTAGATTTCCAGAGCAAACGACCTTGTGTGACTTCCAACCAACGGCTTCCAGCAAGCTTTATTAGGTAGTTTTGATATTAAGTGGGGTGCCGTGAATTGCGTGGTCTCCACATGTCTGCTGTCACCTGTCCGCTCCAACGGCTATCAGTTTTTCAAGCTATGTCTTACCCATTGCCATGACACACGCTGGGGGTATGGGATAAAATATTTAAAACCACAATCAAAATAACACTTTATTAAACACCTAAATTACAATACAATGTAAATTACAACAATTAATTCGTTTGCGCTACTATTGCGCTATAAAAAAACTTTAAACCTCTAAAAAGTGGCGTATTCTTGCTGCTTTTCTGGTGAACTCATGTAGGGGACCGTCAAGAGCTACTTTGATTTGGTCCGTCCATCTCATTGGGGATCTACCGCGTGGTGGCGTACCCTCAACTTTCCCCTGTACCACTAGGCGCATAACATTAGTCCACAGGATATACGACAGGCGCGCCGCGGTCATGCGGTACTGAACCCGAATGATTGTTATATCCAAAAACTTCACGATATATCCTGTCGACTAATGTTTATAACGCGCCTAGTGGTACAGGGGAAAGTTGAGGGTACGCGACCACGCGGTAGATCCCTATTGAGATGGATGTACCAAATCAAAGTAGCTCTTGACGGCCCCCTACACGAGTGCACCAGAAAAGCAGCAATACAAGAGGGGTGGGGAAGGATTGTCAAGCACGCCACTACCCCCGAAGTGACGACCACGTCCACTCTACCAAAACTGTAACGACTAAGAAGAGGAATGTTTATTAGACGGCTCGACGTAGTAGATATTACCTATTCGGTGTCATGTCCTGCTCAGACGACGTAATGCATTCAAATGTTGTCTGGAAGATATCGTTTTTAGCGATAATGCTGCTATATTCTATACTTACCTAATACTCCTATATTTGTACCTTTTATAATCATTTGGTCTTCTTTGCACAGATAAACTAAATCTATATCAGATTATCCAGACGTTTCGTATTTATATTGCAACGGAGAATCGCTCGCTGTTTATACGCTGTGGCTGTCGTCATGCGACCACGATTTATGGGGATCAAAGGACTACTACACGGTCGGTTATACCACCGAGCTCAACCCTGAAGCGTTATGAAACTACAATTAACAGAATAGGGCAATTTTTTGGAAAATTTGTCTCGTCTTCGTATTAAATATAAAGGCTATACAATAGGTCATTTTATTTATGTATTTTAGGAAAACCATCGGCACATATTAAACACAATAGTTACAGTAAATAGTAATAAATAAGCCATATAAATATAATATAGTATCCACTGATAGAATCAGATTATACTATAAGCAACAAAAAATTACAAAAGACAATGTCTAACCGAACACTGTGCTGGTCACTCACCTTTAATTAAAGTTAATTTTGCAGTTGATTTTGATCAAGTTAGGACACGATTTTAACAAAAAAACCCACTTTGAAGCTATATATATCGTAAACGGATACTATTGTAAAAAAAATTGTTGAAACCCTAATAATGTTTTTGGAAGAGCTATTCAACGACACTCCACAAAATGAGATGAGTGAGTAAAAACAATCACCCCCCCCCCCCCCCCCACCCCCAATAATTTTTAAAAACAAAACAACTCTTTCCAAAATGTATCATTATCTCATGTTTCAGAATGACAGAATAGATTGACAGTTTAAATTTTTACAGATGATGTATTTCTGTTGCCGCTATAACAACAAATACTAAAAACAGAATAAAAAAAATATTAACCCGTGAGAAGGCGCGCCTAATGTTGTTACACGGATAGGCGCGCGTGAGCAAATTGCTCACACTACTTTAAATGCTTATATTTCTACAAAAATAGTATATTTTGGCTATAAATGGGTTCGTAATGAATAAAACAACATTTATTTAATACGTAAACAAGAGTTTTAATTATATCTTTGAAACAAAAATGTAACTTCTACCTTAAATAACAAATTAACTAATTTTGGATCTACTATCTTTGGCAGTCTTCAAAAAAATCACGATAAAAAAACTAAGTAATAATAAACTTAAAAATTTCACTCTTCCATGAGTTCAGGACAAGTGTGCCTCTCGAAACACGTTGTACACATATATGTTATGTGCTCGGTGCAGAGTAATTTGTTGCATGAAGTGCATGCTTTTTTCGATCGTCTGTTCTTACGTCTAGGACATATCGCACAGAATCCGCTTAGCCTAGGCTCTGCAGTAGCCGTAGGAATCGGCACAAATCGCTTCATAAGGAACTTTAGATCTGAAGATATGTTCTCCATGCAGATCCGTCGTAAAATATGTGGTTTTACCAGCCCTAATGCCACTTCTTTTAGGAATGTACGTCTTTGTATCAAATTGTTTGTATTCCCTTTGTATATTATTTGAGCATTGACCCCAGTTATATTCAAAATGGAAAAGAATAAACGCATTGGCCACCTGCAAGTGATTCTCGCAACGGAATAATCCTCTTTCTTTTGGTCTACAACATCCACTCCTCCTTTAGTAGAATTATAAAATGTTACAATCTCGGCTTTAGCTTCATTTCCACTTTCTTGATCTATTTTATCGTCATCGTGGAAAGATGATAACATCAGAACTATTTTCTTTGTTTTCTTTTTTGATTTTCTTCCCCATTCTCAAGATCTGCTAGCAAATCATCATCAGAATCCTCTTCCAACCACGAAGAAATTCGAAGGTTCTGTGCATTATTTAGATCGTCCATTTTTGATGTGTCTTGTAGCTGAAAACAAAATAAAATAGCATTAAAATATGAGTTGAGAGTACTCACCTTTATAATAATCAATTTAATACAAATCAACAGAATAAAACACAATAACAATATTTTGGTATGAATAAAAAATACTTACGTGGATGGGCGCGCGATGAGCAAATTGCCGCGCGATGGTGCGGGCCCTCCACAAGTGCTTCACTGCGCAGTCGCAGCGGGACTGAGCAGCGCTTGAGTTACGCGAGGGGAGAGGGGTTGAATAGTTAGGAAGGTACCTGGAGGTTCAGGATGCTATGAAGTCAGGATCACAAAAAACGCATGCAATCAATTTTAGTGTGAGCAAATTGCTCATAGCGCGCCTTCTCACGGGTTAAAATCATAATCATAATAATCATAATCATTTATTTGGTAAGAATATTACACGTCATAATTAATTCGGTACACACTGTACACATTTAGTATAGTTCCTACAATGTTGATTATAACCAAAATATAAAATAATTAAAGTTATTTAAAATAATAATAAAAAACAAACAAATTTGGATATTAATAAAGAATTACACAAGTCAAATAATATATTAATAATACAATATAAATAGTTATACAACATAATCAATAAGGTAGTCAATATCCAATAGTCCAATAAAATTATAGTATCTATTATTTCGTCATGTCAATAAACTCCTCATAACTGTAGAAGGTGTTACTCAGGAGCCAGCGCTTCAGTTTGAGTTTAAATGTATAGCAACTGGTTGCCTCAGTTACAGTACAGGGTAGTCTGTTATATACTGTCGGTCCCATTACATGCGTTAGCTTATCCGAATTGGCCAAGGTACGGGACACGGTAGCAAGCCTGTCAGCTCTCCGAGTGTTGTACGGATGCCTATCCCTGTTCTTGCTGAACAGTTCTAGGTTAGACCGAACAAAGACAGCAACCTGGAATATGACGATAGACGGGAGCGTCAATATTTCAAGTTCTTGAAAATACGGTCTCACGGAGGTATCCTGCGGTATTCTGACCATTGCTCTCACGGCTCGCTTCTGCATGCGGAAAGCACGCTGCCAGTCAGATGCGCGCCCCCACAGTTCCACCCCGTATTGAAGGAGCGAATGGACAGTGGCCAAGTAACAATGGACAGTGGCAAAGTAAATGGGGCGCCCATACAACAAACGTGATTTTTTTGATCGATTTGCTCGATATTGATAACGGCAACAGGTAGACGCTTAAAATATTCACAGTTATATTTAGTAATAATTAAACTAAATTAAACCAAATATTATCGCTCAACGAGCTATGGAGAGGGCTATGCTCGGGGTTTCTCTACGGGATCGAATCAGAAATGAGGAGATACGTAGGAGAACTCAAGTCACCGACATAGCCCGACGGATTAGCACGTTGAAGTGGCAATGGGCAGGCCATATAGCGCGCAGAACAGATGGCCGATGGAGCCGAAAGGTTCTCAACTGGAGGCCACGGACCGGCAAGCGCAGCGTAGGACGTCCACCTACAAGATGGGCAGACGACTTGGTAAGAACCGCAGGTCGGCGTTGGATGCAGGCCGCTTCCAACCGCAGTTCCTGGAGATCAATAAGGGAGGCCTTTGTCCAGCAGTGGACGTCCTACGGCTGATATGATGATGATGATGAAACCAAATATTTAAAGGGGGCTCCCATACACCAAACGTGATTTTCTTGCTCATTTTTATATAAAACTATCTGACCAATCTGCAGCTTCGCACGCGTTTTTCAATAAAAACATTACCCTCCTTTGCGCAGGTAGATAAACAGTAACCTATGTTACTTCAGGTGAATGTAGCTTTCCAATGGCGAAATAATTTTTGAAATCGGACCAGTAGCTTTTGAGTTTATTCATTACAAACATACACACAAAAATACAAATCTTTCCTCTTTATAATATTTGTATAGAGTATAGATATAGATAGATGGTGCGGAAACCTTCGTGCGCGAGTCCGACTCGCCCTTGGTCGGTTTTTAGTACTCAAAACAAAATATTTTTTCATAATTAAAAAGCTACAAAATACTATAGTAAAGATATTTCAACACTTTAATCGACAAAAACCAGCGAGATAATATTGATATTGACGCGCATTCCTATTAGATCGTTTCCGTTGTAAAAAAATAAAGAAAACTACAGCAGCGCTCAAACACAGTGTTTGTTAATATACCTTCCAGAAACAATTTAAAGGCCAAATTACTTCACTAGCAGAATTCGTTTTTTAAGCAAAAATCTCTTTGTAATTAACGCAGTAATTACGTCTTTAGTAACAACAGCCGACAAACTGCACTTTAATTAATGAAGTAAAAACCTAACTAGTGGTTAGAGACGTCGCGATGTAGGTATATATACCTACTACCTTTTATTCAGTTGTTTTTTCCATGCCTAATTAAAAATTATCGTTAAAATATAACAGGGTAGAAATACCCTTTATAGTGCGAAACACGTTCTTGTTGATCCAGATGACATTCGACAGAGCATTTGACAGAGCAAATACTTCACAGATACACCGACCCCACTGACGGGGTCGACGAGTCCCTTCAGTTGACCTTCAGACATGTACCTAGGTGTTTATCTCCTATACTCTCCCGGCAACGGCCCTAGCCGAGGCTCGTACTTATGAGGTGCCCTTGCGCCAATATACAAACTTACTGGGCTGAACACACTCTGCGCTCGCCAAAAGTTCGGTTAAGCTGCATCGGTCTTAGAGGCTAACAGCGCAAAGACAGTCGAAAAAAAACCACTTACATTATTAAATATTTTTCAACACACTTGCTCGTAAAGTGCGTCATAGTACATTGTTATTAGGGCCGTAAACCGAACTATAACACACGAGTGCGTAATAATATAACACACTAGTGCATAATAGAACTATCCCTACAAAGTTAAGTTAGTACCTAACTGCAAATTATATGCGAGTAAATAGAGCATTTTCAATTTAAGTTTTTGTAACAACAAAGAAGTTTTATGCCGCTGAAAATCCTATTACATTTTTAGAATAAATAAATGTATCCCTAAAAAAACATTTCTTATCATCAAATTACTTATAACTCACAATAATTTCTTATAAAATATTTGCACTTTATCACTAAAATTATAATTTTGAAGTAGGCTGTATGGCTATATGTAATCAATCAACTTACATTTGGCGCGAGCAAAAAAAAACTTGCGTGCCATTTCCCATTTCTTTGTTTGTATCGCATTTGTTGCTGTGTGGTAAATAATTGTAAAAATGTCAAGTTTTAGTACAGAAAATTAACAATTGATTGATTTAACCCCGCCAGAAGTACTAAATGCAGCACAAAATGCAAATGAAAGCCTAATACCTGCAAAATCTAGAGCAAAGTACTTAGCTGCTTACGATAGTTTCATACAATGGAAAAGCAACAAAAAAACCCAGTCATTTTCTGAAAATGTGTTTTGGCGTATTTTTCTGAACTCGCCAATACATACAAATCCAGCTCCCTGTGATGCATCTATTCCATCTTAACGCGCCGACAAACCCTGAGCGCAACTTCAATTCGGCCGCGTCAAATACTTCGGCCTGAATATCGCTGTTTAGTGACAAAGTTTAGCCACGCAGAGCGACAGTGATAGCAATAGAACTATTCTAAATTTGATTAGATTTTGACCGTGTTCCGTAATACCAAAAATAATGACTGAAAACTTGTTGTATTTTTCTCATTCTGTTGTTATTCTGTAACTAAACGATATAATCTATGTTCCTATGACTAAGATGCGTAAGATGTTGTTTTTAATACGAAACCATTAGGTTGAAAACAGGTCTTTTATGACGTAAAAACATGCAGAATGCAATACGCTTCTATTTCATTTTAGGTAAGTATTTTGATCTTATATATGGTTGGTAACCTAGATAAATAATATTCAAATTAAAATAATATCTTACTAAGGTAGAAATATGTAAATATCTTGGTAGTACGTGTTGTATGGGCGATTGTCCCTCCGGTGCCCCCTTAAGAAGCATGGTTAAGCTCAAACATTGTGTTGATATCAAAACGTACTGTAACCCACAACCACGCACATCTCGTAGCATGAGTTATTTGGTGCCTTCTCTTTCCAGTAATTTGTATGATTTACTTTTGTCGCCGACATTTACACAAGAAGTAAATGAAGATACTAAAGAAGTGGCAAGTACCAATGTAAGACAAACTGTGAAATCGCCAACAAAAATAATCCAATATCGTTTTGAAAATTGTACATTCACCAATTGTTTTAATAATCTAACAATTTATGCTATACATGTTTGTTTTATCCTCGCAACTGTGTTGAAAAAATGCATATGAAACTCGTAAGAAAGTAGATCACTAGACACTCGGCTGATGAACGCCCTCGCCTACGGCTCGGGCTGCAAACCACAGCCTCGTGTGTAATGAGCAACTTAGCTTACTTGTATCATAATATGCTATTATTTAGTCACAAAAGTAAGTACTCAGATTCGAGATGTTGTGTATATCCAATGTAATATCCTTTCGGAATACACCACATTTGACGTGGTTGACACGCATTTTCTTTCAGTTTTGAATCCTAATACTTAACTTTTTAGGGTGATTTAGTTACATCCAAATTGTGTTAATGTACCTCTAGACTTTAAAAAGGTGATTCTCCTGTAATCACCAACGAGGAGATTTGAAAATCTCATTTTGCTCAATCAACTGAATCACTAATAACTAGTTCAAAAAAACAACAGACAAATAATAAAATAATTTACCTACCTAATATCAAAACTATATGTAACTACTATAAGAAAACCAAAGAGCTGCATAATAAAACTCTATCAAGGTTTGTGAAACTACGTTACCTACCTGTAACAACCTTGTAACCTTGTAAAAGCAACTAACGTGTTGAGTATTGAATTTTTATAAATGACTAGCTGACCAATCCGCAGCTTCGCACGCGTAGTTTTTCAATAAAAACATTACCCTCCTTCTGCGCAGTTAGGTAAAAAGTAGCCTATGTCACCCGGAAATAGTGTAGCTTCCCAACAGTGAAAGAATTTTTTATATCGGTCCAGTAGTTTCGGAGCCAATTCAATACAAACAAATCTTTTCTCTTTATAATAATGGTATAGATAAGCAAGGTTTTGTAAGCAAAATTTAATGTGCCCTTAGTATATAGCAGTGAGTGACTTTATGTGCGGTTGTTCGCATTAGCCCTAGTCGTTGGCCTTCGAACGGATCGAGACGTGTAGCGCGCCCCACTTCTGCTTCCATCGATTCAATTTTCTAAAGAAATTTTATATTCTGATACTGGTACTCCTTTGATACTACCTCTGACGACCTCCGTGGTGCAGGAGGCGAATGGCCGGCTGAGACGCAGGAGGTAGCGGGTTCGATTCCCGCCGCGGAACAAATGTTTGCATGATCTACAGATATTTGTTCCGGGTCTGATTGTTCTCTATATACTATAAGTATGTATTTACAAAAAAAACGTATATAAGTATTCTATCAGTTATCTGGTACCCATAGCTTAGTTTGGGGCTAGATAACGCTGTGTGATATGTCCAGCAATATTTATTTATATACTGAATCGGGTAGAGTAACATAAGGTCATAGAAATGGTCATAATACATTATTTAGATTTTATATCACACATTTTAAAGCATAGTCTACAATGTATTTTAACGATTTAACACGACAACGACACCTAAAGCTTTTTTTATTTGTAAAATATTACCGGAAAATCATAAAATCACTCAGTGGCGTCCCATGAGCCTATGTTGAAATTGGTATCGTGTCTCCATATCAAGGAGAAGGGTGTATCTTCAAATCACGTTGGGTTTGTAATTATTAACTTTTTCAAAAATCTTAACATTCAAATCACTGATAATGAATAAATTATCTGACTATTATTTTATTTATATTTAACTGACTTTTCCGTGGCTTCGCACTGTGCGAACTTCGAGATAAAACGTATGTTAAAACACTGATAAATAGAAAAGCAACAAAGTGTAAAAATTTCAAGTCATTCAACAACTTTTCGAATTTTGCGGACAGAAACAAACGAAAGCCGAATTTTTGTAAACGTATAAAGATATTTTTAAAATTGTCAAATACATATTATTAGGGTAGGCCTTTAGTGTGGGATGCCACGTGCGTCGATAATCTTGCGCTATCTCATCTGTCTGGTATATCAGTTGGCGCCGGTACGGAGGCAAATACAGCCGAAAATCTCAAGCGGTGCAAACATGGAAGTCTAAGCTTACGTATTTGAGCCATTTGGGGACAAGACCCTGGGTCCAAGGGGTACCGGGGCCTATAGCGTTTTCAAAACTTTTTCTGGGCGTCTGGTTGAAGTGACGTGTGATCCGAGAGCTGGAACTTATCTGGGTTAACGCATAATCATTGCAATTCGGTGGGGCAATATAGCCAGTGTCTTGGGGACACTTCCGCCTGGTGGTGATCTGGAGTAGTCGAGCTATCTATAAATCGTTTGCAATTGTCTTTAGATGATTCAACTGTTTCTTCTGTATTTTAGTCATGTAAATATTTATTATTATGAAAGGCATTTTGCCACTTTAAAAAATGTTTTAACCACACAGTTTTTACTCTCATCAAAACTGCAAGCGTATACTAATTCCAAAGTCGTGTGCACTTAGGTAAAGTCAAAAACATTGCAAGCTTCAGGTAAACAAAACTTCGTGAAACAAAAGCTTTTTGAACTAGCGCTGTCTTAACAAGTAGTCTCTTCATTCCGCAAACCTTTATCATCCTACCAATTCGTTTAAAAACTCAAAGTCATAAAGCCTTAATACAGCTTGCTTAAACAAAACAATGTAAACTTTTTCACATAAAATATCCCAAGTTTTAAGTACTTTTAGTTTTTACATCAGTTTAAGAGCAGGATCTGTTATACTTGACGGGATAAACTATGGCGCATGTAACGAGGTATGCTGTGTAGCATGCAACATTACAACATTGCATATGACACTTGAAGCATCATACATAATTTTAACAAAGTTATGATTATGATTACGATTTGAATTATGGAACGTCCACAGGCGAGATCGGTGGACGACATCATCAAGAACGTGTGTCGTATACGTGGCTAAAGCGGCTTTCAGACTACGCTATAATATAATAGCATATGTATATTATACAGGACGTCCCACGGCTATGCCATATGGAGGGAAAGTACCTTGAATATTGCAGATGGAACATTTTACTGAAAGAAAATTCAAAAATCCAACAAAACCCAAAAATGAAAATCACAGACACAAAAGAATAAAAGTTTGAAAACGGAACACATTTTTTAAATTACTTCTTTATAATCAGCCAGCCGCATTGCTAGCTCGCAGTTGTATGTCCTTATGGCAATGTCAGCTTTTTATTTTTCTGAACAAAATTTCACATAAAATGTGAAAATTTAATTTAAAAAAAAAATTCATGGTTTTCCTTTTTTTTCGGACACTATGTTATTTAGCAAAAAAATAATACTTATGATGAAGCCTTTCGTATGATAAAGCTACGGGGTAATTTTTTATCTCGTGTAGCGGGTTCGATTCCCGGTTCAACCATGTAATTATTTAAAATTCTATGAATGCAGTTTAAATTGTTTTTTTTTAATTAAAATAATTTCTTCTTTCAGTATAATGTTCCATCTAAAATATTCAAGGTACTTTCCCTCCATGTGGCATAGCCGTGGGACGCCCTGTATAGCTCATAGCACAACAATATCGCGCACTATACATTGATATGGACACGTTCACACTGTACTGTACAAAATATTATTGGCTTACTTGGTTAGGTCCTTGTTTGTTATACTATATAGCACAATAGTATAGCGTAGTCTGAAAGCCACTTTAGACTGGCACTTGATCGGTACGGACATAAACAACGAGAGGCCTGTTTCCAGCAATGATTCAACATGGGCTGAAAGTATTATAACAGTAATGAATAAAACCACCATTAAAATAGAAGTTACTGACACAAAGTAAATATTAAATTGGACGGTCTTATAGCTTTGAAGCGATTTCTTCCAGACAGCCTTTGGATGAAGAGGATTTAGTTATGCCAAAGATATGGTCGGGGGTGCATATTTAAGACTAAGATATAAGATAAGGTAACTGTTTATTGTACGCCAAAGTAAAATACAGAACATACTGCTTATAAATAGATTTAGTACAATGGGCGGTCTTATCGCTAAAAGCAATCTCTTCCAGACAGCCTTTGTATAAAAAAAAAGTAAAGTAAAATTTGATTTATTGACATATGACATAGTAAATTTGAATCCATAGGCTCCCGAACTAGTATAAAACGGTGTTTCAAGTGCCAGTGGCTTCTCCCATCCCAAGAATTATTTTAATTATGTCTAGCAAAAATAGGTTAGTTAAGCATTAGTTAAAAAAAGGATAAATCATATAAATAACAAATTATTTATTTAAAAGAAAAACTTAATTAAGCTCTCTCAAATTCAAGTCTGTTACATACATAGGTACTATATACATATATACTCATGTGCTTGTTTTGCTTAGTAGATTAGATTAGATTAGATAATTTCTTTATTGCACACCATTAAATACAAACATATAAAAGAAAATACAATTTCAAATCATAGGTACAATGGGCGGCCTTATCGCTAAAAGCGATCTCTTCCAGGCAACCTTTGGATGGACAGGATTTATATGAACAAATAAGGACGGCGGCATAAGATTTTTTAGTAATTAGTAATTAGATTATAAAACATATATTTATATATATTGTTTATAATTAACAGAATCTATGAATATATGTAGGATGTATGTATTTATTTAGTGTTTAAGATATTCGCGTATTTGGGTAGTGTAAGTGATAGGAACTTCGGGATACAACAAGAAAACATGAAAAATAGAAGCTATATAACATTACTTCAACACCATTGTAATCAAATTCTTTGAGCCAGGTATGGACAGGATTATAATTTAGAGCATGACGGCGGTGCATCTATATAAAATTAAAAACATAACTCCAAAAATAACACTCCGATCCTCTGAAAACCTCCTTCTCAAAACCCCGATACATAGAACCAGTTTCTATGCAAACTCTTTTTCCGTCCAAGCTGTCCGATTATGGAACGCCTTACCGGTCTCCATTAAGAAATCCCCCTCACCTTCCGTATTTAAAGCTAGACTCAAAAATTTTTATCTCCATGAAGAGTCATGATTCATCTGATCTCTAATATTATTATTGTAAGTATAAGTATGTAAGTACATATTTAGTTATTTTATATATGATATTTATTTATTTATTTAAAGTTATTTATGTACCTAATATGTATGTATATAACTAATTTCTTTTTCTATTATTAATTTTATTCTTTTTACACCTCGGCCAATCTTCCATTAAGCAATGATCATCTCCATCCAAAGGTTGTCTGGAAGAGATCGCTTTGTTAAGCGATACGACCGCCCATTATGCTTACTTTTATTTCTTTTTTTTTTTATAAATCTGTTGTGTCTAGACTGTAAGGTATAATAAAGAGTTTTCATTCATTCATTCATTCAACATACCTACATACTATAAACCTAAGATAATATTAATAACACAAATTTTATTACAATAAAAATAACAAACTTAAAAATGGCTACGATGAATTAACAAGCAGTTACAACTTCAAGATATAATAAATAACAAATAAATAAATATTGCTGGACATTTCACACAGTGCTATCTAGCCCCAAACTAAATGGAGTTTGTACTATGGGAACCAGGTAACTGATAGAATATGGACTTAAGTTTTTTTTGTAAATACTTTTATTACCTATATATAGAAAAAACATCCAGGCCCGGAACAAATATCTGTAGATCATGCAAACATTGGTTCCTCCTGAGTCTCAGCTGGCTATTCACCTACTGCGCCGCGGAGGTCGTCAATATACGTCGTATGGATGAAGGGAGTGCAACTAATACCTAAATACTTCATTATACAAATAAACATACAAAAATGTGTGTGTGTAACAATATGCTCATCGTCATGACGTGCACTGCTAAACATAGATAGGCTTCCATAATATTTACAGCGCGGCTAAACGCGTGCAACCAGCCTGCACCCAACAGTCTCCATATCTATTTTAATATTAGTCGTGTATTTTGGAATACTTAAGTTTGCATTTTTGAGTCGTAAGCGGCTCTTCTGAGACCGTAAAAATAAACTGAAATAATTTTTTTTTGTAAAAGCTGCAGTATAAACTTGTCGTATGTAAGAACCTTAATGCTTTCAAATATACGTAAAATCAAGATGGATATGAGCTTGGGGTAGCGCCAGATGTCAATAAAACTTTTACAGTTTTCTACATTGTTGTGTATTGATAGAAATGCAACGGTTTTGTTGGGGAGTTTTATTTGATCTAGAAAGAATGAAAAGTTAAGTGATTTTGTGGATACCATTTTAAGGTTATTTTTAAAACAATGACTTTGTAGTTTTTACATTAAACATATATGCAGCTACGCACGTTTTGCACAAAGTAACAATATTTATTAGACATCACGTATCGCAAATAAAATAATGTGACTGCTAACATTAGAAATCAAATCATTGTATCAATACCTGCTTGGAAAGATCCAGCTTATTTATAACTATTATAAATATTTTGGTCATAGTGAAGATTTTTCTATTATATTATTTCTGTTATATGAATGTAAAGCGTTCTCCAGGGTCTCTGGTTAAAATTGGTGTAACACAGGGATCAATTCTGGGTCCATTTTTGTTTTTAGTATATATTAATAAGCTTCCCCATCTTGTAAGGGACAAGATGTGAACAATGCAATCTCTAAGGTCGTAAAATGGTGCAATGTAAACAATCTACTTCTAAATGAAAAGAAAACAAAGTGTATTAGATTTAGACTACCTAATGTTACACAAGTCAAAGCAGATATAAAAATCAAAGACGAGGAGTTGGCTCTTGTGGACACCACCGTATTATTAGGTATACCCTTAGATAATAGGCTTCAATAGGGCCTTCACGTTGATAATTTGCCGAAGATACTTAGTTCTGCGGCATACGCAGTCAAATAGATCCGTCTTTTTACAGACGTAGAGACACCTAGACTAGTTTACTTCAGCTACTTCCACGGCATTATGTCATACGGTATACTGTTGTGGGGGAGTGCTGCAAATATAAACACCGTTTTTGTGCTGCAGAAGAGGGCTGTTCGTGTAATTTATAATATGGGCCCCAGAAAGTCATTACGCAATAAGTATAAAGAAATAAATATTACGACAATCCCTTTTTAATACATCTATAAAAATATGTTCACAAAAATAATAATTTGTTTAAGCATAATAGCGATAATCATAATCATACTAGAAATAAAAGTAAAAACGCTGTTGCCACTTGTAGACTCCATAAAGTTAGTAAATCGTTTAACGGGCAAGGTTTACACATTTATAACAAACTCCAAAGTAATGTACAAAAATTGACAAATAACAAATTTAAAAACGTTATTAAACAAAATCTTTATAATAAGCCTACTATAAAATATCGGATTATTTAAATAATAGAGAAGCTTGGGATTGAAATTGCTCCAACTCGTTCAAAAATATTACAATTTAGGCGTAATTTATTTTCTTTATGGTTATGTATCCTAAAAGGATCATTAAAAAAACAACCAGCCTTGTTTTCTTGTCTTTCTTTTTTGGCTTCGTCGCGAAGGAACAGGCAGTGAAATTGACGTTTCAAATATAAAATATTGTTTGACATTGATATAATCAAGGCACGCAATTTATGAATAAACAATCTATAAGGCCATAATACACTACCTACACTACATGTCACTTATATAGAACATCTAAGTCACTTATAAGCACGATGTACACTTATCCCGGTCGAGTGGCTCAGGTATCCTCGTCGCCGCAATTAAGCACGAGACGATGACACTCCACACTCAATGGGTCTTCGAGGGTTCGATATTTTCATCTTCGTAGTTTGAATTCTAGTTAGGTCAATGGGCGTGAAATGAGAAAACTTTAATGGGCGATGTAAATTCGTTGGGATCTATGATAATATGGTTGGTTGGCATAACATATCTGGTGTTTTAGCGGAGTATGGAATGATTTTAGAAATTAGTGCGTTGCTTTTTTTTAGATTTTTGTTAAAAAAAGCTTCTGTGTCCAGATTACAATCACATCACACTAACATTATAAATGCCAAAGTTTGGATGTTTGTTTTATTTGTTTGTTTCTAGGGTTGTATCCAAAGGGTAAAACGGGACCCTATTACTAAGATTCCGCTGTCTGTCTGTCCGTCTCTCTGTCTGTCTGTCTGTCCATCTGTTGCCAGGCTGTATCTCATGAACCTTGATAGTTACATAGTTGAAATTGTTACAGTAGATGTATTCCTGTTGCAGCTATAACAACAAATACTACAAACAGAATAAAATAAATATTTAAGTGGGGCTCCCATACAACAAACGTGTTTATTTTGCTAGTTTTTGCTCGATATTGATAACGACAGCAGGTAGACGCTTGAAATATTTAGAGAATACTTACTTATATATTCACTTTAAAAATAAATAATTAAATTAAAATAAAACAAATATTTTATTACAAGTTCATACATACTATAATGCGAAAAGACTTTTTCCGCAACCTATTATATACTATATATTAGTATTTTACTCCAATGTCATTCTCTGTGCACGTACCCACCACTATAATCAAATATTTCTATCTTCAAAGGTTTGCTGGAAGAAAACTCTTATTAGGGTTAAGCTCGCATTTGTACATGTCCATTTTGTAAGCTATTTTTATCTGTAAATCTATTTGTGTACAATAAAGAATAAGGGATAAAGGCAAGGATAAGGGAGGCGCCCATACAACAAACGTGATTTTTTTGCTCGATTTTATATAATATGGTACAGAACCCTCCGTGCTCGATTCTGACTCGCACTTGGTCGGTTTTTTTTTGTTACTCAATTACGTCGTAGAGGTTACACAGATTTCCATGAAATTTGGTATGTACGTAGATAATAACCTGGATTAACACATAGGCTACTTTTTATTGTCATAACACGCGTGCGAAGCCGCGGGCGGAAGCTAGTTTGTCTATTAAATTGTAAGCACTAGTGACTGTTAGAACTGAAGGAACAGCATTATACAAAAAAAATATATACCCTATTTTTGAGGCACAATTTTTCTTTATATTTTTTAAACTTTTTATATAATAAGTGGTGTAAACTTGTATAGGTATATTTCTCATATAACTTTTAAAATGGATAAAAACGACTGTAATCTACAAAAAAATGTTAACCACAATAATTTGTTACCCTAACTTTTAACCATTACATTAACTAAAGTACTCAATAAAATCAATCTTAAATTGAATTTAAGTTTAAAATTGTTACATACAAATTAACAAGAAAAACTTGTAAAGTTCACAGTAAAACGCGGAATATCAAAGATAAAACAAATACAAGGTAGTCCAGGATTCCAGTCACGCTGTTTAAATTTGAAACAGGGGTGCATTATGAAACCAACCCAATCCACTTATCATCGTCTCGAATTGTATTTGCCCTGGCAAGGTAGGATTGCACAGAGGTTGCTAAAGTGGAAGAGACAATATTTTAAACTACAGTATATAATACTCTACACAATAATGGCTTTGAACATGTACACACGGCTACACATCAAGCTACAAATTTCCAGTATTAGCAGTCCTCTCATTCTACGAAAAGCCTGCATAATGTGAGGTCAGCTTATACTGGAAATGTAAAGCTTGATGTGTAGCCGTGTGTACTACTAATAATATTCGCATCATTTTCGGAATAATCGAAAGAGATATTTTGATCATCGGACAGCTTTAAGTAGGACACACCTAAAGCAGTTTGGAGCGGTGCAGCAGTAACTGTGGCTGCCAGGTTTGTTGCCAGGTTGCCAGGTAATTGCTAATACCTAAAGTGATAAGTGGCAATTGACAGCATCATAGTAATGTTGCGAGCTGCAATTCCAAAAACGGTTGGCAGTCGCCCCGCTATGCCCCAAGTTCCCAGGCCACATTCGATGTGTGAGTGCAGCTCATAATATCATGCAGAATTTATAGGCAGACAATATTAGAAAACCGTTACCCTGATTTTCGATTCGGAGATTGTAGGTTCGAATTCTGACCTAGGTTCTAAGATTCCGTACCTAAAGGGTTAAATGGGACCCTGTTACTAAGACTTCACTGTTTGTCTGTTTGTCTGTCCGTCTGTCACCAGGCTGTATCTCATGAACCGTGATAGTTAGACAGTTGAAATTTTCATAGATGATGTATTACTGTTGCCGCTATAACAACAAATACTGAAAACATAATAAATGAATATTTAAGGGGGCTTTGATACAACAAACGTAATTTTTTTTGCTCGTTTTTGCTCGATATTGATATCGGCAACAGGTAGACGCTTGAAATATTCACAGAATATTAGGTTCCCCTTTGTGTGCGAGTCCGACTCGCACTTGGCCAGTTTTTCTATTCTATGTATGTGCACATTTAGACGTGCTTAAAATAAAGAAAAAAACATAGCGAAAGAAACGATGTTATGTTCAAAAACTAAAAAATAAAAGCCGATCGAGTTAGTATTCTAATAAGTGGCGATGGGCTTGCAATTGGTCATGTGAATGGTTAACTTCTATGCAAAAGTGGGCATGTATGAAGCGTAATGCTCAAACTTGCTTCAGACTACCCTCACTATTCTTTATTTTTTATTGTACACAAGAAAATACATTATAAAATACAGAAATAGAGGACATGTACAAAGGCGAGATTAACCCTATAAAGAGTTTTCTTCCAGCAAACCTTTGAAGCTAGAGAGAGAGATGGTTTTAAAGGTAGGTGCGTGTACAAGAATCGTAAATATGTACATATATCTTAAACAAATAAAACGAAATATACCAAAAGAAAGTAATAAAATGAATGAATATAATAAATAAAATAAATAGACTAATATATACAAAAATAAATATATACCTACAATAATAAATATATACCTACAATAAAATAAAATTACAGAGAAAGATAGTGCTCTTTAACTTTCCGTTTGAAAATGTTAAACGACGGACTAGCGCGAACTTCATGGGGCAGGGCATTCCAAATTTTCACCGCATAAACGGTAAAGGAGCCACCATAGCGGCTTGAAGTGTGTTGAGGTGTTTTGAGGAGATATCTTGTGAGATATCTTCACGGGTACGTACTAAATGTGAGATACGAGAATGTCCATCATGGGGATTAATATAGTCATAAATTATTATTTATCTATAATATAAAAATGAATCGCAAAATGTGTTGGTAAGCGCATAACTCAACAACGCCTGGACCAATTTGGCCAATTTTTTTTGTTGTATTTCTTATTGTCAGGAGAAGGTTCTTATGAACGAAAAAAATTAAGAAAATTGTGCGCAAAATTAGAAATTTAGGAATATTTAACCACCATATAAAATTTTTCATAATCTAACCTTAGCGCTTTTATAATGTAACCTTATGACGTTTGACATAGAATTGACAGAATGCGTGCTGCAAATATCGTCAAAGAGGATGTAAAAATAATGAATATCGTTTGAAATACATAGGTTTCATATCCTTCGGTAGGCGTTATCCCGAGATATATTGTCTATATATATAAAAATTAATTGCTGTTCGTTAGTTTCGCTAAAACTCGAGAACGGGTGGAGCGATTTGGCTAATTTTGGTATTGAATTATTTGTGGAAGTCATTCATTTTCTCATACATAATGATGGCCGGGGACAACAATTGACAATTCTACCAGGGTGATTTATATTGACAGCCCGCGTTTTACCTACGCATGTCAAGCTGATACGAAGTTCGGCGGGACCACTAGTTATTAATAATAATCTCTTATCGATCACGTATAGTGGGTTATGTAGCTGTTATGACATCGGCGGCTTTATTACCTAAGCTATATTGCTGTCGTGTCTCTATCCTAATCAGGCCATCCCTTTCACACGTGAGGTACGTACTGTACGTGTGAAAGGGATGCCTGACTAGCGATAGCGACACGATAGCAATTTTGCTTAGGTAACATGGCTGCGGGTCGCCAAATCACACTAATATTATAAATGTGAAAGTTTGGATGTTTGTTTTTCATTTGTTTGTTTGTTACTCAATCGATTTCCGTGAACCGATTTCTGTGAAATTCGGTGTGTTGATACATTAAAACCTGAATTCAATTATAGGCTACTTTTTGTTGACAAACTACACGTGCGCAGCCGCTGGCGGAAGTTAGTAAGACATAGATAGCACGTATGTCTTATGATTCAAACTTCATTCTTACCACTTCCATTGTAACTCTTATTCCTCGTAAACAGACATTTCAAGATACCTTAAATTCTGGCGAGCCACTTGAACAGAGTTCATTGTTGGATGACACCTGGCACTCATGAACTGGATTCCAGTGAACATCGCCGGTGTAACTCACCAGAGTTTAATTTATTCAGCGATCTGTTTTTTACTGTACTTATATAGCTGGAGTAAAATTTAATGCATATCTCGGAAGTTTACCGTTTAGAGCGGAAACTATTTTGTATGATAACAATTTTGATTGTTCACAACATTCATTTGTTATCTTTAGTTATAAATAAGTGTTCTATATATATATATATATATATAATTATTAAGACCGAGAAAAAAATTTGAAAAAAATCACATTGGTTGTATGGGAGCCCCCCTTAAATATTAATTTTATTTTAATTATTTATTTTTAAAGGGAATGATATAACTCAATGCTTTGTCAATATTTGAAGCGTCTACCGGTTGCTGTTGTCAATATCGAGCAAAAACTAGCAAAAAAAATCACGTTTGTTGTGTGGGAGCCCCCTTCAATATTTGTTTTATTTTAATTTAAATATTTATTTTTAAAGTAAATATATAACTAAATATTCTGTGAATTTTTCAAGCGTCTACCTGTTGCCGTTATCAGTATCGAGCAAAAAAATCACGTTTGTTGTATGCGAGCCTCCCTTAAATATTTATTTTATTCTGTTTTTAGTATTAATTATTATAGCGGCAATAGAAATACATCATCTGCGAAAAATTCAAGTGTCTAACTATCACGGTTCATGAGATACAGCCTGGTGACAGACGGAAAGACAGACAGACAGCGGAGTCTTAGTAATAGGGTCCCGTTTTACCCTTTAGGTACGGAACCCGTAAAAGGGCACCTTACAAACATATAGATATTTTATGCAAATTTCTTGTATCTGTAATGTACATTTTTTTTTAAATGACATACTGTTTAGTTTTTCTGTTGTCGATGTAAATGATTGTAGTTACTACTACATGCAATTTAAGTTATACACTTGCTATAAGCAGAATCGGGATTGGGTTAGGTTCAAGAAACTATGAAGTATTTGAACTCATAAATACTTGAACTCTAATTTTATGGTCTCAACACTCATCGAATAATTTCATACGAGATCGAGTTTTTTTTAATTCATTAGTTTGTTCTGAGTATTTGTGTGATAGTCTTTTTAGGGTCAAGGCACATAACTATATTGAGAGTCACGGTGCGGCGTCCGTCGTTCGGCATCTCAGCCTTCCATCTTACGGGTTCATCTATACTAATATTATAGAGAGGAAAGATTTGTATTTTTGTATTTTTGTGTGTATGTTTGTAATGAATAAACTCAAAAACTATTGGTCCGATTTCAAAAACTATTTCTCCATTGGAAAGCTACATTCACCCTAAGTATTATAGGCTACTTTTTACCTAACTGCGCAAAGGAGGGTAATGTTTTTATCGAAAAACTACGCGTGCGAAGCTGCGGATTGGTCAGCTAGTAAGTAATAAAGCCACTGAATCAATACACTCTTGATAATGTTTTGTAATAGTTATCTGAACAATAATTTTATATATTTTTTAGTTATCTTATTATTTTTAATCATATTTTATTTTCGTTCAGCTAGTCTATACAGAACTGTTTAAGCAGTGTCATGCTGTGTACACATGCTTTTGGATGCAATCTAGGATCTAATCTAAATTAAATATATTATGTATCAGTTTGATTGCATTCTGTTTTGTGTATAATAAATAAATTATACACAAAATAGTGAAAAAGTTCATTAATAGTTATTATTGTCAAAATTGTTACTTATTTATAATTTATTTTACCACTTATTTATTTAATTTAATTTTTTTTTATTGCTATTATACAGAATAGGTATCTCCCGGAGTGCAATTATTTTAGTAAAGTGAGCAGTTGAGTAACTCCATCGTCTAAGCGATACCACATTCTTTTTGTTCCATTGTTGGACAAAGGCCTCCTCGCATTTCCGCCACTCACAACGGTCCAATGCCACCGTATGCCAGTCGTTTGCCATTTCGTGGTAATTTTGGCCCCCGGCTCGTCAGGCATGCCACAGACGTGACCAGCCCGCTTCAGCCACTTCAGCCTGGTGGCCTTCTCCCTTACATCGGTGATTTCGATTTTGGCTCACAAACCTCCGCTTCGCTGCCGACATTGTCCTCTTCGAGACAACAGCTCTTAAATTGCAGACTATACTCGAGGACCTGAGCAATGCAAGCCTTGAGGTTGGATTAAGAATGAACAAGTAAAGGATTAAAGTTATGACCAACAACATCGCCTATCATATTACAGGCAACGGTGAAGCGATGCAATATGTCCACGAGTAATATCTATCTTGCCCGAATAGTATCCCTCCAGGCAATATAAAGAAGTTGCACGACGCACTGAGAACGCCTGTAGGAGCTATTGGTCAATGAAGGAGCTGATGAAGGGCAATCTTCCAATATTACTGAAGCGCAAACTAATGGACACGTCAATCCTTTCCGTTCTAACATATAACTCGCAAACTTGGTCTTTCACTAATATCCAAAAATCTAAACTCAAGGTTTGCCAAAGGGCGATGGAGCGTAGTATTCTTGAAGTTAGAATGACTGATCGCATCCGTAATACCATACTGCGTTCCAAAACATTCTTGTTTAATAAGTTAATTTTGTTACTTTAATATAGAGCCTAATATCAATTGGATTCGTTGACTTAATTTTTGTTTAAATTCGTTTCTAGTAGTAACGTATTTCACTATATTTTTAAATTGAAAATTCTTTTGCGATAATACGAAATCAGTGTCGTATTCTGCAGCCAAGCAACTTCACGTCAAAACCGGACGACGCCACACCTTACCTATATATTCTGGCTTTTTCCCTTTACTAAGCCAAAATCCCGACAATATCGCGATAAAACGTATGAGTATCCTTAGCTTTACCAAACTACTGAAAGTAGCATATTCACTATAAATAAAAACCTTTAACACAGGAAAAGGTTCATAAAAGCCTAGGCTTATAAGAATATCTTGCAAAAATACATTGTAAGCATTAGTCCACATAGCGTAATAGTGTCATGCATTAGGGCCCGCACGGGGGAATAATAAAGGGGTAATCACCCCTCGATGGGTGGGGTGAATTACTTAGGGTGATAGTGGTGCAAGTATGAAAATTTTGCGGGTATTGCATTAAGAAAATACTTGGATACAATATCTGTTACATATGTTATTGATCGAGCGAAGCGTTATCTCTAAATCAACTTGGGCAAATCGGCGTTGTATGTGTATATGTATGTATGTATGTTTGTTTGTGCGAGGATAACTTTCGTAGCGTTGATCGGATCATCATGAAATTTGATACATAGGTAGGTAGTGATGGTACAATTTGTGTGACTAAATGAACTAAAAATGTTGGGGGGTAATTGAGATATTGGGATTCAAGAGAGATAAAAAAAATGAAAATGAGACTATTAGGTCAAGTGGGACGTCAAATAAAAGGTATTTGTTAGTACATTTCAATTTTGTTTTTAGTTTTGGTTTGATCTTTGTAGTTTTTTGAGTTATTGGCTATCATCATCATCATATCAGCCGAAGGACGTCCACTGCTGGACAAAGGCCTCCCTCATTGATCTCCAGGAACTGCGGTTGGACGCGGCCTGCATCCAACGCCGACCTGCGGTTCTTACCAAGTCGTCTGCCCATCTTGTGGGTGGACGTCCTACGCTGCGCTTGCCGGTCCGTGGCCTCCACTCGAGAACCTTTCGGCCCCATCGGCCATCTGTTCTGCGCGCTATATGGCCTGCCCATTGCCACTTCAACGTGCTAATCCGTCGGGCTATGTCGGTGACATGAGTTCTCCTACGTATCTCCTCATTTCTGATTCGATCCCGTAGAGAAACCCCGAGCATAGCCCTCTCCATAGCTCGTTGAGCGACTCTGAGCTTATTCATAAGGCCAATAGTGAAGGACCACGTCTCGGTTCCATATGTCATCACTGGTAACACACACTGATTGTAGACTTTCGTCTTAAGGCACTGAGGTATGTTGGACGAAAAGATTATATTGTTATATAGTATTATATTATTGGCTATAATACAAACAAATCATTGACAAAATTCACAGGGTACACCAGTAACCCCACAATACTGAAATTTGGTATTCGTGTAGCTTTAGTGACACAAATATAAGCAAAAGTCTGGAATTTAGAATAACTGCAAATTCTACCCCTAAAACTAGTAACTAACTGAACCCCCGTTACCTCCAATTGGAATGAAACTGTAGGTCAAGAAAATTGGTTATTTTTTATCGTAGCACTAATATGTTAGACAATGATTAAGGCCGGCATGCACAAAGATCACTAAACGTATTTAGTGACTAAACATGTTTAAATTTGACGTACCTATTTGTATGATTTGATAAATTTTTAAATCATATTTAGCCCCTAAATAAGTTTAGGCATTGTTGTGCAAGTCGCCCTAAGAATGACATATATGTTGTTTTTTGGAAGATTTGCGAGATCTCAGTTCGGGGCGAACCACTAGTATTTAAGGTTCCTGTATTATCTTATAATATATCTGCCAATCAGCAAGAACTAGTATATAGATGACAATAACTTTTAGCGTGTTATTTGAGTAGTTCATTCCATATTGATATATATTGAATTATTTGAGGTTGGTACTACAAAGCAGGTCTGATAATATTAAAGGTTTCGTGAAGTTTAAGCTAAGGAGCTCTGCACATCGACCACGGCTTCGGGCGGCGCCAGCAGAACGGGTATTACAGCTGCAATATTTTATATGAAACTACTAGCTTCTGCCTGCGGCTTCACACACCTGATTTGTCAATAAAATGTATTCATTGTCTCAGTCCCGGTCGTGAAATATCTGAATACCAAATTTTAACGGAATTATAACGTTTGAAACTATCATGGTTATGAACACTATTTATACTAAAAACGGGATATTTACCATGATTTGTAAGTATTTGAGTATCCCGATATTTCGGCGCAGTTGCATGCGCCATGATCACGGGTAAACTGAAGTCTTTGCGAGTAGGTAGTTATTGGCAGATATAACGATCTACCCTCTTTCTTAGTCTCTTGTGAGAATGTGTAAGAACAGAAGAAGTGAAGTGTCAATTAAGCGTCCTGATACCGTGAGTGTTGTGTGTCGGAATCGAGTTATGATCGAGAATAAAGCCGGTGGTAGTAATAGAATTAGCAAATTAATTCCTAGCAAGAGACTAAGAAAGAGGGTAGATCGTTATATCTGCCAATAACTACCTACTCGCAAAGACTTCAGTTTACCCGTGATCATAGCGCATGCAACTGCGCCGAAATATCGGGATACTCAAATACTCACAAATCATGGTAAATATCCCGTTTTTAGTATAAATAGTTTAACGGAATTGTTTCAGCCCAGTAGTCGTGTAGAGGTAATAAACAGGCAGACTGAGAGGTAGTTACTTTCGATTCGACCCACCTTCCCGCTACCCGCTGACACTCGACCCACACAAACAAGAGTGACACACCGAGTAATGTTTGACTTGAACCGGGGCGGTATTTATTGTAACTGATGAAACGTGTAATTCTCAATTCTTGACGTCATTGTTATTGCTTTATTGCACTAGGTGTGGCACAGTGTCGGTTTTATGGCTGTCGTTGATTATTGTCTCTAGTTGTTGACGAGGTTATCAAATATTGAATGGTGATTGAATTTACGAGAGGGTATCAATCAAACTAGGTGGAACTGTGTGCATCAATAGAACATTGTCAAAATGATATCATGTAATTCAGAAAATATATTATATTTTTGCGTAATATTAAAAGACCATTATTATAAATACGGGATTTATCACGTACCGTCTTATCGGTGTTTCGACCGACAATGTTTCGGTTCAATTCGTGAACCTTCATTAGGGTGAGTGCGATCCGCTCCGAATAACGTCTCGCCTCGCACTGCGCGCCGCTGCTCTCTGCGCGCGAGTGGACGGGCGGGGTGGTGGGGATTAGGTCAACGAAAGCACAGTGCGTTGACCCGCTGTGTCATCATCATTATCATCAACACTAACTATGTCTCTACCAGGTTCACTCACATAGTTAGAGACATAGTTAGTGTTGTGTGTTTGCCTGTACCAAGAACTACAGAAGAGAGCAGCAGTGATGATAAAGATGATGACACAGCGGGTCAACGCACTGTGCTTTCGTTGACCTAATCCCCACCACCCCGCCCGTCCACTCGCGCGCAGAGAGCAGCGGCGCGCAGTGCGAGGCGAGACGTTATTCGGAGTGGATCGCACTCACCCTGATGAAGGTTCACGAATTGAACCGAAACATTGTCGGTCGAAACACCGATAAGACGGTACGTGATAAATCCCGTATTTATAATAATGATTGAAATCAATCACGAAAGTTTTCTAAGTAATATTAAAAGACGGTGGCCGTCTTTAAAAGTTCACATAATTACTTTCCATACAAGGGTTATTTGGAAGAAATCACTTTTAACCACCAAATGGCAAAGTTGCCCAAAGTACAAGAGAGATGCCTTAATTACTCAATGGGATAGAAAAGTGAAAGAGAGTACGGAAACCTCTGCCCTACAGTGGGACTCTACGGTGTGAAGATAAAGTAATTATCCCAAACCTTGAACTTTTTGTCGTTTATCGTGTTAAGCCCACCATTCACTCGCGCGCCCCTCCCCCAAAGTCCGACAATTCTATGGCAAAATCTGCGTATGAATGTTATGGGTTTCAACATTCAAGTGAATGGTGGGCTTTACTGTTTCAGTGTTGGTTATCTGGCGTCTTGACAGTGATCGTTAATATATCGCTAGGAATATATTGAAACAAATGTTATGAAAGGGTTCTCTACAGAACTTTTTTATGCAATCCAATATTGTGAAGTGATGTGAAACGCAGTAACACATCGCTTCGTAGTAGCGGCCGGTGGGATCGCGATGCGAATTTAATATCTGTCAGGAGCAGAGTGGGCGCGAGTGTTGAATTCACTGTACTACAGATGCATTTGGTGCCTTAATAATCCTATATACTAGTAATACTATCAGTTCAGATTTAATTCTATGCGTTTGGTTTTTATTTACTACTAACTGACCAAACCGCAGCTTCGCACGCGTAGTTTTTTAATAAAACATGACCCCCCTTATGCGCAGTGGGGTAAAATGTAGCCTATGTTACTCAAGTTGAACGAAGATTTCCAATAGTGAAAGAATTTGTGAAATTGGCCTAGTAGTTTTTGAGTTTATTCATTACAAACATACACAGAAAAATACAAAAATACAAATTTTTCCTCCTTGTAATATTGGTATAGATTACCATTAGCCCATATTTTCAGATTATTGGGCAAATGACTTCTACGAGCTTGTATAAATAATAAAATAAATAAATTTTGCTGGACATTTTCCACAGCGCTATCTAGCCCTAAACTAAGCAGAGCTTGTACTATGGGAACCAGATAACTGATAGAATACTTATATACATTTTTTTGTAAATACATACTTATAATATATAGAAAAACAACCCAACCCGGAACAAATATCTGTAGATCATGCAAAATTTGTGCCGCGGCGGGAATCGAACCCGCTACCTCCTGCGTCTCAGCTGGCTATTTGCCCACTGCACCACGGGGGGCGCCTAATTAATAATGAGTTACGTTTTGTGAAATTGTGCGACATAGTGCCTGCAGCTTCCTTGTATTAGGTTGGGGAAAAAGTTTCTTCGCATTTTTTAAGAATATTCAAAACATTTTTTAATAAAGTTTATTTACATTTAACAAAAGTATGTAGGTACCATTTTGTTCGATAACTTTTTGCCATCTTGTAGGTAGGGACATGATCCCATCGCTATAGAAATTTTGGGGCTTCTGATCAAAATACCGCGACAAGTAGTTTTGGCAGTCCTCTCGTGATGTTAACCTGACACTGCCTAAAGAATTCTGAAGAGACCAAAACAGGTCGAAATCTGAAGGTGCAAGGTCAGGACTATACGGCGGATGCATTAGCACCTCCCAGCCAAACTCTCTTAATTTTTGCTGAGTGGCTAAAGATGTGTGAGGTCTAGCGTTATCATGATGAAAAACCACACCCCTTCTGTTGATTAATTCCGGCCGCTTTCTCTCAACTTCTTGCTTTAATCGCATCAGTTGTTTGCAGTAGAGTTCAGAATCGATGGTCCTGTCTGTGGTAACAGCTCATAATGAATAATGCCCTTTCAATCCCACTACACATACAGCATCACCTTGTTTTGAGTTAACCCGGGTTTCGCCACAGTCTGTGATGCCTGACCGGCCTTTGACCACGACCTTTTTCGCACGTTCTTGTCGTACGTGATCCACTTTTCATCACCAGTTATCAGCTTTTTGAAAAATAGTCGGTTTCATTACGTCGTAATAAAGAATCACAAATGAGTACACGGTACATTAGGTTTCTTTTCGCTTCACTTTTTCAGAAATGGCATTAATTTTATCCGTAATAGGGCGACCAGAGCGACGTGCATCTTTGACATCAAAATTTCCGGATTGAAAACGCTTAAACCAAATTTGTGCTACTCACTCAGACACTGCACTAGGTCCATAAACATCGCAATTTTTTTTTTGCGGCTTGCGTTGCATTTTTACCTTTTTTGTAGTAAAATTTTAAAATGTATCGAATTTCTTCATTAGATTCACTCATCTTTACACTACGAAAAACAAATAAAAATCACACATTTTCCTAATTTGAATTTGGAATTATCGTCTTTAAAATTTAAACTTTGAATGATACCAAAACCAGCCAGATACATAGAGCCAAAGAGATTTTATTACAAGTTCATACATACTATAATGCGAAAAGACTTTTTCCCCAACCTATCTCTCTAAAAAAATCTGCAATATAATAAATAGATTTGTTTGTGCGTTAAAACGAGTCAGAAAAACCGTTTCTCACAAAGCGTCTCTAGCTGCTTATCATGTTTATGTTTTACTTAATGGCTTACCATTATGGGGTAATTCAGTGGATCTACTTAGAGCCTTTAAAATACAAAAGAAATGTATCCGAGCGGTCTGCGGAGCCTGGTTCTTAGAAAGCTGTAAGCCTCTGTTTAAAAAAACAAGAATACTACCGTTTGTATTTTGCAAACTTTCGCGATCACTGTACATAATTATTGATTAAAACGGGTATCTACCTTATTATCCCGACGTTTCGGCTGTGTTGCAACAGTCATGGTCTCGGGCTGACTGCCCAGAGACCATGACTGTTGCAACACAGGCGAAACGTCGGGATAACAAATAAAAAAGGTACATACGCGATAAATACCCGTTTTAATCAATAATTAAATACTACCTTTGCCGTGCATGTACATCACAGAAATCTGTATTGCTGTAAAACAGTTTCCTAGTTATTTTGCAAGACATGAAGCAGTGTTAGCCAGACACACTAAACATAAAAACAGAATTTATTTACCAAAGCACAACTCGTCATTTGTTAACAGTAACGCTCATTGCATGGCGGTATATATATTTAATAAACTACCAGACGAATTAAAAGATTTACCTTTGACTTTATTTAAACGTTGAATTAATAAATAGTTGTCAACAAAATGTTTTTATACTATTGCGGAATATTTTAATTATAAGTAGGTACTAGACATGACATTATTTTATTTTATTGACATTTTTATATTGTGTAGGAATAGTAAATTTTAATTTTTAATTATTTCATATGTAATATTTGCACACCAGGACACTATCTGGTAGAATGTTAAGAGCCTAAATTGTACATTAAGACCAGTGTAAAATTAACTAACTTTCTGCAAATAAATTATCTTTATCTATTAATATCGCACTGCTTGTCTTCGACAGGGAATCCATCCTAACATCTCGGAGACGACATGGTCCCTGCTGATATTTCCCCAGTCAAAGTCAAAATCAAGTCAAAACCTTTTATTCATTAAAATCACAAGGATAACTTTGAAAACGTCATGTTTACTGCCTGTTCCTTCGCGACCAATCCAGGAAAGAAACAAGGCTGGTTGTTTTTTTAATGATCCCTTTAGAATACATAATAATACAGGAAATAAATTACGTCTAAATTGTATCATTTTGAATGAGTTAGAGCAATTTCAACTCCAAGCTTCTCTATCATCTAATTATGTGTCAGTGTTGCTCCAAAAGCACGTTTTTACAGTTCTAAAGGGTCGACGACGCGTGTGTTATGCCTTTTGACATAAACGTACACAGTCTATCGTAACCACTTATCATCAGGTGGGCCGTATGCTTATTTTCCACTTCAGTGGTATAAAAAAGTCCCTCTCAAAGGCGTCCAGCTCCTTCCGCTCCCTCCCGAAGGGTCTTTCGCAACACCACCTTGATGTCTCAAGACTTCATGATACATTTTTTTTTTGTTTTTTTTGTATTTTATTCATTTATTTAGAACTGATTAACCACTTACACTAATTAATATTAAATAATTCAAAACCATTGTCAAATTAAAATCTAAATTACAATAAAAATCTACACAGTATACAAATTATTGACAATAAAATTAAATTAAAATAATACACATTAATATAAATAAATTCATGAAATCGCACACGTAAATCATAAATTAAATTGTCAAATTACAGACCTTTCATACATCAATCTCACAATACCTCAGACATACCAGCATCAATTCCTTCCATTCGTCAGCAAACACGTCGCATTCAGGGTTGGCATCTAGGAGTTTGTTGAGGGCGGTGAGTGTGCGAGGCAGCGGGGAGTTAACACGGGATACAGTACGGCAAATTATACGGTGAGTACGGTAAATTATAAGACCATAGAAATCCCTTAAACAGAAGGCGATGTGAGGATGATGAATCGAAGGATAAAGACTAGACTGGCCTTTGCCCAACCTTAAGGCGCGATAGGTTTTGATAAAAAAAAACCGTTTGTTCCGAATAATAACCAACTTCATTTGTTATAATAGATCTTAAGATTTTACTCCAGTGTCTTAACTTTAATGTAATAAATTTGTTCTTCAAGTGTTTACCTATGTTTGACTCATGTTGAACCAAACAAATCATTTTCTATTCAGACTGAGTAAAGTGTATCAAATACTACATCATTTTCTAGAATAGCCAGCACCGCACTAGGAATCGCGTCGTGCTGTTATGAGACATCTCATTTCACGTGCCCCATTGTGCCGTTGTTTGCTCGACGATTCTGTGTGACTTGTAGGTACGGTTCGTACTGCATTATTGTAAGCAAAGGTCGATTCTGCTCTTGAAGGATTGAAATTGTGGTTTAAGTATCCGCTGTTACGGGAAAGGTATTATTTTGTATTCAATACTCATTGCATTTATTGTTTTCACGTGGTAACAGATCGGTCGGTATATACAACCTCGACTTGGAACAAGCATATGGCCTATAGTAAAGTATGGCCTTATAGATCACGCATTTAATGAACCCTGACATATATACCTAGTCAGGTCATAAATTCTATCACATGTTTAATATAAAATAATTGAAACAATTTATTCATTATGTAACCATTTATATACCAAAATGAACTTAACAAAACATAAATTCTTATGACACTAAAGTTTATTCAAAATGACCTCCGTGATTTTGAATACAGGCCTTCAATCTGCACGGCCAGTCGTCTATCGCAGCACGAACGAGGTCCATGTCAATATCGGCGGCTGCCTTAATCAAGGATGTCTTGAGTGACTCCAAATTGGGATGAGGCTTTGAGCACGCCTTTTCCTCCAAGTGTTGCCATATCTTGTAATCTAACGGATTCAAATCTGGACTGGAGGAGGGCCAGTCTTCGTGCCGGATGAAGTGGATTTCACGCGCCGCTAGCCAGTCTTGTGTGCTCTTCGCTCTATGAGCTGGCGCCGAATCTTGTTGGAATACCCAGTGCCTGTTATTGAACATGGTATGAGAAACAGGTTCCACGAGGTTCGTTAGGACTGTATTTTGATACACAAATGCATTCGTTTTTACGCCTTTCTCACAAAAATGTAACTCTGTTAAGCCCCAATAAGAAACTCCCAACCATACCATGAGCGAGGATGGAAAATGACCTCGTTGGACACACGGAATACGGTTACTCGCTTCTTCACTACTGTGTGCGTACACCTTATCATTTTGTTTGTTGTAGCTCTCATCTACGGTAAAAAAAATTTCATCCGAAAAAAGAATTTCCCGATATTTTTTTCCCGCGTACCGCTTTAACAAAGCGCGGCATCTCTTCAGTCTCAGGTCCATTAGACGAGCAATCAAACGATTTCCTGTTTTTCTTCGATATGCCCGAAGCCCTAAGTCTTCATTTAACACCCTTTTCACAGTGGTTCTGCTTAACCCATCTGAAGGGCCAACAGTTTCTGCTTACGTTTGGGATTTCTTTGAATTTGCGCCTTCACACCTTTTATCACTGCTGGAGTCCTAACAGACCGAGGGCGACCACTTCTTGACCTGTCATCTACACTAGAGTCTTCATTGTATCGTTTGATGGTGCGATAGACGAATCTTTTTGGTTATATTCAAATTTTTCAGAATGTCAAAAATTTGAATTGGCGCGTAACCGCAACGATGCAACGCAATAACTGCAACACGGTCTTCTTTAAGCGTCCACTCCATATTTAAAAATGAGTATAATTCTAAAATATATACATTTTTATATTCATGAACAATTCGAAATTCGAATTCTATAAACTTTTTTGTGGCCAGCATTCTAAAAGAAAAGTTTTTACTGTGTGACAATACTTATGACTTGACTAGTTATATCTAAATTTATAGATGTGCTGTTAACATTATACAATTTATTTGATTTATTTATTAAATTTAATTTTTAAACAATTTCAGTCTATGAAATGTGAAAAACATATTTTTCTTCAACGACAACAAATAAAAGATTTCTCCTTTATACCTCGTGGTGACCTCCGTGGCGCAGTGGGCGAATAGTCAGCTGTGACGTAGGAGGTGGTGGGTTTGGTTCCTGCTGCGGAACAGATATATGTGTTATCAACAGATATTTGTTCCAGGTCTAGCTGTTTCTATTTATGCATATTTTAAGTATTACATATTACAATACCCTCAATTTGTATTTAAATATAACTTCATATGGATAGGAATCCTATATTATAATTAGGTACCTCTAACAGAAAAATTCATATACCCACATAATATAATAACTATGTAACTGACATATGTATACTTAGTAAAGTAACAAAGTTACGATTAGCACTTAATATAATTTAGCTTTGATAATTTTAGTCTTCTAAAAATGAATCGCAAAATGTGTTGGTAAGCGCATAATTCAACAACGCCTGGACCGATTTCGCTAACTCTTTTTTTGTTGTATTTCTTATTATCAGGAGAAGAAAGAAAATTAAAAAATTTAAGAATACTTAACCACCATATAAAATTATTTATAATCTAACCTTAGCGCTTTTATAATGTAACCTTATGACGTTTGACATAGAATTGACAGAATGCGTGCTGCAAATATCGTCAAAGAGGATGTAAAAAAAATGAATATCGTTTGAAACAGATGCTTCGATAGGACTTATCCCGAGATATTGTCTATATATATATAAATTAATTGCTGTTCGTTAGTCTCGCTAAAACTCGAGAACGGGTGGAGCGATTTGGCTAATTTTTGTATTGAATTATTTGTGGAAGTCATTCATTTTCTGATGGCCGGGGACAACAATTGACAATTCTACCAGGGTGACTTATATTGACAGCCCACGTTATACCTATACATGTCAAGCCGATACGAAGTTCGGCGGGACCACTAGTTTGTAATAAATATCTTTATGCTGTTTGGTTAACTTGCCACGCCCTTACAGGGTACATACTTCTTTAGATTACTTTTATGAAACCTGTGATGTATGTTGCGTTGAAATAAATAAATACTAAATGAATTTACAAAAAATAATATAAATATTTAAATATTCTATCTGGTTCCCATAGTACAAGCTTTGCTTAGTTTGGGTCTAGATAACGCTGTGTTTAACTGTAGGTAACGATGTGAAATGTCCAGCATTATTTATTGTAATTATTTTAAATTATAATTACAAAACGTAGGTCTAGTCGAGGTCCATATTTTTTAAACAGGAACGTGTCTCGTATCATTGATATCATTGTATATCATTTAAAAAATCCAACTTCTATTTAGGCAAAAAAAAAACTATTTTTTGCCGAAACAGTAGCTCAGCATCACCTCTTATAATGAAGATTACTCTCGATAATATACAACGATCAAGGTTCGTTTATACCGGCTTATTTCATAAATATTGCACCGTGAAGGCTGCATAAAGATAACTTGAACGCGGTGAGGCTATGGGTTTCGGTTTATGCCATGATCACCGTACGTTAAACCTACAGATGGGGTGAATTGTAGGCGTAAAATAGAAAAACACTATCTATATTATCTTCTTTACAAGTTTACTTAAGTAGTTAAACAAAATATATAATGCTGGTCATTTAACACAGCCTCAATCTAAACAAAACTTATACTGCAGGAACCAGATAACAGATATTATAAATGCGAAAGTTTGGATGTTTGTTTGTTTGCGCTGGCAACAACTAGTTTTTAATAACAATTGAAATAAATCACGAACAAATTTATTTTAAATAGTTACCCATATTTAGTTATATATATATAACCATTTACCATAACCTTAGAATTCGTAGGTAAGTTCATAAGTTATATGTTTATATATATAGGTTACTTTTGAAAAATATGTTTTTAAAATTTATATTTACATTTAAATAAAACTCTACACATCTTTTATTTAATCACTTCTTTATTTTTTTTTTATTTTTCTACGTAGAAAAAGTAGTCTATGTTACTCAGAGATAATGTAGCAATCTAATGATGAAAGAGTTTGTACTCGGACCAGTTGTTTTTATTCGTTACAAACAAACAAAAATACAAATTTTTCCTCTTTATATCATTAGATAGATTATAGAGGAACACGCAGATCCGGAACAAACATCTGTACATAGATCATACAAACTCCTGCGTCTCAGTCGGTTATTCGCCTAATGTACCCCAGAGGTCATATAAGAATAAGCATTACGGTGAGATTATTTTATCTAATTTCATATGCATTTAGACTCGGACCACAATCCCGACTGTCTCTACTTAACAAGCGCCTGGTTTAAAATAGCATCCTTAAACCAGTGTAGACGTATGGTGACGTAGACGTTACAAATCTAGAGTACAAACAGCAAATCCAATCGTGCTATCATCCAACGCTATCAGAACAAAATCTTGCGTTCCATTTCTAATGCCTCATGGTTCACAACCAACAAAGATATACATGAGTACCTAGAAGTTCCCACAATTGAACAAAAAACGGGCTTCATAGGGAAAAGATACCTGGAACGCCTAAAAAGCCATGAAAATTTGCTGGCCAGAGCGCTGGTGGAAAATCGTTCTGATACAAAGCGCCTGACAAAAGCCCATGTCTTGGACAACCTGCTCGCTGCTTCTGAAGAAGGGAAGAAGGACTAATGTGTCTTGATCCCGAACGCCACAAATAAATCAACACAATCACCTTCCTCCAACTGGTTGCGGATCACAATGAGAACAAAAAAAATATGCAGTAAGAGTATTCTTAAAATTTAACTAAATAAATGAAGACCGCAACAATAACAATACCTAGAATTATGAAAAATAATAATAAAAATAAAATAAATATTGCTGCATATTTCACACAGCGCTATCTAGCCCTAAACTAAGCAGAGTTTGTACTATGGGAACCAGATAACTGATAGAATACATTAATACATTTTTTTTGTAAATACATATTTATAACATACCTATAAAGAAACAACCAGACCGGGAACAATTATCTGTAGATCATACAAACATTTGTTCCACGGCGGGAATCGAAACCGCTACTTTTGACGACCTTCGTGGTGCAGTGGGCGAATAGCCGGCTGAGACGCAGGAGGTAGCGGGTTCGAATCCCGCCGCGGAACAAATGTTTGCATGATCTGCAGATATTTGTTCCGGGTCTGGCTGTTTTTCTATATATTATAAGTATGTATTTACAAAAAAAATGTATATAAGTATTCTATCAGTTAACTGGTTCCCATAGTACAAAGCTATGCTTAGTTTGGGGCTAGATAGCGATGTGTGTAATGTCCAGCAATATTTATTTATTTTTTTCTTGCGACTCAGCCGGCTATTCGCGCACTGCACCACGGAGGTCGTTAGTCTGAAGTATAATTTAGGTACTCGAAATAGTATAGGATACGCTAGTGTGCACATTACAAACAGCATAAATAGCAGACCGTAGCCAAGCGTTTTCGTGGTTGAAGTCACAGTAAGTTTTTGTCACTGCAACTACGCCAGTTTTAACTGGTACGAATAAATCATCACTTATCAGTGGATCTCTTTATGAAAATGTGAGGCTAGGTTTTTGTGTAGACGTCTAGATGATAAATTGGGGATTTTAAGTTGGGTACTTAATTTTAGTGTTGTCGGCTTGGAAATGGGAGTTTTGGTTCGATATTTGCTTTTATTTTAGTTTATGTAATTATATATTGCGGAACAGAATTACTGGCAATATTTTTTGCACCATTTTTGATAATGTTTAAAATGCCGTACCAATATGATTTTGTCCAAGGCGGTTGTGTTAAATTTTTTAATGATAAGTAATAAGACTAAAAGCATCATTTTAAATTAACAAACAATTTCAAAAACAGTTTTATTCCAACCACGCCCTTTTAATTTAAAAACGCAATCTTCTTAAATCGGCCATCATCAAACCCCCAATTCGTTCAAGGTAGAAATCCCAGAGAGCGTCACCCAATTAGACGAGAGCTCCCAAAGATCCGGGGTTACCCGGGCAACCGTGAAAACAACCGGGGAGGAAAACTTTAGTATGACGCTTAAATTGAAATCACGTTTTGACGAAACAGCATAAAAGGAGAAGCTTAAGAAAAAATACTATCAACAAATATTAACTATACAATAGTATTAATAAAATTCACTATATCGTAGATAGCGTAGTCTACTAATAAATAAATATAAATATTGCTGGACATTTCACACAGCCTAGCCCCTACTAAGCAGAGCTTGTATTATGGGAACCAGATAACTGATAGAATACTTATATACATTTTTTTTTGTAATTGCATACTTATAATATATAAAAACACAACCAGAGCCGGAACAAATATCTGTAGATCATGCAAACATTTGTTCCGCCGCGGGAATCGGACCCGCTACCTCCTGCGTCTCAGCCAGCTATTTGCCCACTGCACCACGGAAGTCGTTGTACCAATGGTATTTTATATACACAGAACTCTGGATCTCGGGTGTAAATGTATAGGTTTGCAGATTAGGCAAACATTGTTCCCGCAGTACAGTCTCATTCAGTTGTAGTATACAGGAAATATGATTTGAATGTATTTGAATTATCCATATTAATTTTATCTTTAGAGACAACAAGCTTCCGTCCGCGAAGCGGTTTGTCTGAAGAAGCCTCTGTCTCAATCTATCTATGTTTTTCATCGAAACCTTTTATTTTAACACATACATATATATGACATAACATACATACATACATACATGTATATAATATACAGTGTTTTTTTAACTGTAACAATACGGCAGCACCCATAACCAGAGGAGATACAGGTGCAGCTTCTTTGCTGCTGCTTATGCTTCAATTAAGTCTACTTTTTGCGTATTTGACAATGCCATGATATGGCAAATAAGATGATGCAATGACCGATATAAAAGTCCGACAGGTGCTAAAACCATGTTTAAAATTCAAAATTGTTCTGAAATACGAAATGTTTTTGAATTGCTCATGAGAGCATGGAGTTCCTAAACTTCTTAATCGCTACAGTATTAATATTTCTTTAATGTGCAATTAGAATCTAATAAAATGTTTGTAGAAGGAATTTTGTTTGTCCTGTTGTATGAGAATACTTTTCATCAAATTTGACTAACTTTCGCTGTTCAGATTTTTTTCATTTGGTACATTAAAATGATCCTTACAAAGGACTGCATCGATCGGCATCAAAAAAAAATACCAACTTGATTCATTTTAAGGCGCTACTCACACTTGACCAAAAAAATTTTAAGGCCAAAATGTTTTTATTCGAAAACGAGCTGATGTTTTAAAAGAAACTGCACCTGTATCTCCTCTGGTTAGGGGTGCTGCCGTACTGTTACAGTTAAAAAAAAACACTCTGTATATAATAATATTTTGTGTCATGTTAAGTTTTACAATACATCATTTATTGCTACAATAACAAATCTTACATGACTACATAAATTATGAGATGTCATAGAACCATCATTTTTACCCAAATTGCCTGTACGATCGGATACATTTTTAACCGAGTTCAAAACAGGAGGAGGTTGTCAATTCGTCGTTCCTCGATTACTCAAAGACGCCTAGACCGATTCGAGAAATTTCATTTTTTGTTTAAAAGGGTATACTTTCTAGATGGTCCCATTGGCACAAGTCAAGATCTGATGATGGAATCCCAAAAAAATCGAGGGCATCCCTTAAATTTTATAGGGACGGATAATTGTTTTATGTTGTTAAAAAGTTACTTGTAATCTGCTAAACAACATGGTAGTTTAAAAAACAACAGCTAAGATCTACTCTGAAGTTAATCATGAACCTCTGCTATTTACATAATGTTACCTTTATACGCTCCGAAGAAAGTTTTGCGTAAGAAGGTGAAAGCACACTGTTAGTAAGATTAGGGGGCGTGCCTGGGATTTGTTTTGCTCGAGAAAAAGAGAATAAAAGTGTTTTCTGTATTTTAGGGTTCCGTACCCAAAGGGTCAAACGGGACTATATTACTAAGACTTCGCTATCTGTCTGTCTATCCGTCTGTCACCAGGCTGTATCTCATGAACCGTGATATTTAGACTGTTAAAATTTTCACAGACGATGTATTTCTGTTGCCGCTATAACAACAAATACTCAAAACAGAATAAAACAAATAATTAAGGGGGGCTCCTATACAACTAATTTATTTTTTTGCTCATTTTAGCTCGATATTGATAACGGCAACAGGTAGACGCTTGAAATATTCACAGAATGTTGAGTTATATTATTGACTTTCAAAATAAATAATTAAATTAAAATAAATTATTATTTACGGGAGGCTCCAATGCAACAAACGTGGTTTTTTCCTGTTTTTATAGATAATGGCACGGAATACTTCGTGCGTGAGTCCGACTCGCACTTGGCCGGTTTTATTATTATTTCACTCTCCTTAATCAGGTAACAGATTTTTTACCGTTTATATGTTCTCTTTTTGTCGAAAACGCTTATATGATGTCTTATTTTTTCAACAAATACAAAATCAATTAATTAACGTATTGGAGCATACGTATTTGAGTCATTTGGGATCGAGACTCTGGGTCCATGGGGTACCAAGGCTTTGCGTTATAAAATTATTTCTATGCGTCTGGTCAAAGTGACGTGTGATCCGAGAGCTGGCGTTTATCTGGGTCAACGCGGGTCTTGAGGACTCGTCCGCTTGGTAGTGATCTGCATCAGTTGAGCTATAGATTGTTTTCAGTTGCATTTAGATGATTCAACTGTTTGTGCGGTATTTTAGTCACGATGTCATTAATTAACTAAATGAGATTTGAATGAACCATTTTTAAAATCAACAGTGCGAGAAATATTACTATTACAATTGATTTATTTACGACTAGCTAACCCACCCAGGCTTTGCACAGCTTGTAATTTAAATAAAATATTGCATATTTAGTGATACTCCAGCTTCCTATCAGTGAAAGAACAATAGGTACAGTAGTACCGGAGATCACCCAGTACATACAAACTTACAACCCGATCAACAAAGATTTAAAAACTGGCTGTGACTCGTATTTATTTTTACCGATTTCAAAAAAAGGAGATGGTTCTAAATTCGTCGGAATCTTTTTGAAGTGGAAACTTCTATAGGCGCGTTGGGCATTTTTGAGATGGGAAAAAACCATTGAACTCGCGACACTGTTGCCGTTACCGACACCTCTGAAGTATCTGTAGTGTAGTCTGCTTTTATTGAAGTTTTCACTTCTGTCGGCACTCCCGGAGTGCCACTTTTTTGTAGTATGTTCCTCGATTACTCGAAGGCGCCCAGACCGATTCGAGAAATTAGTTTTTTTTGTTTAAAAGGGTATACTTCCCAGGTGGTCCCTTTGGCACCAAGTCAGCATTAGATTATGGGATCCCATAAAATCGAGGGCAACCCTCAAATGTTATAGGGACGCAAAAAGTGATTTATATATAATTTTTTTATATTAATATTTATATAAAAACTATTCAAATATTAGTTTATTTGTAAGGAAACTCCCAAATTGGTCCCATAGAAATTTCATCAAAAACGGTTCAGTAGTTTGGTTAAGTCGGTTACTTGTAACATCATAGTTTTTATAATAGATAATAAATTTTTGTTTATTTTTCATTCAAACTTAACCCTTTTACATCCCAGGGACCTGATAGATACATTTAAAAAAAATATTAAGCCATAGTAACGGGTATTACTATACCAAGTTTCATAAAAGTCCCACCAGTAGTTTGAGCGTGATACGCGTACAAACAGTCAGACAGGCGGGCACAAGTGAAAGAAAAATGTCATTTCTCTATATCGGCTAAGTAGTTAATGTTATTTGAAATTAAAAAAAAAATACTAGTTGTGGGTAAGATAAGATAATTGTTATTATGAAACACAAGTAAATAAAACAGATTCATAATTACAAATCGCTTGATGTTCACCATCTTATTTGGTTAACAATTTCAATACAAAATGCATGCCTATAAGAAAATTAATAAACGAAATAAGTCCCTTAGGCACCTGTCTCACCGCCAGCGAGTAAGCAATTAGCTATCAACTATGTTCTCGCTCATGAAACAAACAAAAGATATAGATTCAGTGTCAGTAAAACAGACGCGTATATTATTAGTTGATTGCTGGCCGTTCACACTGCCGATGCCAGCGAGAACTCGCTATCCACTATTTTGTCGCAGCGACTACAACACTCGCTCAGCGATACTCGCTATGCGATGATCGCTTGGTGGCCGCGAGTATCGCCCGCCGCACTCGCTCACTCGCTTTATAGCCCAGCGAGACTACTATAAGAACTACACACTCGCTTCTCGCTGCTCGCCAACTCGTTTCTAATTTCTAGCTCCACTCACTTCTCGCTCATCGCCGACGGTGAGACAAGTGCCATATGGACATTTTTAGAACTTGCCCAAAACAAAAACAAATAATTTATTCAAAATTAAACACGAATATTACTCGTGCGCGATAAGTTGGGACCTGAGCGCGGTGACGTCATATTGGCGTGTTTGTACCGCCTGCAAAAAAACGAATATAACAAGCAGCCGCCCGCGGCTTCGTCTTTGTTTTTTTTAACCTAATTGATTATGTTACTCAGGGAGGACGCTGCTTTTTATCTAATCTTTTTTACACTATTTGAATAAAATAAAAATACAATGTTTAAGTTTATACATTTATTTTATCTATTATTTACATTATCTCCTCTTCGTCACTACTTAAAGGATTTTTGCCTTCTAGAGGTTGTTCTTCGTCCTCAGTCTCACTATATTCACTTGACGAAGAGGTATCCGATAAATTTACAATTAATTGCGATTCATTCGTCTCTTGTAAGAGGTCATCGTCCCAATACTTTTGTCGAAGCCTGTCCACATGGTTGACTTCTTTTTTCCAGACAACAAAACAATAACACAAACGAAAACTAAAAGAATTCCAGAGCGCGTCGTTACGTGACGTAGGCCAGTACGAGACTAAAAACCCTAGTAAAAAATAGTGATGCGAACGGTACAATACGGGCGCCATCGGGGAAGTGCAGGGGAAGCGGTCGGGGAGTCACATTCCTAGCAGGTCCCAAGTTATCGCGCACGAGTAATACAAAGTAGAAGGAGTAACACTTATGTATTCGTTTCATAATGCATACATTTAGCAACTTATACTTTTAGCAATTTTGTAATGAATGAATATTCCATTATAGAAGCTCACTAGCTCCCACCCTAAGTAAAACCTGTGTCGAGGGATATATTATATACAGTAACATATTAATATACATATTGGCACAGTTATAGTTTTATTGTATGTATTGCGCGCACCTACGCGTATATTCTGAAACTATTCAATTAAATTAAAACATTTGAAAAAAAAGACTTTGTTTTGTATGTTTTACGGAATTTCAATTTGGTTTCAACAATAAAAAGTTTTAAAACGAATTAAATGAATCCCAAACAAACAGTTGAACTCGATTGGGTTTCAAACTTGCACATCAAATAAAACGCGTAAAGAA
Organism: Philereme vetulata; assembly: GCA_918857605.2. NCBI lineage: Eukaryota > Metazoa > Arthropoda > Insecta > Lepidoptera > Geometridae > Philereme > Philereme vetulata. The sequence goes on along the minus strand of OU975456.1, from coordinate 4,390,155 downwards.
TGTGTAATCTAAACTGAAATCAGATGTAACAGTATTTTTAAAATGTAGCATATTCAAAGATATTTTGTACATTTGCATTTTCTATTTGTTAAAATACAAGAACTCATTAGATTTATCACGTACCGACCGATAGTACACACGGCTACACATCAAGCTATATTTTCCAGTATAAGCTGACCTCTTATTCTGCGAAAAGCCTACACAATGCGATGTATGTATGTATAGCTTGATGTGTAGCCGTGTGTACGTAGCGGATCACATACGTACACGAATTGAACTGAAACATTGTCAGTTGTAGCAGCAATAACAGGGTACGTGATAAATCCCGTTTTATATTAATGATTGATATAAATCAAAGAAAAGCAGAAAACAAAGTAATGCGAGAAAAACCGATAAATATTATAAACTAGCTGACCGAATTTTTTTTTCAATAAAAACATTACCCTCCTTCTGCGCAGTTGGGTAAAAAGTAATATATGTCACCCGGGGATAGTGTAGCTTCCCAACAGTTAAAACTTTTTTTTTAATCGGTCCAGTAGTTTCGGAGCTTTTAATACAAACAAACAAATCTTTCCTGTTTATAATATTAGTATAGATAAATATTGTTGGGGCAGTAGCAAGACGATAAATAACGTGAATTGATATTATGCAACCAAAAATGATTTTACATATTTGTATGTATGGATGTTTGTTACTCTTTCACGCCGGAACGGCTGAACCGATTGCGATGAAATTTGGTATGTACGTAGATCATAACCTGGATTAACACATAAGCTACTTTTTATTGGCAAACCACGCGTGCGAAGCCGCGTCTTTGTTAGCTAGTAAAACAATAATTATAATAATAAACAATCCTTTCATATATTAAAATACAATAGTGACCAATGACACTATTTGAGCCTCTATTCCCGATACACTTCAAATCTTGTGTTTTTTTAACACTAAATTAAACTTTACACTCCACTATGTAACTCAAACGGTTTTGTTATTTTGCGATCAGAGCAAAAATATCAAATAACTCATAAAAACCGGCCAAGTGCGAGTCGGACTCGCGCACGAATGCTTCCATACCATTATCTATAAAAATTGCAAAAACATCACGCTTTTTGTATGGGAGCCCCCCTTAAATATTTATATTATTCTGTTTTTAGTATTGTTGTTATAGCGGCAACAGTAATACATCATCTGTGAAAATTTCAACTGTCTAACTATCACGGTTCATGAGATACAGCCTGGTGACAGACATACAGACAGACAGACAGACGAGTCTTAGTAATAGGGTTCCGTTTGACCCTTTGGGTACGGAAAAAAGTGGCTTTTCCGCTCACAATTTATCACAGCGTCCAGTAAAGGCAGTTTTTAATAATGCAAAATCATCGATGTACTACTATGCGGGTCAACCGACGCGTACGGAGACTCGCCTTTAAATACGAAACAATAGCAGGTAATGAAGACTCACCGAGGTGTGTATATTCGAACGAGATTGCTACTGGTTTCACGTAGCCTCAGTTCCGCTCGCTTTTTGTCGGTTCCTATTTTTTGGTCGGTTTTGCAATAACTCGTCAAAATGATCAAGAAAAAGCATCTATTCTCATTATTATTATTCTTATTATTTATTATATTGACGACCTCCGTGGCGCAGTGGGCGTATAGCCGGCTGAGACGCAGGAGGTAATGGGTTCGATTCCTGCCACGGAACAAATGTTTGCATGCTCTACAAATATTTGTTCGGGGTCTGGATGTTTTTCTATATATTATAAGTATGTATTTACAAAAAAAAGTATATATTTTTTACAAGATACATTTTGGTGAATGTGCGCAAGATCTTTATGACCTTATCCCTCCTTTCCCCTTCCACCACCGGGCAAGCAGACGAACCAAGAAGTACCACCCATAACTGGTCGGCATACCACCTTGCCGTACCAAACGATTTGCCTCAACTTTTCTTGTTAGCACAAGTGAGGAGTGGAACTCACTTCCGGCGTATGTTTTTCCAAACCAGTATAATTTTGGAGTCTTCAAGTCCAGAGTGAATAGGTTATTTCTAGGCAAACTTGCTCCATCTTCGATCACACCTTCACTTACCATCAGGTGAGGTCAAGAGCTTGACTATCATCAATAAAAAAAATATAAGTATTCTATCAGTTGTTTGGTTCCCATAGTACAAGCTCTGCTTAGTTTGGGGCTAGATAGCGCTGTGTGAAATGTCTACCCATATTTATTTACTTATTAAACATAGGAAGCAAAAAGATTATTGTTGTCCTTTGCCTAGTGTAAAGCATAAATGATTTACAGCCCAGAACTTATATTCTCTCTGCAAATGTAAATTCCCTTCAAAGCCAATATCTCAATACCAACAAACCGAAGTTCTGTTTAGGAAAATACGGATCTTGTCCCGTACACCGGAATTGACATTGAAATATGGGCTCTGTCTCTTGCTCTAGCACTATACGAGCGAGGGAGACGGAGGATGCACTTAACCCGACTGTTTGTTATGTGTTGTCTACGACGTCGCCTTTCGGCCTCTTCGGATGATTAATGATGAGGCGAATTTAAAATTTTCACCGCGACTTCGTTTTTTCGAAGCTTATTTGGGAATGTAGGGCAATTTATTTGGAAGAAAATGTTGCTGCGCAATACTTCAGGCGGTGTGTTTTTTCAGCGAAATAATTTATCATTAAAATGGTCGGAGGTATTTATAAATGGCGCATTGAATTTGTGAGTTGATACGGTACTTAAAACACGTGCGCTTTTTATCGTTAGTGTCATTAGGCTTTTTATTTGTAAAAAGTTAACAAGTTCAGTAATTAAGTCATTATACAAGACGACCTCCGTCGTGCAGTGGGCGAACAGCCGGCTAAGTCGCAGGAGGTAGTGGGTTCGATTCCCGCCGCGGCTTTTGCATTATCTACATATATTTGTTCCGGATCTGGTTGTATTTTTATATACTATAAGTATGTATTTACAAAATAAAAAGTATACACGGTGTCCATTAAATCGCTGTTTTCCCTGAACAAACATTGTTCAGACCATGGTCTACAAAGGGTTAAAACGTCTATTTTAACGGTATGCCCTACAACATGCCGCCGTATAGCCACAAAAATAATATTAGTAGGTACGCTACGGCTAGCGTGCTAATGAAATTTATGTTACGTCTAGTTTTTGAACAAAGTTAGCCTTATTTGAGAAGGTCTAGATTTTTTTTTAATTCGCTTGTTTGATGCTTTAAACTGTTAGTAGACCATGGTCTGAACAGCGTTTGTTCTGGGAAAACAGTGATTTAAAGGACATCGTGAATAAGTATTTTATCAGTTATCTGGTTCCCATAGTACAAGCTCTGCTTAGTTTAGGGAAAAAGAAGCCTCCACATGGTGCAACCTGGCACGGTAACGCAGTGTCCTAGTCTGGATAATTCTTTCAACACGATGTTACAATCACAAAATGGTTCTTTTCAATCGCAAAACGGTTCTTTTCAGGACCCTTCCCTACTTTAGTCTTGAGATATCGACACAAAATAAGAAGGGCTAGATAGTTTTGTGTAAAATATCCAGCAATATATTTTTTTTAATTATTAATAAGAACCTATTGTTATGCCACAAACATATAAGATCGCTAAATTATCACATAATGCGGCAATTGTAACCATTCGGTAAAACGCACCCATTCCAAATATCACTCCGTTATCGGAGATTTCCCCTTTATTTTATTAGATAGTCAATAAAACGTCCACTGTTTTCTTTCGTACAGACATAGCAGTTTGACACTTTTATTGGAATCATCCACATTAAGCGCACTATCCACCACATTCTTACCAAGCGAATTGGGATTCTATTTCTGTGAGCTCAAAGTTGGAATTTGGTTGAAGTTTTTTGATTGAAAGTGGGGTTCAGTAATGAGACGGTCAGCAGTTATTGATTCCCGTGGTTCCATTAGGCCGGTTACAGGAGTGCGAATTCAGCGGGATAGGTATCTCGATTGTGATCATGTTATATGTTACACTATCGGTAGCTTTATTGCGCCCCGCCTATTCCAGCTAAAACTTGTTTATACTTAAGAAAGCTAGGAAACTTTATTATCAAAAGTAAGCTGAATAAGATTAGTAAAAACTTAGTAATCTTTCTCTCTTTCTCTCATAGCCAGTTGATTTGTCGCATATCTCGTATCCCAAATTAGCCTAAACTATACAAACTGCAAAACGAAAACACTCCTTCATGCTGTTTATTAGAGCTCATTTTGATAAAGATAAAAATAAGTATTTACGACGTTTCGTATTTGGTAGATTCAAAATACGAATCGTCGTAAATACTTTACTCTTCTTACTAGTCGAAATCCTAGCTTCGATTTACGAAAAAGTTCAGCTATTCCACAACAGATGGCAGGCAGCAGTAGAAAATAACTTATGTACATACTGTATGTGCGCCACGAAATAAGGTTGACATTTCCTTAAAACATTATTTTATACATATAAATATATATATATATATATATATTATATACCTATATATAGATAGAGCTAAAGAAGTTTTACTTCAGTCGTGTGGTCTAAAGCACACTCGTTTTTTTTGTTGGAATTTTATGTGACAAATACACAATAAAGAGTAAGCGAGAAATTAGAAAACTTATGCTTATAATACATTTTAGTCATCTTTAAATAACTAGTAGTTCGCCCCGAGCTGTAACCTCGCGAGTCTACAATAATAACAAAAAACTATTATTCTCTTATCTTCGACTATCAAAATAGTGCCACGAAATGTTTAAACAAATTACTTGACCTACAGTTTCATTCAAATTACCGGCAACATGAGTTTATGTAATTTGGTTATTCTTTTTAGGGGTAGAAATTGCAATTCATCTAGATTTCAGACTTTTACCTATATTTGTGTTACTAAAGCTACACGCTTACCAAATTTCAGCACTGTGTGGTCACTGGTGTACCCTGTGAATTTTGAAAAAGTTCATTTTTTATTATAGCTAAAACTTAAAAACTACAAAGTCTAATCTAAAAATTAAAATAGGGTCTAAATGAACATACAAATACCTTATATTAGACATGCCATTAGTATCATTTTGTTTATTTTACCCCTCTTAAACCCCAACAGCTCAACAACCCATCGACATTTTTATCTCATTTAGTCACACCAAAATTGTGCCATCTCTGCCTACTCATATAGGTACCAAAGTTTACGATGATCGGATAAACGCTTCGAAGGTTATCCTTGGACAAACAAACATCCATACATACAACGCCGATTTTCTCAAGTTGATTTGGAGATCTCGTTTCGCTCGATCAATTAAAGTAGCCCATTCTAAATACAAACTTAGTAAAAATAACGTGAAAATGAATTTGTTTTTCATTATGCTATTAGCGGTAAGGAGTTCCTCAATTTCTCATACAGCAATTAAACTTTTCCGGGAACAATTATCGAAACCAAATTTAATCCGGGGATCAGGGATCTCATATTATTCCGGCAATTATGAGCAACTTTCAAGGCATTCCTCGGACAACAATTACGCCGGGATTACGTTCGAGACTCATAACACCGTTGCAGCTGAGATGACACGTAAAAGCTTGCTCACTTTATACTACGCCAATTCCGTCCTGATTTGGTTCTTCCTGATACTCCAAGTTTGTTGCAAATTTTCAAAATCATAGTTAGCTGGAAAAAGGTGCCTTTTCTGATGCAGTTTTAATATAATAGTATGTTTCAAACTTTCGCGATTACTGTACATAATTATTGATTAAAACGGGTATTTATCGCGTATGTACCTTTTTTATTTGTTGTCCCGACGTTTCGGCCGTGTTGCAACAGTCATGGTCTCGGGTTGACTGGAGTACTTGGAGCTACCGTCGGGAAGTGTGGGTAGCTGCAGCAACTACTCTCACATGGTCTTCAGAATTAGAAATGTCCTCGTTGATATTGGGACCAGTTTTAATACTTATTAATATCTACCCTTGCATAATGTTTTCTATCATTGACATGTTTTATTTTGAAAACATATTAAATATATGCATATAATGATAAGAGTTATTGATATATGAAAATTCAGTATTGCAATCAAATCAGAATGCTTTCAATTGTATTATTAAGGATGCGTCCCTAAGCTTGCCTATATCGAATGTTGTAAGTTACTACTGTACTAGCTGTTCTCTTTTTCCCGTGTCAGTGTCCTGGGTTATCCCGTTAAATAGGTATAATGCGCAGTGCCCGGATTAAGTACGGTGGATCATGTTATCCCTAATTGTGCTTTTAAGTACAAGTTTACTGCGGATTATGGACTTGTGTCGTATTTACATTCCGTGTGATACTGTGATTTTATACATTATATTTATTTATTTCGTTTATTTATTAAACGCACAGAACACATTACAACCAATTACAATTAACGATTACAAAAATGCTGTTTTGATCTGGATTGCAACATATACACATTTGCGAACAGCTTAAATAACTTACGAATCAAGCTGACGTTAAGCAGAAACAGATAGAATATCTGTATATTCCATGTATATTCTATAATATAACAAGATATCTAATCGAATAAAATATAAACATATTTAATACAAATGGGAATGTAACAACTTAAATTAAGCTTCTGAGTGATAATATTTATTAAGATGGAGGATGTCTTTGATAGTTTTAACAAATTGGTTCAGTTTGGAACTAAAGATATCATGTTCTATATCTTTTACCGCTAATTTATTACATAGACGAGCCATCCTGGACAACGGATTGTAAAAAGAAACATTGTTCTTATAGACCTGTAAGTCGAATTAATAAGTTTGATTGGAATTACGTGCTCTAAATTTAACACTGAAAGATATTTGCGACAACAACTCTGGGGAATCAATTATAGAATCTATAATTTTATAAAAATAAACAATATCTTATTCCTAACTCCGTAACTCAAGTCACCGACATAGCCCGACGGATTAGCACGTTGAAGTGGCAATGGGCAGGCCATATAGCGCGCAGAACAGATGGCCGATGGGGCCGAAAGGTTCTCGAGTGGAGGCCACGGACCGGCATACGCAGCGTAGGATGTCCACCCACAAGATGGGCAGACGACTTGGTAAGAACCGCAGGTCGGCGTTGGATGCAGGCCGCTTCCAACCGCAGTTCCTGGAGATCAATGAGGGAGGCCTTTGTCCAGCAGTGGACGTCATACGGCTGATATGATGATGATGAAACAATATCAAAAATAAATTCGTCAGGTCTTTAAGGAGTGAACATTATATAAGGACAGCATTTCTTCGTAAGTTAGATCTGAGCGTCCGGGTTGTAGGCGATAGCTTACAAGATTAGCTATACTCATTATCATCTCTGTCCGTCTGCACCCACTATTGGGTAAAGAACTCCTCTTTATTACGCCATTCTTTCCGGTCCCTTGCGAGTTTCGTTCATTGTCACCCAGCTACGCTTGCAACGTCATTCGACCATCGGGCTGGTGGTCTGCCTCTTGTTCTATGAGCATCCCTTGGCCACCACTCTGTAATCGCCTTCGTCCAACGCCCGTCAGTTCTCCTAGCCAAGTGTCCGGCCCATCTCCACTTGAGGCCTGCGATCCTCATACCCACGTCCACAAACTAAGTGCGACGTCAATTTCGACATTGGGTTGTCCAAGAGTGATATACCGAGCATGGCCCGCTCCATTGCCCGTTGAGCTACTCTGATCTTATGCATAAAGAAGAAAATCTTTGTGATTTTATACTAAAGAAAAATAGAGGGTTTTTTTTAAATGTTACACATACATATTAGGTTTGTATTTTTTTGGTAATTGTAGTGATTAAAGGCCAATTATTTGTAATTTTTCGTCAAATCTGAGCTTCCATCTAAAATCTAAACCACAAAACGACTTTCTTTTCTTTCAACTTGTCCGCCATGTAACGAACCTTTTTGTAACTAAATAGGAACCAAATTAATATAAGTTTACTTAAAAAAAACTATAAAAGTTGCATTTATGATTAAGTTGAATCATTATTATAAATACGGGATTTATAACGTACAGCTTGCATCTATTATTTACTAGTTGACCCGGCGAACTTCGTACTACCTTGAAATGCATATTACTCGGGCTGCGAATGTACGTCCTGTAGAATTGTCAATCGGCCATCATTAGCTGCATCTATGTATGAGAAAATGAATTTTCTTCATAATTTTTTTGCGTGCATTTTTCCGATATATTATTAGTTATTCTGCTATTCGGGGCGAGGTTAAATCCAAAAAATTACAGATCATAAAAATCGGTCCCGCCGTTCTTGAGTTATAAATGGTGTAACTAACCCGACTTTGTTTTTAATATAATTTATCAGAAATAATGTATGAGCTTTTAGTTCATTGTCATTGTAATTGCTTTTTGCATGATCAATTCCAACTACCGTAGTTTCAATAAAATTCATTTTTATATCTAATATATATACATTACTTGCTGACCAATCCGCGGCTTCGCACGCGTGGTTTGCCAATAAAAAGTAACCTGTGTTAATCCAGGTCATCAGGTATCTACATACGTACCAAATTTCATCGCAATCGATTCAGCCGTTCCGGCGTGAAAAAGTAACAAACATCCATACATCCATACATACAAACTTTCGCGTTTATAATATTATAGTATGAAATTTAAATATATAAATATAAATATTATAATTTGTATTCAAATACCATATTTATAACAACTAGTTGCCAGTGCACAGTTGTTGAAATTCGACCGTAACTCATGTTTTTTAGCTTAATTTTAGCATCCGACCCTCCTTCATGCGCGCGCTAAGCTTAAAAAGGGGTACAAAGTTTTCTCTTCCCGTGTACGGAACCAGGTGAACCAGGGCGGGCAGTGGTTATTACGAGTGGACTGTATGCGATGGTGCCACGATGTTGCCCGTATGCCCCGGTTCGGTCCCGGCTTCGTACATCTAGGTGCGCTGGGATTCGGTGCTTCTTCCTAGTGTGATGATGGTGATGAGGGCTTAAAATTAAACACCAGGAAAGGTTTGACTACTTGAGGCTTGGCGCTGTTGCTAGGAGACGACTGTGGTGGCTTGATGCTTGGTACACGATTTTTGCAGAAAACTGCTCTTAATATTATGGCAAATCGTCTCCCCGCACTAGCGATGCCACCCCAAGCGTATTTTATTGTCTGAACTAATCATATGCTTTCATCGTTATTGTGACCTTAAAATAAATAAATATAAATATTGCTGGACATTTTACACAGCGCTATCTAGCCCCAAACTAAGCAGAGCTTGTACTATGGGAACCAGATAACTGATATACAACTTATATACTTTTTTTTTTGTAAATACATACTTATAATACATAGAAAAACATCCAGATCCGAAACAAATATCTGTAGATCATGCAAACATTTGTTCCGCGGCGGGAGTCTAACCCGCTACCTCCTGCGTCTCAGCCGGCTATTCGCCCACTGCGCCACGGAAGTCGTCAAAGAAATCACCTTGAAATCCTTCGACATTTAATGTCCTTGATGTTTCAAGTTTATTGATCTCCCAATGACATGGCATTTTTCCTAAACCAATTTCAAATTGTCTACTATTACGAGGCGTACTCAGGCAAACCTACATCTACCACTTTTTCAGGATTCATATAGGCGTACTCCTACGTTAATTTGCTGCCAATATCCAACTACCACCTAAATTATAGGGTTCTAGCTGGGATAGTCTATATTTCTACCTTAGGTCAGTCAGCAATAATCCTATGTACCTACGAAAACTGAGACCCCTATTTCCTTGCATTTTATTCATTCTCTTCATACCTACTTTTTATACATACTAATAATCAAATTCCTACATAAGTCTTATATCTATTATTTCTTAACTATGTCATTTAATTCTGCTTTATTTTCAAATGTCAAACCTCATAAAATGACATAAAAACTATTTACAATAAATCTATGTCCGGTCGTTCGGAACATAACGTACATTGAAATAAATCATAAAAGTATTATTTTAAGTTGCAGCCCATCTGAATTTTAATCAGTCACTCACAGTTTAAATAGAAACTCACAAGGCCATCGCCATTAGCTAATCACGCAAATATTAAAACCAAAGCTTTCATCGCGGCCATACCGGCCGGTAATTGGAGTGAGCTGTTTCGTTATGCTGACATTTGACACGCCTTTTTACGATGTTTCGGGTTCTGAACCAAAATGGTAAAAACGGAACCCTTATGTTGCTTCTTCTGTTTATCTGTCCTAAAGCTTAGAAGAGATTATAAATAATAGTGACATACCAATATTTATGACAAAAAAATAAAAAAATCACTTACAGGTTGCAGTTTCGTTTCCCGTCGCGGAACAATTATTTGTATGATCTACAGATATTTTTTCCGGGTCTGGGTGTTTTTCTATAAAACATAAGTATAAGTATTTACAATATATGTATGTATGTATATATATAATATAATATGTATGTATCAATATACTTAATATATTTATATATATCAGTATTGTATCAGTTATATGGTTCCAATAATACAAGCTTGACTTTGTGTGGGGCTAGATAGCACTGTGTGTGAAATGTCCAGCATTACTTATTTCTTTATTTGGATTACCAAAGCGGCCAAAATGGTTAGGATCACGTTTTTTAATCAGGTTACTAGGTCCTGTGGAGTATTATATAAAATAACTTAATTTACACATTCCAAAACTGTCGTTTTTACCTCGTAACTTTTTGGAGTTATGATGAAAAGTGTTGTCTCCAAAGTTCGCAAAGAGAAGAACCTGAAATTAAGTATTCTTTATCGCTGCCTCTTGAGATAGCATTCTGAGACGCCGAGTACAAAAACTAACCTGCAAAGTTCCGCAAAACTCGCCATAAAAATTCCAAAAACTAACCAAAAATTCCGGGTCCGGTTTTTCGCATCGCAGAAAGAATACTAATACCAGCCGGTCGGATTAAGTTCGCCGAAATGGTTAGTTCCCACCCTGGAGCTTTGCAGCTAAAGGAAATGTTTCAACACTAGTGACTGATAAATTAGGTCGCTTACATTTTATATTTGAGTGCTCAGCAAATAACCTAGCCGATGCAAACAATTCTTCATATTAAATCATTTTGCTGTACTTGCCTGATAAACTATTACTGAGTTGTGATTGTGAACGTTGTCTGCCGCCTTTGTGGCTGCGAGGGTCTCTGTGAAGACTGAAAGAATGGCTGAAGAAACCTAGAAACAAACAAAATATTTGAGGTTTGGTGACGATTCGCGCTGTGGATCAACCAACAACTAATGACTATCACTCAACAATTGTTGCTATGAACAACAAATTACGACTTGATTAAAACGACTTTTGTTATCAATGAAAATCAAAATTTAATCAAAATCAAAATATCTTTATTTTGTACATAAATAAATAATAAATAAATATTGCTGGACATTTCACACAGCGCTATCTAGCCCAAAACTAAGCTAAGCTTGTATTATGGGAACCAGATAACTGATAGAATACGTATATACTTTTTTTTTGTAAATACATACTTATAATATATAGAGAAACAACCAGACCTGGAACAAATATCTGTAGATCATGCAAACATTTGTTCCGCGGCGGGAATCTAACCTGCTACCTCCTGCGTCTCAGCCGGCTATTCGTCTACTGCACCACGGAGGTCGTCCAAATTAGTTATCTGTGGTATTAGTTATCTGGTTCCCATAGATAATTCTTTATGGTTACACCAAATTACAATAACTTAACCTAGAAAACGTATACTAATACATGGTGGTACAATGGGTGCCTTACAAAGCGATCTCTTCCAGGAAACCTTTGGATGTACCCATAGTACACGCTTTGTTTAGGTTTGGGGCCAGATAGCGATGTGTGAAATGTCCTGCATTGTTTATTTATTGTTGGTCAAGTTATAGTTTGTTGTGAGATATGTTACAGTTTACGCCTAGACTCGTGGCAGCCAGGGCCAACTAATAAACGATATTTATTTCCTTTTTAACAGGAGCGTTAGCGTCTAGTACAGAGCCTTGGTAAACGAATATAGTTCTTACGTAGGGCGTCTTGCGCAACCATACCTAAACCGCATTTAGTAGTTAATATAGAGTTACCAAATCATACAACTAGTAGTTCTGTGAGAACAGTAGACCTCACGCTCCAAGCCCAAAAAGTAATTTGCGCATTTAAATTAACGAAGAAAGTCCAATTTTAAATCGAACTTCAGGTGGTTGAATTTTCCATTTTGCTTACCTACGTAGACTTTTGAGCAAAATATTGGTATAAGTTTTAGCGATTACAAGCGTTACCTTGGTCCTAGGAGGTCGATTCTGGTGTCTACGGGTTCGTCTCATGAAGGCGAAGAGGACGTAGTCTAAATGGTATAGGTATGTATACATTTAAAAAAAATTGAAAATTGAAATCCGTTCATAACGTTACAGCAACTCTTTTCTCCCTCCACTCGCCCTTTTAGGAAAATTGTTAGCAACATCTTGAGTAGAATGAAGTCCTTAGTGTGCCACTCAAATTTGATTGAAATCCGTCCATAAATAACGCTACAGCAAATTTCCCCCCTTTTTTCCCTATAGTCCCCGCAATCAGAAATCGTGGTATATTAAAACATTAAATAAAATGCAAATTTTCGTCAAAATCGGTTGAAAAATGCAACTCTTAGGCAAGAATAGATATCCGGACAAAATCATTTTTGGCCTATCTCGAAGCTGAGACGCTACGCTCGCTCAATTACGTCAAATAAGCATCGTATTTAGGGACCAAATATATTTAATGTTTAGTCACTAAATACGTTTAGGGATAGTTGTGCAAGCCGGACGTAGTCTGTATTTCTACTTGCTATCTAAAGGAGAGTTATTTCACGGCCACTGTTTCATAGAGAATCGCGCTTAAGAATCACATTTTTGTTGTGCATTTTTCGGGTAGGTTGTCTTTCTGTTCCGCTTCGCTGTTAATTGGATAGCGAGTTTGAAACGGATTGATGAATAGCGGTATGTCAAGTTTATTTAAAACGTTTTAGTTATACAATTTTTATGTACCTTTGTTCAAACACATGATGCAACAATGCCACTTGTATCACGTGTAAACTGCGCAGTGTCTAAGGTTGCAGGTCTCAGACAAATTGGTTGCAGGTTTTTTGTATCGTTATTTTGTAACATATTTCAAAAAATATTCTTTCTGATTCTGCCTACAAGTTATAGAGAAAAAAGGAAATTTGTTAGATAGTGGTATCTAGATGTTGTGAAAACAGGTAGGGTAGCCTGTTCTAGGAGTATGCATTCGATACGAGTACGCAACACCAGAAGCCACGAAGTTGTTTACGATGCGCGGCTAACTTTCGTCGCTTTTTGATGTCAACTGTGATAAGAAGTGATGTGCGAAAAAAAATCAAATCCTGAAAAAAACACAGAAATTAAGCTTGAATATTTTTGCTCAAAATCTTAAATTGTTTACCCATTTTCAAGTATTTAAGAGACAAGAATACCATTATTTTGTAAAAACGAATAAACTGCGAAGTTTTCAAAGACGATTCCTAACGCATGCAGCGAACGTAATTCCGGTCAACGCCAAGATACGGCGTTGAATTCCGCTCGTTTACGATTTGGCTTGAGTGTGTATGAGTATGCGGTGGCTCTCGAGGAGTCTTTGGCTTCAAAGAAAGTACCAAATAATGTACTAAAGAATGTACCAAAGAATGTACCAATGAGTGTTCCAAAACCAGATTCAAAATATTTTCCTAAAAGAGCCAAAAAACCTTTAAAAGTGCCAAAGAAAATGTCTAAAAAAAGATTTGGAAATGCCTCAGCATATACTAAAATCTACGTAGACCCCCCGCAGAAGACTGGATAGGATGCTCAAAATGTTCTAAATGCTGGTATGAGGCTTGTACGACTTATGATGGTCAAGGAAATTTTATTTGCCACCTCTGCAGGTAATAAAAAGTAAGGCACGACTCGCGTACTCTTATCGACGTAGACGCGTACTCTTATCCATTAGTATTTGTAAGATTACACAATTCCTATTTCTGATTATTTTTGTTATTTTGAGAGATAAAACGTAATTTGTTTTTTGTATATAACATTATGAAAGATAGTTAAATTGTAGACGTAGTAAATGCCTAGTAGATATCCTAGACTTAATTTTTATTTTTTTAGAATATTTTGAACCTTGACCAGGTTACCCTACTTATGTCAATAGCTTTCTCAGTTTTATTTGTATGAGTGATAGAATAATCAGCATATTGAATATTTGTCTGGGATCATCAAAAATATTACGAAAATAATAATAATAATTAATATTGCTGGACATTTCACACAACACTATCCAGCCCCAAACTAAGCAGAGCTTGTATTATGGGAACCAGATAACTGATAGAATACTTTTTGTTGTAAATACATACTTATAATATAAAAAAAACATCCAGACTCGGAACAAATAACTGTAGATCATGCAAACATTTGTTCCGCTGCAGGAATTGAACCCGCTACCTCCTGCGTCTCAGCTGACTATTCGCCCACTGCGCCACGGAGGTCGTCAAAACTAATGATCATTTAAATATTTATATAATATTTATGATGGTAGTAGCAACTGTCCGAAAAACTTAGCTTGTGCATAATTTTGTACGTAGCACTAACAATTGAATAGCAGTAATTACTCACTGTTAAAACATTACCACCATTTATTCTTCAGTGTATCGCGCTAGCAAAAACCCAAACAAAGCAAAAAGTGCTTGGAACTGGAATCCAGTGTATTATTACGCAATTAAACAAGAAGAACGTTGGCCACCCGCGAAAAAGGCCAACAAAAAGGGTTGGCCATAAAAAAGCCAACAAATCTGCCACATAAAGGAAACATAAACACTCAGGTAGCAATGTGCAAATTGCTAAGACTAGAGTTTGGTAAAATGCTAAGTGGACTATGGGCGATGTAATGGAGTTCTGCAAAGAAACCGATTTTATAAATTGAAAATTTTCATAGAGTGGATTTGAAAATGTTTTCTAGATTAGATACATTCGATATTATTATTTGCCGTATTTTAGGTGAAAACTGCTCTATTAGGATAAAAACATTTTTGGCCGCGGATCTGGCCGTTTGAAGTTTAAAAGAAATTCCAAGTTAACTGAGTATAAGCAAGTGCTGTTCATTGTTCTGAATTGTTTTAAATAAAATCTAAAAGCTTCTACCTTAATGGGTTCTCAGAAGATGAAACCACAAATAATTTAAGGTTTGATTGATAAGTAGGCTTTGAGTATATCATTATTATGACGCAAGTAGGAAACATCCTGAAAAGTGTGCTTCAAACACGTCATATGTGAATTTGTTTGAATTTCATATTGGTGCACGATCCAATAACATAAAACTTTCACGGCACGGGCCCCTAAAAAGGCTGGTAAAGAGAAATTGTAGGCACGAACGTTGCAGGGCCATAAACAAATGAATATACGAGTGTGGGCCGATCAGCTCGAAGTGGATTATATTTTTAGTAGAATTTCGAGGGCAGGTCTGAAATTTTAAGGAAATCGATGAGAAAGTGATGGGCAGTGACGTAACTCTTGATGAGTTTCTAGGAATTTTACTTATTACAATAAAAATGAACTTTCCTTCGTACCATTAATAGAAGAAACTTCTCTTTTGTGTCTAAAAATAGTCGTTTTTAGGTTTCCAATATCCACTCGTAACGGAGCTATTACATGATCGTCCAGTTAGATCGTCCGTAAGATACAGCATCAAAAATATTTTTTTTAGTTTATTACTAAACCAAATTTTATTCCTTTACTGATAGAAAGCTACTCTATCCTTGAAACATATAAGCTTCAATTTATTTTAATAAAAATCCTTGCTAAGGCTGGGCTGGCTAGTAGTTGTATAAATTTAAAATCTTTTATTCATTAAAATCACAAGGATCACTTTGAAACGTCAATTTTACTGCCTATTCCTTCGCGACAAAGCCAGGAAAGAAAGGCAAGAAAACAAAGCTGGTTATTTTTTTAATGATCCTTTTAGAATGTATAACAATAAAGACAATAAATTACGTCTAAATTGTTAAATTTTTGAACGAGTTGGAGCAAATTCATTCCCAAGCTTCTCTATCATCTAAATAATCGAATATATTATCGTAGGCGTTTCTATAACGATATTGTTTATTTACGTTTTTAAATTTGTTAACACGTTCGTTGCATTACGAGATCTATCAGATCTCTTGCAGGACTTTTGTATTGTGCGTTGACTATAATCGTGTTGTTTCACTCCTTTCAGTTCTTTAAGTATGAGTAAGACAAATATACATATTTGCTTCCTATTTAAAGGTGAATTCAAGGACATAAAAAAATATAGAGATGGATTAGGTCCCTAACGCACAGTAGTATAATTATTTACATTCCTTGCGTTAGGTACTTGTGAAATCGTACGCCGCGTAGACGCGCGCCGCGTGACTCGATTTAGTGTTGTCCTAGCATCGACGTGGACATGCAAACAATCAATGTGCTTACCATGTTTTAATGAAAAACACTTTTAATAAAACTTTTTCAATCGACGAGATATTATTTTATTCCCATTACTACTTTACTACACATATTGAACTATCTTTGGTTGCGGTAAGAGATACAATCGATACCTAATTTTTTTGGTATTTGTAGTTTATTTTAGTGTCATAACTGCGTGCGAACCTAGCAAAATGTAGAGCAATAGCCTCTCTTGATCCACAAAAACTTCAAAATATTATGTCATTGGTTTTTTGGAAGACATAAATTATTTTCAAAACTGTATTTTTAGGAGACTGATTAGGTCTCAAACGCACCAAAGGGTAGGTTAGTTTTGAGATCTTTTAGGTCTTCAAAGCACCAGCTGAAAGCTTTTTGAAAATGATGGCGCAGTGAACGTGTTAATTTTCAATTTTTGTACATCCCTTGAAGGGTTGTTATAAAAGCGTTCACCTTGCCCTTTAAATGATTCACTAACTTTATTGAGTCTACAAGTGGCAATAGCGAGTTTATTTTTATTTCTAGTATTAAAATTATGATTATTGCTATTTTTCTATAACAAATTAATATTTTTGTGATTTTTTTGTGAATAAGATTTTCATAGATGTATTGACAAGGTAATGTCATAATATTGATTTCTTTAAACTTATTGCGTATAAAAATACACCAAAATGATATTGGTATCAATGCGTTTAACACCATAAAATGTTATAAATTTTTGAGCACACCAACTTTTCCTGATGTTGCTGGTTCAATGATTCGAATTTAAAATATGTATTTTTAAAGACGCAGAAAAAATATATGCTGTAATAAAATGAGACCAAAAGGTTTCGTAGCCAAACTCGCGTCTTATTTTAAAAAGAATTTTCTATTAAAATTAAGACAGGAATTTTCCTGCATTTGTCTCAAAGTAAAACAGGTACAAGTAAATCCACTAAAGCAAAAGTGGCACGAAATAAATAAAGTGGAAATGAAATTGATTGAACATTTTGCGCTAAAATAACTAGTTACAGATTTAAAACTTGATATCATCATCATCATCATCATATCAGCCGTAGGACGTGCACTGCTGGACAAAGGTCTCCCTCATTGATCTCCAGGAACTGCGGTTGGAAGCGGCCTGCATCCAACGCCGACCTGCGGTTCTTACCAAGTCGTCTGCTCATCTTTTAGGTGGACGTCCTACGCTGCGCTTGCCGGTCCGTGGCCTCTATTCGAGAACTTTCCGGCCTCATCGGCCATCTGTTCTACGCGCTATATGGCCTGCCTATTGCCACTTCAACGTGCTAATCCGTCGGGCTATGTCGGTGACTTGAGTTCTCCTACGTATCTCCTGATTTCTGATTCGATCCCGTAGAGAAACCCCGAGCATAGCCCTCTCCATAGCTCGTTGAACGACTCTGTGTTTATTCGTAAGGCCAATAGTGAAGGACCACGTCTCGGTTCCATATGCCATCACTGGTAACTTACACTTGATTTAAATAATGCATATCGTATTAGGTAAAAAAATGTATAGATCGATAGCTACACCCTTTATTGCATACCAAAATTAAATGGACAACGAAATGCACAAAAATAAAGGTAAGTGCAATGGGCGGTCTTATCTTTAAAAACACGACAGACATCCTTTGGATGGACAGGACTGCGAAAATAGAATCGATAAGACGGCGGTGTATCTATGATCATAAACCTACATACACCACCTACACTTACTAATCACTCTAATATTATAAATGCGAAAATTTGGATGTTTGTTTATTTATATGTTTGTTATTCAATCATGTCGTAACGGCTGAACCAATTTCGATGAAATTTTGTATGAACGTAGATTATAACATGGGTTAACACACTTTTTATCCCATAAATCAGGTCCATGGGATAAAAATACGGTATCAAGTCAAGTTCCTATAGCGAGTTTTGCATTAATTCTAGGTTACCTAGACATAAGTAGTGTAAAGCGTACGAAGTCACGGGCAATAGCTAGTTATGCCATAAATATCAATGCTATTAGTGAGTTGCTTGTAGTTGTTGCTCTTATAGTTTTGTTTAGATTGAGTAATTACTGTCAACGTTTTAAGCTTTCAGAAATATGATGTCTGTCTACATAACCACAAAAAAGTAATTTTTCAATAAATTCCTAACAATTTTTTATAGTGAATTTTAACAAATTTCGTGACAAAATTATTTATTTGATAGTTGAGATAATTCGAACGTTGTGATAATGTTCGGAGTAGTAAGTTCCTTGTGAGAGGGTTCTTCTGGGGAAGTGCCACCATATCTATTTCTGCCGCCAATCAGCATTGCTGTGTTTCGGTTTGAAGAGTATGATTTCCGGTAACATTATAGGTACGCTTTACACCTGTATGCCTCAAGTTGGTGGACGCATGACAGTGCATCGTTGGACACGTTATTACCTGCGTAACCTATGACGCAGTACTTTGCTTAGGCGATGGTTAACACTTAACATCAGGTGGGTCATACGATTGTTCCATCTCCAGGTCGTTTAAAAAAATGCAATATTGCTACAGGAATGCAGCAGCTTCCAGCCCGATGGAAGTGAAATAATTGTTTGAACATTTGTCATGAACATCAACATCGCTTTGGAAAATACTGTAACTATATTTAAACGAAAATGCTTACATACCCGCGACTTTAAGCTAAACTACTATGAGTAAACACCATAATTTTACTTACAAAACTTTCATGATTGATTTCAATATATGAATCACATACCGTCATAACGGTGTTTCGATCGACAATGTTTCGGTTCACGAATTGAACCGAAACATTGTCGGTAGAAACACCGATAAGACGGTGCATGATAAATCCTTTATTTATAAAATAAATTCCATAATTATTCTATTAATCAATATAAAATAAACTTTGGTACAATCCATAGAAAACTTAATAAAATACACCAGAATCTGATCAAATTTTTTTTTTAATTTTAGCGTTTAAATGAAATAAACCTTATACGGATATTAATACAGATTTCAGATTAAAACTTTTTACTCTTGTTTTAAACTTAAGTAAATATAAAGTTGAAAGTGGAGGACTTAAATAATTCACAAAAGTAATCCAAATAAATTCAGCTTAATCTTACCTGCATTACATTTGCATTACAATAAAGTTTCATACAGGCTCTCATGGTCCAGCGAGAATAAATCGCTGGCCGCTTCCGGTCGCCATCTTGGATTGCGCTAACGGGTTCATTTCCTGCGCCTATACATTTCCGGTACGATGCTGCCAACTCATAATTTTTGAGCTTTCAGTGTAAATTGTTGTGATTTTCGTCTGTTTTGAACTCGTATATTTTTACCGAACTTTAAATCATCTGTATTAAAACCTTGAAATTACAGACACATGAGACTTAGACATTAGTCTTAGGCTGACGAGCGTAATGCAATGATATATGCAAGTCGAGTCTTAGTTGGCCGTGACCTCTAAGATTATGCTATTGCTATAGGCAGTGGTAACAGCTTAACTCATGGGTCACCTCATATTATAAAAAAATGAGTCTGCTTTAGACCTGAAGTAAAACTTCTTTTTCAAAATATTTATTTATAAAATTATCCACACGTCTGGAGGTCGATCAGTCTATGTTTATTCTGGACAGACGCAACTCGTACTCGCACATTAAAGTTAACGTTTCTCCCTCTCAACTTCCGTTCGCACTTTTCGTAACGCATTTTGCAGCTTACTCCCCAAGTAAAGCGTGCGTAAAGAAGTTTTACTTAAATAAACCTTTACACAGAATCACTATGCCATTATTTTTGCCTTTGCAAATCCAACATGTAAAATAGTATCACACGATTGGTACGCTTTAGTGTCGACCCCGAGGAATTCTGTAATCAAATACCATTTAACATTTATGAGTCGGTTCGCATTAGTGATCTATACCATTTCATTAGATCTAATTTACTTTCGTTTACGATACAAGACATCCAAATAATTTTACAATCGTGAATCTTTACAAACAGCTAGTCCTGTTCCAAGCCCGGTTGTAATACATAGGATATGATATTGTCTGTCGCTGCAAGCTAATGAAATGATATTCCAAGTCGTGACCAGACTACCGACTGGTGA
The DNA here is from genome assembly GCA_918857605.2 of Philereme vetulata. Classification (NCBI taxonomy): domain Eukaryota; kingdom Metazoa; phylum Arthropoda; class Insecta; order Lepidoptera; family Geometridae; genus Philereme; species Philereme vetulata. The sequence continues at coordinate 4,369,630 of OU975456.1, read as the reverse complement.
TTTGCGCCGTGCTTGTAGGGGCGAAATAGATGCAATAAGAATATAACTTTATATGTGTTTAAACTATTGCTTATGCATAAAAATATTTCTAATTGTTTAAACTAGTATTAAGTAGGTAGATAGATGAACTATTTATTGTAGGTACTTATCGTATGAAACAAACAAATAAAAAAACCTGCCAAGTGCGAGTCAAACTCGCACGCGAAGGGTTCCGTACCCTTATCTCTAAAAACGGCAAAAAAATCACGCTTTTTGTATGGGAGCCCCCCTTAAATATTCGTTTTGTTTTATATAATTACTTATTTTTAAAGTGAATATATAACTAAATATTCTGTGAATATTTCAAGCGTCTACCTGTAGCCGTTATCAATATCGAGCTAAAACGAGCAAAAAAATCACGTTTGTTGCATGGGAGCCCCCCCTAATTATTTATTTTATTCTGTTTTTAGTATTTACTGTAGCGGCAACAAAAATACATCATCTGTGAAAATTTCCACTGTCTAACTATCACGGTTCATGAGATACAGCCTGGTGACAGACAGACAGAGAACGGAGCCTTAGTAATAGGGTGTCGTTTTACCCTTTGGGTACGGAACTCTAAAACCAGCATCTCCGTATCATCAGGTAGGGTTAATCAATCAGTTACTCTGTTCTAATGAATATTTATACTTTTACGCAAAGGTTTTTATTGATTTCCTACTAAATAGCTGTAAATTTAGTCAGCGACATTTATGACCGGTTCCTATGAAGGAACCATCAACGAAACGTTTATTCTTGAAAACTGACAATGTTACCAATGTTTATAGGAACCAGCCGTAAGTCGATTTTAGTAGAAAAATAAAGAATCACTATTTCCAGATTCTGTTTCTAATCGTGGTCTAATGTGACTTGTAGGTACGCGTTTTGGAATTCTACAGAGAAATTCCATTCGATTATGGAATGTGGAATGTCATTAATCACATAGCCCTTGTAAAGTGAGACTCAGTGCATTAATATACGTTTGCACCCTTGATATAGTTAATTATGTCAATAATGTCATACGATGTTTCAAGTATAGTGTGACCATTAGTGCTGTGCACTCCCTGAGATATGCGCGCGGCGAGACGGGGGGGGGAGAATCGGCTGCTGCGCTCTGTCAGTTCGCCGTCAACGCTCGTGGCGGCAGGTAGTGTTATTCGTATCGGACTGTATATCTCGTGTGCGTCTGACATAGACAGTCCGATACAAATAACACTACCTGCCGCCACGAGCGTTGACGGCAAACTGACAGAGCCCCATCTCGCCGCGCGCATACCTCAGGGAGTGCACAGCACTAATGGTCACACTATAGTAAAATTACGAAATTTTGAAAAAATTTAATTAAGCACCATGGACTGTTATTTCATTTATTTCCAAAACCAAAATACGATTGTGTGCGGAAAATAAATAAATACTAAACTTAATACTACTAAGTTATACTTATAATTAAACTTAATTAATTTAATTTATTATTCCGAGGTGTAAACAACTGAATAATCTATATAAAAATTTCAAGGTCTTCACGATACAGGCTTGGCCTAGTGTGAAGACCACCGAATAAACCTTTTAGTTATTAAGCCCTCTCAACAATAAGTTCATTTAAAAATTATTTGTTTTAAAATTATTAGCCATAAGGTTGCTTTTTGTTGCTAAATAAAATATTTTTAATTTTTTTTCATTTCATACAAATCAAGATAATAATTAGGTCCTAAGATAGATGGGTGTTACGATTACAGGCACATCGATATCACATAAAGTACAAACCTGAAAAGTCCAATATAACGACTTCCCCAAAGTTTTAGTATCCCATATGATACTAGGGGAGATAACTATGTTCACTAAATCGTTGAAAGCGATTCTTGTGAGAGACATTATTGGGCATCTCTTCTGCACCAGAGTTATTCCCGAAAATAATGGAAATAATTAACAAGATAATAATCATAGTTCCTCTAGCGAGTAGAGACAGTTTTCTATTAGGAAAGCGATAAGTCTATTTTTAAATATAGTTTTCTTATGGATGGCTGATTTTATATCTAACTAACCCGGCAAACGTTGTTCTGCCATATAAATCCTACTAATATTATAAACGCGAAAGTTTGTATGCATGGATGTTTGTTACTCTTTCACGCCGGAACGGCTGAACCGATTGTGATGAAATTTGGTATGTACGTAGAAGATAACCTGGATTAACACATAGGCTATTTTTATTGGCAAACAACGCGTGCGAAGCCGCTGGCAGCATCTAGTTAACAAATAAATCAAATGCAGCGACACTTCATGTAAATGACTCCACGTCTATGAACGAAGGTTAAATTATATGGATATTGCTCATACAAAATACTAAAATTGTAATGAAAAAACGGGGGGTGGGGGTAGGGGGTGGAAAATACTTTACGACCTATTCTCATACCTACCAAATCTACAAAAAGAGTTTAATTAAAATCGGTCGACCCGTTTCTGCGGAGTGCGAGCACTAAAACCGTGACACGAGATTTTTATATATTAGAGAAAGAAAGTTAAAATTGATTTTATTACTGCAGGTAAACCGGAAAATTTCAAATAAAAATATGAAATTTTTGATGGCGCCTCACTTTTTTTTGATATTATTATGACTGTTTTTAACATAGGTATTACCTACCGTAGTTTGATTCACCTAATGTGAAGTGATGATTTGGTCTAAGATGGAGCAGAAAGATCTAAGATATACGTATTTACTCTCACCTTATGGGAAGATAAATGAAGGTAGAATGTTCCACGTGCGTTAAACACAACCCACTACCGGCAGTCGAGCAAAAATATTTTGCTGCATGCAACCTCTAGCTACCTATATCATCGCATTCGGGGTTTGAATTTGCATCGCCGGCCACTAATTAGCAGTTAGCCGCTTTTATTTCCGAGTAGACGGTATCTAAGCCACGGTAATCTGCCACCGTTACGCCCTCTACCGTACGCTGCTCATTATGTGGAATTGTATTTTCAAATGAATAGGAATTTCGAAAATGTTTTGGGTTTGCGAATAATTTTGGAGCTAATAAACACATCGTAGATGCTGATGATAATTATGTTACACCTTCAAATTAAAGGATTTACCTAATTTTTTAGTAACTATATTATAACGTTAAAATCTTATTTCAGAGGTATTTTCAGGTATGCTTGGTCCCCAGGTATAAAAACTTGAATAATGTGCTCCTTCTTGTTCTGGTTACACCGTCTTTCTTCTTTTGTCTACGAAACTATTCACCGGGAGTTTATTCGTAGCTGTAGCTTATTTCACCTTGTCTGTCTCCGTTCTGAATTACAGTTCGACCAACTTATATGACCGTAGACATTTGAAGTAAGCACAAAAGGTACATAACTGGAAATAAACCTGCCTATTTAATAGACATTATTGACGTCACTACTGGACCAAATAAGTTTGTCGTACTCCAACTGTTTCTCGTTCTAAATCAATCAAACCCACTACTAAACTTCTAATTCATTTGTTGCAGGGTGCGCGTTCCTGACATACTTCAACCCAGAGAGCGCTTCAAGCGCTCAGTCGACCCTCCATGAAAAACGGACGTTGCCTGGGGTAAGCGGCTTTCTTGTCTTACGCCGTTTTGCTTTTATTCGTTCAAATACTTTTTTTCCTGTAAGCCTTGTTTTCTGGTAGGATTGTACAATTTCTAGGTTTCTTCTTTAGGAATAAATAGTGAATATCTACGTAAGTATGCGCATTATGTTAAAATACGATGACCGGCGACTGTATTGTATTGTCTTTATTCACTGACATCCAACAGAATGTTTTCGTATAAACAACATATTTTGAACAATAAACGATTAACTATTGACGTGTTTAAATCTAATGTTACCTAATAACAAAGAAAAAAAAATATTAAGTTAAAAATTACTGTTTATAGTGTGTTTGATAATATACGCACAAAAATTAAAGGGGTTATTTAGATAAGCACAATAAATAAATTTGTGAAATGTTTACCATCAAAATGTGAAATTTATTAGGGCATGTAAAACAAACACTTTCTAAACTTATGTTGTGCTATTGCATAATGCTTGCCATCTATCCACAGATACTTTATTAGTGACGTCTCGTGATATCTCTTGTCCCTTTCTAACACAAAACCCGCAGCCATTTTCGAAAGAGATATCAAATCGGCCTTTATTATTGGACGTCGATTGCAAAAGTAAGTTTCATATCGAATGAATCACCTAAATTTTAAAGATTTGATGATATAACTAGTGGTTTTTTTGGAGAAGTCTTTTTTTATGTTTTGAGAAACAGTCACTTGAATATCGTCGGTATATTACCAAACACCCTGTTTAACAAGAGTTAACTAGCTAAGTTACTAAGGCAGATGAGTAGTTTATTAAATCTAGTTTTAGATTTAATATAATATCTTCATAAACCCCAAAATAACTGCAAAATAAAGACATAAACCTTATAGTATGCCTAACACGAGGTAATTGCGTACAAAACAAAGCGCGGTTCAGAATTAAGCACTACTTTATATTCGAGCAGTGCCCACAAAATTTTGTGAAGTAATTTTATTTAGGGGCATAAAACGATTCTGGATAATGACTGAAACGTAAACGGCTGAAACTCGATTCAATGGGTGGAAGGAGTCCTATCTATTGAATATACATTGGCAACTTGGATCATTATAAATTTAGCGTGATGGATGAATTTGGCAGGCGTTGTTGTATTTTTTTCATAATAAATATAATCTATATAATATAATCAATATAATATATTGAATATAATCAATATAATATATTGAATATAATCAATATATTATATTGGTTTGAATAAACAGAGCAAAAATATAATCAGAGTTCTTAAAACATAGCCCGGTAACATTTTTCTCTAACCAATGTTAAAAAAATAATAATCATAAATATTGCTGGACATTTCACACATCGCTACCTAGCCCCAAACTAAGCAGAGCTTGTACTATGGGAACCAGATTACTGATAGAATACATAAATAAATACATTTACTTATTTTTCGTAAATACATACTTATAATATAAAGAGAAACCACCAGACCCGGAACAAATATCTGTAGATCTTGCAAACATTTTGTTCCGTGGCGGGAATCGAACTGCGTCTCAGCCGGCTGTTCGCCCACTGTACCACGGAGGTCGTCAAATGTAGGTGTAAATAGTATTTTTAGCGTTCCGCACCTAAAGGGTAAAACGGGACCCTATTACTAAGACTTCCCTGTCTGTCTGTCTGTCTGTCTATCCGTCTGTCACGAGGCTGTACCTCATGAACTGTGATAGTTAGACAGTTAAAATTTTCACAAATGGTGTATTTCTGTTGCAGCTCTTATAAAAAATACTAAAAACAGAATAAAATACATATATAAAGGGAGGCTCCCATACAACAAACGTGATTTTTTTGCTCGTTGCTGCTCGATATTGATAACGGCAACAGGTAGACGCTTAAAATATTCACAGAATATTGAGTTATATAGTCCTTATAAAAATAAATAATTAAATTAAAATAAAACTAAAATTTAAGGGGGGCTCCCATACAACAAACCTGAGTTTTTGCCGTTTTTATAGATAATGGTACGGAACCCTTTGTGCGCGAGTCCAACTAGCACTTGGTCGGTTTTATTATTTTAAAGTGTTATCCGATACTAACGATCCAATACAAAAATCTTAAGATTGAGTATAGATTTAAGAGTCTTTGTATTCAATAAAATAGATATTACTAAAATTTTCTAATATACATAAATAAACATTTTCTATTATACCCTTATAAAAATTTATAACCTTATAAAAATAGAACAAAAACTACATACATTTTCTTGTACGCGGTACTTTTTTACCGTACCGCATGGTACCTTTTTAATCATGATTATATACGTTTGGCCAAAATTTACCATGATGGTGTAAGACGAAGGACAAAAGTCTAAAAGACATTACACTCACTTAAAAGAGACGTAGCATGCTACAAAGTTTATCACAATATAAGAAGCAACTCCCTTCTACCATCGCACTGCTCACCATCGAAATTGGGTCCATCCTTAGAGCACACCGTGAGGTTCCAGTGAAATTTCCTATCGCGAACACTTAGCTTGTGGAATGGTCTCCCTGCTGAGGGTTTGCCTCAGCGACTACAGTACAGGGCTATTCAAATGGGATGTTTTAAAAATTTTAAAGTGTTGACAACGCACGTTTGATACTTTTGGTGTTACAAAGACTCTTTTTGTTACGGTAACCGTTTATTATTAGACTAGCTGGTACCCGCGACTTCGTCAGCAATCTGGAATGTTCAAGGAACATCTCATGCACTGTAGTTTAAATTAAAAAGTCGCCCTAAAATGGCGCCAGCTCAGCATGTGCTAAGTAGGTAAGATAAAAACGCTGGTCGATTTATTGTAATAACTTAATAATACATGCAGGTATGTACCATTATGCTTTATTCCTAATAACATAGGGTTTACTGTTTTGACGATAATAGCTTACTCATACAAGCTAAATATATGCTGGGGCGGGTTTTTTTTTGTAGGACTAATTAAGATAAACATTTCTCTTATACATTATATACGTGTAAACTCTACAGTTTTTGCAGTGTACGCCAGAATAGCTCGCAGCTGGCAGATTTTTTTCCGACTTACTTGACAGCTATCGTTATATTTTGGACAATTCACACACTATCTTTAAAAATTATAGCTTATGTGTTATTCTAATGTATAAGCTTTATTATTGTAAACTTTCATTTAAATCCATTTGGTAGTTTTTGCGTGAAAGAGGAACAAACATCCATACATACAAACTTTCGCGTTTATTATATTAGTAGGATAGTAGGAAGTAGGATGGGCCGTAAGCTTGTTTGCCTCCTTAGTGGTATAAAAAAATCAAGCTACTCCGTCATAATATACTTAAAATTACCTAGAAAACGACTGTAAAAAAGCAAAACTGCACAACCGTCTACAACCAGGAGTTATTATTTTTATTTCGACCTATTTCCATAAAGTTATACCGTGACTTGTACCCTCACGCGCCGAATGTAAATTGTGTCATTTCACCAAAACCCTAATGGAAAAGCAGATTAAATAATTCAGGCGAAATAAATTTTGGGCCCATAACGGTATTCATAAGTTATAAGGTTAACACATCGAGCTTCCAAGCGTTCTCGCATTATGATAAATAATAAAAAAAATATCGTCGAAAAATTCCCTATATACAAAAGTAGGTAAAATAAATCATTGAGATAAAAATTTTAACGCTTGGAATGATTTATGGAGTAAATTTCTGTATGGAATTTTTTTGTGCGTAAATTCAAAAGTGCTTTCGTATTGCGTAAATTGGCATTTTTGTTGATGGTAGGCGACATATTTTTTTTGATTCTATTTGATGATTTACATCGTAGAACTAGAGCAAATTTTTGTAACTTGTTTTAAGGTTTTCGAATACTGAATCGTATTTTTTCCTATTTCGCCATAATAATGTCAGTCTTTTTGGTGAAAATCTTTTTTTTAACCTCATCATCATCATCATTAGCCTACATTAGTCCACTGCTTGACATAGGCCTCTCCCAATACGCGCTACTGAGCCCGGTCTTCGGCTCTTCTCATCCAATTTCTGTCCGCCACCTTTCTTATGTCATCGCTCCACCTAGCCGGAGGACGCCCCACACTACGTTTTCCAAGACGCGGTCTCCACTCAAGAACTCGTTTACCCCAACGGTTGTCAGTTCTCCGGCATATATGGCCAGTCCACTGCCACTTCAGTTTGCTAATCCTTTTTTTCACTTATATGAAACTAAAAGAGTCACCTAAGCGTTTCAATACCCCTCCGTCTATTAAACGATATACGTCTTCATTTTGTAAACGAGTTCTCGGTAAGCAGGTCACGTGTGTATGTTTTTGTTATGATTTTACAAACACGTACCGATAACATATGTATCCCAGGTTCCTGGTTTCCGAGTCAATCCCTTGGAGATGTCCCGGGGAATTTCCCTATAAAAATATTATGCGGAACCTTCTAGGATAATGCAGTTGTGGCAACGTGAAATATGGATGAGATTCAAATATTTAGATGGAATACATTTTGTATCATTATAGAACGGCTTTAATTTTTAATGAGGTATTACCTGTATTTTATTTATCCAAGAAAGTTATATTTTCGAATTAACTGAACTACAATAATATTTTGCTGCATCGCATTTGCAGTAGATACAACAAAACGTAAAAATCCTATTTGTTACCATCCAATAACTTATATTTATATTATTTATTATATATATAGGCTAGAGTTTAACTACGATCTCGCCTGATGGTAAGCGATGATGCAGTCTACAATGGTACACGTTTGCCGAGAAGAAACATATTCACTCGCAACTTTTCAATCAATTGAGAGAAGACCCAAGAAGCTTATGAGCTTCTTGGCTCTTCTCTCAATTGATGGCAACGATGAGCTAGTTGATGCAAGGCACCTCAGCCTGGAGTATCGACGAAAGGTCTCGCTAGCGTCTCGGTTTTTTATCGAGTACATTTCGGGAAGTTTACAGCAGAACTTTTTAACCTGATCCCACCATCTCCTTTCTATCAATGGACAACCAGACGCTCTGCGGGGCGCCGCCGCTATATGGTAGAAATACCTCCCATTCGCACACGGTTTTCTTCAACCTTAATTATGCGCACCGCCAAAGAGTGGAACGCCAGAGTCTGTGTTTCCTGATAGCTACAACTTGGGTATCTTTAAGTCGCGAGTGAATAGATTTCTTCTAGGCAAGCGTGTACCATCGTAGACTGCATCATCGCTTACCATCAGGCGAGATCGTGGTCAAACGCAAGCCTGTAATAAATAAAAAAAAAAAAAAAAAAAAAAATTGAAGACCCTAGGTTGTAGTTTTCACTGTAACATACAAAACAACTCTGCTTAGACGTGGTGTAGTAGCTTAAGGTAAGCTTTGTTTCTCCCTTTATTTATTGTTACTAAATAAATAAAAGAAAGAAATACCTACTAAATAACTTTAGTACTTAAAGTATCAAGCCACATCCATTTCGATTAACTCGAAAACATTAAAACAGCAAACAAACCAAACATGGCACTAAACTTAAACGCACTCTTGGCACGAAAAGCGGCAATTGAAAAATGTAAATGATAACTAAGCGGTTTATTTGACTGTATATCACTTAACTGGAAGTTATCCAGCTGCAACAGGTCGTGCGTGCCTTGGATTAGCTGGGATTGTGTGGAGTAATGGAACATGGAAGTGCTATAACTAAATAAACTACATTCATTCTAGAACAGCCTCGAACTTTTGGTCATTTGGTGCTAGCTCACAAAGACAGCAATGTGGCAGAACTCAAGAACGAATTAGGGTGAGACAGATATAAAATTTAATAGAAATTTAGATTTTACAATTTCCAGTTTAAATTGTAGTGCATTTATTATAATATTCGAAGATTTTTGACAAAACAAAAAAAATTTTGAAGCCTAGACTATAAAAATACTATATAATACTAGCTGACCCGGCAAACGTTGTTTTGCCATATAAATAATTGCTATTAAAAAATAAGGGTTGATCGTAGAAGGGTGAAAATTAAGGATTGTATGTATTTTTGTATGTTGTATCATAAAAAAATAGAAATATAATAATAAGAATTTTGTCTAAAAATAAAAAATAAAATTTAGGGGTTGACTACCCCTAACATTTAGGGGGATGAAAAATAGATGTTGGCGATTCTCATAAATACCGGATAAGCACAAAAAATTTCATCAAAATCGGTCAAGCCGTTTCGGAGGAGTATGGCAACGAAAACTGTGACACGAGAATTTTATATATTAGATAATAGTGTTGATAAAATCGAGATATATGGTATATTAAAACGACTTGTAATTATTTTTTTTTTATAATTTTACGCACCCCTTTAGGCTTCAATCAAAAGAGAGTGAGCTTCTAATATAACGGTGGCACTGGTTAGTGTTGGATAATAAATATCATCATCATCGGCGTTTGCGTCTGATATAGGTACCTTAAAAAGTACCCGTTTGGAATAATCATTTTAAGAGCATTGCTGTGTTACGGTTTGAAGGGTATGGTTGCCGGTGAAATTACAGGCACATGAAGCTTTACACGTGTATGCCTCAGGTTGATTGATAGCAGGGCAGTGTAGCCTCAAGCAGCGTAGTGCACCGTAGGGCACATTTCTAAAGTGGCCTACGAGGTAATTCGCTGTTATAATACATACCATTGTTAAGTGTATAGGTAAGACCATTTGAACAATTACGAGTTACTTATATACACAGGTGTCGGTAACGGTAACAGTTGCGAGTTCAATGGTTTTTTTCCCATTTCAAAAAATGCCCAAAACGCGCCTAAAGAAGTTTTCGTTTCATATACAGAGGTGTCGGTAACGGTAACAGTGTCGCGAGTTAAATTAATTTTTCCCATCTCAAAAAATGCCCAAAACGCGCCTAAAGAAGTTTTCGCTTCATAAATCTATACTAATATCTATTAAGTGGTAACCATCGCCTATAGGCGACTTAACATCAGGCCACAAGCTTATTCAATCTCTAAGTTGTGTAAAAACGAACAATTTTATTCTACAAATTAATAAGAACAAAAAACCTTATATAAGGAAAATAAACAAATTAAAGCCTAATATCTTATATAGTTTGTCTTATCTAGAACTTGCACATCCCCATATGTGCATCTACGGCGTGCGTTGCCAGACCGCATTCTGGGATCACGCGATAAATTCTGTGCGGTCTTATCGCCTCGTATGACGACTAATATACTTGTTGTCTGCTTCTATTTGGGTTGGTTCCGGGATTTCAATTGTGCCTTGTATATTCTCTTTATCTTTTGGTTTGCTGGTATAAACATTGTGGTAGATACAAAGCCATTTTATGAAGCAATTAGCTTCTAGGGAAGTGAAGTGAAACATAGTCTACGTTTCCCTTCTTTGGTGTTTATATTGTAGATGCTTCTGAAATGTTACTTATTATCGTAAGTTTGCCCTGAAAACTAGCTCTAGAGTTTGTTTCAAATTAAAAATGATTTGTTATTCATTTAAGCATATTATTATATAAAGTTTTTTTTATAATTGTAGTTTCGTGAAATACATAGTTCGTTACCACAAAAAATGTAAACACCGGTGTTTCAAAAATCCTTACCAATTTTGGTTTAGGATTTTTTTAAACAGTCATCATCATCATCATATCAGCCGTAGGACGTCCACTGCTGGACAAAGGCCTCCCTCATTGATCTCCAGGAACTGCGGTTGGAAGCGGCCTGCATCCAACGCCGACCTGCGGTTCTTACCAAGTCGTCTGCCCATCTTGTGGGTGGACGTCCTACGCTGCGCTTGCCGGTCCGTGGCCTCCACTCGAGAACCTTCCGGCCCCAACGGCCATCTGTTCTGCGCGCTATATGGCCTGCCCATTGCCACTTCAACGTGCTAATCCGTCGGGCTATGTCGGTGACTTGAGTTCTCCTACGTATCTCCTCATTTCTGATTCGATCCCGTAGAGAAACCCCGAGCATAGCCCTCTCCATAGCTCGTTGAGCGACTCTGAGCTTATTCATAAGGCCAATAGTGAAGGACCACGTCTCGGTTCCATATGTCATCACTGGTAACACACACTGATTGTATACTTTCGTCTTAAGGCACTGAGGTATGTTGGACGAAAAGACGTTGCGAAGTTTCCCAAACGCTGCCCATCCGAGTTGGATTCGACGATTTACCTCTTTCTCGAAGTTGGACCTACCTAATTGGACTGTTTGTCCTAGGTATACATACGCGTCGACAACTTCAAGAGCCGAGTTCTCAACCATAACTGGGGCAGGGACGACATGGACATTTAAACAGTGTTTAGTGGTTTTTTAACTTCTTTGTGGTAAGAGATGGGCGAAATGCAATACCATGCGGGCCAAATCTTAGAAAGAAAATGAAATATAAGAAAATGATAACATTTATTTGACACTATAAATGAAAAAAATAAATATATAAGAAGATGGTGAATCAGAGTTCATGATAGATCTTGACTTCTGGATCTAAGAAGTAGATCGCTGTAAATAGATAGATCACAAATACGAACAAAAATGCGAGAAGTCGAAGATTGCAATGTAATAAAAATGCAGGAATATTCCATGCAACTTCCACAACATAAAATTTAAGAGTCACGCAAAAATGGCGTCAGCTCAGCGCGAAGTAGGTAAATTAAACCTACCTACTTAACGCTAGTAAGACGTAACCTGTGAGTTAGTACTATAGTTAAAGGCAGCGATTGTAGAGTTACAACAGCTTTGCAGTTTGTGTCCTAATATCATCTAAAAATATCTTTGTACCAAAAATAGGTTTTAATTTATCATCACAGTTTCTCTAACATAATATTGCCATTATATGCCATTAGGTACAACATACCTAGGTACCCCAACATTCTCAGAAATGTCCAGGTGGCTTGCTATTCTAAACATTTCTCCTTATTGATAGCTCAACATTAACATTTGCGAACATGTGCTCGCTATTTATTTTGATTACCAACTGGTACAACATAAGAAGGTATTTATTTTTACAAGACATGTTATATAACGGGCAGTACTACCACCATTAGCTAACAATGAATAGTAAAAAAAGCCCGACTTAAAAAAAATGGAACAGAAGTAAACAAGCTTGCTAATTTTTTAATAACCGTAGACGGGGAGTAATGCAATACATCAATGATAATAACACCGTAACTTAAGTATCATCACATCAATTATAGTGATGGGATGCTTTTTTTTATATTTTTTTTTAAAATATGTTAATTAACAAATGACAATTTTTATCGAGTTTTTTGTCTAACAGTAAAAGCTCCTTATTCGCGCTTCCTTCATTCGCGTTTTCCGTATTCGCGGATTAAACAAATGCGGCCCAATTCCTATATTCGCGGCGTAAGATTTGATTATTCGCGGATCTAAACGGTATATCAATAAATACATATTGATAAAAAGCATTCGACATCGTTTGTTAATGCGTCGCCTAATAGTCTAATAAGCTTGGAAACGTGTCATTTAATTAGAAAAATCTTAGTGAATGTTTATGAATAGCAAATGAGCTTTGTGATTTGTTTATGAAAATTTATCTTTACATAGAATGAAGTCTTATTTTTAAGAGGCAAATTGTTAATGCCACTGCTGAATATCAGTCTGAATTGAAGGAACTTTTAAAAGCTGCCAAACAAGAAAAAAAAAACAAAATTCTTTAAACCATTACCTAAACCTGCAGATATTAATTAGTCAATATGGTGAAAAACGTCAATTAAAATATAACTTTTTATATATATTTATTTTTTATTTTGTTGCCTAGGAACGTATCCCTTATAATCCCATATATGTAACTTACCTTTCCATATCCACGGTTTCTGTATTCGTGGCATATTTACGGGAGATATACCCTGCGAATAAAGAGCTTTTACTGTATTTATTTGAAAACGTATATCCATATGAAGATCGCGATTTATGTTATCCCATTATAATTGTTATGATTCAATGAATGAAAAATAGTATTTTCTATCTGCTTCTTTATATCTGTAAGATATTTTCATGCAAATAGAAACAAAACCAACAAGGAAGGTAATAAATAACTGATAAACATTATATATAGCGAAATTTACAAAGCTACTTATCATAAAGTTTATCTTAAAATTTTCCAAATCATCCAGGAGCCTAAATACGTTTAACTCCTTGGAACATAATTTAAAATAAATCTCTTAGCTTTAGTAAGCTTACTGCCGATACTTTTTGTTTCCACTCACAATAACTAGCAATGGTAACTGCCCAAACAAATCCATTACAAACATTTCCAACGGCCTATAAAAACAAGCCAACACAATTATCGTTTTAAAACAACAAGCACAGAGCTCCATTCACATTCATCCACATTGTCATTGCCACGACTAGGAAAAACTACAGTATGCAAATTAAAAAAAGCTGAGAGTTTCAAGAGGTCGACTCTTTCACAATATAAATCGAGAAAAACACCGATGCCAAGCACACGGAAAGGTATATTTCGTGTGAGTTTTAAGTTCTTTCTCGTTTTTAATTGTAATTTATACGTGTTTCAAACAGTGAAGGGAAATATTTCGTGAAATGGTATGTCCAAGAACCAATAATTTAAGGCATGTGCATCGCTGGACTTGCAACCTGGCACGTTTACAGGTACGTTTTGCGAGGAAAAGAAAGCTCGAGGTCTGAACCGTTCTTTAATCTAGCTGTGTATATATCATTCCAGGTAAATGGGAGGTTGCCCTTAGTTTTCTTAATCCATATATATAAATAAAAGACTGAATACTTTTAGTACGTGTAGTGGGATGAAACATAATCAAAAATTATATTTATTAGGAGCTAAAGTCGATGATGTAGATGTACGAATCCCGAGGCGTAGAGTTGGGAGGGATAATTGGCTAGGCGGAATGACAACAAGTGGACCTAGGCAGTCACAGAGTGGTGGATAAGAGATGAACGTTGAACGCAGGCAGGGCAGATCACGGGCCCGCTGGTCTGATGATTTCGTAGTGGAAGTTGTACAGCAATTAATCAGATTTGCTCAAGACCTATTTGATTGGCGTCATAGAGAGGAGGCCTACACCCAACAGTGGGTGCTGTAGGCTGGATAGATAGATATGTATTAAATAAATAATATTACCACCCAAAAGTAATGGTTATATTTATAATTGGTTGTGCAAATAGCCGTACTTACATCTTAAGTATGACATATCTATACCAGTTTATACTAATATTATAAAGAGGAAAAATATTTTTTTTTGTGTGTATGTTTGTAATGAATAAACTCAAAAACTACTGAGCCAATTTCAAAAATTCTTTCATCATTAGAAAGATACATTTACTTTGAGTGACATAGGCTATATTTATTGCTAGAAAAGATTAAGGATCCTTACTAAAACTTAAGTAACGTAACCCAAGGTTAAAAAACTGCCCTTAAACGTTTTCGTCGTATGCTCTGCAGAAACTATTGATGATAGAACAAAAGTATGTTCGACAATATTAAAGAACATATAAATGCGATTTCCACCAGACAATCTCAGGGTGAAATAGATAAAATACTTGTATACATATTGTAGTACATGAGATGACACACAAATATATAAGCTTTTATCTATCTATACCTACTTTATCTCTGAATTATTTTTTTCTAATATAGATATTAATCTATAAATTTATAATGTAAATACTATATGTATAATATATGTAAATGTATAATTATATATAAATGTATAATTTATATATGTATATATGTATGAATATAGACATAAATCTAGAAGTATACATTTTTTTCTGTATGTTTATATAAGTTTATTAGTACCTGGGTATTGTAAAATTAATGAAGTACGTATTTTT
The DNA here is from genome assembly GCA_918857605.2 of Philereme vetulata. NCBI lineage: Eukaryota > Metazoa > Arthropoda > Insecta > Lepidoptera > Geometridae > Philereme > Philereme vetulata. The sequence goes on along the minus strand of OU975456.1, from coordinate 4,354,252 downwards.
AGTGAGTCGATAGAATATAAACTTACGTTCAATATATTATTGATATAGGCATGAAAGAATAAGCAGAAAATTCTGAATAAAATTTATTTTTCAATGTAGTCCCCTAGGATAATTTATTACACACACTTATTTGTCCAGAAAATAACTTTTCAATTCCCTCCAAAAAATATTTTTCTTCCTGGTCTGAAAAAGGATCATTAATTGCTGCCTTTAACTCTTCATTGTCGGAAAAACACTTGCCTCGAAGTTCTTTTTTGAGATTCGGGAACAGAAGGTTATCACTAGGGGCTAGGTCCGGGCGGAAGGGGGATGATTGATTTCTTCAAATCCACAATCCCGCACAGCAGCATTGGCAATGCGCGCCTTGTGAACAGGCGCGTTGTCGTGCAGAAGCAATACACCTGCGGTTAATTTTCCCCGTCTTTTTTCTTTTATTGTCTTTTTTAAATTGCGCAGGGTGTTAGCGTAAGTTGCGCCAGTAATACTTTCACCTTTTTTTGTGTACTCAATTAATAAGATACCCTTGGAATCCCAAAACACTGTGGCCATGAGCTTTCCGGCGGATGGGCTGACTTTGAACTTCTTCGGTGGAACTGTTCCTTTTTTATGCCACTGCATAGACTCTTGCTTACTCTCAGGATCATAGTGATGAACCCACGTTTCATCACCAGTAACAATGCGATCATAAATACTTTGCAGATATTCACCACAGAGCTCCAAAAACTCTTTGCAACAATCAACTCGCACTTGTTTCTGAAGCGCTGTGAGCATTCGCAGCACCCATCTTGCACTGACCTTTGACAAATTCAGATGGTCATAAAGGATAGTGTGAATGGTACCCACGGCTAGCTTGGTTCTTTTTGCTAATGTTTTTACTATCACACGGGCATCTTCGAGTAGAAGTTTCTCAACAATTTTTACGTTTTCTTCAGTAGCGGCACTAACCGGCCCACCGGCACGAGGGTCGTCTTCAATACTCTCTCTACCCCGTTTAAATTCACTTGACCACTTCTGAATTGTAGATATTGAAGGGGCATAATCTTGGTAAACAGCCATCATTTCTTCGAAAATGACTATTTGAGTCTTTCCTTGTTTTGTGAGGAATTTTATCACAGCGCGATGCTTGATTTTTTTCAACATTGTCGTATCAGTCATCGTAGTTGCCTTTCCGAAATGATATTTGGAATACTAATGGCGACAATCAAATACAATTTTGTATTTATACCCTCAATGAGTGTCATAAACTAATGATATAATTTAATTACCCTTATCATTAGTACCCCGAAATTCCTACGTACTTAGTTATTAAGTTCTGTTCAATTGTTTAACTTTTAAAACTCTGTATTGTATGTCAGTGTTGTTTACCATGCAAAGTATTTTTCAGTTATATTTTTAGTTTTTTACATTTTGTCTGCTTTTCTGTCGTATATTTGACGACCTCCGTGGTGCAGTCGGCAAACAGTCAGCTGATACGCAGGAGGTAGCGGGTTCGATTCCCGCCGCGGAACAAATGTTTGCATGATAATTATTCCGGGTCTGGTTGTTTTTCTATATATTATAAGTATGTATTTACAAAAAAAAAAGCATATAAGTATTCTATCAGTTATCTGGTTCCTATAGTACAAGCTCTCCTTAGTTTGGGGCTAGATAGCGCTGTGTGAAATGTCTAGCAATATTTATTTATTTTATTCATCATCATCATCATCATATCAGCCATAGGACGTCCACTGCTGGACAAAGGCCTCCCTCATTGATCTCCAGGAACTGCGGTTGGAAGCGGCCTGCATCCAACGCCGACCTTCGGTTCTTACCAAGTCGTCGGCCCATCTTGTGGGTGGACATCCTACGCTGCGCTTGCCGGTCCGTGGTCTCCACTCGAGAACCTTTCGGCCCCATCGGCCATCTGTTCTGCGCGCTATATGGCCTGCCCATTGCCACTTCAACGTGCTAATCCGTCGGGCTATGTCGGTGACTTGAGTTCTCCTACGTATCTCCTCATTTCTGATTCGATCCCGTAGAGAAACCCCGAGCATAGCCCTCTCCATAGCATTTATTTTATTATTTATTTTTTTTACTACAATAACTACTGTGTTCAATTTGTGTACTCCTGCTGTACCATACCATTTTTATGTCTCAAGCTGTAATCAAAAATTAGTCGTATGTACATGGCACGAGAATCCTTACCTTGCTGTAACACAGTTGTAAACTAGCGCGGAAGGTAAAGTTCTTTAACTGTATACCTACTTACATACCTACCCTCATTGTTTCGTAGATTTACTTACGATTGTTACAATATTTTTAGATCACTTATTATGATAATCAAGAAGGAACGTATACTAATATTTTATAAAAAGATAAATAAATTTATTCTTCTTATTCTTATTCTTATCAATATATACGGGTACATAAAACTTTGTTATATTATAAAGAGGAAAGATTTGTTTGTTTGTATTGAATAGGCTCCTAAACTACTGGACCGATTTAAAAATTCTTTCACTGTTGGGAAGCTACACTATCTCTGGGTGACACAGGCTACTTTTTACCCAACTGCGAAGAAGGAGGGTAATGTTTTTATTAAAAAACTACGCGTGCGAAGCTGCGGAATGGTCAGCTAGCTTTATATATATAAATAAGTAACATACGTAGGTTCTGACCTCACACTAGGACTATCAGGTATTAGTGGTATTAGTAGTATCAGAGACAAATAATTGTACAACATACAACCCCGCAGTGAGAATCAACACCTCAATATTTTTCAGCTCAGTCGGGAACTTGTCGCAAACCCAGAACTCAAAGCTACAAAAAATCGCAAAACGAAATATGTAGTTATGTCCTAGAACGGGACCGTGATATCTTGTTGTTACAAATTATTTTAAGTTGCGGTGGATTCTAGAAGAGTTTTTACAAAATCTACCATATAAACTACCTCTGTGGAAATTATAAAACAAACCAACATGAAATGTTTGAAGTAACGCACGAGTCGGGCACGCCACACTTCCTCTCGCGAATGGAATCTATAGAGCTGTGTGTTTGTATGCTGATGCAATTTTTATTGGGCTTTGTATTTTTTGTAAATATAAAATTAATAAAGAGGAGGCCTATACCCAACAGTGGGTGCAGCCGGGCTGAGATGATGATGATGATGAAAATTAATTAAGAACTGTTTCAAGTTTGTAATCTTAATTTAAAAACTTTGTTGGCTGTAAAATATTATTTGTACAGGTAGCAAAATGATGTGGTATGATATGTTGACTATTCTAGAAAACTGAATGATTTCTTTTATATTAAAAATTTGTCCTAGTACTTACAAAAGCATCTTTAAAACTAGGAATATAGCAAGTGTTTTAACACTCATCATCATCAACATCATTTCTGCCGCAGGACGTCCACTGCTAAACATAGGCCTCCCCCATAGATTACCAGAGCGACAGTTCTTGTACAGCCTGCACCCAACAGCTCCTATCAACCTTTGTCAGGTCGTCTTTCCATCTAGTGGGTGCCCGTCTTACGCTGCGCTTTCAAGTGTGTGTTCTACACTCGAGAACCTTTCTGTACCAACGGCCGACAGTCCTTTGTGCTATGTCAGTGAGTTTGGTTCGTCTACGAACCTCCTTTCCGATTGAAACACCAAGCATTGCCCTCTCCATAGCATGCTGAACGATCTTGGGCCTTCATAAGAGGTCCATAGTGAAATATCACGTTTCTGTACCCAATCATCTGTGAACTCTGTGAGTCTGTGTTTTTAATTCTAAAACAGGATGTTTACCGTAATTTATGAGTGTATTAGATTGCGTTAAAATATCTGGTTACACAACATGAAATCAATTATGGTAAATAGCTCTTAGATTAGATTAGGTGTTAATTATGTTCATAACCATTATAGTTTTATTTAAACTTTCGCGATCACTGTGCATAATTATTGATTAAAACGGGTATTTATCGCGTATGTACCTTTTTTATTTGTTGTCCCGACGTTTCGGCTGTGTTGCACAGTCATGGTCTCGGGTTGACTCAGAGACTAGAGTTCACTAGAGTCAACCCGAGACCATGACTGTTGCAACACAGCCGAACCGTCGGGACAACAAATAAAAAAGGTACATACGCGATAAATTCCCGTTTCAATCAATAATTATAACCATTAAAGTTTCAAAATCCATATCACTGGCGTTTCGAACTGGAATAGGAACACAATCGTAACGGCGTGAAACAGCGGTTATACCATCTCTATATTTACACGCCGGCATCAAAGATTTGTGTTTAAAATTGGGTCTTATTTTAGCTTTACAACGCTAGTACACGTCAGAGCGTACTGTACCAATGCGTCTTGAATCGACGCCCCACGTCCGGTCCAGTGAGATTGTTAAACTTCCAGTGAATTAAAAAAAAAAAACATTTTAGCGTGTTGCGAGTGAGTGTGTGTCGAAATGGATTACGATTCGCTGATCTATTCGCATATTGCGAACTACTACGATGATTTGGTGAGCTTATATTTTTCTATATACATATTTTGTCTTTTTAATTTGGAGTTCAAACTACTTTTTATGTTTTAGTTACTAACTTTCTTACAGTTGTGTTTAAACTTTTTAAAATTAACTATTCAACTTTTTCAAGATGAAAAACTCCAGATATTTAAGCCAAGTAGCTTACTTAAGATTGTATGCAGTCTAATTTAATCTCAACATTTTCATGCGAAAACTTTATTAAAAGTGAATAAATAATAAAGTCCTGTTCTGGGCGATAGAAACTTGAAAACTTATTTAAAAACGTTCTCTGGAAATAAAGGCACTTTTATAACGTTACTTTTCAAAGGTGCATGTGATTCTTAAAAATGATGTTGATAGGTAATATCGGCAATAAAATATTACTCCTTGCATTGATTCTTAAAAATGATGTTGATAGGTAATATCGGCCATAAAAATATTACTCCTTGCATTGATTCTTAAAAATGATGTTGATAGGTAATATCGGCAATAAAAATATTACTCCTTGCATTGATTCTTAAAAATGATGTTGATAGGTAATATCGGCAATAAAAATATTACTCCTTGCATTGATTCTTAAAAATTATGTTGATAGGTAATATCGGCAATAAAAATATTACTCCTTGCATTGATTCTTAAAAATGATGTTGATAGGTAATATCGGCAATAAAAATATTACTCCTTGCATTGATTCTTAAAAATGATGTTGATAGGTAATATCGGCAATAAAAATATTACTCCTTGCATTGATTCTTAAAAATGATGTTGATAGGTAATATCGGCAATAAAAATATTACTCCTTGCATTGATTCTTAAAAATTATGTTGATAGGTAATATCGGCAATAAAAATATTACTCCTTGCATTGATTCTTAAAAATGATGTTGATAGGTAATATCGGCAATAAAAATTAATTACCAACTTGAGGTATCTTAAAAATTTTAAAGATGGATTCACTAATTTATATGTCACACTAATATTATAAATGTGAAAGTTTGAACGTATCTTTATTTATTTGTTTGTTACTCAAACACGTCGTAACGGCTGAACAGATTTCAATGAAATTTGGTATATACGTAGATTATAACCTGGATTACCACATACACTACCTTGTATCTCATAAATAAGTTCCCATGGGATAAAATGTGGTGTTAAGTAAAGTTCCAACAGCGAGTTTACCTTATTCCTAGGTTACCTACATATTTGGTAGTGTAACGCGTACAAAGTCGCGGGCAACAGCTAGTTAAGTAATAAAACCTTTTCACGAACGAACGTTTTTGTTAAATCGTATAATGTTAATAAATTTTAAACTGTTGCTGTCTCGAATAAGCTAGTTTAGTAGCTTCTGTCTTTGGTTTTGTTTGCGTCATACCAGATTAGTAAGTAGCTCAATTTAGCCCTCACGCTTGGAACAAATGAACCTTTTTCGTGGCATTAGATACCGCTAAGAAGTGAATTCTTCCAGACAATCTTTCGATGAAGAGATTTTTGGATAATATTGAAATAATGTGTAGGGTTACACGTAATTGTCTAAACTATGAAAACAATACCTTCTTTAAATATAAAACAAACCAACTAATTAATATTCCTTTCTTTTGTACCACAGATTCTATGCGAGGAAGGGAATGGGTTATTGAGATATTGGGGTTCAAGTCAATTGGTACGTCTAATGAAACAGCACGTAACCTCACAGTGCTGAAATTTGGTATGCGTGTAGCTTTATTGACACAAATATAGGGAAAAGTCGAAAGCTCGCTGAAATATAGAATAACTGCAATGTGCACGAACTCTGGTTACTTGTAATTTGAATAAAAGTGTAGGTCAAAATTAGTTGGTCGTTCATTTCGAGGATAGAGAAATAATAATATTAATTTGTTTTACTCGCGATATTCCAGTTTGGAGCGAACCCTATATTACTATGATACATAAATAGCTGAATAAAATTATGGTGTAACAAGCTAGCAGCAAATACGGAGAAATATTAACCATGCCTTTCTAAGGCATAAACAGAAAGCATTGTTTGTTAGATGAATCATTGTTCAAGCAACGACACAGTGTCCATCAATCTATCAGTAACTTAACTCTTGTTAACAATTGGATTGATTTCCCAACCATTATAATGACGAAGTCTACTTCAAGTCCAAAGTGAACATGTTTTTTCTCTGTTGAATGTTGCTTTTATCTCCGATCATACAATTACCTAGTATCATGTGAAATAGTGATTAAGCACTTGACCATTTCCAATAAAAAATAAAAATGTGTTTTATTCTGTGAATTTTACAAAGACTTGAAATTAGACTGTTGTAATAATTGATTTCTCTTCTAAAACTCTTTCAATTTGTTTAAAAAACTGTATATTTATCATTAGATGCACTGAATAAGATTTTAAACAATCATGACTAAGAACGCTATTTTAATAAAATCTGTTTCAACATATTGGCACACTCAACAACTCAGTAACATCGTTTTTAATAAAATTAAAATAGTCCTAAGAAGAGATGTTTTACAATATTTCAATTATAGATATTTATGTAAGGAAAGACTTATTTGTGTTCATTGTACAACAGATAATGCTCTTCGCCAGTCTATATCACGAATTAATCCTATTATTTTCACACCGCTGCCTGCGTGCGGGCCGCGGCCGACAAAAGTAGAGTTGAGTTACTGTTCCTATTACCTTACTGTGCCCCAGGCTAGGTACTAATTGTTATTGAGGTTGATCACAACCTCATACTGCTCTAATTGTTCACACTAATTAGGTAGGTTTGAGAACAGGTAGCTGATAGTGGGTATAATGTAGATACCCACTACCCACTACACATTTATTCTGTTTTTTCACTGTATAATTATACATATAATCTGACGACCTCCGTGCTGCAGTGGGCGAATAGCCGGCTGAGACGCAGGAGGTAGCGGGTTCGATTCCCGCTGCGGAACAAATGTTTACATGATCTACAGATATTTGGTCTGGGTCTGGTTGTTTCTCTATGTATTATAAGTATGTATTTACAAAAAAAAAGTATATAAGTGTTCTATCAGTTATCTGGTTCCCATAGTACAAGCTCTGCTTAGTTTGGGGCTAGACAGCGCTGTGTGAAATGTTCAGAAATATTTATTTATTTATATACCTACTGTTCCTTAAATTATTAATATTTTTCACTTCTTCAATTAATCTGTGGATGATGTCGTGGGTCATGAATTTATTCATGGAACTATTAGCACTAGTTCTATCAGTTATCTGGTTCCCATAGTACAAGCTCTGCTTAGTTTGGGGCTAGATAGCGCTGTGTGAAATGTCCTGCAATATATTATTTATATATAGGTATAACTAGTGATATGCCTTGAACTGATATCTCGCTTGTGAATGAAAATCCGATATTAATCAATTGCCTAAAAAGTTGCAATGCCTTTTTAAGCAGCCCTTACAAATAATACACTATGTTGTACTTCCTAATGTATGACTGTTTATCTTCCCAAATAAATAAAATAAAAGTTGCTTTGTGAAATCGTAGGTACTTACAGTTCAGTTAATAATGTATCTATAATTACAGCCTGTGAGATACGTAAAGCACTCATTAAAATAACACGTATATTATATATGCTAAGTTTTAGATGTTTGTTTATTTATTTGGTACTCAATCACGCGGTAAAGTCTAAATCGAATTCGATGAAAGGTCATTGGGCATTTTGTTCGGACATATGACCCACGGCGCACAAAAACGAAACAGGGCTAGGTATGTAGTTAAATGTATATGTTACTTAATGGTATGGGTCGCATTATTGCAGGATATGGGAGAACCGCAAAAAAAATTTTTTTAATTAATATTATAGCATTTTTAAAATAATTATTATAGCATTTTTAAATTATTATTATAGCATTTTTATAATGAACTAAGTAAAAACTATTGGCCTGACTGTAAAAATACTTTGTAAAACAGTTGTTTTGAACAATTTCCAGGAATACGAAAATAAAATCCATTTTGCGGTAATAATATTTTTATTCTGCATTATCAAAATCTATAGTTAATTCATCTAAAAAGGCTGCAGGCGCGTCTATCACGTCTTGATGCCTGGCCCATGACAGAAAGTATACGACGCTTACAACATGTGCACAGCTTCCGACAGTGCGACGGCCGTGTATACACGAGCAGTAATACTGTTGGATGCTATTTCTTCCAATATGGGTAGGATCTACTAAAATATAGGTGTAGTACTGCTTTGCACGGACGTGTCGTGACTGTATTCTGCCTCTTATCAATATCTTATTTTCAATCATTTCTTGGTGCCGGTATAGTTCGATAGTGTATACACCATCCTCACGCATGTGCTCGTGGCAATACGATCTTGCGATTCTCAAGTGGTATGATCCCAACGTAAACAATATTAATTCGTCAAATGTAAGCCGAGGAAAGTCATCAAAATCCGGATCATTGCCATCGAGTCGCACAAACGCTACTCTCTGCCTGTTTAAATTATGGTTAATCACATATTCTGCCATCTCATTGGGTTCATTCATTCGTTCATTTATAATTCTTATGAATTGTTCCGCATACATATGGTCCTCATATGGATGGCGAGTAGCATTAATTATGGCCGCAGTTATTTTGAAGTCGACCATCATGTTTCTCATGGCAACGTTAAAATATACATGGCGGAAGATTTTAAAATCTTTCTTGAATCTGCCGTTAATGGTTTCCACTACCCACCGGATCATTGTTATTAATCTAGATTTATTAGCATCTAGTGTCGTCAGTTGTTCTCCTCTTACTCTTGTAGGCGGCATGTGAGGATTATACCCGCATTCCTCAATTTTATCAATCGAATCCCGAAATCCACGATCCAATATAAAAACATCATTAACTCTCAAGAACCCATGAATCGGAGAATCTTCTTGCATCAGGTCACGCATAATGCTTGCGTCCGAAGTAGTCGCAGTGTAAGGCCCCGTAACATCTACTATGTAGCCGTCGGTACATACTATAAGGAAGGGTTTTACTAAGTTCCGAAACTTATGAAGACTGTAAGTTTTGCGCTGGAAAAGGAAATTCGAACTCTTTTGTAGATAAATATATGTTCCATCACATACGAGAATGGCCGCCGGTTCATTATAGTTACCACCAAAAAAATGGCTTGGAATTGCAAGATTCTTGGCCACCACATCTTCCCTAGTAATATGATTTAAGCCCAAATGCTGTGGAACAAAATCATTACTTAAGCATTCTCTTGCTATCGCCAACTTCCTTTCTAGGGTTCTCCTCGACATATTGAATTTAGTGGCTAATCGCTCATCTGGTTCACCGGTTCTTATTTTTGTTAAAAAAATTCCAAGAACTGTGGCAGGATGAACTGATCGATCACCCAGTGAAGGCGTTTGGTTCAAAATAACATTAAATTGATATTTTGTTAGTCCCGTCCAAAAGTGAAATTCATTGTCCTCTATTTCTTCAATATTTTCGAAATCAAGGTTGCTTCTTTGTTCGATACCCCATTTATATAAATTCATCATACCAACAACATGAGTACTGTCAAAGTTTTCGTGGGATGTAGTGTTGAGCAAGTCTACCCAATCATTCCTCATAAAATGAGCATTGCAAACCCGAGCTAATTCTGGTATATAAAAATTGTGATTGTGTAAGAGTTGGAACTTAGCATATAGTGGAACATTATGGGCCACTACATTTCTACAGTTTGTAAAAATACAATGTCTCGCTGTATTCGATGCTCGCTTATATCCTCTAGGCGTAACAAAACTAGGCTGCAATTGTACTTGATCTTGCACTGGTTGCTCTTCAACTGGCTGATCTTGTACTGGTATATTTTGTACTTGTTCATTTTGTACGGGTTGATTCCGTAAACGACGATCTAACCTTGACCAACAAGCATGGCACATGGCCCGTGAGCCATTAAAAGTAATCTGAAACAATTGAAAAAAAAAATATATATTCCTCCATTTATCAAGAAGTAAAATGAGCCATTACATTGAGCAAAGCAACATTTGTACAATCAAGAGCACGCGACGAGTCATACACATACGATGACAGTGTAGTGTACTTACCTCACGTGGTATTATTTCTTGCAATAATAAATCTACAAGATCCCTTTGTCTTTCCAAAAAGAGAACTGTCAATATGTGTTTTCGTCGACGTAAAACAGATCGATTACACGACACGCAACTATTTTGTCTTTCCATGTTAATGTAAACCAATCGTCAAGCAAAATCAGGGGTCCATAAAACACGCTCAAGTAATCAATAAAATGCAAAAATCGGAAACACGAGTTTAAACGCACAGATCGAAACGAAGGATGACGTACGACTGCGGGGCGCAGGCGGCGCGTCGCACGCGCACTTCGATACCTTACTGTTATTTTCTACCTGTCGAAAGTGCGAGAGAGAGAGACATACAATCTGTTATGCGATACAAACATTTTTCTTATGCTTGTACATACATTTTCACAATGCTGACAGTAAAATCTTTAGTTTTTAGTCTAATAGAATTATAGTTAGACTCACATACATACTGTTACATAACATTTTTCCTCCAGCAGATACATAAAAAAAATTTACATATTTAGAAAAGTGGAATTGAATACTTTACTTTAAAAGTGATTTGAACACTGTGCGCGAAAAAAAAAAGTGGGTCAAAACCACCCAATGATCTTTGGTATATTTTTTTTAAACTGTCTAGATCTTCGTTTGACCACAATCTCACCTGATGGAAAGCGATGATTTGGTCCTTAGACCAATGAAGCACGAAGATCTAGAAACCTATTCACTCTTACCTTAAAGAGGTCCGCATTGTGTTATTTAGGAAAAACATACGACGGCAAAGTGTTCCATACCTTAGCTGTACGCATCAAGAACGTAGAACCAAAACGGTGTGTGCGAATGGGTGGTATATCAACTAGGTACGGATGGTACTGAGCCGTGCGCCTGCTTGACCATTGATAGAAAGGGGATCGCGGGATCAGATTGTAAAGCTCCTGGGCACATTCCCTGAAAGGTATTCTGTAAAAGATCGATAGACTTCCAACTTTACGGCGGTTTATAAATAGATTACTCTCTGGATTAAAACATAGGCTACTTTTTATTGGCAAACAAGGCGTGCAAAACCGCGTGCGGAAGCTAGAATAAAAATATACCTTGTTCTTGATAACAGACTTGGTCAGTCATTTTAAAGTAGCCTATGTTTCAATCCAGGCCATAAACTATCTACATACCAAATTTCATCAAAATCAGTTGAGCTGTTACGACGTGAAAGAGAAAACGTACTCATTTGTTTACAATATGAATATTATATGATTTAAGCAAATAGATTGTTTAATAATCGATTTTCCAATTTGATAGTGCCTTTCTGGTGCTCAGGACCAGAAAGGTAAAATTAGTTAGAAACTAATGTAAAATTTCCACTCAAGAATATGTGGCATCTAGCTCGGATATTTTTTTTAACGAGTATTTTCATTGCACTCTTACCTGATGGTAATCGATAATGTGGTCTGGAGCATGAAAGTCTAGACTTCACTTGTTTCATTCGTCACTCTAGCCTTAATGATATCATACGCCGGGCTTTTTGCAGCGTCAACGTTCCAGCCGTTCTCGAACCGAACGGTCTGATACGTGACGATGGTAAGCGGCCTGACGATATGACTCTTGTTCCTTGGGAGAAGGGTAGGTTTTTGGGTGTGGGACGGCATGCGCGTCTATATCCTTGCGCTATCTCATCTGTCTGATACAACAGTTGGGGCCGGTGCGGAGGCAAATCTTAAGGGGTGCAAATATGAAAGTCTCGACAGAGCTTAAGTATTAGAGCCATTTGGGGTCGAGACCCTGGATCCATCGGGTACCGGGGCTCATCACGTTTTAAAATTTTTTTCTGGTCGTCTGATCAAAGCAACGTGTGATCCAAGAGCTGGCGCTTATCTGGATCAACACATACGCATTGCAATTCAGCGGGGCAACGCGGCCAGTGTCTTGGGGACACTTCCGCCTTGTAGGGATCTGGAGCAGATAAGTTATCTATAGATCGTTTGAAAAGGTCTTTAGATGACTCAACTGTTTCTGCTGTATTATAGGTATGTAAATAACTATATATTATTTCTGTTATTAAAGGCATTTTCCCCTCTAATCAGATAACAAGATACTAAAAACATGTTAAGAGACTCCTGAAAACTATTTTATTTTTCTGTGTTTGCGAGGCAATCATCAATCTACACAAACTTTCACATATAACATAGCAGTAACGGAACGTACAGACCACGATTACCGTCATAACATTGTGGGATATGGAAGCAATGCGCAGTAAATGTTGATTGCCTACCTGCCGATACCGGGCATTATCGGCACTTATCGATGGTTTACCAAATATTTTCAGGAATAGTTTTAGTGCTGTAAAATAATGGCTGCCAATATGAAATGTTTATTTTGATTATAGATCAGGAGACGTCCGTTAGCTAACCTGCATCATAGAGTACCAGGATGTAAAAAGATAGTCAGAGTTTCGTAGGTTTTATATTACGGTAAATACCTAGTAATCTAGCCAGTTTTTTTACGTAATTGTTTGTGCTTTTAATACCTTAAAAATAAATATTGCTAATGAATAATACTTTCGCAGCGCTATCTAGCTCCAAACTAAATAATGATTATACTATGGGAAAGAGATAACTAATGAATACTTATATAAATATTGTTTTTATATAAAGAGAAACACCAAGACTCAAACAATATCTATAGATCATAAAGGACAGGGCATCGTAGAGCATGGTTTTAAGGTGTGTAACCTACCAGGAAATACTTAGTTAAAAGCGATGGTTACCACTTAACATCAGGTGGGCCATATGCATGTCCTACCTCCAAAGGTGGGATAAAAAACTTCAATCATTTGTTCCGCGGCAGGAATCGAACCTGCAACCTCCTCCGGCTATTCGCACACTTTGCTATGGAGGTATCAGGATGGTACTTAATAAGATAGGATTGCCAGCATTAGTCAGATTTATTTTGCATAAAGAGTTACTCCGGAACATTTTTAGATTTTTTTTCTGACACCATTTAGATGGGAGAGGTTTTTTGTTATAACTTAGATAATGGTCGGGGGTGCATATTTAAGTCTAAGCTAAGTAAAGAGCGTAAATTATACTTAAATACTTTTAAATACAAATAGATCATACATCCATACTTTGAAAATTCGAATGTAACTCGGTTTGTTCCAGTTAAGTCTGTTCATTACGTTTTCTTGCGGCTGCACCGATTTAAATGTTTGGTATATAGATAGGTTACCTGTATCGAAACATACGCTACTTATTATTATATATAAAAACATCCAGACCCGGAACAAATATCTGTAGATCATGCAAACATTTGTTCCGCGGCAGGAATCGAACCCGCTATCTCCTGCGTGTCTCAGCCGGTTATTTGCCCACTGCGCCACGGAGGTAGTCAATTATACAGCCAATTACAGATCTCTCTCGATATCATTAATTCTTACATTGTTCTTACATAGCTAAACAGAGACTAATTTAAGATTTTGGTATGTATATAAATATAATAAGAATCAATAGTTTACAATACTATTCTTGGCTTAAGTAGAACGCATAAACAATACACTGACCACGGCACATGGTGCGTATCACAAATAGTTTCCAAGTTTTATTTCGGTACCACTTCTGCTTAAAAGCCCTTTTTTGTTACGTCATTCCTCAGATCAAATAGGGCAATGATGGCGTTGAAGTTTTTACTTCCAATTGATTGTTCGCAGATACTTAAGAAGTTTTTCAGCTAATGGATAAAAGTGGTGTTGAAATCTCTGAAAAGATCAAAACTCGATATATTTGTCATTCGCAGCTTCGGCCAGAAAACGAATTTGTATATTTTTTTATTTTAAAATAAACGCTTTCATCGCTAATTAATTTGTCTGTTTCAAAACAATCGCGGTAAAATAAATTAAATGTGGAAACACTTTTACAAACCGAACTAAACACTGAACACTTCATAATATAAATTAAAAATCAACAATATTGTTTACCCAATTAACGAATATCAAATTACGTTGAACTCAAATCTGATAATCACTGTAATATGACAGGGTTGCCAGACGCTCTGATATATGCCCTATCCTAATTTTCTGGTAACTTAACAGTCTACAAAGCCTCAACCATGCGTGAAAGTTAAAACAATTCTTTTATGAAAACAATTTGATCTAAATTGTATGTTTTATTTGTTATTAGAGGTTCGCCCCGAACTGAGAGAGATCTCGCGAGTCTCCGATTAAAACAAAAAATAATACTTGTAATCTTTGATTGTCAAAATAGTGTCGCGAAATAAATTAACCAAAATACTTGAACTACAGTTTCATTCAAATTACAGGTAACGGGAGTTCATTAATTGGTTACTCATTTTCGGGGTACAAATTGCAGTTATTCTAGATTTCAGACTTTTGCCTATATTTGTGTCACTTAAACTATACGCATACAAAATTACAGCACTGTGGGGTCACTGGTGTATCCTGTGAATTTTGTCTATGTTTAGTTTTTATTTTGGCTAATAACTCAAAAACTATAAATATTTTACAAAAAATAAAAACGGTGTCTAAATGTACTAATGACTACATGCGTGCATTTGACGTCCTATTTGACCAGTTAGCCTCATTTTCATTTTTTTTACCCCTCTTGAACCCCAATATCTCAACAATCTCTCAACATTTTTAGCTCATTTAGTCACACCATAATTTTGCTATCAATACACACCTATGTATTAAATTACACGATGATCGTATCAAAGTTTCGAAAGTTATCCTCGGACAAACATACATACATACAACGTCGATTTGCCCAAGTTGATTTAGAGATTTTGCTTCGCTCGATCAACTAGTTGCTACCCGCGGCTTCGCACGCGTGGTCAATAAAAACTTTACCCTCCTTATTTGCAGTCTGTTAAAAATTAGCCTATGTCTTAATTTCAATCCTTTTCTAAATGTATACCAAATTTCATTAAAATCTGTCAATCCGTTTATTTGAGAAAGCGCAACAATCAGACAGACTGAGAGACAGAGACACAAAGCCCTCTTTCTGTTTCTCTTGCAGAGTTACTTTCAATTAGTATAAATTTTGCTATAGCTGTTCCACTGCAGAGCTAAAGTTTTTAAGTTCTGCATAAAGGATCTGCAAAATAACAAAATGGCAGACTTGTGTTGGCGATGTAACGTTTTCTGCAAGAAATTGCTTTCTGCGTTAAGGCCATCCAATAAAATAAAATATTTAGTTTAAATAATGTAACCCTAGTACAAAACAAAGTTTAAAACTATTTCTTTGGCATCTTTGGAGGCCACGGACCGGCAAGCGTAGCGTAGGACGTTCACCTACAAGATGGGCAGACGACTTGGTAAGAACCGCAGGTCGGCGTTGGATGCAGACCGCTTCCAACCGCAGTTCCTGGAGATCAATGAGGGAGGCCTTTGTCCAGCAGTGGACGTCCTACGGCTGATATGATGATGATGATGATGAAGCCTAGTACTAAACAAAGTTTGAAACTATTTCTTTGGCATCTACAAAGTGTATTGTAACGCTTTTAAGTAGAAATAATGAACCCTGAAAGGTTAACGTACGTTTTCTGCGTATTGTTTTTGTCGATTTAAGGATTTATTTTCATTTGGGTCAACCCTAATACATGTACCCAAATTAAAATGAGTTAATTATCGAGCTGGGAGCCGGGTCATTCCGCCAATCGCTTTGTCAAATATAATTTTACGCTTATTATTAGATTACGCGAGTTTGGGTTACTGTGGCTAGCATTAAATAAAATGAATTAGTCACAATAATGTAACTGCTATTTGATATTACTGTATGCATCGATTGATGCTATTTCGGTTCTCATCATCGTTAGCGGCCTATAATGATTCCATTGATGCTTTACTTTAATTCATAATACATACTTAAATTCTATAGTTACAACAATCATGGCATAAGATTAAACATAATAGAATTCGTATTTTTCCACCAATTTCTGTATTGCGGTCCGACAAGGTGCTTCACGACGACCCAAAAATGTTCGAGTTTTACGAACCGTCTCTGCCAAATTTTCACCATTTTTATAGTGAATTTTAATAACTTCAATGCGTTGTTGAAGCGTGCATCATTCCATTTTTATTAATGGCGTAGTTTCTACTTGTCAAATGTCAAAAATGGCCGCTTAAAAAGTGACATCTACCGAAATAGCGGGCTATTCAAAATGACACCTCTTATTGGAAAACCCTATATCTTTATCCAGAACTTGAAAGTGTATGGTAGTATGGTGTTGAAATCCAGTTGCCATCATCACTACATAGTATAAAACAAAGTCGCTTCCCGCTGTCTGTCCTTATGTATGCTTGGATTTTTAATACTACGCAACGGATTTTGATGCAGTTTTTTTAATAGATAGAGTGATTCAAGAGGAACGTTTATATGTATAAATACATGCTTAATATAGTAGAGAAACACTGGTAATTTTAGAGTTTTCTAATGTGATGTCGTAAATACTCATAATATTCGTTCAAAATACTCTTTCAAGAGTAACCTCTACAGAAAACATGTATGTATTATCTAATGTCAAAAAACTGAGAAAGTTGTATATAAAGACATTCTGTAGTATATTTAGTATAAACATTGTACCCGTGCGAAGCAAGGGCAGGTCGTTAGTATTTTACAAAAAGCAATATAGCGCCAAGGAAACATTTGTAGGAAAGTAGTCCTTATGAAGGACTACTTTCCTCCATCTCTTAATGGAGTTAAGATCTGCGTTCACATTTCTTTAGAACTGTTGCTGCAGACTGCAGCTGGTTAAAAATATAGCATATATAACTTTATTAATGTTTTCGATTTTCTCATTAAACAGAAACAACATTCTATAAGGAGTCAACTGAGTACCTAAGAGTACAAGATGTCTGAGAAATCGCAAAATAAAACTACTTAAACTGCGTGTCACCGCATTTACGACATTATTTTAAATCACGGGTTAAATCATGGCTAGTATTGATGTAAGGAGTTTTTTTTTAATTTACTACTGTACGATCCCAGTATAGCACCGTAGATAAAGTAGTAGTTAGTAATGTTTTGGAGTGCCACAAGAAAACGGTAATATTTCACGTAAACAGTTATTCACGATATTAAACACGCTTCGCGGCAGCGTCTGACGCGCGGCGGGTTGATGGTCACTGACTGTATCATAATAAAATGCTTATCTTAGGAATTCGCAACTACATCGATGTACATAACCGTACAACTACCATGCATTTTTGAAGTAATTTTACGAACTTTACGCACGCTTGACTTGGGGAGTAAGCTGGTAAATGCGTTACGAAAATTGCGAACGGAAGTTGAGAGGGAGATATAAGTTAGTGAAGATAGAAAGAGAGAGAGAGAGTTATGTTTCATCTATTTTTAAACGTTAATGTGCGAGTTCGAGTTGCATCTGTCCAGTATGAACATAGACTGATCGACCTACATACGTGTTTTGTAGACTATTTTGTAATTGAACAATTTTATAACTTAATATTTTTTAAAAGAAGTTTTACTACAGTCGTGTGGTCGAAATCACACTCGTTTTTTTTAATTTTTAATCTACCTTAATTTTAAGTCCTAAAATATCAATGAAACAGCATATAAAAACTAGGTAAATAAATCATATTAATTCATCATGTAAGTAGGTAACTGTTACACTGACTAAGCGGCATCGTCGCAAAGGCGCCGCCGATTTACGTTAAAAATTGTTTATTGGAAATGTATCGATTACTTGTTAAATATTCAAGCTCTCGGTATTAAACGAATCTCTAAAATCAGTTAATACGATTCTGCATATGTATTTTCAATTAATGTCGTGAATGCAGTGACAGACTGTATACTCAATAAAATGACTCTTCTAGCTATTTTCTGTACCCCACTTTCAGAGTTATTAAAAAAAGTTTTTCACATAAACTAAATGGATTGCAACGTACAACGTTGGGTCTTTAACCTCACTTTAACAAAACAACCCAGACGGAAAGCAGAACTATACTAGCTACCAATTCTATTTTAATCTCGGACCATGATGGTACATCGTAAATAATCCGTTTGGTATCGAACGCATGCAGGTCTTAAAAGCCAAAAATAGCCTTGTATAAACTGTAGACGGTCTGTATATTAATGTAAAACTAAATTTTAGTACAACGTGGTTTTGCGGATTTATAAGAAATCGTAATTACAGTTAAACATCGAATAAAACAGTGGCAAATTAACTCCCAGATTATATAAACAACATATTTTGAACTAACTGACCAATCCGCAGCTTCGCACGCGTAATTTTTCAATAAACACATTACCCTCCTTTGCGTAGTTGGGTAAAACGTAGCCTATGTTACTCAAAGTGAATGTAGCTTTCCAATGGTGAAAGAATTTTTGAAATCAGACCAGTAATTTTTGAGTTTATTCATTACAAACATACACAAAAAAATACAAATCTTTGCTCTTTATAATATTACGAGAGATGGAGTCTGAGTCTCTGACACATTTGTAACGGATCTGTTTACTGTCCCTCCAAAATAATGTAACATATAAAAACTAAAAATTTCCTTATGTAATACCAAAGCGTTTATCAATGTGTCTATTTTAGTACTCCTTTGGCATCGGATAATGTATATAATAAGTTGGGGAAAAAGTCTTTTCGCATTATAGTATGTATGAACTTGTAATAAAATCTCTTTGACTATACTATTTGTATCTGGCTGGTTTTGGTATCATTCAAAGTTTAAATTTTAAAGAAGATCATTCCAAATTCTAATTAGAAAATGTGTGATTTTAATTTTTTTTTTTCGTACTGTAAAGATGAGTGAACCTAATGAAGAAACTCGATACATTTTAAAATTTTACTACACAAAGGTAAAAATGTAACGGAAGCCGCGAAAAAAAATTGCAATGTTTATGGACCTAGTGCAGTGTCTGTGAGAGTAGCACAAATTTGATTTGACCGCTTTTAATAAGGTAATTTTGATGTCAAAGATGCACGTCGCTCTGGTCGCCCTATTACGGATAAAATTGATGCCATTTTTGAAAAAGTAGAGCAAGATCGGCATATCAGTAGTTACGACGTAGCTGAAGAACTAGGAATTGACCACAAACCAGTTTTGGCGCATTTGAAAAAAACTGGGTACACAAAAAAGCTCGATATTTGGGTACCCCACGAGCTCACTGAAAGAAACCTAATAAACCGTGTTTTCATTTGTGATTCTTTATTACGACGTAATTTAAGCGAACCATTTTTGTAGAAGCCGACAACTGGTGATGGAAAGTGGATCCCATACGTGCGAAAAAGGTCGTGGTCAATGGCCGGTCAGGCTTCACAGACTGTGGCGAAACCCGGGTTAACTCGCAACAAGGTGATGCTGTGTGTGTGGTGGGATTGGAAGGGCATTATTCATTATGAGCTGTTACCACCAGGCAGGACCATCGATTCTGGACTCTACTGCGAACAACTGATGAGATTAAAGCAAGAAGTTGAGAGAAAGTTGCCGAAATTAATCAACAGAAGGGGTGTGGTTTTTCATCATGATAACGCTAGACCTCACCCATCTTTAGCCACTCAGCAAAAATTAAGAGAGTTTGGCTGGGAGGTGTTAATGCATCCGCCGTATAGTCCTGACCTTGCACCTTCAGATTTCCACCTGTTTCGGTCTTTTCAGAATTCTTTAGGCAGTGTCAGGTTAACATCACGAGAGGACTGCCAAAACTACTTGTCACGGTATTTTGATCAGAAGCCCCAAAATTTCTATAGCAATGGGATCATGTCCCTACCTACAAGATGGCAAAAAGTTATCGTACAAAATGGTACCTACATACTTTAGTTAAATGTACATAAACTATATTAAAAATGTTTTGAATTAACTTAAAAAATGCGAAGAAACTTTTTCCCCAACCTAATATATAGACAGTCCGGATCTAGGGGGGGGGGGGGCGCTTGCCCCGGGTGACGATTTCAGGGGGCACCAAGTTCATGTTTGATTTTTATATGAGGCCCCAAAACCGTTCTCTGGCCACACCCGATATCAGTGTAAACATGTAGTCTAGTCAACTATTCCCAAATTGACATAATATATATTGACAGAAAATAAAAAATGCGCGTATCTTTAATGTCTTAACACATACCCCCTTCCCCCATCCCGCTCTCTTCTCTCAAACGCTGGAGGAGACGGGGCGCCAAGATTCTGCCCCGTTTTGGAATTACCGTAGATTCGGGGCTGTATATAGAACAGCTGATAAAAAAATTCCTAAAACCGCTTATTTTAACTATAATTTATGTTTCTCCAATGTACAACATATCTCTTCTTAATATTATAACGAGGAAAGATTTGTTTGTTTGTTTATATTGAATAGGCTCCGAAGCTACACTATCCCCCAGTGATATATGCTACTTGTTATCCAACTGTGCAGAAGGAGGGTAATGTTTTTATTGAAAACTACGCGTGCGAAGCTGCGGATTGGTCAGCTACTAATTTATAAAGTCGTTATTTTAGTTTATAAGGGTTAGATAAACAATTTTGTGATCAACCAAAAATACTCAATGCATTGTTTTTTAACACAGAGTATGTATTGTAGATAGACCGAAGTTCAGCGAATAATTTACTGTAGGTGACACTGAAGATGTAATGCAGTTCAGTTTTGTTTAGACAGAACACACGAATGTTTCATGATGTACGTTGTACACCGGTTGGTGTACCTTCAATCCTCGTAAGACATACACAATGGGAAAAATAATCAAAAATACTTAAAAATTCTATAGGTGAACAGCCTATTCATATTGAGAATCACTGATTAAGCCTTTTTGGGACACACATAATAATAGTAACTGTGAGACACACATTTGTTTGGTATTGCTGTTTTTGTGTGTATGAATTTGTTCTATTGTGTGTATCTTACTTGTGTGCTGTGTATGTTTTGTACCGTCACAAATAAATGATTTTTCTTCCTTTCTCTCTTTACTGATCAACTCATTTGATAATTTTTAGTCATCCATCATCATCATATCAGCCGTAGGACGTCCACCGCTGGACAAAGGCCTCCTTCATTGATCTCCAGGAACTGCGGTTGGAAGCGGCCTGCATCCAACGCCGACCTGCGATTCTTACCAAGTCGTCTGCCCATCTTGTGGGTGGACGTCCTACGCTGCGCTTGCCGGTCCGTGGCCTCCACTCAAGAACGTTTTCATAAATTTTTAGTAGTAAGTTAGTAAAATTGGGCAGTTGATAAAAATTTGTCGCTCCTTGTTGTTTATAAGAAAGTCTTGTCAAACTTTGGCCACCGGATGATTTTAAGATACAAAACACAGGCCAAGTAGCTGCTACTACAGAGCCTCCCTTCTTTAGGTGGCAGATAGACTTTATTTTATTACACTTATTTTCCATACTAGCTTCAGTGAAGTCAAAATAATGTGTTTAATAACGTGGATAGCTGCAACCAAGGCTACCGATAGATTTTATATGTATTTTATATATTACTAGCTGATCAATCCGCAGTTTCGCACGCGTAGTTTTTCAATAAAAACATTACCCTCCTTTGCGCAGTTGGGTAAAAAGTAGCCTATGTTACTCAAGGTGAATGTAACTTTCTAATGGAGAAAGAATTTTTGAAATC
This sequence comes from Philereme vetulata, assembly GCA_918857605.2. Taxonomy (NCBI): domain Eukaryota; kingdom Metazoa; phylum Arthropoda; class Insecta; order Lepidoptera; family Geometridae; genus Philereme; species Philereme vetulata. The sequence goes on along the minus strand of OU975456.1, from coordinate 4,332,144 downwards.
GGCCCAGTAGTTTTTTACTTGATTCATTACAAACATACACAAAAAAATTCATAAATACAAATCTTTCCTATTTATAATACTAATATAGATATATATCTATATTAGTATTATTAAATATATTATATTACTAATATAGATATATATCTATATTAGTATTATTATTATATATCTTTATAAAACTATTATTATAAAGTGAATTATATGACATATATCATTTATATTCGTCCTCTTCACCGTATTCACTCATTCTGACATTCTGTGAGGCAGGTTAATTGAAGGTCGCCACTCGATTGAATAGGTCATAAACTTCAACCACATGTTCAAAAAAGCTGTATTTTTCTTCTATGCTTTTTCTAGTACTTGTAATTGTATTTATTTTCAAGACCATCTTCTTATTTAATTCTGTAATTATTATTGTTATATTAAATTTCTTTTATATATCTAAAAACGTGCAGATATTATTTTAATATCTTGAGCTGCCATCGATTTTTTAACATGTCTCGTGCCAAACACGCTGTTAGTATTTATTTCAGAGGATTTCACAAACATAGTTCTTATTCAGTTTCTTGTCTCAACATCGATCAAAATAGATGTGATTCTTTGCTACCTTTTGTGCGAATATAACAAAGTAAATACAATTCCCATTTGACAGCTGAAACGACCATCAATTTGCTGGTACATGTGTTACACGCCACACGTGCGTTTTCAACTACATTTCTCGCTAGGCACGCGCGGAATTCATTTTGGGAACATTATTGACTGTCAGTATGACTCGACATGGCAGAAAGTGGGAAATCGGAGGTTTAATGCCAAAATGCTGAAGTGCGACACAATATTATTTCATTTGTAAGGATGGTATATTTGTGGCGTTTAATCTTTATTATATTCTGGAGGGTATATAAGAAATTAAACCCTGAACTTATAGACATTGTGTTATTTTATAATTCCTTGCATTTTTAAACAAAAATGGTAAAAACCAAAACCTTTTCACAGTTTAAAGATGTATATAATAATAATAAATAAATAAATCATATTGCTGGTTATGTCACACAGTGCTATCTAGCCCCAAACTAAGCAGAGCTTGTACTATGGGAACCAGATCACTGATAGAATACTTATATACTTTCTTTTGTAAATACATACTTATCATACTATATAGAAAATGTTCCGGGTCTGAATGTTCCAGACCCGGGACAATTATCTGTAGATCATGCAAACATTTGTTTCACGGCGGGCATCGAACCCGCTACCTCCTGCGTCTCAGCCGGCTATTCGATCACTGCGCCACGGAGGTAGTCAATACTTATTTAGGCTTATAGACCCTTATGGTGCAACTTGGTCCATTTGTCCACACATCCGTTTGTCACAGCTGATTATCCCAGCAACTACTAAAACTATAACAACGTATCTATTAACATATTTTTTTCTCATATTAATTTGTGTTTAAATGTTGTTATGTTTAATTAAATCACACTTGTACTAACAATAAGACATGTCTAATAATTAAGTTTTTCTTTGACATCTGAAAATAAATGAACTGATTAAATTAAAATGAAACTGAAATTTTTAATAGTTTTAGAGAATACTGATCCAAATAGTATTTTTATTTATAGTGTTATCCGAACACATGCGGAAAATTCCAAGATTTAAAAAAGAGATTTATTTTTAAAATTTATTTTTAAAAAATCTTGGAATTTTCCGCATGTGTTCGGATAACACTATAAATAAGAATACAATTTGAAATAAGCAACGCGACATCTCTTGTCAATGTACTGAACTGCAACGTTCGGCATTGAGCAGGTACAAAGAACTATATAAGTTTTCCTGTAGATGGAGCTAATGGCGCTTTAGTCGTTATTCTGAATGATCTCACTAATTTCGACCTAGACGTGAATTGCCTTGTAGCACAGATGGTAGTGCATCCTTGTATCAAGAGGAAGGTCGCGGGTTCAAGTCCCGTCTAGGCTTGATATTTTTGAGATGATTTTAAAAAATCTTGGAATACTGATCCACTTCTATTACAAGTAAAATAAATGATAATAATTCTGTTATAATTGCCAAATTGGTGAAATCAAAATCACAATAAAAGCTTAATTTATACATTTAAACGCCACTGATAATTTTTTTTTTGTAGTATTGTTTTCGAGTTATGATGAAAATATCTAAATAAATACCATTTCTCCCCTTATTTCCCAAGTATGCAAAGTGAAAAATCAGAAATTAATGCTATTGATAGAAATGCATGCAATGATTACAGGAAAAAAGACGTCTCGGTCTAGACTAGTAATAACTGCCTCAAAAGTTTACTTGGTTTCTGAGTCACATAACTAGATGGCGCTGTAAAAATAACACAATTATAGTTAGGCACGTAACCGTCCGTCGGTGTGAAACTCGTACTTGACCGCCGAACTTCGTACCGCCTTGACATGCATATGTCGCGGGCTGTCAATTTACGTCACCCCGGTAGACTATAAAATCTGCCATTATCATGTACGAGGAAAGGAATTTTCTTCATAATTTATTTTTGCGTAAATTTTTCCAATATTTTATTAATTATTCTGCTATTCGAGACCGAGATAAATACAACACATCAAAAATCATGAAAATCGTTTTAGCCGTTCTAGAGTTATAAGTGTTCGAACAAACCCGACTTTGATTAATTGATTGAAAATTCTTTATTGCACAAAAAAACATAAATCTGTATAGGCGAACTTAATGCTAGCAATCATTCTCTTCCAGTTAACCTTTGCGTAGTGTTAAAAAAATATTTTTGTAGGTAGTGCGTGACTTAATGCAGCAGGAAAATTTTTAGATAATATAATAAGACATAAGATATATTGATAATACGACCGAAACATCAAATAGATATATATATATATATAGTATTATATAGTATTTTCAATAAACGTACGTTGACGTTGTTTTATATATTATGATTTCAGCCTACGATCTATTATTCCGCCTGTATTATTTAGTTCTGTTTATACTCACACTAAAAGATAATGACTTAAATATACTTAAATACTGGAAAGATAAGAACGGCAGCTATATGATATAAGGTATTGACAGGCATCAAACATAACACCGAAACTGCTGAACGTGGGCCTCCCCTATATATTTCCAAAGCAACCGTTTTTGTACAGCCTGCATCCAACGGCGGGGGGTAGTGGGACGGCCGCTTTTTCCTGTGCGTGGGGCGCTGTGGGGTCACTGGTGTACCCTGTGAATTTTGTCAAATTTCAATATTTATTGATAACTCAAAAACTATAAAGAATTTACTAAAAAAACGGAAACTAAATATACTAATGAATGACTTTCATTTGACGTCATTTGACCTAATAGTCTCATTTTTTTTTACCCCACTTGAACCCTAATATCTCAACAACCCCCCAACATTTTTAGCTCATTTATTCAAACCAAAATTGTGCCATCACAACATACCTATGCATTAAATTTCACGATGATCAGAGCAACGCTTCGAAAGTTATCCTCGGACAAACAAACATACATACAATGCTGATTTGCCCAAATTGATTTAGAGATTTAGAGATCTCGCCGCGCTCGATTAACAAATAATAAAATTAGTTAAAACAAATTAACACAGGATACATTTTATTACTGACAATAGGTACCACAGAAGTGTGCCAAAGGCTTTTTAATAATTCCATAACTAAATTGGGTTTCTCCGAATGAGAACAGAAAGTTTCCAACCACTCTGTGCCAATACGGCTATCTTGCTCGATTCCCCGTACGTGCTTGTTTTCCTTTAATTAAGACCAATTGAAGAACTTTCTAGCTTCGAGGATGCAGCTTGTTTCTAGCAAACTTTATAAAATCGATGCACAAGCAAAGTTGTTTTGTTGGCGAACCTTTTTCGAGGCTCTAATTAAGACTGTTTTTTCGTGGTCTCGGGCACGGCTGTGGTATACTCGTAGTACAGCTTATAGTATTAGTAGTTCTAATCAGATTTTACGCGGTCACTTATTGGATTAACCCATTGTGATATTTAAAACTGACCGCTTCTGTGCTTTGGAGGGTATGTTAATAGATAGATAGATGTATAACATTTAATTATTACCAAACAAACAGAAAGAAAACAAATAAGTTCGTAGCTAGTATATAAAAATACAATTAAATGGGCGGTCTTAAAACTAAGAATGATTTACTCAAGGAAAAAAAATATTTCAGTAACATAAATAGTTTACGTAGGGTTAGGTATAATAATGCTTGTATTAGAAGATACTGCTCTTCTATAGCCATGACAGTAACATTTTATGAGTATGCGTACTTAGAATACATAACAGTAAAAATATACAGTCAGTTATAGTTATTAGTAAACCTTTAGAGATACGTTGATAGAGACGTTGTCGCCTTTTGACCGGCGTAATAACTCCGATATGAGGAGAACTTATTGTATTTTTATTGGTTGTATTTAAATTTTGGATTATATCACAATTTTATGTATTTATCTTGTAAAATTCATTCTCCACGAAAATAACAGGACTACGAGTCATATTCTAATTACGTAATTACATCTGTCAATTTCAAATAATTTCTTATGTCCAATTACAGTAAACAGTACTCAACGAACTCCAAACAAAAAATACCAATATAATGGTACTACCGTAAAATGTTCTAAGGAATACAATATTTAATCCAATACAACTTTTGCAAGTGGATAGGTCTATTCATATTTCAACGATAAGTCAAGAGAAGAACGTGGCTGGTCTCACAATAACTAATATAAAGCTCCATCCACTAGTATCATTTTCAAATATTTCTCTCGTTAATAGGAGCTTCAAGGACTTCATCACTATCCTAATATCAACTTGCAGAGGCAACTACCTCTTTTGGTGGAAGCTATGGTTTTACGCTCGTATTATGATTTTCATCTTCTGCTTCTTATGTATAGGAATTTGATAAACTTAATATAAACAATTTTTTACTATTTATAATATAACTAGTGGACCCGCCGAACTTCGTACCGCCTTGACATGCATATACGCGGGCTGTCAATATACGTCACCCTGGTAGAATTGTCAATTGTTGTCCCCGGCCATCATTTTACAACCATAATTAACCATAGACAAAATAACGTTTAGGTGTCATTTGCGTTTTGCTATTCCATGTCAGTACGTTTTTGTTATACCACGTTTTATAGTGACTTGTATTCTCTTTGACGTTTTATGTCACGTCACACGGGAACGCGGTCGAACAGGATAAAAAGTATCCTATCTCCGTGTCCTGGTTCTAAGAACGGGATAAAAAGTATCCAATGTCCATCTCCTGGCTCTAAGCTACCTCCCCACCAATTTTCAGCCAAATCGGTTTAGCCATTATTGAGTTATAAATAGTGTTACTAACACGTCTTCCTTTTATATAAATATATATGACGGAGGAGGTACCTCCGTAGTGTTTTTAAAAAGTGTGACGTTAACATTGCTGACGTCACAATTGTTGACTTCCTGATGATGACTCATATTTGGGTCCTCGAAAGAAAACTTCACGAGTAGTAGGTAAGCTTCGTATATGTAACGGGCAGCGTAACGACGTCCCAGAGAGGTCCGTACGACGGCTCGAGCACGAATGACCGAGCACTTTTTTTTCGAATGGACTTATCTCGCTGTTGGCCTCTGAGGCCGTTGCAGCTTAACCGAGCTGCGCCGACAGTGCAGCCGTAGGCTCGGTGCACGTGCACGTGTTTCTCAAGTTTTTAGATTAAGTATTGAAATTACAATAAGAGAAATAATAACATGCTGCTTAACGTTATTTTAACATCATAATAAACTCAAAGAAATCAATTGATGATTTATGAACTAATTTTTGAAATTTGAATATTAATCTTAATTATTCTCGTTGTTAGCGCCGATACGGCCATACTGACAGGCGGTGCGCGCTCTGCACCAGCTTCGTTGATTCTCGTAAGTTGTTGTAGATTCTCGTAGAGTCGCGTAGAGTCTCGTAGAGTCTCGTAGGTTTTTCGTCGAATCTCATTGACCTGCAAGAATAGAAAGAACTTCTCTGAGTTGTGCATCTGTAAGCAACTTGCGTTGTCTATCTTAGTTGCTGCATAAACACAACTGTTATGTAAGTTTGAGAATATCAATGCTAGTAGTTAGTAGGTTCTCGAATGTTCTCGGAGGTTCTCGTAGATTTATTAAAGGTTCTCGTCGGATTATTTGGAATTATTTAATCGAGTTACTCACAATTTTTACTTGATGGGTTATCTTCACCTTCTAGGTCGTGACTTGGCTCTATTTGCAGTTATTCTGAACGTTTGCGTTTGAAGCAGGTGTTTCGTAAGTGTGGCCTGGTTTCTTGCAATAGTTACAGGCAGGTGTGGCTGTTGTCTTTGAATCGTTATTGTTGCTAGCTTCAGGTTTAGACTCTGCAGTCGTTAGTGTTGTGGTTCGTCTTCTTACATATGCGGCAGCTTGATGTAGATGGCGTATTGTCCGAAAAACGTGGAAGTTTATTATATGTAGTGGAACTGGCGCTTGGGTGACTATGCTTCTTCCGTATGGATGTTGCAACTGAGATGAACTCAGGGACAGTGGTTGCCCTGGCATTCAATAGTTCGATACGCAAGCGCTCGTCATTTACGCATCCAATCACTGCTTCCACAGTATGTTCGTTTCCCAGTTTGTCTTTGGTAACTCTTTGCTACAAAATCCAAGCACGTGACAAGAACTCCGCAATGTCTTTTGTCGAGTCGTAAACATGATCTATAAACATGATGATGTCCCGGGAGTATCTATTTTCGGGTTCTAACGTGGTGATGAGATTTTTCCGCAACTCTTCCCACGTTGTGGTAGTGACCATCCAATCATCAATCCACATTTTTGCACGTCCCTTTAACAGGCTGCAGCCTTTCATACGTACATCGAAATCATTCAGCTTGTACGCTTCAATCGCTTGATCTATATGCTGGCACCATTCTCGTGCACCGACGTGGGTGTCCGGATCGAATGATGGTAAATAGACGTCCTTGATTCTTATTTTTGCTTCGGTAGGTGAAGCACATAAGCGCTCCGACATTTTTTGCATCGTTTCCATCAAGAATTATGGTGGTATCCCTCCCATCACCATTGCACAATGATGATGACTCATGTTTGGGTCCTCGAAAGAAAACTTCACGAGTAGTAGGTAAGCTTCGTATATTCAACGGGTAGCGTAACGACGTCCCAGAGAGGTCCGTACTGTACGACGGCTCGAGCACGAATGACCGAGCGTTTTTTTTTTTTTTTTTTTTTTCGAATGGACTTATCTCGCTGTTGGCCTCTGAGGCCGTTGCAGCTTAACCGAGCTTTTGGCGAGCGCAGATGGCGCTCAGCCCTTTAATTTTATTTTTGGTGAGGCAACTAGCGCAAGGGCACCACTTAGGTACGAACCTCGGCTTGGGCTGTTGCCGGAACGGGGATAGGAGAGAAACGCCCGGGTACGTGCTTGTACCTCGTATAGGAGGCGACTGAAGGGACTCGTCGACCTCGCCGGCGAGGTCGGTGTATTTGTGGAGTGTTTGCTCTGTCTAATGTGGATGACTCACCCGCATTAGCGGAAGTGATTTCGTCATCCGGGTCTCCTAGAACGTGTCTCGGTCGACGGAGGGTTTACTGAATGACCGAGCGCCGACAGTGCGGCCGTATTTATAGGGCTCTATCTCTATCTAAAAACTTGAGAAACACGTGCCGGTGCACGTGCACGTGTTTCTCAAGTTTTTAGATTAAGTGTTGAAATTACAATAAGAGAAATAATAACATGCTGCTTAACGTTATTTTAACATCATAATAAACTCAAAGTAATCAATTGATGATTTATGAACTAATTTTATAATATAAATAATTTATATATTTTATAATTTTAACTAATATATATATATATATATATATATATCGGCGCTAACAACGAGAATAATTAAGATTAATAATCAGATTTCTACTATATATATATAGTGTGACTGTCTAACGCGATGGAAACATTAAATCAGTTCAGTTTGACGTTTATGGCGACAAAAATGTCTGTCTGGATAAATGAAAGTGCGTGGCTTTTTAACTTGGCTTCGATTTACATAAAATCTATCAGAATCGTTATCGTAACCGAATCTCAGATTAGCCAGGATTTGATGATGGAGCAAAATAGTTATGTATGAAATTTAACACAAGAATTTTGCAAGCCTCTTTTTATCGGATGCATTTCGGAGAGTGCAGCGGAATTTTTCAACTTGATCCTAACAACCCCATTCTATCATCGAACAACTAGACGCTCCGAAGTACGCCACCGCTACACGGTAGACATACTTCTCATGCGCACAAACCGGTACTCTTCCATCTTTATTATGCGCACCGCCAAGGAGTGGAACGCCTTGCCTGAGTCTGTTTTTCCTGATAACTACAATCTAGGGGTCTTTAATTCGCGAGTGAATAGGTGAATAGGAATAACATCGTAGACTGAAACATCAACGTTTACCATCAGGCGAGATAGTGGTCAAACGCTAGCCTATAATTTATTTAAAAAAACTCTTTATTTTTACCACTTTATTGCACACACAAAAGGTAGACTAGACTTTCTACCTGTCAACCTCAGAGACAGCCAAACAGGTTGGTGTGCATGATTAACAATATAACTCTAGATAATAGTGGTCTCAGGGCACGGAATACTAAATGTTCCGTGTTCATATCAAACTAGATCGCCTTTTTAAGTATGTTGAAAGGAGACTTCTTTTGCTTTCTTTAATACGTACCGTGCCTGTTACTACTTGAAAATCCTTTACAGAGCCTGAGTAAACAAGTTGTTTACCCTGAATCATTTGAAAAGAGCAATTTCCATGAAAACTTTATCATTTGACTTCGAGGGTAAATACTATTACTGTGATTGTTGCGCATTTAGTGGTACAAATAAAATGGGTTGGTTTCTTTGACTTTTTATAGTTGTTAGGTTATATTTTTATTCAATTATTGGTTTTTTCAGACTAAGTTCTTTATATTAAGCTGATTGCGAAGGTCATTTGGAAATAGCAATTATTGGCAGTACTTTGGGTTATTGCGCCAAAAAACAAAATTATAAATATTGTTACGCCGAGGCTGTTACAGAATAAGTAATAGTCGGCTTTTCTCGAAGTTATACCTACTGTATCACAGAACAGGTAATACTTGGCATTGAATATACCTACATACCACGTTTTTACCTACAGTTGCACAGATTAAGAAATAGTAGACATTCGAAATACCTATACTTTTCTAGTAGGTAACTAGTAGAAACATTGAGAAGGTTCTGGAAATAATGCGCAGTATAAATAGTGCGTAGAAACGTCCGCAGGGTTAGTCTGGATTTGGCTATATGCGAACATTTCGGTGACTTTTAGTGGTTTATTGTGCGATAGTGTTGTTAATTAGTGTGTTGTGATTACTTGTGATTAAGATCGTGTATTTATTGTTTTAGTGTGGAATAAAAGTGTTATTTTGGTAAGATTAATTTTTATTATTTTATCCCAAACCTATACCTATAACCTTTATCTCGTAACAATAATTCTTTAAACTTTAAAAAATCCAACATCATTTTGGCAACACAAAGCCATCAATATGAAGAGCCGAGTACATGACATAATCCGATTTTAATGAAGTTCAGTTCGTTTCAGTTTTAGCATTCATGACTTTGCTTGATCAACTTTTCAGTTAAGCCTATCCGTAACTATTTTAGTTTTATAGGTCATCTCTAACTTTATTAGGAGTAAAATTTTTTTAGTAGATTCAGTTATATTTTACTTCTTTACATATCAGGCACCAAAATTCTCTACTGAATTATCGTATGAATATTTTTTTTATGTATTTTTATTTTTATCTGATAAAGATTAAAAAATCAAATCTGTTTCTTTCAAGTTAGTGTCCAACTTTCCATCTGTGGCAAACTATTTGACCAAAAATAAACACAAACACTGGACACACATTTTTCAGTTGTTTAATATGTATATATTTAATTTAGGTTTCTAGGATTCGGAACATTTATTTCAATTATTTTACTTGTAACAAACAAAGTGTAAAAATGGTAAAAATACAAGAACTGGAAAAATATTTCGGTCTCATGTCAAAATAACTCGTTTGTCTAATTGTACTCGTAGACTGGCCACTTGGCTAGCCAGGATTTCAGTATTTCAGAATACCCACCTAAATATTGTAGCTTCGTAAGCATTCCGAGATTATTATAACCATACCGTTCGGGAAATCTAAGGCACAAGTGAAAAACGGTAGCAATTTTTCTAGTCTTTTAAATTGTTGATAAAATCTCCTAAAGATTCAGTCGGTACATAAATCATTGAGGATTCAAAATGATGTTAAATTGTTAGGATCACACTAATATTATAAATGTAAAAGTTTGGATGTTTGTTTATTTATTTGTTTGTTTGTACCTCAATCGTCACGGCTGAACCAATTTTGATGAAATGTGGTATATACGTAGATTACCACATAGGCTACCTTTTATGCCATAAATCAGTTCCCATGGGATTAAAATGGGGTGTCAAGTAGCAACAGTGAGTTTAACATTATTTCAAGGTTAAATACACATTTTGTAGTGTAACGCGTACAAGGTCACGGGCAACAGCTAGTTTATTATATATTTGAGGGTCATCAAGAATGAGAATTCCAAAAAACGAGAGGCCTTCCCGTGATCACAACTAAATGATTCAATATTTGGATTATATGTATTAATTTATGAATTATCCAGTTCTTGGTTGTACAATCTAACTCAATTCAAAATAATAATATCAGAATTGAAGAGCCACCTATAAACTTATCGTACGAATTCCAGGATTGGGCAAAATTATTTCAACTGCTTTTAAATGATTACCTATGTTAAACGTATAAATAAATCAAGTTCGTGAGCCTTATCTCGATACTTAAATGCGAAGTTCAACGTATCTGAGAGGTGCAGTTAAAATTATTGAAATAGCAATAGAGTTGACTGAAGTTAATATTTCAAGAATTAGAGTTACAGTTTGCGTATTAGCTACTTCCATTGCATAAATATAAAGCTGTCACGATTGTTAAACTAACTTTATAAATCATCATCATCATCAGCCGGCAGATGTCCACTGCTGAACATAGACCTCCCCTTTACATCGCCACAACGAGCGGTTGGTAGCCGTTTGCGCCCAACGGCTCCCTGCGATTCTTACTAGATCGTCGGTCCACCTTGTGGGGGGCCGGCCTACGCCTACTTTATACATATTTAATTTTCTATATACCTATATGTAAAAGAAAGTCGTGTTAGTTACACTATTTATAACTCAAGAACGGCTGAACCGATTTGGCTGAAAATTGGCGGGGAGGTAGCTTAGAACCAGGAGACGGACATAGGATATTTTTATCCCGTTCTTAGAACCAGATGACGGACATAGGATACTTTTTATCCCGTTCGACCGCGTTCCCGTGTGACGTGAGATAAAACGTCAAAGAGAATACAAGTCACTATAAAACGTGGTATATATAAGAAAAACGTATCTGACAAAGAATAACGAAACGCAAATGACAGCTACACGTAATTTTGTCTATGGTTAAGTATGGTTGTAAAATGATGGCCGGGGACAGCAATTGACAATTCTACCAGGGTGACGTATATTGACAGCCCGCGTTATATGCATGTCAAGGCGGTACGAAGTTCGGCGGGTCAATTAGTTAAAAATGAAATTAAAAGCATTTTAAAGTTTGGCGTAAACATTATTACCCTTGGTGGTAAGTGCCACAATTATAACAATTACCTTTAGTGATCATTGCGTGCGGGCTCGTGCTTAAACGCTTCAGAATAACTTTATGTGTACAATTCATTACCGAAATGTGTTGCTGACATTTTTGTTGAAAATACAAAACCAGGCGTGTTTCATAAAGAGTAACAGTTTTGCACTAAAAACTCTCTGAACAGATGAAAGTTACTTGTATTCAGTACGCAGACCCATTAACATCATTAACAACTAGACAGAGTGTGTATAATATGAACGAGGACATTTCTGAAGACCAAGTGAGGGTAGTTGCTGCAGCTGCCATCACTTCTCGACGGTAGCTCCAAGTACTCCAGTCTACTCGTGACCACGGCTAAAACACAGCCGAAACGTCGAGATAACAAATAAAAAAGGTATATACGCGATAAATACCCATTTTAATCAGTAATTAGAGACAGAGGCTAGTCCAGGCATTACGCATACACATAAAATACATGCCCACTTTGTGCAAATAACGATTTTGATCGCTAACCTTGTCAAGAGGTCGTTATAATTCTAAGGTCTCAATAAGATATACGTACGATATAGAATGGGGAAGATGGTTAGTTATGTTATACGATATGACAGCTGGTTAAAGAAGATCATCGAAAAAAACTAATAAAAAAAAAATTAAGAACCTCCTTTTTTTTTTTTAATTCGGTTAAAAATAGAAGTAAAACGAGGAAGAGGGAGGCCGCGAATAAGCTACGTGCGCCAGGTAAAGGTAAACATCGCTATCATCACACTAATCTTATAAATGCGAAAGTTTGAATGTTTGTTTATTTATTCAATTGTTTATTTTTACTCAATCACGTCGTAACGGCTGAACCTATTTCGATGAAATTTAGTATGTACGTAGATTATAACCTGGATTGACACATAGGCTACATTTATTCCATGACTCAGGTCCCATGGGTTAAAAATGGGGTGTCAAGTTGCAACAGCGAGTTTAGGTTTATTTCTAGGTTACCTACACATTTAGTGGTGTAACGAGTATGAAGTTGCGGGCAACAACTAGTATTGCATAGAGAGATAAAAGAGACCGCCTTTGAAAAAGTCAAATTAAGAGAAATTCATCAGCTCTTGTGTACAGGATATAATGAAGAGTGCATAGGTACCCCCTAGACCTTCATGATCTATTTTAGACAACATCAACGTTTATAATCAGTAAAAAATGGTGATAAAGCGAAGATCTATTTACTTTAAAAAAGGTGTCCTATTTTACAAGACGCATAATACCAGTAGACTTGAAGTAGGCTCTACACTGTCTCAGTAAATTCTATCGACCTTGTGGCGGGCTCAATGAATGAAATAATGAAAAATCTATATCTTACCTTGAAAGTAAGATAAAACAGAATGAAGAATATGTAATTTTATAATGGCGGTCTTATTGCTAAAGAAAATGATCTCATTCAGACAATCTTTGGATGGAGATAATCATCATCATCATCATATCAGCAGTAGGACGTTCACTGCTGGACAACGGCCTCCCTCATTGATCTCCAGGAACTGCGGTTGGAAGCGGCCTGCATCCAACGCCGACCTGCGGTTCTTACCAAGTCGTCTGCCCAGGTGGACGTCCTACGCTGCGCTTACCGGTCCGTGGCCTCCATTCGAGAACTTTCCGGCCCCATCGGCCATCTGTTCTGCGCGCTATATGGCCTGCCCATTGCCACTTCAACATATCATTAAAGAGATCATCATCAGATCTCATTGGAGAGAATATCATATCATAATTATCATACCAGACATTGTATTGTATGAAAAAGGCTTTGTAGCGGCACTCCTTAGGAGAGACCTATGTGCAACTGCAGCACAGGACACCTAGATCTAAAAATTATAACACCATGAGCATAACTCGTATTTTTTTGTAAAGATCGCCACCTTCTATAACTTACGACGTGATAATACGTTTACATGCCCCAGATCACGGTACATTGCCTCTCTAAGACCCGGCTCCTTTGACTTTAATTGCAATTTTGGTAGACGGCTCCCTACCCAAATAAAATGCTCAAAGCGATTTGGACTTTAAAAATATTTTTGTTCGCTCATTTTCATGGGATTTTTAAAAAAATGTTACTCAAGCAGAACTTTAATAGAGTTGAAATAATATTTATTCAGTCTGAATACAGTTTTTATGTTTTTACCAGCGCTAGATCTTATTGTTGTCGTAAGTGATTATAATCATGTGTTTTATGAATGTTTGTGCAATTTTCTCATGCACATTTTGTATTCTTTTATTATTGACTAGCTGACCAATCCGCAGCCTCGCACGCGTAGTTTTTCAATAAAAACATCACCCTACTTCAGCGCAGTTGGGTAAAAAGTAGCCTATGTTACCCGGGGATAGTGTAGCTTCCCAACCGTGTAATATTTTTTTTAAATCGGTCCAGTAGTTTCGGATTCTATTCAATACAAGCAAACAAACAAATCTGTCCTCTTTATGATATTAGTATAGACAATGAAGAAAATTTTTTGGCACAAAGTAAACTAAATCTAGGTTTGACAGCACTAAAATGATTTTTATGTTTCGTACGAACAGAGAGTAAAGATAATTAATTTATTGCAAACAGAATTTCCTATGGTATAAATCCTCCTTTAATAAAAACAATAGCTAACCACTGTATATTTAATTATGTGCAGTTAAACCTAGCCCAAGATTTTATTTCGTATAGTCTACCATGGAAACATAAAGATGAAAGTCCGGAAATTGTGAAAATAATTATTGTAACGATAAAAAGGGACTTCGGAGAAATTATTTTAGGTTTCCCTAGAGATGTTAATGGTTTTTACGAGTCTACTAATTAAAATTAGTACCCAATAAACGTTAAAACTTTGCTACTTTGTTGCTTTTGAAATTGTGTACAAACATTTCAGTAACATCTTTATGTTTGGCTTTTAATTGGCATATTTATACCTTTTTCTATTACTGATCGAGCGAAGCGAGATCTCCAAATCAAATCGGCAAATCGGCGTTGTATGTATGTATGTTTGTTTATTCGAGAATAACTTTCGGAACGTTTATCCGATCACCGTGACATTTGATATATAGGTAGGTCGTGCGTGATGGTCAAATATGTGACTAAATGAGCTAAAAATGTTTAGGGGTTTTTGTGATATTGGGGTTCAAGAGGGGTAAAAAAAACAAAATGGGGCTATCTTGTGAGTACATTTTGACATTGTTTTTATATTTAGTATAAACCTTGTAGTTTTAAGTTATTAGCTATAATAAAAACTGAACTTTGACAAAAATCACAGGGTACACCAGTGACCTCACAGTGCTGAAACTCGGTATGCGCATATCTTTAGTAACACAAATATAGGAAAAAGTCTGAAATCTAGAATAACAGCAATTTGTACCCCAGAAAAAAATAACGGACATACATGAACTCTCGTGACCTGTAATTTAAATGAAACTGTATGTTAAATTGTTTGGTTTATCATTTCGTTGCACTATTTTTAATAGTCAAAATTACAAAAAAAAAATTATTATGGGAGACTCGCGAGATCTAAGTTTGGGGCGAACCACTAGTTAAATGTCATGTTTACAGCGTAAGGAATTATTTTAATACAGTACGGACGCATACATGGATAGAAGTGAATTAAAATAATTAGCTTTTCCAAAAATCCATTCTTCTTCCAGTAATTAAAATTATTAAGTTTTAAATCACTTTTGCTACTATCATGGTTTTCAACACTACGACCACCAAAAGCATTACCATTTAGAATATTTTTAAGGGTGAAAAACGGAAGGGTTGCAGGGTTAAAAGTGGTCGAAATTAAGACAAAAAATACAAAATGACGTTATCAAATTGTAATAATATTTAAAATGATTAACTATACAAATAATTTGATATTATGAGTCAAAGCTATTAAAAAAATGTTAATGGGATTTAGGGAGGTAAGTTTGTATGTAATACGTGAGGTCACGTAACTATCGCTCAATCACACATCTGGCAGGCCGGCTGGAGACGACCGGCAGGCGCGGATCTGACACTCATACGTGGCTGCGATGCGACTTGTACGGTTATGCTTTGACAGGTTTGAGCTTCTATGCGGCTTAACCTCTAATTCTAGACATACATACATATAAGTTATTTTGCTGTATCACACTCATCAACTAACTATGCACAACATTCAATCGTTAACATACTACAAAGAGTTTACAATAAGGAGTTCTTCTCGATTGATATTTGTCATAACAACAAGGGAACTTTTAAAAGTGAAACTTTAAAATTAATAATGGAGGATGACACATATGCATGATAACAACGCAACAAAATACTGGTTATTATGGTATATATATATATATATATATATTTATGAATTTATGATGTAACTACTTATATATATGTATTCTATGTATTTTATCAACCTTTTTGTGTTCTTACACGTAATTTATTTTGTTCGTATTTTTAGTTTAATTTAGACTGTCTATTTATAAATTATTTTTTATATAAATGTCTTTATTGGACATAAATGCTTACAGCGTATTACAATTAAACACAGTTTAGCGTAAAAGTATCTTAACCTAGAATAACTCAGCAGGCTATAGCACCTTTATAAGTTTTTTGATAAAATTAGTATTTATGAGAGTAACACTTTTTAAATCAGTTTTCTTAATTTTATGTAGCCAAAATTTTTCTAAAAGTACTTATTAAAAAAAAGTTGATATGAGCACTTTGTATAGCGCGCATTTTTAAGGTCAAGAAATCAAGCTTAATCTACCTGTTTACATGTATAGCTCAAAATATTTTAGGTAGATAAACCTACCATGCTGATATTGCGGTTATATTACAACTTGGTCATAATACTACCAAAACAACATTATTTTCTTAAATATAGGGTACATTTCAAATAGTTGCGGACGGCATGCGAACTCACCTACCCGCGCCCGCGCGTTTAAGCGGGGACCCGGCCGGCAGGCCACTCTATTATGTGCTAGGTTGAATGCGTAAAAACTAACTCAGCCATTTTTGCAAAACATACCTAATTGAATAAATACTTTCTGTATTTCTTTACATTGCATAAGAGAAGCTAAGGTTATACGAGTAGTTAGTTCTGCCCGTATCTGTACTGCGTATTAAGGCTGATTTAGGTGAAAGATTGTTTAAGTGCTAGGCAAGCCTACTTCATCTAAAAGCCTTGTCACAGGCACTGCAGACTTTGCAACCTTTACCCAGCTAATACTGCAACTAGCATCATTACTTAATAGATATATGAAAGAAGTAAAGTCATCGAGATATTCTTCAAATTTTAAAAGTTCTTTTCACGTTTTTACGGGGACAAAGGAACATTTTGCGACATTATTATGACGCTTGAGGTCTCTCGTTCTGCCGGTAATGAATGGCTCAGTCGTTGGACTCAGCGAGTCGAGATGATGAGCTTATAGAGGAGTGAAAGGAATAGACTGGATTGGGCTGATATTATATTTTTGGTGTTGGTATAACTTGCAACATGCGGAATTACGTAAATAATGTTAATGTATGTTTTGGCGTGCAAAATATGACTCTGTTTCTTTTTAAAAATACTTCAATCTAGATATTTGTTTATATTATCGGCATTGTTTATATTGTGCTCGTAGATTTTAAAATAAAATAAGATATAGATACAACTGTTTTTTCTTCTTGTAGGCAGAGAAAAAATATTGTATATCGATGATTTTTCTAGTATGCTATTACGATTAATACTTGATTTATAGGTTTCCTTTCTTCAAATATCAAATACTCGTAGATTCAAACTCAAGTCAAGCTAAAATAATAAACCCTTAAGTCTGTTAACATAAATTAAAAAAAAACAAATTATTTCTATTAGGTATCTCTTGTTTCGTTTGTGCTACACACAGCTACACATCAAGCTATAAGTTTCCAGTATAAAATGACCTCTCATTCTACGAAAAGCCTTCACAATGCGAGGTCAGCTTATACTGAAAGTGTATAGCTTGATGTGTATCCGTGTGTACAAGGTCCACTTGCTAAAAAATCATGTTTGTACTTTCTAAAACAGAATAAAGGAAAAAAAACTCTGCCTTTATATATTATATATTTTTTATGAAACAGCTAACAACTTCAAAAGCTGAAGCGGAGGGTACATATCAATCAATTACAGGCTGACGCCTCAGGCGATACCCGCGCAGATAGGCGCACCCCATTTTGTCTAATAATTACCGTGGTTTGTTTTGATGGCCTTATTTCCATTCTGAAAATAACCTGTTTTTTTTAATTAAAATCACGTTCAATAACTATAAACGTTATTTAAAATTATCAATATTATAAACGCGAAAGTTTGTATGTATGGATATATGGATGTTTTTTATTCTTTCACGCTGGAACGGCTGAACCAATTGCGATAAAATTTAGTATGTACATAGATCGTAACCTGGATTAACACATAGGCTACTTTTTATTAGCAAACCACGCGTGCGAAGCCGCGGATTGAAAGAAAGAAGTTATTTATGACTGTACAGCACTATGTAAAACTTAGGGCATCTATCAAAAACGATTACTAGTAATCATTACTTCACATAGTTGGATGTAGAATCCTTTTTCTATTTCTAAAGGTATTATAGTACCAACTTTCATCAAAATCTATCACGTAGATCCAGCGTTATACGCATGCAAAGGGATAACAGATACAGACATTAATGAAAACAATGGTCGTTTTAGCCTCTATAACGGTTAAGAAATTAATATCAATTTTTATTGTACTTACAGTTTTATTAAAATGTATAGATAAATCCAACTTTATGTTGTCTGGAAGAGAATTGAGACTACCGATTGTAATACACGATTTATTCAACTATTTATTTTAATTTTGTCGTATGTATGCTGCAGACCGTCTTGTACGTTCCACACAACTTCTCCAGTTAATGACTCCTCAACACAAAACAACCTGCTATTCTAACTCTTTCACTACGACTATGGAATAGTATTCCGCTTGAGATTCGACATGTTTCCTATATTGAGGTTTTCAGATCCAAAGTGTGCAAGCACTACTTCACTCTCATGAACGAAGCCTACAAAATGAGTGGTGTCCTGTAGATGCTCTGTCATTTGTCCACTCTGTTATCTTTATATCATATGAGTTTATTTAGGTTTATTGTAACTACCTATTTATTAGTTTATCTATTAGTTTTCAACTAGTGTTTATTGATGTGTAATATTTGAAAGTACGTTTATGGAAAATACTCTATATATATTTGATGTTTCGTTCGTATTCTCAATATATCTTAGTTTTATTTTTTTATTATTAAATTTTTTCTGCTACATTATGTCATGCACTACCTACAAAAATATTTTTTCAACACTACGCAAAGGTTAACTGGAAGAAAATTCTTGCTAGCATTAAGTTCGCCTATGTACAGATTTATGTATTTTGTGCAATAAAGAATTCTTCAATCAATCAATCAATTTTCAGTTGTCTATTGGTTGGCCGCTGCAGACTAAATATGTGCAAATAGGGATTCAGGGACCCTAACTTGACGCAGTGCGACTGCGGTGATCCCGCGCAGTCAATGCAGCACTTGCTAATGTACCCTTTGTGCTCGAACACCTGCACGATGGAGGACCTAATAACCGCCTCACCTAATGCTATTGTTGTGGCCCAACACCTGTCCAACATAGTATAAGTGAAAACATAGTACTCTTGACACGGTAAGAAGAAGAAGAATTGTTTATTTTTATGTGGACAAAATAGTATTTTCTATGAAATGTTATAGTCTTTGGCCACAGTTGACAAAATAACTTAACCAGTAGGCTTTTCGCTGGGAGTTTTTATTAATATCTTTTATAAAAGGTGAACGACCCTCCACCAATCTCACAAAACGCAAGTACTGAATATTAATAAAGGCATATCGCGATATACAGGCGCATACCGTCTCGCCTACAGAGAATGGGGACGCATACCACACTGACGCTTTCCTTTGTATTAATACTTGGAGGAATCCGTGACGTCATGTCATGAGATCATTATATATTACTAGCTGATCAGCCTGTGGATTCGCACGCATGGTTTGTCAATAAAAACATTATCCTCTTTCTTCACAGTCAGATAAATAGTAGCCTATATCCCAATCCCAGTCATAATCAATATATGTACTAAATTTGATCGAAACCAGTCCCGTCATTTAGTGAAATAGTAACAAACAGACACAAATACAAACTTTGGTACTTGCGCAACGATGCCTAAAGGTATTTAGTGGCTAAATATGATTTAAGGAGTTGGCAAAAGATACAAATATGTCAAATTTTAACAAGTTTAGTCGCTTAATACGTTTAGAAATCGTTGTGCAAGCCATCCTTAGAATATTATCTATTGCACTAGACTTCTTACCAAAGCTTTACAGAACAGAAAGTTATTTTTGTACTTAAATTTATTTGGGACTGGCTGAGCAATCCACAGCTTCGCACGCGTATTTTTCAATAAAACATTACCCTCCTTCTGCGCAGTTTGGTAGAAATTATCTTATGTCACTTAAGGTGAATGTAGCTTTCCAATGGTGAAATAACTTTTTAAATCGGCACAGTAGTTTTTGAGTTTATTCAATACAAACATTCACACAAAAATACAAATCTTTCCTCTTTACAATATTAGTATAGAAGTATAGATAGATAAAATTTTCGATTCTAATCTAGATGATGACGTAGTTGAAAGATGACGCTGCTTATAAAGATCGTAAGGGTGCGTTTTCAATAGAGATGTGCAAGGAAATTGAATAGTGTGCGAAGAAAAAATCCAACCATACTATCACTTCATTTTCATAGTCTCGCTCGGCGCTGGTCGCTTCTAGTGGAAAGAGGCTGGCGAAGGTATTGTACATAAAAAAGTGAAGAAACGTGTGCGGGGAACGTGAGCGAGGAATGTTTGTGAGGAATGAGTGCGAGCGATGTGGATTTATCTAACGCTACTGGAGTCCGTTTAGCTTCCTCATCTCTGGTGGAAAGAGTCGCACCGTTTCGCACCTTCACTACGCATTGTACAGCTTCCTCGCAAATCTCTGATGGGAATGCCTCTTAATGCTCTTGTGTACCACAAGAAAATGACGGAAATTAAAATCACATAAATTGGGGTGCAGAAGTAAAGTGAACAAAATTCAAGATCGAAGAGAGAAACCTCAAAAATTTAAGTTCATAAACACAGTGAATAGATAATTTCTATGCAAGCATGCTCTATATTTGACTACTCCAATACTTACTATTAAGTGAGGTAGTATCAAATGATTGCCGATTATCGATATATAATAAACCGTAATAAAAGCGTCAAGTTAAAAAGTATTAAATATGATTCCACTAAAATATTCGTCAAAAACATTACAAAAGCTTAAAAATCTGTAAAAACGAGATAGTAACCTAAAAAGGCTTTATTAAACTACATCACCTCTGTACAAAAATCTTGCGGAATAAAAAGGTCGTCGTCCATTATATCCGCCAACAATGGGCCCACTGAAAAGTACCCGGAAAGCTGCAACATTATAATAAAAGGTAACGGCGGATAGGTTTCCGGGATAAAATTTTATTGTGAACCATCGACAAAGGGGCTGCGGGAACAAAAGTCCTGATCCCGGAATTGTTCCCGAATCTGTGACGAAGAGCCGGCTTTGTGAGGATGTGTCCTTCGTGCTTCGTGATGTAAATTTTACTTTATTACGGGTGTGTAAAGTCGAACGAGGTTGGCTTAAAATAATATATTAAATTAATAATATCTTTACATTATGTTGCAAATTAGTGTGTACCTACAAACTCTGCAGACTTATATGCTCTTTAAATATGTTCCCAAATAGGAGGTTGAAGCGTGTACCCTACCGTAATACAGTTAAATCTAGGACGGAGAGTACGGTTTTATAATAACTATCTATTTGTAAAATAACATCCTCCTAGGTACCAACTTATTTCCATCATGTACACACGGCTACACGTCAAGCTATAAGTTTCCAGTATAAACTGATCTCTCATTCTACGAAAAGCCTACACAATGCGAGGTCAGCTTATACTGGAAGTTTATAGCTTGATGTGTAGCCGTGTGTACAGTATATGATATGTCGTAGGTAGTGTTAGTTTATAAAATAGTGTATACATAAGTTACAATTAGTTCAATTGTTGACATTAATTTTAGAAATATTTTTTGAAGCAAAACTTCTTTACGCACGCTTGACTTGGGAAGCAAGCTGGTGAATGCGTGACGAGAGCGTTACGAAAAGTGTGATCGGGCAAGGCGAACGGAAGGTGAGAGGGAGATATAAGCTAATGAAGACAGAATGAGAGAGAGTTACGTTTCGTATATTACTGTAGGAGCAAGAGAGGTTCGAGCACACATTTTCTTTCTTTCTTTCTCTCATAGCCAGTGCATGAAATATATATACATATATATATATATATATATATCAGTCAGTAGTTTGTTTGCGAGCTTGCTAGCGTTACGCGAACGGTTATTTCTTGATTATTTTTCGTAATTTCATTTCGTTCTTAAATAATTTCATAAATTAATATTTTGAAAAAAAAGGTTTACTTCAGTCGTGTAGCACACTCGTTTTTTTTAATCACTTTATCTTTACGTCTTAGGAAGGCACTGTGACATCTTAATGACTGCTCCTTTTACCCAGTTAGTGCTGCAACTTATCTCCAGGCACTGTAATTAATTTATATAAAATATGATGTAATTCTCAGATTTTCCTATTGTAGGAATCTTACTGAACCTAACAAGCATCATAGATAAAAAATAATAGTTATCCTAACAAAATAACAAGAAAAGTTTATTACCTTTTATGAATTTATCATCGTCATCATGGTGGCCTCTTCGTGCTTCAATCTTGGATCAAGACCTTTTCCTTATAGTACAAATATTTTTATTTCCCAAATAAGAATTAACATATATGTACGTACATAATGAGCTCCGCACAACCTGTATCGCGGATGCCTTGTATAGATTTGCAAAAGTTCAACAGATATTATATGCGGGACCAAACCGAGTCAGTATACATTTTTGACAATTATATATGAGAACAGAGAAACAAAACACTAATTTAAGTTAAATAAAGCAAAAAGATAGCAGTAATACTATAGGATTATGGAATTGCAAAACTACTAAGACAACATCTTTATTCTCCATTCCAATTTCTACAGTCATGTCCAGCGTGTCGTATAACTTCATCCACCCAGCGATTAGATTTAGGCAGTCGGTCTCGTCTCTGTGTATATATAATCTTACTTTTTTATAAAGCCGTTTGTTGTTTTTTTTTTCAGGTAAGTTTTGTTTTATTTTTTGGAACTACAATTGCATCCCATTGCTAAAAAGATCGTAAGTATTACAACTCCACTTGTACCATCGACAAGTTACTTAATTTTAACAAAACTATTTTACATTCCTGTTGCCACGAATATTAACTAAGCAACTAAAATACATTCCGCCGATAAAACATAACAATACGCCCCGTTAATTTAAAAATATTCGTGACACAAATTATGTAGCCGTGGTGTTAACAAACACGGCATTCGTCACCTGCAGTGTTAAAAGCATTTTATCGATTGTACACTCTCAATAAGTTAAATGAAAAGTCGTCCTAACAGATTAGATAGGTTAAGCACTCTCGGCATAGATAGATAACGCTTAATGTACGTCACACTTAAATTATAAAACTATTTATACTAGCGGTTCACCCCAAACTGAGATCTAGCAAGTCTCCCAAAAAACAAAATATTATTCTTAGGGCGACTTACGCAACGATGCCTGAACGTATTTAGTGGCTAAATATGATTTAAGGAGTTACTAACAAAATAGTGCCCCGAATTGATCAACCAAATAATTTGATCAACAGTTTAATTGAAATTTCAAGTAGCGGGAGTTCATGTAAATTGATTGGTTTTAGGGTTAGAAATGGCAGTTATTCTGGATTTCAGACTTTTACCTATATTTGTGTCACTAAAGCTGTACACTGTGAATTTCGTCATATTTCATTTTATATCATACCAAATAGCTCAAAAACTACAAGCATTAAACTAAAAATATAAAAAAAAGTCAAAATGTCAAGTCCTTTTTTTCCCATTTGACGTAATAGGCTCATTTTGATTTTATTTTACCACTCTTGAACCCAAATATCTCAACAACCCGCTTACATTTTTAGGTAATTTAGTCACACCAAGATTGTGCTGACATTACCAACCTATATACCAAATTTTACAATGATCGGATCAACCCTTCAAAAGTTATCCTCGGACAAAAAGACATACATACATACATACAACGCCGATTTGCCCGAGTTGATTTGGAGATCTCGCTTCGCTCTATCAAAAACAAATAACAATACACGTAAAAATACAAGTGGCGGTCTAATCGTTAAATGCGATCTCAACCTTTGGAATCTTTGGCATAGTTGGCTTAGTTGCTCGGTAGGTTAAGCAATTAACTTAGATACATGTTAAAGTCAAACTCTCAGGTGGGCTAAATACTAAGACCTCAGAACTTACTAACCACTATGTACAAGTAGTACCTACATACTTGATCCGAGCATCTTATAAATCTTTCGTCTAAACCCGCTTTGCGAGAGTGCACAAACGACCGCGTTTTTATACCTATTTCGGAACTTGAAAATGTAAATGGCGCTCATAATTTAGTAATTAATTTGAATTAGGAATATATTAAAAGTGGCTTCTGAATTCAGGTACCCTCTTTGATGTTTCGGTAACCAACTTTCAGTTACGGTTGTTATTCGTGCTGACTGTCATTTTTTTATATGTTATTTGTAGGGAAACAGGCTTACGGCCCACATGGTAAGCGGTCACCGTCGCCTATTGACACCGGCAACACCCGGGGTATTGTCGATGCGTTCCCTACACTGTAGAAACCTCTTTACATTTCTCTTGAAGCGTGCCATGTCGTAGCCTAATGGGAAAACCTCAGATGGTAGCTCATTCCACATCTGGCAAGTATAGGGTAGAAAAGATCGCGTGATGCGTGTGGTGCGTGATACCCAATTGTCGATGATATGTGGATGAGCTTTATTACGTTATCGAGAAGTGCAGTGATAAAATCTCGACGACGGGATGAGATCAAATAGCTCCTCAGAACATTCCCCATTATACAGGCAGAGGAATACACTGAGCTATCCGATGTCACGGCGTTGACTCAGCGGTTCCAGCCTGTCAGTGAGTTTGGGATCACCGATGATTCTGATGGCATTTACTCGATGACGGTCGTTGGGGCAGAAAGGTTGTTATTACCTAAAGAAAAAAACAGGAGTAAGAGCAGCAGCTAGTAGCCAAGAACTGAAAAGTATTTGAGGTTTTTTAGTTATAGCAGCTAAAATAACTATAATTATGACTCAACTTATAGGAATTTATTTTACTGTCCTACAAGCCTATGAATACATTGAGGCGCAATTTACAATTGCTGATAGAGTTTATGGGTCAACATTTTTTGCAGCGATATGCTCCATGGCTTGCATGTTATTATTGGAACTATATTTTTAACTATAAGTACCACGCACTGAAAGGCGCAGAGTAAGGTCGCCCATTGTAAGGATGACCTAATGAAGGTTGCTTGGAAACCCTAGGGTGCAGACCACCTAAGTTTGGTCAGCTGGAAATCTCTGGAGATGCCTGTGTTCAGCGTCCTATGGCTGATAAATATTCAGAATCTCAGAAAAATAATTAGTCAGAATTTTGATAATGGTTCAACTCTGTTTCGTCTGACTGCGCATATTTTGTATTACTTACTAGTGTTTCGCCCCGAATTGAGATATCGCGAGTTCCCCATAAAGACAAAAAAATATTATTTGTAATCTTTGACGTTCATAATAGTGCCACGAAATAGATAACCAAATCACTTGAACTACAGTTTTATTCAAATTACAGGTAACGGGAGTTCATGTAAATTGAAACTTTGTTTTGGGTTGAAATTGCAGTTATTCTGGATTCAGACTTTTCCCTATATTTGTGTCACTAAACTTACACTCATCCAAATTGCAGCGCTGTGGGGCCACTGGTGTACCCTGTCGATTTCGTCAAAGTTCAGTTTTTATTATGGCTTAACCCAAACACTGCAAGTACTTAACTAAGAACAAAAACGGGGTCGACATGTACAAATGAAGACCTTTAATTTGACGTCACATTTGATCTAATAGTCTCATTTTCATTTTTTTACCCCTTTTGTACCCCAATGTCGCAACAACCCTCCAACAGCTCATTTAGTCACACCAAATTGTCCCATCTCTTTCCTAACTATGTATTAAATTTCACGATGATTGGATCAAATAATAACTTTCTACGCTTCGATAGTTATCCTCGGAAAAACAAACATACATACATACAACGCTGATTTGCCCAAGTTGATTTGGAGATCTCGCTTCTCTCGATCAATAATAAAAAATATGGATACATTCATTTATTTTTAAATTTCTGTTAGTTTTACTATATTATTTTTTTATTCAACCTGAATCATCCCACTGCTGGGTAAAGGTCTCCCCCAAGGTCTTCTAGGACTTTTGCTCGCGTGCCAAATCCCAAAAATCTGCCTCGAAGGCATCGATATCATCACGCTAGCGTCTACTAGGCCTTCCTCGGCGCCGTCGCCTGTCTTCAGGCACCCACTGCGTGATGATCTGTCCGGGTGCATTCGTGTTACGTGGCCTGCCCAATCCAATTTTAGCCTTATTTCCTGCGTCAGCAATGCCGGTCTTTAAACGCAGCGTGGTGTTACGGATTCTGTTAATCCTCTTTACTCCAAGCATACTGCGTTCCATTGCTTTTTGGCAAACCTTGAGTTTGGATTTTTAAGCCTCGTTCAAAAACCACGTTTGAGAACCATAGGTAAGGACGGGCATTATGCACATGTCGATGAGTTTGCGCTTTAGTGACATAGAAAGGTTTCCCTTCATCAGCTCTTTCATGGACCAGTTGTTCTCCCAGGAGTTCTATACAATAATAAAATCTTATAATTTTGTTTGTAATCAGCTGTCATTAAATTATACGTAGGTTACACTAAAAGTTTTGCGTAACTTAAAAAAAACAACATGTCATAACCAAAATATTATGTTTATTGCTTTTCAAAATACTCTCCTTTACATTTCAAATATTTTTTCATGCGATCGAATCATTTTTAAAACAGAAGGACCACAGATCTGAAGGCATGTTTTCTACGTACTGATTGAATGCTATCACTGCCTCTTCGGAGTTGGTAAAATTGAAACCTGTCATCAAATCCTTGATTTTGGGGAAAAAACCAAAATCACAGGGTGCTAGGTCGGGGTTATATGCAGGATGGGAGACGAGTTGTACTTTTTCGGAAGCTAAAAATGAATTTGTTTTGTTAGCCGTGTATGAAGAAACGTTGTCATGATGTAGGAGAACGCGGCTTTTTGGTCGTCTTTCGCGAACTTTTCCTAACACCCTGGGTAAACAAATGGTAGAATACCACTCGGTATTAACACTCTTTTGATCTTCAAGTGGAATTGTGCAGATGGGACCCGTAGCTGAGAAAAAAAACGCGATCATTTTTTACCAACGTTTCTCGCCTGCCTCACTTTTGTTGGCCTGTTCTCATTTTCAAACACCCATTCACAAGATCGCTGTTTCTTTTCGGGTTCAAACCATAAATCCAAGTTTCGTCTCCTGTGACTATGTCTTAAGCAGCATTAGAATGTCCGTGGTCGTACTTCAGTAGCATCTGTGAGCACCATTCCACGCGAGCTCGCTTCTGCTTCGCTGTCCGTTCATGAGAGATCCAACGACAACAGCTTCCGAACTTTCAATTCTTCGTGAAAAATTTTCTTAATTTGGCTCATACCAATCCCTAATAGTCCTCAAATTGTCTCATAGGTAATCCGCGGATTTTCTTTAATTAGCCGCTTAACAGTAGCCACATTATTTTCGTTGACGGCAGTTGAAGGCCGCCCTTCACGAAATTCGTCATGTAAAGAAACCCGACCTCTTTCAAAATCAGAAAACCATCGCCTTACGGTGCTCAAACAAGGCGCTTCTCTCCAAAAAGCATTTTGAAGAGGAGCGGCACAGTCTTGCGGAGAGAGAACTTATAAATCATAAAAAATCATGGCTCTAAAATATTTTCGAGTTAATTCCATTTTCGTTGCGTCCGTATAAGTTTGATGTGTGATAAAAAAAAATGATTTGCCGCAATTTTTTTTCAGTAAGAAGGTTGCAACGTTTTAAAAAATATAACATTCGAAATTCAAATAGTTACGATTAGCTAGAAGTGCAAAACTTTTAGTGTGCCCTATGTACTGGTCTGTGCCTACAGTAATACGAACTCCGGCCAACTTTAAAATATATTTTGGAAAAACAACTACTATAGGTACCTGAACAATTTCGCCATCATCCGTTTTACAGACCACTTTCTCGAAACTAATAAAATTGTATCAACAACGGGCAAGCCTACTGATTAAATTAAAGTTCCCCTGCTACCTATCCGGTCTTATGCCTACCTCAATCCCCAAAGACACTATTATTTCACCCGGACCCTAGCCAATTTAGCCAATTTGGGTTTGAAAGAATTTGAGTTCTATTGCGTTGACTCTAGATTTTATGTGGTTGGCGGTCATGCGGACTACTGGCAAAGAACGAGCTAAAAGTAATAAAAGCAATTTGAGCGTTCTCAGACCGACTTAAGATTTAAAATTGCTTGCTCTCTTTTAATTCGTCACTCACTACATTTTTAGAGTAAACCTCCCGTGCGTTAGTCCTATATTAATTCTGTGCCGTTTCCCCAAAGACACAACTTTCCATTTCGATATTAGCAATTCTGTCCCTGAACTAATTTATCAGGTTCCTTTTGGGACTGCTGTGTCAAAATAACATTACTTATTTTACGTTTCGTGGAATTCCATTAGGTTTATTAGACAAACGATTCGTGAAACAATATGTAGAAAGGCGTAACAAGTGAACATAATTATAATGTTTTAGACCCATTTATTTCGCATGTTATGAATTTTAGTAGGCAACGAATTTTGTAAAAGGTTTCATAGTAATTCACGCATAAAAGAACATGAAATAAAAAAAAATCAACATTAATTTCATACCAAAATTCATCAATATTCATAATTGAGTCTAATTCGAACGTGCTTATTGACGCGCGCACCAAAGTTCCGATTTGTGAAGATTCCGATCGTGATACGTAAATTAGCATTTCAGTGAGTCATGATGACCGTTCGGTTTGAGGTCACGGCCTTAGAGAATGTAACAGTTACTAGGCCACTCCCAAGAGTTCCAAGAACTATTTATTACCCATTTGTTTCAATAAGCGAGCAAACGGTAGTCGTAGCAAGTGAACCAGAGGAAAGTTTAAGATCTCAATTGCATTATTTTAATATTATTATTTTTGTAGTAAAAACTTATTTAGGCGTGTTGGACATAGTGAAAACAGCTTTAAGCGTTGAGCATTTTTTTAAGATGAGATAAAACCATTGTACTCGCGACCCTGTTACCGACACCTGTCACTGACTACTGACACTGACTGTTGACACCTGTCACTGTCACTGACACCTCTATATTTATGTACTCGTAACTGAAGTTCTGCTTTTAATCAAGTGTATAGTTTTTAAAGTGAAAACTTCTTTAGATGCGTTGAGTATTTTTTTTAAATGGGAATTAAACCATTGTGCTCGCAACACTGTTACCGACACCTGTCACTGACTGCTACTGACACCTTTGTATATAAATATCTGTAGTGTAGTTTGCTTTAATTCAAGTTTTCACTGCTGTCGGCACTAACGGAATGCCACTTTCTTTTCAATTAAATGACATCTGACGTATTGCGAGAGAGAGTACGTATTTTGCTCACTGGTTATTGTGCAAATTTAAGTTACAAAAAAGTAAAAAAAAAGTGTTTTCAAATACAATTTAGTTCAGGATTCAGTACCAATCGCTTAAGGGAAGCATGTAAGCTGATGGGTCTCTTGGTGTTAAGTAGCCACAGTCTATATTCTTAAAACGTTTTCATATATGTTATTTTTTATTTATAGTTTTATTTTTATATAATTACTAGTTGACCCGCCAAACTTCGTACCGCCTTGACATGCATATAACGCGGGCTGTCAATGTACGTCACCCTCGTAGAATTGTCAAATAATCAAAATCAAAATTTCTTTATTTTCTCTGTCATGATTTACAATAATAATTGTTGTCCCCGGCCATCATTTTACAACCATACTTAACCATGGACAAAATTACGTTTAGCTGTCATTTGCGTTTTGTTATTCCATGTCAGATGCATTTTTGTTATAACACGTTTTATAGTGACTTGTATTCTCTTTGACGTTTTATGTCACGTCACACGGGAACGCGGTCGAACAGGATAAAAATTATTCTATGTCCGTCTCGTGGTTCTAAGCTACCTTCCCACCAATTTTCAGCCAAATCGGTTCAGCCATTCTTGATTTATAAATAGTGTAACTAACACAACTTTCTTTTTTGTATATAGATTCTATTGGAAGGAATGGGGGAAGGCAGTGTACAGCAGTGAACAGAAGTGGCTCATAATAAACAATAATAATAACTAGTGGTTCGCCCCAAACTGAGATCTCGCGAGTCTCCCTTAAAAACAAAAAAATATTATTCGTAATCTTTGACTATCAAAATAGTGCCCCGAAATAAATACTAGCTACTTGACCTACAGTTTCATTAAAATTACAAGTCACAGCAGTTCATGTAAATAGATACAAATTGCAGTTATCATGGATTAAAGACTTTTTCCTATATTTGTGTCACTACAACTACACGCACACCAAACTTCAGTAATGTGGGGTCACTGGTAGACCCTGTGAATTTAGTCAAAGTTAAATTTTTATTATGGATAATAACTCAAAAACTACAAAGAATAAAATAAAAATACAAACGGGGCGAATTGTGATAATGAAGACCTTTTATTTGACGTTCTACTTCACCTTATAGTCTCATTTTACTTCTTTTTACACCCCCCTGAACCCCAATATCTCAACAAAAACCCTCTCACATTTAGCGCATTTAGGCACAACAGAATTGTGTTACCACTACCTACCTATGTAGTAAATTTCACGATGATCGGATAAAAGCTTCGAAAGTTATCCTCGGACAAACCATACATACAACGCTGTTGTCCTAGTTGATTTGGAGATCTCGCTTCGCTCTATCAATAATTCTGTGCTTTTTATTTTTGAATTATCAATATTGTGTGTTAGTGTTTAAGAATTCAGTATTGATTATAAACGTGAAATAAACGAATTTATAGAAAAATCAAAATAAACAATATTTTTGTAACATTTACTGGGTTTGCGCACCGTTCTCGCAGTGTATACGCGGTGCGTCAGTGTCAAAGAAAGAGTGTATTCCCAATACACTCTTTCTTTGACACTGACGCAGTATAACAAATAATCACTTGGTCGTGACTGTCAGCCAACGGAAAATTGACTGAAGGAGGGTGTAGAATGAAGGTAAACAATAGTTTAGTCAGGAGGGAAATAAGTTTTAAAACTGTTAATTTAAATGTAAACCTTTTGTGTCTTTAAAAGAATAAAGTGTATGGTTCTTTCTTTTCGAGTGATTTTCTTTTACTCGATGCAAGTCAAAATATACCATAATATACCAAAATAAACCATAAGTCATAGTTCTGCCAACTATGACTTATGGTGCCGAGACATGGAGGCTCACGAAGGAGGCTGTGAACAAAATACGTGTTGCACAGAGAGCCATGGAGCGCGCCATGCTCGGCAGCACACTCTTAGATCGAGTTCCCAACACTGAAATTCGCAAGCAGACTAAAGTACGAGACGTCAATATTGGGGCTCAAGTGGAGTTGGGCTGGACACTTGATCAGACGTAGTAACGACAGGTGGACTAAGGCTCTAACAGAGTGGAGGCCGAGAACTGGGCATCAAAATAGGGGACGTCCACCAGCGAGATGGGTCGACGACATCCTTAAGGTCGTACGTGGTTCAGACTGGCACAGGATCGGGAAGAATGGCAGAAACAAAGAGAGGCCTATGCCCAGCAGTGGGTCGACACGGGCTGAAAATGAAGTCAAAATATAATTTCTTATCTCGGTCGGAATAGCACTAACTACTGTTTAATTAGCGGAAACTGTTTATATACATGGTTCTCTATTGAAGTTGTCTGTCAGCTTTGAAATCTTTCTACGGTTTGAATCACTTTTTCAATACTAATAAGCAAAAATTCAAAATTCTACTACGAGTGTATAAACATTGAATTGAAAATGCTCCTAAAATTATAAACAAAACATACAAATATTGTAGTACATAATATACATGGTGTTTGGTAATATACTGACGATATTCAAGTGATGGTATCTCAAAACATAAAAAAAGACTTCTCGAAAAAAAACTACTTATATCAAATTTTAAAGAAAATCGACTAAGTTTAGGTGATAATTCGATATAAAACTTACTGCCTACTCTTGCAATCGACATTCAAAAATAAAGGTCGATTTGATATCTCTTTCAGAAATAGCTGCGGGTTTTGGGTTAGAAAGGGACACCAAAAAATATCTCGAGACGTCACCAATATAGTATTTGTGGTTAGATGGCAAGCATCATGCAATAGCACCACATAAGTTTAATAAAGGGTTTGTTTTTTAATGCAAATATAAAATTTACATTTCTATGGTAAACATTTCATAAATGTATTTATTATGCTCATCAAAATAACCCCTTTAATTTTTGTGCGTATATTATCAAACACCCTATATAGAAAAATGAGTACGCTGCTGTAAACCCTTAACTACTTTATAAATATTTATTTAATTTATAAACTTATATCTAAGCATACACAAATAATTGAATAAAACAAAATCCCCAGTGAAACCAAACGCAATCGCAAACCTCCATTTCCCTAACTGGAAATAATTCTTCGCGATCTAGACAAATTCATATCAACAAAACACCATCCAATATGAGAGCAAAGTGGATTCTAGACGAAGCCAGATGCAACACAAAAGGATATACTGGTACGAGTATGCAATACATTTGAATGTG
Organism: Philereme vetulata; assembly: GCA_918857605.2. Classification (NCBI taxonomy): domain Eukaryota; kingdom Metazoa; phylum Arthropoda; class Insecta; order Lepidoptera; family Geometridae; genus Philereme; species Philereme vetulata. The sequence continues at coordinate 4,299,427 of OU975456.1, read as the reverse complement.
CTACGTTTAATCGTGGTAGGGTTGTCTATTTTGAATTTTTTTAATGAGCTCCAATTCGTTCATAGTACCGTTTTGCTCCTTCTCACTATGAAATGTATTTCCAAGCTATTGCGCCTTTAAATAACTATCAGAGTTTTCCACATTTTCACTTGATTTGCCCAATCACACCTACGAACCGGCATTTTTTATTTTTTTTTATACTACTTATATGGCAAACGAGCATGCAGTCCACCAGATGTTAAGTGGCTACTACAGCCCATGGATATCCACATAGAATTCAAAATAAGCTATTATGTTGTCTTGATCTCTATGTGGATACGTTGTCATACTATAGGACTTAGCTGTTATGCCTATGTGCCAGAAATTACAGAAACATACCATTACCATCTAACTGGAACACAGCAGCACAAGTACTACTATTTAGCGGCCGATAAAGGTAAGGCGGTGGTGCCCACTTCCTCGAGCCCGTTCACAAAAGCTCTACCACGAGTATATGGAATAAAATAACGAAGCGTTTAGGTTTTGTGTATATAAATACATTGCGGTAAATCATTTTTGAAAGCCGTCTTCAATGTACAGACATGACCCTGGAGCTGCTTTATAATAGGTTATGTAGATAGACGTAATGGAGTTGAACCGAAGCCAAGAATGCGCCAATTGATTATTGATATTGCAATTGCAATGCAATGCTATATTGGTTTTTGAGAAAATGAGCCTTGCTCTAAACGAATGTTGGCAACGAAACAATGGTTCATTTGGCCATTATTCTTAACTAATAATAGCTCGGTTCGGTGGATTTTTATTGAAAGTTTTCAAAGAAATAACGAGAACTTTTGCTGGCTTTTAGGTTTGAAAAATGATATAGTTTTCGTATTAAATTGAATTATATGTACCAATAATCATAAACTGTAGTTATTTTTATATATTTCTTAAATGAGCTACCATCTGAGGTTTTCCCATTAGGCTACGACATGGCACGCTTCAAGAGAAATTTAAAGAGGTTTCTACAGTGTAGGGAACGCATCAACAATACCCCGGGTGTTGCCGGTGTGAATAGGCGACGGTGACCACTTACCATCAGGTAGGCCGTGAGCCTGTTTTCCCACAAATAATATAAAAAAAATACAGCGAGACTTAAACCCCCATGTTAATTAAACTGTGGATGATGTCGTGGGTCATATATTTATTCATGTAACTATTAACACTATGTTTTATTTCATAATGTACGACTGTTTATATTCCCAAATCAATAATATATATATATAAATAAAAACCTGTTGAACTGCCTTCGCAAATTAAGTGCAAGAAATCTAAAGTACCTTTTCCCGTTATTAACAAATTTTCGATCTAAAATTTTCTGTCCAGCCTACATACATTGCAATGCAATCTTTATCCGAATAAAAGTACCCTTCACACAAAATCTTAACCCTTCTAAGACGAAAACTCATTCCTACAAAGACAAGTAATTTTTAGGGTTCCGTACCCAACGGGTCAAACGGGACCCTATTACTAAGACTCCGCTGTCTGTCTGTCCGTCTGTCACCCGGCTTTATCTCATGAACCGTGATAGTTAGACAGTTGAAATTTTCACAGATGATGTTTTTCTGTTGCCGCTATAACAACAAGTACTAAAAACAGAATGAAATAAGTATTTAAGGGGGGCTGCACATACAATAAACGTGATTTTTAGGGTACCGTACCCAAAAGGTCATACGGGACCCTATTACTAAGACTCCGCTGTCTGTCTGTCAGTCTGTCTGTCCGTCTGTCACCAGGCTTTATCTCATGAACCGTGATAGTTAGACAGTTGAAATTTTCACAGATGATGTATTTCTGTTGCTGCTATAACAACAAATACTAAAAGCAGAAGAAATAAGATTTAAAGGGGGCTCCCATACAACAAACGTAATTTTTAGGGTTCCGCACCCAAAGGGTCAAACGGGACCCTATTACTAAGAATCCACTGTCTGTCTGTCAGTCTGTCTGGCCGTCTGTCACCAGTCTTTATCTCATGAACCGTGATAGTTAGACAGTTGAAATTTTCACAGATGATGTATTTCTGTTGCCGCTATAACAACAAATACTAAAAAAAGAATAAAACAAATATTTAAGGGGGGCTCCCATAAAACAAAAGTGATTTTTTTGCTTGATACTGATATCGGCAACAGGTAAACGCTTGAAATACTCACAAAATATTGAGTTATATTATTCACTTTAAAAAAATAATTAAATAAAAAATTAATTTATATTTCCCATACAACAAACGTAGTTTTATTGCAGTTTGCATAGTTTTTTTTATACTGCTAAGGTAGCAAACAAGCATACGCCCACCTGATGGTAAGCAGTTACCGTAGCCTATCGACGTTTGTAACAACAAAGGCATCAATCGCGCGTTGCCGATCCTTTAAAAATTTTAAAACGCCCTTTTTGTAGAACCCCATACTGCAGTACCCGGTGAAAACTTCGGCAGGGAGACCTTTCGTTAAGCGAATTATACCAAAACCTAATAAATGAATATATATTTCATTGTATTAACACGGAAGCTATACTCCAAACCAGTCACCTTTACTAAGGTAATTTGCAAATTGATTCTAGGTGCCAAGTCTTGGCAGCGTTCCGGCCACACCGGTATCTCGTGCATTATAGTTAATTGGGGCGGTTTTTGTATTGTCATACTAATTTGGTTTATTTGTATATATATTATTTGGTTTATTTGGATACTTACGCGCTCTTTCGCGTATATAAATACTAGTGTTTATGACGCCCTCCGTGGCGCAGTGGGTGAATAGACGGCTGAGTCGCAGTAGGTAGCGGGTTCGATTTCCGCCGCGAACCAAATGTTTGCATAATCTGCAGATAATTTGTTCTGGGTCTGGATGTTTTTCCATCTATACGATTATACTAATCTATACAAATATTATAAAGAGAGAAGATTTGTATTTTTGTGTGTGTGTATGTTTGTAATGAATAAACTCAAAACTACTGGTCCGATTTCAAAAATTCTTTCACCATTAGAATGCTACATTATCCCTGAGTAACATAGGCTATTTTTATCGAACTGCGCAGAGGTAGGGTAATGCTTTTATTGAAAAACTACGCGTGCGAAGCTGCGGATTGGTCAGCTAGTATAATATTATAAAGAGGAAAGATTTGTTTGTTCGTTTGTTTGTATTGAATAGGTTCCGAAACTACTAGAACGATTTAAAAAAATCTTTCATTTTTATGAAGCTACACAATCCCCAGGTAACATAGGCTACTTTTTACCCAACTGCACAGAAGGAGGGTAGCGTTTTTGTTGAAAAACTACGCGTGCGAAGCTGCGGATTGGTCAGCTGGTATATTATACTGTTGTATTTACAAAGAAAATATAGTATATAAGTATTCTATTAATTATCTGGTTCCCATAGTGCAAGCTCTGTTTAATTTGGGGCTTGATAGCGCTGTGTGAAATGTCCAGCGATATTAAAAAATATAAAAAAAAAGTTGATGCCAGCGGCTTCGACCACATTGTTCTGGGGTGCAAAATACTTTGACATTTATCATATGGGAACTGATTGGATAAATGGTAGCCTATGTGGTGATCCAGGTTATAATCAACGTATATACCAAATTTTATCGAAATCGGTTCAGCCGTTACGCCGTGGTTGAGTAACAAACAACCATCCAAACTTTCGCATTTATAATATTAGTTTGATGGTAAAAAAAAAACTAATAACATCAGTTTTGTACTGAAACTCAATAACTAAATAATTTTGTTGACGTTTGTCTCCAAAAATTTTTTTTACCATATGTATACGTTTAAATAGTTCCTCATTTAAGAATTATATTTTCTTAAATTTTCATTGTGCTGATCCAAATTCTTCATCATGAAAATATGATTCTACGTAAGTTACATACACATGGTTAAAAATTACACTAACGTAACCTATGTTTCCAATTACGGATGATTCTAACTAACGGGGACCTCTTAGACTTCCACTTAAACTATTTTTGGGACATTCTATATATGTACACGGTGTCCTTTTAATCACTGTTTTCCCAGAACAAACGTTGCTCTGACCATGGTCTAATAACTGTTTATAGCATAAAGAACAAAGAAAAAAAATCTAGACCTTCTCAAATAAGTCTATTTTTTTTCAAAAACTAACCGTGACATAAAGTTCATAGGTACGCTAGCCGTAGCTACTCCTTCGTAAGATAGATACCTAGTAGCTACAGGTCAGCGCGCTGATTATGTTAATGAACGTTAAAATAGACGTTTTAAGTCCGCAACTTTTTATATTTTTCAAAGACCGATTTCGTTTTGTTTTTTTTTAATTTGATGTTATAAACTATTAGTAGACCATGGTCTAAACAACGTTTGTTCTGGGAAAACAGTAATTTAAAGGACACCGTGTATAATATCTTGGCAGGCCGAGGACAAGATGCAGAGACGAGCTTGTCAATTTCCGAGCAGACTGGACTATTTCACCACAATCCTGTCCTATCCAGGAACGACTGGAACGAATGGGGGAGGCATATATGTAGATAGATAATTCTTTATTGTTACATTAAATTACAATAACTTAACTAAGAAAATTTAAAGACTAATATATGGTGGTACAAAGGGTGGCTTTATCGCTTAAAGCGATCGCTTCCAGGCAACCTTTGGATTGACTACATTGAAAAACAGCGAAAGGAGGCGGTGTTACAATAAATACCTAGACCTATAGACTATTAATATACCTACATATACTTACATAATTTGTAATTGTGCCTATACCGATCAGTGGAACACGAAATCTCTGTCTATCGTTAGTTTTGAAGAGCCAACAGAGTAGATAGAAAGACAAAAAACTTAACAAAAATAAATCGATTTTGATATAACCAATCTGAACAGAATGAGAAAGTTTCACAAGGCTTTGTTTTTGTTCGAGCCATAATAATAACCATATCTGAATTTAATGCCTCATTCACACACCTGTGCCCAAATAAAAGAATCCACGGACCAATGCATATTAAGGATTAAAGCTAGGTTTACACTTTTTTCAGATACTGCAGGTTACTTTGCAGGTATTTCTTTGTTGTAATGTGAGTTAAGAATAATATTAAATTAAATAATCCATTACTCTACACCAAAATAAATACTAAACATCATCTATACTAATATTATAATGAGGAAAAATTTGTTTGTTTGTTTGTATTGAATAGGCTCCGAAACTACTGGCCCGATTTTAAAAATTATTTTACTGTTATGAGGCTACACTATCTCCGGGTGACATAGGCTACTTTTTACCCAACTGCACAGAAGGAGGGTAATGTTTTTATTGAAAAACTACGTGTGCAAAGCTGCGGATTAGTCAGCTAGTGTTTTATAAACTGAAACAGTGTAATGGGTGGTGTTATCACTAAAAGCGACCTCTTCTAGACCACTTTTGTATGAAAATAATACACAATATGTAACAGAAATCCTGCTGGATTCATGAAGAGCGTATTCCGACATCGAAATGAAAGTCAGACAGATGTTTAAAAAACATCTGCATCAAATAAGTTGAAAGTTATTTAGATTTTAATTTCGAAAATAATCTAAATTTTACCCCAAAAATAGGCAAATTTTACCGCCTACGTATACACGACTACACATCAAGCTATAAGTATCCAGTATAAGCTGACCTCTCATCCTACGAAAAGCCTACACAATGCGAAGTCAGCTTATACTGGAAATGTATAGCTTGATGTGTAGCCGTGTGTACGTACTTACTGTCTATATACCTAAGCTCTTGTCAGAGCCTGAACTAAAGTTCTTTTCAGAGCTACATTAAATTTATTGTTTATTAACTCCAATCTTCAACAAACATACAAATGTCGTACGTGGGATAAATTGTCCCCTCCACATTGCCGGCACCGCCCGGCGCGGCGTGTATTTCCGCCGGTGTTGCCGAGGTAAGTTTTAAATTTTCAGCGCCAAATACTTAAATTGGTCGGGTATTTTTATATTTTTTTTTTCTGGTCAAGAATCACACGATTGTGACCAAATATCGATACTTTATGACACCCTTAATGATCTGACAGGGTATTTGTTACATATTGCATCATCATCTCAGCCCGTTTGCACCCATTGTTGGGTATATTCAATTAAATTCAATACAATTTATTTCAGACGTTATTATGTCCATATATGGTTAGCACTACATTTGTTTACCTATATCTATGTAAGTAATATAAACTCAAAATAAATAATGAAAAAGGACAAAATAAATTATACCTAATCAAAACAAATTAAAATTTTTAAATCAAAAATAAAATAAATTAAAATACATGTCAAATAATGATAAAATATATGAAAAATAAAAACTGAATACTTATTTCCTACTAATACTTATTACTAACATGTAGCTGAACTAAGTGCCACAATATTGGGCAGTCAGCTTTATCAGCCAAAACGCGTAGGATAGTGTTAGTGCTGCCGCGGGCACGGCATAGCATCGAGGCGGCTCTCTTGTGTAGAATGGCATGAAATCCATCTGTGTGAGCATCTGCAAACATGCCTGTTGCACTGCAATACCTCGGCAGCCCCAACAACATCCTAAACGCGTTATTGTACTGAACGCGTAGGGCATTGATTGTCTTCTGCGTATAGTTGGTCCATAGACTGCATGTGTAAAAAGACTGGCAGGAGGCCTTAAAGAGAGTTATCTTTACTGCTCCCGTGCACCGTGCAAATCTACGAGCAGACATGTTGCTTCGGACAGCCAACGCCCGGCGCTCCCTCTCAATGTCCTCATTGTCAGTAAGATCCTCCGTGATCCAGTGGCCCAGGTACTTGAAACGTGAAACTCGGGGTAAGGCGACACCATTAAGAGAGACGGGTGGTACATCGGTGATCTTGTGACCCCGCGATTGGAATACCAGCGGTTCACTTTTATTCACGTTGTACCTGAGCCCATGAGCCTCGGCGTACGCTTCACACTGCTGAAGGAGTTTTCTAACAGCACTTATCGAGGGACCCAGCAACACCATATCGTCAGCATAGCTGATATTGTTTACAAATTTATCATCTATAGAACAGCCGACTCCGGTATTGCCGAGTTCCTCGATAAGCCCGTTGATATACATGTTGAAAAGTCTGGGGGATGTTAATCCACCTTGTCTGATGCCACATTTCAACCTGTATTCATTAGAAACTGCTTCCGCCCATCGTACAACATTGATTTGGTTATTGTACCAATAGTCAAAAATACAAATTACGTCACTGGACAGGCTAGTTTCCGTTTCCATTTTTTGCCAGAGTACAGCATAGGACACCAATCGAAGGCCTTCGACAGGTCTAGGAAGCATGCGTAGACCGGAGTCTTCCTGTCGGTGTAGTACCGGACAGTTTGCTTGAGGCACAATATCGCAGTCTCCGTAGACACCCCCGGCCTAAAGCCAAACTGAGCATCGTTCAACTTCAGATGACTGCATAGGACCGTATCAAGCAAGCCGTCCAGCACCTTTGCCACAGCTGTAGCTAGAGAGATGGGCCTATAATTATCTCTGTCAGATGAATCGCCTGTCTTATTTTTGATTATTGGCACAACCACCGTTTTCATAGTATAGGCCTCCTCTTTATTACGCCATTCTTTCCGATCCCTTGCGAAACTCATCCATTGACACCCAGCTACGCTTTCAATATCATTCGACTATCGGGCGGGTGGTCTGCCTCTTGGTCTACGAGCATCCCTTAGCCAGCACTCTGTAATCGCCTTCATCCAACGCCCGTCATCCCTCCTAGCCAAGTGTCAAGCCCATTTCCACTTCAGCCCTGCGATCCTCATACCCACGTCCACAACCTTTGTGCGACGTCGGATTTCTACATTGGGTATGTGGTCCAAGAGTGATATACCGAGCATGGCACGCTCCATTGCCCGTTGAGCTACTCTAATCTTATGCATGTATTCCTTTGTGAGCGGCCATGTCTCGGAACCGTAAGTAAGAATGAGTAGGACACATTGGTTAAACACCCTGGTCTTGAAGCATTGAGGGATTCTAGACTTTAGGACGTCTTCTAACTTACTAAAGGCGGCCTATCCTAGCTGAACTCGTCTCGGAATCTATTGTTTCTGGGAAAGTGAGTCAAAGGATAAACAGTGTCCAAGATAAATGTAGTTGTCCACTGCCTCTATTGGGCAGTTACCTACGATTATGTTAGGTTTTGGACCTGCAAGATTGGTCATAATCTTGGTTTTGGACATGTTCATTCTAAATCTCACTTTTGTTGAAGCTTGCTGAACGTCTGCGAGCATTCCCTGGATATCTTCAACGTTCTCTGCTATGAAGATAAGGTCGTCAGCAAAGCGTAAATGTGATATTTTGCGGCCGTCTATGTTGATACCCATCTCACACCAGTCGAGAGTCTTCATTATGTCTTCGAGCACGCTGGTAAACAATTTGGGTGAGATGGTATCTCCTTGCCGTACGCCTCGCTGGATTGACACTGAGTCAGAAAGTCTATGCATACGGACTTAAAAAGTGGCGTTCTGGTATAGTTTCCGGAAAATATCCACGTATCGCTTGTCAATGTTACAACGATGAAAATTTTGAAAATAAAATAAAATAAAAAAAATGAAGAGAGTGAAACACAGCCCAATGTTCGATACTGTCGAAAGCCTTTTCATAGTCGACAAAGGCACAGCACATGGGCCGGTTGTACTCTCGACACCTCTCCATCAGTTGCTTGACTGCATGGATGTGGTTCATCGTCGAGTATCCACTCCGGAAGCCAGCCTGCTCCACTGGTTGGTAATCGTCTAGAGTTCAGGATAGTCTGTTGCATAGGACTTTGGCGAATAGTTTATACACTTGTGAGAGGAGGCTGATTGCGCGATAATTTTCTAATTAACATTTATCACCTTTTTTATGTAAAATTGTGACAACGGCATTTTCCCATGCTTTCGGCGTGATACCTTCACATAGAACTTTATTGTAGAGCATTGATATAGGTTTCAGGACGTAGGGGGCACCTGCTTGTAGCATTTCTACGTACACTCCATCGTCACCGGATGCTTTACCATGTTTCATTTGTCTGAGAGCGAAACCGACTTCGTCTTCTGTCACCTCAGGCAACAGTTCATCATCGACATGTTCAACTGGTTCCGCTCTTGGATCTTGGCTATCTGGTGATTTAGGTTCCACTACCTTTGACGCATATAGGTTTGCGTAGAACTCTCCAACTGTGTGTATAATGTCGTCACAATCTGTTACCAAGTTACAAGAACTATCTTTTAGTCTATTAATTTCTGACCTGCTTTTGTTTAATTTTCTACTGAAGACATTTGGTCCTTTATTCTTCTTAATTGTTTCAATTATGCTATTAGTGCCATATATTCTTAAGTCTGATTTTATTGCATTTCTAATGGCTTTATTTTATTTTTCCTAATCCTTTTGATTGGGTTGACTTTTAAATTCCGTCTTTGAGCTAATAGAGAAAGCGTGATGGGAGACAGTTTTTTTCTCTTTTATTCTGGTACTACCAAGGTGTTTCTTTGTTGTTTCCACAGTGATGTGATATTGTATAAATAAAAATATGATGCTAATAAAAATCTTAAAAATCTTGGAACCTTTGTATGGACAGGACGTCGTGGTCTATCTACAAATATGTCCCCCACTCCATCTAGTGATTGGGCGTCCTACGCTGTGAAACATAAAATGAGCTGATAAAGGTTTCTGGGAGCCGTTGGGTGCAGGCCACACAAGATCGGTTGCACTGGAAATCTGTGGCGGAGGCCTATGTTCAGCAGTGGACGTCCTATGGCTGATATGATAATCAAAAAATACATTTTAATATGTATACTAGCGAAAACAAAAATAATTTAGATAAGTATATAAAGTATATAGTTAGTGTTGTGTGTTTGCTTGTACCGAAAACTACAGAAGAGAGCAGCAGGGATAATAATGATGATGACGCAGCCTGTCAACACGTTGGGCCATCGTTGATGCAATCCCCACCACCGCACACGCGCAGAGGACTGCGGCGGCGCGTAGTGCGAGGCGAGACGTTATTCGGAGCGGATCGCACTCACCCTAATAAAAGTTCACGAATTGAACAGAAACATTGTCGGTCAAAACACCGATTAAACGGTACGTGATAAGTCCCGTATTTGTCATAATGAAAGAATATAAAGATAACATCATCTATGTAAAATTTTACCTTAAAATTTATTCCACGTATCTATTGGTAATATTTTAAGTCCTCTATTAGGCAATAAAGATAGCTTCGCAATATTTTACTGCGTTTTTACGTTCATCCCCAAGTTATAATATTTACATTCCATTTTATGGACGTCTAGCAAGCCTGTGTCACTACGAAACAGGATTTATGAACATAGAGACAGGACTTTAAGAGTAGTAGTTTCTGGTAAGAGGGCTCGGTCCAGGAAGTACTACCAACCTTTCTATTTATTTCACCAAGTAGCATCTCTTGTCAATGTACTGAACTGCAACGTTTGGCATTTAACAGGTACAAAAATATGTATAAGTTTTCCTGTAGATGGAGCTAACGGCGCTTTAGTCGTAATTGTGAATCAACTCACTAATTTCGACCTAGACGTGAAATGGCCTGGTAGCACAGTTGGATTGTGCATCCTCGTTTCAAGAGGAAGGTTGCGGGTTCATCCCGTCTAGGCTTGACATTTTTGAGGTGATTTTAAATATCTTAGTATTGCTTTGTTTTGTTTACTTGCTGGTGAAATTACATGCACATGAGGCTTTACAGCTGTATGCCTCATATTGATGGACGCAAGGCAGTGCATCGTATGGCACTTTATGTGCGTGTTCTACGATGTAGAGCACGTGTTCTTTGTTACCACTTAGGCGACTAAGATCAGATGGGCCGTATGCTTGTTCCATCTCAAGGTCATATAAAAAAAGGACTGGACCAAATCAATACAAAAAAAATCACTTACAATCATATCAGTGCTTGACAATTCTGACAATTGAGGCCAATAAAAAAATTTGATTAGTTTAGATTGGAAAATGACAGATATTAGATCGAGTTCCAAACGTCGAGATCCGTAGATGAACGAAGGTTCATGACGTTGAGATTCTAGTTATGGAGCTCAAATGGTTTTAGGCGGGACACTTGGCTAGACGAGGCGTTGACAGATGGAGCAGGGCAGTGACTGAATGGTGGCCGAGGAGCGGGTAGAACGTCCGGCAGCGAGTTGGGTGGACGTCATCGTAAAGGTCGCGGGCCGTCAGCGGGCGAGACTAGCGCAGGATCGTGGAGGCCTATACACAACAATGGGTAAAGTGAGGCTGTGGATGATGATGCTGATATTAGTAAATTCTTTATTGCACTAATGAAATAACACATTGGCGAACCTAATGCTAATTAGGATTTTCTTCTCGTTAACCTTTGCGTAGTGTCGATTGAGTGTTGGTGCCAGAAAAAAACTTATACTGTGCAATGATTTCGAGTGATTATTATGTATGATAGCACTAACAGTTATTCTATGTCTAGTCGAGTTCGAGGCTTTAATGGTATCCTTACCTTACCGGTCCTTTTATGTTACGTTTAAACACCATTTTATGGTTTATGTCAACTACTAAGAATGTGTTTTGAATGAGTGTCAGCGGTAGATAATTCAATTTATTGAATGATTAAGTAAATTACCTAAACGGTAAGGAAATTCGTCCTTTTCCAGACGACCTCTGTGGCGCAGTGGGCGAATAGCCGGATGAGACGTAGGAGGTAGCAGGTTCGATTCCCGCCGCGGAATAAATGTTTGCGTGACCTATAGATATTTGTTCCGGGTCTGGATGTTTTTCTATATATTAAAAATATGTATTTACAAAAAAAAAATATATAAGTATTTTATCAGTTATCTGGTTCCCATAGTACACACGGCTACACAGGCTAGCTATAAATTTCCAGTATAAGCTGACCTCGCATTGTGTAGGCTTTGCGTAGAATGAGAGGTCAGCTTATACTGGAAATAATAGCTTGATGTATAGCCGTGTGTACAAGCTCTGCTTAGTTTGGGGCTAGATAGCGCTGTGTGAAATGTCCAGTAATATTTATTTTTTATTTTATTTTTATTTAATTGTTCTTCTTTTAGACTTTTTGTGAAGTTGGATTCGGATTATACTACGTGTTTTGTTAAGTACGTCATTAAATGGAAACACGGGTAGGGCTACTAGTATTGTTATTTTTTTTAATTCATTACCTTAATTAGTTTTTCATTTTCAAACTTAGTTTCAAGTTTAAAAATATCATCAAAAGAGCCTGTATAAAATAAGTTATTAAATCATATTAATTCATCATTGGAAGTTGAAAAAGCCCAAAGAGCCCTTCTTAAAGTAATGATGTACATGCCATACAGGTATACTACAAATCTCTTGTATAAAAAACTTAGAGTCTTTAGTGTTCGTAAATTATATATATTTCAGTGCATTCGCAGATATCACCGCTTCACGGTTCCAACTTTAAATTTACCCGAAAGAAGAATTAAACGTTACCCTATTCCCAATTTGATTTGTTCTCTGGCTCGTAGATAATATAACTATATCGCATCTCAATTATATACAAAGCTTGATTCTAAATTGAATATATCTAAATATAGTAATCACCAATTAAAAGGCATATTAACGCAATGGTTATTCACGTTTGATTATGCCGGTATATAAGACTTACTTATATAAACTTGAACATACACACACTCATTACACATACATACACACACATGCATAAACAAACCCACCCACACGCAAACACGCACACACACAAGACACTTACATACTCACACACATGACCCACGCTTTAACTCACTTAAACACTGATGCATTAGCATACATGCAAGCATGTGTGCTATCCAACAACACATTTCTTTGTTTGTAATTTCCTTCATGTACTAGTAGACTGTAAGATTTATATCATGTCATTCAGAAGAAAACTGTTTCCTAGACCACAGCTTACGCTTTTCTGGGAAACAGGGACACAACTCATCTATGTAACATTTTATGGTCACAATAAATATACTTCTATTTCTATCATGTAAATAGGTACCTGTTAAACTGAATAAGCGGCATCGAAACAAAGGCACCACCGAGTTACGTTAAAAATTGTTAATTGGAAATTTCTCGATTAATGGATAAATATTCAAGCTAAAATTTTAATCCAAACCTTTAAAATCAGTAAATGCTATTCCGGATGCGTGTTCTAAATTATTGTATAACAAAATAGCTTGTATATCAAAATACAACTTTCAACCTGATCCCACCATCTCCTTTCTATCAACGAACAACCAGACGCTCTGTGGTGCGCCACCGCTATATGGTAGAAATACCTACCATTCGCACAAAGCGGTTCTCTTCGACCTTTATTATGTGCACCGCCAAAGAGTGGAACGCATTGCCAGAGTCTGTGTTTCCTGATAGCTAAAACCTGGGTATCTTTAAGTCGCGAGTAAATAGTTTTCTTCTAGCCAAGCGTGTACCATCGTAGACTGCATCATCGCTTACCATCAGGCGAGATAGTGGTCAAACGCAAGCCTATAATTTAAAAAAAAAACCTCGACGAGTAAGCAAAAATAATAACGCAAACGACTGTATTGATATAGGTAAGTAGGTAGGTACCCACACCAAGGAATCGTTGATTTCTCGAGTCGCGGGGTAAGTGCAAATGTAGAATTTTGTAACGCATGTGAACTTTTTTTAATCCAAATATAGCGTAATGGGTACTAAGCTAAAACGCTTATGTTATTAAAACAATTATCTAAATAAGCATCAATAGTTAGATCACTAAGGTAAAACACCATCGTAGCACAGTTTTTACATTAGTTGTAAATGAAACCAAGAGGAAAGATAGCAAGGTGTGCCTGTGCCTATCCCGATCGATGTATAGGCGTGTCCGGTGGCCGTTGAATAGTTCGCCTTACCTATTGGCTTGAATATTATTAGCATTATTGATGGTAGATAGCTATGGTAATTCAAGGTATTATAGCCCTTGGTTTTAAGGGTCATTTAAAAGTAAACAAGGGTAAATGATAGTGGTTTCATTTGTATTGGCAGTCTCGTCTTATCTTTGCACAGATAAGCAGTTAGGTAGTGGCCAGCCTTTCTGACTGGATTTTTATTATGCGGGCAAAGGCCTTCGATGTGGGCGTACAACTGAAGGCCTTCCAGTACCAGTTCCAGATACAGCTATACTAGTTTACTTCAGCTACTTCCACAGCATTATGTCATACGGTATACTGCTGTGGGGGAGTGCTGCAAATATAAACAGAAGAGCAGTGTGCACAGTTTTGTGCTGCAGAAGAGGGCTGTTCGTGCAATTTATAATATGGGCCCCAGAGAACCATTACGCAAATAGTTTAAAGAAATACGAGTAAATATTATAACATTCCCTTGTCAATACATCTATGAAAATCTGATGTATGTATGTTCACAAAAATATTAATTAAAATAGCAATAAAAAGCAAAAATAGCAATAATCATAATTTTAATACTAAAAATAACGATAAACTCGCTATTGCCACTTGTAGACTCCATAAAGTTAGTAAATCATTTTAAGGGCAAGGTGTTCGCTTTTATAACAAACTCCCAAATGATGTACAAAAATTTACAATTAACAAATATAAAAACGCAATTAAACAAAATATTTATAAAAAAGCCTTCTATAAAATATCAGATTTTTAGAAGATAGCGAAGCTTGGGATTGAAATTGCTACAACTCGTTCAAAATGTTACAATTTAGACGTAATTTATTACCTATATTGTTATGTATTCTAAGAGAATCATTAAAAAAAATCAACCAGCCTTGTTTTCTTGCCTTTCTTTCCTGGCTTGGTCGCGAAGGAACAGGCAGTAAAATTGACGTTGCAAAGTGATCATTGTGATTTTAATGAATAAAAGATGTTGACTTTGACTTTGAGTAAATAAATCTAGTCAAATTCAAGATCCAATCTCGATGCCCGTCAATGAAAGATGATGTTACCTCGTTAGATAGTAGGGTGACCAAAAGTTAGGCAAAGTACATATTATGAAAATTAGGGTACTGTTTTATACTAAAACCAACGGCTTAAGAGCATTTCCAAGCCACCAACGCAAAATGCTACTAGGGACCACTAAATAACATTAACCGTAGTAAAGGTTACGTTGTGTGGCTTGGTTTGTATTTGATTAAGTTGAAATTTGAGAGTTCGAGAAAAACAGATTGTTAGTATATTTAGGCTAGTTTTCAATTATTAGTAACAGTAATTCAGTAATAGTTTTCATTGGCTGAGCCATCCTCTACAAATATAGCGACTCGGCGAAAAAATATACTTTTTCACTCACCGAAACTTGTAATCCAGTCAGACTCAAACAATGAGGTCCGATCCTACAACAAACTGCACCCAAGGGTGGTATCGATTCAACTGGAACTTACGACATTTGTTAGCCCCGAGATAAACACGTTTGGCGGCTTTATTGACCTTCTGAGGCATGCTTATTTCGGAATGCATTGTCATAGTTATTTATGTTTATGGGACGGTAAATCTCATATTTAGAATTTACAGCTTCTCAGTAGACCTAGGTAGGTAAGTAAACTCGTATTATTTCAAATAATCCCATCGATGTTAAAATTGCTATCTTATAAGTCTCCATCACCTATTTTATCATCTGTATTTACAGAATCAATCAATACAAAAATTTACCTATTATTAAATGGATATGTTATCAAAGTTATTCGATGGCCAACGAAATACACATAGCTCCAATTAATCCAGATTCCTGATAGAATCGCCAGCAAGATTGTGGAAGTAACGCTTATTGAAATCTTTTTGGTAAAGATTATCAAAAATATGAGAACCAGAAAAGGTCCTTAGGGCAGATATTCAGCTTTGGGAATCAATCATACTATTCATGTTTTTAAGACAAAACGGGTCTTTTCGCGCACAGATTTATATCAAAAGTATGAGTTATATGCTATTATGAGTAATATTTTATGAGTCTCTCGTGACCACGGTCGATGTAACTTGGCTGACGAAAAGACCCGTTTTGTCTTAAAACATGAGTATAGTTCGCTAAAATTTAAAAAGTTCAATCATACAATTAGTGAGGACGAAATTTTAAATCTGTGAAAATAGCTAACAATAAATTTATTCCAAACAATAAACTAAACACCTCAGAGACTGCTCCAAATGAAAATAAGATTCGAACACGTGCCTTTACGGTTCGTAAAGGAAACCAGTGATCGGATGTTGCAGGATAGTAAAATAAGACAACTCGTGTATTGTACAGGTGTGGCGATCTCATCCACAAGTCGTTTGGTCGTTGGCGTCGGAACTTTTGAATTTAACTCTATAGAGACGCAATAAAGTTTACTTTAGGTTCAGAGTGAGAATGGATAGTGTCTGACTGTTTTCGTTGCATTGGGCTTTTTCAAATTTCTGTAAAAGATTTTGTTCCAAGATTTTATTTGTACCTTGTTAGAAATGGTGAAATCTCGTTACAATTATGAAATATATAAATGCAAATTAGAAAATGTTTGTATTAACATTTTTTCCGTTTTAACAAGAAAAAAACAAAATCTAAAATACAATAACGGCAAGGCGAGAAGGAAGTAAAGTGACCCGTAGTCCAATTTAGCTTGCGGATTCCCTTTGCCAGTCTTTCTGAGGCCGCAAATGCACGCCACGGCAGTAGGCTGGGTCCGAGTATAAGCGAAACTGATTTTAGCTACGCTTTCTACTACTAGCTAACCATAAAGCTAAGGTATAATCATCTTACCTCGAAGGTACCTCCACTACCTTGAAATCTCCAAAATTATAATATTTCCGAATGAAAGTCAGCTGTCATTAGCATTGGCGCAAAAAAATCGAATTTGGTTAATCACAGCAAATGGGTGTTTTAGTGAACGTGCAAACTTGCTGGGCAAGGATTATTTCCTAGCTTGCTTCTGACATCTATCCAGAAAACAAACTATCTGATCGTGAACCAATTTAATCTATTTTCTAGGCTAGTTTAAATACAGAACAATAAGGCACATTCAAATACCGCGATATTTAAAACAGCTGATTTTAAAATGCTACCTTTTTTTAAAAGTTACTATCTTATTGATAAATGGTTTATACTAGAAAGGTTTGCTTTGGGTATTATAATGCATCAATCTAATCAATCAATATAATCATATTTATTTGCAAAATGTGTTAACAACAGTTCTTATTACTACGAAGATTATATAACATCACTATCTCTAGCATGCAAATATTTATTAATCAGCTTCGATGCATTTTTATTATGTTTAATCAAATACAAATTGCATACAAGACTACGCTACAAAAAAACAAAGCTTGTAAAGCCAGAAACAATGCTCAAAGCTCAAAGTATGAAACAAAAAGCAAATAAATTGGACTTGCCTCTAACCACAATCAACTAGTTTAAGTATAAACTAGTTTTAAGAGTAGTAAGAGTTCCTTGTGAAAGAGCTCACCCGGGGAAGTACTACCACTGTACCTATTTCTACCGCCAAGCAGCATTGCTGTGTTTCGGTTTGAAGGGTACGGTTGCCAGTGAAATTACAGGCACATGAGGCTTTACACCTGTATAGATCAAGTTGATGGAAACAGGGTAGTGCATCGTAGGGCACGTTCCTAAGAAGCGTGACCTACGAGGCAATACTTTGTTATAGGCGATGGTAACCACTATAAGGTGGGTCATAGGCTTGTTCCATCTCCAATTCGTATATAAAAAAAACTAGAATATCCTCACGGATTTGAGGACTATCAATACAATGTAAGAGATTAAAGCTGAGAGAGAGAGAGAGAGAGTAAAATATGATTGAAACTTATATTAAAAATTAAGTTGTGTATATTAAAATTATAAATTTTTCGCTAATCGCTTTCACTTCTGCCACCCAACAATGGTTGAATCGGCCACACCTAGATTTTTCCGTCCATTTAAACGGATAGGCTCGGTGTCGCAGCCGGGGTGGGATCACGAATTAAAGATTAACTACTAAGCAGAATTGGCTTTTTGTAACGATATCGGTTATAGTGAATTGGATTTCGGATTAAAGCTCGGCTTTACTTTGGTTGTATTTTAGAAAGTGAATAAATTTAAGTAAAGCTTTGTGACTTAAGGTACAAATGTTTAACATGTATTTGGTTCTACCGGGACCTACTGGAGAAAAAGTCATGTAAAAAGACGTTGTTTATCGTAGATAGATCTGTAGATCTCGTAGATATGGTACCGATATTGTGATCGAAGATAATATGACCACTTTCATCAGCAACAAAGTGAATAAACTTATAAGTATGTATTTATGTATAACTAGTGGTTCGCCCTGAACTGAGATCTCGCGAGTAGCCCATAAAAAAATATATTATGTGTGTTTATGGACTATCAAAATAGTGCCACGAATTGAACAACCATTATACTAGACCTACAGTTTCATTCAAATTAAAGGTAACGGGAGTTTACGTAAAATGGTTAATTGTTACCCCTCTTGAACCCTTAAATATCAACAACTCCTTCTCCCACATTTTTAGCACATTTAGTCACACCAGGATTGTGCAATCACTACCTACCTATATACCAAATTTCAGGATGATCGGATCAACGCTTCGAAAGTTTTCCTCGGACAAACAAACATACATACATACAAAGCCGATTATCCCAAGTTGATTTGGAGATCTCGCTTCGCTTGATCAATAAGTAGTTTTCTTTAGAGATAGATGTTTATAATAATTTTTCTTGTTTCTTAAGTATAATTTTAACTTGTTATCAACTAAATTATAGTTGTTAACTGTATTTAAAACTTTTTCTTTTAGTGTGTATTTTTATGTGAGAGTACCTATAACTGTAGGCAGTACTGTAGGTATATTAAGTGCGTGAAATCTTAGATCTTAAGTATGTTGTCTAACACAATTAAATGTTGTGTACGCCTATAATAAGGATACGTATCAGTCCTAGAACTCAATGTCGAAATTTTAGTCCATGTGAAATATGTAAGCTGTTGGCTTTCCTATCCATCTATATATATATAAATGAATAGCTGTTCGTTAGTCTCGCTAAAACTCGAGAACGGGTGGACCGATTTAGCTAATTTTGGTATTGAATTATTTGTGGAAGTCTATAAAAGGTTTAAAAGGTGAATAAATATGAAAATGCTCATAATTAAATAACTTAACAACCATTTGGGTTTTCCTTTGATGTGCCCTCCGTCGTTCAGAAATCAAATTGAAAGAATAGTTTAAAATGAACGACGGCGACGTTTAAAATGAAATGTACCGGCGACGTACATTGGCAGCCCGCGTCATATGCATGTCCAGGGCGGTACGAAGTTCGGCGGGTCAGCTAGTTTGTAAGTAAATAAATAAGATGAAGCACGAAGATCTGAGAGATCTTAGAAATAAATGTTATTCCTTCTCAATAAGAATGTAGACGAGTTTGATTGATAAAATCTTAAAGACACTGCCCTGCTTCTAAATTAAAAATACCAGTTTCAGCGTATTATAATCACGGCTCAAGTGCCGGCGAGGAATTTATAATGACACTTGGTATGCAAATGGAGATCGCTACTTGAACTTTCATAGCGGTGCCGTACAAAGCGCTCGGTAAGATAGAAATTTGGCGCAGAAATAAAACTAGAGTGTTGTGACTTGGTGACCTGATATTGTGTTTTCTTAACTCGAAAGTAACACTGTTTGATTGTTAGTTTGTTTGTTTGTAACATTTTCATGACTAAAAGGCTCAACGGATCGTAATGAAATTTGACAAGGAGATAGATTATATCTTCGACAAGGATATAGGTTATCTTTTGGCTCAAAATATAATCTCGATGGTGGTGAAATAGGGGTTGAAAGTTTACATGGGCAATCAATAATTCCTTAAGTTAGGGATCTGAAAATTCATATTTAGGCTTTTAGTAAGAAATAAAATACTACGTGTGATGCACTCCCTATGTACAGTTAGTATATATAGGTAGATAGATTGTGACCGGGATCGCGATATAGGCTACTTTTTACCCGACTGCGTAGGAGAGTAATGTTTTTATTGACAAACCACGCGTGCGAAGCCGAGGGCGGTTCAGCTGGTTTATTATAATTTGCTTACTATTCATCTAAATTTGATGGAATTTCTTTCTAATCCTAGTATATATATAGTTACGTACAGAACCTATGTATGTGATACACCATTGATACCCTGGTAGAGATCAATACTTATCAATAAGACCGCCAATTGTATACATTCATTTTAATATTGTTAATTCAGTATTCATTTATTTACCAATTCATTACATTGTATTATACTCGTATGTCAAAAATATATTAGTAATAGATATAAATAACAATAAACAAATTATATTTATGCAGAGCATTGGATAAAACAATTGGATACAGCAGATACTACTTACTTACTTACTCCATTGGCGCAGGGACCCAAAGTGAGTCTTGGCCTCCGATATGAGAAATCTCTACTTTCGTCTATCCATTGTCATTTCTTGCCAGTGGTCGGCTCCCAGGTCGCGCAGGTCAGCCTCCATCCTGTCGTTCCAGCGATACTTGGGACAACCAACCGGTCGGCGGCCAGTCGGACGGCCCAAGTATGCTCTCTTTACGCTTCGATCTTCACCCATTTGCAGTAGACGGCCGAGCCAGCGGAGTCGGTGTGACTTGTATTCTCCTATGATGTTAGGCTCGGCTTCAATATCTTCTATTTCGGCGTTTTTACGGACCCTCAGGCTACCATCTTCTCTTCTTACTGGACCCAGGATACTACTGATACTACTGATGCAAATAAATAAATAAAATAAATATTGCTGGACATTTCACACAGCGCTATCTAGCCCCAAACTAATCAGAGCTTATCTCATAACCGATATAATATTTATATCCTTTTTTTTGTAAAAACATACGTATCATAGAATCGTATCGTATATATAGAAAAACATCCAGACGCGGAACAAATATCTGTAGATCATGCAAATATTTGTTCCGCGGCGGGAATCGAACCCGCTACATCCTGCGTTTCAGCTGGCTCTTCGCCCACTGTGCCACGGAGGTCGTCAAAAATAAATAATAATTTTAATGGTGTTGTTGTTTATTGTGTTTATTGATCGTGTAGCCTGGCCCTTAGAGCCTTAGTGTTATATCAAAGTTTTATGAAATTAGGGCAAATTACAGCGTTGAAAGGTTTAGAGCAGATATTTAGTAACTATGGTGAGTCAGTTAATAGCAAAATTTACGCGATGTGTGAAATAGATGCAGATATAAAGTAGATAAATATATATATATATATAAGCATTCCGCTTTTATTTTAAATCATTATTAACAGTATTACAGCATTACTGGTGGTAGAGCTTTTATGAACGAGCTCGAGGAAGTGGGCACCACCGCCTTACCTTTATCTGCTGCCTAATAGCAGTACTTGTGCTGCTGTGTTCTGGTTAGATGGTAATGGTATGTTCCTGTAATTACTGGCACATAGGCATAACAGCTAAGTCCTATAGTATGGCAACGTATCCACATAGAGATCAAGACAACATAATAGCTGGTTTTAAATTATGTGGATATCCATGGGCTGCAGTAGCCACTTAACAACTGGTGGACTGCATGCTCGTTTGCCATATGAGTAGTATAAAAAAAAGTATGGATATCGGCAGTCAAGCAGCAAGATGGGCAGATGGTTTAGCATCCATCGTGGGTTGAACCTGAATGAGGCTGGCACAGAACCGTAAATGACATAAGTAAAGTATTATATGCCCTGCATATGCCATTATTCACGGTAAAAAAACTAATATGTCAAGCAGTGGGTGAAGTCAGACTTCGGATAGTAATGATTGATACCATCAAAGATATTTTTGTAGATATACGAGTAAATGCAGCTATATACATTGTATCAGGTCTCCAAAGGATGTTATACCTCTGCAGATGCCTGGTGTTTATAGGATAGACTGTAGCTGTGGCCGCTCTTACATCGGGCAAACCAAACTTACCATAGCCGAGCGTGCCAAAGAGCATATCGCAGCTGTCAAAAATCGCCAGGTAAACAATTCAGCGATAGCAGAGCATCTGGTAGACTCGGGACCGAATCATTGGATTGAACATCATGATCCTAAGGTTATCTCTAGTGAACACCATTATAACAAGAGAATGGTTCGTGAAGCGATTGAAGTCAAGAAATTTCCTAAAGATAGCTATAGGCTCTTAGCGTCCTGGAACTCGGTGATTGCTAGGTGTGCGCATCGTGATCGGTCGTCTCAGTGCGTAGATACGGTTGGTGTAGTGTGTCGTAATATGAACGAGGACATTTCTAATTCTAAAGACCAAGTGAGGATAGTTGCTGCAGCCATCCACACTTCTCGACGGTAGCTCCAAGTAGTACAGTCAACCCGAGACCACGACTGTTGCAACACAGCCGAAACGTCGGGATAACAAATAAAAAAGGCACATACGCGATAAATACCCGTTTTAATCAATAATTATTGTATCAAGTGTTAGTAAAATAGTGTTTCCATGGGTAATTTTGTTTGTATTCTGCTACAACACTGACATAAACTTCACAAGCCAATTACAATTTCTAAGAAGAAATCGATTTGAACTTAGTAACACTTTATTAAAGGAGAGGATCAATTTCATCTTACATTTCGTATTCTATTGTTTTAGCTACACAGTCGAAATTCGGATGACAGAAAATTGGTGTAATTTTACCCTCACTGTGCCTTTATCCCAAACCTTGAAACTTTTGACTTGCTTTTCACCTTTTTGACAAAAAATTTTGCGAAATCCCTTCTTTATCCCAGCTTAGGACTTTTCTGGGAGTCAACAGCCACCTGCTTATTAAGTTCTTATTCGATCAAAGCGACGTGTTTTTTTGTTCGGACCCTAATTTCTGCTATTATAAAATTCCTTAGAAAAAAAATCTACTGATTAAACTCAATTAAATATGAAATGAATCTAGTTCATATTACTATTCAAACGCGAAAGTGAGTTGGTTTGTTACACTTTCACGTTTTAACAACTGAAATGATTTCGATGGCTACATAAATAGATTATGACCTGGATTGAACCATTGGCTTTTTATTGAAAAACCACGCGTGTGAAGCCACGGGTGGAAGCTAGTTTACAATCAATTTATTTTCCATGTATGTAAAACTGTCGTCTGTTTGAATTTTGAGTTTTTAGCCGTTTGTCCCGTATGACGTGTTTTATATATATATATATATATATTTAATTAACCTACGTTGTTCCAGTGCTGGGCAAAAGCACCTCTCCATCCATCGCGGTTCATAACTAATTCTGATCAATCTGGTTTGAATGCATCCAGATTGTCTCACCATCGGGCAACACAACAGTGCTATATCAATTAATGTATTTTTTTATTTTTCTAGATAGCTAGAAAACTCTTTATTGCACAAATATATCACAGTATCAATAGTCATGACTTTATCATGTACCATGCTTGTTGTTATGAAAAAAAAAATCAAACAATGCTAAAGATGATTCCTTTGGTGGATGCTTTTAGAAAATAGAGCATTTCATGACCGGACATCACGCGAATGAAATTATGGGCAATGGTATAGTCAATTTAGCAGTACCTATATATCAACAGTGCAGTGAATCCTAAACTAATATAAAGGCAACATACCGCAGCTTAAAAGCGTTTCGACGGACTCTATTGAGATTTACGATATTCGGAAAATATTTACGGGACATCAACACTTTGCGATTCACGCCTCATCTGATTTTATTTAGGAGTTAAATTTATATTTTACAGCGCAACGGAGCTTTATTTTACTGTTACTCGAAGCTTAACGCTTCCTAGCTTTTAAAACTTTCGTGATTTATTTAAATTTATTATGGTGTACAATCCGCTACGTACCGACCATCGTGCAAGGCGAGACGCGGTGCGGATGACACGCGGACCTACCTGATGAAGGTTTACGGATTGAACCGAAACATTGGTAGATAGATATACAAAAAGATACACAAAAAAAATGGTAAGTAGTGCAGTCTTATCGCTAAAAGCTATCGTAAAAGCATTGTTGGTCGTAACGCCGATAAAACGTCCATGACAAACCCCGTATCCTGTTAGTGTTTATAAGCATTATAGTTATAGTAACTGATTGGTCTTATTTGGAGGCTTTCTCCTCAGGGAGGAATCAGTTTTATGCGCTCAAAAAAATATATGTCCTTCATTGACCTTTTATCTGAAAAGTGAACATAAAAAAAAATCTACCGTTTTATTTACTATGAGAAAAAATATAACAAAATGTAGCTGTTTTCGACTTTCAATTTGATTCAACTTGAAAACAACGTAAAATTATGTAATTTTTCTTTCACTTAAATGTGGGCAAAGACTATACCTTCAAGTTGAACATATGATGCTGTGCTGCGATGGTCTTTCACGTGGCAATTAATTATTTTCAATTTTTCCGAATAATTAACAGGCGTATCCTTAGAAGGTAGTTACGCGGGCGACGGGTGGCAGTGTACCGCTGACTGTCGTATGGGAGGGTTGTGTTCGTCTGCCTCGCGCTCACCTATTTGCTGGTCGGTTAGATGCGTGTGGTAGAAGGTGCGGGGCTGAAACAATAGCTACGCCCATTCGCTGAAGGCCATCGGCTACAGTTAGCGCCTTAAGTAAAATAATACTGGATTAGTCATCGTTCGTTTCTTCCAGCCACAGGATTTAGAATGAGCTCCCCCAGAAGTTTTTTCCACAGAGCTTCTAGATGGTCACCATCAAAACAGTCACTAAATTATAGGCAATATTGTCTCCACTACACACGAGTATACGAGCTACCGGCCGGCGTCTATATGCAATGGAGATCCATGAGCTTCTGTGCCTTCATTTAGTGTAAAAAAATCGTAGAATAGTTGAATATTAATATTCTAACAAATGTAGTTTTTAAGGAAAATATGAATTAATCTAAAGACAATGTTTTCTTAATTCCACTGATTGCTATTCGATATTGATTTTTGCTATGATTAATCTATATTATACATTACTGCGAATGCAACATGGATACATAAAGATATTTAGTTCCATACTTATCTGGCATATAAAATTAAGGTATCGCATAAATTCATGTCTCCCACATATTCCCGTCTAGAAACCTATAAACAGTCGCGTAGACTTTATTGCCGTACGTTGACAAGAAAATAAACCGACTTTACCTGTCAAAGTTGCAAAGCCTTGCCTGAACCTAGCACAAAGCATGAGAACCTAATTCTTAGATAGAGGTAGATATATTAACTTATTCTTACCTAGTCTCTACATATATTCACACCACAGGAATGAGATCACACCTAATTTATTCAGCTCATTTTTAATAGACGGAACGAAGCATTACTTTGGCTAACAGTCAGCAGCATCTTCACAATCTGTAGCACTAAATAATACTAGTGGCCTGAACTGACAAATGAGTAACCACATAACTTGACATACAGTTTCATTCAAATTACAGTTCATGTTAATTGGTTATATTTGTTTGAGGTAGAAATTGCAGTTATTCTGAATTTTAGACTTTTGCCTATATTTGTGTTACTAAAGCTACCCTCATACCAAATTTCAGCACTGTGGGATCACTGGTATACCCTGTGAATTTTGTCAAAGTTCAGTTTTTATTATGGGTAATAACTTAAAAACTACAAAGTTAAAACTAAAAATAAAAACGGGGTCAAAAAGCACTGAAAAAGGCCTTTTATTAAACGTGCCATTTGACCAGATAGTCCCTTTTTTAGTTTTTTTTTACCCCTCTTGAACCCCAATATCTCAAACCCAGGACAACCCATTAGGACAAAATATAGGTTAATAATACTATCTTTCCCCCCACCCACATGTTTATCTCATTGATTCACACCAAAATTGTGGCATCACTACCTACCTATGTACCAAGTTTCATGATGAACCGATAAACGCTTCAAAGGTTATCCTCGGACAAACAATCATACATACATACAACAACGATTTGCCTAAGTTGATTTAGAGATCTTGCTTCGCTCGATCAATAAATTAAAAAACTGAATAATTCCTTATGTAATATTAGTTGATCCCGAATTCAGGTATAGATCCATTAGGTTATCCAAAATTGCTTGTTCATCATTAAAACAGGTCCAGTTTTCTCTGAATCGTATCATCTATTGAATATGTTAAATAACTTCAGCGTCTGACCAGACGATGTGTGATTAGGACAATTAGGACAAAATATAGGTTATTCATACTATCTTTTCATAATCCACAGGTTTATTTAAAAGTAATTTTCCATCCACTCTTCTACCTTTCCTGCTGATGATAGTGATGGTTTAATTGCCAGGCGAGCGTGCTCGCCTGGAAAGAACCAATTCACTCTGTATTTGAAGATTCCGACTTACATATATAATACGTGCATTCATACGCGGGTTTTCTCACGATTAAGAAGGCTTAGGCAGAACACACCGTCTCTATTCTCGGTGTAGATTTTTACCCTAAGCTCTGTGAAAGTCTATAATCGAAGTTCACTAGACGAAGTTGGAGGCCTGTGGAATTACAGCGCCGCACGATATGTGAGACGAGCCGTCTTTACGTTGATAAATGAGTGTACTAGATATTTTATTAAGAACAAAAGTAACTTACTCTAAGCTTGCTGGTATATTGAGTGTCTTGCAGTCCCATAGTGGTACTAAAACTACTAGGACCAGGCGACTTCAATTGAACTATAGGGAAAAAATCCCATTAGTCCCATCGTGAAACTACTGGGAAAATTTCAGTAGTCCCATTGTGGAACTAGCTAATTGAACTTCTTTTTTATCTGGATAGAACTTCGTTTGAACACATCTCACCTGATGGTAAGTGATGATGTGGTCTAATATGAAGCACAAATGTCTAGAAGAAAACTATTCACTCTTACATTAAAGATTAAGGGCCGGATTATATTCTTTAGGAAAAACAAACGACGGTAAAATGTGCTATATCTTACTTGTGCGCATCAAGAATGTAGAGCCAAAACGGTGTGTGTGAGAATGGGTGGTATATCAAATGATACTGAGGCGTGCGCCTGCTTGTCCTTTGATGGAAGGGATATAACGGGATCAGGTCGTATATATAGTTCCTGGGCACATTCCCCAAAATATATTCTGTAAAAGATCGATAGGCTTGCAACTTTACGGCGGAGTTCGAGACTTTGAGTCTTAGTCTCCGCCATATATTACTCACCTATAAGCCTAAAAGTCCTACGTTCTATCGAGTTTAAGGTAGCGAGCTGTTATTTGGCCGAACCATCCCAAAGGTGGCAGCAGTACTCCATACAAGACCGGACTTCAGCTTTGTAAATACTAAGAAGCTGTCCTGATGTGAAATATCTCCTGGCCTTGTTGAGAATGTCCAGCTTCATGACAGCTGTTTTAACCTTAGACAATACACGAGCTAAATTTGAGAGTAGGCGTGAGCGAAACCCGTAGGAGCTCGAGATGACCTTTTACAGATACTAACTAATGGGACTATGCGTTTTTTGATATTTCGGTGGGAAGAAATCCTAAAACTGCGAATTTTGAGCCGTAGTTGCAAATTTCACGACATTATTACCTATGTTGAAGTTGATGTTTAAGATTACTGGTTCAGGTTTATCTATAGAATCACTTCCTTTTAGATAAAAATGCATATTCCGAATCAATATAATAGGTTGGGGAAAAAGTCTTTTCGCATTATAGTATGTATGGACTTGTAATAAAATCTATTTGTATCTGGCTGGTTTTGGTATCATTCAAAGTTTCAATTTTAAAAGTAGATAATTCCGAATTCAAATGAGGAGAACGTGTGATTTTAAAATTTTAGTACAAAAAAGGTACAAATGCAATGCAAGCCGCGAAAAAAATTTGCGATGTTTATGGATCTAGTGCAGTGTCTGTGAGAGTAGCACAAATTTGGTTTAAGCGTTTTCAATCCGGAAATTTTGATGTCAAAGATGCACGTCGCTCTGGTCGCCCTATTACGGTAAAAATTGATGCCATTTTTGAAAAAGTGGAGCAAGATCGGCATATCAGTAGTTACAACGTAGCTAAAGAACTGGGAATTGACCACAAAATAGTTTTGACGCGTTTGAAAAAAACTGGGTACACAAAAAAGCTCGATATTTGGGTACCCCACGAGCTCACTGAAAGAAACCTAATGAACCGTGTACTCAATTGTGATTTTTTATTACGACGTAATGAAACCGAACCATTTTTGAAGAAGCTGATAACTGGTAATGAAAAGTAGATCACGTACGACAAGAACGTGTGAAAAAGGTTGTGGTCAAAGGCCGGTCAGGCTTCACAGACTGTGGCGAAACCCGGGTTAACTCGCAACAAGGTGATGCTGTGTGTGAAGTAGGATTGGAAGGACATTATTTATTATGAGCTGTTACCACCAGGTAGGACCATAGATTCTGAACTCTAATGCGAACAACTGATGAGATTAAAGCAAGAAGTTGAGAGAAAGTGGCCGGAATTAATCAACAGAAGGGGTGTGGTTTTTCATCATGATAACGCTAGACCTCACACATCTTTAACCACTCAGCAAAAATTAAGAGAGTTTGGCTGGGAGGTATTAATGCATCCGCCGTATAGTCCTAACTTTGCACCTTCAGATTTCCACCTGTTTCGGTCTCTTCAGAATTCTTTAGGCAGTGTCAGGTTAACACCACGAGAGGACTGCCAAAACTACTTGTCGCGGTGTTTTGATCAGAAGCCCCAAAATTTCTAGAGCAATGGGATCATGTCCCTACCTACAAGATGGCAAAAAGTTATCGAACAAAATGGTACTTACTTACTTAAGTTAAATGTAAATAAACTATATTAAAAATGTTTTAATTTTCTTAAAAAATGCGAAGAAACTTTTTCCCGAACCTAATATAAAGATAAAGGGTTGTCAGTCATCTTCAGCATCATTGGCAGAAAGACTTCCACTGCTCGACATAGGGACTTCCCGTATTCCACACATTGATCAAGTTTTTACATGTGTGTGTTTCCTGAGTTTCTTTGTTATTTTAATTTAAGATTTAATGTAACTATTGGTTTGCTGCGAACTGAGTCTCCGATTAAAACAAAAAAAAATATTATTTATTATCTTTGACTATCAAAATTGTGTCACAAAATATTTAACCATTTTACATGAGCTATAGTTTCATTCAAATTACAGGTAACGAGAGTTCATGTATAGTGGTATCCTTTTTTAGGGTATAAATTGCAGTTATTCTGGATTTCAGACTTTTGCCTATATTTGTGTCACTTATGCTACACGCATACTAAATTACAGCACTGTGGGGTCACTGGTGTACTCTGTGAATTTTGTCAAAGTAATTTTTTTATTATGGTTAATAACTGAAAAACTATAAAAAAATTACCAAAAATAAAAACAGTCTAAATGTACTGATGAATACCTTTCATTTAACGTCCCATTATACCAGTTCGCCTCATTTTCATTTTTTTACCCCTCTTGAACCCCAATATCTCAACAACCCTCCAACATTTTTAGCTCATTTAGTCTTACCAAAATTGTTCCATCAGACCCTATCTATGTATTTAATTTTACGATGATCAGATTATCGCTTCGAAAGTTATCCTCGGACAAACATATATGTATGTTTTAAACATACATGCATACATACAACGCCGATTTGCCCAAGTTGATTTAGAGATCTCACTTCGCACGATCAATAAGATTAGTTTAATTGTTAGGGTTATATTTTTATTACTTGTTCTCTCTTTATGTGTAATGCGACGACCGATGTACAGTTTCATCGGCTCACAGTTTTGTACATCAAAACGAATTACGTGCGCCGCGAATACGAAATACGTGCGCCGCGAATCGCAAAATCTCAAGTTTGCACACACGAGCGAGTTCTAATGAAATATGTATCATGTTTATGGAAAGTAATGCAGATGTTCCTCTCACTTAAAAAAGCTAACTAATGCTGTTTTGGTTCAAGTTTGAAAACAGTTTGTAAAGAAGGCAGCAGCTGGTTTACTTAGCGCATTAAAATATGTACACAGCCAAGTAAAATACGCCGCTGCTAGAGCTTTTTTTAATTTTTTTAGTTAAAAATACTTTATTACTAAAGCAGACAACAATATTTTTTTATAATTATTGTTGGACATTTCACACAGCGCTATCTAGCCCCAAACTAAGCAGAGCTTGTATTATGGGAACCAGATAACTGATAGAATAGAGAAACAACCAGACCGGGAACAAATATCTGTAGATCATGCAAACATTTGTTCCGCGGCGGGAATCGAACCCGCTACCGCCTGCGTCTCAGCCGACTATTCGCCCACTGCACCACGGAGGTGCAATACACAAACCTGCAGATTCTGTAATGAGGTGGCAGAATCGCCCTTACATCTGTTAGTCGAGTGTGGTTTACTAACGCGTAAACGTTGCATTCATCTGGGCAAACACATTCTTAGCCCGGAGAAGTTAACAGCTATCACCCCTAATAATATTCTTCAGTTTTTAGCAGCTGTAGGACTTAGTGATGAACTTTTAACGCCCCCATAATCTAGGGACGACCGACAACAAAACAAGTGGCCATCACAATAGGCCTCTTGGCCGCAGAGAATAACTAAAGCTGCGAAAGCTAATGAATCCGTCCCATCTTTTTGTAACCAATCTTTTACCATCGACCAAAATTATAATTTAATTTATTCAAATTAGCATTTCTGTCTAATACTCTAATAATCTGAACTGTAATCTAATCTGTATCTATGAAGATGCTTATCAATATGACGTTTGTAAAGTGTTGTCATCTCTATGATTTCTAAAGTTTATAAATTCAGTTAAATTACGGGAATCATGAAATTGATGGAACTGAGCACAACTAAAACAAACCAAAAAAAACAAAAGCACAAACAAGACGACCTCCGTGGCGCAGTGGGCGAATAGCCGGCTGAGACGCGGGAGGTAGCGGGTTCGATTCCCATCCCGAAACAAGTGTTTGCATGATCCACAAATATTTGTTTCGGGTCTGGATGTTTTTCTACAATAAAAATGTATATAAGTATTCTATCAGTTATCTGGTTCCCATAGTACAAGCTCTGCTTAGTTTGGGACTAGTAAGCGCTGTGTGAAATGTGCAGCAAAGTTTATTTATTTAAATATTTCTTATTTTAATTTTATGTCCTCGTTTTTATTATTATGTATCATCAAACAGAACAATTTGTAAGCTCGATTTGAATCGAATCTAATCCTAATATTTTCTGACTTTTTGTCTCTATGTCAATAAAATGGTCAATATCCAGTTTCTATTAAAATGAAGGTAACGTTTAGAGATAAATATGATAGTTTCAAAAGTCCCATTATGCAACAAAAAAACGAATACTATGTAAAGTATAGTGAGTGCTAGGAATTTTGTAAAACAACATTAGCTGTAAGATCGTTAAAGTTTAAAGTAGCCCCGTCCATTACTGCAGAATGACGATGCGATAGTTCAGCGGTCAACTTATATGGGGAACGTGTTGAAAGCTTTGCCTGCTTTGGGGCCAGAATCACGTAAAAGGTTCTACAATGTACGTTCCGTATAAAGAAAACCTTGTCCAAACTACCACTGGCTTTCAAACGCTAAAAGAAAACGAGGAATTATATTAAAACAATGTATTTGTTGTTTTCATAACAAAATAAAGTCTTTTCATATTATATATAGTTTTTTTGTGCCATAATACTTAATATGCACTTTTATACCGGAATGGTAAATATAGTAAGAAAACCGGCGTGAATAGAGTCTTATTCTAATTCTAGGGTGGGGGAATAAAAGATCTGCACTGACGTCCCGCATTGGGGTGTATTGTGCATTACCCCCTTCTAACCTGACCCCTGCCATCCTAACTCCTTAAAATAACGGAATAGGACTTTGGGTTGGTGGCAGCAGTTTTCCAGGGTCCTCGTGGATGTTGAAGTAGTAGTGGTGTTAGTGGAGCATGAGGATTCGATGACCCCTTGCAGAGTCGTTCTTAGTCTTGCGTTGTTTGTGGCAGTGCAGTGGAGTATTACGTGCTCCACAGTCTCTTCCTCCCGAAGGCATCCGCGACAAAGTCCGCTGTCCGTGGCTCCGGTCTTTAGGTGAATAGAGCATAATTATATTTGTAATATGTATTTACTTAGTAATAATGAACTGTGGATAGGTATTTAGTGTATCAATGGTAGAATGTACGAGTTGCTTTATCTGGTTTGCTAATTGATATTAGATATATATATATTATTTGTAATGTTTATACACAAAGAAACGTGTAGTACAAACTATTTATAATAATTATTTAATTTACACAAATACATATAACATAATATAGTATAATATAATCCCTAGTTATTTTGTTATATTAAAATATATACTCATATCTTTATATACTCATTCACTATCACTATCACTATATTACAAAATATTATTGTCACACATAAATTGTAGGAACTATTACTATAAGTATTATTTAGAGAGACCTTTAATTGGCTGTATTATCGTAATATATATTTGAAAATGTTATATTTTTGTAGCTGTTGGTCTTTTGAATAAAATAAAATAATATTAATGCAAGAAACAAGCATACTACAGTATTTTTAAGCCGTAACTAAGCACAAGTAATATATATTTTAAGCTTGCTATAACATGTTTCAGCCTGGGTATCTCATAAAGGGCCAGGACTCTGTAGGTAGTTTAAGCCTATTTAACATAAATAAATAATACTGAAGGCTGTTAAGGCTGATTTATAGGCCCAGCAGTAATTTTTGTTGCGCCTTAATTGAATAAAGAAGTTGGGACAGAGCCTGGAGACTATGGTATAATGCTCTTTCGCACTGCTTATGAAGAAATGGTGGTTTATTTTTCAAAAACTGTTTTTTTTTATCGTTGTTATGAGTTTATAATCAATTTTACATTTTATACTAAATCGTTAGATAAAAATAGAGATTCTATAAAATATTTAACGGGAAAATTAAGTTTGGTTTGGCAATAATCGATGTGAGTCCTCACTATCTTATTTCATTAGTCTCATTTGGGTTACCTTGTTATCTTACTAGACTAGTAAACTATATTACATCTGTTTCCCCTATTATCCGAAACACGTTCGGTAAGGTTATTTTTCCTTCGATCCCGATTTATCAAGTTTCTCGGACATGATTGTTAATTAAGTGAAAATGTACTTCTCAAAAACCTCACCAGTTAAAAACAATCACTAATTTTATAAATGCGAACGTTTGGATGTTTATTTATTTATTTGTTTGATTGTTACTCAATCATGTCATAACAGCTAAACCGATTTTGATTAAATTTAGTATGTACA
The DNA here is from genome assembly GCA_918857605.2 of Philereme vetulata. Lineage (NCBI taxonomy): Eukaryota > Metazoa > Arthropoda > Insecta > Lepidoptera > Geometridae > Philereme > Philereme vetulata. The sequence continues at coordinate 4,266,197 of OU975456.1, read as the reverse complement.
TAGATTATAACCTGGAATAACACATATGCTACTTTTCATCTCATAAATCAGATCCCAGAATAAAATGAGGTGTTAAGTCAAGCTGCAACAGCGAGTTTAGCTTTATTTCTAGGTTACCTACACATTTAGGAATGAAACGCGTACGAAGTTCCGGGCAACATCTAGTGTATTATAAATGCGAAAGTTTGGATGTTTGTTTATTTATTTGTTTGTTTGTTACTCAATCACGTCGTAACGGCTGAACCGATTTCAATGAAATTTACAATGTACGTATATTATAACCTGGATTAACACATAGGTTACTTTTTATCCCCTAAATCAGGTCCTATTTCATTAAAATGGGGTGTCAAATGGTGAGTTTAGCTTTATTTATAGCTTACCTATACATTTAGTAGCGTAACGCGTATGAAGTCACGGTAAATAAACTTGAGCGCGCTGAATAGATGGTCATTTGGAGAATATATCAAAAAGATCATGCAACGAGAATTTTCGCTTTCAATATACATCGTACATACAAAAATAACATCCTTTAACTTCCACTAAACTATTTTTTTCTAACTCTGCATTAAACAGAGAAAACCAAGCTAGAATAACACGAGATTCAACAGTTACTAACAGCAAGTACTTAGGGCCTTCAAGGCCGTGAATAATTTAGTGTTAGAAATAGGACGCTTGCTACACACAGTTGGGAAACTGTTGAAAACGAGCATGTGGTTGAAACTTTTCTTAATGGGTTATAAGCGTAGGATAATCTATAGTTTAGTGCAGGGTAGAAAAGGTACATTATTTAGTAAAAAATACATTTGAGGTTGACAGGGTGAATTTTGAAACGATCGACAAATTGAAAAAAGACTGCCTGTAATACAGAACAGGAAATTGAATTTGTTATAATTCAATTTTTAAGCTAAAACTCCATTTCATAAAAACCGCACTGTCTAAAAACACTATGTAAAGACAGATGATAGCATGGGAATGTTTAAAAAAACCTTGTTTAACAGTAAGACAGCCCATAGTAATCATAGTTTTAGTTATAGAATATACTCGTATATTTTAAGATCAATCTAGAAATTCTTACGACTTATATTGCGTTAAATAAGTTATTGGTCGATGTTTGGACACGAGGGGTGACTTGCGCAACGATGCCTAAACGAATTTAGGGGCTACATTATGATCTAAGAAGTTGTGAAATCATACAAAAACGTCATTTTTTTTTAAATTAAGTTATGATAAAGATTTATTTATTTGCCAAAACATGGGTAAAACTATACAGATGTTACAAAATCAAATGGTTTCACTATATTTAACCACACGGCATGCAAATTACATGTCATATAAAATTAAATTATATACAAATAACTATGAATTAATAATAGGTATTATAATGCCAGCACATACTAATAAAATTATTATTACTAAGAGCCTGTAGTGTCCCACTGTAGGGCAAAGGCCTCCCTTCCTTCTTTCCAGTCTTCTCTATTTTGGGCTATTGTGGACCAATCCTGTAAATGGGCATCACTTTCGTCCCTCCATCTTTGCCGTGGTCTGCCACGAGGTCGTTTCCCGTTTAGAGGCGCCCACTCTGTGGTGGCTTTAGCCCATAACGCATCCGACATGCGGCAGACGTGGCCCGCCCAATCCCACTTCAGGAATATTGGTCAATGAAACAACTAATGAATGTACACTTCCTTTATCTCTGAAACGGAAGCTCATGGACGTGTGTATTTTCCCCATCCTCACCTACGGCGCGCAGACCTGGTCTTTGACTGATCTGCAAAAGTCCAGACTCGGGGTTTGTCAGCGAGCCATGGAGCGCAGTATTCTGGGAGTCAGACTGACAGACCGCGTACTAATGATATAATTTGATTAAAATTTAAACTAGAAAATTTAACATGTTTAGTCGCTAAATACGTTTAGAGAACATTGTGAAAGCCGGCCTAGTTTTTTCTGGAGAACATTCGATTAAAAAGAATACAAACCCATCTCCTTCAGTTTTTGATCTATGGATGTTTGGCGTTTTGCGTTTTTGGTCAAAGAGCTATGTAATATTTTTGTTATTGGCTCTAACCGTGTGTCGACAAACTGTCACAGTCCAGGCACGATATAAATATTTAATTAGCTCCAAAAAACTTGTTTAAATGTTATTTATAATTCAGAAATCTCGAGCCGCTATTTAAGGGGAGCTTTGATTTCGTGAATATTAATTAAACAGCGTCTTCAGCATTTCGGATGGAAATTAAGAACTTGAAGGAGGAAAATTAAGGAGAAAAGATGTTTGACTCATCAGTTATGTTAAAATGTTTGTTATAATAAGAATAAAACTCTCCATAAAGTTATCTTACAGCCTACAGCCATATATAGTATAAATAAATAATAACTAATATTTCTGGATATAGTATTTTTATTTATAGTGTTATCCGAACACATGCGGAAAATTCCAAGATTTTTAAAATCATCTCAAAAATTTCAAGCCTAGACAGGACTTGAACCCGCGACCTTCCTCTTGATACGAGGACGCACTACCATCTGTGCAACAAGGGAATTCACGTCTAGGTCGAAATTAGTGAGATGATTCAGAATTACGACTAAAGCGCCGTTAGCTCCATCTACAGGAAAACTTATATAGTTATTTGTATCTGCTCAATGCCAAACGTTGCAGTTCAGTACATTGACAAGAGATGTCGCGTTGCTAATATTAGCAACGCGACTGAACTGCAACGTTTGGCATTGAGCAGATACAAATAACTATATAAGTTTTCCTGTAGATGGAGCTAACGGCGCTTTAGTCGTAATTCTGAATCATCTCACTAATTTCGACCTAGACGTGAATTCCCTTGTTGCACAGATGGTAGTGCGTCCTCGTATCAAGAGGAAGGTCGCGGGTTCAAGTCCCGTCTAGGCTTGAAATTTTTGAGATGATTTTAAAAATCTTGGAATTTCTGGATATTTCACACAGCGCTATCTAGCCCCAAACTAAGCAGAGCTTGTACTATGAGAACCAGATAACTGATAGAATACTTATATACTTTTTTTTTGTAAATACATTCTTATAATACATAGAAAAACATCCAGACCCGAAACAAATATCTGTAGATTATGCAAACATTTGTTCCGCGGCGGGAATCGAACCCGCTACCTCCTGCGTCTCAGCCGGTTATTCGCCCACTGCGCCACGGAGGTCGTCAAATATAAATATAGTATAATAATATATAAATATATATAAAGTCTAAATTGTTTCTTATTTTATTTCACGATGATTGGATAAACGCTTCGAAAGTTATCCTCGGTCAAACAAACATACATACATACATACAACGCCGATTTGCTCAAGTTGAATTGGAGATGAAATTGAGAGAGGGATGAAACAGACCGGAAGCGATTATTAATATTGTCTTACAAATTAAAGGTAAACAAATTATGGTGTATTAATCGTAATCACGGATAAATATTGAGCAGCTAAATGACGGCCGTAGAAAATTGTTGACTGGTATAATTTGTCTCAAATTACAAACGTTACCACTTATACTCATACGTGCAAAAATGTGCAAACAAAAAACCAATAATACTAGAAACGTGCAAACAAATTAACAAACTTCAAGATTTTTAAAATCGTCTCAAAAATTTCAAGCCTAGACGGGAATTGAACCCGCAACCTTCCTTTTGATACGAGGATGCACAATTCAACAGTGCTACCAGGCCATTTCATTCACGTTTAGGTCAAAACTAGTGAGATGATTCAGAATTACTAAAGCGCCGTTAGCTCCACCTACAGAAAATTATAAACAGTTTTTTGTGCCTGCTCAATGCCAAACGTTGCAGTTCAGTACATTGACAAAAGATGTCGCGTTGCTTATTTCATATAGTATTTTATTTATAGTGTTATCCGAACACATACAGAAAATTCCAAGATTCTGGAGCTACCGGCGCTTTAGTCGTAATTCTGAATCATCTCACTAGTTTCGACCTAGACATGAAATGGCCTGGTAGCACAGTTAGTTAGTGCATCCTCATATCAAGAAGATGGATGCGGGTTTAAGTCCCGTCTAGGCTTGACATTTTTGAGATGATTTTAAAAATCTTGGAATTTTCCGTATGTGTTCGGATAACACTATAAATAAAATACTATTTGAAATTAACAAACTTTTGTCGTTTGCTAAGTTTACTTCAGTTTACTAGGATGACGTCACCAAATCCCACACGTAATCAAAGTTATCCAAGCACTAGAATACAGTTTGCTGGCTGTCGGATCGTGGCTGTGAAGATCTTGCATGCGGGTACAGACCTCAAGCAAACAATGCAATGCCGTTTAGTGCATTTTATTTATGTTACTTGTAACAGGGAATGTGGAACATTATTTCCTGTGTTATTTTATACTTGTTTAGAACCTATTTTAAACATTAAATTGCCGACATTACAAAATATTTCTGTATTTGGTAATGATAATAACACTTTACACTAACATCACAGGTGTGAAAGTTTGGATGTTTGTTTGCGTGTTACTCAATCATGTTGTAACGGCTGAACTGATTTCGATGAAATTTATGATGGATTCAAATATAGGCTATTTTTTACTGACAAACAACGCGTGCGAAGCGACGGGTTGAAGTCTGTCATTATAAATGAACGGTTTTTGTAGTCTTAGGCCAGCTTGCACAACGATCCCTAAATGTATTAAGCCACTAAACATGCTTAAGTTTGACGTATTTGTATGTTTTGCAAACTCCTTAAATCATATTTAACCACTAAATACGTTTAAGCATCGTTGCGCAATTTACCCTTAGTCTGAATATTATATTTAACTAGTGGACCCGCCGAACTTCGTACCGCCTTGACATGCAATTAACGCGGGCTGTCAATATACGCCACCCTGGTAGAATTGTCAATGGTTGTCCCCGGGCATCATTATGTATGAGAAAATGAATGACTTCCACAAATAATTCAATTCCAAAATTAGCCAAATCGCTCCACCCATTCTCGAGTTTCAGCGAGACTAACGTACAGCAATTCATTTATATATATATATATAGATATATATATATATATATATATATATATATATATATATATATATATATATATATATATATATCGGACAATATCTCGGGATATCTCCGACCGACGCATCTGTTTCAAACGATATTCATTTTTTTTACATCCTCTTTGACGATATTTGCAGCACGCATTCTGTCAATTCTATGTCAAACGTCATAAGGTTACATTATAAAAGCGCTAAGGTTAGATTATAAAGTGGTTAAGTATTCTTAAATGTTTTAATTTTGCGCGCTATTTTATTATTTTTTTCTTTCATAAGAACCTTCTCCTGACAATAAGAAATACAACAACAAAAGAATTAGCGAAATCGATCCAGCCGTTCACGCGTGATGGCGTGACCAAGGGAAATAGGGATTCATTTTTATATATATAGACTAGCTGTTGCCCGCAACTTCGTACGCGTTACACTACTAAATTAGTACTAATTTATCACAGCATATCACATTAGTTTATGTGTTGATGTTCAGTGAGGATGTTTGTTTATTTGTTACTCTGTGTGTTAACGGCTGGATTGATTTCGATGAAATTTGGTATGTACGTAGATTTAAACCTGACTTAACTTACTACTATTAACCTGCTACTTTTTATCTCATAAATCAGGTAAAAAAATTGCAGCTACATAATAGTCGCCGTGCAGTCCACTCCCTTTACATTTAATATTGTCGCAATGGTGAGCCATACAAAATGCTAGCCGTAATGACACCAGTCCACCCTCTGCATGTTAGATATAGGCACAATGATAAGTCATAAAAAATCTTAGCTGTTACCAGCATCTTTGCGCAAGTTGTTCTATAGTTTAAAAATACTTCCAGCTAACTTTAAGAGACTCTAGAAAGACTACCTAGAAAGAGCAGGCTGAAAAACTCGGCGCTAGCTAAAAAATTTGTTGTCGCTTATCATTGCGACCCTATTTATCTTAAATATGGTGGGCTGGGGATGATGCGCTTGCTTCTTTTTTTATACTTATCATTTAGCCCTATCATTAGATAGGTTATTGTTATTGTTGTGATTTGGTAAGGGGACACTGCAGTTTTTAAAATTCAAAAAAAGTTTTTACCATTGAGCTTTCGATATAACCCTCAGCTACTCTATCAGAGCTCCAACCACCGTGTCTTTTTATTGACGTAATATCCGCCCCTGAATCCACCAAGAAAGTCGCCGAAGTTCTTCTAAAGCAGTGACCGGTGCAGATTTCAACATCTTTAAGTTTTAAATATTTAGCAATTTCCTTTGGCATATTGCTAATTTTATTTTTGCCGATAGCTTGTCGAGTACATCCGATAGTTTATAAAAAAACTATTTTTTTCCATGTTGGTGGGACGTAATGCCTGGTATTTATGAATGATTTTAGTATATTGTCCTTGTACAATGAATGACCGATTTTTCTTTGTCTTAGTTTCCTTTACATTAATCAGCTGTAACTCATTGGAATGATTTTCAACGTCCTCCACCTTTAAGTTAACAAGTTCACATCCGCGGCAAGCACCTTTGAGTCCAAAAATTAAGGCCACCTATTACAAAGATAAAAAACAGATTAATATATAGAATAATTACGATTACTAAGATACGAAATATTCATAGTTAAATCATGTATACTTACTTTTGTAGCCAGAAAAGTTTCGTCAGGAGCTTCAATAAGAAATTTTTCCACATTTTGAGTCGTAAAAATTTTAGACTTCTTTTCTCAATGCCCTTCTGATTTTCTTTTTAAAAAAGCCAATAATTTTGTGAATCTAATTATTTCAATGCTGTGTTTGATGCTTATTGTAGCTTTCAGTTTTGAGTATATGCACCAGTGTATTCGCAGGAGGTAGCGGGTTCAATTCCCGCGGCGGAACAAATGTTTGCATGATCTACAGATATTTGTTTCGGGTCTGGATGTTTTCTATACAATAGGTTGGGGAAAAAGTCTTTTCGCATTACAGTATGTATGAACTTGTAATAAAATCTCTTTGGCTATACTATTTGTATCTGGCTGGTTTAGGTATCATTCAAAGTTTAAATTTTAAAGAAAATAATTCCAAATTCAAATTAGGAAAATGTGTAATTTTTATTTGTTTTTCGTACTGTAAAGATGAGTGAATCTAATGAAGAAATTCGATACATTTAAAAATTTTACTACAAAAAAGGTAAAAATGCAACAGAAGCCGCGAAAAAAAAATTTCGATGTTTATGGACCTAGTGCAGTGTCTGTGAGAGTAGCACAAATTTGGTTTAAGCGTTTTCAATCCGGAAATTTTGATATCAAAGATGCACGTCGCTCTGGTCGCCCTATTAAAATCGGATAAAATTGATGCCATTTTTGAAAAAGTGGAGCAAGATCGGCATATCAGTAGTAACGACGTAGCTGAAAAACTAGGAATTGACCACAAAACAGTTTTGGCGCATTTGAAAAAAAACCGGGTACACAAAAAAGCTCGATATTTGGGTACCCCACCAGCTCACTGAAAGAAACCTAATGAACCGTGTACTTATTTGTGATTCTTTATTACGACGTAATGAAACCGAACCATTTTTGAAGAAGATGATAACTGGTGATGAAAAATGGATCACGTACGACAAGAACGTGTGAAGAAGGTCGTGGTCAAAGGCCGGTCAGGCTTCACAGACTGTGGCGAAACCCGGGTTAACTCGCAACAAGGTGATGCTGTGTGTGTGGTGGGATTGGAAGGGCATTAATCATTATGAGCTGTTACCACCAGGCAGAACCATCGATTCTGAACTCTACTGCGAACAACTGATGAGATTAAAGCAAGAAGTTAAAAGAGAGTGGCCGGAATTGATCAACAGAAGGGGTGTGGTTTTTCATCATCATAACGATGGACCTCACACATCTTTAGACACTCAACCAAAATTAAGAGAGTTTGGCTGGGAGGTGTTAATGTATCCGCCGTATAGTCCTGACCTTGCACCTTCAGATTTCCACCTGTTTTGGTCTCTTCAGAATTCTTTAGGCAGTGTCAGGTTAACATCACGAGAGGTCTGCCAAAACTACTTGTCGCGGTATTTTGATCAGAAGCCCTAAAATTTCTATAGCAATGGGATCATATGCCTAACTGAAAGATGGCAAAAAATTTATTGAAAAAAATGGTACCTACATACTTTAGTTAAATGTAAATAAACTATATTCAAAAATGGTTTGCATTTTCTTAAAAAATGCGAAGAAACTTTTTTCCCAACCTAATATATTAGAAGAAGATTGAATCCACAGGGAACTACATTTATCCGTCTATTTTACGATTATATCAATACCTTTTGATTGGAAATTTTTTAATTAATGAATATTCTTCATAGATAGATAGTTGGTGGTCTTATCGCTTAAGAATGCGATCTCTTCCAGACAATCTTTGAATGGAGAGGAGATCTTGCCGACTGTTATATAATTTACTGAATTCATACAGTTTAAGTTTTGCCATAGTTATTCGTTTTGGGGGCTGATCTACGTCCAATGTTAATTAAAAAGTACTGGAGCAGAATGTCTGTGTAATTTTACAGAATGTTTCAACAAAAATTGTTTACAATACCAACCGAATATAATAAAACAAACAATTTTCCAATTAATTAAAATATACCTGGAGGGTTTACAAGTGGCGTGTTTGGACGTTGGTCGTTGATACTGTAATGGATTAAAGCTTGATAAATAACGTGTCTGTAGTGCTAATGAGCAGATAATGGCTTACTGTGACAGCTCCGACATGTACGGAAAATCTATTTTGAGAGGCCTTCATATTTCGACCTAGAGCCGACTTATATAGATCTTTTTCTGAATGTATTGCTGATGTAAGCATTACATGTGTATATTTTGTTATGAATCATGTTTGTACTAAAAACGGTACCATGATTTGTTTGTTTTTGAGTATTCCGATATCGCGTCGAAATATCGATATTGCGTCGAAAATACTCAAAAACTCAAAAATCGTGGTAAATATCCCTTTTTTAGTACAAATAGTGTTCATGACCATGATAGTTTTAAAACTTATTTAAATCATGTTCTCCCATAAATTGATAAAAATTTCTTGTTTTGAACTAATACGATAATACAAAAGCCAACTTATTGGTACTAAGTATTTTTTCCGGCTAAGTTTAGATCATTGAATAGTTTCATCATAAAGACTACATATCATTGGTTTCTTACTCTTAGGATTTGTTCTGATGCAGCAAGACCATAAACGTATGTCTAGAAAGATAAAAAAATATATAAATTGTATCATCGGATCTAGGAAATGGCGCAGTGGGCTAATAAAAGGCTGATACGGGTTATGAGCTAATCTCCCGCAACAGAACAAATGTTTGTATGATCTGCAGATATTCATTTTGGATGTATTTCTTTATGTATTATACGTACTTATTCACAAAAAATAAGTATAAAGTCAGTTATCTGGTTCCCATAGTGCAAGCTTTGATTAGTTTGGGGCTAGTTAGCACTGGCATAGATGTCCAGCATTATTTATTTATATATTATTATTTACTTAGTCTCACTTCTTTGTAGATTAAATGAACCGATCATCCCGTACAGGAATTGTAAAGTGAAAGTAAATAATTTAGATTACAAAAATAAAGAATTTCGAGAACCCTGATCCAAATATCAAAACCCAGTCTAAATACTCAACAAAAGTTAAATTTCAGTTTAAATCCCCACTGTCCTAAAGTTCAGCTATAAGGCTCATTTTGTATTTATTATCACTCAATAGCAACATCTACGCACAGGGACGGGTACTTTGTTAACCCTTTTTGACGTACTAACTGAAGTTTAATCTGTTCCGCAACGCACAGCCTGGTAAATACTGCGTAGTGACTCTTGCTACTGTGGCTTTAGGCGTAATGCTTTTTGTTTGGGAGGCGTGGAGTCTTCATCCTGACCATAAATTTATGACACTCCAATACTCTAAACCAACTTTTTTTAGCGTTTGACCACGATCTTGCCTGATAGTAAGCGATGATGCAGTCTACGATGATACAGGCTTGCCTAGAAGAAACCTATTCACTCACGACTTGAAGACCCTAGGTTGTAGTTATCAGGAAACACATACTCAGGCAAGGCATTCCACTCCTTGGCGGTACGCATAATAAAGGTGGAAGCGTACCACTTTGTGTGTATCGGAGGTATGTCTACCATGTAGCGGTGGCACACCGCGGAACGTCTGGTTGTCCGATGCTAGAATGGGGATATTGGGATCAGGTTGAAGAGCTCCGCAGCACACTCTCCGAAATGTATCCGATCGAGAACCGAGAGGTTTGCAAACTTTCGACGATGCTCGAGGCTATGGAACCGTGCATCTGCTCATTCGTCATTGCAAATGAGCTTCTTGACTCTTCTCTCAATTGAATTTAGAGCCTCTAGCTGGTACTTCGCTGATCCGTCCGAGAGGAACCTTTTTAGTCTTTTAGCTGTTCTGTGAACCTCTACGTAATTCTAAGTTTTAAATTTGTCTGTAATAAAACATACATATTTGACTACGATACAATTAAACAAAAAATTTATTGATTTTTTTAAATTTGAGGTATCGAAAACCAATCACTTGTTTTTATATGCACCTAATAAGTATATCCTTTTTATAGCTTAGCTAATCTTCCATTTTGCGAAGATACTCTCCACCCAAAGTTGGTCAGGAAGAGATCGCTTACGATAAGATCACCAATTATTATAAGTATTATATTTTATATTATATAAACAATTTTATATGTTAAAATTGTATATGTAACATATGTAAATAATTTTCATTAATTAATTCATTCAATCACAGTAAAATCTTTACATAGCATAAAATGAAGTCGCTGTCTGTTCGCTTAGATCTTTTAAATCACCCAACGCATTTTAATGCAGTTTTCAGTAATAGATAGAGTGATTCAAGGGAAAGTTTTATGTGTATTTATAGTACAGAAAAGCCGAAAAATATATTTTTGTTCATTTAAATCGCAAACGCTTAACTTGAGATAGACCTTAGAGAACTAAGATAGATTAAATTAATGTACTACGGAATTGTATATCTTAAAAGATCGATTACCTGACTGCGAAGAAGGGTAATATATTACGAAAAAACGCGTGCGAAGCCGCGGGCGGGTCAGCTAGTTAAGTATATATAACACTACAGAAAAAAAATTATCAAAATAATTAACAAGTATCTAAAATACAAGTGCTCAATAATTTGGAAATCGTTATTAGAATTAGAACAATAAAACCATGACCGCGTTTCTACAGCCTTTCAGTTAGCCGTTTACGACTTCCTAAGTCTGAAGGTTTCTGATGCATTATAGTTCTTAAAATGACCGTTGTTAATAAATGATGTTATTTTTAAGAACACCTTTTCCTAAACATTTAAAAACCGACTCAATGCTACATAAATACAACAATACCTTAAAATTAATGTATTGGTAGTTTATGTAAAATGATAATTAAAATACTTATGAGTTATTATACAAAAATATAGCATTCATAAACGATGTTCGTTCGAAACATGTTTTTGAAAAAGTTGGGGGAAGTTTAGTACAAGACCTGAAGTTAGTTTTTTGGCTATCTGTGATTTTCATCATTTTCATTCAAACGTTTAAGTATAATTCCTCAATATATACATTTACACTTATAAAAAATATAAACAGCAGATTATTTCAAAATTGAGATGTTAATAGATATCAACTGAAATTTGTCCCGGAAAAGACTTTCCAAATGGTGTTCATCAAAAAACCGATAATGCGAACGCACACATTTCTTGAAGCATGTTATATCGCCATAAAATGTAAATCTATTTACAAGGGGTCATCCTCCTATATTACGGTCGAACGGGAGATACTTTTAAGGTACATTTTTATATATAGAATAAAATTTATTTATATTACGTCACGAAGGTAGACATGGTCGTGGCTTTGCATATTTTATGAGGTTGCCAAATGATATTATTTCTTCTGTGAATTTATTTACAAACACATTTAGTTACGCAAATAACTAGTGGTTCGCCCCGACCTGAGATCTCGCGAATCTCCGATTAAAACAAAAAAATATTATTTGTAATCCTTGACTATCAAAATAGTTTACAGTTTCAGTCAAATTACAGGTAACGGGAGTTCATGTAATTTGGTTACTCTCTATTCGGGTACAAATTGCAGTTATTCTGGATTTCTGACTATTGCCTATATTAGTGTCACTTAAGCTACACGCATACTAAATGACAGCACTGTGGGGTCACTGGTGACCTTGTGAATTTTGTCAAAGTTTAGTTTTTTTTACGACTAATGACTCAAAAACTAAAATAATTTACGAAAAATAAAAACGGAGTCTAAATGTACTAATAAATACCTTTCATTTGACGTCCCACTTGATCAGTTAGCCTGAATTTCGTTTTTTTTATGCCTCTTTAACCCCTATATCTCAACAACCCCCCAACAGTTTTAACTCATTTAGTCACACCTAAATTGTGCTGTCACTACGTATAAAATTGTGCGTGTATAAAATTTTACGATGATCAGATCAACGCTTCGAAAGTTATCCTCGGACAAACATACAACGCCGAATTGCCCAAGTTGATTTAGAGATCTCTCTTCGCTTGATCAATAAATAACTGATACAACTATTTACAAGGTATACAAATACTTACTTAACTGATTCAGCTGAGTAATATAAAGATCGTTGCTATCTTTAGGATAGCTCAACTGCTCCAGATCACTACAAGAAGATCGTTTCATTGCTCAAATATAGTACGTCATAGTCTTAGAAAGTAGAAAATATAAGTCCAATTATTTTCTTCCCTACCCAGGCATGCAAATGTTCTTAAGAAAATTACCAATGAATAAAAAGTATTAAAGAAAATTAAGAATGGTGGCGATTCTGTTGTTTACGCTAACTAAAATTGTGTAAAATACGAACGGCCTTATTTTGTTTACGCTAAAGATCAAATTAGAATGACATTTAAAGTGACATTTCTAAAATTAAGTAATTTTTACTAAGATGGCGTATTTGCGGGCTAGTTTTAATAACCACCAATTTTAATGCTGACTAAAACTAGCCCAAAAACACGCCATCTTAGTCAAAAACACTTAATTTTAGAAATGTCACTTTAAATGTCATTCTAATTTGATATTTAGCGTGAACAGAATAAGACCGTTGGTATTTTACACAATTTTAGTTAGTAAGTGTAAACAACAGAATTGCCACCGTTATCATGATATAATAGTAATACTAAATAAATAAATATTGCTGGAAATTTCACACAGCGCTATCTAGCCCCAAATTAAGCAGAGCTTGTATTTTGGGAACCAGATAACTGATAGAATACATAAATACTTTTTTTTGTAAATACATACTTTTAATATATATAAAAACATCCAGACCCGGAAAAAATATATGTAGATTATGCAAACATTTGTTCCGCGGCGGGAATGGAACCCGCTACCTCCTGCGTCTCAGCCGGCTATTCGTCCACTGCGCCACGGAGGTCGTCATATTATTGAATAATGACAAAGTGCATTTTATTAAACATTATTAATAAACGATGATTGTCCACTTAAAGATAAAATATGTGCGGAAGACGTAAAATGCTGGTTGACATTATAATATTTGAATTAAAATTGATACCTACTATTTCTTTATAAAGTTTTAAAAGTCAAAAACATTATTTTATAAACCCGAACAAAAACTACAGGTTGTTTTTGTCACATAACCTGATCTGGCTCGACCGTGGTAAATTTTTTAACGAACGCGGCGATATTAAAATTGCTTCTGATTAATCGTTGCGTTTGCAATTTGGAACAGCTCAGTCACTCTCCAGAGTATACTACTGTTCATGTGGTTTATTCAATATTTTATTGCGTTCATACAAAGTGGATTAAAATATTACATGTCAGATCTTATTGACTAGTCAAGAGTCCAGCACTTAATATGTACTCTGCAAGTAAGGGTCTGGCAATATTAAAGCTAACTATGCAGGTCTTGTGGAATCCAATTTAAGCAATTTTATGTTTTGAATTTTATTGGTTAGTGATATCATTAATAAAGAAAATTATTTACATGTCTTGTGCACACGGCTACACATCAAGCTATACATTTCCAGTATAAGCTGACCTCGCATCTTATAGACTTTTCGTAGAATGAGAGGTCAGCTTATACTGGACGTGTATAGCTTGAGGTGTAGCCGTGTGTACTCGTTAAAAAGCCGTCTAGAAACTTTTTTCAATTAATATATGTTTTAATCTATGTTCAAAGATGTTGTCGTTTTCTTGTGCTTTAATTTGTTCTGGTGTTTTGTTACTTATTTTTACTGCCATTACATTCGGACCCGAGCTGTGCATTTTCAATGTTGATGTAGGTAGCTCTAGATTCTACTTGTACTTACTTTGGAAGCGACTTGGTAGGTGCATTAAAGCTTCTATCATTGTCTACCTACATGCTTATAATAGTAAAGAAATGCTTTGGCCGCTTATCAGCATGGAAGTTTAATGAAAGGAAGTAATTTGTTATTTTGACTACCTCCGTGGGGCAGTGAACGAATAGCCGGCTGAGACGCAGGAGGTAGCGGATTCGATTCCCGCCGCGGAACAAATGTTAGTATGATCTAAAAATATTTGTTCCGGTCGTGGTTGTTTCTCTATATATTATAAGTATGTATTTACAAAAAAAATGTATATAAGTATTCTATCAGTTATCTGGTTGCCATAATACAAGCTCTGCTTAGATTGGGGCTAGATAGAGCTGTGTGAAATGTCCAGCAATATTTATTTATTTATTTTTTATTTAATTTTTTGTACACCATCCCACTAATATTATAAACGCCAAAGTCTGTATGGATTTATGTGTGGATATTTGTAACTCTTTCACGTCGTAACGGCTGAACCAATTTAAAGATGAAATTTGGAATGTACGTAGATTTTATCCTATAAATTATGTTGGACATTTCACACAGCGCTATCTGGGCCCAAACTAAGCAGAGGTTGTGCTATGGGAACCAGATAACTGACAGAATACTTATACACTTTTTTTTTGTAAATACATACTTGTAACATATTTAAATACATACAGACCCGGAACAAATATCATGCAAAATTTATTCCGGTTATTCGCCCACTGCGCCACGGAGGTTGTCTGGATTAACACATAGGCTAGGTTTTGTTGACAAACCACGCGAGCGAAGTTGCTGGAGAAGCTATTGGCGGTCTTATCGCATAGCATAGGCTTATTGTTTGTTTTAAGCTACCTAAATACTTTCAATACGTTAGTCTGATTTTAACTTTTCTAATCAGTATTTTATTAACGCTAACTGTTTTACATTTGCTAATAAAATGTTGGCAGAGTTTGAATACGTCAAAACAATGGCTGCGTACATTTTGAGTAAGCGTCATTTGACGACTGAATATGAATATTTACATACAATTTACGGAGCGTGAACAATCTTAATTTTTTTTATTGGTTTATTATGCTGACATTATCATTAATAAATATATTATTTAGATGATGGAATAATGCTAAATGTACGCCTCATGCATAAAAGTTTAGTTTTTAAATTGAGGTAGCTGTTTTTCTTGAGCTACTTCGAACTTTTCAGTCGATTCGACGTATCCGGTGCAAAAATGCGAATTAGGTCTGTTTTCAGCGTGAACTTTTAAATTTTATATGGCTCGTTCTGATAGCCTAAATATATTGGATATAAAAATAAAATAGATGGGAAATGTGTTTCAGTGTTGTTTTTGTAGTATGATTATATATTTAACTCGGAAACTTGCTCGTCTTTGAACATAAAATATGTGAAAGATTTAACTCATGGTAATTTATGGAGTTATAAAAATAAATTTAGATGTAACTAACCGATGAAGATGCACAACATCTTCAGTACTTGTAAAAGTTTAATAATGGAAGTTTAGCTATGCATAGAATGGTCATTGATGAATAAAAACCTTGGTTATCTGTGCATAAAATTATAAATATAAACCGGCCCAGTGCGAGTCGGACTCGGGCATGAAGGGTTTCGTACCATTATCTATAAAATATATGAAAACGGCAAAAAAAATCTAGTTTGTTGTAAGGGAGCCTTTCTTAAATATTTGTTTTATTTTAAAATAAATATTTATTTATAAAGCAAATATTTAATTGATTATTCTGTGAATATTTCAAGCGTCTACATGTTCTGGTTATCAATATTTAGCAAAAACGAGCAAAATAGTCATGTTTGTTTTATGAGAGCTAAATATTTTTTATATTCTGCTTTTAGTATTTGTTATAGCGTTAACAGAAATACATAATCAATGAACATTTCAACAGTCTATTTATATTATTATGAGATACAGCCTGGTGACAGACGGACAGGCTGAAAGACAGACAGCGGAGTCTAAGTAATAGGGTCCCGTTTTACCCTTTGGGTATGGAACCCTAAAAAAGCTTAGCTAGAATCTTGATAAATTTTGATTACCCACATTTAATACGAGGAGGTGATAAGTAGGCTAATCAATATAAAACCACTTAGAGTTAACACACCACTTAGAACTGGTATAATCTTACGTTAGAACTGAAAGAAAGAAAGTAAGAAAGAAAGAAAGAAAAAACATTTATTTGTGATGGTACAAAACATACACAGCACACAAGTAAGATACACACAATAGAACAAATTCATACACACAAAAACAGCAGTACCCAACAAATGTGTGTCTCACAATTACCTATATATAAATGACCGACGTCACAAAAAGGCGTCCAACTCAGTATTTTTTGTGCTTTTGGCATAACGCTGATCTTCAGTTGGAACCATTTAAAAATAGGATGTCACGGATGACTGCCCGCACAGTACCACAATTACAAAACATATGAATATATAGAAATAATATAATTAAATAAAAAAAATTAAAAAAGTAGGTAAGGATATTAAGTTATAAAAAGTAAATGAACAAAATATAGAGGATTGGGGAGAACTAGGCGAGAATGTGCATTAATCAGTCCCACTGCTAAGCAAAGGCCAATCTGCTAAGTAATCAGGCTGCCAGAAGAGAGGAAGGATAACTGGGTGTACCAACCAGGCTAGCATGACCACCTTCATCATTTTATCATCATTTTCAGCCCGTATCGACCCACTACTGGGCATAGGCCTCTCTTTGTTTTTGCCATTCTTCCCGATCCTGTGCCAGTCTGAACCACTTACGACCCACGGTCTTATGGACGCCGTCGATCCATCTCGCTGGTGGACGTCCCCTATTTCTTATGGTATTTATTTATGACCACCTTAGAAAAGAATAAATTGAAGATACCACTCAAAACAACAGCTTTATTTTAATCCGAGAATATAAACGATTCCCGTTTCCGCTGCGCCAGATGCAACGAATAAAATATTGAAATAATTTTTAGTTCAGTTAATAGTGCGATAAAAATGCCCTTTTCACCGATGGCTGACTCTGCACGGTGCCGGTGCGCGAATCCAGAAATAAATAATGTTTTCCGTTTAATAACAACGGCTACCGCCTCCTACTAAATAACTTGGTTATAACACCGGTTTGTCCATTTCAAATATGAATTGTTTATTTTTATTTATCGGGTAACAGGATTTGATTGAAGTTTCGTGACAATAAAATGAGCTTCGTGAATGCTAAGTGTAAATCGAGACTGGTGGCGCAGAGAGGATCCCAATTTCCGTTTCTAGGGAGTCTTTACACATTATACCTGAGACTTCTTAAGAGCTCTTAAAATTGCAAATAGGTACAACAAAAATGCGAGGGAGATGAATTAAGGATTGCTCATTATTACAACTTTTACTGAATAATTTAATAAATAATAAAACCTATTTTAAATAAATTGCTGTTATTTCTGTAAATAATCAAATTCAAATCGTCAAAATAAAACAAGTTTTAGAATACTTACGTTTTCAACACTACCTTATAGTAATGTCCTAGTAGTGTAGGAAGATTAATTATAGAATTAAATAAAGCCTGGTAAATTATACTTAAAAAGCCCTTCTAGTGGGTAAGTATATGAATCTCTCTCACCACACTAATAATCGAATACATTTCAAAACGTAGCCAGCATTAAATTTTATTGTAAAATGGCCATTTTTCTTACGATACAACAAAAATAACACAACCAATCGAACACGAAATCCATTGAATTATTGGCGTGGCATCTGTTACATTTGTAATTGTTTCCGCAATAAGATATAATGAATATTATTACCATCGATGCCGTGTATCAAGCGCGGAATTACTTTTAATTTTTGCTTGATTTGTGGAAAAGTGATGCGGAAAATACCGTATCTTAAACGAAACAAACTTTCTCTACTATTTCTGAAATAACCGACTTATTTCGAACTGCAGTAAAGAAGTATAAAGAAGTCAGTACGCGTAGTTTGTCAGTAAAAATTCTTTAAAAATGTAACAAACATACAAAGATACGGAGTTACTTAAGAATTTCGAAATCAACTTGGGTAAATCGGTGTTAATTCATTAAAAAAAAACAATCAGCCTTGTTTTCTTGCCTTTCTTTCCTGGCTTGGTCGCGAAGGAACAGGCAGTAAAAATTGACGTTTCAAAGTGATCCTTGTGATTTTAATGAATAAAAGATTTTGACTTTGAGTGTTTAATACAACGTCTATAATTTTTTTACTTTTTAGCTGCCAAATAGTCAGTTGATTGTACGCTACTATACCAAATAATTATATGCTTCGACTTTCAAAGCGTCGACCGCTCGCTGCGATAAGTTTATCGCGTATCAAATTCACGCTAAATCACAATTACACGAAATACGGAAATTTCGGCCAAAACTGAGCTGTTATATTGCAACCGGCTAATGTGCTGAGCCAAGACGTAAAGTTTATGGAGATGACTAAGTGGAAATACATTTGAAATAAACTTATGAAATGCCTCATCATCTTCATCGTATAATACAGGACGTCTACTGCTAAGCATAGACGATCTCCGTGGTGCGGTGGGCGAATAGCTGGTTGAGATGCAGGAGGTAGCAGGTTCGATTCCTACCGTAAAACAAATGTTTGCATGACCTACATATATTTGTTACGGGTCTGGGTGTTTTCTCTATATGTATTATAAGTATGTATTTACAAAAAAATATATATAAGTATTCTATCAGTTATATGGATCCCATAGTACAAGCTCTGCTTAGTTTGGGGCTAGAGAGCGCTGTATGAAATGTCCAGCAATATTTATTTATTTATTATTTATAGGACTTTCCATAGTTTTCCAGAGTGATCAATCTTGTGTGGCATGCACCCAACGGCTCCCAGCAACCTTTATCAGATCAGTTAATGCCTCACAAAAAAGTATAACGTTTTACACTTGTAAATATTATCCAAACTCTGTGTTTCTTTTGGGGTTTTCTTTGTTTAAGTTTTAAGATTTTAGTCCTTCAATTTTGATTTGATCAGTAAGGGACGGTTTTTAAGCTGCTAAGTTTGCATATCAATGCGAGGTTTTTTTATTGAACATAAAAAACATTATAACCCACTAATATTATAAACGCGAAAGTTTGTATGTATGGATATTTGTTACTCTTTCACGCCGGAACGGCTGAACCGATTGCGATGAAATTTGGTATGTACGTAGATCATAACCTGGATTAACACATAGGCTACTTTATATTGGCAAACCACGCGTGCGAAGCCGCGGATTGGGCAGCTAGTATTTAACAAATAATATTATAAACGCGAAAGTTTGTATGTATGGATGTTTGTTACTATTTCACGCCGGAACGGCTGAACGGATTACGATGAAATTTAGTATGTACGTAGATCATAACTTGGATTAACACATAGGCTACTTTTTAATGGCAAACCACGCGTGCGAAGCGGTTTGGGCAGCTAGTATTTAACAAACTTATTAAGTATTGACAGGGATAACTGTACATATATAAGTATGCTGTGTGCTCGCAACTACGTCTGAAATTTTCTGGATCTCGACAACAGCGCCACCTACCGAGTCCAATTATGAATCCAAACCATCCAGACACAAAAAAAAATCATCATAACCGGTAAAGTTGTTCTTAAGTTATAGCGTGACCAAGGAACACAGCGATTTATTTTAATATTTATAGACAATAGTGGCACAATATGAATATTTAATATCCATATTTGGTAGATTTGCGTGTATTTCCAGATTAAATTAAAACAATAAAACAAAAAATATAATTCGCCACGCTCACAAATATGGCGATTCATTTTCCCAACGCTCTACGCCCACGTTTCTCGCCTGCGCGTTACCTAATGCAATTGCGTTCCTCAAAACGTAATTGTCTCAATCAACGCGCATGCAATTCTTCTGAAATACGCGAAAATACGCTGAAATATGGTAAAATTCACAAAATACGCCGTAATTTCAACACGTTATGCGGTTTGTTTGTTCTATCGTTAGCATTTGCAATCAAATTATGGTTTTAGGCTGCTGAAGATAAAATGATTTACATTTGCGCTAGTGCTTCGTTTTAAAATGACTCTTATCCAAATTACAGTTTAGATTTGAATTCATGTTTCACTACACTACCTTACCGACTATCTTAGGGTTAATGTACTCGTAGATGTATAAAGGGAGCGTAGGGCTCTGGCGGTTAGGGGTGACATGCTGACTCGTAGATTTGCCCGGTGCTCTGACGAAGTTAAAGTCACACTTTTTAAAGCATATTATCAGAGCCTATACACTGTACCTCTACACCAAAAAATCGCTGGATGCCCTACGATTACAGTATAACAATACCTATAGGATGATGTTGAGGCTTCCCCGTTTTTGTAGTGCCTCAGAGATGTTTGCTCAGTATCAAACTGGTGGCTTTCATGCCATTATTAGGAAGAAAACAACATCTTTGATGAGCAGGACGCAAGCCTGCCTCAACACCATCCTACAAACTGTGGCAGGGCGTTGTGTGTCCCCTATATGGACTCACTTCATCCGGTGTGTTGCTTCAGCATGTGCATACACTGATACATAATTTATATATAATTTTTACATAATTTTGTTTTATAATTTTTTTACTAAATAAAAATTGTTTTTTAATTTTGTAGAATTGTAAATAATTTAATTTAATTTGTTTTTTGTTTAGTTTAATTTAATTTGAGTTAATTTGATATATAGATAGCTACAGCCTGGGTATCTTTAAGTCGCGAGTGAATAGGTTTCTTCTAGGCAAGCGTGTACCATCGTAGACTACATCATCGCTTACCATCAGGTGAGATCGTGGTCAAACGCAAGCCTATAATGTATATAATATATATATATATATATATATATATATATAATTTATTGTGATTGTGGTTATGGATTTTGATTATCTGAAATAAATGAATACCAAAAAAAAAACAAAAAATGAATAAGGGTTGGTAAAGAGCATTGAGAATAAAGGTAAGTAATTTTTGTGAGCCCTAAAATTTCTAATTGTAATCTTGAAAATCTCATTTTACATGTTCCAAAGCAGTACCACTTTAATAATCATATTAGTAGTTTTAGCATCAGAAATTTTTGCCCTGTTAGTTAAGTCAAACACCGATTTATAAGCATCAAGATTAGACTGAAACTAGACTAGACTTGAGTATTTAGAAAAGTAACCAAAATTATTTACAGATAATTAGGTCTTAAAAGAAATAAAGGCCCTGAGCAATTTCCCGAAATCCACAATTGTCTTTGACACACTTTCATTTCAGATATTAATGATACCTCTTCAGATTAAAGATCAAACTTCAGACAATTTGGGAGTTTCTCTTTCTACTTTACATTGTTTCAATGACAAAGACAGAAACCGCCACGATCTTTATTTACTTTGCCCTTAGGGTTGTAAGTAAATACTAAGGTTTCCTCGTTTTTGGAAATCCATTTTACGATGGAAAATTGTTTTAGAAGTCGCGGCAAGCATTTTCTCGTACTAGGTAGGTAATTCTTGCAATACTTCAGATCCCTAATTTAAAGAACAGGTCATTTATTTGAGGTACATCTGCTTGTATGCCTAATCATTATCATTAAATGTCGAGCAACGGAGAAAACGGACTAAAAAGCTAATAATTATTCCATTTTAGTTGAATGTTCGTCTCATTATTAAAAACCTTTTACGTCCATCATTATATTTATGATTGATACAGCGTCTGGTTGCAAGTTTTAGCTCTGGCTGGGTGAAGGATGCAGGCTGTAGCCGCTGCAGTGTCAACTGCACTATACTTCTCACTATACATTCCCATTCCACCCTTACAGGGTGTATGTTTAAGATGTTTATTCTCAAAAGAACTTAATATTAAATACAGTTCACTTATATGAGACATAGTTTTATAATACCTAGGTGAAACCTAAGTATTTTTATAATACATATTAATTGGTGCTGGTGACAAACAATGCGTTTGATTGAGCTTTAAGTACTTGTTACTTATACCTAGCATAGGTAAAGATAATACAAATCACAAGAATGCAATATACTAATAACAAAAAAAAAAGAAAGAAGAAGTGGGTACGTTTTACTAAATACACATCACTGGCGTTGTTTTGATCGGAAGGAGTAAGATTGTGTGCGTGTTCTGTCTATGTGTGAGTGTAGGTGCCTAGAACACTGACCACTGTTGTGTAGTTACTTTATACAATCCGAATGCAAAAATCTATGTGTGAGTAAAAATAGTGTAGGAGTAACATAACTGTTTTATCACAACATACCTTTGCAGTTTTGCGAATATTCTGGGATTACTTTATGATTTTTCATGTTTTATTATATTACATATATTTTATAATGAAAAGAATAATGTAATATGTTATAGATAAAAGTAATGAATTACTGATTTAACTAAAGAAAGAAAGAAAAAAAAAATATATGTATTGCCAAAATGATCTTACACAATCTACCAGTTTTGGTGAGGCCGAAACTAGACATAAAAGCATGTATCTTGAGTCTCTGGAGCTCGAGTTACCTATATTTAAAAATATTATCATGACGATTTTAACAGCAAGGAAAGTGTTTGGCTATGGTAAAATTAATATTAAGGCATTATAGTGTAGGTAATAAAAAAAAAAGCAATTGGCAGAAAAGTGTCTGTATGCATGCTTGTATGTATATGTGTGAAAAATAGTGTTTGTAAGTGTGTGTTTGTAAGTGTGGTTGTGTAACTAATTCATATCTGCTATTGTTATTTGTACATATCCTTAAATATATTAGAATTACATATTCTAATTATGTAAACCGTTTAGCACGTTTATTATTTGTTTTTGACGTGACAACGTCTTATAATTCGATAGAGCCGGCTGCACGCACGAAAAAACATGACTCATGCGGCGTTACCTCGCTCTGAGGCGTTCCATGTAAGGCTTGAAGTGCAAGCGAGAGCGCGGAACGAGCGACAAAGAAGCACAATCGGCCTTTGCGTTCGGCAGCGTTCGACATCCGTCTCTCTCCTACTTGAGTGAGCGATGCGTCTGCGTGGACAGCTGCTATACTATAGTACATTTACATGTTTTGATCGAGTATTAAGTGCAGTGAAAAGTGAATGTGGTGTCAATTGTTTATAGCAACGATAATTACGTTGTCACGTTCAACTATCGTCAGTAAACCGACTTTACAGACAACCAACATTTTTTTTATTGGGTTATTGTCAAGCGCTTGACCACAACCCCAACATGTGAACTTTTAACATCGTTGTTACCTGTGTTTTACAATAAATTATTTTGACGTTATCTTTGAACTACGATTTAAATAACACCAATATGTTAGTAACATGTTTTGAGTAATGAATGAATGAATGAATGAAAATTCTTTATTATACCTTACAAGCTAGACACAACAGATTTATAGAAAAAAAACAAATATAAGTAAGCATAATGGGCGGTCTTATCCTTAACAAAGCGATCTCTTCCAGACAACCACAAAGTAATAAACAATACACTATCGATATTTTAAAAATATGTAAATATTAATGTGATTGATAAAAAAATACCGCAGCTTAGTTCTCTCTGCGCCATGTTTTTCCTGTGGATTAGGCTGAGTAAGGTGAATGGATGGTATGGGTGTTGGAAAAGCCTACTCCCATCACTAAAAGCTGTATAAAATTTACATGAAACAAAATGAAACATCCGCGTTTAAATAAAGGCATTGCAACGAATAGCCAAATATAAATCATCGAAATAAAACGGCCGTAATGCCGGCGCCATTAACTGATCGATGATCGAGTGGGTTTTTGCTCACGGAAGGAAAGTAATCCTTGTTGTAAGCATTATAATATACGTTTTTGAAACTATGGCTAATATGAGGATAATTTTAAAGATTCGAATTATAAAAAATAAATCCACAATAGTTGCAATCTAAATATTTGGTGATTTCACCGATTTGCTTTGTTTGTGATTCTGAACTCATTCATAAAGACGTTTTTTATTCTCTCACAAAAAGGTACTTTTGAACTAGGTGTTCTTAAAGATAATACAAAAATTAATAAAAATTAGCACTAAAAATAAAATAACAAGAATAAAAATTATAGGGCTTAGGATAAACATACCCAGTTCGTAACCTGTTTTGTAAGAGAGTGGTGCCTAAGGTAGGTTTATAAACAAACCTTTGATACAGATCACCAGTGCTCTCACTCCGCGGGCAGCAAAAGAGCAGTTAAACCTAGTTTTATTATATCTTTCTCAAGTATTTTACATATATGCATATTGACATTTTTCTGTACAGACTTTTACAGACAAGAATATGAGCAACAATTGGTAAATTGTGTGATTGTTTTATATCTATTTGATTTTTTTTATTTTAGGTATAGATAAGCCATTCAAAAAGTTACTAATTAACAACATTGTATATTGGTAATATCATAATAAATTGTAACTAACTCGAGAAAGTAAGTTCAACAGCCGTACATTTCATTAATTGATGATATTTTGTTACAGGTAAGTGCTTGTTTTGGAGTGTTCGTTAATCTGTGGCTGCCGAGTGTTCTGTGAGTTATTAATAATCTGCCTAGTAAAGTTTAGTTTGATTGGAGATCTGTTTTAATATTTTGTAATGTTGCTCGGTATGGTTTGCAGTTTAACTTAATGTAATACCGACGTGACTCTGAAATTTGTGTTTATGATAGAAGTTGTTTGGGTTATTCCCATATGTGTTTCGTGGTTTCACTTATTCTTTTAAACCTTCAACTTGGAATTTTTGTATCAATTTATCCATCTATTTACATCTACTTCTCAAAGCCAGAAGTCAAGATCTTTCATTACTTTTATTTCGCGATCTTCGTCTTTTTATCCGACTTCAGAAAAGGAGGAGGTAATCATTTCGACTGTATTTTTTTATGTATGTTACATCAGAAATTTTGATTGGGTAAATCGATTTTGACGATTTTGTTTTATATAAAAGCTTGTGCTTTTTGTGTGGTTTCATTTCCATTTGGTCCAGTTTTGACAATGGCATTCATTTGTATAATTTTTATGTTACGTTGTGTTTGTTAGCTCAAAACTCCGTTATATATCAACCGAGTTGTAAAATTAGTTTTTTATTTGTAAGGTTGAAAGGAAATTTCATCAAATTTGATAGAGTAGTTTGGTTTTTACTGGTATCTGAAGTAAATTTTTGTTAAAAAGTTACTTGTATTTTGTCCATAGGTCGTGTCAAATAAATTATTTTTTCACTTGCACTTTTTTTTCTTTTTTAATTTTTTACCGATATCATTATTTTCAGTGAAATGTATCTATTTAAAAAATATAATACAAGAACTTGAGTTTAAATTTTATAGAAGCCCTAAAATTTTACTTAGTGGTCAAACGCAGTTGTAGGCAAACGACATTATAACTTATATACTGTAGTGGATACAAAATGGAGTTAATTTATCTAGAACATAAGAGGTTTCAATCCCTACGAGATATGTAATTAGCAGTACATGAACCGAAAATTATTTTAATAACTAATTGTTTTTTTGTCAGAATCAGTAAAAATTTTGCATTCATTTTAATCCGCCATGGAATGGAACGCCTTGCCTGAGTCTGTGTTTCCTGATAACTACAACCTAGGGGTCTTCAAGTCGCGAGTGAATAGGTTTCTTCTAGGCAAGCGTGTACCAGCGTAGACTGTTTCATCGCTTACCATCATGCGAGATCGTGCTCAAATGCGGGCCTAAAATTTATTTAAAAAAAAATGCTTAGAACGTGTAATGTATTCCTAATTACCAAATAAATATAAATTCCAGGAATTATTTTCTAAAACTTTATTTTTAAACCATTACATTTCTAATACACTTATGATGCTGACCGTAGCTGATACCAAACGAATGTTGGCTTTTCTTTCATTCTAAATCAAAACAGAGTTACTAATCAACATAAATCCGTAACATGCCTACACGTCCCATGTGCCATACGTACATAAACGTCCTACGTGTATACACGTCCATAGTGTATCCGTCCAGTATGCTGTGGCCGTGTATCCGCGTCAGGCCGGCAAGCGGGCAGTTTTCCTCGTAAATAGATTATCCAGTTGTCAGCGCACTTGTGAGCCGAAGCGAATCTATTAAGCGCGTTATTTCCGTTCGCGCAGGCAAACGCGGATAAGATTTACTAGACGTGGCTTTACTTCATAAATGATGATGATGATTTGAAGTGATTCTAAATCATGTATTTACCTTATGACCATAGAGAAGACTTTGCTTCGTCAATCACATAACTTTGTTTTAGCTGTTCATAACCATAGAAAATTATTTTGTTGAAGGAAATGGATTCCATAAATTATATTTTTTTAAATTAAAACTTCTTTATGCACGCTTGTCTTGGGGAGTAAGCTGGTGAATGCGTTACGAAAAATGTGAACGGAAGTTGAAACGGAGATATAAGTTAGTGATGATAGAAAGAGAGAGAGTTACGGTTCGTATATTTTTAAACGTAATATGCGAGTGCGAGTTGCGTCTGTACAGAATGAACATAGACTCATCGACACATACGTGTGGACAATTTTGTAGTTGAACAGTTTTATAAATTATAATTTTGAAAAAGAAGTTTTACTTCAGTTTTGTCTAAAGCACACTCGTTTTTTTCTATGGTTTGGTTACTCTTTGTTATTTCCAAAATGGCTACAGAAATAAACGAGTTTGTATGAAATTTGATCATTTAATATCAAAATAAAAAAAAAATCAAAATGTTTTTTTTTCTGTAACAGATAGTTTTTTACATAGTGTTTTAAGGTTGGAACCTTCTTTTAAGTATAAAAACTTGTGTTAGAAGGCTCCGCTCTTCCATGTCCAAGAGTATTTGTATAGGTTACAGATACCTATTTTACAAGTTACTTGCCTTAATAATTAGACATGCATTTATATTAAATATAAGTGTGTGTACGGGTGTGGGTGTATGTACGCGTGCGGGTGTGTATGCGTCAGCTGCGGGTGCGTATGTGTAAAAGTGTGTGTGTGTAGGGTGTACGTGTGTGTAGTGTGTGTGTGTATGCGCGTGTGTTTATGTTCTGCCTCTAGTCCAGTTTTCACTGTTATTTTAATATTTAACTATGATAACAATTTTATGAATATAAATATGATCAAAAATAGAGGTTTATACCTAGGTACTAATAATAATCTTATAATTTTCAAACAATTAATTAGTTTCCTCGATCATACAAATTGGACGCAAGTTTTATTAATATTGAAATTAACGTAACAAAAGAATAATAATAATTAAAAAGGTAAGCACGTAAAAGTAAAGTATTTGAAGACAACTAAAATAACAGAATCATACGCAAATACAAAAATGGTAGAAGAAACGAATATTATAACTAACAAATAGGTTAAAGGTAGTATATGTATATAACGGTAGATTACCAATTTAAATTAAATATTACTTAGAATAAAAATACAGCCATAAAATGAAACAAAAACTATCTTGGTAATCTTATGAATAAGAAATGACATAATATACTCACTTACACGACACACTCTGACGTCCTTTGTGGCACAGTAGGCTAATAGTCGGCTAAAATGCAGCAGGTTGGGCGTTCAATTCCAGCCATGGAACATATGTTTGCATGATCTTCAAACATTTGTTCCGGGTCTGTGTGTTTTTATATATATTTAATTTATTTATTTAATACTGTCACACAAAACAGAACTAGGAGGACTTAATGCTAATAGCATTATCTACCAGTCATCCTGGTCGTGCTAAAAGAAGGTAAAAAGTGACAAAGGAAAAAAAGGTATTTCAAATCTATTAATAAATACATACACCAAATGACTAAATAATAACATAAAAATGATGGTTGGGTATTAATTATGGTATGTTTTTATTTAGTCTTATTAAATATAATTTTCAGTATTTACAAAAAATATATATTCTATTCAATTAGTGTATATTCTATTAAATATCTGGTTCTTGCAGTTTGGGTAGAGATAGTGTGAAATGTCAAGTATTATTATGTGTTATTTTTTTTTATTTACTTAGGTTCTATGTTATGCTGGAGTTCAACCGTTAAGCTGTCCATTGGTACCTTCGTAGTAATAGATAGTATAATATTTTAGTCTTACATTTATTTCTCTTTAAACGATAAGGCCGCCCATTATATCATAGCATATTTGTTTAAGTATTCTAGGCTTAAAAATTTGTTGTAATTTTTGTGTAACAAAAAAAAATAATCTATCTCTCTATCGTTTTCTCTTAGCCTTTTTATATAAATAAAAGTATATTATTTATAAACTGACGCTTTGCATGTGCAAAAACAAAATAAAATTACATGGCCCATATCATTAAATATCTTGAATACTTACATAAATATAACGTTATACTTAAACGAACACTTTAGTTATGCATTAATAGATATCGGATTTTTGCTTTGTAGTCGATTCCTTTTATCGTCTTTCCATTATAGTCTTTCCATTTCTTTATTCTCTCGAAGACAGCTCCTGTGAAAACTTGAACGAGCGTCTTTTTTACATTAAGTATGCATTATTTATAAAAATATGACGCTTACGCACGTACAAGGTTATACCAGAGGCGGATAAACTGATAGGGATGGAACTATCAATAAACGAAACACGATAACAGACCCGATATTTTTTTACAAAATGTAAGAAACTGAACTATTGCCGGATACTTTTGTACAAATATATTAACTAATATTATATTTCATTACAAGATGTTATACGTATTCATTCTTGGTGATAATGCCAACTTCTTTAAAGTTTTCGAAGCTGTTGTAAAAAAGTAGGTACAGTTACTCGACAATGAAACGAAATAATTATAACGACAGGTAATCTTTATTTATTTATTTTAATCAAAATCTGATGAATCGTCACGGTCACTCGATGATCTCTCCCCATGAGGTCACAACACTACAACTATCAAATTAGGACTGTCATCGAGAAAATAAAGAAATGGAAAGACTATAGCTACATCCAGTATCTTTACAGCACTCTATCTACGTACAATTCGAACGCAAAGCTTCCAAAGCAATCGATTTCCGGCCTATTCGACTTTAAACGGGAATCAAACCCGATATCCGTCGGATTTAGTTGCGGATCCGATAGTTCCCTAATGAATGGAGTGGCCCATTTCGATTCTGTTAACTTTGTAAGGTATTAATCATTGGAATGAGCTGGGTTGACGGATTATCTTTTATGAAATGATTTCCAACACATTTCAAATGTATAGTACTTAAATGAATTGTGTGCTATCGGTTGAAACTACGTATGATCATAATTTGTTTAAAACGTTGGGTTAGTTATGGATTTTTGATACGACTTGGAAACGGAACAATCATATTGGCCAACCTGATTTTAAGTGGTAACCACCTCCTGTATCAAAGTATTGTCTCGTAGGGCACACACCTTAATAACCTGCCCTACTATGCACTGCCTTGAGTCCATCAAATTGAGGCATACCGTGTAAAGCATCACGTTCCGCCGGAAACAATATCCTTCAAACCAAAACACAGCAATACTGGCGGCAGAAATAGCTATTGGTGGTCATAGTATTTTCTCGGGCGAGGCGTTTCACAAGGAACTACTTCTTTTATAGACATTAAAATATAGCGTAGCCGACATTTTGAAAAGTCTACAAGATAAATTATCTTACTGATGTAAAGTCCATAGCTTTTAGTTGATGTGTCATACTACTCACATCTATACTTTTATACTAATATTATATATAAAGAGGAAATATTTGTTTGTTGGTATTCAATAGGCTCCTAAACTGCTGGACCGATTTAAAAAAGAAGCTACACTATCCACGGGTGACATATGCTACTTTTTACCGAACTGCACAGAAGGAGGGTAATGTTGTTATCGAAAAACTACGCGTGCGAAGCTGCGGATTGGTCAGCTAGTTAAATATAATTTCAGATATGAAATAACACACGAGGTGCACTTAGATTAGATAGTTATCTATTTATTGCACACAATAAAACAAATACAAATAAAAAACGAGTGTGCTTTATACCACATGACTGTAGTAAAACATCTTTTTCAAAATATTATATTTATAAAATTGTTCAAAAACGAAATGAAATTACGAAAAATAATCAAGAAATCACCGTTCGCGTAACGATAGCAAACTCGCAAACGAACTACTGGCTGAGATATATATATATATTTCATGCATTGGCTATGAGAGGAAGAGAAAGAAAATGTGCGCGCGCACTGCCCTCTCTCTTGCTCCTACAGTGTGATATAGACAATTATAGGCATGCACTGTGTTTTAGATATACGAAACATAACTGGCTATGAGAGAAAGAAAAAAAGAAAATGTGTGCTCGCACCTCTCTCTTTCGCCCCTACAGTAATATACGAAATGTAACTCTCTGTCTTTCTATCTTCACTAACTTATATCTCCCTCTCAACTTCCATTTGCCACGCCCAGTCACACTTTTTGTAACGCTCTCGTCACGTAATCACCAGCTTACTTCCCCAAGTCAAACATGCGTAAAGAAGTTTAACTTCAAAAATAACAACGCAAATTAGCAACTAGCAATTAACGATCTATTTCAGACTGTCTATGATATCTGCAAATATTTTTCTAGGTTTGGGTGTTGCAGTATTGTCATAGTTTATTAGACGTACTAATGTGCGCTTGTGTGAGCTCAGTCAGGGCTCTGTATGTGACTGGTGATATAAATGCAACAAACAGACGCAAAAAAGGAACCCTTCTGCCAGGTAAATATTGTCTTATAGATACAAATATTCAAGCAGACCTACGCAAACATAATAAAGGAAGGGTCGTTAAAATTATGTATATGAGTCTCCAAGATCTTAATTTACGAGTTAATATTTGTGAATAGATATAGCTCGACAACTGCCTTGAAAGCGCCTCAATTCAGCTATACACGTAGCTTAAGTAAAGTTATTCACAAAATAATAATTAATAAAGTTATTTGCAAGACCTGTCAAGCTATTTCTGACGATCCTTTACCCATGAATTTAGATCTAGTACTTATCTTTTTACGGTTGATAGATACATATATCTTTCAAAGCTATAAGAAATCTTCTTTAAAAGTTCTCTTGGTTTACTGCTCATATAACGAGATGGCGTTGCTAATTTAACGTAAATCTAGATAGGCAACCCACGGTACGCGAGTCTCCTTCCTACTAGACCGTTCTTGTTTTGATAATGTTTTTAATGCACTACACAGGCTATTTGGTAATATACTGACGATATTCAAGTGACACTTTCTCAAAACAAAAAAAGACTTCTCGAAAAATATCAGTATGCTTTAGACCACACGACTGAAGTAAAACTTCTTTAGCTCCTTCTTATATGTATATGCAGTTTGTATATTTTAAGCTAATTTGGGATAAAAGATATGCGACAAATCAACTGGCTATGAGAGAAAGAGAGAACGAAAATGTGTGCTCGAACCTCTCTCTCTCTCTCTTGTCCTTACAGTAATATACGAAACGAAACTCTCTCTCTTTTTCCATCTTCACTAACTTATATCATCCTGTCAACTTCCGTTCGCACTTTTCGTACCACATTCACCAGCTTACTCTCCAAGTCAAGCGTGCGTAAAGAAGTTTTACTTCAAAAACTACTAGTTATATTACCGAAGTTTAAAGAAAATCGACTAAGTTTAGGTCATTAATTCGATATAAAACTTACTCCCAACTAACTATCAAATCAGCCTTTTTTTAATGTCGATTGCAAGACATTAAAAATAAGGCTGATTTGATATGTGTTTTGGAAATGGCTGCGGGTTTTAGGTTAGAAAGGGACAACAAAAGATATCTCGAGATATCACCAATACAGTATCTGTGGTTAGATGGCAAGCATTATGCAATAGCACAACATAAGTTTAATAAAATGTGGTTTTTACATGTTTGTGCGTATATTATCAAACACCCTATATAATTACGGATCACATTAATTATTTGGTATTATGTGGTTGATTTTACAAATTATTGTGTAGACATTCGTACAAAGTTATGAGTACATGCAAAATGGTACACGTCAAATAGACCCAATTCTATTTCCCTTAGTATATTTACCTGATTGTAGCCAAGTTGTTATAGATAATGATTTGACCACTTAAGTTGCAAAGGCACTTCTGGCAAATATGCTTGAACAATTCCAGTGCGTAAACGAATCACTCGGGCCGCTGACCTTTATTTAGGAGATTAGCTGTACAGCCTCATTTTACGACGCTACATCTCTATGGTCTACGAGCTTAGCTTTTGGAATATGGCTGGTTTAGTTGGGTTCAATGTAGTTTTCAAGTCACAACCTACAGATTAGATAGATGGATGTTTCTGATGAAGTTCGAAAATATTAAGATTAAGGGAAATAATTTAAACAAAAAATAGTTTGTTAATTGTGTTATTGTCATAACAGGTTGGGGGAAAAGTTTTTTTGCATTATAGTATGTATGAACTTGTAATAAAATCTCTTTGGCTATACTATTTGTATCTGGCTGGTTTTGGTATCATTCAAAGTTAAAATTTTAAAGAAGGTAATTCCAAATTAAAATATGGAAAATGTGTGATTTTTATTTGTTTTTCGTACTGCAAAGATGAGTGAATCTAATGAAGAAATTCGATACTTTTTAAAATTTTACTACAAAAAAGGTAAAAATGCAACGCAAGCCGAGAAAAAAAAATTCAATGTTTATGGACCTAGTGCAGTGTCTGTAAGAGTAGCACAAATTTGGTTTAAGCGTTTTCAATCCGGAAATTTTGATGTCAAAGATGCACGTCGCTCTGGTCGCCCTATTACGGATAAAATTGATGCCATTTTTGAAAACGTGGAGCAAGATTGGCATATCAGTAGTTACGACGTAGCTGAAGAACTGGGAATCGACCACAAAACAGTTTTGGCGCATTTGAAAAAAACTGGGTACACTAAAAAGCTTGATATTTGGGTCCACCACGAGTTCACTGAAAGAAACCTAATGAACCGTGTACTCATGCTGATAACTGGTGATGAAAAGTGGATCACGTACGACAAGAACGTGCGAAAAAGGTCATGGTCAAAGGCCGGTCAGGCTTCACAGACTGTGGCGAAACCCGGGCTAACACGCAACAAGGTGATGCTGTGTGTGTGGTGGGATTGGAAGGGCATTAATCATTATGAGCTGTTACCACCAGGCAAGACCATCGATTCTAAACTCTACTGCGAATAACTGATGAGATTAAAGCAAGAAGTTGAGAGAAAGCGGCCGGTATTAATCAACAGAAGGGGTGTGGTTTTTCATCATGATAACGCTAGAGCTCACACATCTTTAGCAACTCAGCAAAAATTAAGAGAGTTTGGCTGGGATTTGTTAATGCATCCGCCGTATAGTCCTAACCTTGCACCTTCAGATTTTTACCTGTTTTGGTCTCTTCAGAATTTTTTAGACAGTGTCAGGTTAACATCACGAGAGGACTGCCAAAACTACGTGTCGCGGTATTTTGATCAGAAGACCCAAAATTTCTTTAGCAATGGGATCATGTCCTTACCTACAAGATAGCAAAAAGTTATCGAACAATATGGTACCTACATACTTTAGTTAAATGTAAAAAAACTATATTAAAAAATATTTTGAATTTTCTTAATAAATGCGAAGAAAGTTTTTCCACAACCTAATATGTTTCCTCATTAATATACCTACATTCAAGCATTGAGATGACGAGAAGCGACCTCCGTGACGCAGAGGGTATATAGCCGGCTGAGACGTAGGAGGTAGCGGGTTCGATTCCCGCCGCGGAACAAATGTTTGCATGATCTGAAGATATTTGCTACCGGTCTGGTTGTTTCTCTTTATATTATACGTATGTATTTAAAAAAAACATTATGTAAGTATTCTATCAGTTATCTGGTTCCCATAGCACAAGCTCTGCTTAGTTTTGGGCTAGATAGTGATGTGTGAAATGTCAAGCAATACGATATTGTATAATGTAAAAAATATATGTAACATAAGTGTATTCTGTCAACCGATATTGGTATTTATCAAGCGGTATTTTCTACATATATTCATTAGGCACACTGCCAATTTCTATATTCCTATTAGAACCTGCTCGTTAAATGCACATAATTACCAATTTTGTCATTATTTCTATAACAATAGTCTTATTTCTTAGTTCTTGGTCTCATTACACTTAAAATCGAGATTAAATTTATATTAAATTAAATCCTTAGCATTGGCATTAACGGAAATATTAGTCAATTTCCATGTTTCTGATACAGATTATTTGCAACGTAATATGTAGTTTAAGACGATATGTAAAAAAAATTGAGCCGCTAAGTTACTGTCGTATTTAATAACAAAACGTGGTACTGATTTTATATTTAAGCAATATTTACTTGAGGATTTAAACTACATAAATGAAAGTCAGAAACGCAATTTGTGAAACTTTTCTCGATACAATTATCTGTCAAAATCGGCTCTTCTAAAACACTAATATTGTTTATTCTCTGACTATAGAAAAGATTTAAAGTATATTTTTACATAATTATATAGGTAATCATCGGTCCACCTTGTGGGGAACCAGCCTACGCTGCGTCTTCCAGTCCGTGGTCTCCACTCGAGAACCTTTCTTCCTCAACGGTTATCGGTTTTACGAGCGATGTGGCCTGCCCATTGTCACTTCAACTTGCTAATTTTGAGAGCTATGTCGGCAACTTTAGTTCTTCTGCGGATTTCCTCATTGCGGATTTTGTCACGCAAAGAAACCCCGAGCATAGCCCTCTCCATAGCTCGTTGAGCGACCTTGAGCTTGGTCATGAGGCCATGAGAAACGGACCACGTTTCAGTGCCATAGATCATCACTGGCAACACACACTGGTTGAAGACTTTAGTCTTCAGGCTCTGGGGAATTTTTGACGAGAAGATATCGCGGGGAGCCGTTGGGCGCAAACGGCTACCAACCGCTCGTTGTGGCGATCTAAGGGGGAGGCCTATGTTCAGCAGTGGACGTCTTCCGGCTGATGATGATGATGATGATGATATAGGTAATTATGGTACCTAAATGAATGGAAAAGCGTTTTTTTATTTGATGGTCCTCATGCAATTCGTTATTTTATCTTTTGTCGCTTACATCATTAACTCCTTCGATAATGCGGTGCGGCTATAATACATGTTTGTCTCGTTCTTCACCTAAGCAAGTTTATAGCACTGTCACTTTTTTGCATTTCAGGATAGTCGTCTCCGTCCAATCGTCACCGAAATTAAATTTGTATATTGCGAACGTATATGGTCATGTGTATAATGTATGTGCGTAGTCGTATTTAGAGCGTTTGCAAACACATTAAAACATATAAGAAATGTTGCATTGCAAATAATTTGTACCCGGCTTTAGAGATTATTCGTTATGTGCACAGACTGACAAAGCTGTTCTCAAGACTGTGATGCGGCTATATAGATATCAAATCTCCTCTAACTATAAGCGGGCCATGCATGCGAGCTGGCGATAAGGACTCTCCATTCCCCCCTTTCCAATAAAAGTAGCCGATCGGTCCTATAAAACTTTATCGATCTGCGTAGTTAAATTCTGTAATCATAGATGGATAAGCATAAAATATGTTCGGATGTTTTAGAGTTCGATTTACAAGTTATCTGTGGTTTTAATGGTGAACTATGTCAAATGGAAGTGAGTTATCTTATCATAAATAATTTTATGTGTAAAATTTTTAAGAGTTTTTTTTCCTATCTTATCTCGTCCCACTGCTGGGCAAAGGTCTCCCCCAAGTCCCTCCAAGCATCCCTATCTGTCGCTATTTCCCACCATCCTCTTTGGAAAGTGTCGAAGTCGTCCCGCCAACGCTTTCTTGGCCGACCCCGACGTCACCTTCCGTCTTCAGTCGTGGTGTTGCAATATGTGCCCATTTCTCGGAGTGCATTCGGGCAACGTGGGCCGCCCACTAAAGTCCAGCCGATCTCTTCCCTACATCTGCAATGCCCGGTAAGCGAGCGCAGCATGGTGTTACGCACTCGGTCGACACGCTTAAAGCTGAGAATGCTGCGCTCCATTGCCTTTTGACAAATCTTGAGCTTTGACTTCTGGGCTTCAGTCAGAGACCATGTCTGCGCACCGTAAGTTATGATGGGCAGAATACACATGTCAATGAGTTGGCGCTTAATTGTCAGAGGAAGGTCACCCTTCATGTGCTCCTTCATGGACCAGTAGCTCTTCCAGGAATTCTCGATATGGCGATCGAATTCCTTATCTTGCCTGTTTCCGAACTGTTCTGTTAAGAATTAAAATAGTCTGCCCAATCTAAACTCCCGCAATAAAATGATAAATTAAAAAGTAGCTGTCTCTCTGTCTGTTTGAAACGTTTTAACGACTGTTCATAGATTATGACCTGCATTGAGACATAAGCTACTTTTTGTTAACAAACAGCTCGTGCAAAGCCGCGGGCGGCAGCTACTTTTAATAAATGTGAGTTATTCCTACAAATAATCACCTTAGACTTGGGGATATCCTCTTAGGGAGTATAAAGGGAGACACGATAAAGAGTGTTAATTTCTGAAAACTTAAACTTTCAATACAATAACAAAAACTAGTAAGATACCAATTTAACCAATGTTTAATCATGTTTATACATTATAGCTAAAAACGCAAACCAATTCTCTTAGATTCTATAGACTTTGTAATACAATTACAAATAATATCTTAAGCTTTAATTACCCCGTAGGTGTCTCTAGAAGCTTTCTAATAAGCCCCTAATTATATCTTGTTAATCTCACGGCTCTGGCTTTATGTACAAATTATTCAGCTAATAAAGTTAAGAGGAAGAATACGTAGTAGGCGCTTAGAATCACGTTTAAATAGCTCCTTTGAAGCCTTTCCAAGTTATTTTTTCCTGTTTTTAGAGTTCCGTATCCAAAGGGTAAAACGGCACCCTATTACTGAGGCTCCGCTGTCTGTCTGTCCGTCTGTCACCAGGCTGTATCTCATGAACCGTGATAGTTAGACAGTTGAAATTTTCACAAAAATACTAAAAATAGATTAAAATAAATATTTAAGGGGGGCTCCCACACAACAAACGTGATGTCTTTGCTCGTTTTAGCTCGATATTGATAACGGCAACAGATAGGCGTTAGTTATATATTCGCTTTAAAAATAAATAATTAAATTAAAATAAAACAAATTCGTAAGGGGGGCTCTCATACAAAAAAGGTGATTTGTTTGCCGTTTTCAAAGATAATGGTACGGAACCCTTCATGCACGAGTCCGACTCGCATTTGGCCGGTTTATTTTATTTTATTTTAACAAGCAGACTAGCATCTGATGTTAACTGGTCACTGATAAACATCTGTAATGCCCGTAGTACTGCATGCGCGTTGCTAATTACT
The DNA here is from genome assembly GCA_918857605.2 of Philereme vetulata. NCBI lineage: Eukaryota > Metazoa > Arthropoda > Insecta > Lepidoptera > Geometridae > Philereme > Philereme vetulata. Next base: position 4,228,501 of record OU975456.1, on the reverse strand, counting down.
TTGAGACCTATTCAACACGCCTCTTAAAAGCGTTTATGTTGAATCCCACTGGATAAGACTCCAGGAGAAACTCGTTCCATATTTTGCAGGTGCGTGGAAGTAACAAACGGTTGACATTTTCTTAGATGACATTTTATGAATAAATAAATGCTGGACATTTCTCATAAAGCTATCTAGTACCAAACTAAGCAAAGCTTTTCTATAGGAACCAGATTACTGATAGAATACTTTTATACATTATTTTTTGTAAATATGTTTTTAATAGATAAACATCCAGACTCCGAATAAATATCTGTAGATCTTGCAAAAATTTGTTCTATGACGGGAATTGAACCCGCAACCTCCTGCATCTCAGCTGGCTATTCTACCACTGCACAACAAAGGTTATTAATTATAGTTATTTTAATATTTTCTTTTAATTATATTAATTATTTAGTTTGATATGCCCACACACCTGAATACATATTTTTAGAAGTGAAAACTTCTTCAGGCGCGTTGGGTATTTTTTTAAAATAGGAAAAAACCATTGAACTCGCTACACTGTTACCGACACCTCTGTATATAGTTTTTTTTTTTTTTTAGTTTGTGGAAGGGCATAAGACAACTTTCTTATTAAATGCTCATGATTATGCGACATTCATGATGATCAGTTTGCAACATCCAAACTTCATTTTTTTTAGATTGTAAAGGGGCATAAGGCTGCTTTTTCACAACAGATGTGCTATGCTACGTTGCTATGGCTGCTTTTGACATCCACCAATCATATTCATTGGTCCACATAGAATAGCATTGCTGAAAACGGATTCAACTAAGCTTTGTTTTTATATGGAAGGATGCGTGCTATGGATGGTCGCAAGTGGTAGCTATGTAAACGGCAGAGTACACAGTAGGCCCGCGTTTGTCACTGAAAGTAGATATGCCATCGTCTTCTGCTGCGCGACAGCTGCGCATCTTCCTCACACATCTACTTTGCAACGGCGCATCTTCATAGCACATCTTACTCGCTCCGCTACATAGCTTAGTATCAGTGGAAACGGTCACATAGTTTCATAGCTTAACTTTTACATCCTCGCAGCATAGCTGCATAGCACATCTCTGGTGGAAAAGCAGCTTATGACTACTTTTATTAGTAAATTTTCATGCTTATAGGACATCCATCATGATCATTTTGCAACATCCAAATGGTTTTTGAAGTGAAAACTTCTTTGAGCGCGTTGGGCATTTTGAGATGGAAAAAAACCATTTAACTCGTAACACTATTACCGTTACCGGTACCGACACCGTTCCTGGCGATTTTCAAAAATATTTCCCGACGATTCAAAAAATACACTCGTAATTGTTCATGTTTTCACTTGTGTCGGCACTCCCGGAGCGTCACTTTTTTGTTATTATTTAATATATAATTAGATTTGTTTAGATTATCTAGGTGATTAAATTTTTTTTTGTTAAAATTCCCATACCAATACTAATTGAGGTAATGAAACGGAAAATATTATAATAAAAACTACTGTACACCCATTTTTTGCGAAAAATTATGAAGAAAAAAATCCTTGACTTATATAAAAACCCTTAAAACCCAGTAAAAACTAATAACCAGCCCAGTTAAACTAGCTTTCTATTTTAAAAAATCGCCTCCTGATCAGTGCGTCCGTTCGTAAATGCTACAGATAGACAGACATAGGCGACAAACTTATAACACCGATCTTTTTGAGTCGGTGGTTAAAATAAAAGCGAGGAGACAGGAATAATCTTTGCAATTGTAAAGTACTATTTAAACAGTACTATTTCGGATAATTTTCGTATAATTTTATTCTATATAATATTTCTTTTGGTTCCATACAAGCTCTGCTTAGTTTGGGGCTTGATAGCGCTGTGTGAAATGTCCAGCAATATTTATTTATTTATACTAAATAAAAGGTGGCACTCTGGGAGTGCCGATAAAAGTGAAAACTTGAACGATTACGAGATACTGATACACAGAGGTGTCGGTAACGGTAACCAAAAAATGCCCAACGTGTCTAAAGAAGTTTTCACTACTTATATATAGAAGTGTCGATACCGGTATCGATAACAGTGTCGCGAGTTCATTGGTTTTTTTCCATCTCAAAAAATTCCCAACGCGCCTAAAGAAGTTTTCACTTCAGAAAAATAGTTCTACTAAATTAAAAGTAAGATCCGTTATGGTTTTGCTTAATTCATTACAGCCAAAGGTTGCCTGAGAGAGATCTTGGCGTTAAGGCCATTTATTGTATTGTCTTTATAGTTTTTGTATATATGTAATAAAGCTCATCCACATATCATCGACAATTGGGTATCGCGTACCCCACGCTTCACGCGATCTTTTCTACCCCATACTTGCAAGATGTGGAATGAGCTACCATCTGAGGTTTTTCTGTTAGGCTACGACATGGCACGCTTCAAGAGAAATGTTAAAAGGTTTCTACAGGGTAGAAAACGCATCGAGAATACCAGTGTTGCCGGTGTCAATAGGCGACGGTGACAGCTTAACATGTAAGCTTGTTTCCTCACAAGTGACGTTAAAAAAATGTGTGATTATTACATTAAACAGTGTTTATCTATCATGATAATATTTTTTATGTAATATTAGCTTAAAATTTAACCATAAAATATCAAAACATACTTTATGATGCCAGTACAATTATTTATGACTATTTATTGCCCAAAATGTACCGAAAGCAAAACAACTAACACGTTCGAACTATCGTTAATTCCACGCGGGTGATAATAAAATCGATGTGAACAACTACCAGAGTTAATGATGTGCAAACTTTGCAACTTAGTCATTAAATCCGTTAGTTTGAACACTAGCTGCTAGGTAATCTATGGTTTTGTAGTGAGTTTATGTACTAACTTTTAGGTGATCTGTGGTTTTGTAGTGAATTTAAAATGATGTATAGTAACTAGATTGTAATTTATGGTGATGTAAAGTTTGTCATAAATTTTTAAACAGTAGATTATTTCAGAACTATATGCTGTTTGGATTTGGTTGTGGGTATTGCATAGGCATTAGCAAAATATAATTTAATATAATACGAAACCTGAAAACTGTACGTAGCGTCTACGAACGCTACGCCGTAGCTCCTCTACGACGTAGCTCCGCTACGACGTAGTAAGCTACAACGAAACAAAAAGTGCCCTTCCCAAAACTCTCAAGTCTATGAAGACTTAAAAATCGCGAAAATATGAAACAACGGCTTTAAAAGCACATTACGGAGTAACTGCGAGCCCATAAGCTGTTACTGTGTTCGCTCAGAGGCGGCCAGTTTCTTTTAACGGTAATCGCGAGGATAATGGTGGGAGGAAGAAATCGTGTGCGGGCGAGGATTTTTACTTGCGAAGTCACATTTCAAAATAGTCTAGTTCGAAGTATAGCTGGCTATTTTCAGTAAATTATCCTTGTATGATCTAGAAACATTTTACCATGTTTGAATCATTTTATAGTAGGTAAAAACTATTGATCGCTATTTTTTATACGACCTGCCGAAGCGCATACATATGACCTACTTGATGTTAGGGGTAACCATCGTCTTTAACAAAGTATTGCCTCGTAGGCCCCGCAATTAGACATGTGCCCTACGATGCACTGCCTTTGCCTTTGGGAGCACTTGAGGCATATAGGGGTAAAGCCTCAAGTGCCTGTAATTTACTGCATAATACTCAGCCAATCAGGGATTGTCTATCTATCTAAACCTGGATTCTAAGTAGACTACCTGAAAACTCTGGAAGTGAAAGTTATCCCTAATATGTCATCATCATCATATCAGCCGTAGGACGTCCACTGCTGGACAAAGGCCACCTTCATTGATCTCCAGGAAATGCGGTTGGAAGCGGTCTGCATCCAACGCCGACCTGCGGTTCTTACCAAGTCGTCTGCCCATCTTGTAGGTGGACGTCCTACGCTGCGCTTGCCGGTCCGTGGCCTCCACTCGAGAACCTTCCGGCCCCAACGGCCATCCGTTCTGCGCGCTATACGGCCTGCCCATTGCCATTTCAAGGTGCTAATCCGTCGGGCTATGTCGGTGACTTGAGTTCTCCTACGTATCTCCTAATTTCTGATTCGATCCCATAGAGAAACATAGCCCTCTCCATATATATCTCTAATATGTACATTGGGTTTTTTTTATGTGGTACTAACTTTTCAAGTTCTAAACAAAAAAATATATAAATATAATTTATTCGAGTAGGTAATAATAAATATTTGTATGGAATAATCGTTTTTTGTGCACACATTTTGATAAGAATTTTCACGTCTTGAACTTTTTGTGAGTTCTCAGTTCTCTTTCTTACATCCTGTATCGCTTGGCTATTTCTCTTATATCGCTTTTAAATCTCAATGCAAAAAAAATTGGTGTTATAAGCTTGACGCCTACGTCTGTTAGTGGCTCAGTGTCCGAGTGTATGTCTGTCTGTCTGCGAGTTTGTAGTTCCAAACGGATAGACCGATTAGAATGCATTTTTTTAAATAAGAAAGCTAGTTTAATTACAGAGGATTTTAGCTGTGTCAGTTTTTAACCCCTAACACAAAAAGAGGGGTCGGAGTTGTTTTTTTTAAACTACCTGATTTTAGTGTAATTACTTCAAACATTTGTATTTACGCATTTGTAATTAGTCAGATGAGAATATATGTTTCCCTACCATTGAACTACTAATATAGTTAAAATTTGGTGCTCAAACTAATTAATAATAGTTATAAGCTTTTTATTCCCAAAATTACACATACAGTAGACAATTTTATCCAAATAATTCACATTCACTATCTCACAATGTTTATTTTACCACATTATTATAGATTATTTTACTATATATTTTAAGGTACCTATCCTTAGGTAAAAGATTCCGCAGACACATGAGTCGAACCTGTTTTATTAGATTCAATTGTATCTACTGTTCCTTAAAATTATTTCATGTGTCATTTTGTGTGCACCAAATAAATGATAATTCTGTTCTATTCTATTCCTCTAAAAAATACAGAATTTAGAATATATGAATTTATATTTTAGTTGTATCGCATAATAAGGCAATTGAAATCCTCAGCTAAGACGGTTTACATTTTAAATGATATCTGGAACTACCTAATAAATGTTTTGTAAACGGATAAAAAAATACACTCTACTCCTTTGCAGTCATCAATATGACGTCACCTAACAAATAAGGGAGTTGAAAACAGGGCCAACCAAAACTATTTAATGGGGTGACGACATCATTTTTTAAATATTAATGGATCCAATATAATGGTAACCAATATAATGGTAACCAATATAATGGTAACCAATATAATGGTAACCAATATAATGGTAACCAATATAATGGTAACCAATATAATGGTAACCAATATAATGGTAACCAATATAACTGTAATGCAAAAAATGTTCACGTAGATGAAAAATAACGATAAAGGTACTTATTTTATTTACATAAAACTACTAATATCATAAATTCAATTGTAACTCAGTCCCTCTGTTTTTCTGTCTGTCTATATTATCTCTGTCTTTTTATTACGTTTTCACGATTGGACAAGACTGGAGCGATTTAAATGAAATGTGTTACATCAATAGATTATGATGGGAATTAAGACATGCTACTTTTTACCCGACTGCGCAGAAGGAGGTTAATGTTTTTTTGAAAAACAACGCGTGTGAAGCCGCCGGCGGGTCAGCTAGTTCTGTATATTTAAAATAAATAATAAGGACACGTAGGGAAGGCAGTCCAGGAATACTTCATTTTAATAAACGGTCAAAAAACGAGCACATTATGGCGCAAAAAATAAATGTAGTACGTCCACGTTGAGTCTCCATAGCATTTGGTAGATTACAAAACGTAGGAAACAACGTGTGGAGGCACCACACGTTGTTTCCTACGTTTTGTCCTAAAGAGCTTCACAGGGCTAATGTTATAGTAGCATACTGCCGAGTGATTGATGACCCGTATCGCTATATAGATTTACCTAGATTATAATACTTATATTTATAAAGTACATTTGTAGACTTTCAGATTTTTTGATCCAAAATTATTGTGTCAGTTTTGGTTAAAAAAATAGTAAAGGTACATATTTAAATGATTTTTGTGTTCGTGGTGGGACTGTTAGACTTAAACAATAATCGAGAATGTTTCAAACATAGAAGAAATATAGGTTGTCTGGAAGATATCACTTTGTTAAGCGATAAGACTGCCCATTATGCTTACTTTTATTTGTTTATTTTTTTAAATTTGTTCTGTCTAGCTTGTAAGGTATAATAAAGAATTTTCATTCATTCATTCATTCATTCTTCCTATTTATGCAATAAAATAAATCCAGCATTTTAAAATCATCTCAAAAAATTTCAAGTCTAGACGGGTTGAAGTGTAAAAGTGCGGTAGGAAGTGTTCTGACAACGCTATAAAAATACTATTTACAGAAAGGAATCGCTTTTAAGCGATAACATTGCATAGATTATATTGTTCTTATAGCATATTTATATTTATTTTATTTGTAATTTACAATGAAATATTTAAAACGAATATATTAATTCACAGCATAAACTTATGCAGACTTAGCATGACCAGACTATATCTACATTATTACATGAACAACTAAGTAGGAATTTGTTTAAATTGTGTTTTTGTGTAGAGTTATTGTTGCAGGTGCCTGATTTATTTAAAGTGGCTGAGATATCGCCACAACCATGTCATTATAAATGGTAATTTTGTTTGGGAAAGCAGCTCTTGAAATCTTTAAAGTTTTGTTAAAAGTGGTTGGATTGAGTTTTTTGTTCCAGGGTTCACTTTAAAAATTTATAAATTTATGTCTCAATCAGCAACTTAAGTCATATAATTATTCATATATTTTTTATATATAGTTTTTGAGTTTTTATATAATGATCAGATTTAAATTTAATGTAGTTTTATAATTTGATAACTTTTTAAAATATATTTAGCGACCAAATACTTAAAGACATCGTTGCGCAAGTCAACCTAAGTCGCTTAGTAAGTGGTGATTGTTCAATTCTGTTCAGAAAAGATGTCCTCTACCTGTTTTGAAGCTGTAGTGTAGCATGTTTGTGGTTATTAGCATAAATATAAGATGATTCCTAGTGGCGTTAACAGCTTATATGTTTGTATGCTAATAACGAAAGCTAGTACTCCGAGTTTACAAGCAACTAGCAGCAAATACTGCGCGTAGAATTATCACATTAATGTGGGCTAATTTGCTTTTTAAGCACATCGAATTGAGAAAGTGGCTGACTTATATCATGAAAATCATTGATTGAACACTTTATTTGCTATCTATTTTAGTAGGCCAGTGAAACCAACTTCCGCCATTATCATTAGTTGCCTAACGGGAATCCGTTAGACGTTAAAACTGGTGAAAGACTGACTACAAAAGTTTTCAAATCGTATCAGAGGCCTTTGAACGGTCTTAATTTTTCGGACCAGAGTTAGCTCATACGAACAAACTTACCTGCTCTTTCTACACTGCGAGCCTACCGGAAGCGTTTGTACACAAACTCGGCGGTAGACAGGCGGAACCGTGAGCGAATTATTGTCGCTTTCTCTACCCTCTGCTTTGTTAATGTATCACGACAAACACGGAGAATATTTCTGAAGTAGGGTAGAGTTATATTGTTGACTGTTTTATTTCCTCTTGAATTTGTTGGATAAAACATGGACATTTAAAATAGAAACGTTTTTTTCAACCTAATGGGCACTGGCTCTTGGTAAAGGTCTTTTTCTACATCGTATAATCAAATGCCAGAGCCGACTGCCGAGTACTTTGACTCAAATGAATCAAGATCGCTATATAAGCTCAAGTGGAACAACACGGTAGGAAGTTTGGTTAGACGAAGTTTAGGCAGTTGGAGTAAACCTATCGCCTAACGATGGTTGAGAAAAAACCGAAAAAGATCCTACTCCGCGATTAGTGGATGTCTTTAAAAATATCACGGGTAGCTAGTATATAAGCGCGGTATACGACCGATAAATGTGGTGCTTTTAAAATGTGGTTAATATTATACTAAAAACTTATCTTCCAATAATATAAAGTAATGGTATCATCTAGTAATGAAGTTTTTTAATCGATTGCTAAAGGAAAAATGATTGAAAAGTAGTAAACGAACCTGTATCTACATGACACAAAAACAATAGAGTTAATCAACCGGCAAAAACCATTTTATTGAAAACCAAATCGCATGCACGCTTTTGCTTTCAACACGAGTAGAGAATATTCAAACAAATCACTGCCAAATCAATCAAAACGGTGCAAACATGATTTTAAACTGGATCACGAGCAACGTACGGAATATGATGCCAATATGCCTATGATATATAATATGCCAATAGTACCTATGAGAGTATAAGAGTAAAAAAATTAAAAAGTTTTTATTTCTCACAGAAAATATAATCTTGCAATCAACGAGCGACCTAGTATATATTTATGAATAATTTAAGAATAAAAACAATTTATTAAACAGAACATACTTAAACAGTTGTGCTTAAATTGTACAATATATATTTTAGATTTCTGTATTTATCAGATTAGTTACATGTATGATGTGACAAGCTCGATAAAACCCTGCCCTCTGTACTAGTTTGAGACTGTATCTCGTCGGGCAGTGCACCACTCGCTCGAACACCCACTAACGAGAAGAGTACTAAATATAGGTTTTACACGTATGATGTAGACAAAACCAATTTTATGATAATAGTCCTAATTACATAACTGGTTAATATTACTCTGTGTATAATAAAATGCTACGTTACTATGGAATTTGTAATGTTGTTTTTTTTTTTTTTTTTTTATTTATTTAATAAAAAGTTACATACATAAACATACATAAAGCACTGTAAAACCTTAAAGGTTTGTCTCGGTGCTTAAGACACTCGAGCCGCTACACATTATTTAAATAGGTACTTATAAACCCCGTCACCCCAAAAGTATGTAGGTAGGTACGCAAACATAGTAAGTCGGCGGCGGCAATCATAATTACAAGAGTTATAACTTTTTATATATAGGTAGTTTTAATTTCAAAAGTTAGTTCATAATGATAAAAACGGCACAATAATCCTTAATGCATACCGAACGCAAAGACAATGCACATTGCACGTGTCATATAGCTAGGTATCAACTATCTTGTTTACTTCATTCTCGCTCGGTCCGGTCGAAATTGACAGAACATCGAAGCAAGCTTATCTTCTATACAGGGTATTCGTCAGTTATTTATTATTTTTAGCAAGATTGCTAATTACCAATAAAGCTTGGATTATAAAAATTATTCCTGTTTATTTATTTTATTTATGTATTTTAAAACATTCCCTTTGTTTTTTTTTTTTTTTTTTTTTATTCGAAATGGTTCATTTATTTGTTAGGTATCCTCGATAGTATTCATGAAGTGTTTTTTAAATTTGTAAAAAGCTAGCTTGCATTTTTTTCTACATTCAAACCATATTATGAAATATATTTATACTAAATAGTCTAATTATCTGCTAACAATGCTAAAGTAAATGAAAAAATTAAAATATAACGTAATGGATTTTAAGTGCTATACAAATTTTATGAACCTGTAATTAACTTTTCGTGTTTCTGTTTTACCTTCAAAGTAACTGTTATTTTAGTTCACGATCGTTATCCAAATATAATATTGTTATTTCACAACAAACATTTATTAAGAATCACTTTCGCATTCTAGAATATAGCAGTGGGTTGGGCACATAACTCGAAAACTGATGGTCATTGGGACAGAAAAATTCTAGAGTAGAGAGTCACTGTTAAGAGCCGTTAGGAACGGATCCCGCTAGATGGAACGACGAACAGATGAAGGTTTCTGGGAGCCGTTGGGTGCAAGCCGCACAAAATCGGTTGCGATAGAAATGGGGGAGGCCTATATACATCAGTGGACATCCTATTGCTGTTAAGTGGTGTTTACGTGGAATATAAATAACAACATAAAATTACGTACTCGAGCTTAGAAAGTTCTTGTAGTATTATAGTATGGTGTCACAGTAAAGGGTGGTAGTTGCGAGGCAAACATCCGTCACAGTCTCGTCTCGCGTCCACGTCACGAGTGCGACCCGCGTCATTTGTCACGCCTCACCATTGATTCACATTACCATTATTTAGCTCTGCGAATGTGGTGCTTCAGTCTTGGTAATTATAATCTACTACGTTGAATGATCTTTTTAGGATGAAAGTATTGTCTTTTTGAGATGAATAATCTGTATTATTAATAAATGGGCAAAGTGCCTTTCATAATGACTAAAATACAGAAGAAACAGTAAAATCATTAGTTGAATTGCGACGATTGCAAATGATCTATAGATAGCTCAACTGCTCCAAATCACTACCAGGCAGAAGTATCCCCAAGACACCGGCTGTATTGCCCCGCTGAATTGCAATGCTTATGCGTTAACCCAGATAAGCGCCAGCTTTCGGATCACAAGTTGCTTTGATCAGACGCCCAGATAGAATTTGGAAAACGCGATGAGCCCCGGTACCCCATGGACCCAGGGTCTCGACCCCAAATGGCTCAAACACTGTCAGGCCTTTTACCATCGTCACGTATCAGACCGTTCGGTTTGAGAACGGCTGGAACTTTGACGCTGCAAAAATCCCAGCGGATGATATGATTAAGGCTAGCGTGACGGGAAATTCTACCAGCGGACCTGGAACACGATAATCCATGGTGACCAAGCTGTTTGACTGCCGAACTGCACTGACACTGATGAGGGGAGCAGCACCGTGCACCCAACCATAAACAAGTTGCAATCTGGTAAGTTATAGGATCCATTAAAATACCAGTATTGTGAGAAGGAAGTGCCAAAGTCAAAGCCAAAGTCCTGACTCCTATTTCGAAACAGCAAGGAGATCCGCACGATCTGTGGAGCTTGAACAAGTTTGTAACAAACAATTCCGCGTCAACTCGCACAGAGACCCATCCCATTGCAGTTGAGACGAAAGACGATTGGGAGGATCAGTATTTGGGCAAGCACTTTGCCAAGTCATCCTAGCCTTAGTCTATTGACATGTGTTCTAAATGTTAGCAAAACATTTAAGACACATGTTTGTAATTATTTTTTTCTCGTTTTGCGACCTGGACATGAAATAAATATATGGCCCACCTGATTTTAAGTGGTAACCATCACCTGTAACAAAGAAACCAAATTGCCTCGGAGGTGACGCACCTTATGCAATTAAAGACATACTGGTGTAAAGGCTTATGCGCCTGTAACTTCAACCTTTAAAAAGGCAATGCTAATTGGCAGCAGAAATAGGTATACTTCCCCTAATGAGCCCTTTCACAAGCAACTCTCCTACTCTTAAAATGTTTAATGATACATCAATTCGTAAAAAATACGACAAGAAATAATTCCAGAAACCCGAATTGAACTCTCTGAAACAATATTTGGAAACAGATTGATCAACCAACACTGTCAATCTTTTTTTACGGCTGGTCCAAAGTAGAAACACCTAAACTATTCGCCAGCGATTCAATTGCAAACATATTTACACCGCTAAAAACGGATAGTGTACAAGCGACGGTTGGGCAGAACATCCGTCACGATTGTCAGCGTTCCACCCGTCATGCCGACCATTCGTCCAATCGATTTCACATTAGCCAACTTTTGCGTTATAAGCGTGTTACGAATCTCCAGAGGTTTATTTTTGCATGTGTGGGATCTGTCAACATACGAGCTATATTATAAGATCTTTTTTAGGTTTGATAAATTAGAGCAGAATTATTTTTGATAGATTTTTTCATTATTTCTTTATTTTCGCAAGCTGTTGTTAAATTCAACCTTTTACATGTGGGGAAATCTGTTACAGACGTAATTTTACCCAAACTTGGTTGTTATTTACCAATTTTAGTTCGTTATATTTTTAACCCTGAGACAAAATGTTATAAGTTTGACGCTATGTCTGTCTGTGGAATCGTAGTTCCCAAATGGATGTTCCACCCAAAACCAGTTTAAATAATATTATTATTAATAATAGTTTTAGTTATTAATAACTATTAATTTATTTAATTCAGATAAAATTCATTCATAAATTACATAATTCTTAAAACTAACACAATTTTTTAAAATATAGTAATAAACATATAAAAATAATAAACTTAATTAAAAAGTCACATTATGCATATTATTTTTTTTAATTAAATTGCAATAAATAGTGAAAATAAAAATTATAAATTAAATGTTGGTTAAATGAAGCCCATCACAATGTCCATCCATTTGGCTTGGATTGGGCAGTCCAGACACGACACCATCATCTGGAGGATGCTGTTGCTACTGCCTCGCACGCGATGGAGTAGGGAAGCTACTTTCTTGCGCTTCATCATCATCATATCAGCCGTAGGACGTCCACTGCTGGACAAAGGCCTCCCTCATTGATCTCCAGGAACTGCGGTTGGAAGCGGCCTGCATCCAACGCCGACCTACGGTTCTTACCAAGTCGTCTGCCCATCTTGTGGGTGGACGTCCTACGCTGCGTTTGCCGGTCCGTGGCCTCCACTCGAGAACCTTTCGGCCCCATCGGCCATCTGTTCTGCACGCTATATGGCCTGCCTATTGCCACTTCAACGTGCTAATCCGTCGGGCTATGTCGGTGACTTGAGTTCTCCTACGTATCTCCTCATTTCTGATTCGATCCCGTAGAAAAACCCCGAGCATAGCCCTCTCCATAGCTCGTAGTTCTTGCGCTTGACTGCATGAAATTCGTCCGTGCATGCCTCTGCGAACTTTTTTTTTATATACTACTTATATGGTAAACGAGCATGCAGTCCACCAAATATTAAGTGGCTACTGCAGCCCATGGATATCCATATAAATTTCAAAACAAGCTATTATGTTGCCTGTATCTCTATGTGGATACTTTGTTATACTATAGGACTTAGCTGTTATGCCTATGTGCCAATAATTACAGGAACATACCATTACCATCTAACCGGAACACAGCAGCACAAGTACAGCTATTTGGCGGCAGATAAAGGTAAGGCGGTGGTGCCCACTTCCTCGAGCCCGTTCACAAAAGCTCTACCAACAGTAAGCCGATGCGCTATGATAAACTATCGTAGTTCTAAGCTATATAAGTTTTTGACTCATACGCAAAAAGAAGAGTTAGGGATTTATTAATCACTACATAATATTACACAAAGTTGCTTCCCGCTGTCTGTCCCTATGTATGCTTAGATCTTTAAAACTCCGCAACGGATTTTGATGCGGTTTTTATTAGATATAATGATTCAAAAGGAAGGTTTATTTATATAATACATGCATAATATAGTAGAGAGACACTGATTATTTTAGAGGTTTCTAATGTGATGTAAATAAACATTGTTTGGGCTTACATTGCAAACGCTGGCTGAATCCTATGAGATAGATCAAAATAATGTACTACAGTATTTTACACCTTAAAAAAGTCTAAAAAATAATCCGAAATAGTATTTGTCTATCTCTTAGGGATAACCCACAATAACCGTTTTTTATCCTTTACTTTTTACGAGAAATAATGGCTTATTTACAAAGCGGTTTTAAGCATTACAGCATTAATCCTTCTCAAATTAAGCCTTACCTTACCTTAAATACATTGTGCATTTAATATACTTATATACAAATATACAGATAATATATAAAGACATTCTGTAGTATATTTAATACCAGTATTGCACCTGTGCGAAGCCGGGGCGGGTCGCTAGTGTTTAATAACTAAAATTTAAACCTGTAGAGAAGAAAGAATCAGTGAGAGAATTCATTCTGTATTTAGTTCATTAAATTTTGCGATGCTCAACCGATCATTTCTGCAAACCGGTGCACATGAAGCAGGCATAGCCACAACAATGGAAGTCCTAAACACTGCAGCATCTAGTTACATACTAAGTACTACTGAGCATCAATCTATATTCAAGCCGCCAGACCCATTAGCATACCTAAGCATCTGTTCTATGCGTCTGTACGTTATTGTACTGAACCTTTCAAACGTTATAAATCTTTCTACTCTATTAATAATTTGTATTTATAATCTAGATATACGAACTATTCTGTTTTTTGGGTCTCTTAATAACCATCATATCGGCCATAGAATGTCCATTTCTGAACATAAGGTTCCCAATAATTATAGATGTCCAGAGCTACTGATCTTGTTCAGCCTGCACACAACGGCTCCCAGTAACCCTTATACGATCTTTTTTCAACTAGAAGAGGGGGCGTCCTACGCTGCGCATTCTAGTGTGTGATCTCCACTCGAGAATCTTTCTGTTTCAATGGCCGTCAGTTTTTCACGCTATCATTTTTATAATAATCTCGTC